>OZ010791.1:43868238-46268238 GCA_963932465.1 Maratus speciosus
TTCCAAGTTACCTTTTAGATCCTCTTCCCGTTTCAAACTTCATCCTATTACTTCTTTTAAATACATTTCTTTTTTAAGTTTGAATGAAATTTTACTTTTAAATAAATCCTGAAATTTAAAAATAAATTGATACTAACATTATCTATTTAGATTTTTCAGAGTTTGTATATGAAAGCTAAAAAATATCTAGCATTTATATAAAATTTCTTACTTTTTCTGATCCTTTATTAAGATGTATGTTACTATATGAATTGAGATGTAGTACTTTTGCTATCAACACTTTATGTTACTTTACCATTTGCCTTATTTATTGTGCTCCTGGGCACCTCAAGTCCCCTTTCTGAGCCAAGTACTGATCTTTTATGAGAAAAATTTCTTATGTAAATCTATTTTTTGAAATGGTTCAGAGATTTTTTACTGAATCAGTATCCAGTATTTTTTTTTAATTTATCCAATTATATTTGCGGATAATTTAGAATGGTTTAATACAATGGCAAAAATTTAAAGATTTAACTTTTCCTTCTCACTTCCTAAATTGCCTTTTCCCTATCAAAATGTTTTTATTGCTACTTGTCTTGCTACTGCCATTTTTCAATAAAATACTTCTTACCTAATCATTGCAAATTGCATTTTCTTTTTCAAAACTTTACAATAATTAAAGATGTTACTTTTTTGCAGATTCTGTAATTTGTTCTGTACTGTAATTCATTAAGAATTTTTATTCTGTAATCTTAAAATCTTTCAAAAGTAATTTTGAATTTCGCTGATGGCAGTTTAATAGACTAAAGTTTCTGAGAGAGAGCTGCTTCATAATAAGCAAAGAGATTACTTGAATTTAAAATTAAACAAAACAAGAGGCACAACCCTTCTCTCATGGTTTAATTGTCTACTATCAGAGTTTGAAATTTAACTGCTCAAATAGTACTTTTGCAATTCATTTAATTTATTATAAATGCTGTGTTCTGTACTCTGAGAAATGAGTGAATACACAAATATTATGTTTGGTACATAAAGCTATTCTAATAAAAACTGTAAAGAGCATTTTGTTGCCAAATGCATCTCATTGGAATTAAAAAGAAATCCTAGATAGTCTTCTTGCATCTGCAGTGCTTCAAGCTTTTCACCAAGAGTGATTTATCATTGCATAATAACAAAGATCAGTTTGACCATAGCATAAAAAATAACATTAAAATATTAATTATAAAAATTACATATTGGCAAATTATACAGAATCTGGCTTAATATAACAATGATTTTTTTTAAGTATATATATAATTAAATTTTGCTATTTGTTAATATTGCTTTAATGCAAATGCTAAAAATATCAGATGTTATATCTAAATACTTTTGCATTGCTCATGTCCCTTCTTCATAAGGATGCATTTTCTCTATCAAAATTTTCTACTAATTTACTATTTGTCACGTTTATTATATTTCCAGGCACCTCCAATCCCCTTCCTGGGCCAAACCTCACCTTATATGACAAAATTTTATTATATAACTCCATTCCTTTAAACGGTTCAGAGAAATTTGTGTTTTACCAAATCAGTTAGTATCCAATTTATTTTAAGTTTCCTTAAATATATTCTCTCTTAAATTTTGGGTTGTTTAATATAAAGCCATCAATTAAAAAGAGAAAATCTTTTGTAGTAAATCTCACTCATTTCTTACATTGTTTTTTACCTAGCAATGTTTTGATTACTATTTGTCTTGCTATTGCCTTATTTAAATAAAATTCCTTTTTTTTTTGGCCATTCATTTCAGATTAAGATTTTTTTTTTTTTTTTTTTTTTTTTTTTTTTTTTTTTTTAGCTTTACAATAATTAAAAGTTTTATTATTTATTTTTTTATTCCTTAAAATTCATTAACAATTAACTCTTTAATTCTAACCACATTTCTATTTCAAAAGCATTTTAAAATTTTCTAATGGATGAATATGCTAGAGTATTTTTATTTTCATCATATGATTAAAATATTTTTATTTTTATAAAGTCGTTCTGACCAGCTCTTCCCACGCGATATTTCTCAATGTGTATATTAAATAAACATAATGCATTTTTTAGGTATTTACTGTGTAGAATGTTAAATGCATATTAATAGCATAAAATCTAAAGTTACTTTGGTATTTACATACTATTATAAGAAATCACACTCTAACCTCTACATCAAACGGGTATATAATGTGTTGTGAATGATAGAAAAGAACAGAAGACTTCTTTTGTAAAACTTTCATTTTATTTAATCAAGAAAAGTTACACTTGACAGAATTCAAAAGAACAATATATATAACAAATAAAAGAAATAAGACAAACACATGTATTATTTTGTTTGAAATTCTTTTAAAGATTAAAGTAAAATAAATATTATTAAAATTGCTTAACGAAGTGTATGAAATAACTGTGAAGTGTGATTATCTTTGATCTGATTTTGTTTTGAGATTGCAAATACCTCATATCATGTCATCAACATTATGAATACAATTCTAAATATACATAAAAGCAAAAAAGATTATACCCTATTTAAAAGCAACTAAAACTTTGTTTAAATCACCATAAAAATATAAAAACACACAGGACGTGTTTGAAATCGGAAATTATAATAGCCCACCATCAGCTGAAGTAAACATGTCTCCGTAAGGAGACAAGATCACAAAGGTCATATTGTGACCTTGTTCCCTTATAGACCGGGAGCCGTAGGGCACATACAATCACCCCATCGAGTTCACGGATGAAATTCTAGGATTAGTTAAATCTTGATTCGCATATTAAAACGCAATTGGTCTGCCAAGTCATATCTTGGTGGAAAACACCTGAAAACCGGATTTTAGTGGTCGACTCGTAGATTTATCATTGTGTTTTCCTGCTCCCATTCCTCCATGCTTTCATGCCTTTGGGTGCAGTAAAACACAATGGTAAACTTACGAGTCAGTCACTAAAATCGGGGTTTTTCACCAATATATTACTTGGCAGACCGATTGTGTTTTAATATGCGAATCAAGATTTAACTAATCGTAGAATTTCATCCTTGAACTCGATGAAGTGATTGTCTGTGCTACCGACTCCGGGTCTATTATGAACCCATCTTTACTTCGGTTGATGATGAGCTGTTATAATTTCCAGCTCAAAACGTGTTCTGTGTTTTTTTATTATTATTATTGTTTATACAAAGTTTTATTATTTAATTGTGGTTTATCACCAGTTTTTCAGTGCTGTTTCATCTTGTAATTTACTATTTGTTATACTCCCAGGCACCTCCAATCCCCTTCCTGGGCCAAACCTCACCTTATATGACAAAAATTTTTTATAGAATTGCATCTTTAAATTATTCAAACAAATTTACATTTTACTGAATTACATTTCCAATTACTATAATGGCAACAGTTAAAAGATTTTTAATTTAAAAAATCTGTTACTGTCCTCCATTTCCTAAATTGCTTGTTTCTTTATCGAAAAATTTTCATTACAATTAGTCTTGCTGCTGACCTATTTAAATAGAGTACTTTTTTTCTAATCATTTCAAATTGAGATTTTTTTTTTTTTTTTTTAAAGCCTAATAATTAAAAATAATATTAAAATTTTAACTTTGGTTTTTGCCCAGACTCTATATTTTTTTATATTCTGATATTCATTAATAAACTCACTCTGTTATCCAAAACACATTTCTCTTTCGAAAAACATTTTTTTTTTTTCATTTTTAATTGTTCGTGTGTCTACTGTTTAGAGCATTAAATGCACGATAATAGCGTAAAAATTTAAAACTATACCAAAGTAACTTTAGCATTTGTTAACAGGACACATAAACATAGAAAGCACACCATGACCTACCTGTATACCAAACAGATGTAATATGTGTTGTGAATGATAAAAAAGAACAGAAGACTTGTTTGTAAAACTTTCATTTTATTTCATCAAGAAAAGTTACATTAATGAAGGTTAACAGAGTACAGAGAAACACTATACATAATAAGTAAAATAAATAAGAAAACAAGACACGTGTGTTATTTTGTATCAAACTCTAAGGATTATACTAAAATTACTCGACAAAATACATGAAATAATTGTGAAATGTGATCCGCAATGATTGGTCTCATTTTAGTTTGAGATTGTAAACACCACTTTGAAATAAACCAGACAAACAAACATTATCAATTAAAATTTTTATTATCTAAAAATGTATCATTACATCATAAATACAACTCTAAATATACATAATACCAAAAAACACTGTACTCTAGTTTAAATAGATACTATTAGAATGTAACCTTACTCAACAAATGCTATGCCAATATGATGGAACGTTTGAAATCGCTACGCAAAACCCAGACTGCTTTCGTCACTACCGAGTTTATCTGTTATATATTTATTAATTCTTCGCGTGAAAATCTGTAATTGTTTTTATGCAAATGTAAGAATAAATAAGAGTAATAAGTCCTAAATATGTCTACCAATAATCATATAATAATAATATATATCCCAAATGGAAAAGTCAAAAAACATATATTGGAAATATTTATTTGCTTAAAAGACATTCTTTACTAAAAACACATTAAAAGATCAATCTTTTAATGTGTTTTTAGTTAAGTAAAGTCTTTTAAGCAAATATTTCTAATACATGTTTTTGACTTTTCTGCTTGGAATATATATTATTCTATGTTTTTACGCGCTTAACTGTACACACTAAATCGGCTTCTGGATTAACTTTAGGAAAAGTGTGCCCTTTCTGCTGCAGATTAACATTTGAAGGAACCTATATACTTCAGCTGCCGAAAGTTGGAAAGTATTTGCCAGATCAGGAGAGTTTCGTTGAGTGCCAAGTCACGTTATGCCAAAAAGAATCGCAAACTGGAAGCCATACCACATTCTATTTTATTGAACATAAGGAGAGTTTCATTGAGTGCCAAGTCACATGTTATGCCAAAAATAACCACAAGCCGGAAGCCATGCCACATTCTATTTTATTGAACATAAGGAGAGTTTCGTTGAGTGCCAAGTCAGATGTTATGCCAAAAAGAACCACAAACTGGAAGCCATGCCACATTCTATTTTATTTTAGAAAGAAGATGTTAAAATGCAAACCAATGAAGAAATGAGCTCTTAGCTGGTGGACAAGAAGTGAGGACAAAAATACTGGATTGCTTTAATTATTATTCGTTAATGTAAAAAAAAAGAGAGGTTTAATCTGCTTATTTATTGTATCATTATTTATCATTTGATGATTATTTATGAAAATGTGATCTAAATTGCTATAAAAAAAAAGCTATTTTTCTGTAGTAGGTATAGTATGGTGTCTATTGCTATTAAACTGTGTGGAAATTTAGAATTTAAAGCCAAAATAATATGACATGTATTTTTATTGAACTTTGTAGTAATTTAGAATCAAAAGCCAAAATGATATAAAATGTATTTTTATTACTGAAAACTAAATTTAGAAGAATGTAAGCCAAAAGTAGAATATATATATATAATGTCTTTATTTACAAACAGACATAAATTATAACAATTTAGATATATACAGAAATAATATGTATTGAGTTTGTCATAATATAATAGATAAATTAAATATACTTACTTTTTCACACTGGAAAAAAAAAAAAATCATTAAGCAAATATTTAGAAGAAAACAGAAAGTAGAGCTTGCCTTGAATCCTTGAAGATAATTTCGAAACATATTTTTCAAAGAAACACTTTATTTTAATTAAAAAATAAATGCTATTGAGTTCTATTAGATTAATTTTTAACATAATTATTAAATTGGTAAATAAATCATAACAGTTGTAAATTTCCAAGTGGGTGAAAAAAGTCCAGGCCAGGATTCAAATCAGGAATGTATTGGCTGCAACTGTACTGGCCAGCAATGCTCTTCCAACTGAGCCATCCTAGACCGATACTGGAGGACTAATTCATCCACCTAACCTAATGAGGTGCTACTAATCTAAGTTGGGTGAATTAGTCCTCCAGTATTCGTTCAGGATGGCTCAGTTGAAGGGGCATTGGCGGCTTCAGCCAATACATCCCTGGTTCAAATCCTGGCTCAAACTTTTTTCACCCACTTGGAAATTTACAACTGTTGCTATTGATAAATAAAGACACACAACCTTGCTGAATGGTACACAAAACATGAACTTTAATAAGCTAAAATATAAATTCTACGTTTCGAGTTGTTTCTACAGCCGTCTTCAGGAAAAATAGGATGGTTAAATGGCTAAAAGCTCAGAGATGAAGGCTTCCTGTGCGAGAGATAATTTGTCGAACATTGACTAAATTGCTTTTAGCCATTTAACCATTATATTTTTCATGAAGACGGCTGTAGAATCAGCTCAAAACGCAGAATTTATATTTTAGCTTATTAAAGTTTGTGTTTTGTGTACCATTAAGCAAGGTTGTGTGTCTTTATTTATTAAATTTTATGGTGCAATTGTCCAGTATATGTTATTGTTACTATTGAGTTCCTAAAAAAAAAAAAAAAAAATTGTATTACTAATGCATCAAGTTTAACGGATTTGTATAGAACCCTTGTAAGTAAAAATACACTTTAAGCATAGTTTTCAGGAGCTACATTCTGTGTAAAAAGTATCCGGAATTGTTAAATAAAACACAAAAAAATAATTTATTTATCAAAATTTATTTTGTAACCTTTGTATTAGGCCTCTTTGAGTCCAATACAACTTCAAGCAATGCTTGACCAGCACTCCTTCCATTCTTCATAGGCTGGTTCGATGTATGAACTTCAGTTAATTTTCTTTTATTTTTTCAAATGACTTCTCATTCTCTTGCTGAGGACAGAACCCTGCCTGCGCTCACCGTAGCTTTCAGCTCCCAAGACGCTGGGTATTCAGGATCACGCCAACAATCCCAGCTTCTTCAAATGACTAAAAAAGCCCTCTTTGAAGTGGTGATTTTGCTTCAGGAACAGGAGAATGTCACATATGATCAGGTGAATGCGGCTGCTGTAATGGCTGCCTTTATCATATTTGTACAGTAAAAAATATCTGATGTGGTCTTTGTCGATTGCCATGTTTCCCGTTCTGCATGGGATCTTCTGACAAACATTGTGCCTATAAGTATTATACTGCTTCATGCGTTTTTGAGTACTTTCCTGTCCTCGAAATCTCAGCTGTTACTTCCATACTCCAGTTGCCATTTGCATATGCTCAAAACCGGGTAGAACTTTTTACACTCACCCAATAAATTCCAAGTACTTTTTACACTGAATATATACTTCCTTTAAAAATATTTATAGCTATATTTTTATAACATTTTCACAAAAAGATTAATTTGTCTTTATGAGATACTTTTTTTTAAGTGTTTGTTTTTTAAAAAAAAGAAGATATTTTTATGTTAGGCGGACCAAATTTCGCCAATAGCATTTTTTTTTCTTGTACTACTAGCAGCTTTTTGCCTGTGTAAATTATAAATGGTGCTTTAATGTTGAAATAAAATGAATGAAAGACATGTATTTTAAAAGAAAGTTATATATTTCAAATAAAATGTGTGAAAGGTTTATATTTTAAATGAAATGGATGAAATAAAAATGTTGGCAATATGAAAAATATTTGGCGATTTATCACCCGCACCCGGCTAACATAAAAGTACCAAACAAAAAATACAGAACTATGTGATGCGCTAGTAATGTAACACTTTTACAAAAAGATTGTTTCTTCACAATGAGAAAAGAAATTAATTTAAAATTAAACCAAACAAGAGGTATAACCCCTCCCACAAAATCTGTATAATTTACTGTGTCTGATAGTAAGTTTAGAAATTTCTATTTTTTTAATTCTACAATCTGTGTATATATTGTAATGGAATATTTGTTTTGTCGCTAAATGCATTTCAGTAAGGGAAAAGAAACCCTAAATCACGTTGCATAAAGTAATTTGGGTACTTGTTAGTTATCCCGTCGACTAAATTACTGTCACCAAATTGTAAGATTAAATGTCAATAATGGTTGATCTTAAATGTCAATAATGGTTGATCTTAAATGTCACATTCACTTGACAACTCGTGTTTACATCATCAAGTGATTTTAATTTTGACGTTTTATTTGTATTTTTATTAATAGTATACTATTATTTGTTCTTTCCTTATTTAAAATAAAAATTATGTCAATTTGTATAATTTGACGAGTGGTTTGGCGATTTATATAATTTGGCGAAATGGGTCGACGGGACAACTAACAAGCCTACCGTAATTTGTTATGTAACTAGCAGGCTCGATTCGTGCATAACTTATAACATGAAAATATGAATTATAAAAGTTACATATTAATTCATTACACATAAAGGAAAACCGGACTTTTACAAAAAGATTGTTTCTTCACAATGAGAAAAGAAATTAATTTAAAATTAATTACATTTTGCTTTATTTGCATAAAACTTTTAATATTTAAAATTCTGAGAGCTATCAAACTTATGCAAAAAAAAAAAAAAAAAAAAAAAAAAAAATCTTATTTTGTACAAAATAGGGTTCAGTGAAAGAATATTTTAAAAAATATGTTTCGTTCAAATAAAAAAAAAAGCATTCACTGCCAAAATTTGCAATACAGTTTACATTTTTTTCTGCCTATATTTTTAAATAATCAAATAGAAATGAAAATATCAATCAATCATATTTTTTTTTACTTTATCCGACACGAAAGCAATTTTAATGACAACTTGGCAACTCTACTTCACTGTTTAAATGAAATTTACAGAAAATAATAGGTATCGTACATTTTACCTCTTAACAGGCCAAAACGGTTCAGGAACTTGATCATTCGATGCTTGTAGCTCCTCCTCTTTCGTCTCATCAAGAAAGGAGGCTCCCGGACATCCGTCTTCTTCGGAGATGGAGGAACGAAGAAGCAGCTGCCGGTAGGAGAAGCAGACAACAAGCATCCGATGTCCTTTTCTTCTGCATCACCATCTTCAGAACCATCTCGGACTGGATTGCAGTCGGCGGAATCTGAAACGATACAAGAAGATAATGGTGAATTGGAAAAGATGGGAGATTGTGGTACCCACTTACCTAATGGAGCATCCACAAATACTTCATCTTCATCAAACCAAGCTTCCACGGCCCAAGAAACTAAAAAAGAAAGAAAATTAGCAAAAATAAATAAAAAAACCCAATAAATAAACGATAATAATTCATAAAGCAACATAATAAATGTCTTAGCCTGTATCAGTAATCTTGCAAAGTACAAATTTTTAGCTAAGATTGACGCAATGGATAAAAAGATTTGTTAATGAATCGAATTGTTGCCAGATAAAAGATACGTGCAACAATCGACAAAATATTGCACGTGAAAATGTAAACAAATGAAAAATAGGCAGTTTTTCGTACAAAAAATGTTTTTTAGACGGCAAACAAATAGTCGATATTGAAACTAAAGATTAAAAACGAATATAGTGTTGGTGTATTTATTAATTCTCAGCTTTTGATCAGTAATCCTTCAAAATATAGATTTTTTAGCTACGAATGGCGCAATGGATGAAAAAATTTGTTTATCGAATTGTTGCCAGATAAACGATACTTGCAACAATCGACAAAAATATTGCACGTGAAAATGTAAACAAATGAAAAATATGTATTTTATCGTACAAAAAATGTTTTTTAAATGGCAAACAAATAATCGATATTGAAACAATAAAATTAAAAACGAATATAAACCATGGTGTATTTATTAATCTGTAGTTAAAGTACGCAAAAGGTTAAATAAATAAAAAAAAAAAAAAAGATATAAAACATGAATTTTGCTTTTTCAGAATTTAATGTCACCCCTGATGAAAAAAAAAAAAAAAAAATGTTATATATATATATATATATATATATAAATGTAGTTAGTACGAAACATATTTTAGTTTTAAGACTTAAAATACACGCTTTTATTTTATATAAAATGACGTCATTTGCATCCACTGAAGAATTCCACATTTACGATTCAGTCTTAAGCAACATCTTTAGAAAAGTATTCATCAGAGGTGATTCTGTTCCGAATTTTCCGAAAAATTAAGGCAGTCATTTCCGAAAATAAAAAAAATCGGTGACTCCGAAAATTCGAACATAAACTGTATCGCGAATTTCGACAAATGTTCGCCGAAAAAAACCAATTTCGTCAAAGGAACGAAGGAAAAACGTGAATTTCGTCAGAGAATAGCGAAAACATGCCGATTTCGTCAAAGGATCGCAAAAAACGGCTAATTTCCCCAAAAGATCGCGAAAAAATGGCAAATTTCGTCAAAAGGTCTCGAAAAACAGCAAATTTCGTCAAAAGATCGCGGAAAAAACCGCAAATTTCGTCAAAAGGTCTTGAAAAAAAGCATAGTTAGTTACAGGAGTGTATTTTCCCCCCTGTGTTTGTAACCTTTCAGAAAATTTGCTGTGAATTTCAGATTTTTTTTTTTTTTTTTTTTGCTCAGAATCCCCCCGCCGCTGTATTTCCGAAAATGTGATGTGAATTTCCGAATTTTTTTTTTTTTTCACTCAGAATCGCCCCTAGTATTCATAGGACGTCACTATCGCGGAATAACAGACAAACCCAGCAAAAAGCGTTGTGATGTCATCATTAAAGAAACTCGATAAAAAATCAGGTATCTAATGATTCACATGCCTTCATTTGTTTGTAACATTAATATGGATACCAGAAATTAAATACAGTTTATAATAGCTCCATGTTTTATGAGAAATTATTCATTTTTTGAAATTTTGGAAAATATTATGACACACTGATTAATAAAATTGCGTTCTTTCAGCTTTTTCATAGGAATTAAGTAAATGCGGAGAAAATAAGTCACACAAATACTCTTTAAAATACATTTTTACAGCAGATGCTATTCTTGGCATAGCACGTATCTTAAACACATTTTTTTACTTTCTTCTATCTTTACAAGAAGAATGTATTGGATTCGTAAAAATTTTTGACTTTCGGTTTTCGACGGATTTACGCGTTTTAGGGGTCAGAGATTCTGAAAAACATGTTTTTACAAAATGTCAGTCTGTCTGTATGTGACACAAATTTTGTGGGCGCTCTATCTCAAGAACCAATGCACGGAATTTAATAAAAATTTATATTCAGTTAATCCCTGATATAAATGAGTGCTGATTAGTTTTTGGTGTAAATCGCTCAACAGGGGGCGCTGCTATGCAGCCTTTTGCACGATTTCCGCAATAGCTCAATCTCCAGAACTAATTCATGGATTTTCATCAAACTTCAGATTCAGTTAGTCCTTGACATGAATTGAAGTTTTATACATTTTGGTGTAAATCGCTCAGTAGATGGCGCTGCTATACTGCATTTTTTACGATTTCCGCAATAGCTCTATCTCAATAACCAATGCTTGGATTTTCAACAAACTTCAGATTCAAGTATACCTTGATATGAATTAGTGCTGTTTATGTTTTGGTGCAAATCGCTCAACAGGTGGCGCTGCTATGCTGCACTTTTCAGAATTTCCACTATAGCTGCATCTCAAGAACTAATGCACGAATTTCCATCAAACTTCAGAATCAGTTAGTCCTTGACATGAATTGACATTTTATACATTTTGGTGTAAATCGCTCAATAGGTGGCGCTGCTATGCTGTTTTTTTTTTTTTTTAATTTCCGCAATAGCTCTATCTCAAGAACTAATGCTTGGATTTTCAACGAACTTCAGATTCAGGTATACCTGGATATCAATTAGTGCTGTTTATGTTTTGGTGTAAATCGCTCAACAGGTGGCGCTGCTATGCTACATTTTTTAGAATTTCCGCTATAGCTCTATCTCAAGAACTAAGGCACGAATTTTCATCAAACTTCAAATTCAGATGTACTTTGATATGAATTGGTGCTAAATTGATGTAATTTCTTGTACTATTAAAATGATTTAATTGACGTGACTTATATAGAAGAAAGTTTTGTAATGACTACAACATACTAGTTTTTTCAGTTGTCATGAGAAAATTTCAACAAAAATATATAGTAATCTACTATATTCCCTTTACTTTCTTCTGAAATAGAGTACTTCATTTGCCACCATTACAGAAATGTCATTAAAACTACAAAAAAATTAAAATTCTTTTTTTTCCGTTTATACGACGGTGTACAAGTTGAAAATGTGCGATGTTTAGAAGTTTAAAAAAAATGCCGTAGATTATCAGTATTTAACCGTACAATGATACACCTGCTTCGTTTTACGGGTGGCTTGGCTTATGGTTAGGTCCAACGTTATTTTTTAGTGACGTCACTTTAATTGGTCTGGAATAAACAGCATATCGGGGGATTTAAAAAAAAAAAAACCCTTTGTGCGGTAAATAATGACATTTACTGAATTTCGCCCAACTGGCGTGCAATCAGTGTATATAAATAGAATAAAATAAGGAATAATATATATATTTTTAATTACCTGTTTGCGACAAGTGATCTGTATATCTTTCAGTTGTTCAACAGGTCTTAAAAATTAAATACTAATTAATATGTCACTATTTTAGGTTTCTGATTGTAGAAGATCCTTTAGTTAGGAATTTGTTTGCTACAGAGTGACATTTGCTAAAACAAAGACGGAAGTGTTGTTTTTGAAAGAAAGTAAAAATTTCCATTTCCTCAATACCTTGGAGGCTTTAATAATTAATGTTGAGAAATGGCAACTTAAAAGAATGTGAAAAAAAAATCTATGTAAGTTAGGAACAGATGCACTGTTCATTTTCATCGAAAAACGGAAGAATTACAAAGAGGGGGTTGGATGCAAACAAAGGTGTAGGTTGCCTTTTTTTTTAGGTGCGTTCGCATTTATATCAATAAGTAGCACCTATATTCATCGCCTGCTTCATCCATCTGTTTCGCTGAATATAACAAAACTACCCAATCGAATAGTTTGAAATTTAATGTATATAATCGCTGCAGAACTTTGTCGAGTCATTTTAAATTTTTTGAAAATCGAATCAAAACTTAAAGATATTAATAGAAGTTTTCTTCGTTCTATTAAATCCTATCATACGCAATTAATTCAATGATATCCCATGATAAGCATGATCCTAGGTTACCATAGTGATGACGTCCTGTTATTTCCGTATTACTGAATTTAATATTTATTAACGTAATAAATTTTGTATTCGTGCATTTTTGCATAACAGTGCAGCAGCTATGCACCAAGATCTGAATATTTATAAAAGTAGTTATAGTACGTGTATTTACCACGTCTGAATTATAATTTGCTACTTGTTTTTTTTTTCTTTTCAAGATACATACATCAGATTTAATACAAATGAAAGAAATTGATCTTACTCCCGATAAACTCTGTTTAAAAATGTAGTTTATTCTAAAAGTTTAACATGTAATAATAACGAACTGCAAATATAGCCCCGCTGTCCGTAGTTATTCGGATTTTCAAAGTGCCGTTATTTCAGAACGGTTTACTGACTCCTCTTGATTAACCAACTCATCCAAGGTGTTTGCAAGATCAATGCACTGTCCCAATTTGTTTCGAATTGGCTCAGTATTTCGAATCTAAGTTACTTTATTTCACCAATAAACATTTTCATTAAAACCGTATGTTCCGTTATGAAGAGAGAAATATTCTCTGGCAAGATATAATTTAATAAAGAGATATTTCCGATGCGAAAAAGAACAAATTACAGTATTTAGCGTAGTTACGATTAAATAATAAACAAAAATGCTTTACTTTCAATAAATAGCGAGCAGTGTGCCCTAAGTCGGAAATTGTACGTCAAACATATGGCAAATGTATAACGTTGTATAACCAGTTTTATAAGTATTTAGATCTTAGTACAATAGCCATTGCACTCTTATGCAAAAATGCATGAGTTATTGCCTGTCATGGGATGCCATTGAATGAATGACGTATGATAGGATTTAATGAAATGAAGAAGACTTATATTAATATCTTTTTAATTTTGATTCGATTTTCATAAAATTTGAAATGACTCGACACAATTCTGCAATGATTCTACATTAAATTTCAAACCATTCGGTTGGGTAGTTTTTGTGTTGTTATATGCGGACAGACAGACGGACGGACCAGACGACGACTGCAGGCACTAAGTATTTATATAATTACGAACTCACCTAATAAATTGGCGTATTAGTATACTTTTCGGCATGGTGTTGGTCTAATAGAAAAGTACCGACATTTTTTTGCTTAACATTTAACATAAATTAAGGTTGACTGTTCACGATCACAAGAGTCATATTTAAAAGAAAAATCGTTTCAGCATTCATTAAACTTAAATCGATTTCATTAGACGATGACCTAATCAATGGTTCCTGGAATGAAAATGACGTCATTTTCAAAAGAAAACATATGCTGTCATACTCACATAATGAATATTCAATAAAACTCGTAGAAATGACGTCATTCTCAAAAGTAAAGAATGGATTTTTATCCATGGAAATAAAATATTTTAGTAGTAGTATTATAGCTAAGTGTGACCATATTCACTGTACATTTTTCTGTAAGTAAAGAGACCGAACTCTCTATTCTTTATTGAACTATATTAAGTATTTAATACATAAATTGTATAAGTAAATCAGAAAAAAAAAATAATGTGATATACAAGGACAGGGTACTCTTTGATTACAATAAGTAATTGCTTGGCTCAGTACAATATAAATAAAACAACGTTTAAAGCTCCAAAACACTTTATTTTTTGTTTGTTTGTTCATTAAATCCGCTCCTCCTTACATATATTTCAGCAATTTTCTTTTCTGAGCAATCACTTGTTGCACTGATGATGGTACGCTATGACTACCGAAAGTAATGTGCCACAAGAAATAAAATGTTTTGGTGCTTTCAAACGCTGTTTTTTATTTATACCCTTTGATTAGTTAGAAAGTAATACAATAAACCCTCGATTTAACGGACTAATTGGGACTAAGATGTGTCCGTTAAATCGCAAAGTACAATTTATAATATTATTTTGTTATAATTATAGTACATATATATCATGGAAGACGGTAGTATTTCGAGTGACGCAGCCTTAAGCCTAAAATCGTATCGTATCGTATCGTTAAAATCGTATCGTATCGTATCATAGAATTCGTAGATGGCGGAACTCATATATACAGCTAACTCGACATCAAAGAAAATGCGAAAAGCCGCCTTTTAATAACTCAGCAGATATACGTCTTATTGTTCTGAATTTTCTAGAACAGTCTTATATCTGCAGTCTAATCGTATACTGAAATTTTTACATTTCTACGTGCAGTATATTTTGAGATCTAAATAGTCATTTTTAAAGTGAAAACGTTGGTATAATATCGAGGAAGTTCCTAATTTGAAAATCTCGAAAACGGTTCTAACGATTATTTTTAAATTGATACATAATATAAATGTGATTAAGGCGAGGTGAATAACACTTTTCTTTTTTCTGGGAAAACTCTCGTTCGTTAAATAATTCGATTTTTTTTTCTCTCGAAAATGACACGGGCGATTTTTTAAAAATCAAATAAATATGTTTCAGATGAACCAAATAACAATTTACTTGTTTCCAGCAAGACTCTTGTTCGTTTTATAATGCGCATGAAAAATCGGACTATATTTCTTCGCCATTCTACGGAAATTTCACCGAAAATGCATGACACTGTATTCATACACATGCTTTCTTTTTAACCACTTTTGGGGAGAAAAATTTTGTCTTCCCACGGCTGAGTGGTTGAGGGCCATCGTCTACTGATCTTAACATAGGCAGTTCGATACTCTTTGGTGCGTGTGAAGTTTTTTTTTTTTTTTTTTTTTTTTTTTAAGTCTGTTAGTTGACTATTATTCTCAGTTCCTTTGTAATTTTTTAATTGCTATTAAGTTAAATAAAATTACAATTATAATGACGCCAATTTGATGATGATTATTTCTTGGCAATTTTTCAACAATAAAAATATTACCATAAATTTTATAAATATATTTAATTTCAATCACTTTACAAAAAATATACATTAATACAGTAAACTCTGTGTAAGGCGGAATCGATCGGGACCAAGAAAATTTTCCGCAATAGACAATATTCCGCCTTAGACAAATTTTACTCTATGTCTATGGATTCGTAGGGACTTGAAATTCTTTCCGAGTTAGACAGATTTCCGTCTTACACAGAGTCCGCCTTACAGAGAGTTTACTGTAATTATTATTTGAATATAAATCACACGATCAGAAACGTAAAAAAATAATTCATTTCAGCTCTTCTTTTTATAATATCATTTTTTATTATTATGACGGTCAATCAATATATAATCACTGACATCCATAATATTATTATTATTATAATTATTATTTTCCTTGCATAAAAACTATTGTGATGTAATAATTATTTTATAATAAATAATTTAGTTGAAATGTTTTATTTATAAATAACAATGAAGTTTTACATAATAAGCATATCAGAATTCTGGTGTCGCCATCTTTTGACGCAATTGCGTACTACATTTTGTCTCTTATTCGGAAAAAAAAGAAAAAACTAACGCTTTTCACCGCTTTGAAAGAATCTCTTGTGACTAGAGGTCTATTTCGCAAATATTAAGAAAATTACTGCATACAAAAATAATAAAATGGGTAGTATTATAGAGAAATGTTTGATAAAAACGTTGAAGTAGACAGTTTTTAAATCGAAGAATTATTTTAAGAGATATTTAATGTTAAATCTGGATAAAATTGTCTCATTAAAAAAGTCTCATAGGAAAAAAAAATATACATGGGAATTTAATCATTTTCATTCAATTTAATCATTCAATAGAAACTCGAAGTTTGCAGAGTGCATTTATTATTTTTAACTTGCCTAATTTTTTGAAGGTTTATTTCAATTTTAAATTAAAATTTTCAGAATTTCCAGAGATATTTTTTACATATTTTAGAAAAGGTTATTTTAAATTGTTGCCAATTGTTAAAACAGCGCAAAGAATAATATATCCTTTAAATTAAAAATTTATTCACACGTGACCATTATAAACAGAAAAAAATCCTTTTAAATTAGAATTAAATTATAACGTGTTAAAAGCAGGAAAATATTAAACATTACGTCATAAAAATTGTTTTTACACATGCTTACTTAAAATGAAAGAAAATTATAAAATAATCAATTATTTTCAAATTAGAATTAAATGATTACGCATTAAAAGCAGGAAAACATTGAAAATTACGTCATAAAAATTATATTTACACGTGAATATTAAAAGAAAAAGAAAATTTTTAAATAATAAACTCATTGATATGTGTTAAAAGTCGTAAATGGAGGAAATTACGTCATATTGGCCAAAGTGGCCAAATAATAATATTGCAAAACAGTTTAAATTAAAAAATATATTTATATGAGATATTTATTTCAAATTTCGAGATGATATTTTTAACTATAGTTGCCAATTTTAAGGTAGCGCAAATAATAATATTATCTTTCTAATAATAAAAATATTTTCAGTTGAATGTTACAAAGAGAAAGGAAAGTTTGGTGAAAATTATGTCAGATTTAAAACGTTACATTTAAAATCTCTTATTTAAAATCATTTTCTTATAGCGTTGTTAAAAAATACCATAAAGCAAACACTCTGTTGACTTAGTTCCTTTTATATTTGGTAATTTTCAAATGTTTAACTAATCTTATTTAATCAAGCACGGAAACAGCAACTAACATCAGCTGATTCGGTCTTGAAATCCCTCAGTAAAAGGGAAACCCGTTTACAGTAAGATCGCCATTGATTTTTTAATTATACAGAGCAGCCTCGATTATCCGAGCTAATTGGGACTGTTAGTAAATCGGAATCGGAAATCTCGGTTTATAGAAACTGTGTGTAAAAACTCGCCGTGCTTGCGAATTTAACATCTCTTTAAAAAAAAATATATAGAACGTTTTTTAAATAATAAAAATAAATATATGTAAAGTTCTGTTTCACAGCTTAACAAATTTAAAAAGAAAATCAACTACCAGTAGTAAATTTTAAAATGCAAATTGAAAAATTTACGAAAGTTCACACAGCCATTGGAAACAAAGCATTGTTCGCTATTGACTTCTCAGGGTCCAGTGTTTCTTTGGAGTTGAGTGCTTTTGGGGGCAGAAGGGCCTGTATAGCACGGACAGTGAGCTAAAGAGTGTGGTTATTTTTAAGGCTCATTCAAAAGGAAAAAAAAATCAGACTTTGTTATCGGCTCGGTTAACAGAAACCTCGATTAATCGAAGCTCGGTTAATCCAGGTTCTACTATAATTCAATCTTCCGTAATCTTTTTAAAGCAGATCAAATTAATGGACTTTAGCACAAAGTCACATAGCTGATAACTGCCATGCTTGTTGGCCACCTTTTTTTCAAAAAGTTTGCTTCACCTTATTCAATTAATGAGATATCTCCGATAAAATAAGTCACATTTTCCCGTTCTAAAATACTGGTATCCAAAAATCGTAGCATGTAACTGACACTACAAGTACTCATGGAACTAGACTATTTTAAGTCTGATTTTTATTATAGACTATATAAAATTATTAAAAATATATATTATGATAGGAACTAGCGGGCTTCGTCCGCTATTTACGTTACGGATATAAAAATCATTTTTTTTTTTTTTTTTTTTTTTTTTTTTAGGGAAAAAGAAATAAAAACCTATTTGACGATAGGTTTATAAAGACACATTTTGTATTTGTTATATTTCCGGGGATGAGGAGGGGGGGGGGGTACTATTTTGATTAAATATCGCAATTAGTCCACATGGCAGATATAATTATGATAGACACTAGTGGGCTTCGCCCCTCTATGGCGCCTTATGGGTCCAGCTTCCATAACTCAGAAACCACCTTTCGGACATCAATGCAACAGATTCCAAACGTTATAATTAACTTAATAATCACCCTATATAGCATTAAAGTAAATTTATGAGTACTGCATACTATTTTTTTATCCTAATTTCTGAAGAGAAAAAATTATTTCGGTTCCATTCTTAGGTACTGGTCTGAAAAATTTTGAAAAAGGGGGGAAGGAGGGGACATGAGACTGCTGTTTGTGAAACAACACAACGGGGTCTGGCTTATTCAACTTGGTTTTTGGTGACTTCAATTGGAAGGTGGTTTGTTTAAAAGAATGCGTTCCCTGCCCCATGAAAATTGGAACTATTGGTGCACCATCTATGTAAGGATTTAATAATTATAAATTAACATTTTGGATTTATTAATTTAAGGATAAAGTGTTTTTAAAGGAATATCAAATGAAACCCCCTGTGCGATCTGCGATTATACTTACCCACTTGTTTTTATATACAAACTGCTATAAGGAAAATTGTAATAAAATAGTAAAAATTAAATCTGCATTAAATTCCATAAGTATCTTTTTTTTTTATAATTTTATCACTAACCTCAAAAAAGTAATGATATCAATGCAAAAACCCTTGACGGGTTAAAAGTTTCTGACGCAGCACTTTATCTTATGCTCTAAGAATTTTAAATATGGAACTTAAAAATACTGATATCAAATTTTGAGTGATGTTATGCTATTTCTTAAAAAATATATTTGTATTTATTTCATCATTTTATTTTTGTTTTATTTATAATCGCATGTGCAAAAGTTATGTTCAACATGAAAAGCTGCATAAAATTTTATTCGCTGTTGCTTTATCATTTACATCTCTCATAAATTCAAAATATGAGTTTTAAAAGATATGATATAAAATTTAAGTGACGCCTTGATGTGACTTTAAAAGGTTTGTTTTAAAATTCAATTTAAATTATTTTTGACTTGGTTAAAATATTTTTTTACATCTACACAATACTTTTAATTTTCCAATTCACTGTTAAATATATCACTTTCATTGAATCTATACTATGCATTGAAATGCATTTATTTCAATAAATTGATTTATCTTTTGTGTCACGCTATTCAAAATTGTGAGTAAGATTTATGTAAATGGTTTCTTTGCGTCAAACTATCCTTTTTCATACATTTCATGTAGTTTGGACACAATGACGCAAAGAAACCATTTACATAAATCTTACTCACAATTTTGAATAGCGTGACACAAAAGATAAATCAATTTATTGAAATAAATACATTTCAATGCATAGTATAGATTCAATGAAAGTGATATATTTAACAGTGAATTGGAAAATTAAAAGTATTGTGTAGATGTAAAAAAATATTTTAACCAAGTCAAAAATAATTTAAATTGAATTTTAAAACAAACCTTTTAAAGTCACATCAAGGCGTCACTTAAATTTTATATCATATCTTTTAAAACTCATATTTTGAATTTATGAGAGATGTAAATGATAAAGCAACAGCGAATAAAATTTTATGCAGCTTTTCATGTTGAACATAACTTTTGCACATGCGATTATAAATAAAACAAAAATAAAATGATGAAATAAATACAAATATATTTTTTAAGAAATAGCATAACGTCACTCAAAATTTGATATCAGTATTTTTAAGTTCCATATTTAAAATTCTTAGAGCATAAGATAAATTGCTGCGTCAGAAACTTTTAACCCGTCAAGGGTTTTTGCATTGATATTATTACGTACTTGTAATTACATATATTATTACAGTGCAAATTACACACATATATATAATATATATATACAATATATACAGTGTATATACATGTATTGTATATATACAATATATGTATATACATAAATATATATTGTATATACATATATACTACTGTATATGTATATATAAACACAATACATTACTTTTAATAATACAATATTGGTAATGAAATGCAAACGAATTAACACATATGCAACTTTTATGCATGCATAGAACGAAAAGCATATCACATGGCCGCATAGGTCGCCAGCATCATTGCGCATGCTTAGAATGAAAACCACGCTGCAGTGAGAATCAAAGCGCGCGCTTTCGGCGTTTCGTGTTCTTTCCCCTTTTTTAAGGTTTCGTTCATTTGATCACGAGACATTGTGTCGCCACAGATATCATAAATATTTTTTTATTTTACCGAGAAATCGCTTTTTAAAAATAGTAAAAAGAAATGCTTTGTCGTTGTTCATTGCTTGATTTTTTACATATAAAAACTTAAAAGAGGGTTGCGTGTTGATTCTCAAGTAGGGGAGGGGGAGGGGGGCAGTAATACTTTTTTTTTTTCGAAGCGTGTTTCATCGTTTTAGAAGCTGTTTTATCATGGAGGCTTCCAGTAAATAATAGTGATAAATAAATATTTGACATTTGTCAAATATAAAAAATTGAAATACGGGCGTTGAATTTCAGGTTAGAGAGAGGGGAGTAATTTTAAATTAACGATTTTTATTTGTTAATTTAAGGATAAAGTGTTTTAAAAGGGATATTAAACGAAACCCTCTGCGCGATCTGAGATCACACTTACCCATTTGTTTTACTTTAATTTTTGTTTAATTTTTAATTTTTATTTAATTTTTATTTTTTTTAATTAGTCCGTTGAATCCGAAGTCCGTTGAACCGAGGTCCGTTAAATCGAGGGTTTACTGTATAATAAAGTTTTCTGCGATGTGTGCCATTTATTTAGGTTTTACAGTTGTGCTTAAAGTATGGTTCAGAGATTTAGCAAGCATCAAAGAACAGGGAGCTATGTTATTTGATAAAATTAAATATACCTATTAAACCATGTTAATCTACTGAGAGATAGGGGGAAAACATGAAAGGTTCTTAAATAGGACAAATACTATTTTTATTTATTTATTATTATTATTATTGTATAACTTATTTTGGTAAATTTAATTGATTGAGTGAATTTAAATACTTCCTCAACATTCTGCAAAAATGCAACTATTTCTTTCTTTCTTTTTTTCCATTTTAAAACTAAGGGACTTGGTCTCAAGAACTACCCTCGCCGACTCCCGTCCAGACTCTGCAGGCTCTAAAAACATGCTAATTTGCACCGTTTACAAAAGATTAACCTATCACGGAAAAATGAATGACATTATTACGAGTTGCTATTCATTTACCTTTTTGAGTAGGGATCGCCGGGTCCCAGCGTTTTCGCGATAGTTGATGGCTGCTATTGTGATTAAGTAATTTATCACACATTGGAAAATCAACTTGCATAAGATGGTTAAGTAAAAAATGTCGCTACCTCCTAATTTTTTTATGTTTTTAGACTCTAGAAAAAAATCGTTTTAAAATATGACGTTTTCACCCTTTATGTACTGAGTTAGGAATTCATGAAAATTTTATCCTCTAAACATTTTTCGTGATTTGTTTAAACTACATTAGAAGATTTACATAATCATTTAATAGATTTTAGAAGGATTAATTAAATTTGAATTTATAGGAATTTTGTGAACTATTTATAACTCCACTCAAATCTTTTATTTTAAATATTTTTCTTAGTATTTTGTAGAAATAGGAAATGTACAAATAGAATGTTCTTGCATTGGAAATATAGAAATATTTCCGAATTGACCCCCCCCCCCCCCTCTCCAACGCCAAGCAAGCTGAAAAGATGTAAAGGCAAAAGAAATCATCCTTTTAAAAATATTTTTGTTTTGTGTAACAAATAACGCTTTTGGAACAAGATAAAGTAATGTATCTATAACTCATTCTAAACTGTATTACAACTAATCGATGTATTAAATGAATTTTATAACAAGTTATTTTAATGGTACTTATAAGTATTGTCAGTAGATAAAGGGTAGACGTTGTTTAAATATGGCGTAATTTTTCCATATTGAATATTTTTCGCTCATAATTTTTCTTTTTTAATATTCACGTGGGAATATAATTTTCAATGGGAAAATGTTTGGCATTATTATTATTAGTTGAGCTCTTATGACATATTTATCTCCCGTTAGTCCTTTTCGCAATAATTTATTTTAAAGTTTTCTTTTTCTTATAATTTTCACATTTAATTACGTGACAGTCTAGAGACGGCAGATAGATAAATCGAAATCCTAAACACTGTTGGAAAGTCTTAGTATAAAAGTAAAGCAAAAAAAAATAAATAAATAAGTATTAAAAATTCAAATGTGAAAAGTTGTTATATGTGTTAAATTAATTGAGCAATATTAGTAAAAGTTTATCTTGTAGGAAATGTGTTATTTTGAGTCTTAAAATTTTGGTGGCCAGTTTCAATGAATCGAAAATTAGTTAATAAGCTACTGGGAACTACATTGCGTTGTTTCCTAGTGAAATTTATTTACTTTACACAAAACAACCCAAACAAATAAAATCCCAAAAGAGATTTATTCCATAACACAGAACAAACAAATAAATACTCTCAGTACATCACAATAAAAGCACAAAACTTCTATTGTGCTTTAAATAAGAAATTCTAACTAAATGTTAGGTTAAACCATTGGCAGTTTTTTAAGTATTTTATTTAAAAAACAGCAATCAGACCAAAACGAAACTTATTTAGCTGTTTCGCCTCTAAATAAGTATTAACACAGTCGGGCTTTGATAAAGGTACAGTCGTAGGAGAAAGAAGTAAACACCCACTCTAACTCTGCAAGAATAAAGTTACTGGTACCAAACGATTGTAAATAAAGTCTACCTTTAAATTATGTACGTATATAATTTGCTTAGGGGAAAATATACAAATCAAAACCAGACCAAACTTTGTTTTTTGCAATGGCAACACCCAATTTTGACACTCTATTTTAAATCTCCGGTTCAAACTACGTTTAGAAACGAAATTTTAAGTCATTTGGATGATAAGTTTTTGAATTATGAACATTCAAATTTTGGAGCTTCTAATGTTACATTACATTTTCATATTTTTGTTTAATATCTCCTGAGATTATAATCCTAATGTGATATTTTTTTGTGTAGTTATAAAATAAAAAAAAACCAAACATAAATACATTGAATTTGTAATTAAAAAAAATATAATATGAACAGGGTGTCTACAGAATCTGGTAATCCTGGAAAAATCAGGGATGTTTATCAATCCGGAAAAGTCAGGGAATTTTGTAAAAATATTCAAAAATCAGGGCGTTTTGTCTATATGCTAAAATATTTGCATTTTCACCTTGCCAACGAGACTGATTCTTCTAATTTATATACCATATTTTTTCATATGCTGACTAGTCTTTCCCAATATTTTTAAAAAGATGCAGATGGTATGAGTTTTTTATATTTAACACAAATTAAGGTGATCAGATGTCCTCATTTTCTGTGGAGGCTCTTATATTGAAGGCAATTTACCCATTTTTGAAAATTTTAAATGATACATTAGCATAACCTGACCAGGTGGCCTGCTTAATCCAATTAGCTATCCCGTCAGATGTAGATATGTCTTAAAATTGAACATTTTTCAGAAAATGAGAAATTTTTCTGGTCACCCTGTATCCATTGACCATTGTATGAAGTTGATTTACTAAATTTTAAGTTTGGATTGGATTTTTTAAACTTTCAACCAATACTTTATGAATATTAGGTAGTTTATGCGTTTTTCTTTTGTTTTTTCTCCCAAATGAGATATTAGCAAGCTATTTAAGTGTGTTATGCGAGGAAGCGGCATACATGAAAAAATACCGTATGTGTATTGTTTATAGTGGAAATCAGTTAAGTCTGATAAAGATAGTCAGGGAAATTAGGGAACTGTTTTTTTTTATAATTTCTGTAGTCACCCTGATGAATTATGAATTCTGAAATTAATATTCGAAAAAAAAAATATATGAATTGCAACGAGCAATTTTTTTGATAGATTTATTATGTTCTGCTCTATGCGAATTCTCAATTTAAATTTTTTTCCCTAGAAGTTTTCGAATTATGATTAAGAAACTTCAAAATGATGGTTTAAGAGGGCGTCTATGATGTGCAGAAAAGCATAATTTAAAAAAATATATTTTACTCATTTTATTAAAACATTTGGGCTCGTGATAGTCGAAACATATTAAGCGAGTGAAATGTTGATATTGGTAAGAAATAAAGTCTTAATAGAAGGAACATAGTCATTCTGTAGCATTTCAACAATTGAGTACTGAATTTGGATACACCCCTAAAATATATTCATTTTAAAATAATTAATTTCTCTAAAACTAATCGTGCGAATTTCGTGAAAAAACTTTTTAGTCTAATTGCAGGGAGTAGAATTTATTTATGGTGTCAAACTTGGGTATTGCGGTTGAAAAAAAAAAACAACAAAAAAAAAGCATTCGTTTTGATATGTAGATGGCCCCCTAAGTACATACGTCATATAAAAGTAGACTTTATTTCCAATCACTTGGTACCAGTAACTTTCTTCTACAATAATTTGTTGCAGAGTTAGTAATGGATGTTTACTTTTTTTTTCTTCCCACGAGAGTACTTGGGGTGTAATGCAGGGGCTTAAGATCTGTCTACACATCTCCGATGCATCTCATAGGATCCATGGAGTAGTGGCACACTTTTTTGGCGGCCATTCTCGTAAAACTTGGCAGTATAACCCTCTTGATGTGTCATATTCTGAATTGGTATTGCACAGATCTTCTAAAGAAAGTAACATAATGTATTAACAGCTAATAAGAGGAAATAAGACCAAAACTAATCGAATACTAGATGGTCTAAATTTGATTCTTATTTATTCCAGTCACCAGAATCTGCACAATCTTTCGCCAAGATTACCTAAGCTTCAAATAGCTTTCCCCGCGCGGCTACACATGTTGTGGGAAAACGTGTTTTACAGTTAAGAACCTGCACTCGTCTGCATGCGGCAATCACAAGTTAATTGTTAAACCAGCGCAAACGTTCTCTAAAGAAAATTTGTGTTTTAATATTTTTGAAAGATTCTTTTTGCATTGAATATCTGAAGTGAAAGGCTAACAGGATAGTTAAAAAGTGTTTATGAAGTCGGCTGTCTATCTGTCTGCCGTCTGCCCGTACTCTACTTTTTGTAAATATAATTGTGTTTCCATGTAATCGATATTGTTATTGAGGTTTACTATGGCGTGCTCGCTATTGAAAATAGTGGTGTAGCATTTACAGTTCGTTTACACGGACACTCAGAAGAATGTCATTACATTATATCTGTGCTATTATACAAAATTAGAAGAAAAGGTGATTTAACAATATAAAATAACAAAAACTTGCACAGTAGGTAAGAGCATCTTTTTTCTCATATAAAATTTTAAAAGGAAGATAGGTATTAAATTGGGGTTGCAAAAGGGACAAAGTCTATTATTACCCTAACATTCAAGAGATTAAAGAGGAGGGAGAAAAATTACTTTCTAAATTGTATTTTAATAATTGGAAAAGAAGAACACCTTCCATTTCATGTTAAAATTCTAAGGGAAGATAAGGGTTAAATTGCAGTTGGAAAATGGACGGTATTTATTATTATACTATTATATAAAATCTAAAAACAGAGGGTTTATAAATATAATATATTTAAATATAATATAAATACATTTCTAGCATGACAGCCAGTATTTGCAGATTCATATATCGAAGCCCTCTTTTTTCATGAATTCTGCTGTACAGCAGAGTTGGGCAAAATACATCGAAAAACCATTTTCGATACAAAATAAAAAATACATTGTTTTTTAAACTTAAAATACAAAATACAAAATACTTTCCATATTTCAAAAATTCAAAATACAAAATACATGTATTTTGAAAATACATTTAAAATACAAAATACATTTAAAAAAAATAAAAACGATTGTGCATTAAATTGCACTAGTCAAATGCAAAGCTGGTTTGCAAAACTGATTAAATTTTTAGAAATTATAAATTTCCAAATAAAGAAGCAAATTTAATTAAAACTCAACAAAAGATAACAAAAACAAAACTGAAAGATTGGAGCAACAATGTGCTTAAAAGTGTATGAAAGTTGCAAGAATAACTAATGGCAAAATGAAGGCAAATTTTCAAACGGGCAGGCAGTATTAGAACAATTTTTTCAACGGGCCAGGCCAAGAAACAAAATTAACGGGCTGGGCTGATAAAAGAAATTTAGCGGGGTTACCGGCCCGCTATAAGATTTTAATCGAAGCCGATAAAATATGAGCCATTTTCAATGAATGTGACTTTCGCGAGAATAAGTAATAAGTATAAATGTCCTTCACGAGCCGATGCTAGTTTGACAACATCAATACAGAAATGTAACATGTACAGCATAGAGATCAGCATCGGACAGTTACATGGTGTCTGAGCCATGGCTTAATTTTTTTCATCAGACTCGGGCCGGGACGAGATCAGGCTTGCATTTTTTCTACATAGTCGAGCAGGGCCGGAACTGGACTTTATTGTTCTCAGGATGTGTTGTGTAGGGAAGGCAATATGTTTTGTAAAAATATTAGTAGCGATAATAAACTTCTCTTAACGGAATCTTTGGAAATATCCCTCAAGATGGTTCTCAAATTCACTGCTCAACACAGAGAAATTTACTGACACATTTTCTGACTAATTTTTTACTGTAAAGGCTTAAAATTGACAGGCCTGACTGTTGAAGGGATTTGGAATCGAATGGCGTTTTCCCTTTTTTTAAATAAATAAATTACTATCGAGATATAAGAGATTCTTGTTACATAACTGCAGGTTTTTCTCCTTTCCCATGCTATCGCTTTCGGAAATTCGATTCAAAACTTTGACAGTATATTTTCAAAGATATGTTGCCTTTATCAAAAAATGATAACATATTCGATTACATAGTTTCTGAATAAGAACACCTGCCAATCTTATGCGTTTCCGAAAAGAAGTGAATTCAGAAATGTATCAGAAAGTAACTCCTTTGGATTTGAGAAAAACCTTATTAAATGGCAGAGAAATATTTTTACGAATCTGCTTTTTATTATACAGCTTCAAAAGTTATCACGTTTTTAAACCTCCTTTTTTTCTTTTATTCTAAACTACATTAATTTTTTAATGAATCTTTATTTGAATGTTGAAACGTTTAAGACTCTAAGCATAAATGTTGCTATTGTGTATTTTCTGTCTTGCGAACACATATTAATTTTAAAATGTACTGTAAAATTATCCCATAAATATGTATGCAATATTCTTTAAAATAACCTTAATTGTATGTTTAGAAAAATCTGATTTTTTTTTTTTTTTTTTTTTTTTTTTTGTAGAAATTGAGTTAGGCCTCATTTAATTGATTTTTCCACGGGCCGGGACTGTTTCCACTGATTTTTGTACGGGCCCGGCCGTGAACTGTGAAAATATAAACGGGCCGGGCTCGGGCCTAACTTTTAATTTTTTCATCAGGTCGGGCCAAGGTTGTTTTTGTGCGGGCAGGGCCGGTCCTGGAAATTCCGACCCGTGCAGACCACTAGATTGTAGATCCAGTAAAGGAATCTCTTTCACGAAGCATAGGATAGCACCGTCCGCTACTGAGTGTTCTAAGCCAAAATTGAGACAGTATTCAGAAAAAGCATAAAAAGTTTGGTGCAGTTCTTAGTAGCAGAAATATAAAATCTCAAAAATCCTAAAAAACGCAGCACAGAAAAAAAAAAACATCTGTAGGACGATATACACCAAAATGTCATCCATACTAAACCGAATATGATGAAGTTTGATGAAATTCCGTGCTCTAGTTCTTGCGATATAGCTCTCACGGCACACCTGCCAACTTCAGATTTTTTTTAAAAAATCAGCACTACGAACCAGAAAATTTATTTTTAAAAGGTACCTTTAATCTACGTGGTATTTATTTCATTTAAATTTGATTTACAAATATGATCATTTTGACATGGAAGAAAAAAACAAACAAACAAAATAAACGAGAATTTTACGCACATGTTACGGTATTCATAAAAACAAACAATGATAAACAAACGATTCACCCCAAATTATATTAGCATCAATTTATTTGAAGATCTAAAATAACATGAGATTGGATTAAATTTTGTCCCCTAGTTTTTGGATATAGTTATCGCAGAAATCATGAAAAACCCAGCATAGCAGCACCACCTGTTGAGCGATATACACTAAAAGTTAATCGGCAAGTATTTCTGTTCAGGGCTATATGCAGTTAAATTAAATTCTGTATATTGATTCTTACAATATAGCTATAATGGTATAAAATAAGCATAGCAGTGCCACCTGTTGGGCGATATAAACCCAAACCTAAGTTATACCTAGGTCTATCTCAGTGGTGTAGTCCTGGAAAATAAAGTGGGGGGACGCTTATAGTCCTGAATATAAGGTCCGTGTCACATGAGTCAAACTTGTTTTTAAATCTTGTCTTTTATCTTGAATTGTTGAGAAAAGTAATTAAAAAAATTAAATATAGTTTAAATTAAATTTAAATTTTCAAAAATCACATTTTATCAGTTTTTTTCTAGAAATATTTAGGCTAGAAATAAGTAGATTACGTCTAACATGTAAGTGCAATATGCGATTGTTTTTTAAAGATTCGAATTCTAAAGAAGTGAAATACACACACACACACACACACAAAAAAAAAAAAAAAAAAAAACAAAAAAAAAAAACGTTCTAAAATCACGGTTTCATCAGGATTTTAGTTGAACTATTCTAGCAAAAGATTCAATGGACTCAAATAACGAATCTCAATATCACACGTCATTTTCGATATATTTAACACGTTATAATTTATTAAAGTTTTCAATTTTATTGGAAGACATAAAAATTCAATGCTTTTATTCTTAAATTGTTAGTTTATTAGAGAGCTTATCCTATAAAAATAAAAATAGGTTTGGGAAATCTGCGTCCTACAGGTTCCTAGCGTCCCCCTTTGAAAATAAAAAGTAAGGGGACGTTTGAGATAAAATAAAAAAGTGAGGGGACGCCGTCCGCCCGCGTCCCCCTTCGACTACACCACTGGTCTATCTTAATCTGAAGTTTGATTATTATAAACTCCATGCATTAGTTCTTGAGATAGAAGGGCCACAAAAATTATGTCTCACACAGACTAACAGACATACGCACGTTTCCCAAAAATTGTTAAATGGCGTTCAAGGCATCCCGAAACGTGTAAATCAAGCAAAAACGATAGTCGAAAATTTTCTCGATTCCAATACTTTCTTCTTATTTATTAGAAGAATGTAAAAACAAATTAGTCTAGTATCTGTCTTTTCAATCAGTCTTTCTTAGTATATGTCTACAAAAGAACATATTTTATAACAATCTTATATGTACAATGACACCGAATAAAATTGTTTAAATGTATTTTTTTCTTTTTATGTAATGCGCGTGTGTTTAATAAGAGCTCCCAACTACGCGAGGTTTTTTAGACTTTCCACTAATAAAATAGTTGGGACACAACTTTTCTAATAGCATTTTAGAAATAATGCATACGAAATTTAAAATATGTATTACTGAATGCAAAAATGTAAATGAAAAAATTAGATAATTTTTAACACAAGTTGAATTATTATTATTAAAAAGGTACGAATTCTTCGTATAAAGTAGTTTTAAAACTAAAACACTCAGGTAAAATATCAAACCATATATAAAGTGTAAAGAAATAAGAAATCATTTGCACTTACTATGAAAGTCTTGAAATTTTTAATATAGAGCAGAAAAAGTATGAAAGCTCTTACATTTGTAAATAGAAAGCACTTATAAAATATTTATAAAAAGTAGGAACAATTCGAATGCCAAATTTGCAAAGTCATAAATTTCATTTTCCATAGTCAAATGGTTCCTTTGAAAGTTCATTGCAGCAATTTTCTTGCGGTTACTGTCAAACAAAATTTATATTAATGAATAAAACATGCGAATTTTTAAGAAATCCTTTTTCGATATTTTTAAATAAAACTACTATACCAGAAAAAAGAAATTGAACTCCTTATATGTGTGGTCAATGGGCAACTGTCGGTAGTAGAGCGCTGCACCTGCACAACTCTGAAAGAACCTTCCGGTCTATCACAATACTATTTTTTTTCTTGTAATTTCCACTGCAACATTAAGATATATAAGTTATTTTTGTAACTAATCAGCAAGAATACATTTGCTGTATCAAAACATCATATTCATCAACCTCCTTGTCTCAGCAATAGTCGAAAAGTGTGTTTATATTAACTTCCAGAACAGAATTTGAAAACTAATCAAAACAGATAGTCGTGCTTTTAATGAATCGATGCTTTTCCCTGTGCAGTTTAATCCCTTAATGCTCGAATTAAATTACGGTTGAATAATTCAAATTGTTTATTGGCACCACTGTTATGAAAAAGAAATATTCACCTTATTTAATGACAATAAAAACGATACTAAAATATAGCCAATTTCACTATTTTATAAAACTGGTGGGAATCAAACAATTTGAGTAAAAGACACAGCCCGAGAATATGACGGGAGCGAGAATTAAGGGGTTAAACATGGCAGTTTGAAATTTGGGAAAAATGTATTTTGAGTATTTTCAAAACACAAAATACATTGTAAAACCATCAGAAAATACATTACAAAAATACTTTGATCTTATCGGTTTAAAATACAAAATACAAGATACAAATGTATTTTGAAAATGTATTTCAAATACATGTATTTTCGATACTGCCCAACTCTGCTGTACAGGGCATCTAAACATTCAACAATCTGTGATGAAATGATACAAGAGCAAATCGGAAATTTAAAAAGGCATAAGAATATTAAAGATTTTGTACCAACATAGTAAAATAGGCAAGAACAATAGTTTATTTCTTAGAAATATTAAAAACTAATAACTTAGAAGATAATGGCTAAAAATGTTGTCATGGAAATTTTAAACCTTGTCGAATAGTAGATAAAAAAGGTGCGGGGGTGGGGTGCGAATATTGCGTAAAAAGCATATCCATGCTGTCAGGCGCAAACTTGCAGTAGAACCGATTATACTAAAGCCAAACTCATTATCAAGCAAGAAAGCAAGTTTATGTAAAGAAGTGCATGTTTTCCCTCAAATCAAAATTTTAAAGAGGGCTAGGTGTTAAGTTGTAATTGGAAATTTTGTAATGTCTATTATTGTACTATAATTCAAAATTAGAAGAGGATGAGTGGGAGATATTCTTTGTAAAATAATGATTAAATGAGAAAGAAGGACATAATATGATTTGAGAAGGAGAAAAGAGGTGTATGATGAAAATTTACATTGTCTTTTAATGTACTATAATTCAATATTGGGGTCTCTTAATGTACTATAATTCAATATCAGAGTTTGAAGAGGGAAAAATTCCTTGTAAAATGGTTAATTAAATGAGAAAGAAGGACATCGTCTCTCGAATTTAACATTTTTAAAGGAAGGTAAGGGTTAAGTAGTAATTATAAAAATGGACGAGGTCTAAAATAATGACGACGGTTGAAAAAAGACAAAATACATGGAAGTGGAAGAAGAATTGTCTACATCGTACAGATAGGGGAGAGTTATGAATTCGTAGTTATATCAGTTTTATCAAAGAACTCGTTTCTTATTTACTGCGACGTCATTTTCACTCGCTGAAGCATTCCGCCTCCTCTGAGAGTAGCATCTCAAATTCAGTATCAGCGAAATGAAAAAAAAAAAAAATATTGAAATGTAAAGAGCTTCATGATAGAAAATGCGCGCTTTTTTATTTTATTATTTATTTATTTATTATTATTTTTTTTTAAGTAATGTCATTTTCTGTTCGCATTTAAACAATTTTATATATTTTTAATTGCAATAAGGAAATAGCATCAGTAAAGATGTTGCAATTTTCATTAAAAAAACATTTATCAAAATAGGTTCAGTAGAAAGATCAAGGCAAAAGACTAAAAAAAAACAACCTTGTGTTTCTTAAATATATAGGTTATGGATGCTAAAATTTCCCAATGAGGGTTTTAAAATACTCCGATTAGTCTAAAATGTATACATATACATATATGTAAATCACATATACAATTGTACGTATGAAAGACATTCTAAATTATATATATATCTCTCTATATACATATATCAATGGAATTTTCTGCATATGTTCGAAAAACATAAAACATTTAAACTTTTCATATTGTTTTTACTTATTTATTTTTTCTCTTTTACTTTAATAGTTGCCTAGCAACTCTATTTCATAACGTACTCATTTTAAACGAATTAAATTTGAAAGTACATATTTTTCCTAATTCGTCGGTGTAAATGTTCAAATGGTTCGATAAATTCGTTAAATTTTTGTTTTTATTATAGTGTTCCTTTGTGGATGAAGTTTCAGTTTTATTATAGAAAATTAGCTGGAGACAAATGCTAAACTATTTTTATTGTTTTAAGAGCAAATAAGTTGTTATTCTTCCGTAATAGAGTCAGCACGCGATAGAGATAGGTTTACAAAATTCATGCTTGAAAACTAATTAAGATACCAATTAAAATACATTTTTAAAGAAAATTCCATCTGAAAGTAGATTTTCCCCCCTATACGATGATGCAAGAATTGAAAATATGCAATGTTTAGAATTTTAACAAGTTGTAAATTGTACACGTCAAATGTGGCAAATGAAGTGCGTTCGTACTATAACTGTTTTATAAATATTGAGATCTTGGTGCAATAGCTGTTGCACTTTTATGCAAAAATGCATGCATACAAAATTTATTACGATTATATATTAAATTCAGTTACCTATCATGGGATATCATTGAATTAATTTATTATAGGATTTAATAGAATAATCACTATGGCAGCCTAGAACCATCACCTATCATGGGATATCATTGAAATAATGACGTATAATACGATTTAATAGAATGGAGAAAAGTTTTATTAATATATTTTTAAGTTTTGATTCGATTTTCGTAAAATTTGAAATGACTCGACAAAATTCTGCAGCGATTGTATATATTAAATTTCAAACCATTCGGTTGGGTATTTTTTGCGCTGTTATATGCTGTCAGACGTACAGACAGACGACGACTATAGGTGCTACGTAACCACCTAAAATTTAAAGCAGTGAAAATTTGAAAAAGCGAAATTTAATCATCAGCCGTTGCCAATTTTAAAACCACATCAGCATTACGAACGACACGTTTGCCCTTTATGTACAGAACTAGTGAATAATTAAAAAGTATTAACCCTTTCAGGGGCTATTTTTTTTTCCTACTTCACTATCTGTGGTTGTCTTATATACATACTCAACCTTTCGTTCAATACTGTGTCACAACAGTGGACAAAAATGCTATTTTTCTTGTGCTACTCTGTGACATCTGTGCTTCCAGTAGAAAAATAGAGCTAGCGCCACCACAACGGGTAATTAATTTATTTGCACAACGGATAATTAATTTATTTCCACAACCGGTAATTTATTTGTTGCGATGCCATCAATATAGACGTCCCTTCATAATGCCGGCGAGTTGTTCCTCATGATTTAAAATGTTTCGAAATCTACAATAATGTTGTTAAGTGGTGTTTTGTTTATTAAATATTGTTGTTAGACTTCTTGGCCTAATGCATAATTGAAACACAAGTTCAATTTTGTTTTGTCCAACCGGGCAATTCTTCATTTGTTTTGTTTTGGGCTATAATAAAATATTTTTTTTTCTCATTCTGTGCGACATTTTTATCTGGAAAACAGCAAATTTAATGTTGAGCATTTGCCAGTTTTAAGGCATCTGCCTAGTGCGGAGTACTTAAAAAAAAAAAAAAAAGTCCAATATTGAATAAATACACATATTTTTAGTTCAATTGTAAAACAGAATGATGAAAATACATAAAATCCTAACAATATTTTCACACCATTTAAAAACTAGTCGGATGTACCAATCCCCAAACTTTCTTCTATCTCATACATGTTAATACTTCAAAATTCGCTAACTTCACTGTTAAAATTAAATGGCAATCTATGTCCATCATGAGGATTCCAAAGATGTGACATTCCGAGCATTAGTTCTTGAGATATGACTGTCGCTGAAACCGTGTAAATCCAGGAAAATGCAGCATAGCAGAGCCACCTATTACCTGATTTACATAAAAACCTGATCAACAACAACAACTTATGTTAACGTCTAACTCAATCTGAAGTTTGGGGGAAAATCGTGCATTATTTTTTGAGATAAAGCTATTGCGAAAATCGTGAAAAATGTACCATAGCAGAGCCACCTTTTGAGCGATTTACACCAAAACATAATCAACAGCAATATTAATCAACGTGCATTTGAATCTGAAGTTTGATGAAAATTCATGCATTAGTTCTTGAGATAGAGCTATTGAGGAAATCGTGAAAAGTGCAGCACAGCAGTGCCACCTATTGGGCAATTTACACCAACACGTAATCAACATCAATGACTAACTGAATCTGAAGATTGATGAAAATCTGTGCATTAGTTCTTGAGTCTGTTGTGGAAATCGTCTAAATCCTGCAAAATGCAGCATAGCAGCGCCACTTGTTGGACGATTTACACCAAACCGTAAATAGCGCCAAATCATATCAAAGACTAACTAAATCTGAAGTTTGATGAAAATCCGCGCAATAGTTCTTGAGATAGAGCTATTGCGGAAATCGTGAATAATGCAGCATTGCAGCGCCACCTGTTGGGCGATTTACACCAAAAAATAATCAGCACATCTTTATATCAGGGACTAACGGAATCAAATGTTTTATAAATTTCCGTTCATTAAATCTTGAGATAGAGCGCCTACAAAATTTGTGTCACATACATACAGACAGACATTTTGTAAAAACATGTTTTTTGAGTTCTCTGACCCTTAAAACGTGTAAATCCGTCGAAAACCGGAATTCAAAAATTTTTACGAATTCAATACTTTCTTCTTGTAAAGATAGGAGAAAGTAAAAATTGGGGATTTTGCCCTTTTTTTTTTTAAGCAAAATTTTATCTTTACTTCAGACAGCATACACTCATTTCAACTAAATGTATTTCAATTTCATCTGTACTATACACTGAACTCGGAGTTTTAGATTACCTTCAAAATTAACTGAAATATTTCAAAAAAGGCATATATTTGATTAAAAATTACCCCTTTTTTTTATATTAGAGTACCTATAAAATAATTACATTATCACATAGAACTTAGAATCTAGTGAATAATATGGAAAATCTTCTGACAAATTTTCAATGAAATATGTTTAAAGCATCTTATGTAGTGAAGTTTAACGTACATGGAAGTAACGGAAAATTGATATTTCAGAAATCGCATTTAAAGATTTCTTATCTATATTATTTCATCTATAAAATCAATCTAGAAGTGTCAATTAAGATTTATTGGTGTTTTTATTAGTGTAGTTTTATGTAAAAAGTAAGAAAATCATACATAGAAACATTGTTTATATTTCTCCTGGCTTTCCTGCTCAGTACCTATTCAGTTCCAGTATTTGATTCATTACTTCCTTAAGAAATTGAGTTTATTAAATTAGCCATAACTCCTCTTCTAGTAATCGTAGAAATAAAATAAAAACAGATTTGGAATCGTAAATGAGTGCTCCTGAAAATAAAACAACAAAAGAATTTCAGAAAAATTTCACCAAAACTGCCATTTTAATGCCTCCGCTTCCTTGCAATATCCCGTCTACGACCACACTACACTGAAAAAGTATCAAGTACTGTAAAGTTTCCTTACACAGACACACATATATATTAATTAGTAAATCCCGAAGACAAATTAAGTTTTCTTCTTCAAACTGTACTTAAAAATAAACTAGTTGAATGTATCAATAGCAAAACTTTGTTCTACCTAATATTTCAAAATGTAGTTACAGATGTCAATATTTTAATATTATTATTAGTTCAATACTATACCAACTTTCACTTTCATCTTAAATTTCTGCTTCAGACACGGAGTCGAAACGAGTTAATCTAGATCATGATATTTATTAAAATAAATTTTCCGCTACTTTGTGGTGCATCAGCTGTTCGTACCAGCTTATTGTGATACGAAAGTCCCGCCGAGTTAGGGGCTGTTCAAATATTACGTAAGCATGTTTTTGACAATTTTTGACCCCCCCTCCCCCCTTGTCAGCAAAAATAAGCAAATCGCAAACCCCCCCTTAATAATTACGTAAGAAAATTGCAACCCCCCCCCCCCCTCCACTTAAAAAAAATAGGACACATTACAAATAAAAAAAACTCTACTCGACTTAAAATAATAATAATAATAAATGCTTGTTTTATTTACTTACAATTCTATTTAAGAAAATTTCTTAGATCACAATTTTAGAAGAACTTAGCCATTTGAAAAATTTAAATTTGAACATGCCCATATCTATTCCGATGCTGACCACGGCTGCTCAAGCCATTTTTCCATATCTGTTATGATATTGGTTTCCAGTTTTACTTGATTATCTTCATCGCTTTCTTTTCGGATGCAATCTTGAACAACTTCATCTTCCTTGATACACTCGACATCTTCTGTATCTTTCACGAATTTTACGAAGCACATAAGTTCATTTGCTCGACGAGCAGCAATTTTCAATGGTCGTATAAGGCAGTCCTTCTCTCTTTTTTCACTGTGCTGAAATTTTTTGTGTCTGTTTGCTGACTTCTGAGATGCATGATATTGGCCACAACTTCCACAAGTTCTTGGGGATAATTGCAATTTTATGGAAGGGCAAAAATAATCATACAGCATCTTTAAAAATCCCTTTGAGTGTAATATTGAGATTTAAGGCCAGACGGAGACATAAATCTATAAATTCCCCCTCCTCACTTGTAATGATGTCATTTGACGATTGTATCATTTTAATTGGAGGAGGAATGAATCGTCCTTTTAATATACGAAATAATCCACCAGGAGAGCAATAATTCTTTTCTTCGCATTTTATAATTTGCAGCAAGTATTGATTTTCTCGTAAGTGCTTCGAATACCAATCCAAGTCATAACCAAGAGAGTCTGGTTCGCCTGAATCAACATATGTGTCAGTAACAGGATAACCGTCAATGTTTAATGAGTTCCAGATATCTGCGAGAGTTTTACCAGCATATGCAAAGTTATTTTGCTCTATTTTTTCATCAATAGTGCTACCGTTCTCATCGAGATGGGAACCATAATGGTCATAAGGGTGTATAAGACCAGACAGTTCTCGACTGAGTGATGCCATTCGCCTTTCTACTCAGTTATATGCACTTCTTCCAGGAGCATTGCACTTAATGAAATTTCCATCCAAATCATGCTTTTTGAAATGGTTAATAGCAAACGATATAACTTTCTGGTAGCGGGGATTCTCGTCTGGAGCTCCATCAACCGTAACTATGATTACAGGTTTGCTGAAACCCTCTTCTGTTTTCACTAATTTTTCAAAGTCTTTGAGTATTAATAGAGTTTCAAAATCCTGAACATGAGTATTTGCTGTGGAAGAACTGTGTTACGTTGGACCAGAAAAACCTATGGCTTTACTTTGACCTGCCATGCCAGGAGCAATCACAATACCAGAGTAAATAGATGGAATAAGTTTGTGACGTTCAGCGATGACCCACTAGTGGTCGGGTAAGGATACACGATACTCCATATGCATCAGTATCGGGGACTGTTTATTGGCTGCTGTAATTCCCAAAGGTACATGCACTATGTCATCCTGTGAAAGAAGAAACACTTGCATGGGTCCAAGAATTGAAGCTAAAGTTTCTAAATAGCGGATGGATGTTACTGCAAATTGGGTATCAATGTGAGATCGGTAATAATCAGTCTGAACCCAAGAAAGTTTTATCGGCACTGTGGTGACATGTCTTCGACCCTCGATGGTTGAGAAATTTTTTGGAAGCATTCGAAGATATGTTCCACTCATGCTTATTGCAAAACCAACCTTTTTCAGTTCTAGAGTCAAGTTATTGAGAGTTTTGACACTTCGTATTGACTCGCTTCTTCTTTTTGCATCTGCAGCGCTTCCAATAATAGCTATGTCTGCTATTGCCCTAAGCTATAATGGTCGATCTACATTTAAACTTCGTCTTCCTAATGATTCCCTCAAAGTTAATTTTTTTTTTTTTAATGTCTGGATTATTATGGCAGATTTCTTCAAGCTTTGTTCGTTTGGTGGTTCGATGTTTTCTTTGGTATTCATCATTTTGCCGTTTCCTTTTTAAGGATTGTTTTTCTTTTTTTAGATCACTGGAAACCTCATTTATCTGTTTTTGAATTTGAGATACACTGGTTTCAATTCAATTGGATTACATTTCATTTTTAGTAAGGTACAAAATTTGAAAACAGTTAGAAGATTATCTGCTACAAAACTTACATATTTTTTAATTCCCCCCACCCCCCCCCCCCCCTGAATACATTAATTTTCGAGTTATTTGAAAAGAAAAAATAAGGTTTAGCTTGGCTACGCCATATTTAAAAAGTAATAACTCATTTTTTGACATTTCTATGGTCTTTATTTCTTCCCATTCTGATCATGTTTCGCCAAGGCTACACGGTCATTTTATCTTATCTATCTTTTTTCCAGTTTTTACAAGTAATCATGTAAACTAAAAGTTATGATAAAATATATTTAAAATTTTAAGAATAAATTGATTATAATTACCTTTATAAAATAATCAAGAAAGACTGATTTCTTTTTGGTTGCCTTACGCAGTTCGTCCTTAATTATTTTTAGCACCAATACCTCTAACTCTTTGTCAGTTTTAGAAGACTTTTTGTACTGCCGCCACACATCATTAGTTTTACATTGGATATCCTTCAAAGGTTTATCTGATGCAGACTTTTTGAAACTTCCAAAAAGTTTCTTACACAAGATTTCTCGAAATGAAGACATATTTCTGATTTTATTTATTTTAAACACTACTACACTACAGTACTGAGAGGTTTTCAAAACTCAAGAGACACCAGACAGTAGAGCAGTCGGTAATTATGGTTATGGGGTTCAACTACTTGACAGAGGAGGGGTGGAAACAAAAAAGATGGAATTTTACTTACGTTTTGGAAGCTTTCCCGAAAGACTCATATTGTCACAATACAACATATCGCATCCGTCTATTCAATTCTATTCTATTCTATTCTCACAATTGGAAATAGTAGTAAGTTCTCAAAGATAATTAGCCCTCATGCACAGGGCTTAATTTGCACCGGAGCCGACCGGAGTTCAGCTCCGGTACTTCTCCGTTCTTAGTAAATATTTAAATATTGGTCAGAATTCAGCGGAGCTCATAAATACAGGGCTCCGGAACCCAGTGTAGCAACGCTTCCGAAAACACGAAGCCTAAATTATCCTTTCATTCCTTCCCATCTCCAAGTTTTGCATTCTTTTTTACCAAAACAATTATATGTGACGTAATGTGTCGCACACGTAGGAGATGGAGATGAAACGGATTCAATTTTTATATCAGTTTGTGGTCTTGGCTAGAAAGCAGTCGAGCAGGGTTTCCCCTTTTTCTATAAAAGCATTGAATCTTTCCAATAACGGTGTTAAATTTTTAATTTAATTTGATTTTCAGGGGCTCACCACAAAAGATCGTTATACGGAAGGAATCGATTGTAGTTTAAGATATGCACCTTTTATAGGAAATTGAAAAACATTGTTCCATTCTTCAGCATATAAATATAAATCTCTGTAAATTTGATTCATTTTTTTCATAAAAATGCATAGCTGCGAACTATTCCTTTTTGGTGTTAACACTATTTCCGAATCATAATCCTTACCACATTTAATCGCAGAATTCTGCAATTAACAACATTAAAATTAGGCAAAGAATTCTATTCGGAAGGAGTGATAGCTAAATGTGGAATAGTCCACAACTAAGTATATGCTGATAGATACATTTAAATATTTTATTTTTTCTATAGAAAAAAATACTTTACATTTTGGCAAATAATGTATGAAATATAAATATGCATTGCAGTGGCAGGAGAGGAGGGGGACAGTATGGCTGTTAGTACCGGTACCGTAGAATAGTAGGGCTCGGCTCCGGTACTTTTTTTTGTTAGAAATTAAGCTCTGCTCATACATCAAACATGAAAGATAAAAGAGATTGTTTATGTTTTCCTTGTGCGGTCAAAATAGCTAAACATCAGAACTTCAAGTTAAGTATGCTTTTGCTATTTCTTTTTTTCAATTTGAAATTTTTAATAGGTTTTTTTTTTACAAGTTAAGAGATTTTGAAAATGTCTTACGTAAGCATCATTCAAACTCCCCCTCCCCCCTTGTCAGCAAAAATAAGAAAATCGCTAACCCCCTCCCCCCCCCCTTAGGTGCTTACGTAATATTTGAACGGCCCCTTACGAGCTGCCGGTGTACAATAGAACTACGAAAAAAATCGCTCTTACAGTGTCCCCTTTCGGCGGAATATTTCCAAATTCAAGGAGGACCTGCTTAGCATGGCCAAAAATATACACAAAAAATTTGGTTCAATTCTACGCATAACTTCATACACTTTTCGATGGTACAATAATGAAAATGGCACAAACTTCGCTATTATAGGACCCTCTTCCATCCAAATTTTTCCAAATTAAAGGAGGACCTGCTTTCCATACCAAAAACAAACACAAAAAAAATTTGTTCAATTCTATGCATAACTTCATACACTTTTTGATGGTACAATGGCGATATATGGACACACGGACAGACAGACATTTTCTATAAACATGTTTTTTTTTTTTTTTTTTTTTTTTTTTTTTTTTAATCTTTGACCTCAAAAACGTGTAAATCCGTCGAAAAGCGGAAGTCGCAAAAAATTTCGATTACAATACTTTTTTTCTAATGAAGATCAAGTAAAAAAAGCATACAAAATTTCAAAATACAAATTAATTTATCAAAGATGACTAAAATGACAATTTTTTAGTTTTGAAAAAATGTTTTTTATTAAAAAAAAAAAATGAAAGCTATATGTATAAATATATAATGTCAGCAGTGAAAAAAACCGAGTAAAAAGTATTATAAATAAAAATAAATAAATATAAAAATAAAATAGTTTGCCCCCCGAACGTTGAAACGTATTTGTTCAGTTTATTGAAGTATTTTAGGAAAACATATGTATACGATTTTGCAGTGCTGCCATCTATATAAAGATTTTCATACTGTTTTCTCTACTCTTGAAATTAATTTTGCTGCTGCCATCTATAGAAACATGATAGTAGTACTTTCTCGTAGAATTTTATTGTCATCTATTTCCAAGAACTTTTTGGAGAAAAGCAGTCGTTTACAGGCTCAATCGTTAAACATTTTGTTTCCCACTTAGACCAACCAGCGATCGTTGTCCACGAACTGAACACTTCAAGGATTAATTTCAAGGTACTTCAAACAATTCTAGGTAAAACTGTTGGGAACAGCTGCCGTATTTGCCTGGAGTCCGCCATCTTGTTTCTTTGTTGGTCATTGCCGATTTTAAATTTCTTCATTTGGATTTATTTATTTATTTTGTTGGTTTTTTTTTTAATGTTTAATATCCGATTATTTTTTTTGGCTGCAATTTCGGAATATGTATTCTTAAAAATGAATATTTGCTTTACTCTACTGTTTTAAAATTTATGTATTTATACCGTTTACTAATTACGAATTCCTCCCTCCCTCTCCCCTATTTTTTTTCTTTTTTACAAATAATGTTTAGAGTGCTGATTTTGTGTTTAAAATTTTGTTGTTGTTTATGTTTAATTTAAATTTTCAAAAATGAAGCATAAAGTGGTTATAAATGACCAACAAAGAAACAAGATGGCGGATTCCGGACGAATACGGCAGCTGTTCTAACTATTGAACATTTTGTTAAAACATCTTAAATAGTGGCTGAGTAAGGCCTATCTTGCACTGAAGAAGAATCTCTCTAGTAGATTCGAAACAGCTGTTTGCTGCTTTTCATGTATTATTTGTGCATTTTAAAACGTTAGTTTTCTGCTTTTTAATATTAGTGTTCTCATTTGCTATTATCCTTATAGAACGTGAAGCGGCAGCATAGACAATCACCTCATTCAATCATGCGTAACATTAGTTAGTGAAATAATCTGTTCTCATTTTTATTGGAGCTATTTTATAAGGTAAAAGTATTCCTTACATAAAATATATTTATTTTTTGAGTCCCCCCTTTTATACGGGACTACAATCCAATATTCGCTATCGTAAACAGTAAAACATTAAAACACATGTTATCAATTATTGGTAAATAAAATATACCATTGTAGTGTGGAATAAAATATGCTTTTCGCAAATTTTCATACCTATCCCATTGATACCTGGAAAAATATGTATACATTTTAAAAATTATTAAAATTAAAAAAGAATTCTTTCTTAATTGAAACTATCGTGCCAATAAGTTACTAAATATTGAAGTATTCTTTTAAACAATGCTTTGAAGTTAACATTGTATACACTTAAAATTACTGTCTAAATAGGAAAATTGTTTCATTCATCTAAACTCTGCCCTATTTTTAAAATTACACAAACTTATTGAATATAAAATGTCTGTTGAGATGAAAATAAAGACGTGAGTGTGCAAATAATAGATAATTTACAGCTACCAATTGTTAGAAGTCGACATACACGATGAAATCCGCGGGGAAGATTTGAATAATGGGGGCAAAACTACGTTTTTCACGGTTTATAAGAAAACTGAAAAAATTGTCTTATTTTTGAAATGGCGTACTGTGCTTGCTATTGAGTGTATAAAAAAGTTGTAAATATGAAAGTTCTAAGAGAATTTTATCCTCTTTAATATTGTAATAGACAAATAATATGCTACGGCAACGGGTCTCGAGATATTTAAAAAATAATTTAAAAAAAAAGTCTCAAAATTTTGTTGTTTTTCGGCCACAGAAAATTTAGCCTTAAGAAATTTTGTTAGAAAACTTGGTTATTCCATGTTGGCATCATTATAAGCAAGTCAGGAAAAAATATCTTCTACCCGACCTTTTGCAAGGTAAAATGTACATTTCCCCTGGACTATTATCACGCCTGGAAGAAAATAACTTGGTTAAAGTAGAAACCCAGTTAAGCGGGACTCTACTGTATCGTAATCGTTGACTCGTAGGTTTACCACTGTGTTTTCCTGCACCCAAAGGTATGAAAACATAGGAGACTGGGTGCAGGAAAACACAATGGTAAACTTATGGTGTTATTACACGAGGGGTCAAAGACGCTTCAGATTCCAGGCGTCTCCATGTTATTCCTATGGCTCCAGGGGAGTCGCTTGGAGAGCGAGCGTCTTTTTTCTGTCGGAGCATCTTTGACGCCCGAAACGCGGCGAGTCGCCAGTAACAGCCAATCAAATGCTTGGAAATCTGATAATAGAAAGCCTTTTCCGGAACAGCGAATGAAATGCTTGAAAAAGACGGACCGTGAGGCGGCTGTTGTCGCTAGACGCCTGGGATTCCAAGCGTCTTTGAGTCCTCGTGTAATAACACCATTACGATTCAACCGCTAAAATCGCGTTTTCAAGTATTTTCCACCAAGATATGGCTTGGAAGACCGATTGCGCTTTAATATGCGAATCGAGTTTTAACTAATTCTAATGCTACCAATATATAGAAGTTGATATACACGATTAAATCCGTGGAAAACATTTGAATAATCGATGCAGAACTATGTTTATCACGGTTTTTAAGAAAATTGAAAAAATTGTCCTATTTTTGAAATAGCGTACTGCGCTTGCTATTGAGTATATGAAAAAGTTGTAAATATGAAAGTTATAGAGAATTTTATCCTTTTTGATATTATAACTGACAAATAATAATTCGGAAATGGAAAGAAAAATATTGAAACTTTACAATAATTTAAAACTAGTTGTATGTGCCAATCCCAAAACTTTCTTCTATCTCATACATCTTAATATTTCAAAAAGTAGTTACAGATGCTAATTATTTCAATGTTATTAGTTCAATACTATAAGAACTTTGATTTTCATCTAAAATTTCTGCATCAGTCAGTTAATCGGAGTAAAAGCGAGTTAATCTCGATCATGATATTTATTAAAATCAATATTTTTTAGTTATTTTGTTGTATATCAGCTATTTGCGAATAACCGGCTCAGCAGCTCGCGAGCTCCCGTCGCTGCACGAAAACTACGAAAAATAGAGAAAATTATACAAAAATCACTATCACAGCACCCCTTTCAGGCGGAATATTAACAAATTCAAGGAGGACCTGCTGGCCATAGCCAAAAGCATACACAAAAAATTTGGTTCAATTCTATGCATAACTTCATACAATTTTCGATGGTAAAAGGTTCAGCTAGGTGGGGAGGCCTACCAAGGCTTGAGGTCAACAAGCCCCACCTAGTTTTCGATGGTACAATAATGAAAATCGCACAGACGTCCCTATTACAGCGCTCCCTTCCGGCGGAGTATTTCTAAGTCGAAGGAGGACCTGCTGACAAAGCCAAAAACATACATAAAATATTTGGTTCAATTTCGTGCATAACTTAATATACTTTTCGATGGTACAATGGCGACACAAAGACAGACAGACATTTTACATCTCTCACTCCTATAACGTATAAATCCGTCCAAAACCGGAAGTCGAAAAAATTGCGACTACAATACTTTCTTCTATTGAAGATAGAGAAAAAGTGAAAACAGAGAATTGAAATTTGATCAAAACTGACATTTAAATGGTATACAGATACCTTAAGAGTATGAACTGAAGTTGGTAATCTGTTTAAAATTTAATATTTTGCAATCTTCTTGCTGTTCTATCTTAAGAGATTTTACTGGAACTTTTATTAAAATTTACCGTCTATCGTGTACAGTTTTAACACTTAAAGAAAAAACAACCAAAACACTGTTAGTTCTGAAAACAAGCTTTATTATAATGGACTCGAAAAGTTTCATAAAACAAAAATATCAAATGCACAAACATTAAAATAGAAAAATACGGAGCTCAAAAACATATCTTCGAGACATACAAATGATTCCGTTTACATTTTTCTTTGAGCTCATTGCCACTAAACTCATTCTTACTTTAAACACTGTATGAGAATGAGTAATATATGAATATCTGAATACATACTGATCTCATATCTATCTCATATACTGAAAAATGTATAAATGAAAAGATAAGACATCTGTGTAACGAAATAATCATAATAAAATATATTTTTAAAAAAAGTTCTGAAAACAAGCTTTATTATAATGGACTCGAAATTTTTTTATAAAACACAAATAGCAAATACACAAACATTAAAATAGCAAAATACGAAGCTCAAAAACATGATTCTCTTCGAGACATACAAATGATTGCGTTTACATTTTTCTTTGAGCTCATTGTATCTAAACTCACTCTTATTTTAAACATTGTATGAGATTGAGTAATATATGAATATCTGAATATATACTGATCTCATATCTCATATACTGAATAATGTGTAAATGAAAAGATAGACAGCTGTTTAAAGAAATAATCATAATAAAATATATTTGAAAAAAAAATGTTCTGAAAACAAGCTTTATTATAACGGACTCGAAAATTTTTATAAAACACAAATATCAAAATAGCAAAATACGAAGCTCAAAAACATGATTCTCTTCGAGACATACAAATGATTGCGTTTACATTTTTCTTTGAGCTCATTGTATCTAAACTCATTCTTATTTTAAACATTGTACGAGAATGAGGAATATATGAACATCTGAATACATACTGATCTCATATCTCATATACTGAATAATCTATAATAATAAGGAAAGAAGTTTGTGTGTGAGTGAGTGTGTCGACGGTGTTCTGAAGGAACCGCTGCACACAGAGCTACAAAATTTGGGGAAAAGGTACGTCTACATATAAATTTTTACACCTCGAAGCCCAATTTTCGATTTTTTTGATTAGATTTTTTTATTTAATTTTCATGCGATTTTTAGCGTTTTTTTAAGTTTTGAGACGATTTTTCCACATTAGTGAAAATAATACGGTTTCTTTCTTTTAACCCAATGTAGTAAATTTTGTTCTCTTTTCAAAAAAGTTTATTAGGAATTCGTACAGCGATTTTCGAATTTTTTATGCGATTATTGAATAGCATTTAATGCATCTTCATACCTATAAGAGGGTTACCGTAGGGGGGACACTGTTCTGTCGCCGAATGTCGCCAAGTTTGTCGCCAACTTGGCGATATATCGCCAAATTTGGCGACAAAAATTAGTCGCCAAAAGGGACGCCAACTTGGCGATATCTCTAATATTTCGCCAAATTCCCATAGACTTCCATTGTAAACCAATAGGGATTACTTGCTTACAGAAAATCTACAAATTGAGATATTTTAATGCAACAAAAACTAATATTAACTTAAGGTGTTATATTAATTATATTTAAGGGAATCCAGGTAAATTAAATCTATAATGGAAAATGTGTGTCAAAATTTGCTCAAAAATGGAAAATGTGTTTTTTCAGTTCTAAGTAAAGGTTTCTACCATCTGGAAACGATAAACCATGCTAAAACCGGTCAATCCCTGTGTTATATGCGTTTGAAAATCACGATGTGGTGCAAAACCGGCCAAATCCTTCAGCCGGTGAGTTTCAAAATCGGCCATCTCCATATCCGCTAGATGATTCTTCTGCTCGACTCCACAATAACCTCTCACTTGTTGATTATATTAACGTTATCGTGTTTTCTCTCACCTGTGACTGCTCTTCCTTGGTGTATACAAACTTTCTAATAATTTACTTCGTGTTTTCTCCGATTATGGAAAAGTTTGTAGAAGAAGTATCGGTACTTTTCGGTTAGCCGGGCGCCAGTGTTATATATACATATATATATACATATATATGCACATATACTTACATATATATATGTACACACACATACATTATATATATACATACATATGTATATATATATGTATATATAACACTGGCGCTCGGCTAACCGAAAAGTACCGAAGTGTCTAATAATCAACCAAGGAAGCGGCAAAGTGGTCCTACGATGTGGAAAAGGAGAAAAGCTAAAATTCAAAGGTAATGTACACTTTTTGATAACCAGGGACGGTTTATCATTTTTCACGCCCTAGGCCAAAATACTTTTCCGCGCCCTCCCTTCCCCCCTTCAAAAAACTGTAAGCGAATTTTCTCTGATAAATTTAAGAATTTTTTAATCTATTTAATTAATGAATAATACATTTAAATTTTGTTTTATAAATTTTAGTATTTTGAAGATTTAGATTGGGAATGAACGGGCTTTTGTTACACTTAAAATCTGAAAGAATTTTGTGTTGGTGTATCGAAAAGTAGAAAAATTGTTTTAAATGTAATTGTTACAAATTCATTTTTTATTTAACACTTTTCGTAAAATTTAAATGCGTTAAAGTTCTTAATTTTGTGAACACTACCCAACGTACACCCCTAGGTCATGGCCTAAGTCGGCCTTATGGGTAATCCGCCCTGGTGATAATATAATACGTAAGTAATTGATAACATAATAGCATCATAGTTAGCATATTTTGATTAATTAATCATCATGATGCCCTAAATAACTTGCTTCCGTTGATTCAGTACTCTTTTATCCCTCCAGACTGTGTTTTAGCTCAAATTAGAAAAAGATTGAAGAAAATCGAGTCCCTCGTTCAGCCCGCAAAGTATGAAGAAATTTTATCTGAACATGGAACAGTTTTCAAGCCGGGAACAGATTACACCGACCATGATTGGAAAAAGACCAGCAATATCTTCCCCAAACCACCTGCACAGTGGTACTTCAAATTTGCTCTTATGAAACAAATTTTCATAACAAAATATAAAAATAAGGTGTTGGTGTAAGGGGAGGTCTTCTACAAATCTGAGGTAGAAGTCAAAGTCTGTTTTCAAGAGTAAGAGGAGTATTATGAACAGAAAGCTTGAATGCGTGGCTCCGGATAACGTGCTGATGAAGCCTATAAAACTTCGGAATGTCCAAAACTTACTGACAAAACATTTTGGACCAAATTGGGATGCTGGCAAGCGGTTATTTTTTTTACAAAAATATATTGGCATCAACTTTCTCAAGAAGCAGAAAGCAGAGATGATGAAGAAGAAGCCGCATAGATGGACCATCATGACGAAATTTGTGAGACTATCGAAAACGATGAGACCACTAAAGTTTGAAATTGTATGTACATGTACATAGAATGATTTTTGTTTAAGTTTTTAAAATTTAATGATTTTATATAAAATAATATCATGTCATTTAAATCATTTGTTTGGTGACATTTAACTCAGTTTTAACAGCTAGTCAGTTAGTTTTAACTGTTAGTCAGTTTTAACAATCAGTAACTGTGTAAAAGTCGTTTTAAGTTAATAACTTTCCTAAAGTTCTTTTTGTTAAATAACATTTAGTTTAACAAAACATTTTTGTGTAATTGCTACCCCTAAAAACCCAATGTCAGATTAAATTTAGCAAAAATTAATTTCTGGTTTGTTGCAAAACCGGCCAACTCCAAAGTGAGTTTCAAAGGCGGCCAAATCCAAAACAAAAACTTAAATAACACCCTTCCTTCATGTGCCCCTGCCACCTTATTTCATGTTTTCAAATATACTGCCCTAATGACTGTAAAACTGAAGAGTTTTGGTTCCAAACTTTATTTGGCTAAGTGTGATAAAAAATCAGCTTTTTCTCAAAATTTTATTTTTTGGAGATGGCCGGTTTTGCAACTAGACGACACAAATGATTTCGTTTACATTTTTCTTTGATCTCACTGTCTCTAAACTCCTTCTTATTTTAAACATTGTATGAGAATGAGTAATATATGAATATCTGAATATGTATTGATCTCATACCTACCTCATATACTAAAAAATGTATAACAGGCTTTATTATAATGGACTCGAAAAGTTTCATAAAACACAAATATCAAATTAACAAACATTAATATAGTAAAATACGAAGCTCAAAAACAAGATTTCTCTTCGAGACATACATACAAATGATTGCGTTTATATTTTTCTTTGAGCTCACTGTCTCTAAACTCATTCTTATTTTTAACATTGTATGAGAATAAGTAATATATGAGCATCTGAATATATACTGATCACATATCTATCTCATATACTGAAAAATGTATAAATGAAAAAATATACAGCTGCGGAAAGAAATAATAATAATAAAATATATTTAAAAAATAATCATAGAATGACCGTATCAAAATATATTTTAAAAAAATCATAGAATGACTGTATCTCTTTAGATGCAGAAGCGGACAATTGAAAGTTAGCCACTGAATAATATTGAACCTTTTGGCTGAAGAGACCGTAAACCTCAAATCAGAACTAGGATGAAGACCCTCAGTTGTTGACTGACCAATAACTGACATTTCAGTAAAAATCTAACCCGAATAAGCATTTTCTTCTAAAATTCTGCAAAATAATGTTATACGTAAGTTATTTCTCTTAACTGTTATGACTTATTTTTGAGTTACTGGTTTTTCAAAAAAGACATGGTGTCAGTTACTGCAGTTATTGGCCCTATTTATGGAAAAATAATATTTTTTAGTAATTAAAAGTACTGGGTAATTATAAATGAATATCCCAACTTTACAGGGCTATTAAAAGAAAACAAGCAAAAGTACAATCTTGTTGTCCATCGCAAATGAAAAATAACAGTTGAAAGTTTAATTCCAACACAGTTATAAGTGTTCAACTTGAGCCCCTTCAGAAACACGAACGATATCGAGGCGGTACGATAACACATCCCACGCTTTTCTCAGCATGTTTTTTTTTTTTTTTTTTTTTTTTTTTTTTTGGGTGCGGCCGCATCAAAGGTCAGGTGTTTGGAGTGCCTGATTTATGGCAGGGCATTCGGGGCACAGGCCCAGGGCCCCTGGTTTTCAGGGGCTCCCAAATGCTGCTGAATGTTTTTCAATTATTGTCCAAAATCTGATGTAGTTTTACATTCCATTCTTCATTCTATTGTATTCATGTTACATTTTTTATAAAATCGTATATTTTTTCTGAAACATTCATATTTAATGATACTTTATTATAGCGAATATTTTCCTTTATCTTGATCACTTTAAAAACATGTTGTACTTTTAATTCTTATTTAATCCTGTTCTCGTCAGATTATTTGGGGGTTAGTGAGCGTAGCTCGTAAGCGGCAGATCCCTGTAATATTTTAAAATATTGTAACTTGGTACTGAGGAAAATTTATTATTAGTTGTTGCATACTTTATCATTCCAGATACATGGACTTTTACAGGAAAAGATAATGAGCATCACACATTATAAAACGTCTATTCATTTAAATTTAATAATTATTAAATAATTATTTAAAAGTAAATTAATGATTATCACATTAAAATTTTTAATGAATATTTTAAAGTAATTATTAAAGTCAATACTGGTTATCTTAGTAAGTACCATTTTCAATATTTGCACTCAATTGGTGCAAGGCGGCTCCCAAAAGCATCTGTGCCCGGGGGCCCCAAATTTGTAAATCGGTCCCAGGCAGGGGCGTAGCTACAGATACTTTTTAGGGTGGGGGGGAATTAAAAAATTTCCCAACTTATAATTAAAAAATTTCTCAGCTTGAAATTAATTGCTGTATTTTCCAACTAAAATTCTATGTGCAATGTGTGTTTAAGGATAATGATACGTAAACGTAAAAAAAAAATCCCCCAAAAATATTGAAACTAGAAACAAAAAAATTATAATTATTGGTTCATTTAATGAAAGTTTTTGCCTTCTATTGTGTACGAGTCATAATCGTACTTCACATGAAAATTGCCTCATAATATTTTGAGATTTTTGAGAAAGGAAAAAAAAAATAGAGGCAATAGACTAGAGACACTGTTGATGTACAAAAATAGGGAAATTTAGGTCTGGTAGATGTATGATATTTTCGTAGCACAGAAAAGCACAATTACAAATTGACTCTGGTTACTTTTTGTGTTTCTTTTGAAAATTTAACTAGTTTACTGTTACAGAACTCAGAAAGGTAGTCAGCAAAATAAAAATTTCTTATTTTTTTTACTTTTTATTTAAAAAAAAAAGAAAAAGTGTTTAAAAAATCTAGAATTTCCCAACTCCAAATTTCTCAAGTTCACATATATTGGAGGGGGAGGCTTCCCCCCATAACCCCCCCCCCCCCACACCGCGACGCCTCTGTTTCCTGGGTGTTTGTTCAACAGCTACCACCTGATGTTGAAAAACTTAGCACACGCATATCTGCAGCCATTCAAAAAGTCACACAGGACATGCTGAAAAAAATGTGGGGTGAGTTATCGTACAGCCTCGATGTCGTTCGTGTTTATGGGGGGGGGGGGGTGCTCACATCGAACACTTATAACTGTGTTGAATTTAAATTTTCATCTGTTATTTTTTCATTTCCAATTAACAACAGGGTTTTACTTTTTTTTCCTTCCTTGAATAGCCCTGTAAAGTTGGTATACTCCTTTATAATCACCCTGTATAATTTTTCACAAATTTCGTCAACAATAATTTTTTAATGTTACCTCTACCATACTTTCAAAAATAAAGATTAGTTAAAAAACAGATTAACTTTGTAATAGTGATTTGAACAAGAAAGAATCCTTAAGAAGTCAGTACCCTATCTAATTTTAGATTTCGAAAATTTCAGTTAAACAAATTTTAACTTTGGTTTGAGTAGGAAATTTCAATGAAATGATATTTTTGCGCAAACCTATACGTGAAGATCTCATTTCAATATTTCCATATGCATTTTTTTGTTTCCCTGATATCGTCTGGATGTTTAGAGATCCAAATGATGGGAGTTCGGATAAGTGGAATTTTATTGTACTATACCAATACGGATTTGATAGCATCTTTCCATAAAATAAAATGAATCAGATTTACTTGCATATTAACAGACTACTACAGAGTGAGTTTCAGAAGCTTAGTATTGGCCGCATTACCTGTTTGTAATCAAGATCTAGATTAAATCTAGACTTTAATTGTTGAAAAAAGGTAACAATGTTTCTAAAATTTATTTTTCACATTAGGAAAAAAATATAAAAGTTTAAGTAACAAAACAAAAGTTAATTACATAAGTTAATTACTGCAGCGTTTAAAAATGAATACATACATTGACCTCTGCTTTGATTTTACAGTTTTATCTTTTATAACTTTTATTTCCCAGTCCTTTCGAAGTTCAGTAAATAAATACAATTTTGTTTTTTTTAACGGTATTAACGATTTCATTATTTTATCTATTTCTTTGAGAGTTTTCTGATAGAATAGGGCAGAGAAGTTTATTGACCGTTAGTCTTAATTTGTCATCAGAGTTAAATTCATTGCTTAAAAAGGCAGAAAAGGGGCTTGAACACTTAAAAGTTACTGGGATAAAAAAAATCTAAACTTAGTTTAGAAGTTTGATGAACAATGCACTCTCCGGAATTATTTTCCTAATAAAACCTTCTTCAAGTGACCAGGAAAAAACAGAATTTTCTTCAAAGAAATGGGTCGCTCAGATGTTTAAATGGAGGTAAAATTAGTATTCAGCTTATAGGAATATATTTCGTTCCATGAAAAAAATTGTCGTTTAGGGAGGTGGTCGCTTAATAGAGGTGGTCACACAGGGAGGTTTCACTGTATAAATATTACTAAAATTCCTTCCATTATTTCCTAATTTGTTATAAACTATTCATAAAAACATGAAATAAACATAAAATGAAATACTATCTTAAAAGAAGTTTAACTATAACTTTCATATTGGGAGAAAATTTTAATAAGAAAAACTGTTTTTGGAAATTTAAAATGTTTACCGAAAAATTCAAATATGATGTTAAAACTAAGCGCTAGTACTGAAAATTTTAAAGTTGATCTCCCCTTCCTAGAACACTTTATGCCTTTCCAGCCCAAAATATTTTAGTCAAATGACGAACCACTCAAATTGACTGGATACACGTTTTACAGTTTTTTGAAATTCCGACGTTTTCCAGAGAAAACGTGTATGAGACTTTTGGCGGTCCAATATCTTTAATATAGTTTTGCGTAGTGTTTCAATTCGAAGATCACACATATTCTGCACACTATCTCCACTTAATGCTAAATATTTGGAACTTAAGGATTCGAACAAAGCTGAAAGAAGAAATAAGCTTTGTTTTAACAAGTCCATGTTGTACACTGTGAAACAGAATCTCTTTGCGTATCACTGAAATAATTTTTATTCGATAAAGTATAATATGCATTAACCCTTTATATCCTGAATTTTGAATTAAAAAAATTGATTTAACTGAATAATTATTTACGCTAATGTCTAAGATATCCAGAACAACATATATAATACTTTGATTTTTAGATATTTTTTTAATTGAAAATGATTTAATAAATGGAGAGCTTTTTTTTGCAAAATATTTACAATAATAATGAGATTAATTAATAAAAAAAAAATACTGTTATGGAAATCTCACAATTCTTGTAAGAACAGTGTCAATAAATGTAGTGTGATCTTATCTGTATAGTAACAGAGAAGTGTTTTGTAGTTGTAAATTTTCCGTATAAACTTTTTAATAGGATACAAGTTACATGTAGGTAAAGGGTTGAGAAAATAACGGCATTAAAAATATTTAGCTTCGACTCTTTAACTGTGCTTTCCAAACAGGATTGAGCAAATGAAAAGTGCAATCTTCTTTTATTAGTAGAAGAAATTAAATAAATTTTACATTGAATTTTCCTTAATGGTACTTAAAAGTACCGTCAGGATATAAAGGGTTATAGGTTACTTTAATATACGTTAATGTTTTACATACATGGACGCCCATACATAGCTGACAAAGTTATCGTCTTACGACCCCATAGAAGCCACTAGTAAGTCCAACTCTCAACTTTCCAGTCTTTAAAGGGTTAAAAGCGTTATGCGATTCACTGTTGATGCATGGCCTTTCAGAAATTCAGACACAACCATCTCACATACGAAACTGATGAATGTGTGTCTGTTACGCACATAAAAAATGAGGAATGTCATTCTAGGTACTCTGTGTAGCCTACAGTCACACGAATTCTAATATCATTAAAAATTTTCTCTGCTTTTAAACGTGTGTTCAGTATACAAGACGCCCCCATTAAACATATTTATCTATGTAATGGCCAAAATTTCTACATTCGATGATATTAATTAATTCTTTTTTTACAAATATGTCACGCTCTTTCCTATAACATTTTCCTAAACAGATATTTTGTACTGAAAATACAGTAACATCCAATATTTCTGTAAGAGATAAAAATGTATAATTATCTATTTCATTTCTCACATCCCCTATTTTATACTAAAAGTACATTAACCAGATTAACGTCTAAATAATTTCCCCCACGAACAATAAGATTTTAACAGATTTCATTTTACGATAAGAAATTACGGTATCACATATTAGATTGTTTTCTTTTATTTTATATTACTAACCAAACTGTAAGTAGAAGTAGAACCATCTTGATTTAATAGCATGATGTATTTATATGCATAATATATATATATATATATTTCAGATATAAAATATAAAATCATGGAAAATAATACAAACCATACTTTTTATAACAAAATTGACTCTTAAATGAGGATTATTTCTTTCTTCATCGTCTACGGTTACCGTCTATGAAAACATCTCCGTCTTCATCATCATCGAAATTTATTGAAACAACATAACATGATGATAACACAATCCTATCGCCTTGAAATTTAACAACAATTCTGATTCTTCTACCGAAAGCAAAGACATACAATTCATAAACAATTTCATTTCTCGGATTCTGTGGATCACCAAGATGAGACCATTCTGGCAAACGTTTAACTTTTCGTAAAAGATCTCTTATCCACTCATAGTATTGGTTAACAGAAAGTGTTGAACCAGGAACAATTCTGTGCTTGAAGTAATGATACACTGCTGAAAATATGTCCCGGAAATTAGGATCCACAGGTTTGTTTGCATTTTCAGTTTCAATTTTAACTCGTATATCATTAAAAGTGTCCAGGATTTTCCTTAGAATATCGAAATCACTTGTAACAACATTCATGTCATCGGTTACAAGCTGCTTAAATTGCTCTGTCAAGGATGTAGCATCAGTTCCAAGGGAAATCGTGCACTTTTCTTCTATTTCGTTAGCAATGTAAGTTTTTACAAACTCCATCAAACTCAGGAAATTCACAAATGTGAAATCTGAGGGAAAAAATCGATCAAATATTTGAATCACTAATTTCAGTACTTTTTCCGTTGCACCGTAGTAGTTTAATTTCTTAATTAATTTTACCAAGGACTTTCTCTGCCCGGGTGAAAGAGTTTCAAACACTTTATAAAATTTTTCTCGGTTTTCTTCTCGACAGATGATTTCTAAAACTTCTTTTAACAACTTAAAGAAATCGGAAAAATTATTTGGATTGTTACAACCATCTTTTTTATTATTATCTTTTTTTTCTTCTGGGGGCTGAGATCCAGGCCCTGTTTTCGCGTTTTTTCCAGATTGAGTAGTCTTTTTACCTGTTTCTGTTTCGCTCTTATTCTTTTTATCGGTATTTTTGTCATTTTCTTTTTTAGTCGCTTTTGTTTCACCTTTCTTCTGTTCAGCGTTTTTCTTAGCCTGCTCTTCCACTATGGTCTCTAACAAAGCACGCTCTGTAATATGAGCGGCTACAAAAATCGCCTGAATCATTGCATTTTCTGCAGTCTTTTCTACAGTATTCTTCACAACTGTTTCAGATACTTTTCGAGCAGTTAGCTTGGCCATTTCTTCCGCAGTTATTTTCACAGATTTCTCGATGATTTCTTCTCCTACATTGGAAGCTATCTTCTTATCAACGCTATTTGCAATTGCACTAGACAGGCCACTCATTACAAGACCTCCAACTACATCTAATCCAACATGAGCACCAGTAACAAACAGAGATACAGTTGGATTTCTTCCATGTTGAATGTCTGTAGCGACATTTGCACAATCTTTAAAAAGTCCCTGTGGCTGACCCATTGAAACGGATGCCACAACGTCAGTTAAACTGCCACCTTGCATTGCTCCAACAACAGCTTCTGCAGGCCCACCTACAACTCCACCGACGACACCTCCTGCAATGACTGCTGATGTTCTGGTCGACTGGTACATCGCTTTATCTCCTCCCTCTTTGTCTCCGACCATATAATGAATAACTCCTTTTACATGTCCTACAACTGGAATAGCATCGAGTACGTTGGATATGAAATTCATTTTATGAATTAGAATTATTTATAGGTCACTAAATTTTCTGTGCCTATCAACCGCGCGTGTCTGGTATATATCGGATGCACTGGTACTCTTGGGATCACTTTTGCTTTCCTGATAATCAGATGAATCGCGCCACTTCTCGATGCTGTCTTCAAGAATTGTAATTACTACTTATAGGATATTTTAATTTATTTTGACCACCAAGTGTGCGTACTTGGCATATCAGATTTGCCAGCGTCTTCGGGATCAGTCTTGCCTTCGTCCGAGTCAGATATATCGTGCCAATAGTCGATGAGGTCGTCGAGAATCTTGATGCTTTCTTTTATGCTGACTTGCTCCAATTGATTCAACAAAGTTGTGTTTTTGGCAGGAATCTGCGCGTAGTCTTCGATTAAAAATTGCAGTGCAGATCTTTTCCTAAGCACGGAAGTATCAAGCCTAGATCTGTCACGGCAGCCAGTACTGACTATGTTGATTTTTATAGGCTTGATGACATCGACCACGAGGTCTCCGATATTCTTTTTTTCTTCCTCGGTGAAATCAATACGTTTTCTGCCAACTTGGAATATTAAGTTGAGAATCTTCTCTGCCTTGGCATTGCTAGACCGGGCGAGAGTTTTGTTAGTATATTCAGTAGTCTTAAGTTCTTGTAAACATGCCACGAGTTTCTCCTTTATTGACATGCCAGTAGAAGTAAAAGTTTCTGAAATGAAAAAAATAAAATAAATAATTTTTTTAAGTAACTGATATATACCTCATTTTTTTTTTAAATATTAAAAATAGTCGATATTAAAAAAGCCTACTCCCGTCGGCATACGACATCCGCAAGCCAATGACAAACCAAAGGAAAAGTTCTTTATAAATTTCTCGTTTGCATTTCAATATTTTAAAATTATTCCTTTGTATAAGATTTCTGAGGTCGAAGGCTAACGTGATATTTTTGTACTCTTGGGATTACTGTTGCAGGTTCATTCTGATCCGGTGATTCTCAAAGATTTTGAAATTGCAAGTGTGCCCAGAATGTATCTGCACAGAAATCAAAAAGTACAAAACTATTACGTTAGCCTTGGACTTCAAATATCCTTATCAAAAAGAATCATTTTAAAATATTGAAATGCAAACAAAAAACTATACTAGAGAACGCTTCTACTAGTATAACATTAGCTTGCAAGTGTCGTATGATGAAGAAATGCATAGATATACAATGAAAATATATATGAATTTATCATCAATTAATTTTATAAACAAAACTATCCCTGCATAATCGCCAAGTTTTTCTGGTAAAAAACAATATAATCAAATAACAGAGAAAGAGGTTCTGTTGTAGGATCTTTCCCACTACAGTTCAACATCATTTTACAGATCTATACACTTATCAGCTTTATTATCAGCTTTTACCAGTTTTATTCCTTGAGCTTCAAAAGTAATTTGTGATTAATGATTACAGATTTTTTTTACAGTGTACGTTTGCCGGATATCTGTTGCATCCCTAACAATAATGATTGTAATCCATTAATTTGTGATAATTGATTTGTGAAAAGTAAAAGCTACTTTTGTGAAATTTATTATATTTTTTATAAACAATAACATTTTGTAACGAAAAATGAAATCCAGTCACTCATATTTGAATCATTTATTAATAATAACTTCTTTAAGTCTTTCTGCTAAAAGTTTTCCATTCTGGTTTACTTGTTGTGCTTCTATTTTAAAACCTAATAAAATAAAAATCATTTTTTATGGAAACTATGTTTTTATTGAATGGTATTTTGTGAAACGATTTATTTTATTAAGAGGAATTTTGGGAATGGTGTTGTTTTCTTAATGTATTTTCGTGAAGGGTCCGTAAATAGGCTCCAAATTTTGCTTAGAGCCTGCATCACCCCCTTATAAGTGCAAGTTGCCTGTAAGAAATCTCACATAATTAAAGGAAAAATTAGTCATTAACATTCGTTTTGGGTCATGATTTTTTTTCAAGCTGGTCTTAAGATACCTAAAAATCTAATCTATACTGTACTAGCTGGCCCGTTTGGCGTTGCCCTCGTGCTTTATAATAACCTTAAACAAAACTCAAGTTTGTATGATTTTATAACTTCGGAAAATCTTTCAAATGAACCCTAGTTTCGGGCAGCATAGAGTGTTTCAAATGAACTTGGTTTCCAAGTTACTAAATGCCTTCGGCAGCGTCTAGTGTGTTCCCAACAAAACTCTTTTTGAACGAAACTATGACCGGGGTTCCCCACTGCCTAAGGCAACGTACAGTGGCGGTCAAAAGTTTCCGGCCAGTTAGTTTCTTTGATTTGTTTGTCAGAATGTTTCAGCGAAGAAGGAGCACAATTGCTCCAAAAGTCAGGAATAAGCAAATTATCTCGGACCACGTGATCATTTTGATTGGATACTGAAGATACTTAATGCAAAGGGGAGGAATTCGAAATTCGCGTGTGCAAAGGCCATTCGTCATCCGTTAGTTTTTGATATCATTAAAGTGTTTTTTTGACTGTGTCAGCGTGACTGTTTCAGCGTGAATAACGTATTTGAAATTCAAAAATGAAAAGTTGAACGATTTATTGTTCTTAACGAGTGATTTGTTTGTCGATAAAGGGATAATCCTCTTGTAAGATTGCGGCGAAGTTGTAGATCGGAAAATTTGCTATGAACGTTGAAAAAAAAAAAGATGGTCAAGGCCTTCGGAACTTGCTACGGTCCGGAGGACCCCGGAAAACGACTATTCTTGTGGGCAGAATTATCAGAAGAAAAGCAGTTGATGACCCGCATAAAAATGCCGCTGCAATTCCCCGCGATTTACGGTGTTAAAATATTGTTGAAATAAGTTGGTCTAACGTGTCAAAATGCTTACGTGACGTAGTACTTTATGGAACAGATGGTGTTAAAAAACCTTTCATAAATAAAAAAAAATAAGAGAGCCCAACTGGCGTTTGCCAAGGAGTACAAAGACTGGCCAGGCGAAAACTGGAAAAAAGTACTATTTTCCGATGAATCGACGTTCAATCTTTTTGGAAGTGATAACAGACACTAAAACCAATGATCTAAAAACAAAAGGTAAGATTCGAGATATGTTATTCCTACAATGAAGCATGGCGGAGGACATGTTATGATGTGGGGAGCATTTTTTGGAAAATGTGCCTGTCCGTTATTTGAAATCCGCGGCAAGATGAATAGTGCAATGCATAAAGATATCTTGCAAGATCATTTGCTGCCTTATTGGAGGAAAAATTGTAGTCGCAACTATTTGTTTCATCAAGATAACGATTCAAAACATACATGTAAGCTCGTCAAGCAGTGGCTTTTGCGCAAAAAATTCCGCTTTTGAAATGGACAGCCCAATCACCCGATCTGAATTCAATAGAAAATCTTTGAAACTAACTTGAAAACGTGTGTGTAATTATAAATATTCCAATTCAGCAGCATTTTCCCCAAAATTGCAAGAACCGTGAAAAAAACTTAACATTGACGATCTACAACCGTTCATTGAATCGATGCCACGTTGCTGCGCCGCAGTACTTATTGCTAAATCTATAATTACAAAATAGTAATTATAAATGTTGTTGATCACTGGTATTTTTTGTTATAACACCATTTTTTTCCAAACTTGCCAAGGTGGACGGAAACTTTTGAGAACATGCGTTTTCTTTTGCAATTACTTTTGTCAAGTAAATTTATTAATATTTATTTTTTATTCCATAAATAAATTCTTAACTGTTGTGTCAATAAAGTGTATAAGTATCACTTTGAGATTTCTCTTCATATGGGTATACTTACAAATTAACCAAAAATTTTATGCTGGCCGGAAACTTCTGACCACCACTGTATACCGGGAGTGGTCCGCACGCACCAGAGACAATCGACAACAAAGTTGAATGAGCAAATAATCGGGCTTATACAACCCGAAATAAGAATGCGCCCCCGGCAGTGGAAGGTGGAACTAAAATCTGTAAAACAATCGTAAGCTAAGTTGAATGAACCAATATCCGTTGAAACTGAGCAATTGAGCTGTACAAACCGAAAAAAAGAATGCGCCGTTAATGTTCGAAAATGGTGGTAACAGAAGTCAAAGATATACTTTCATAATATAGAAAATAGCTGAATCGTAATCAAAGTTGAATGAACAAATTTTCGTTAAAATCGGGCCCATAGAACCCGAGGAAAGAATGGCACCCCAAGCGGTGGAAGATGTCCCCCTCCCTATAAATTTAATGAATTCGGATTACCTTTAACATTAACGCGATATCCCCACCTCTCTAAAGTTAACCACTTACCTTTAACAGTAACGCGATTTTTAATTTGTTAATACTTCTTTAATCGCTAAAAATGTCGTAGAGAGATGCGAGAGGTACCTTTCAACTCGGAATTTTGTCTACTTTCCGAATATGAATATAGATTTTGAAATAATGGATCGTCTACACATGGTAAATAATGCCAACATTAAATTTTTAAATGGTAACATTCCCTTTTGATACCCTATTAGAGTTTCTTGAATCAAGATAGCCCGCAAAAAAGTATTATTTATATACCTTTTCTTAAAACTTCATAAAAATATGAAAGATAAAGGTGTTTATCCACAAATCTAGAAATATATAATTTTAAACTTTTTAACCAAAAGGAAAAAAAAAAACCACTTCAATTGCTTGATTTTATATTAAATTCAAAAATTTGACAGGGACTTTTGGTCCACCCTGTATTAGCCTATACACATCTCTCCACCGTAAAAATACAATTCTACAAACGAAACGAGTGTACCGCAGAAATCTGGAATAAATTTAAATGCTTTGCAATTTTGATTGAAAAAAAAAAAAAAACCTAATCTTTTACGTAGTAAAGGTTTTTAACGATTAAAACATTGTATTTTGATTTTCCCCATACAACAATCCTAGAAACAAAACCGTATACAAGAGGAAGAGAAATAGCGGGGTAGCAACTTTCTCGCCAAACAGATAGTACTACGTCACTTAATGAAAATCGTTGAAAATAGAATATTAAAAAGATGTTCATTTTATTTTACTTTATTTTTTAGATCTTGTTAATTTCTAAAAAGTATCGAACCAATTTTGGTTAAATTTAAATGGGACTAATTCGAGAGTATCCACTTTCAATAATAATAAAAAAAAATCATATCAATCGGTCGCGTAGTTTTGGAGTAATTGGTAAACATGCATATAAAATACGAGTTTTCGTAGTTCTCATGTACAGTCGTGGAAAAAAAAGTAAACACCTCTACTAACTCTGCAACTAATTATTATAGAAGAAAGTTATTGGTACCAATCGATTGGAAATAAAGTCTGCTTTTAAATAATGTATATATAATTTGCTTAAGGGACCATCTACAAATCAAAACCAGACTAAACTTTGTTTTTTTTTTTCGATGGTAACACCCAATTTTAACAATACATTTAAAATATCTGGTTTAAACTATGCCTAGAAACGAAATTTCTAGTCCTTTGAATGATAAGTTTTTGAATTATTTATTCAAAATTTAGAGCTTCTAATATTAAATTACATTTTCACATTTTTATTTATACCTTCTGAAATTATAATCCTAAGGCTAATGTCAGACGAACGTCTATTTGCATGATTTTTGTTTCAACATGCAAAAGAAACCCCTGTTAGCTGTGTTTCTTTTTCGTGTTGAAACAAAAAGAGTGCAAACAGACGTTCGTCTGACATTAGCCTTAGGATTATAATTCTCTGTGTGGTGATAATACTAAGAAACCCAAACAAAAATACATTGAATTTGTAATTTAAAAAAATTATAATATGAATTATGAACCACGAAAATAATATTTGAAAAAAATATGAAATGCAACCTACAATTTTTTCGACAGATTTATATTTATTATGTCCTGCTTTATGCGAATTCTCAGTTTCAAATTTTTCTTTGAAGTAGTTTTCGAATTATCATTAAAAAAAAAGCAAAATGATGGTTTAAGGGGCCGTCTATGATGTGCAGAAAAGCATAATTAAAAAATATATATTTTACTCGTTTTATTGAATTATTTGGGTTGGCAATAGTCAAAACATATTAGGCGAGTGAAATTGTCATATTAGCAAGAAATAATGCATCAATAGAAGTGACATAGTCATTACGTAGTATTTCAGCAATCGAGTACCCAACTTCAATTTGGATACAACCCCTAAAACAGGCTCATTTTAAAATAATTAATTTCTCGGAAACTAATAGTACGAATTTCAGGAAAATTTGGATTTAGGCTAATTGAAGGGTGTAGAACTTATTTATGGTGTCAAACTTGGGTATTGCTGTTGAAAAAACAAACAAACTTTGGGTTCGTTTTGTTAAGTAGAGGGCCGCCTAAGCAAATTTTATATGCGTCATTTAAAAGTAGATTATGTTTGGTACCTGTAATTTTCTTCTACAATAATTTGTTGCAGAGTTAGCAGAGGGTGTTTACTTTTTTTTTTCGACACGACCTCACAAACGTGGGGAAAAAAAAAGTAAACGCCCCTTCTAACTCTGCAACAAATTATAATAGAATAAAGTTTCTGGTACCAAACGATTGGGAAATAAGTCTACTTTTAAATGACGTATGTAAAGTTTGCTTAGGGGGCCATGTACAAATCAAAACCTGATCAAAATTTGTTTTTTCAATGGCCACACCCCAATTTTTACGATATATTTTAAATGTTTGATTAAAACTATGCCTAGAAATGAAATTTCATTTGGGTGATAATTTTTTGAATTATAAGCTTTCCAAATTTAGAGCTCCTAACGTTAAATTACATTTTCATATTTTGATTAATATCTCCTGAAATTATAATCCTAATGTGATTACGTTTGTGTGTGGTTATAATACTAAAAAACCCAAACATATATACATTGAATTTGAAATCTTAAACATTTTATAATATGAATTATGAGTTATTAAATTAATATTCGGAAAAATATATGAAATGCAACATACAATTTTTTGATAGATTTATATTTATTATGTCCTGCTTTATGCGAATTCTCAATTTAAAAGTTTTCTTCCAAGTAGTTTTTGAATTATAATTAAAAAACGTCAAAATGATGGTTTAAGGGGCCGTCTATGATGTGCAGAAAAGTATAATTTGAAAATTATATATTTTACTCACTTTACTGAAACCTTTGGATTGAAAATAGTCGAAAGCAAGTGAAATAGTCATATTGATAAGAATTAATGCATTAATAGAAGTGGCATAGTCATTCTGTATCATTTCAACACTTGAGTACCGAACTTCAATTTGGATACAGCCCCTAAAATAGTCTCATTTTAAAATAATTAATTTCTCTGAAACTAATCGTACGAATTTCATGAAAATTTGTTTTTAGGCTAATAGAAGGGTGTAGAACTTATTTATGGCGTCAAACTTGGGTATTTCTGTTGAAAAAAAAAACAAAGTTTGGATTCGTTTTTATATGTAGATGACCCCCTTAACCAAATTTTATATACACCATTTAAAAGGAGACTGTATTTCGAATCGTTTGGTACCAGTAACTTTCTTCTACAATAAATTATTGCAGAGTTAGTACGGGGTGATTATTTTTTTTTCCACGACTGTACAACGGCTGCTCATGCAGCGACGGGTACTCCGCATCCAGCTAACGTACAACAAAAGAAGGTTAAAATATTGATTTTATTAGTTTTTGTTGAATCTCTATGTATTGAACCAATTTTTATGAAATTTAAATGGAACCCATTCGAGTTTCTATTTTTTTTAAAATCACACGAATCGGTCGCGTATTTTCAAAGTAATTGGGAAAAATACATGACATATGAATATACTAGCAAACCCGCTCGGTGTTGCCCGGTATAACGTTTGTAAATAATAACCTTAAATAAAATTTAAGTTTGTATGATTTTATATCTTTGGAAATTCTTTTAAATAAACCTAATTTCGTAGTCCTCGTTGCCTTCCGCAGCGTCTAGTGTGTTCCCATCAAACTTCTCTCCGAACGAACCTGTAATCCAGATCTCCACTACCTATGGCAGCATTTACCGGAAGCGCCCGTATGCGCCGGAGACAATGGAAAACCAGGTTGAATGAGCCAAACCTCGTAGGAATCAAGCCCATAGAATAAAAAAAAAAAAAAAAAAAAAAAAAAAAAAAAAAGAAAGCACCATTAATGTTCGAAAATGTTGGTAACTAAAGTCTAAGATAAAATTTCATAATACAGATATTAGCGGAATTGTAATCTAAGTTGAAGGAAGCAAATCCCGTTGAAATAGGGCCCTTAAACCCGAGGAAATAACACGCCACCATGCGGTGGAAGATGACCCCTCCCCTTGTAAATTTCATGAATTACTGCTAGCATTAACACGATATTTAATAAACGGATGAAATCCCTTATCTAAAGTGACCTTTAAAGTAACGAGCTTTTTAATTTACGGTTGTAGTGAGTAGACGTAAGTTGATGCTGAAAAAGGAGATTAATGTTCGAAAAAGGTGGTAGCTGAGGTATAAAGAAAGACCGGGCACTGGGGGCCAGGGTCTTAACTGGAATGTAGTTGGACATAAGAAAAATTTTTAGGGATTTTAAAGTAGCTGGAAGACGCTAAAACTATATTAAATAAAATTGCAATAGAATAGGATAGTTTTTTAAAGAAGCAGCAACAAAGGCCCCAAGAAGACGAACAGGAGAATAACTAAATGGAAAAAATGGTTCCAAAAATGAAGATCGGATTAAGATAGGCAATCTATTGACAATTTATGGTACAAGAACTTTAAGGGGCCCTATGCCGGACCGCAAGGCATCAGTGATTTAAGTTGCATGTAGTTTGGCATAAATATATTTTTTAGTAGTTTTTAAAGCAATCAAATGATGCTAGAACTATGTTAAAAAATTGCAAGGCATTCGGGTCATTTTTAAAGAAGCTTCACCAAGGACCTAAGAAGGCGATTAATATTCATAATTGGTGGTAGCTGAAGACTGATTTTTTTTTCTTCTTTTGACATTCGTGTAATAGCTGAAGAACCGAAGATGTTGTTAGAAAAGAAAAGCTAGTGAATTGGACTATTTTTAAGGGAGTTTTAATAGGGGCCCAAACGGGGCCAACTGATAGCTGAAAACAGGGCCCTAACATGAAAACATGTTAAAAAAATTTAGTACTTAGCGTTTTAGATCTTCAATTAGTCAAGATTAAGCATAGGGTATGAAATAATCATTAGAATATAATTTAAAATAAATGTGCAAAAAATTAGGGAAATGCTTAAAAAAGAGCCCTAGGTACCTAATAAAAATATGTGAGTGTTGGTGTAGGGAGAAGAGTTCAAGACTCAACTTTAAAATTACGCACTGCGAAGGTGAGAAAATTAGGGTGTGAAAAACGCATGGCACACAAAAAATTCAAGGGGCCCTGGACCGGGCCCTACGGGACCCTAGAAGGGCACATGTCTTAACTGGAATGTAGAAACGGTAGAATAACTAAATGGAAAAAGTATCCCCAAAATGAAGATCTAATAAAAAGGAAGCAATTTATTAACAATTTAGTGCACTAAAACTTCAAGGGCTTGCAAGGGTGTCAGGGTTTTAACTGAAATGTAGAAATGGGGTAGAAACTGAAAGGAGAATTCACCCCAAAAACGAAGAAGATCGGATAGAAAAGAGGCATGTTATTAACAATTTAGTGCACTAAAACTTCAAGGGGGGCCATGTACTGGGTCTCTTGCGAGGGTGCCAGGGTCTTAACTGAAATGTAGAAATGGGGCAGAAACTGAAAGGAGAATTTACCCCCAAATACGATTGACAAAAGAAAAAAAAAGAGTTTTGTTAATAGTCCGCAGAAAAAGTTGCATAATTAGTCCATCATGCCTTGTTATTTCAAAAATAAGTTTCCTTTTATTTTAAATGAAGTTATTTTTCAATATTTTTTAAATATAATTTTCAATAACGTTCAATTATTTAGAAATTTTGCGTAATTTTTTTTCTTCAAGTTACCATTTGTCAAGCAGGAACCGTTAGTCTTCATAAAGTGTTGAATGGTTATTCATACAGATGCAAAGAAGCCCTGCATTCCTTCATACAATTATTTATTTCCGTTTGTTTATTTTTATTATAGACAAAAAATAATTATTCATCAAGAATAAAGACTTATTACCCCACCCCCTACCTCCTCGAAATAGAATTTTCTCTGTGTTACTGATGTGACCCTCGACAATCCAAACATTTTTGTAAGTGGCCCTTCTCTTAAAAAGGCTGTGCACCCGTAGTATAGATATACAGTGTGTTCACGTATAACCTGACAGACCTTTATTTTCGCAACTGTTGGTCATAGATCCATACTTCCAATAACAAAAATGATTTAAATAAGGTAAAGAACTATTTTTAAAGGGATTTTGGTCAAGAAAAACATTTATTTAAAAATTATGAAATTAAAATTTTTATACGATCTCCCGGTCCTATAAGTGATATTTTTTAAAAATTTACTGTGACACTAGCAAGTATGACAAAAAAAGTCCCATCCATCTGAGTATATGAAACTTTGAAATGCATGATTTATACCACTTTTTTGCATCTCAAAACAGATGATTTCGGCCATGCTTTCAGGGGTCGTACATAAAGTTCTTAAACTTACTTCAAGGTATATGCGCTTTGAAAGAAATCGTACAACTATTACAATTGAGTTAATTTTTATTAGTTAAGTTTCAGATGAGTTAAAAATAATTGTGTTCTAACATATGTTTTATTTTGTAAGGATCTGAGGCTATGATTTCTTTTAATAAATATTATGTTATTTTCATGAGGTTTTATTTAACTTGCAACGATCGTCTTTCCAGTTTAAAATTTGTAATCGAACTTTAACTGACTTTCAAATGTCCGATCGAAGTTAAAATTTTACATACTGAATTAAATCCGATTAAAATGTAATATTATTATGATTTTCGACGCTTACCGTCTTATACATACTTATATTAGAGGATAACACAAAAAAATTCGGATAGATTACCGTCAACAAGTTTAAGAAAGAGTTTTAGATTAGATAACATAAACCCTGCGATGGTGTTTTTTTTAACTTTTATAATTACGTTTTAATGCTGAATTAAAAAATTAGCTTCACTTTTAACCATCATGTCAGGATTTTTCGCAAATTGTAAATGCCAAGGTTGAAAAATAGCAAAAAATCTGATACTATAAAATAGATGTAAGACTTTTTTATTGTTTAATTTTATTTAATCCAATAATTTATTCAATATTTTGCCTTATACTGGGTTTCTTACAGCTAAACAGCTCAGGGGTCCGATGAGCTTGGGAGGGGAGGGGGGGGATCAATTTTAAATTGAGCTTTTTAACTTTGAAATTTGCGATTTGAGGAAAATCCTAACGTGATGATTAAAAATGAAGGTCATTTACGGATTCTGCGGTAAAAAATACATAAAAATCAATTATCAAAAGTTAAAAATACAACAATGACATCTATTTTACAGTATCAAATTTTCGCTTTTTTTTTTTTTTTTTTTTTAATAACTTTAAAATTTACGATTTGCAAAAAATCTCTACGTGATGGTAAAAAATGAAGGTCAATTTCGGATTCAGCGGTACAGAATAAATAAGAATCAATTATCAAAAGCTAAAACTGTTACTTTTCATCATTTTATTTAACAAAAATTGTGTTTTTTTTTTCTTATTATCTGTTTATTAGAAATTGTATATTTTGCATTAATGTGGCAGAAGGATTAAAAATTTCAAATTTATATTGCAATGTTAATTTTACTTTCAACCATTTTTTTTAATATATCTGACGAAATTATATTTGTACTAAATTTATAAATGACCCCTAATTTGCAGCAAAAAATATGCTCCAACTTTAAACAGTTATTACTCGGTGAATTTTAGTCGTAGAATAACGGGATTTTTTTTGTCTTACTTGTCAGTGTAACAGGAAAATTTTATTAAATATAACTTATAGGACCTAGGCACCATATAAAAATTTAAATTTTGTAATTTTTTACGAAATGTTTTTATTGACCCAAATCGCTTTAAAAATAATTCTTTACCTTATTTAAACCATTTTTGTAATTGCAAGTGTATGCATCTAGGACCAACGGTTGCGAAAATAAAGGTCGGTCAGGTTATACGTGGACACCCTGTATACATACACGTGGAATTAATAAACTCCTTTCTTTTTTTTTTTGTAGTCGGGTAAAAATTAAAATCTTACGAGAAATTGTATCGTGAATTTTCAGTTAGTTATCAAAAAAATTATTCAGAATTTTCCTTAAATCTAAAACAAATTCACTTTCCATGTAAGAAAATGCTACATTTTTTCCCCGGTTGATTTCTGCCCACAATTTTCTCTTCTGTGGATGATTTGATAACAAAAGACGGTTCCTTAATCCGTCAAAATGGAAAAATTATCTATATCTTGAAAGTAAATGATTGGACACTTACGTACCCATGTTTTTTACAATTGTGAATCCGTTTTCTGTGAAAATTAATGTCGATCATAATTCATAAGTTTTAGAGGATGAATTTATTAATAATTTTCATAATTCAAAAAAAAATTTTAATTGAAAAAAATTTTTTATACATTGCGTCCCATTAAAAAAAAAGCTAATATATATATATATATATATGTGTGTGTATATATGGGTCATTCTCTGAAATGTGGCTTAAAAAAAAAAATGCGGCCCAAAAAAAATGCCTCAAAAATCTCAAAATTTAGCCTACATGTACCTTATTGTTATATTTATCAAAAAACAATATGAACCAAACTGTACCTGATAGATCTTCTGAGATTTTAATTTCAAAGCACTTCCATTGCTAAAATGTTCAAAAAAATGACTGGCACCGGAATTTAAAATCAAATTTATTTGTAAATATGAAAAATGCTATATTTCACATACATGTTAAATAGAAGAAAGTTTATAAAAGTCTGGTGCCATTGTGGCGCTTGGAAATTAAAATTAAGTGGTTTCATAAACATACCACTGCCCTTGAAAGGTTTAAAAAAAGAGTATAACCTCGATATCTCGAATCTGAGGGGAAGAGAAAAATATTCGAGATATAGAGGTTTCGAGTTATCAAGGTTTTGACAAAATTTAAAAATCTAATCTCACAAACTGCTTTTTGCTGTAAAAAAATAAGATTCGTCAAAAACTACGCGTAATCTACTAATAATTAGCAAATTACACTTCTCAGAGGTTTAATAATTTCAAAAATGTGTTATACACAAACTTGTTTTGATTAAATAATATCCAATTCGTCATTAGGAAATGACGAATTGGATACTACTCAGAAGTTTCTCACAATTTGGGCTCAATCATCAACTTTGAAGCTACGGATTATCTCCTAGTTGAATGGTTGTCGATGGTTGTCCTGGTCGAAACTTCGAAGTCGTGTTTGGCGGCAAAAAATTAACAGCGATATTTTTTAGCGTTGGAAGATTAGAGTGGGCTTTAGAATTGTCTATGAAAAGGAGAACGTGTATTTTACTTTTAGCCATTGTTTTATCGATTCCTACCAGCCAATCAGCAAAAATTGCGTTTGCCATCGAAGCCTTTATATTTCACCTGTACAGCATTAGCAATGACTTAATTTTAGCAAAGCACCTCGGCTTTTTAGATCGTCCTATCATAAGAGGAGGAAGGCTTTTCTTTACCACTTTGATTTGCTGCCAAAAGCACAATTGCACGAAGTTCACTTGGTTTGCCACGTCGGATTTCTTCACCTTTAAATGCAGATGTTTTGTTGGCAAAAAATTATAGTACAATAATGCAGTTTCATCTGCGTTAAACACATCATCTGCTTTATAGACTTTTCTGAGAGCCACTCTTCACAGGCAGCTGAATCACCCAGTGCACCTTCAAAGTGCAATCGCCCAGTGCAAAGTTACCAAAAAACGATGTTGTCCCTTTTTTCGGTTTCAAAAGTCTTCCATTCTTACCCATTAAGTTCTTTGTATCAACAAAGGGATAAAAGAATGTGAAACCAGCATCAAGATCAAACTAGTTCTAAAGCTGACAATAGCCGAAAATAAAAAGTCAAACTAATTTCTGTGGAAAATATTTCGACGTATCAAGGGCTTTCGAAACTATATTTCGAGATAACTATGGAAAATACATAAGTATTTTGATGTAAATGCAGGGGAAATCTCTTTTTTCGAGATATCAAGGGTTTCGAGATAAGGAGGTTCGAGATATCGAGGTCCGACTGTATAATTAGATGTCATACTGTCAATAAATAATAGTTTTTTTTTTACTCTATGTCAATAGAAAAAATAAAGATAAAGCATTAACATTTAGCAGAGTTAATGTTTATTTGAATTAGTACAATTTTTTTTTTTCATTTATTTTTAACTTCTCCCAGTAAAATAATAAAAATTAAAAATGTATTATCTTACTTACGCTAATTAAAAGTCTTGGGAGTTTTTTAATGTGTATTTTATTGCATTAGATTTTCTTATTTAACTGTTTAGTACATATATAAATGGATTTAGATCATTCCCTCATATATTAAAATTACGAGGGAATGACGAAATATTTCTGAAAACCATTTTATACAAAAATGATTAGTATTAGTCAAATGTATATTTTCAGTTACTATATATCTTTTGAAATATATTTCTAATAATATAACAACATAAAAAAGACATTTAATTAGTTTTTATTAAATTTATAATAGATGAGGGAATGATGGATAATAAAAATGCTTACTTTGATTTAGTATAGTACTTGAGAGTCATGTGTTAGCTATTCAGGAATGTTTTTGAGCAAACAACAAGATAGCTGATTCACACTTTACTCATGTACAAACTATCCTAGACATAAATAAAGCATGTGCTGCTTTCTATTAAGTAAATAGGGGCAAGTTTATAGTTATGTGAGGGAATGATGACAAATACTAGGGACATCATTGAAAAGTGCCCTAATTCTTTCATTATATAAAATATAAATATAATTAAATGGTTAAATATTTATTTAAGTAAGCTTAATGGATTGGGAAAAATAATTATAAACATACATGCACAATGGCCAAGAAAGTATTTTCTTTCCTACATATGTGAATGGGGACATAGTGAGGGAATTGTATTTGCTTTAAAAAATACATTTAATTTATCATATTTCAATTTCAATAAGCAAATAATTACAGTTTATATGTATAACTGATTAATATTGATAGTTTAAATCCCTTTTTCGTTTTGTAATTTTAAAAAATATGTTTTCAAGACCCCCGGGACATAAAATTGCCACTTTTCAGAGAATGACTCATATATATATATATATATATAATATTTAATTAATAGATATATATATATAGATATATAAAATAAAGATTAAATCACAAATATATGAAGAAAAGGTAAAATTCTAAAGATGAACAAGATATGAACATAGGAGACGAGCATGTAAAATAAGAAATTATGAATAACCCACAGAATCATCAGAGGAGCTTGTAGGTTAATTCATAGTGGAGATGCGTTATTTCATCCAATTTTGTCGGCATTAAGCCTAAAATGACAAAATTTAGCTCCTAATAGCGCATCATAAAATAAAATAATTAATAAACAAACAAGAGATCTAAAGAAAGACACACCTAATACAGGATATTAAAAATTATTATAGCACAATACCTCAGTTACATACTAGGATAGAAAACTTCATTATATTAAAGCATGTGAGGATGCAAACAGATTTAGGACTATTAGAACATGTGGGCAGCAGTTTCTGAAATTCAAAGCATTGCTGCGAAAAAGGAAAACTATATTGTAATTAGGTTTTTAACAAAAAAGTTTAGTGCTGTCATCTATACCCATAAAAAAGAAATGAAATTAATTGAAGATTTCAAGAAATGACTTAGATTAACATTTATTTAAAGTAGAATGAAAAAAAAAAAGGAATAATCTTAAAAAAGGAATAATCTTAATAAGTACTGAGTAAATATAAAATAAAATAAATATATATATATATAAATAAATAAATAAAAGGGTATTGATTAAATTAACTAGTTTAAAAACAAATATTATAAGATAAAAAAATGAGTATATAAATAACATTTAAAAAATAATGATTATTTTGTGATAGTAAAATATAGTCTTGTATTATGTACCAATATGTGAAAATTAATGAAAAATTTATGATGTTAAATGCATGATACCCCTATTTTTTTTAAAAATATATCCATACAATATATAAGCACACACACTTACACATATACATGCTCACACACATATAAACATATAAGGTTTTTAAACTTTTTTAGCATTCCCAACCTCAACCCTCCATAATGGTATTTTTATTTTTTAATAGTGTATAATGTATGTAAAAAATACATACACACATACTTTTTTTCATATGTATATAATTTTTTGTGTATGTTTTTATCACTTTTTCAGCAATCCACATCCCACCCTCCATCATAGTGTTTTCAATGTTTTAATTTTTTTTAACATATTATATTCCTATACTGATAAAAAGTAGAAAAAATGAATATTAAGATTTGAGCCATGCAGATATAAAAGAGATGGGATAATTATAAGACAATGCTAATTGCTTTAATTTAAAAATGTTAGGCTGTAAGAATTGGGAGGAACATAAACGTTTGATACGAAGACTATGATTAAGTAGAATATTTCTATATACTGAAATATGTAAGCAGGAATTGAAGTTAGTAAAATTAATTATATTAAAGGAAAAGTCATTACGTTCAGGCCCCGATTTACCTCTGAAGCTATGGGAAGTACAATGTCATCTCGGGGCCCCCTTTCATTCGAGAAGAGTTTTTAAATTCGACGTATTCGGAAACTCACCAATGCTACAAATATTATTCCAAAGAGTGCCTCAGTTGAGTTCACATACCTTTTTTTATGTTCTCCTTACACAAAATTTGGATACAATCAAAAAAATATGCAAAAGTGATTTTGCATGGTATTGGCATAAGTATGTAAAGTTGGATACAAGTTTGAATTCAACATGTATGTATACAACATAAAATATCAATATTTTGAAATAGTTCTTTCAATTTTGGCAATAACTTAAATTATCAATATTTTATATTGTGCATACAAGCCAAATTCAATAATATTCAAATTCAATATGTAAAATAAACATACATCTAAAATATGGACAAACTGAAAAGTTGTGATTATGTGATTCAAACTGATCTGTTACATAAAAATTAATTTGTTATGAAAGGTACAGTGAACCAAAAAAAAAGTTGGACAGCAACAAGATTCGATTTTGCTGCTTAATATTGTTTTAACCAATTGGGATATCGTAATCTAACAATATTAAAGAAAAAGATAATTTTTCAAAGATTGAAATAGTTTTATTTAAACGTAATAAAATGTTATATTAAAAATTTAAATAATTTAAAAATAAATTGTGCGTTTTTCACTGCCAAAATAAAACTTGGACACTTATTTCACTTTTACTTTGGATTGACATTATGCAAATTTTTAAGAAGGTGTTGATTTCTGGCACGAGTCCAAGTCAAGGCTATGAGATTGAAACGTGCTGAAATTTCCTTTTGCTGGATTAAAAATTCTCAAAAATGGAAAAAAGCAAACTTCTGTTGATATGAAAAACTTAATTGTTAAACTTTGGAAAGAGCAGAAAAGTATACGATATATTGCAGAAACTGTAAAAAAGCCACGTTCAACAGTGCATTACATAATAAATACATACAAAAAGTACAGATTTTTGCAAAGACCTAGTGGAAGTGGTAGGCCCAAAAAGATTTCCTCGTCTCAAACAGAAAGACGGATTGTGAGATTTGTGAAAGAGAATCCTAAAATTTCTGCGGTAAAGGTAGCCAGAGAGTTGAAGGAGGCATCTATAGTGAATGTGCATCCACAGACTATAAGAAAATTTTTACATTCCAAAGACTATAGAGTATACACACCACGAAAAACGCCATATTTGTCTCTCCGAAATGTAAGAAAACGTCTTGAATATGCTAAACAATATGTTGGAAAGCCACGAGAATTCTGGTAATCTGTTATTTTTACAGATGAGTCAAAATTTAATTTGTTTGGATCTGATGGTCGGCATTTTGTAAGGCAAAGGGGAGGAACAACGCTAAAAATCAGCAAATATAAAAGCGACTATAAAACATGGTAGCGGATGCGTTATAGTATGGGGTTCAATGGGAGCTAGTGGTGTTGGAAATCTAGTGTTTATTGAAGGTACAATGAACAAAATGATGTATTTGAACATTCTAAAAGAAAATTTACCAGAAACAGCTTCAAAATTAAATTTAAATGGAAATTATTCTTTTGTCCAAGGCAACGATCCTAAGCATAGCGCTCGGATTGTACAGGAATGGTTGTTATACAAAGTGAAAAAAGTGCTACCCCCATCCTCCTCAAGGTTCGGATTTAAATCCTATAGAACATTTGTCGTCTTATATGGAGAAACAATTACTAGAAAAGGAGATTAAGAATAAAAATTAACTAAAAACTGTTATTCTCAATATATGGCCAAATTTACCATCAGATTTAACCGAAAAACTGGCCTTTTCGATGATAAAGAGGCTACAAGCTGTAATAGCAGCAAAAGGACATCACATGAAATGTTAGATGGTTTTGTTTTAAATTTAAAAGAGTTTTTTGGAACATTGTGTAAGTGTCCAAGTTTTTATTTGGTGCTGAATATTATATCATCACCACGTTTTATTAATTTAAAGTTTAGATATAAGTTTTATTAAAGTAAAATAAAACTGTGTAAATCATCTTAATAATTGTTATTATTTTAAATAAACTTTTACTTTTAAAGAACAACATAGAGCAAAATAATTAAACAATGAAATCAATAGAAGCTGTTGTCCAATTTTTTTTTTGGTTCACTGTATTTTTCTGAAACATTTTAAAAATATATATAATATTTGGGGCCGCTGTTTTCTCAATTTTGGGCCCCTTCAAAATTTTCTAAGAGAAGCACATGCTTCTCGTGCCTATTCAGTAATCAGGGGCTGATTACGTTTATTATAAATATTGAATGTTAGGGTGTTATATATATATATATATTGAAAGATAATAAATCAAAGTCTGAAACGTGAATTAACATTGGCATCCTCAAATTTTGAACTCATCTAACTCGTAAAGGATTAAGAAAAATATACAATCGATCTCTTTTTGGGGTGCCTTGATCAAAATATATATTTTTTAAATAGTGCCGAAAAGTGGGTGTTACCATTGGAAAATTCAAAGTCGGTACAATTTTTACTATGCATAGACGGCCAATATTTCCTAATTTTTTGTCCAATTCGAAAAGTAGAAACGATTTTTAGTCGAATAGTACCTTTCACATCTCTCTATGGCAATTTGGACATTAAAACGTATGGGGATGTACTTATCTTTCTCTTTTTTTTTTTAAGAACTGTACAGAAATGCCGCTGTGACAGGACACAGCATAAATGAATTCCAGGCCCGAATCTAATTTGAAAAAAGAAAAAAAAAGAAAAGCCCGAGCCAAGTCCAAGTATTCTGCAAGGAAATTTGGTCCGAGCCTGTATATACCTCTAAGTTAACTCGACCCCCCCCCCCCCCCCCCCCCCGCCAAAAAAAAAAAAAAAAAAAAAAAAAAAAAGGAGCAAGCTTGTCTTGGGTGTGTTGCAGATAACACATATATCATGCGAACTTCTTCAAAAGGTGATTGCGTTTTGTGAAGTTGCATTCCCAATTTAGCTTATTTTTGTATTCAAAATATTTGCTAGAATTTCATAGTTGCCTTCACTTTATTTAATCTCGAAATATCTGTTCTTGAAATAAATAAAAAATTACTAATCGAAATTTGTGGTAGAGGAAAAAAAAATGAGCTAAATTGGCAACATTCATGGGAAAGGGAGGGGATTAACTAGTTTGCAGTGTTGAATTCAGGTGGTGACCCGGGGGACACCAAGCAACGAGCAACGTCCAACGGCAACGAGATTCCCCCACCCCGGAAGATTTCAGATTTTGTGTTTTGAATGGTCAAAAAGTGCAATATCCCCCCCCCCCCTGGAGCCACAGAAATCGCTCCCGGAGAAAAGTGTCTGAATTCGACACTGTTAGTTTGGAATGAAAGAACCTCGCAGGAGTAGTAATACGGGGACGTTTTCTGATAATAGATACTTCAGTCAGTGGCGCCAACTTATATGGTCCTTGGGGCGCGAGCCCACCCAATAATTTTATCTCCCCGTCCACCCAAACCAAATTGCAATTGATTTAATTATTATTTTATTTATTTAATCGTTGAATTAAAATACGGTTTTATTGACATTCTCATAATAATTATGTTTGAAAAATAGTAGGACACCCATTTGACTTACAGGAGCAATGAAAGCACCTTCAGCGGATGTATAATTATATTTCACTGAAAACAAATGTCCTGCATGCGTTGTCATCTGTTTTAATGTCTTGAATTGATAAAGCAATTAGATGACTAAACTGTATGGTTTTCTTGACATTTAGTTTTTTGCACTTTCAATAAGCAATTTCTAGGTTTATTTATAATAAATATTAATGCATTTATAAGGAAGAACTCAGAGAAATAGAATTTAGTAATAATATTTATTAAATTATAATAATTTTATATTTTGCTTAGAAAAAAAAGAACAACATCATCGAATTATCATCTTTAGTTATTCGCTCCTCCCCCGCCTCTGTTTCCACACTCACACACAAAGGGGGAAAAATTGTATGTGTTAATTTACTCAAAATTTTTCAGCCCACCCAATATTTTTCTGCTTCCAGTTACAAAAAGAATACAAATAAAGTACTTCTTACAGATATGGCATTTATTTAAAAGGGGCTGCATTAGAGGTCTGCACGGGCCGGGATTTCCACGCCCAGGCCCGAACGAAAGCTATCTTGGCCCGACACGGTGTAAAAATTAAAGTTCGGCCCTGCCGTTTACATTTTACAGTTCTCGACCCGTCCCGTACAAAATCAGTGAAAATAGGCCCGGCCAACTCAATTTCTACAAAAAATTCCGTTTTTCCTCGACATAGAGTTAAGATTCTTTTAATGAAACTATGGGAATTATGGGAGCATTTTACAGTTATTTAAGATTACTATGTATCCGCAAACAGAAAACACACTATAGTAACACTACTGATTACTTACAGTTTTTAGTCATCATCTCTACAGACGTTTCAAAATTCAAATAAGGATTCATTAAAAAATTAATGTAGTTTAGAATACAGGGTTAAAAACATGATAACTTTTGAAGCTGCATAATAAAAAGTAGATTTGTGAAATGTTTCTCTCATTTTTAAAGACTTTTCTAAATTCCAAAGAAGCTACATTCTGACACATTTATGAATTCATTTCTTTTCGGAAACGCGTAAGATTGGCAGGTATTCTTATTCAGAAACTATATAAATGCCGTTTTTTTTCTTAATAAAAGCAATATATCGTTCAGAAAATGCTGCAAAATTTACGTTTTGAACTGAATTTCCGGAAGCGATGGCGCAGGAAAGGAGAAAAACCTACAGCCACGTGACAAGAATCTCTGTTATCTCTGTAAGTAATTTATCAAAAATGGAAAAAGCTATTCGATTCCAAATGCCTTCAATAGTCAGGCCTGTCAATTTTATACATTTACAGTTAAAAATGAGTCAGAACATGTGTCTGAAAGTTTCGCATTGTTGAGCAGTGAATATGAGAACCATCTTAAGGTATATTTCCAAAGATACTGTTAACAGAAGTTCATTGTCACAATTAATACTTTTATAAAACATAATGCCTGCCCTACACATCCTGAGAGCAATTAAGATCAGTTCTGTCTTGGTACGAAGAACTATGTAGAAAAATAATGCAAGGCCTGTGATCTCGGCCCAGCACGAGTTTGCTGATAAAATTAAACCCGAGATAAAACATATCATGTAACTGTACGATGCCGATTTCTACGACGGACATGTTACATATCTGTATTGATGTTGTTAAACTCGCACCAGCTCGTGATGCACATTTATACTTCTCGAGAAAGTCATATTCATTGAAAATGGCTCGTATTTTATCTGCTTTGCTGAAATTTTTATATCGGGCTGATAGTGCCGATTAATTTTTTCATCGGCCCGGACCTGCAGGGCCGTTCAATTTTTTTGCCGGGCGGGGCCGGGTACGGGCCCGAAGTTCTGCATGAACATTTAAATAGGAAATTTAATTTTTAGACGGCCTCCTTTTCGTATAACGGGTTTCAGAAAAAGAATGATATTAGAAAGGAAGTCTTAAGAAAGACAATAAAAAAAAATTACTTTTATTTACAAGACATTCTGAATTTTTAATTTTTAGAAATTTTCAGTGTTTTCTATAGCGTTAAAACGAGCTTTTCCTTGTTATAAGTACTAAACGAATTTTTTAATAAAATGAACCCTGTAATACGGCATGTTGCGAATATGATTTCCTTAACTGCACATCTTCTAATAAATGCATCACAAACATCCTCTAAAATGTCTAAAATTCGAATTTTCCTCACTGTCCTTATTCACGTTTGAAATAGTAATTTGATTAAGTCCTGTCTTTGACATAGTGGAATGCAAAAAATGTTTTTAGTGTTTTCGGTGGAGAGACAATTTAAACATTTGTGCACTTAATTATTTTATTAAAATTAGAGAACAAATATTTCTATCATGGTGCATGGCGCACCCTGGAATTCCTGTGCAAGTTTCACTGGAGTAAGTAAGTGAGTTCATACATATGCTTGTATTAACTCTACCTTTAAAAATCAAAATCGCAAATTAAAGCTATCTCAAAAGAAATATTTTACCCCACTGAACAACATGAAAACTTTCTAACACATTCACTAGTATACGTAAAAAGCATGAAATTTGTAGACATGACTTCTGAAGTGATTTGGAATCGAATAGTGTTTTTCATTTAATATATATTTGTATGTGTATAGTATATTACGTCTTCACTTATAATTGAATGCTGTCTCACGACTATTCCTGGGCTGACGCATATTGGAAATTGTCTTAAAACGCTTCGGCAGCATTTTCTAAAAGATCTTTAACAACTGAAAATTGACTGCATTTAGGAAGAAAAATTAATTCGCAAATATGCAGGTTTTTGTTTTTTTTTTTTTCAAGAGAGAAAATTAATTGTACGTCTTTTAGAATGAAGGGAGGGGGGGGGGGGAGCAGGTTGTGTTTTAGGCTCCTATGTATTTGTTATTTCTATTTTTACCGTATTTTCAAGCAAAATAATTTTGTGAACGTCAACGGAATTTTCCTTTCCGCGATTGTTGAAATACGTAAGCACGAAAATAGAATAATGAAAGCTGGGTGGGCTGTAAGAGGAAATTATTGATGGGTTCGCGCCCCACGGGCCCATGTAAGATGGCGCCGCTGCTTTTTCACTTACCGACTTACCCGCCCTGAAACAATGTTGTTGATAAGTTATGTTAAGGAAAAGCAATGCCTGGTCAAAATAAGAACTTAAATAAACTATCTATTGGTACTAACTTGCAAAAATAAAAATACAGTACTACTCACTTATTAAACAGATAAATAGTCCAAGAGTACTGAATCAGCAATGTCGATTACGAATTCTAACTGAAATGAGGCTTGGGAATTCAATACTTTTTTATTTGCGACTCAAAGTGGAAACTCTTTCTGTGCGCAAATGTTAAAATAGAACCTACAGCGCAATCCACTGCATAAAAATCCGAAAAAGAGCACGCGCTGATGAATGCAATCGGCTAAAGTTAGAAAACTTAACCACCAAAACATAACCTCCAAAAAGTCTCTCTTTTCTAATTTCATTTTTTTTTCTCATGATAGAATCATTTTTAACAGATCCACTTGTTTTTCATGAAGATTGTCGACGTACAGTGGTCAAACACTCTCTCCCCCAAAAGAAAAAAGTTTCACTCTTGAAATATGGATAGTTTTAGCTGTAGCTCATACTTATTGCGTGGCGTACTCATACTTTCGTGATACTCATTTATTAGAAAATTAACGACCTTTCTACTACTCTAAAAATAATATTAATTATTATTATTATTTCTATTTAAAAAGCTATTTCTATTTAAATTTATCATTTCTATTTAAATTGTTATTTCCATTTTACTTCTATTTAAAAAGTAATGTAGGCAAAAAAAAAGTAAAAATAATACAGAAAGTTTTTGTATTGTATCTCTCTATTCTAAAAAAAAAAGTAACTAATGCTTTCACCGGCGCTGTCAAAAGATGTTTTGTGACCGGGAATCTTTCTTCGTTAATATCAAGAAAACTGTTGCATACAAAAATATGAAAATCGGTGGTATTATATAGAAATGTTTGATAAGCACGCTGATGCACACAATTTTCAAATCGAAGGATTGTTTTAAGAGAAATTTAATGTTAAACTTGGTCAAAATCGATCCGTTAAAAAAGTTTTATAGGAGTAAAAACTATACATAGGAATTTAAAATAATTTTATACATTAGAAGTTCCTGATGTGCAGACTGCATTTATTTTTTTAATGTGATTCATTTTTTGAGATTTTATTTCCATTTTAAATTCAAATTTTCAGCATTTCGAGAGATATTTTTTGCATATTTTAGAAAAGGGTATTGTTTTAAATTGTTGCCAGTTTTAAAAAATAGTGCAAAAAATAATATTTCCTTCAAATTAAAAATTTATTACTGCGTGGCTATTATAAACAGGAAAAAAAATTCAAATTAGAATTAAATGATTACGAGTTAAAAGCAGGAAAATATTGCAAATTACGTCATAACAACTATATTTACACTTGAATTTTAAAAGAGAAATAAAATTTTAAAACAAAAAATTCATTATTATGCGTTAAAAGTCGTAAAGGGAGGAAATTACTTCATATTTAAAATGGCCAAATAATAATGCAAAACAGTTAAAAAAGAAAAATATATTTGTGCGAGACATTTATTTCATATTTTGAGACAATCTTTTCAACTATTGTTGGGAATTCCAAGACATCGCATATAATATTTCCTTTCCAACAACAGAAGTATTTTCACGTGAATATTAAAAAGAGAAAGAAAACTTTGGTGAAGATTACGTGAGATTTAAAACGATACATTTAAAATGACTTATTTAAAAGAAATTCCTTTTAGCGTTGTTAAAAAATACATTGACTCTGCTTACTTAAAATTCATTTTACATTAACTTATTTTCAAATTTTTAACTATTTTTTTTTAATCAAAGACTGAAGCAACCATTGTATCTCTTAACACAGCAGATTTTATCTTAAAAATCCCCAATCAAAGGAAAACGAATCGAAACCCGGTTACAGTGAGAACACCATTGTTTTTTAGGGTTTCTTTCATCTGACGAAACTCTATTCGTCTCACTCCTCTGTTTGTCTGACTGCTCGCCTGTCATAAAGTCCGTTCTCAGAGACTATCTTGGAGGCTTGAAATTGTGCGTACTTATAGCTGAATACTGCACATCAAACGACAAAGCATAAAGTTTTGAAAAAGTCTTATATTTACCCCCTCTTGGCTCTAACTTGTGTATTTCAAGCATTTTTTTCTAACTGAGCCCCATTTAAGTTGGAGACTTGAAATTTTGCATACTTATAGCTGAACACTTGCGATCACACGACAAATCATAAAAATTTCAAAAGGTCTTATATTTGCCCCTGCGGTCTCTAACTTGTGTATTTTAAGCAATTTTTCTAACCCAGTCCCTAATTAAGTTGGAGACTTGAAATTTTGCATACTTATAGCTGAACACTTGCGATCACACGATAAATCATAAAAATTTCAAAAAGTCTTATATTTATCCCTCCGGTCTCTAACTTGTGTATTTTAAGCAATTTTTCTAACTCAGGCCCTAATTAAGTTGGAGACTTGAAATTTTGCATACTTATAGAAGAATACTTGCGATCACACGAAAAATCATAAAATTTTAAAAAAGTCATATTATTCAGACCTCCGGACGCTAACTTGTGTATTTAAGCAATTTTTCTAACCTCCCTCCTTTTCACACGCAAGGCACTTTTCTAACTTTTACAGACACCCCGTTGACCACTCTTTCATGTTATGCACCATAGCCTTACATATTTTAGTTCCACTTTTTACTGCCAGGGGGCGCCTGCCTATCTCGGGTGCTATGGGCACGATCCCCACGACTAATATATCTACGGATAGGTTGCACAAGGGAGTTTCGTTCAGATAGAGGTTTGGTTAGCAAAGAGTGCGCCCCCTGGTTGCGAAACGTGGAATTAAAAGATTTGGAAAAAGGATAAAGTGTTTTGAAAGGAATATTAAACGAAACCCTGTGTGCGATCCGTGATCACACTTACCCACCTGTTTAAATTATAATTCAACATTTATGAAGCTGACTAAATTAGCGTGCTTTTAGAATCTGGAGTGTCTGAACGGGGGGTTGGCCCCTAGTTTTTAAAAAGTTAACATATAAAAAATGAAAATAGTTTTTTTTGTTACCAGAATAATTACATAAAAATTTCGAGATTTTTTTAGATACGAATTTTTTATTTGTTTTAAAATACCTAAAACTTCCCTGATTATTATTCTATTTTCAAAATTTTTAAACTGTTTATTGAATGGGACATGTTTTTATTCGTCCTTATTTGTATGTCACGTGAATAAACTTTTACATTTGAAACTATTTAAGATTGTAACTAAAATTGACTGTCCTGAACACATTTAACCTAAAAAAAAATTTGAAAAAGCTGAACGAGATAAAACAAAGCTAATAAAATGTGTAGCGTCTAAAAACATTCCACTAGTTCTTAATGAGTTATTAAAATATACTATGAAATGTATCAATTCTATTATATTCAATGTCGAGTATAAATCTTTTCGAGAAATTTTGCGAAGATAAAAATGCAGACTTTATTAGCCAACGATATGCTATTTCTTTCGGGCAGCAATTAAGGTGTCGTCTCTAAAAAATAACGTTACGTTACATAAGTCAGCCGTAAAACAAAGCAGATGTATCATTATACGGTGAAATACTGATAATCTCTACTGCAATTTTTTAAACTTCCATGCATCGCACATTTTCATTTTTTATACCGTCGCACAGTGGGACGTTTTGATGATCTAGGTGGACAAAATCCATTTTTCCGATTATCTCGGAATTTCGCAAAACCGCGTGTACTGGTAGCTGAATTGCTGAATGTCTGTATTTTCGACATCCGTACTAGTTTTGGCGCAAAAAATCAGAGGTGTCGATTAATTGTGACCGTAAAGTAGCCATTTGCGCAGTTGGTTTCAAAAGTTGGTTTCAAAAGAGGGAGTTTCAAAAGTTGCACTAGCTTCCTTAAGTTTGAAAGCACGTCGTGACTATTCTGTTTTATTTGAAAGCACGAGTTTGCTGATCTAATGTCATAGCTTTATCAAGGTCAGATTTAACAAATTTTTGTTTGAAAATAAGCGACATTAAATCCGCTTTACCGCTTTTTTCAAAGGCTGAAATTCTGGATGATCCTTGATGTTGTTTACAAACTTCATCTTGACTTTTAACAAATTATTCAGCATTATTCAGCAATAACCATTTTTTAAAATCAAAGTGCCATTCCTAAAGTATTGAAAAAATTAAACAAACTCCTGCCAATAGCTGCAGATCACTAAGTTTTTATTAATAAACAAGCATCATTTTAACTTCCAGAGCATGTATGTATGATTAGTTCTAATCTTACAAGTAAAATTTAAATCACTTTTAATTATCCAATTGAGCCGAAAGAATGAATAAGTGTGTAATTTGAATGACAATACAATATTATTATGATTTAAAGAACGTAGAAGTTTGTTTAGAACCACTGTTTCTACAGGGCTTCACAAAAATTTAGATTAGAATTTGCAAGTTAATTTTAAACCAATTTCAATAATCTGATTGAGCTGAAACTTTGCTCAGGATATGTAATTCTGATGACAATGCAATATCATTATAATTTATGGAACGTAGCAGTTCCGCTTTTTTTACAGGGACACATAAAAGATTAGTTCAAATCTTGCAAGACAATTTTAAACCACTTTCAATTATCTGATTGAGCTGAAACTTTGCCTACATATGTTTTTCCGATGACAATTCTATTAAATTATAATTTGACGAAAGTAGAAATTATGCATTTTTTACAGGGCCACACAACAAATCGCGGAAAGTTGTTGCTAAAAAGCAGAAATTTTAATTAAATTTCTACAAAATTACTATAGGTTATCGAGATACACAATAGTGTTTTGTAAATTGAAAACAAAGTGCGTAGCATTTGTATTTCTTTTACAGGGACAGATAAAAAATTCGAATACATTACCGTCTATATGCAGAAATTTTATTTCAAATTGAATAAAATATTTATAATTATATTTATAATTATATTCACACAACAGCATTTTTTCAACCGAAAATAAATTTGGTAGCATTTATATGTTTTACAGGGTACCACAAAACATCAAAGTTCTTTTAAATATGATTCTATTTTTAAAATTTTATTTTTCAGGAGTACGACACAAATTTCTCGAGAAATTCTGAGTAGACAAAAATACAAAAAAGAAATGAATGTTAACTTACATGTGTGCATTAAATTATTTTTTGCTTAATTGTAAAATAAGTATGTTTAACGTATTATTTGTAATGCATTATACACTATACAGGCTGCCCACTAAAGTCCTTACAATGCTCTTAATTGCCGAACGGTTGCAGCTGTACTCATAAACGTGGTGTCTAGGTATAGTAAAGTGGCCATGCTCTACCAGATGACACCGCTTCCAGCGTCACCTGGTGCAAAACAGCTGAGTTAGTATTCGTATCTCGAAAACGAGATTCATGCCAGAGCGAGATTCATTTAGCATTCATGTTTACAAGGTATCCTTTCGAACTAAATCGATGATGCTCTACAAATCTGTAATTCACGTTAAGTAACCCATTTCTGTAGAAAGTAAAGGAAAAATAGTTGGAAAATAGTAGACTGTTATATCTTTTTGTTGCCATTTTCCCATAACAATTGAAAAAAAAAATAATTAAAGTACGTGCTATTTTGAAAAAATATAAATGAATGATGATTTCTGATAAAACATAGAGCTATTAAAAATATACTTAATTTTAAGTATCCTTTTTAATGTTAGAAACAAGTGAAAGCATATGAATCATTAGATAGCCGATTTGTTTTGTCGAGTTTCTTGAAGGACGACATAGATTTTTGCTGTTTTGTGCATTATTCTCCGATAGTGATATCTTATGCATACTTTCCTGTAGCGTACTTGTACGCATAGGACAAAGGTATACTTTTATCCAATGCGTACTTATTTAAGACTGGATCGTAAATGGGGAATTCTTCAGCGGATGCGAATGACGTCATTTTATCTATACTAATAAAAGAACAAATCGCTCTGTGTGTGTGTGCGCGCGATGGCTAGCGAAAACTACCGCACGTAGATGTCTGAACATTCAGGTGTGATTAGTACAAGACAGGTCCTGATGCACCTAAGGCTCGGATTTTTAATTTTTAAAGGGCTGGGGCCCCTGTGCCCCTTTAAGTTTTTATGCACTAAAACTTTAATAACATACCTCTTTTCTATCCGATCTTCTTCGTTTTTGGGGTGAATTCTACTTTCAGTTTCTGCCCCTTTCAACATTTCAGTTAAGACTCTGGCACCCTTGCAAGGGGCCCGGTACAGGCCCCCTAGAAGTTTTAGTGCACTAAATTGTTAACAACATGCCTCTTTTCTATCCGATCTTCGTCGTTTTTGGGGTGAATTCTCGTTTCAGTTTCTGCCCCATTTCTACATTTCAATTAAGACCCTGGCACCCTTGCAAGGGAACCGGTACAGGGCCCCTTGAAGTTTTAGTGCACTAAATTGTTAATAAATTGCTTCTTTTTTATCCGATCTTCATTTTTGGGATACTTTCTCCATTTAGTTATTCTCCCGTTTCTACATTCCAGTTAAGACCATGGGCCCGTCTAGGGTACCGTAGGGCCCGGTTCAGGGCCCCTTAGATTTTTTGTGGGCCATGCGTTTTTCACACTCTAATTTTCTCACCTTCGCAGTGCGTAATTTTAAAGTTGAGTCTTTAACTCTTCTCCTTGGACCAACACTCACATATTTTTATTGGGGCCTTAGGGCCTTTTTTTAAGCATTTCCCTATTTTTTTGCGCATTTCTTTCAAATTATATTCTAATGATTTATTCGTACCCTATTCTTAATCTTGACTAATAGAATGTCTAAAACGATAAGTACTAATACGTTTTAACATGTTTTCATGTTAGGGTCCTGTTCTCAACTACCAGTTGGCCCCTTTTGGGACCCCTATTATAACTCCCTTAAAAATAATCCGATTCACTAGCTTTTTTTACTAACCACATCTTCGGTTCTCCAGCTATTACACGAACGACAAAAAAATATTCAACTACCACCAATTTTGAATATAAACCATCTTCTTGGGACCCTTGGTGTATCTTCTTTAAAAATGACCCAAATTCCTTGCAACTTTCTTTACCATAGTTCTAGCGTCCTCTGATTACATTAAACACAACTAAAACGTGTATTTATACCAAACTACATGCCACTTAAGACCCTTCCCCCTTGGGGCCCGGTACAACGCCCCTTGAAGCTTTTGCACCATAAATTATTAATAAATTGCCCCTCTTAATCCCATCTTCATTTTTGGAACCATTTTTCCCTTTAGTTATTCTCCAGTTTCTATATTCCAGTTAAAATACTGGGGCACCTTAGGGTCCTTTGGGCCCGATCCGGGGCCCCTTGAACTTTTTGTGTGCTATGCATTTTTTACACCCTAATTTTCTAACCTTCTCTTTGCATAGTTTTAAAATTGAGTCTTGGACTCTTCCCCCAAGACCAGCACCCTCATATTTTTATTGGGGATCTAGGGCCCCTTTTTAAGCATTTACCCCATTTTTGTGCATTTCTCTAAAATATTATTCTAATAATTATTTCATACCCTATGATTAATTTAGACTAATTGAAGATCTGAATTGCTAAGTCCTAAAACATTTAAACATGTTTTCAGGTTAGGGTCCTGCTCTCATCTATCAGTTGGGCCCTTCTGGGCCCCTATTATAGCTCCCTTAAAAATGGTCCGATTCACGAACTTTTTTTTCTAACAACTTCTTAGCTTCTCCAGCTACTACATGAACGACAAAAAAAAAAAAAAAAAAAAAAAAAAATTGCTGACTTCAGCTATCCCCAGTTTTGAATATTAATCGTCTTCTTGGGGCGTATGTTGCAGCACCTTTAAAAACTATCGTATTCTATTGCCATTTTCTTTAACATAGTTTTAGCGTCTTCCAGCTACTTTAAAACCCCTAAAAAAATTTCTTATACCCAATTACATTGCAGTTAAGATCCTGGTCCCCAGGGCCCGGTCTTTCTTTATACCTCATCTAACACGTTTTTCGAACATTAATCTCCTTTTTCAGCATCAACTTACGTCTACTCACTACAGCCGTAAATTAAAAATCGCGTTAATTTAAAGGTAACTTTAGATAAGGGATTTCATCCGTTTATTAAATATCGTGTTATTGCTAACAGTAACTCATGAAATTTACAAGGTGAGGGGGCATCTTCCACCGCTTGGAGGCGCGTTATTTCCTAGGGTTTAAGGGCCCAATTTAAACGGGATGTGCTTCATTCATCTTAGATTGCAATTCAACAACTTTCTGTATTAAGAAATTTTATCTTAGACTTTAGTTACCAACATTTTCTAACGTTAATGGTGCATTCTTTTTTTTTTTTTTTTGATTCTGTGGTCTTGATTCCTACGAGGTTTGGCTCACTCAATTTGGTTTTCGATTGTCTCCGGCACGTGCGGGCACTTCCCTGCCATATGTTGTGGTGATCTAGATTACAGGTTCGTTCGGAAATAAGTTTGATGGGAACACACTAGAACTAGACGTTGAGGAAGGAATGGAGCCTCCGAAATTAGGTTCATTTAAAAGAATTTCCAAAGATATAAAATCATACAAACTTAAGTTTTGTTTAAGGTTATTATTTACAAACCCCGGGCAACGCCGGGCAGGTCTGCTAGTGTAAAATAAAATCACGTGTTTTGAGTTTTAAAACTGAAATACTTTTTGTACTCTTTCTCTCTCTCTCTCTGTATATATATAAATAATTTTTTTTTTCATCGTAGGCGACACTAACTTCTGAAAAAGCAGAAGTCTTGTTTTCCAATAAATACTTTTGTTTCACCCTGAAAAAAGTTGTCAAGGAAAAAAAAAAAACAAAAAACAAAAAAAAAAAAACACATGGGGCAAAAAGGCGAAGATTTATATACAGTCTCATTGCATTTGTATAGTCATTATGTTGAAAACATGTAATGGCATATCGGCCAGGGGTAGCTTAGGGGTAAAGCAACAGCACAGTACGCAATGGACCCAGGTTCGGATCCTGGCCCGGGCTAATTTTTCACTCTAGTTGGGTTTATTGTATTAATTGTGTTTTAAGTCTATCTTAATATATGTGTATCTTTAATATTTAAAAAATGAAATTCAGACTTTGATTTATGTGCTTATGTAATGGCATATTATATTTGTGACTGAAAAATTAACTGTTTGATTATATAAGGGAAATGTTATTGTAAGCTCCGTCCATGCGAATAGAATTCCCTTTTAAAATAATAAGAAATACATGTTATAGGGTGGGGGAGGGGCATCGTGACTGTGCAGGTGCTTTAATGGAGAGCGGCCAATAAAAGTTTGGGAACAGGGCCAGCGTAACAATCGGGCAAACGGTGCCCCGCACCACTAGCGTCTCATTCCTAGATGGTTCCCTATGGAAGGGCGAAAAGTGGGAAAATCCGCTTCTTGTTGGAGGGAAGGATGTATGTGCAGAAGCGGAGATATGTGTTCACAGAATTGAGATTTGTTTTTTAAATTTTGTTATAAGCTATTTCGGACTGAATACCAGTATGTCTGTGGTATGACTTTTCTCTCCTATTCAGTAGATCGTGAGATCGAATCAAAGCGGGGAGAATTTCCAAAATAAGACATTTTCAATATTTATTTAAGTTGTAAAAAAAAGTTTGAATGAAAAAATCCAAAGTTTCTATTTTAAAAATTTAATTAAGTTAAAAATATTAAACTTGGCATTTTGCTAAGCGCGTTTCGAAAGGAGGTCGCAAAGTAGCAACGCCGCTTTGGTACGTGCCGCATTTCTCCAGATAGGTTTCTAATTAACTTTTAAAGACACGGGAGGCGTATTCATAGATCTACTCAATGCAAACTAGTCGTGAATCCCATACTATTTATGTGATTAATTCTAATTAAATTAGTCTGTTTATAACAATTTGACGTTTACTGCTTTTATACTGCTACTGGACATTGTATTACACAAATGCATCATTAAAAGTTGTTATCTAGGCTTTCAAACACGATGGTACATAGAGTACGCAGCCCCTGTCATTATGTATGTTCAAATCGCCCGCGTCTTTAAGGGTTAAGAACTCGGTTAATTATCGACAACTTTTTTCAAAAATCCTTATCAACAATGCTTTAATACTTCTGCAACGATAGGTACCTCCAGCGCTCCTCAACACCTTTGCTGAATGCCCGCAAATCGAAATTTGTGTGTAGCGGAAAATGCGATTTTCTCAAGAACTATGTTACCTACGGTAATCGCTAAAATTTTCCTTCAAGGTTTAAATTAACGTCTACTACCTCTAATTTTTTCAAAATTTTAGTTTCAGTAGATTCGGAAATAGATAGGGGGGAACATATTTTTGCCCTACATTTTCGACGATATCTCCTAAAATATAACACCTTAAATTAAAAGAAATGTATTTTTGAATTCAGCATTATGAAAGCTTTCACACGATACCCCACACGATATACAAAGAAAAGATTTTTTTTTCAAGTCACTTAATTAGCCCCTCTACATTCTTAATAAAAATATTTGTAAATGTTTAATAATCAGAAAATATGTGGGTCAATAGTCTTTATTTCTTCCCCCAATTTGAACTTTCTACGTTCCATAGTTTACGAGTAAAATGGCTGTGACAGACAGACAGACACAGGAGTGATCTTATAATGGTTCCGTTTTTACTATTTAAGTACGAAACCCTAAAAATAAGTAAAAAGTATAAAATTATTTTTTTTAATTTTGATTTGCATTTTTGTTTGCATTTTGATTTTAATATGGCATTAAAAATTGAATTTAATAAAATATTTTTATGCAACTAAATCAATTGCAAATACATATGAATCATATACTTATTTTATACACACCATACTATAAGTACAAACAAGAAGAACGGCACCAACTCATATTTTTTTTACGCTGCTAGCGCCTCTTAGCACGAAATACAGAAACAAATTTATTAAAATTGACTTTTTTGTGTTTTCTTTAATGGCAATGGAACCAAAGATTAAAGTAATTAGAGTTTATTCCTAGACTTTTGATATAACGCATTCCTCCTCTAAGGGTTTATTCAATTCAATTTTCTATTCCGCTGATACCGCCACATACCAGGAAATAAAGAAAATAAAATATTTAATTTTATGTTTCTTACCCGGCAGCCGAAGCAAATAAAAAAATATGTAACAATGATTCAACCTAATATTATTTAATTCCAATGGTGTAGAATTGATTTATGCACCTGCTTGATTATTGAGATTAATTAACCAGTTTTTTTATAGGTAAACTTTGCCCTTCCCGTAAACATAATACAAAAAAAATCTGCAGGCAAATCAGAATGTTATTATTTTCCTTAGCATTATGCAGAAATAATATTGTGCTGAATTAATAATCTCTGATACGCAAGCGTATTGTAAGCGTATCTTTATTTTAAGTGTGCTACAGACTTAAAATTAAATTAGAGCAATCACTAATCTCAGGTAATCAGGGCATAAATCCTGTCTGCTAATGCGGCAGTTTTCTGTAATTAATTTAATTCAGTAGGCATCTTCTATTTTAAAAAAAAAGAAAAAAAAAACAATTTGATTCATCTGCAGATTCTATCGATACAGCTATTTTCTAATGTACAGTCGTGGAAAAAAAAAATAAACATCCCCTACTAACTCCTCAACAAATTATCGTAGACGAAAGTTACTGATACCCAATGATTGGAAATAAAGTCTATTTTTAAATGACGTATATAAAATTTGCTTAGGGGGCCATCTACATATTAAAATGAATCCAAACTTCATTTTTTTTCAATGGCAATACCCCCATTTTAACGAGATATTTCAAAACTTTGGTTCAAACTATGCCTAGATACCAAATTTCAAGTCATTTGAATGATAAGTTTTTAAATTATAAACATTCAAAATTTAGTGCTTCTAATGTTAAATTACATTTTCATATTTTTATTTATAACTTCTATAATTATGATCCTAATGTTTTAATTTTTGTGTCGCAATAATACTAATATACCCAAACATAAATACGTTGAATTTGCAATTTTTATAATTTTATGATATGAATTATGAAATTAATATTAAAAAAAATCATGAATTGCAACCTACAATTTTTTGATAGATTCAGATTTATCAAGTCCTGCTTTATGGAAATCCAAAATTTCACATTTTTCTACCAAGTAGTTTTCAAATTATGCCTAAGAAACGGCAAAATGGTGGTTTAAGGGGCCGTCTATGATAGAAGTGACTAGATATTTTGAAATTTCTTCTGCTATCCTGTAATCTAACAGGCTTAATTGACTGCTTAAGGTGCCTTGATCAAGAAGGGAGCTCTCTCGGTTAACAATCGAGTACCGAACTTCAATTTGGATACAGCCCTTAAAATACGCTCGTTTTAAAATATTAATTTCTCGGAAACATGTTACGAATTGCATAAAAATTTGTTTTTGGACTACTTAAAGGTTGCAGAGTTCATTTATGCTGTCAGAATTGTGTACTGCTATTGAAAAAAACAAAGTTATGGCTCATTTTAATATGTAGATGGTCCCCTAAGCAAATTTTATAGACATTATTTAAAAGTAGACTTTATTTCCAATCGTTCGGTACCAGTAACTTTCTTCTACGTAAACTTGTTGAGGAGTTAGTAGGGGGTGTTTACTTTTTTTTTTTTCCACGACTGTACTTTTATAATTGTTTTAATTTAACAACACATTTTGACAATGGGTCCAGGCAAAACTCGAAAAATCTGCTTCATCTGCCTCTTTACTCAATTGATATACAGCATATATTCAAAATTAAGAGTAATTACTAATCTCAGGCAATTAGGAGCATAAGTAAAAAAAAAAAAAAAAAAATAAATAAAAAACTAAAATACGGAAATTGCACTGGCAATCGAGACGCCAGTACTATTTCCGTATTTTAACAAAAAATTTCCCCCGTAAATTTCAGAAAAAACGGAAAATTTTCTGTAGTTTACGGAAAAAAATTACCTTTAAAACACGGAAATATTATTGGCGTCTCGATTGCCGGTACAATTTCCATATTTTAGTCTGTTTTTTTCAGTGAATTGTATCTGTAAATACGACAGTTTTCGTATATTCTTGCTGTAACTAATTTCGTTAAGTAGCCCATCTTCTGTAAGTAACACTGAAAAAACATCAACAATTTACCTGATCTTCAGATTCTATTGATGTGGTGACAGAGCTTGAACTCTGCACTGCAAAGACCAGCACATTCTTTAAATGAGGCTCTCGACGATCCACCCCAACCTCCGAGTCAACGAAAAAACTGCTGAACTTACAAAAACTATTGTGAAAAAGATAGAGATGACTGTTGGTTGCTCGTGAGAGCAGACGTGTTGAAACGTCGCTGTTCGACCGAATACCGGGTCACGGACCTGAGTAAGGCGGAATATCGCCACCCAGTTATAATTATCATGTTTAATTTAAATGTAAATACCCCATCTGTAAATACCTCATCCATATATTCAAGAACATTAAAGTTTAAGATTCCCTCAAGAATCTGCCTGGACTAATTACTTCTAGACACTGACCATAGTGTACATTTATTCGTTAAAATCAATGTGCATTAAATTTCTACAGATTGGCGACATCGTCCGGGATATTTACATGCAAAGTGTGGATTGAACTTGTACGAAAAATTTTCTGATGTCCTAAAGAAATTCTGATGTTCTGAAAAAGAAAAGAAAAGAAAAGTTGCTTTCGTCGAATGTCCCGTTATAGCTGGAAAGAAGGAAATTTTTCTCATGCGGGAAGGATCGAAGTGGAGTGTTCTGCGATGAATCATTTGGAATACATCGTGAATTCTGAGTACTGATAAAAAAGTGTGACAATATTTTCGAGTCTCTGCGAGAAGAAATATACGTTGACCCAATTTCAGCTTCTTCTTTTCTTGTGATAAAATGGGGAAGTGCGTTTTTTATTTTTCCCCATAAGTGCTTGAATTATGTTAATAAAAGGTGTACAGTGAGTTTTCTCTTGTGTACGCCAGAAGAAAAAGCATATTTAGTAATTTATGCAGAAGTGGATTTTTTTTTTGTTCTGCACTTTTTTTTTAATAAAAGAAATAAGGTACCTTGCTTAGACGTGTCTGCGAAGAGGAAATATAGGAAGGTGGTTTTTTTTTTTTTTTTTTTTTTTGCTTCCTAAGAAATACATGTTTTTTTTTTCCTTCTTTGAAAGAAAAAAGTATTAACGATATAATTTTTTTTATCTTGTTATTTTTTTATGTGAAAAGAAAGGAATATATATTCTGTGAGAATATTTAAAGGGAAGCAAGTTATAAAATTGGTATTCAATAATTATTTTTTTTTTTGTATTGTTATATTGTGAAGAAAATATATATATTTATTTTTTTTGTGGAAAAATCTGGTACAAAGTAAGTCAATTTTAGAAAACTGTTAATATTATTATATATATAGCTATATTTGATTTATCGGGTGCTTATATATTATTGATTTATATTAAGATATTTTATTTATGTGTTAATTGGTTAGATATAATTATGGCACACTTAATAAGGTCTAAAAAGATCGATCTGGTTACTGCGGTAATCGAGTTAGGTTTAAGTCCTCCAGATGGTGCTAATAAAAGTCAACTGACTGATTTAATTTTAAAATCCGAAGGGTATAATGAGGATTTAGTAAAAAATTTGCTAGCGGGGATTATAAGCGAAAGGGAAGCGAAAGAAAAATTGTTGCAACAAATAGAAATCGAAAATCGCGATTTTGAGTTAAGAAAATTACAATTGGAAAAGACACAAAATACCCAATTGAATAATCCAATATCTACAATCGCCGGAAAGGGTTCCGATGTTCTAAAATTGCTAAATAGATATAATAATGAGGAAGAAATTAGCATTTACTTAACCCTTTTCGAACGGCAAGCAAAGCGTCTTGGGATAGGAAAAGATGAATGGGTTACATATCTGTTGGCACTGTTACCGCTTGATATCGTTCAGTGTAGATTTCAGGGGGTGGCCCGGGGGGGACATTCCCTCCCGGAGCAATGAGATGTCCCCCCCGGAAGATTTGAGATTTTGTGTTTTCAATGGTCAAAAAGTGCAATTTCCCCCCCGGAACTCAATACTGTCCCCCCCGGAGCCACAGAAATCCCTCCCGGAGAAAAGTGTCTGAATTCAACACTGATATCGTTAGTCTCATAAATCGTGAAAGTGAAGAACTATCCAGTGATTACGACTGTGTAAAGAAAATACTTTTAAGATGTTTAAAACTTACACCAGAGCAATTCAGGCAAAAATTCTTTTTACATAGAAAACAAAATTCAGCGTCATGGAAAGATTTCTCATTTGAAATCGCAAATTTTCTGAATGAATGGTTATTGCGATTACACATATTAACGTTCGAAGAGTTAAAAAATATTTTAATCATTGACCAGATTAGGCGAAAATTGTCCCTAGAAATGAAGGAACACTTTTGTGACGAATTGCCAAAAATTACGAGTGTAGAAGATTTGACCAATAAATTGGATGATTTTGAAACCGCCAGAATTAACTTACGGAAAACTGAAATTAAGCCCTCAAACACGGAATTTAGAAAACGTCAAGGTAGTGAAAATAATAGAGCGTTCCATCGAAATGACATTAGTCGCGTACCATATGAGAAAAACTACACACATACTCCCCAAAAGAATTTAAATACAAAAATCCGTTGTTTCAATTGCAATGACCTTTCCCACCGTTTTAGGGATTGCCCCCGAAAAAGAGAAAGTCCGGTCTGCTGGAAGTGAAAAATTCCTGGCCACAGGTCTGACCAGTGTACAAATAATTCTCCTAAAAATGCAAATGCTGCCGTAACCAATAACTCAAATCCGGTTGATAAAATAATAAAAAGCATGGGGATTTTAGGGAAAAATATGGATGCTTTAATTGATACAGAAAGTGACGTCAATATGTGTAGCAACGATACTTATACATCCCGGGGATGCCCTAAATTGCATGAAAATGACTTGGTTTTATCAGGTATTGGTGGTAGCCAAATTACACCCGCAGGATTTACGACCGTAAAAATTGAAATAGATGGTTACACAGTGAATGCAGATTTATACGTCGTAAAAAATTTGAGCCATTCTATAATTTTAGGAAATAACTTTTTGAAACAGGTAAATTTCAATATTTCAGAAAAAGGATTGCAAATTACAGGGAAACGGAAATTGAAGGAAGTTAGGGTGAATTACGTCACTGCTTTCCCACGAGAAACAGTCATGACTAAAACCAGACGCGTCATCTATGTCACACCCAGATTTCATGCGATGTTGCGGTCAGAAAAGCAAAAAAATGCCATGATAAGGAAAACGATTGCGACAGCTGAATTGGTGAGAAAGGAGCAAACTAATCAAAATGAAAGAGCTTGCAACTTTAGTGAAAAAATAAACATGCAATTAAGCTCTGATAAAAATTGTTTGTTGGAAAGTGAACAGTGTTCTGTCCCACAGTTAGACTCAGCGAAAACCACAGATATTTATTTAGCTGAGACAGCTAATTCTATTAATTTTCAGAAAGTTGAGCTAAATCACATTACAAACAACACTATTAAGAAAGAGTTAACTGAACTGATCACTAATTATAAGCCAAACAAGGTTAAGGACACAGAGTTAAAAGTAAATATAATATTAAGTGATCATATTCCGATTGCGCAACGACCGCATAGATTAGCATATCCAGAATAGGAATTTGTGGATAAACAAATACAAGAATGGTTGGAAATGGGAATTATAACGGAGAGTAATTCTAATTATGCATCGCCTATAGTATTAGCGAAAAAGAAAGATAATTCTTGGAGATTGTGTATAGACTATAGACCCCTCAATAAAAAAATAATTAGAGATAATTTTCCTTTTCCAAGAATAGAGGACGTTTTAGATAATATTGAGGAAGCGAAGGTTTTCAAAACATTGGATTTAAAAAATGGTTTTTTTCATATAGATGTAGCAGAGGAGAGTAGGAAATATACAGCATTTGTCACTCATAACTCCCAGTACGAATATTTAAAGCTTCCATTCGGATTATCGATTGGTCCCCAGAATTTTCAGAGATATATTCAAGCTGTTTTTAAACAGTTAATTAAAGAAAAAGTAATATTAATTTACTTAGACGATGCCATAGTACTTGCGAAGACTGAAGAAGAAGCGCTTTTAAAACTGAAACGCGTCCTAGAAGTTGCATCGGATTACGGACTTGAATTTAATTTTTCAAAATGCCAATTCCTTAAACGGAAAATTGAATTTTTAGGCTATATTATCGAAAACGGAGCTACAAGGCCCTCGGAAGCCAAAACTTTGGCAGTAAAGAATTTTCCTGAACCCCGCACCCTTAAACAATTACACATACATAGAAAATACATCCCACATTATGCAACTATAGCGAGACCTCTAAGCGATTTATTAAAAGCGGGAAATACATTTAAATTTGGAATTCTCGAAAAACAAGCTTTTGAGACTCTTAAAGAAAAACTAGTTAACCCCCCAGTATTGCATACATTCCGAAGAGGCGCTAGACTAGAATTGCACACCGATGCAAGCGCCATAGGTTTTGGTAGTGTCCTACTACAAGAAGATGGAAACAAAAACTTACATCCTATTCATTATATGAGCCGTAATACTACACCTACTCAAGCAAAATATTCGAGTTACGAATTGAAAACACCCGCGGTAATAGAATCGGTTAAAAAATTCCGAAACTATTTATTAGGCACGAAATTTAAAATTGTGACAGATTGTTCCGCGTTTCAAAAAACAATGGACAAAAAAGACATTACGCCAAAAGTAGCCAGATGGGCTCTATTCTTACAGGAATTTGATTATGAAATTGCCCACCGATCAGCATCCCAAATGAAACATGTAGACGCATTGAGTATAAATACAGTACTAATAGTTACCCGATCGCAAGATGAATTAACATTAAAAATAAAGAATGCACAACAAGAAGACGAACACATACAAGCGATAAAAAAATTAATTGAAAAAAATGAAAGTTCAGAATATTTTATAAGAAACGACATCGTATACAAATATGAAAATGATAAAGAACTTCTGATGATTCCTACCAATATGCAAAAGGAAATAATACGCGATGTTCATAACAAAGGTCATTACGCAGTGGCTAAAACTGAAATTATTTTAAAAGAAAATTATTTCATACCCCAATTAAGAAAGCAAATTGAAAGTGTCATTGCCAACTGCATAGAGTGTATACTTTGCCATAAAAAGCAAGGAAAAGGAGAAGGTCTGTTAAACCCGATCCCAAAACAAAATATGCCCCTCGAGACCTATCATATAGATCACATTGGTCCCATGCCTTCTACAAATAAAAATTACAATCATATTTTACTGTTGTGGACGCATTTACTAAATTTGTTTGGCTATACCCCGTTAAAACTACAGCCGCTAAAGAAGTCATCGATAAGTTGACCCGACAACATGATATTTTCGGAAATCCATCGCGAATCATTACCAATAAAGGACCAGCATTTACCTCGGCTGATTTTGAGAAATATTGTAAGGAAGGGAACATAGAGCATATTCCCATAACAACAGGGATACCTAGAGGAAACGGTCAAATAGAGCGAATGCACAGAATTCTTATCCCAATTTTAGCAAAACTTAGCGTAGAAGACCCCACTAAATGGTACAAATTTGTCACGCCCATGCAACGTATCATGAATAGTACCGTATCGAGGAGTACAAAATTTACACCTTTTGAATTGCTGACAGGAACGGAACTGCGGCAGAAAACTGATCTACAAATCAAAACACTGTTAGATGATGAGGAATTCAATTCGTTCATATCGGAAAGAAATTCGAATAGAGAAATAGCTAAGCAAAACATACTAAAAATACAACAGGAAAACGTGAAAACGTATAACAAAAAGCGAAAAAAGGCCAACACCTATAAACTCGGTGATTTGGTGGCCATTCAAAAAACACAGTTTGGGACAGGTACCAAACTAAAGCCTAAGCCCCTATGAAATTACTGCAGTAAAAAGAAACGATCGCTATAACGTGAGTAAAGTTGGACACCATGGGGGTCCAAATACGACCTCGACGGCTGCAGATCACATGAAGCTTTGGACTTCTACTGTCTAAGACGAAATATTTGAGCTTTAAGTGATTTTTGTGTTTTTTTTAAATATTTTTTTAAACTGTTTGTTATTGGTATTTTTTTTATAACTATTATGAATAAACTGTGGAAAAGAACTGCTTCCAAGTGACAAGCAGTAAAACTTTATTATTTTTCTAACTCTAAAAATATTGGTCAAGGACTGAAAACTTTTAAAAAGCAGTATTTAGTGGTTGATTTTACTATTATTTTGTTTTATATATTGTTTGTGAATTTTTTTTTGTATGTATATTATACGTTCTGGAAAAAGTAGTCCTGTACCAGTCAGGTATATAAAGGAGATGGGTGACTGGGAGGACCCAGCACTGTCAGGTAGGCCGAATTGTGGTGACAGAGTTTGAACTCTGCACTGCAAAGACCAGCACATTCTTTAAATGAGGCTCTCGACGATCCACCCCAATCTCTGAGTCAACGAAAAAACTGCTAAACTTACAAAAACTATTGTGAAAAAGATAGAGATGACTGTTGGTTGCTCGTGAGAGCAGACGTGTTGAAACGTCGCTGTTCTACCGAATACCGGGTCACGGACCTGAGTAAGGCGGAATATTGCCACCCAGTTATAATTATCATGTTTAATCTAAATGTAAATACCCCATCTGTAAATACCTCATCCATATATTCAAGAACATTAAAGTTTAAGATTCCCTCAAGAATCTGCCTGGACTAATTACTTCTAGACACTGACCATAGTGTACATTTATTCGTTAAAATCAATGTGCATTAAATTTCTACATTGATGCAGTAATTTTCTTATTTATCGTGTATAATTATTTTCAGTTGGCAATTCATTTTTACAACGTACACCAGGGAAAACTCGACAAATCTATCTTTTCTGCCTCTTCTCTCTATTGATACAGCCATTTCCCAGAGGCGCCATTTGAGGGGGGCTGGAGGGGGCAATAGCCCCCCACCCCAAGGAATTTGATATTTCAGAAAATTTATCAATCATCAAATGTAGGGATGCACCGAATAGTGATTTTGGCTGAATACTGAATGCCGAATATTTGGCCTGCAGGTAAACCGAATACCGAATATTCGGCCAGCCGAACAGTAACTGTTAGGCTGAATACCGAATATTAGGCCAGCCGAATAGCATCTATTCGGCTGAATACCGAATATTCGGCTGGCCAAATACTTTTATATCTCAGTGTTTAACGTTAAAAAGTTAAATTTTAAACATTTTTTATAATATTTAGCACAGATACTTCCATTTTGATAAACAAGACTATTTTTATAAGTAAATTTTGTACTAAAAAAAGTATGTTGAGTTATTATTTAAGAAGAGGATGGTTTAAAAAAATTTTAATTACAAAATTTAAATTCCATGACTTCAATTAATTGAAACAAATTAAAAGAATTCTCTCATATTGAACAAGAAGCAACATATCATTCCACTTCTTTCATCAAAAATGAAAGGTGTACAAGCCGTAGCAATTTTCGTTTATAACTGTATAAAAATAAAGATATTTTAACGAAATTTGCATCACATTAATTTGCTTGTATAGAATGTGATGATATCCTTGAAAGAGACTGAATTTTGGCCAGTGGTACAGTATAAGTATTGTTAGAATCATACTTAATAAAATAATGTCTAGCTTAGAGCTATTTAGATATGAATGGTTGCTATTTCCAGCACTTCTTGTCATGTTAATATATTTCACAGAAACCAAAGTAACTCTGTTGACAATATAGTTACAATACCGTCATTATTGTTAAAGTAGCAAAAGAAAATTAAAGTTTGACTTGCGGATACACTGTATTTCTGACTGAATAAGTGAATTGCGATCTTGATTTACTGGACAAAAAAATTGCCTGTGTTTTGATGCTTATTATTACCCCTGAAATTTTCTTCCGTTTTGTTTAGAAACACCCTGTTTGCAAAAAAGCAAGAAACGGATTATTTACCAGATTACCAGGATTATAACTCAGTAACTTGCATTTCCACATTATTAATTCTCATGAACAAATGACATGTCATTAATGGTTAATTTTTTAAGTGACATTTTTAAAACAACAAATAAATAACATAAAATCATTCTCTTTTATTTAAAGATTCTAATTATTCTGAATATCTTTATTAATTGACAGTTAAAAGTAGAAGTTGTATAACGTTTTGAAAAATATTTTTAAGAGGTTTTTTTAAGTATTCGGCAAACCGAATAGTTTGATATTCGGCCTCACCGAATATTCGGTAGTATGGCCGAATAGCGAATAGATACCGAATATTCGGTGCATCCCTAATCAAATGTCAGGCTCAAACAAATATTAGAAAATTGCTCAAACTCTAAAATAACTCATCGGATTTTATTGCAATAAAAACATATGCATTAAATAAATGCTTATGCATAGAAATTAATAATTATAAAAAAAATTTCCTAAAGCCTTACTATTCGAACTCTCTGAAGGTGAGACATATATCTATAATGAGTACTCTGGTTAATTTACAAAATACATATGAGATTTTTTTTTATCAGTTGCTTCTCAGCTGTGTGCAAATTGATCTTGGGATAACTCGTCAAAATCATTGACGAGTTTTTCTAATCACAATGATTTTCTTCTAGCCAATTCTCGAATAAGCACAAGGAAAATAATAACATTTAAATCCCACTGATGACGATCTTGGGATGACTGAAAACGTTCTGGGTTTTTCTAATGTATTTTAAACAATTTTAAATTATATGTGCACATGAAAGTAATTCTTGTGCATTTATTTGTGCTTTTTATATGAATATTAATTAAAAATTTTACATTTTCTGTAGAAAAATGAAGATATATACATAGTATTCATTAATGTTCAAATATGTAGTTTTTTTATCGGAAAAATATTCAGAATTTCTTTGAAAAATCGGATTAACATGAAACTATCTCATAATAGGGAAAACACAATCCGAAAAAAATTACGCCTTACCTTCACTTGCAGAAAATCACTAACGAAAATTTTTTTATACTTACAGATCACAAAATTTGCAAATTTTGTGACCTATTCATGACGTTCGTTGGCTGATTATCTCATGACTGATTGAATTTCATGCTTTTTTTTCGCGATCATCTGACGAAATTTGCGATTTGTTCCGCGATCGATTTACGGAATTCACGATTTTTTTCTGAAAGCGTTATACGAAATGGATTTTTTTTCGCGCGAGCACTTGCCGAAATTCACAATATTTTTCCGCGACTAACTGGCGAAATGCGATATTTGTTTTCGTGATTTTTTTGACAAAATTCCTTATCAGTATCATTTATTGAAATTCGTGATTTTGTTTCTGCCACCGACTAATAATATTTGTGATTTGTTTGCGCGAGAGTTAGACAAAACTTTGGACCTTATTACGCGATCGTTTGACAAATTTCTCCTCGATTTTATTGAGCGATTGTTCGACTAAATTTTCGTGTTTTTTTGCGCAATCTTTTGACGAAATTCGCGATTTTTTTGGCAATTCTTTTACGAAATTCAAGATTTCTGTTTGTGCAATCATTTGACGAAATCTGTATTCCTTTTGGCTATCTCTGATGAAATTAGCGATATTTTCCATGGTCGTTTGAAGGAATTAGCGATTTTTTAAGCGATTATTTTGAGACTTTTTTTTCAAAATTTTCAAGATGCGCGTTTTCTTTCTGCGATCCATTGACGAATTGATTTTGCGGATTTTGAAAGAAAGAAAAATCGCAGACATTCACGAAAAAAAAAATTGTGGAATAATCACATGCTTGTGAAAGAAGTCATGGAGACAAAATCAAGTAGAGCATGTTTTATTGTGCGGTATTTTTTTCTGTGTGATTTGTGCAGTTCTGCAAGTTGTGCAATTTTCCACGTTCCCTGTTCCTCAAAGAAAAATTTTTCTTGTCCTTCGTCAGGAAACTCATGAAATGGCGCCCCTGCAGGGGCGTCGCCATGGAGGGGTATGGGGGGGGGAGCCTCCCCCCCGCAATACTTGTGAAGTTGGGAAATTTGAGCTTAGAGTTGAGAAATTCTGGATTTTTGAGACATTATGAAATTTTTATTTTTTTGGTGATTATGTTTCTGACTGAGTACTGTAACAGTAAGCAAGTTAAATTATCAAAAGAAATACAAAAAGAAATCAGCCACACTCAATCTATCATTGTATTTTTCAGTTCTACAAAAATATTATACATCTACCAGACCTAAATTTCTCTACTCCTATCCAACAATAGCTGACTATCCAGTTCCTTTATTTCCTTCAAAACTTTGTTCCTTTCTCAAAAATTTCACCATTCCTCCCTTTCACCTCCCAAAGGAGAATCCAGCTATTTTAATCCAAAGGGATTGCAGCTTCTTTTGAAAATTGGAAATCACTTGTAGCACAACAGAAAGGAATGTAGTCGCCTACTTGAAACACAGCTGGACAAGAAGATTTGATGAGTTTTCACAAATTGCACTAATTTTGCGATTTTTGGACAATATTTTACTCATTCTCGTGATTTTTTTGCTCCGAAAATTAGTTAACCATTCGCTGTCAATACAAAAGCATTATATGAGCAAATGTGAATATAAGAAGTCGTTAGTTTAAATAAATTTGCCACATTTTACCTTTATTTGTGTGCGGAAATATATATATGTCCTGTTCATTTATATTTATAGGTGTTTATGAAATTTTAAACCAAAAGTCCAGTGTTGTGTGTTTAAAGCTGTTCTAAAAAATGACTATAAATCTTAGCACGAAATAACCCTTCATAATAGGAAAAGAGTTTTCGTTCAAGATTTTGGAGCATCTAAAAATCCATTCGAGGATGAAAAAGGTAAAAAAATGGATGATTTGAATTTGGAACAGAAATATGACCAGAAAGCAGTTCATCAACTGAAGAAAAAAATTGACTCACAGGTTGACATAAACACTCACAGGTTGCACTTGAATAAAATTTTGAAGAAACAAAGATTTCCTTATAAACAAGTTCATAAACAATTATGAATATTAGGATGTGATTGAAGAAGCTGACTTCTGAAAGCACCGTAGGAAAACGGTTTCACCAAATGGAATAGATAAAAATAATAGCATAGCAATGGACATTGATACACATAAGTTTTACAGGGAAGAGTTATAAGAAATGCAAGAAAATTTCGGCAATTTAGTAATGGGCTTAAATGACAATGTTCCCTATATCAGGAGAATATTGCACCAATACATTCCATATTTAAATTACAATTGTGCAAGGCAAATTTGAGTATCACTAACTTAGAAAAGTTAATAATGTTTCCATCTGGATATGAGAAACCGGATGTACATGACTTGCAGAGTCAAATAGAAATAAACCAAATCCCAACTCACTTAACAAACCTGTTACTCATGCCATGAAATACAAAGACTATTTGGGTCACACTGTCAAACTATATACTCGTACCTTAACATTCAGAGCAGCTTATCTTTTTGGCGTTGCATCTAACGAAAGAATCTTTAGTCAAATAAAAATTTAAAAAATATATATTGCAAGCTACAATGAGGCCTGACAGACCTGACAGCCTAATGCTTTTAAAATATGCAAGTGAAATAGTGGATTTTATTAAACTGGACGATGTTAGGTTAGCTTCATCAGGGTTAGCTTCTTTGAAGACCAAAAGAATTGATGTTAAATGAAAACTATTTGGATGTGCCAATCCCAAAAACTTATTCTACCCCATATACATTTTAATACTTCAAAATTTGCAATCACAATGTTAAAATTAAATAACAATTCTATGCCCATAATAATGAATTCTAAAGGTTTAATTGTGTGCATTTAATTTATAATTCATTTAATTGTGTGCATTTAAAAAGGAGATAGAAGCATCGCATTTTCCAAACAAATCATTGAATTTCGACACCCATGCTCTTAGATGTCTGCAACCGAAATTCCAAACCCAAAGAGCTCAAAAGCGATACCTTTGGACAGTATACACCCAAGCCCAATAAGGAAGTGTAACCGAATATGAAGTTAGACTAAATTTCCGTGTATTAGTTTTTCAGATATAGCTAACGCGAAAATCGTGAAAAAATGCTGCACAGCATTCCACAGATATACACAAAAACCTAATAAGCACTAAATTATGTCAATGTTTAACAGAATATGAAATTTGATCAAATTCTGTGCAACAGTTTTTGAGATATAACTATCGCTAAAATCATGTAAATCGTGAAAAATGCAGAATAGCAGCGCCACCTTTTGGGTAATTTACACCAAAAACTAATCAGCATTAATTTTTATCAAGGTATAACTGAATCTAAAGTTTTATAAAATTCCGCGAATTAGTTCTTGAGATAGAGCACCCACAAAATTTGTGTCACATTCACACAGACAGACATTTTCTAAAAACAGTCAAATCATGTTCAGGACCTTCTAAAACGTATCAAACCGTCGAAAACCAGTTGTAGAATTTTTTTACGAATTCAATACTTTCGTCTTGTAAAGACAGAAGAAAGTAAATCGCGTGTTTGTTTTTTTATTAAACAAACTAATAATTTCTAGTTTCAAAAAGTTTTTTTGGAAAGGAATTTTTTATGCATAAGCTTCATTATTTTCATTACACACTTTGTGCATATCACTTTAGTTGAATGTTGGAGGAATTTGTTTCAAGTTGGGAAATTTTCGAACTCTCCCCCCCGAAAAAATATCTGTTGCTACGCCCCTGCGCTCCTGTAAGTAAAAGTTCGAAAGGGGCTAGAAAACAGCTCCATTTAAATAGGTTTCTATCGTAGCAAGTATGATGTTTTTTCAACGAAATTTGATTTTTTCCCCTTCTAGAAAGAAATCTGTTATATACAGGTTTCGTTTTCACAAGTTTTACTCTAATACATCTCTTTTCAGAGCTATACTATAGAGCGGATGGTTTAACTGTCAGTGAGGATACCTGTAAAAATGAAACCTGTCTAAAAAAAAAAAGTCATGTCCAACTTGAGTTTCCGTATTCGAAGTTTTTACTGTTATTGTAAGCATAAGTCAGTAAACGTTTCTCATACGGGGGGGGGGGGGTAGACACCCCCCTGGATCCTAACTTTAGCTATATAGCATCCCTCAAAAAATGTTTGCTCCCCCCAAGAAAATTCTGAAATGGCGCCCCTGCCATTTCCTTAAAAATGTTTTAGAATAATACTTACTCAACAACCTTACGTAATGCTGGGAAAACATCAAAATCTGCTTCATCTGCAAATTTTATTGATATGACAATTTTCTTATATATGTTTTATTATTTTCATTCAGCAACCCATCTTTTCCATGTAACGCTGGAAAAGCATAAAAAACCTGTCTCATCCTCAGATTTTATTGTTGCAGAAATTTTCTTATATGATTGTTATTCCAAGTTCAATAGCAACCACTTTTATTTACGTTTTATAGGGGGGTGGGGGGGAATTAAAAATCTGTCTCAGCTACAGATTTCACCTATGCAACAATTTTTTTTGTACTATATGATTTATAATTATTTTCATTCAACATCTCATGTTCTCTACGCAATGCCGATAAACATTAAAAATCCGCTTCAATAACCCATCTGCAGATTTTATTCATACAGCAATTTTCTTATAGTACAGACATCCCCCGACTTATGTATTACGCGACTTACGTAAATTCGCAGTTACATAATAAATCTCAAAAAATACATTTGTGAACATACTAGCGCGTTTGATACGCAGTTGCATACTTTTGATATTTATTTTATAAATAAAATACATAGATATAAACCACAACCGTAATATAATTTATATATTAGATAATTATATTTTTATTGGCCCATACAATCAAATCTATAACAAAACAACTTAATCTTTATTATTAGTTATTTAAAGTATAGTCATCTAATTCATAATAAATACCGTTTGTGCTTATCAAGGATTATTTTATTTTGCGAGTGCTATTCATTTGTCTTGCCATCAAAAATTAATGGAGAATAGGTTAAATTAATCCTCTTTAATTATTTCTTATTTTTATAGTCGTTTGATGAGGTTCAAAATTGTTATAAATCATTTCATCAATGTTCGATTTATAAATCCCGTATTCCACAAGAGAGATATTTCATTAAACTATCTTTTCTACACAGTGTTGCGGAAAAATAAACGATCCGCCTAATCTGCAGATTTTATCGATACAGCAATTTATCTTATACTTATGTTATAATTATTTTCATTCAGAAACCCATTTTGTTAATATAATGGTAGGAAAACATTATAAATCTGCCTCATCTGCAGATGTTATTGATACTTCTGCGCGGGATGTTAACGGAAAAATAAAGCCTTAAAATAAAAATGCAGTAGTCGCCAACCTTAGACACCAACTCGCGTTCATGAAATCTGACAATAAGATAGTTTTATTAAAAAAAAATTATAATATTTTAAGTTCCTGTTCCTATTTTTTATGCTAAAAGTATACATAAATATTCATTACCTTGGACATATTGCAATAAACCTCCTAAACTGCATTTGCTTATTACAATGAGTCTGAAACAAAAAAAAAAAAAAAAAAAAAAAAAAAAGAAAAGAAAAGAAAAGAAAAAGACTGATTGAGATGTATGGACAGTTTCCAGTTAGCTTAACTCTGCCCAGTGGAGACAAATTTTGAAGTGGCAGAAAAAAAAGTTTTTTTTTCAGTTTTTTTTCTGGAAAACTTGGAAGTTTTGGAAAAATTAATTTCTTACAAATGTTTCTAAAAAATAAGTTATATCTTCTTGAAAAATATAAAATAATAAACGTTTTAAATATTTATGCACATTAAAAAAATTATTTTCCCTTTACACGAATATAATATTTAAAAAAAAAGAGAGAAAACAAGCCAGCTTTTAAAAGTTTAACCTTTCAGAGTTTTGACAGCAGCTTTTCTTGCTTAATTTAACACCATTGTTTTTAATGTATCTTGTGTCTGTTGAAATGATTTTTCAGTTGCGTTTGTTTAATTATCAGTAGTGGTAAGTTAAAAAAATACCAACGAAAAATTTTAAGTTGCAACCAATATCATTGCAGTTTGAAAGTAATTTTTAAACTGCATTGTGCATCCCATCTACATAGTACTGTTTTTACAATATATAAATAATGCCAATTTAACAGAAACAAATTATAGTAGTTCTGTCATTATTATAAATATTATCATTATCAAATCTCCCATTGTTTAAAAATTGATTTTATTTTACAATATTACATTTCCCCCCATTGTAGTTAAAATTTTCATTTCCTGTGTATTTAGTTTTGGTACAGCTTTCCAGTCTAAACCCAAATTATGTTTTAGTTTAAATTTTAGGTTCTTAATATTGAAAGTGGTAATTTTTTTTAAATGAAAGTTGAAAAACAGATGGATTTTCGCATATGTTTAAAAATCGTTTTCAACTAAATTTTTCACAGAAATGTGCTTACATTTTTTTTTTTTTTGCAAAGTTTGTTTACATGGATTTATATATTTTTTTAAAAATACAGTTAGACAACTCTGACAATCTGTAATTCAGGAAAAGAAAGAAAAGAGTAAATAATTTCAACTGCTTGTTATTAAGAAAAGATTTTTTTTCTAATAATATTGAGAACTTAGAGCTATGCGAATAAAAATTAAATGTATATTTTAAATTTTGTATTAAATTTTCACCATTTTCATTAATTGATATATTGTTTCAGTAATTTTGCACATGAATTTTAATTTTTAACAAGAAAAGTTTCATTTAATTATCTTACCAGGGATTTTCTTGAATTTATTTCACACGATCCTGTTTTTGCGAAATTATGAACTTTTGTATATACTTGTAAAAAATGTAATCAGAATTTTGTGAATTAGAAATTAATAATTGTGTATAAGTTCTTAATTAGACATTATTAAGAAGGTCCTTTGTGCTTAGATAATAGATTCAGTAGCTAGATAATAGATTCAGTGGTTATTTCAGCTATTATGCAACAGGTATTTTGTAATTCTAAAATCATTACATTTGTGAAGGATTCAATTTGGAGATTGAAAAATTTTCTAAGTTGTTAAATGTTTTAAGTTGAAACAATTGTGAAGGATCCTTTAAGGGAATAAAGTTCTTTCTAAACAGATCCTTGCTTACAGATAAAATTTTCTGTGTTGATGTTTTTATGTGCGGCACTAAAGATAAAAATATATATAAATAAAAGTATCAAAATGTAGCTATTATAAAATTTTGACTATATTATTTTATAAATGAAATTCAATTTTTCCAATTTTGAAAAATTGAAAAATAGCCTTTGGAATAAAACAGGAAAAAACCGACTTTTTTCCGAGCATTTCCATCTCTACGTCTCCACACAGCTGTTTGCAATAAGCCTGAAAAATATCAGGCCGACTGGAAAAAGGAAAAGGATTCTCTAATCAGCCGAGCTCTTTGCAAACAAAAGCAAGGCTTTTTGCACGGCTTAAACTAGCCTACAACATCATAACCGTCGCACCATGCGTTAATAAATGAATAAATTAATTAACAATTAAACAAAAAATACATAAATATATGTGCTGTTTTACCTCAATCCTCAGTCACCAGGCCACATCAGCAAGTGAATTAAAAGGAATTCAGTGTACTTTTTATAGCAAAATATAACTAACATTTAACTCGATATGACTAACATTATTTAGAAAGCAACTCTTGAAGTAATATAAAAAATGACGATCTTGTGAAATAACACTTTCTTGAAAATAAAGTTGACTCATAAGTGACCCTGATTGCTTTATAAATGATTTAATCCTGTAGTGCGATTGGTGGATGGTTTCAATTCAGTAATATCATGTGCATTCTCGTTATATTTACAGGTTTAAATTATTGTTCTACTGTATATATTTGACAGTTATGAATGACTAACAAAATTTATTATTGGTTTGATGATTATAAATGACAAGGGTATCATAAATCAATTTATATGTATTAATAAATAATAAAGAGCCAGACAAAATGATTTTTTTCTGGTTTTAAATTTTCATTTGAATATGAATTGAATAATAAGCAAAAAACTACAGTCGTTAGATTTCAGACAATGGCATATTCCTCAAACTTCAATAAATATATTTGGATAGCTACTATTAACATTATTAAGTTAAACGTAATTTTTTAAATTAAAATTGAAAAGAAACTGGACCCGAATGGGTTAATATAAACTTAGCTGCTTTTTTTTTGTTTCCTTAACCTTTAAATGCGCGGTTTTTTATTTTGTTTCGAAAACATTATATATGATTCTCTGAAAGGTTTATTACACAGGAAAAATAATGAAAAAAAATCAGAGACACATTTTTCATATAATACATTAATCTTTTCTTCTGTTGCACATCTGCAATGACTGCTGTACGCTAAAATATTGCAAATTAGTATATATTTTAATAAGTATGTATCCAAATACCTTATTTTATATAATTATTTGTTTTATAAAACTTAACTTTTAACCCTTTAATTCCCATGATAGAATACGTTCCAGAAATTACGTAGTTCAGAGAATCTGACGTTACACCAGAAAGTTTCAATGGTTAATTTCGCTTTATTTAAATACGGATTGTCTGTTATTAATTAAAGCAAATATTGCTATTTTAATTTTGTGTAGGTATATACGAATTAAAAAAATCTATTAAATTCAATACACTGTTCTTTGCATATATGCAAAGCTGAGCACTAAAGGGTTAAACTGTTGTGCAGTTTAAAGTGAATCAAACCAAAACCAGAAAACATTCTTTCTAATGAAGCTGTAAACAACTGGTTATCTAAATTAGACAGTTTATCTTTTAAAGGCTTTTCTATGTTGATATTGTCCCACATAATTATTGGTTCTAAATTAAAAAAATTAGCTTAAAATGTAAAGTTTGAAAAATGCTTTTTTTCTTTTTTGACTAAAAAAACTCACTGCCACCGAACAACACATGGTCACAGAACAACACAGTCAATAATAACTGGAAAATTTCATTTACATATATTTTGACTGAAAATAACAAAAATATCTTGCATAATATTTTGAAAATAAATATTGAATATATGAAAATATTGAAAATATCAAACATCATGTTATTTTGAAAATAAACGTAAGATATGTATCACTGAACACTGATATTGATATTACAATATACATAAAATAGGATTAATCATCATCCAACAATACAAAATATAATGTTTTGAAATATCACAGAAAAAAAAAAAAGTTTTATTTCTTTTAGATGGAAGATATAAAATACTGAATTCTATCTATATTATAAAGGACAAACATATCTGTGCGTAACGCATACGTCATTTTGCGAATGGCAACACTTTGAAATTTGAAATAAAATTTTGGTTTTGCATTTTCTCTACTGCAAATTTTTAAACTTCTATGCATCACACATTTTAACTTTTTACACCGTCGTATAAGGAAAAAAATTCTCTTTTAAATACTATTTGTTTGAAAGCTGTATCTCAATTTGTTTTTGAGATATTAATTTTTTTGTAATTTTTAATACAAATTTTGTAATTGTGGCAACTGAAGTATTCCATTTATATTAAAAGTAAAGGGAAAATATTCATGGTTTATTATTTTTATTCATTATATCCTTATTGATGCCATTTTCACATTACAAATAAAAGTAACTTTTTTGTAATTTTTGAACAGAAAATGATGTCAGACATTAAATAAAACACGCATTCTTCTTCATAAATCAGCTACATTTTAATATTTTTACATTACGCTGATAAATGAGTTTGAGGCGCTCGGCAAAATGATTCATTGAGTAAAAATGATATATTTAAAACAAAACGATCATTTTTTTTTTTTTTGATAAAACTAAATATTTGACCAATACTATAAATAGCGAATACTATGACAACTAAAGTCAAATTTCTGAATTTTTTTTTCGCGGGTACTAAGATTAGAACTTAAGGTTTGTGCGAATGTTCACATGAAAAGTTGTATCGGACAAACGTGACTTTAACTTTGGAAATGCATTCATTAATAATCTATTCTTTTGCGCGTTAAAATACTTTCAAATTGTGAATTTGAGTGGTGCGTATGTAAATTACGAGAATGTGAAAATAACGTACAGTTTAGATTTTATGGAGGAAAATTTTATGATGTGACAAAGCGAAATCCTTTTTACTGATTTTTCATCCCGTCAAAACAAACATAAGAGCTCCATCGATAACTCCATCATAATTACTCATCTTGATTACGTAATCTAATACAGTTTAATTTTTCAATAATTTAAGCAGTTGAAGTTTGTAGAAATAATATTTTGGTAATTTTGGGTTTAAAATATTATTTGTTTTAAGAGTTAGACAACCAATGTAAGATGATTTTTTTATTGTAATTATTTTTGTAGGTTTATTATAATTTCGATCTGACAGTTCATTTCAAACATTTTAGTACGTCGAATTTCGACGGGTTGCAACTCGTAGTTATGATGAACAAATTAATGAACTAACGAGCGGTTCAGAGGTCTATCCTATGGGTCATTCTGACGAAAAATTACAACACAGAAAACCAAAATCTATTTTATAAAAGTATGTAAAAATATTAAAAACTGCATGGATGTTTTCTTTTATGCTTAATAAATAAACTTATATTAGTGGCCAAGTTTTTTATTTGATTTTTCACACGTTTTTGATTTTTTTAAAAAATTCTGACATGGCCACGGAGGCTATGGGAAAATACATTTTCATTTCAAAAATTTACAGGAAGACATAATTGAGTCATTATTGGGCGTAGTGGGTACCTATTTATTTTTTTATAATTAAACTGATAAGGGTTAATCACGCAAGAAAGGCAAAATTGGTTAAAAAAATGTTTTAAAGTTTTGAATTTAGAGAATGTAATTTCCTGAAAAATAATGTGCATCAGGATTTTATTACTTTTAAATTTTCTGTTTGTATTTGAGACCTCCTTATACTGCATACAATGTTCGACAAATGACCGATAAACTAGACAATGTCAGTATCAATGGATATGCAATGTCCACGGAGGAGACAAAAATTATGTTTTGAATTTTTAACTGCTCTGGTTTTCAGGTATTTAAAAATGGTGCATTTATTTTTTTTATGAAATACAATGTTAAAGTTGTTTAAAATTTGTGTTATAATTATAAATTAGCTTTTTCTTGCGTTATTTATGGTGACCAAGGAAGTGTACAACTGAGAACTTTGCCAAACTCCAAGTGGAACTAATAAATTGGAAAAAAATCAATAAAATCACAACAGAACAAAAGGTTATTTTTAGAAATGAAAAAAGACTTTCTTTCTCCCAAACTACATAATGGTGATTTGACATCTATGGCATATTTTTAAATTTATTTTCAGCCTTCATTCATTTTGTATTAGCTTATTTTCAAATGTTTAACTGATCTTATTAATTGAAAGACGAAAACAGCCATTGGAACTCGTAGCAGCAGCTGATTCGGCATTAAAATTTCCCAATCAAAGGGAAACGAATGGAAACCCGTTTACAGGGAGATCTCCACTGGTTTTTTAATTATAATTTAGCCTCTCGTAATCTTTTTAAAGCCGACCAAATTAGCGTGTTTTTAGAGTCTGTGGTGTCTGAACGGGGGTTGGGGAGCGTGGCTCGTAGGTGGCAGAGCCCCCTAGTTAAAAAAATTGTAACATTTTAATTTGTTTAAACGTCACTGAAATGTACATTGTGTTTTAGATGTATGGACGTCTACGAAGGGGACTTTCAACATATAATCATTAAAAGAATATAGTTAGATATTAATATTATTTTGTCAAAAACATCATGAATAGCTCTTGAAACTTAATATACATATGAATGAGAATATGAGGAGATTTGTTAGATTTCCTAATATGACCGTAAAATGTACCTGTTCGTGAAAGAATGACCCATATGCACTCATACTCCAAGAACGGTGTTATTTTTTTCCCGGTGAAAATACTTTATTATATTGAATACTTTCCATTTCAGGAAGAGTTGCTAGAGGTCTACACGGGCCGGAAACTCCAGGCTCGGGCTCGGACCGAATGAAAGCTATCCTGGCCCGGCTGAACAGTTGCAAAAACTAAAAGATCAGCCCGAGCCCGGCCCGAGCTTGCTGAAATAATTAAGTCCTGGTTCAGACATGATGCAACTACGAATACCGATCTCTACACCAGACATATTATACTTCTGTACTGATGTTGTCAATCTATAATCTGCCTATGCAGCATACTTATACTTATCAATACCTCAGTCACTCCAATGAAACTGTTCATATTTTACTGGTTTAGTTTGACCCTTTTAAATTTGTATATCCGGCCAAGTTTTTTTATCAGCTCGGCCCGGTTCGGTCCGTTTATTCTTTTAATCGGTCGGGCCGTTTATTTTTTTCATCGGTCCGCTCGTTTAGGGTGTTCTCAAATCCAAAAAGGCAACTTTCTTACATAAGTTTTAATTTATTTTTGTTCGAAAATGCATCAAACTAGCTAGTGTTGTTGCTCAAAAACTATGTAATTGAGCTATTTTTTCCATTTTTTTGGAAACGCAATAGATCTTTCAGAAAATAGTGTCAAAGTGGGCGTTTTGAACCGAATTTCCGCCCGAAGGAAGAAAGAGCAATGAAGAGCGGGCGAAAAACGTGTTTGTCACGTGATCAAAATGGCTTATAACTCATTAGGTAATTGATTGATCAAAAAATGAAAAAAAAAACAGTTCAATTCCAAATCACTTTCATGGCCAGGCTTTCCAATTTTATACATTTCCGTTAAAAAAATGAATTTGTAAATGTGTCAAAACGTTTTGCGCTTTTTGAGCAAAGCAGTTAAGAACAACCTTAAAAAAATTGTTTTTAACCCGCCGGCCCGTTTGAAAATTTCCTCCACTTTGCCGGGCCGGCCCCGTGCGGATCTCTACGCTGAACGCGTTGTTGTCTCGTGATTTCTTCATCGTAACTATAGAATTCAGTTCTTTATCTTTCGCCTAAAATAATCAAAATATTTATTTTGTAATAATGAAATTAATAGATCGTTTGGACGGTTAATTATTATCATAAATATTTCTTAATTATTGATCATTCTAATTATTAAACTTTTTGAAGATGTTTCTGGAGCCCCTCCTACAACTTTAGAATGACTACGTCACTGTAACTTAGACTAGTCATAATTTGAGAACTGATACAGTGGCGCCAACTTATAGGGTCCCATGGGGCGCGACCCCACCCAATAATTTGATCTCTGCTCCCACCCAATTTCAATTGATTTAATTCGTAATTTATTTTTTTATTTATTTAATCGCTGAAATGAAATTTGATTTTATTAACTTTCTCAAAATAATTTTGTTTGAAAAAAGTAAGGACATCCATTTGACTTACAGGGGCACTGAAAGCCTCTTCAGCGAATTTATAGTTAAGTTTCTCACAAAATTAAATTTCCTGCAAATTTCGCCACATTTTTTTTATGTTTTGAATTGACTTTAGGTTACTAAAATGTATGCTTGTCTTGACATTTAGTTTTTTTTAACTTTCAATAGTTAACAATTCGAATGTTATTTAAAATAAATATTAATGTATTTATAAGGAAGAAGTTATAAGAATATAATTTTATAAAATTATTTATAAAATTATAATAAAATTATAATAATTTAAAAATTTGCTTAGAAAAAACATAATTTAATTTCCAATTATCATCTTTAGTCATTTTCTCCTCTCCTCACGCACATAGACACTAAGGGGAAAAATATATATGTGTTATTTTATTCAAAAATTTTCGAGCAAACTCAATATTTTGAAAAGTTGGCGCTACTGGAACTGAACACTGCAGACTACTTTTTTTTTTCGCTTTGCTGTTGCTTCATTGGGATGTAATTCGCCTGACCGCTTTGTCATCTATCTGTTCTGTTATCTATAAAGTTCAATGAGGCTGTCAGATGACTGTGATGGCGTGATGTCAGATGCCAAGTGTGACATTCTCATCTTACATTTATGTTTAAAAGTTCTCCATTACACTGGGACTTTGTCAATTAAAATTATTAAACCACCAATGGAAATTATATATTACCCCGATTTGCAGCAAAATCCGCATTGCTTAAATTTCAATCGCATTGCAACAGTGTTGAATTCAGGGGTGGCCCGGGGAGGGGAATTCCTCCACGGAACAATGAAATTCCTCCCCCTCCCTCCCCCGGAAGATTTAAGATTTTGTGTTTTCAATGTCAAAAAGAGCAATTTCCCAAAATCGTATCTAGATTTAAATTGCTATTTGATAATATTACCGCTTTAGAAAGAGGCAATGAAATTACTGAAGGCCTAAACGTTTCAAATCTTTTCAAAAATTTATTAATATAATTAGTGTGATGTATATTTAAATTTCCATTTATATCTTCAAGCTGAACTCCCAACAGGGTTTTAGTTTTGCCCAAGACTTTCAGGTCAAATTTCTTATTTAATTTCTTTGTAGCATTTCTAATAGAATGGCAAAATTGCACTATCTATATTATAAAGGACAAACATATCTGTGCGTAACGCATACGTCATTTGCGAATGGCAACACTTTGAAATTTGAAATAAAATTTCGGTTTTGCAATTATATCTACGGCAAATTTTTAAACTTCTAAACATCGCACAGTTTAAATTTTAACCAGTGTTGAATTCAGACACTTTTCTCCGGGAGGGATTTCTGTGGCTCCGAGGGGGACATTATAGAGTTCCGGGGGGGGGTGTACTTTTTGACTATTGAAAACACAAAATCTCAAATCTTCCGGGGGGGGACATCTCATTGCTCCGGGGGGGATGTCCCCCCCACCGGGACACCCCCTGAAATCAACACTGATTTTAACACCGTCGTATAAGGAAAAAAAATGCTTTTTAAACGCAATTTGTTTGAAAGCTGTATCTCAATTTATTTTTGAGATATTAATTTTTTTGTAGTTTTTAATACAAATTTTGTAATCGTGGCAACTAAAGTACTCCATTTATATTGAAAGTAAAAGGAAAATAGTCATGGTTTATTATTTTTATTGATTATATCCTTATTGATGCCATTTTCACATTACATATAAAAGTAACTTTTTTATAATTTTTGAACAGAAAATGATGTCAAACATTAAAAAAGAACATGCATTCTTCTTCATAAATCAGTTACATTTCAATATTTTTACATTACGCTGATACTGAGTTTGAGACGCTAAGTAAAATGATTCAGTGAGTAAAATTTATGTCATATTTAAAACAATACGATCATTTATTTTGATAAAACTAAATATTTGACCAACACTAAATGGCTAATACTATGACAACTAAAGGCGAATTTCTGAATTTTTTTTCGCGGGTATTGAGATTAGAACTTAAAGTTTGTGCGAATGTTCAAATGAAAAGTTGTATCGGACAAACGTGACTTTAAGTTTGGAAATACATTCATTAATAATGTATTGCGCGTTAAAATACTTTCAAATTGTGAATTTGAGTGGTGCGTAATGTAAATTATGAGAATGTGAAAATAACGTACAGTTTAGACTTTATGGGGGAAAATTTTATGATGTGACAAAGCGAAATCCTTTTTACTGATTTTTCACCCCGTAAAAACAAACATAAGAGCCTCAATCGATAAATTTATCATAATTACTCATCTTGATTACGTGTTCTAATTGAGTTTAATTTTTCAATAATTTAAGCAGTTGAAGTTTGTGGAAATAATATTTTGGTAATTTTAGGTTAAAAATATTATTTGTTTTAAGAGTGAGACAACCAATGTTAGATGTATTTTTTATTGTAATTATTTTTGTAGGTTTATTATAAATTCGAACTTTATTATAAATTCCTAATATAATAACGTTTATTATAAATTCCTTTCTAACATTTTAGTTCGTCGAATTTCGACGGGTTCCAACTCGTAAAAAATAAAACCACGATAAACGGGAGTGCCATTTCAGAACTTTCTTGGGGAAGGGGGGGCCAAAGTTTTTTTTTAGGGCAGTCGCATGGTCAAGCGTGAGGTTCGAGGGGGGAGGGGGAGACTGTACCTTTTTTCGCCTCCGAACGAAAACCGATTAAAATTTCCGTTTTAAGAAGGTTTTCATCTTAGCTGGTATATTTTATAAGATAGTAAGAAAATTTTCCGTTTAAGATAGGATTTTGTTATATACAGTTTCCATTGTTACAAGTATCCTCTAAGGGTTTTTAAACATCCTTTCTATATTATTACATAGGTATATTACATTTAGTGTAAAACTTGTGAAAATTAAGTCCAAGTTCCAGATAGATTTTGCGCTGTAAGCGAAACGAAATTGACGAATCAGAAGCCTGCATTTTTGCGAAGATTGTTCAATCTCGTTTTGCTAGCAGCGCAAAATCTATCTGAATCCTGGCCTAAATCTGCCAAAAAAAAAAAAAAAAAAAAAAAAAAAAAAAAGAATTCTCTCACAAACGGAAAAAAAATCAAGTTTCTATGAAAAAGAAAATACATAATTATACTTGCTAAGACAGAGACCTTTCTAAAACAGCTTTTTTCCTGACCTTTCGGCTTCTTCTATCCAGGTTTTACTGCAGGGGTATGGATCCATTTCAAGAGGTTATTGGAGGAGGGGGCAAAGTCTTCTTTGAGGGGAAGGGTTTGAAATAGAATGGGGGATTTTGCCCTCTTAACGTCTTTTACAAGCATGGGATTCTTCCAAGAATATTTTTTAATTTTTGTGGAACACCGCCGTATTTTTTCCTTTTTTGCGAAAGTATCAATTCACCAATCGATCGCGGAAAAAAATCGCGATTTTTGCCGCTTGGACTTGGAAAAAGTAGTTCATTTGGTAAATTAGTCGCGGAAAAAAAATCGTGAAATTCAATCGGTCACGAGACAATCAGCACACAAATATGACCAACAAGTGAGTAAATTTGCAAATTTTGTTATCCATAGGAATAGGAAATCCCCCATGAAATCGCCAGTAAAAGTTTTTTTCCATCCTTTTCTGCCTTCTTCTTGAAACTATGATATAAATTCCACACAATTCAGAAATCTGTAAAATCCTTGGTCTCAGTTAGAGTTTGCATTGGGTCGGGCAATCCAACTTTTCCCAAAACCCACACGACCCGATTCTGTGGCACATATCGAGGCGGGTTGACGTTTCTTTTTTTCGTTTCGGTTCAGGTTGACTTTCACCATTTGCTGTGGACTGTTTTTTATTCTGCTGCTTTTTGTAAACTAATCTCTGCATACACTTATATTAAGATATTTTCAAGAGAAATCAACCTCAAAGAATGTTTTTGGAAATTGTGGTGCAATAAAAGTAGTCGTCAATCCTGTCCTGTAAGCAAAGAGTTACTTGTTTCGAGCTCGGGTTGGGTTTTCACTACATTGAGTCAGGTTCGTATTGACCCGATTTTTCAAATAAATTCTGAATATTTTCATATGGAAAAACACATATATGAATATATATTAGGCTTGAACATATATGAATATATATTAGGGTGGTCCTTAAAAAATTAACTTTTTAATTTTCTGTGGGTCACCCTCCTATTATGTTCTATGTATAAAATAAAGACTTCCACAAAAATTTCAAAATTTGTAAACAAGTTTTAAGGTTTGCTACCAAGCTTTGAATCTCTCTATTCTAAAAAAAGTAACTAACGCTGTCATCGCCGCCGCCGCCGGTTTTGAATTTTTTGTGACCGGAGGTCTTTCTTCGTTAATATTAAGAAAAATATTGCATACAAAAATATGAAAATCGGTGGTATTATAGAGAAATGTTTGATAAACACACTGATGCAGACAGTTTTCAAATCGATGAATTATTTTAAGAGATATTTAATGCTAAAGTTGGACAAAATCGTTCCATTAAAAAAGTTTTATAGGAGTAAAAACTATACATGGGAATTTAATCATTTTTAGATCATTTTATACGTCATAAATTCGCGGTGTGAGGACTGCATTTATTTCTTTAATTTGACTCATTTTTTGAGGTTTTATTTCTATTTTAATTTCAAATTTTCAGTATTTCGAGAGATTTTTTTTACATATTTTAGAAAATGATATTAATTTAAACTGTTGCCAACTGTATAAACAGCGCAAACAATAATGTTTGAGCTATAGATTTGTATAATTAAACTAATTATGAAACTCCTAGACAGACTTGAATACATTTGCTCTTTTAATTGTTTTTTTTAATGTATTCAAATATGTCTAGTGTTTTACAATTAGTTTAAGTAATAATTTACTTCAGACGTTAAAATGTATGTGTATCTTAAGATTTGTATATATTCTACGTAGTATGCTAAAATTTAGTTTAGTAAGAAAACTCATAAAATGGTGTAAATTCACCTTTAGCAATTTCTACCAATAGACGGAAACATACATGGATTATTTGTACAACACTGTATATTACCTACAGATTTTAATACATACATTGCACAACAGTACTACAATCTATGAAGGATTTTGACCTTCCTTAATATACCTCGCCAGACTAGGTCTTTCGCTACCTCTTCTGGGTCTACCAACACTCCTTTTCCCTGCTAATTTAATATTATGTATCTTCTTTGTACTTCTCCCATGCCTCATTCTGATTAAATGACCTGATCATTTCATTCTTAGATTTTAATACACACTACATAATATGCTAAAATTTAATTCAGTCTCAAACACGCTTTAAATTACTGAAATCACATTTCCAGGAATTATCATCCCTGGGCAGCTAAGGCCTTGTATCCAATTCCTTGCGTGACCCTGTATGTGATTTATATTCTACAAACTTCTCTTATTATACTAAATATAATTCAGCTTGAAAACGCGTAACTCAATAAAAAATCGCATTTAAGCAATTCACGTTATCCCATACGGAAAAGAAAACATGAAAGTCTTCTGATTTCGTACAAATTGTGCAAGTCGTTAGTGCTTCGTTAATACTAGTAAGTACCGAAAGATTGTCGTTTGTACCGCTTCCTTTACAGAGTTATATGACCGATTCTAATTATGCATGTTGTTCGTTTTCGTTGGTACTGGTAAGTACCGAGAGATTTTCGACGTGCTCTATGATTCATCTTCGCCAAGCCGATATTATGGTCGGTTAAAGTGATTGTTTATTTTATTTCAAGACTAGCAGGCTTCGCCCGCTACGCTAGTCGATTTGCTGAAAAACGATACGAAGACTATTGACAGCTATTATATTTTCTAACGTGTTGACAAAATTTAGGCTGTTATGGACTAACACTTTTAGTTGATTATTTACAGTACGATTTAGTATAGAACGATACACAATGTACTAAAACCATCGCTGAAAAATTATTTAGCTAATAATGAAAGTGTCACCAAAATCGTTTCAGTGGAACTTTTTAAAAAAGGTTAATCTTTCATAATTGAGCTTCTTCTGATTCTAGAACTTTCCTTTAGAAATGTATAACTAAGCAACATAGGACGGTATGCAATACATTAAAATCATTCCTGAAAAACTTCGAACTAACAATGCCAAGTTGCATCAAAATTCGTCCAGTAGAACATTTAAAAAAGCGAATCTTTCATAACTGGGTTCACCTGATTATAAAACTTTCCGCCATAATTCCATAACTAAGCAACATAAAACAATATGTTATACACTAGAACCTTCCCTAAAAAATTATGTAACTAACAATGCAAGTTTCATATGCGGCAGAATCTTTTTAAAAGGCTGATCTTTCATGATCGGATTCATATTTAACTGTTTGTAGAACTTTCCGCCATAATTCTATAACTAATCAACGTAGAATGATATGCAATATAATAAAACCTTCTCTGAAAAATTATGTCACTAACAGTACAAGTCTAATAAAAATCCATTTGGTAGAACTCAAGTTATAAGCAGCCGAAACGAAATTTTCATTTGTACTTTATGTATATAGTAGATAGATAGGCAACTTAACTTATGTAAAAACATTTCTTTGAACGGGAAATGGTTTATTATATTATTGTGAAAATGGTTGTTTATTCAATTATCCAACCTTTTCCTTTTGCAGAATAAAAGTTTGTTTACTGTTTTTAAACATTTCTCTGCCGTGTCATTAGAAAAGAATTATTGAGAAATAATATATACTCTTAAATGTGTAAGAAGAGAAACGATGTTTATTTAAGGAAACTTTTGAATTTACTATTTTGGTTTATTATTACAATATATTATTATTATATTTGGTTATTTATCGTTTATTAATTTCGCTGCGTTGAAAGGAATAAATAACTCTTCTGCATTAAATTATTCGAAAAGTTATTTTTCGTATCAGTTTTTGTTATTTGAAATCTAACCTTAACGCTCAATGTGATTTACACAAAATTGAATTCCGTAGCATCTTTCAATTCAGCCTAATATTTAGTGTGTTTAATGCAAGTTACGATAAAACGTAGAAAAATCATGCGTTAAGCATAGATTATGAAACACTTTCCAACTCTTTCTGAATGCTTTAGTAAAACTTCGTTATTTAGGGAAATAAGGTAAATAAGATAACTAAGTAAACATTTTAATGCATCCAAATTCTTTTGAACAGCCCTGTATTTGATATTTAAGTGGCTATATATACTGTATAATGGGAAATTTTAGTTTACAAGGAAACCCTTAACGGGTTGAAAATTCTGTTTCAGCAATTTATACTAATAGATGGAAAAATACTTGAATACTCTTGTACAGCTCTTTTGTCTACCTATTACTTTTATTACACGCCACTATTTAGCTAAAATTTAATTCAAACTAAAACACTCTTAAAACTACTGAAATCACATTTCCAGAAATTTTCATCCATAGACGGCTCCAATTCAATTATCCAATTCTTTGCGTGTCCCTGTATATCATTTTATCTATATTCTACAAACATTTCTTAGTAAACTAAATGCACTATTATTTTAACACAATCAAACTGATTGGTAAAGTTATCATACGAATTTGAAAATTTCCAACTGAGCGAAAAAATGCCCAAGCCGGGAATCGAACCCAGATCCTTGGCTTACAAGGCCAATGCTTTTCCGTTTAAGCTAACTGGGCCGACAACCAGCCAGCATATTTCGCTCAGAAAACCTTATTGGTAGAACATCTGGTCTGTCATGTATACAGCTCAACAGAATAAACCGCAGGTAATGGAACTCCATATAAACGATAGATACGTAGATGAACTATTATTTTAACACAATCAAACTGATTGGTAAAGTTATCATACGAATTTGAAAATTTCCAACTGAGCGAAAAAATGCCCAGGCCGGGAATCGAACCCAGATCCTTGGCTTACAAGGCCAATGCTTTTCCGTTTAAGCTAATTGGGCCGACAACCAGCCAGCATATTTCGCTCAGAAAACCTTATTGATAGAACATCTGGTCTGTAATGTAGACAGCTCAACAGAATAAACCGCAGGTAATGGAACTCCATATAAACGATGGATACGTAGATGAACTATTATTTTAACACAATCAAACTGATTGGTAAAGTTATCATACGAATTTGAAAATTTCCAACTGAGCGAAAAAACTGAAAAATTTCCAACTGAGCGATTACCTGCGGTTTATTCTGTTGAGCTGTCTACATGACAGACCAGATGTTCTACCAATAAGGTTTTCTGAGCGAAATATGCTGGCTGGTTGTCGGCCCAGTTAGCTTAAACGGAAAAGCATTGGCCTTGTAAGCCAAGGATCTGGGTTCGATTCCCGGCCTGAGCATTTTTTCGCTCAGTTGGAAATTTTCGAATTCGTATGAAAACTAAATGCAGTTCAGCGTGCAAAAGCATAACTCATTTAAAAGCCATCTTTAAGCAATTGAAGCTCATACTCATTAATCCTTACAAATTCTTTTCTGTAACCCTGTATATGAACTATAGCATTTAAACTATAGCATTTATAACAGTGAAACTTGAAAACGCATATCATAATTAAAAATGCATTTTCAGCAATCAATGCTAATATACAGTACTTCGGATACAATATAGTATATGAAATCTTTTGTGTGTCCCTGTAAGTTCTATGCAATTCGTATTATACATGAAATAACTTATAGTAAACCTCAGCGATGTATATAAATTTCATTATATATGAAATAGTTTAGCATGATTGAAATATGCCAAAAACAACCCCCCTCCCCCCATACCATTATGTAACGGCACTCTTTTGTGTGGCCCTGTAAATGAATAATAACTATTCTTTGCACCGCATATTCTGCAGAATACATATTTTAGTGCACTTCTTAAATGCATATCAATTTTATTATGTTTGAAAGCAGTGGTGCCAACTTGTATTGGTCCATGAGGTTCGAGCCCACCCAATAATTTGCTCTTAACAAACCTGATTTCTATTATTCTACAGTAAAACCTCCCTAAAGCGACCACGTTCCGTTGCAATAAAAATGGGTCGCTCCGAGAGGTAGTCTCTTAATGGAGGTCATGTTTCAATCTAGATTTTAATTGTTAAAAAAAGGTAACAATTAATGTTATTAAAATTTATTTCTCGCATTAAGAAAAAAATATGAAAATTTAAGCATCAAAACAAAAGTTAATTACTATACAGTTTAAAAAATGAATACATTGACGTTTACTTTGATTTTACGGTTTTATCTTTTATAACTTTTATTCCCAAGTCCTTTCGAAATTCAGTAAATAAATGCATTTTTTTTTCTTTGATGGGAACAAATAATGATGATTTCATTAATTTATCGATTTCTTGAGAGTTTCCTGACAGAATAGGGCAGTGGAGTTTATTGATTGTCATTCTTAATTTGTCATCAGAGTTCAATTCATTGCCTAAAAAGGCACAAAGGGGTTAAGGGGACGGTGGAGCTTAAAAAATCCTTAAAATTTTTTTTTTTTTTTTTTTTTTTTTTTTTTTTTGTAAATTTCAACTTAAATATTATTCAAGGGTACATTATATACATTATAGCATGCATTTATCACAAAAAAATTTAAAAAAAAAAAAATTATTTTTGAGAAAAAAATGGAATTTTACGCGTCGTCTTAGAAATCTTCGAAACGCCCCATGCGTCTTCAATATCAATGAAAATCCCCAATATTTTTTATAAAAGTTTGGTTTACATATATAAGTAAAATAGAGCATCGAATTTTATATATTTGAATTTAAAGGTAAAAAAAAAAAAAAAAAAAAATTCAAAATTTCAAAATTTTTTCGAAAAAATTTCAAAATTAAAAAAAAAAAAATTTTTTTTAACCTTTAAATTCAAATATATAAAATTCGATGCTCTATTTTATTTCTATATATAAATCAAACTTTTATAAAAAATATTGGGGGATTTTCATTGATATGGAACGCGCATGGGGCACTTCGAAGATTTCTAAGACGACGCGTAAAATTCCCTTTTTTTCTTAAAAATAATTTTTTTTTTAAATTTTTTTGTGATAAATGCATACCATAATGCATATAATGTACCCTTGAATAATATTTAAGATGAAATTTATAAAAAATAAAAAAAAATATTTTTAAGATTTTAAACTCCACCGTCCCCTTAAAACATTTAAAAGTTACCGAAATGAAAAAAATTCTAAACTTAGTTTAGAAGTTTGATGCGCTCTCCGGTAATTTTTTTCTAATAAGACCTTCTTCAAGCGACGAGGAAAAAACGGAATTTGTTTCATTTTCTTCAAAGAAATGGGTCACGATGGTTTCTCAATGGAGGTAAAATTAGTATTGAGCCTATGGGAATAAATTTCGTTCCATAAAAAATGGTCGTTCAGGGAGATGGCCACACAGGGAGGTTTCACTGTATTTTGTTGCTTGTTTATTTTTCATTCGCTGAAAAAATAATTTACTTGAACACACAGTAAGGCTGACAGTAGCAGGCACAGTCTAAATTAGCAAATAAATTCATACAAAAGAAGTAATGCTAGGCTGAAATAGAGATTGGCTATTTTCTGACACATTTGTGAATTCTTTTTACATCCTAAACGCACGAAAATCTCTGGTATTCAGAAACCAAAAAATCAAATAGTTTTCCTTTTATATATAACCATTAATTAAACATAACCTACCACCATCAAAAACCGTAATATTATGAATTAAAGCTGTAAGTATAAGAAAAAGTGCCAAATAAATTATTATAAGAATTATTATGGAAGAAAAAATAAGAAAGTGGACACCGACAAATAATGGAATAGCTTATATATTGAATTACGTTTTCAAGGGCACAGAATTCAATGATATAAGCAAAATGGTGTTTTCTGTGAGAAAAATAAGATAAAGCTAAAAATTATTTTTCTCTGTGCCCGAACAACCATTATAATCAAGTGAATAGATTAAAAATGAAAACAGAATAGAAACAAATAATATGAAATGGAAAAATCAATAAAACCTGTTTAAATATTTATATGATACAAAATAGAAATTATACACAACATACCGATTAATATTTCAGTATTTTTCAATATATCCACTCGCACATGGCTACCAAAAAATCGTAAAGATTAAGGTGAATAAAACAGTTAAGAATTCACAGTAATTGATACCAAAGGATGCAGTTAATGCATTTTGAAATACCATGATAAATGGAATTAATATAATATAAAATAAAATAAATAGAAAGTAATTACATTATTTAAAATAACTAAAATGCACTATTAAATTAATTAATTACTAATTAACAATATCGTCAAAATTTAGCAAAAAATCCACCTGGTGTAGGAAATTATAACTTAAAAGGAGCTGCAAAAGACAAAATTTATAACTTATCGTCAAAAGACAAATTTTGGTGCTGCCATCTAGTATTATTTTTATAATTCAAATGTCACAAGATGAACATTTGAAAGCCTTTGTATGTAAAAAATTTTTATTAACAGCAAAACCAAACAAATCCTTATATATAGATAATTATAAACCTAATATAAACCACACTATATATTTTTTAAAAAACTATTGTTAGTAAAATTTAAAAAAAGCATTCAAAATGTTCTATTATCTTACTCATTTAAACTACACTAAGAATTAAAATAATTCTATAACATTGATAATATATAGCATATAGCTATATGCTATAAAATAAAATAAATTCAATAATAATTAATATAAATATATATTAAAATAATATGAAAATCGTTAATAATAACTATTATATATAAGATAATTATAAAATGAACAGGAAATAAAAAAACATATGGAAGTAAATAGAAGATTATCAGATACTTAAATTCCCATTACCTAAAAGTCTCAAATATAGTGTGTGGATTATTTTCATACAGCCATAAAAATATTAAAAGTATGAATGTGGGACATTCAAACACATTAAACCGATAATAAATTTTATAACACAAAGTGAAAATAGATCAATATTAAAAAGAATAGGGGAATAATAATAAAAATAATTACCCAATTTTAATACATACAGTATAACTTTATTTACATTAAATATACTTATATGTATATTAATCACTATAAAAATGGCATACTATTTGTAATTAATATGATATTGTCCTTAGTAAATTAAAATTTAATAACAAATGATTGTAAATAAGATAAAACTTTAATTAAGCTAAATATAATATTATGAAAGTCACCAATTACATATAAAATATCAAATCAACATCCTTATAAAATACGTATCAAAAATATAGTAATAATACAAAAGCCCCCCCCTTTTTTTTTAAATTAACCATTACGTATTATCCAGACAACACTCTAACATCCACCCACCCATCCAACCTATAATAATTTTTTTATATTATTTTACAATTTTAAATTTTTTATAGATATTTTTTTTATTTTATATATTTTTTTGTAATTTTGTTTACGCATGTGTTAATTTGTTTTAAAAGATCATGTAAGTAAAGTACTAATTGTATATTAATGAATATATGAATTTTTTTGGAAAACCATGATTTAATGCATCATAAATTAGTTTTTTAATATTATTGTTAATTAGAGGAGAAGAACATAAACATTTTATTCTATATAAATGATTAAGTATTATATTTCGAAATACAGAATGATGTAGACAAGATTTAAAATTTGTAAATGTATTAACTTTGAATTTAAATTCTTTACGTTTGTCATATAAATCTGTGATTGTTTTGTTGTCTTTTATTGTAATTTTAAGATCTAAGAAGTTAATTGTATTGTTAGATAAAAGGTTTTCCGTTAATACCAAATTAGTGGGATAATCTACTGGAAATTGAGTAATTGCAGAATGATCAGTATCAATTAAAATTATGTCATCAATATAACGATATAAATGTAGATTATTATTAGTAAAATTACGTTCATAATGATATAAGTATAAGTCTGATAGTAAACTGGATGTACAACCGCCTTGTGGTATACCGACATGCTGTAAATATAAAGTGTTATCTTGCAATGTATAATTATTATAGATAATGAAGTTTGTTAAAGATTTAAAATATGCAATATCTATATTAGATGGTAATTCCAGTTCTTTATAATACTTTTTAAATAATGCATTTATAATTTTATGTAAATCTAATAGGTCTATGTTATTAAAAAGATCTTTGAAGTCATATGTCGTTATATTATATACACAATGAAGATTTTTTAAAATATTGACAAGTTGATAGCTATTTTTTATACAATGTGTATTATCATTGTTTGTAGTAAGTACATATAATTGATTAAGAATTTTTAAGAGAAGTTTATTGGCTTTATTATTATATGTATTGCAACCAATAGTTACAGTCCTAAATTTAATTGGAGTTTTATGAAATTTGGGAATAAGAACTAAATATGGATAATTAAAGTTAGTAGATAAAATATTTAATAGTTTATAATAACTTCGAATTTTACGATTATTTACAATTACATTTTCATTAGTTTTTTGATATGACTTATTAGAAGAAATGCAATTTGTAAGAAGTTGGTGATAATAAGATTTACATATAATAGCATAATTATTAGGAGATTTGTCTACATATGTAATAACGTAGTATTTTTGTAATTCAGTAATTTGTTGGAAAAAATGCTTTGTATTAATAGAAACCAAATCAGCAATATTATTTTTTAAAGCCATAGTTAATTTTCCAATTACTAATATTTTCCATTGATTAAAATATTCAATAGGCTTATTATAAGAGATTGAAATTTTATAAATAAAAATATCAATATCATATGCAAACTGTTTGATAATAGATTTAACATTAAATTTAGATGGAAGTCTATATTTAGTACCATAACCCATTAGTTGTTTCAATTTAAAATCATTAACAATATCAAGATTTCCAGTGATTATATGCCCATGATCATTGTTTATGTATTTTTTTAGAGTGGGGTCATTGCATTTACACGGAAAATTACTTGCAGTATATATATATATATATATATAAGATTAAACGATTTTTCAGAAAATATGTATCACTTTTAAACTGATTTTTGACATGCGCCATTTTTTAGTCCTTTAAGTTTTAATTTGTAGTCATATTCATAGTACAGTAAACTCTGTCTAAGGAGGAATCGATCGGAACCAAAGAGATTTTCCGCCGTAGACAATATTCCGCCTTATGCGAAATACCCGAAAAATAAAATTTAAAACATTAAAAAAATTGAACAAATTTTATATTTTTTTACGTTAGCAACCTTTAGTATCGATCTTTAAAATTAAGATTTTAAGGATTAATTAACTTTTTATTAAATTTATTGTCTTTGATAATCTTGAAAAACTTGATTTGAAAACTGAAATAAATGGTGTCGATATAAAATTACTTCAGTTCTAGAATTTAATGAAAAACATTAAGGTTGTTCTTAACTGCTCTGCTCAACAACCGCAAAACGTTTTGACACATTTACAAATTCATTTTTTAGCGGAAAGATATAAAATTAGAAAGCCTGACCACAGAAGCGATTTGGAATCAAACTGTGTTTTCCATTTTTTGATAAATAGATTACCTATTGAGTTATAAGCGATTTTGATCACTTGACAAACACGTTTTTCACCCTTTCTTGAGTGGTTATTCTTCTTTCGCGCGGAAAATCGGTTCAAAATGCCCACTTTGACAATATTTTCCGAAAGATCTATTTAAAAAAAAAACGTAAAAAACAGCTCGATTACATAGTTTTTGAACAACAACACCTGCTAGTTTCATGCATTTCCGAACAAAAATAAATTAAAACTTGTGTCATAAAGTTGCCCTTCTTGATTTGAGAACAGTCTTAACCAATTCAAACCCCATCTTTAACATAGTAGTTTAAAGAGTCGGAAAATAATCTTTTATCAATGCTTTATTTTTTCTTTCGGTTTACCAAGCCTTCTTCAGTAACACATTCCAAGTCACATTGTGTTACTGATTTTTATGGTTAAAAATTATCATTTAAAAATGTTCAATCATAAAGATAAATAAGGTTCTTGAATTAACTTTATTACTCTATTATGAAATTCATCAAAATGTACGAAAGTATTTGATGTACATATATCAGTTTTAAAGTTTCATAAATTAAACGCATTTCATTTTTAAAAGAGGATTTTTTCCGCCTTATGCAAAATTTTGGGTTCGGTGAGGCATTATAAACCTTTCTGTTTCCGCGTTAGGCAAATTCCGGCTTGCACAACATGAACTAATGTTATTTGCCATGGGTTCGTCGGGACTAGGAAAATTGTCCGCGTTGCACAGAGTCCGCCTTAGACAGAATTTACTGTATTTGAGTAAATATTAGAGTATATAAAATGAAGACCTCATATGAGAATATAATTTAATAAAATCACAACTTATTTTAAGACTATTTTATATTATTATATACTATTATTATTATTATATATCATTATATACTATTATAACTTATTTTAAGAAATTCTAACTTTACTATCGTAACTTTCCTTCAATATACTTATCTTCAAAGAAAACAAAATACCCATGTCATTTTACCCTAAAATGATTGAGTCCATCCAATATTTTTCAAAAGTTGGCGCCACTGTTTCTGTTTGAAAGGTTGTACAGCTATTAAAAATCATTTGAAACGACTATTTTCCATTGGCCGTACGTAATGTAACGGAATACTTTTGAATGTCCCTATAAATGAAATAAACATGCTACTAACTTCATTTGAAATAGGGATTCCGTTATGATAGATGTCACTAACATCCAAAAATTTCAGAACAATCGGATGACTTGCGGATGACTATGCGGATGACTTTTCAACTTCGTTGGAAAGTGTTAAAAACACTCTTATATTCCGCCAAAACATTTTAACACTGAAAATGTATGTTTCTAGAGAAGAAATTAGCGCGTGAAAATGAATATAAAGTTATGAGCCTTAAATGAAAAATTGCCTTGTAATGCTTAAAGAATGTTTCTTTTGGTGTAAACAAAACAAAAGAAATAACATCATTTGAATAATAGAACACCTGCATTGTTTACTTATGGTGCTGCCATCTACAAGGAATAACTTTAAACTCAAATATTTATATTTATTTATTGGTTGGAGACGACTTATGGTGCTGTCATCTATAAGCAAAACTTTGAACTTTTAGTTCAAAGATTTTTTATTTGTTTCTACTTCAATAAACACAGGTTTGAAATTTCTTTTTTTTTATTATTAAAATATAGGATTTTATGAATCATTTTAATGCTCATTTCGGAGAAAATACTGAAAAATTTCTGTCAAATATAATTTGGAAAGAATTTGAAAATTTCTATCTTGTTGGTAAACTAAATATAAACCTAACAATATGAGGATTTCCATTTGATAACTTATGAATCTAGTCAAAAAGCCATTAGAGATAAACATGATAGCAGGCTATTATTTGCTGCTGTATAGGGAACAGTGCACAAGACAATTAGCAGAATTGGCGGGCGGGGAGGACATCTTTCCTTGATGGAAAGAAAATCCGATTTATTTTACGCTTCGGAGAAAGCGTAAGCAAATGAGTCTATTAAAAACTGTGTAATTTTAGGCCTGTTTCTTTTTAAGATAGCGAAAAGGGGAAAAAAATGAAACACTATTTAATCTATCTTTTTAGGATTTCTACATTGATTTCTCAACGTATAGTAAATAAATACTATTAAATTATAAAAGTGTGTTGAAAAAAATATTACACTCTTCACTTTTTATTTATAATTTATTTTCTGCTTTTTATCTTTAAAACGTTTCATTGTTGCAGTTTCCTGGTGATTTGGTGTATTTTGGCAAGCATTTCTGTGGCACATCATTAAATCCATTGTTTTGTCAACTCCCATACAATTGTATGTGTTACAGAATATTTTTGTGTCAGTGACTTTGTGTAGTTGCTGTGCAAAGAGTTGTTTATGGGATTTTATGATATGTGCAAAAGTTGCCTCTGGATATGATAAATCCTTTTCAGATCGTGCTCAAAGTGGTTTGATTTCAAAGGAGAAGTGTATACAGTACTCGTATACATTAATTATCCAAGGGATTATAGATGTTTGATACTTGACATTGCTTTAAATTATATTGTACTAACGGGTTGACCAGCGCTTAATGTGGGCGACCCTAGCAACTACTTCCATTTTTAAGTTAAAATTACAAATATGGGCCCAGTGTTATCCATATTACCAATGGAAAGCTTGTGCGTAAAAAAAAAAGTTCGATAAGGAAGTCTAGACTATTTCACGATCAAATACTATAGTAGTCTAGATCATATATAGTAGTCTAAACTATTTCATGATCATATATTAGTCTAGAGTGTTTTATGATCATATATAGTAGTATCTAGATTTTATATACTAGTCTAGACTATTTCATGATCATACAATAGTCTAGATTAATCTAGACCTAGACTATTATATGATCGTATCTGTGGGTCGTGACCAGTGTTGCCAGGTTCACTGTCATAAAAAGCGGGGCAAGGGCTTCAAAATCGGAGCAAAGAAAAATACAATAAATCCTATGAAAACGGAAATCTGTCTTAAATAAACGAATTCAGAGCTCCTGGGGGAAGAAAACATACAATTATATTTTCTTAGATAAGAATCTGAGTAAAACAAAATTTTCTCTGGTCATTTGAAATTCTGCCTTAGTAGGTTTTATTGTACAAAAAACTCAAAAATTAATCTTATATAGCAAAAATTGTGAGAGCCAAATTGTTGGGAACAAATTCTGTTTTGGTGACGTTTCTGATTGTACATTTACAGTTGTGTAGCATTCCTTCCGTAGGAAATCATGAAATTATTACGTTTAAGACAATATTCCGTTATAAACAAGTTCCATTTTCAAGAGTTGTACTAAAAGAAGTACAATAAACCTACAAAATCCGAATTGAGAGGGACCGGAAAAATATTCAGTCTTGGACAGATTTTCGTCTTAGCAGATGGATTTGTACGATATTTCTTTCGGCGGAATTAAAAAAAATCTGTTACACATTGTAAAAATAATTCTGTATTTTACAGCAAAAGGAGCTGGCACCGCAGCATCCAACACAGTTGCTCTGAAATTTGCAAGCTGCTGTCTTTAAGAGTGCTGTAAACTATCTCGAGTATGGGGAAAGTTGCATTGCTGTTGACTGCGGGGCGTATGTGACAGAAATAATTCAATTTTTACTTTACTTGGTGCTTCAGTTCGCTTTCGCATCATCGATGCTTGAATTCAATTTCACAGTATCGGTGTTTGAAATTTTTCAACATAAGGTGTAGGAAAAATCACTGTATTTAACAACAAAAGGTGCTGGCACACCGGTTGCCAACACAGTTGCTGCAAAATTTACTGCTGCTGTTTTAAGTGTCCAGTAAAATTTCTCAAGTCTGGGGAAAGTTGCTTTGCTATTGGTTGCGTGGTTTATGTGGCAGAAATAATTCGAATTTTACTTCACTTGTTGCTTGAATTCTCTTTCACGGTGTCGACTCTTGAATTCAATTTTACAGTATCGGTGCTTAAAATATTGCAACATAAATTGCAGGAAAAAAACATAACAGTTTTTTTACAATGCAGACATGTTCTTTTTCACAGGTTTTACTGTATTAAGCTGTACTCGATGCAGACAAACGAATAGCATGAATATAAAAAGAAATTTAAAAGAATTTTTGCATCTTGAAAAATCGGGAATTTTAGCATCCCCCTCAGTAGTTACACAGGGTGGCTCTTGGAATTCCTGAATATCGGGACGTCCCACATAAATTGGGACACCTGGCAACACTAGTCATGAGGCTTCACTTGAATTCGAACATGTAAAAATGTCAAGATTCGCATTCCCATGAGATGAATCTTTCCGTCGAGATTAAGGACAGAAAGAGCTGCAATGGAGAGTTTGCCACCGGTGTGATAGTGGTGTGGTTCAAACTTTTTTCAAGTGATTAAAAGATGTCAAAATCTATGACAGTTGAATTGTATGACGAACTTCTCTGTGACGTACAGCAGAATGTTTTTTATCAATTTCTATACAGGCGATTTTCCAATCAGTGGGTAATGTTACTCTACGATTTAGTGAAAAATAATACTTAAAATTTAAACTTTTTTTTAAATATTTTGAAATAGATAAGACATAAGGTTGTGAGTAATGTACAAGATTTAGTCATAAACATTAAACAGTATTTTTCTTTAACCTACCTACCTCTAATCGACCCGTTTCTATAATTTACTGCATTTCATTTGAACGAAAAATTTCTTCATAAAGTTATTTAAATGAAAGCCAAATAGAAGTAAGTCTCATAAATATGTTGACTAGTTGGTAATAAAAAATCTGGTATATACGTTATTAGTGAAGGTTGAGTTAAATTTCAACAGAGTGGTGAGCGGATGCAATTTATTGAAAGGGGGCAGAAATGACAGGGATAGCAGAGACCAAATTAAGAAAATTGCTTCTGTGCTCATAGTAAGTTAATCTTAGTAAGATCTCAATGTAATATTTTAAGCTAAACAAAAGTATGTTACATCATGACAAAATCGTAAATAAAAGAGGCAAAATTTAAGTACGAAACAGCAGTAACAGGTAATAAACATATTCTTATCTTTCTATCTATTTTGCAGCTGGTAACTTTTTTTGAAGTCCAGATAATTAAACCATGTATAAATATAACTTTCTCAGCAATCAAGATGGCTGCTTCTACTAAATATAACTGTCTTCAAATTTTATCTCACCTCTTGATGATCACATGAGCAGTTAGCGACATAAAAACTAGGGGGCAACATTTCTCTGGCCAGAATAAATATAAAACCATAATTTACTATAAAAAATCTTTATTTTATACTTTAGAATGTAAATTTCTAAACATAGTGAGTATACTTAAATTTGTGCCAGAAGATCAGTGCTTGAAGTGGGAGGAGAAAGGACAGAAATGACAATTTGAATATTTAAAATATTATCGGGGTAAAATTTACAGATATTTTCTTAAAAATTCATTTTGAAATTGTAGAAAGGCATTACAGAATACATTTTATGCTAATGAAAATTTTATCTATACTTTACTTATATTATATTTATTATAATATTATAAAGAGGTAAAAATTGTTTATTTGTAGGAGGTAAGGTCTGGAACTATCCAACCGATTCCAAAAGTAATGGTATCAAAATAATGGTGTTAGTCCAACTTAGAACGTAGGTTGTACCTAATGTTCGTGCCACTTCCCAAAAGGGGATGCAGGAGCAAAAAACGTTCTAAAAATGCGATTTTTGTGTTACTGAAGCGCCAAGAAATATGAAATTTGGAATGGTAATTACTTATAAGATACTACGGATCTCTAAGGACATTTCTTTAAAAAATCGAAAATAAAAAGGGTTGAAAATGCGCGAAAAGCGTTCTAAAAAAGTTCCAAATGGCGATTTTTACGCAATTTCAGCAAGTACCAAACTGATTTAGAAAATAATGTGTCAAAATAATGGTAACAACCCTTGCTCTAACAAAGGCCACATTTTATGTCGGTGCCACTACCCTCCAAGGAGGTGCAGGAGCAAAACAACGTTCGAAAATGCGATTTTTGTGTCACTGAAGGGCCCAGATACATGAAATTTGGAATGGTAGTTACTTATATTAATGATCTCTAAGAACATTTCTTAAAAAATTGGAAATTTAAAAGGGGGGAAAATGGGCGAAAAGAGTTCTAAAAAACGTGATAAATGGCGATTTCTACTCAATCTCAGAAAGTACTCAACCGATTTCAAAAGTAATAGTTGGAAATTGATGATGAGAGCCCTCGCTCTAATATAAGATCTACTTCATGTCGGCGTCACTACCACCTGGCGGATCCATTTTAAAAACTTTCTAAATTGTGATTTTTGTGATACTGAAGGGGCTAGCAACTTGAAATTTGGCATGGTAATTACTTATGAGATGTAAATGTTCTCTGAGAACAGTTTCTTAAAAATTTGAAATTTAAAATGGGTAAAAATGAACGAAAGGCGTTCTAAAAAACGTTCTAAATTGCGATTTCTACGCAATCTCAGGAAATATAAACCGATTTCAGAAGTAATGGTTTCAAATTAATGGTGACAGTCCCCGCTCCAACATTGCTTATATTGTACGTTGTTGTAACTACCACCTGGGGATTACAGGACCAAAAAATGTTCTAAATTGTGTTTTTTCTGTTACTGAGGGGGACTACAATTTGAAATTTGGAATGGTAATTACTTCAAAGATGCAAATTCTTTCTAAGAATTGTCGAAAGAAAATTGCAGATTTAAAAGATTCAAGTGAGCGAAAAGTGTTCTATAAGCGTTCTTAATTACGATTTTTATACAATCGTATGAAATACGAAACCGATTTCAAATATAATGGTTGGAAATTGATGGTGATAGAACCTGCTCAAACAATAGCTATATTTTATGTTGGTGCCACAACCCCTAGACTGTTGAAGGAGCAAAAAAATTTCTAAATTGCAATTTCCGCGTTACCGAAGAGGCTAGAAACTTTAAATATAAGCAAGGTAGTTACTTATAAAATATAAATGTCCTCTAAGAACAGTCGAAAATAAATTAGAAATTAAAAAGGGGTGAAGCGAAGGGAAGGAGAGAAAAGAATTTTACAAGAGTCATAAATTAACATTTCTATGGAATCTCAGGAAATAATAAACAGATTACAAAAGGTATGGGCTGCGAACCAAGGGAGATAGTCCCTGATCCTATACGGGCTATATTTTATGCCGGTGTCACTACCACCTGGTTGGCAGGAACAACACGAAAGTCTTTAAAAACATCTAAATTCTGTTGTCTATAGAATATTAGGAAATACTAACCAATTTCAAGGTTAATGTTGGCAAATTAATGGTGACAGTCTCTGTTTCAACATTTTTCGAGACATTCTATTTCAACTCTGTTTCGGCATTTTATGTTGGTGCCACCAACACCAGAGACGTTGTAGACTGTTAGACAAGAAGCTTGGGATTTGACATGATGGTTAATTTTAAGATGTAAATTTGATAATACAGTTTCTAAAAAATTCAAAACTTCAAATGAATACTGAAATGAGGGTATGAAATGAGCATAAAAGTCTAAAAATACTTTCTAAATTATCATTTATTTAGAATTAGTTTTAGTTCTTCTTATTAATTAAAATCTCATTTCTGTCTATTGCAGTTTTAAATTGAAGTTTAGTCAAACTGTGACTTAATTTGAAATTTTTGAATTATTCCAAAAAGTGTTCTTCTAATAACAAATAGTGATACAAGTATCACTTGGCATATTTCAACTATTACGCGAGCAAAGTCTCAGGGTTTGCTAATAATATTATAAAGAAGTAAAAATTGTGTGTTTATTATTAATCTCTGGAGCTACCGAGCCGATTTCAAAGGTAATGGTATCAAAATGATGGTGTTAGTCCAACTTCGAACATAGGCTATATTTTATGTCGGTGCCACTACACCAAAGGAGGTGCAGGAGCAAGAAATGTTCTAAAAATGCAATTTTTGTTTTATGGAAGGGCCTAGAATCAAGAAATTTGGAATGGTAGTTACTTATAAGATATATAAATGATATCTAAGAACATTTTCTAAACAATTCGAAATTTATAAGGGGTGAGAATGCACAAAAAGCGTTCTAAAAAACGTTCTAAATGGTGGTTTCTACACAATCTCAGGGAATGCCAAAACGATATAAAAAATAATGGTGTCAACATGATGGTGACAACCCTTGCTCTAACATAGGCTATATTTTATGTCGGTGCCACTACCCCAAAGGGGGTGCAGGAGCAAAACACGTTCTAAATTACGGTTTTTGCGTTACTGAAGGGAGTATAAATATGAAATTTGAAACATTAGTTACTTATTAGATATAAAGGAACAGTTCTTAAAAAATTCGAAATTTAAAAAGGGTGAAAATGCACAAAAAGCGTTCTAAAAAACGTTCTAAATGATGGTTTCTACACAATCTCAGGAAATACCAAACCGATTAAAAAAAAATTAATGGTGTCAAAATGATGGTGACAACCCTTGCTCCAAGATAGGCTATATTTCATGTCGGAGCTACTACCCCAAAGGGGGTGCAAGAGCAAAACAACGTTCTAAAAAAACAATTTTTGCGTTACTGAAAGGCTTAGAAATATGAAATTTGAAATATTAGTTGCTTATTAGATATAAAGGATTTCTAAGAACAGTTCTTAAAAAAAAATCGAAATTTAAAAGGGGTGATAATGCGCGAAGAGGGTTCTAAAAAACATTCTAAATGGTGATTTCTACTCAATTTTGGGAAGTATCAAATCGATTTCAAAAGTAATGGTTGTAAATTGATAATGACAGATCTTGTTCTAACATGGCTCTGTTTTATTTTCGTATCACTACCACCTTGGATTTGCAGGAGAAAAAAACGTTCTAAATTGCGGTTTTGTGTTATGGAAGGGCCTAGAATCATGAAATTTGGAATGGTAGTTACTAAGATATCAATGATGTCTAAGAACATTTCCTAAAAAAAATCAAAATTAAAAAAGTGTGAAAATGCGCGAAAAGCGTTGTAAAAAACATTCTAAATTGCGATTTCTATGCAACCTCAGGAAGTACTGAACCGATTTAAAATATAATGGTCAGGGCCGTGCGAAGAGAGAACTGCGCCCGGGGCAGCTTGTGAATTTGGCGCCACCTCCCCCTCCTTCAAAATTGATAAAGGGCAGAAACAGAAATAAGTTATATTGAATAAATATTTTGCATTTATTTTGGAACTTCAAAAGATTTAATTTTAATTTAGAATTTCCAAACAAATAAATAACAGCAAAAAAATATATGTACTTATTTGTTAATGAGATCAAGATGCTTTGCGAAAGATTTTCCTTAACCTTTCTTGCATATTTTTCTAGCCATTTTTAGTTGTTGTTTGTCTTTAAGCTGCAGAAAATGGGTAAAAATAGCTAACAAGCAAATTGGGAACAAGTGGTCTCTTCAACCGATAAGTACTAAGAAAGCAAAACAAACAAAAAACCTGCAGAACATAATGTAAAAGATAAAAATAAATTATAATTTCAGTACATTAATTAAGGAAGATAACTGAAACAATGTTTTAATTAACATAAAATAAAATATAATATCAAGCAAATACATTTACTTCTATTTTACTTTTCTTGCGTTTAGGGAAGCAAAATCGTTTATTATTTTATGTGTAAAGATTGCGTCACACTGAATTTTATAGAAAGTAAACTCCGATTGCTTAATCTCTCGACTCAAAGTAGCTCTTAAGTAGTTTTTTATTATTTTATTGTTACTGGAATACTTATACATTATGTACGCTGTCTCCATGTTTTTGTAATTCCTTGTTCTCCCTAAGTTAAAATTATGGAGCAACTAAAGAATTTCTAAATGATCCATTTTATAAAACTTCTTATCTAATGGTAGAAATGTTTTCGTATTTAAAACCTTGATTAATAATTCAAGTTCATTCAAGCCAGAAATAAATGGTAATGTCCAGGCAATATTAACTTAACAGATTTTCGGTTGATTTTAGAATCACACCAGTCAGAACCTCAAATTCTTGTTACACGTTTCTCAGTTTCGTAAACCTCCAAATCAGTTGCACGGTTATAGTGTCTCTATGTAACACGAAATCCTTCACTTTTATATAAACTTCCACTTTCATCAGGAGCTTCGTAGTCAAATTGTCCTGCGAATTTTACGTTTTCTGTTTTGCTCAAATTAGGACTCTACATTTACGGACATTACCAAATCTTCGCTTTCTTGGTCAAAAATTTCCTCTCTTATTGTCTGAAATGTGTTTTTTAGTGTTTCAATCAGTTTGCTGGCGATCAAAATATTGACAGTATTTTTTCTTTTTTGTTTTTCGTGAGTATAATATTAACTTTTTCTATTTCCTTTAAAAGGCTGTGTCAAACTACTAGGCCGTAAATAAAGGGGAATTTATTTATTTGCTTTATTAAGCTTTTTGCTCCTGAGTAAGTTTACTCATTTTACTTCATTTCTATAAGGTCTTCCAGAGCTTTTAAAATTTGTGGCAATTGTTTGTAAACTGCGGATATAGCTCTATTTTTTCATGACCACAGAATATCGCAATGTTTCTTTAAATAAACTGATAAGTGGGACATAAGTATATCCCATCTTTTAGTAGAAGAGAAGAAAAAAAAACACATTTTATGCAGTTCCGGACATTTTTGGACATACACCAGCAGCACGTACTCAAAGTTTAGAGAATGTGCAGAACATAGTAAAAAATAGACAATTTATTTACCTTGACGATTCGTGCCACCCCCTTATATTGGGAAGCCATATTTGCACCATATCACAACATTGAGCTCTGTAGGGTCGATGTTGGTGTTGTTTATGACGGCCGATTATCTACAAGTTGGATATAGTAGAGTGGGGTGGTTCTGTAGGGTCTTTCTAAGGGAACCTAACCCGTATTTACGCAAGGTTCGAAGAAAACTACAGACAATTGTGAACGATTAGGCTGACGTGCGCGATTGGGTCGAACTCAGCACCTTCCGTCTACCATCTTTGAGAACAGAACCTCTCGTGCAGCTGTGAATGTCGAGATTATCGGACATTAGCTTATCCTAAATTTCTTGGGCTATTTTTTTTTTTTTTTTTTTTTTTTTTTTTTTGACTTGATATAGTCAAGAAACATTTCCACAATTGAAAAATTTCCATTTTCGGTATCGTATAATTTGCGTCATTTGTTCTTTGTGAGGTGTACTGGATTCCTAAATTGGACTGTGTTTAAAATTCAATAACTTGCAAATGGTGACAATTATTAAAAGAAATTCTTGCTAGAGAGTTATGTAAGGTATCAGAAGCCTTTTTACTGCGGTTCTAAGTTTTATTTCCAAATAGCAGACATAGGTGGCAAGCAATAAGCTCTCAGTGGAGGTGTAAACTGAAATCCCTTAGCATCATGGCGAGGTAGGAGGCTAAATATATAGAGTAGGCTCCTAAAAATAAGATTGTATTGGAGAATGAGACAATCTCCATATATTTAACCTCCTCTTTCCGCATCAGTGTTGGGCGACTTCAGTTTTGGCCTTGATTGAGCACCTATGGCGCTAGATGTTGTCTTTATAGTTCTTGTGTGATTATACATTGCTAGCATAATTGTCAATTCAGTATAAACTTGATTTATTTTTACGAATATGGTTTGATAAAGTATACTGCTGTAACCTGGCTTGACTATAAACCTGTTTAATTCTTCAACAAATCATCGATATTTATGTTGTAATGTGAAATTGTAAAACTGCAGTATAATAATTGAAAAAGGCATTTGTAACGCGAGCAGCCAGTGGATTTGGTTCTCCCCTCGGCGTTGCACTATCACTCTAAAGCGTAAGCTGAGTTCCCGAGGTGGTCATCCCTGCTTGCAGCGCCATCTATAGTTACTATTTGGAACTAAAGCCAGGAATCGAGGTTAAAAAAAGACTACTGACATTTTACATTACCTTCCCGCAATTTTTTTTTTTAATTATCCATTTAAATAGCCAGTCAGTCCATTTTAGGACACTCGGTATATGGAGTGCGATCGAACGAAATTGAAAAAATAACTTGCTCTATGAATTTCTTCTACAATCATTTTTCTTACTTCATTGGCAAGAAGGTTCATAATTTCATCCTGAATATAATTCACCATTTATATTTTTTACTTTCAATAATTTTCACTTTTGCTCTTTTCAAATTTGCTGTCGATTACATGATTTAATTTTAAACGTCTCTCAAGTTCCTTTTAGCGAATGTATGCATTGCTGTGTTCTAGAGCATTTTCATGCTCAGGAATTTTAGGAGTTAATTTTTTCCACTTGAAAAACCCAGAATCGGGATTGGCTAACATTGGAGGGCGATCATGATAATTGGTGAATAATAAACAGAGAAAACAAGATATAGTGATTCCCTTAATTAAGTTATCCAATAAGCCGCAATCACCGTTAATAATTTCTCCACTAGGTGTAATTTTCTTGAACGTTACTTTAAAAAAAAATTTCGTCCTTCTACAACCGCAGATTTCATGTAATCAGCATTTTTCATCCTGTGCTGGACCTTTTTTTAAGAGCAAAGTAATGACCGAATGACTATAAGAATGATCCCATAGTGGAATCAGAATAGGTTAGCAATTCATAATTACTGAGTGTGGGAGGTGGCAGAAACTTTCGTATACGATGTAAATGGGGCCGCAGATTGCAAAAGTTTAAAAAAATACTGCAATAAGATATCACAAAAGCATATTATAAAATCATCAAATCTAAAGAACTCAATGAAAAGTATATGTGAGCGATGCAATAACTTTGATATGAAAAATGTACATACTTTCAGATCGGAAAAAAATTCCCAATATGAAAATCTATACACTTTTTTTTTTTTTTTTTTTTTTTTTTTAACAAAAAAAAAAACAGAATATCGAAGAGTGAAAAACAATTTCCAATAAAAATAATCGATGACAAAAAAAAAAAAAAAAAAGGAAATTAGTAGTACAAATTTGGCGCCCCTGAATATCCGCGCCCGGGGCGCCCGCCCCCTTCGCCCCCCCTTTCGCACGGTGCTCATAATGGTGTAAAAATGTTGGTAACAGCTCTTGCTCCAAGATAGGCTATATTTTATGTTTGTTTCCACTACCTCAGAGGCGATGCAGGAACTAAAAACGTTCTAAAAATGCGATTTTTGAATTATGGAAGGACCTAGATTCATGAAATTTTGCATGGTATATATTTATTAGATATAAATTATCTCTAATAACATTTCTTTAAAAATTTGAAATTTAAAAGGGGTTAAAATGCGCTAAAAGCGTTCTAAAAACGTTCTAAATGCCGATTTGTGAGCAATCTCAGGTAGAATCAAACTGATTTCAAAAGTAATGGTAGGCAAATTGATGCTGACAGTCTCTGCTCTAAACTAGACGCTATTTTATGTCGGTGTCATTATCACCTGGAGGTTGCAGGAGCAAAAAACGTTCTAAGTTTAGATTTTTGTGAATGGTAGGGGCTAGCAACTTGAAATTAGGCAAGGTACATATTTATTAGATATAAATTATCTTTAAGAACAGTTTCGATAAAATTGGAAATTTAAAAGTTGTGAAAATGCGCGTTCTAAAACGTTGTAAAAACTTTCTAAATTGCGATTTCTACTCAATCTCAGTAAATACCAAACCTATTTCAGAATTAATGGTTGCAAATTGATGGTGACAGTCCCTGCTCCAACATGGGCTATATTGTATGTTGCTGACACTACCATCTGGGGCTGCAAGAGCAAAACAGGTTCTAATTTGCGTTTTTTGCATAACTGAGGGGTCTAACATTTTGAAATATGGCATGGTATTTACTTATAAGATGCAACTGCTTTCTAAGAACAGTCGAAAGAAAATTCCAAATTTAAAAGGATGAAATGAGCGAAAAGCTTTCTAAAAACGCTGTAAACTACAATTTTTATGCAATCTTATCAAATACCAAGCCGATTTAAAAAATAATCATGACAAATTGTTGGTGATAGAACCTGCTCAAACATAAGTTATATTTTATGTCTGGTGCCACTACCACCAGAGGGTTGCAGGGGCAAAAATCTTTATAAATTGCGATTCTTGTGATACTGAAGAGGCTAGAAACTTTAAATATGGCATGGTAGTTACTTATAAAATATAAATGCCCTCGAAGGACTGTCGAAAATAAATTCGAATTAAAAAGGGATGAAGCGAAGGGGAGGTGCGAAAAGCGTTCTAAAAAAGTCCTAAATTACGATTTCTATGCAATTTCAGGGAATATAAACCGATTATAAAAGTAATAATAGCGAATGAATGGTAACAATCACTGATCTTACACAGGCTATATTTTATGCGGATGATTCTACCACCTGAGGTTCACAGGAACAACAAACGTTCTAAAAAAGGCTTTTAAAAGCTTTCAAAATTACGTTTCTGTGGAATATTAGGAAATAACAAACCGATTTCAAAATTAATGTTGGCAAATTAATGGTGACAGTTCCTATTTCAACATAGCCATTTATGTTGAGAGAGGTGGTAGGTGGTAGGACTTGGAATTTGACATGATGGTTAATTTTAAGATGTAAGAAGATGGTTTCTAAAAAATTCAAAACTTCAAATGAATACTGAAATAAGCATATTAATTATGCATAAAAGTTTCAAAATATTTTCTAAATTGTCATTTATTTACTTTTATTTCTTTTTATCAATTGAAGACTAATTTCTGCCTAATGCCATGTAATAATGAAGTTTAGTCAAACAGTGTTTTAAATAGTAATTTTTGAATTATTCCTAAAAGTATAATTTCTTTTAATAAAAATTAGACATGTAAATATCACTTGGCATATTTCAAATATTACGCGAGCAAAGCCGCGGTGTTTGCTAGTAAATGATAAAATGGAGCATATAACACCAAGGGACACAAATTACCCACTTATTGGAGAATCGCCCACATTTATTTCATCGTTCTGTACTTGTGCCAGTTTAATAAAAGTTCTCATTTATAAATATCGGAGTATGTTTTTTAATTCTCCTGTATATCCTCAGTGAGTGGAGTTAATTTAAATCACCCCCGCAAATGAAGTACATAAATTGGTGCTGATTAGTTTTTGGTGTAAATCGCTCAACAGGTGGCGCTGTTATGCAGCATTTTTCACGATTTGGACAATAGCTCAATCTCCAGAACTAATGCACGTATTTTCATCAAATTTCAGATTCAGTTAGTCCTTGATATGAGTTGACGGTTTATACATTTTGGTGTAAATCGCTCAACAAGTGGCGCTGCTATGCTACATTTTTCAGAATTTCCGCTATAGCTCTGTTTCAATAACTAAAACACGAATTTTCATCAAACTTCACATTCAGGTATACCTTGATATCAATTAGTGCTGTTTATGTTTTGGTGTAAATTGCTCAACAGGTGGCGCTGCTATGCTACATTTTTCAGAATTTCCGCTACAGCTCTATCTCAAGAACTAATGCACGAATTTTCATCCAACTTCAAATTCAAATATACTTTGATATGAATTGGTCCAAAATTGATATAATTTCTTGTACTATTTAAGTGATTTAATTGACGTGATTTATATAGAAGAAAGTTTTGTAATGGCCACAGCATACTAATTTTGTGAAGATAGCACATTTGCAGTGTTATCTGTGAACAGGCGTGACCAACTTGGTATTTTGGATCACCAGGTGTGCACTCTTTAATTCTGATGGGAATATCGCCCAGAAACAAAAATTTTATTCGATTTTCAGAAGTAATTCAGATACTTAACATAATCTATTTACTTAATTTTTAAGTTTATATATATCGAAAAACTGATAATTTAGAAAATAAAGAGCAAAAGAAATAAAACATTTATTCACCAGTTAAAGGTTTTGTTGGCTGATGTTTTATGTTATAATTATTATTTTGCCAAGAGTTTGAAATATATTCAAACGGTCATATTAGCTTATTCTCACATAAATATTAATCTTTGTTGACTATAGAAATTTTTCTAATAACAATCAATCAGAAAGGAACTCCCACTATGGCAGCCATGGGCAATGAAATAGGAAAACTGTGAAATGATCATTCTAGCTAAAAAATAAATGAATTCAACCTCAAATAAATATAAATTCATTAATCATCTTTTATTCAGAACAAATTTTTATAGAGAGGGTATCGTAAACTTCTAACTATCACTAGGAAATAATTGAGATATCTGGATAAAAATATTTTCTGCATATTAATTAATCCATCTTTACCTAATGTTATAAATTACAACTATTAATGTTGATTCGTTTGTTTTCAGGAAGCTGAAGATTGAAGTAATCTGCAGTATGGAGAAGATAGAGGCTGCTCCCCCCCCCCCCCCTCGTACAGTGCTCAGAAAATTCACAATGAAATGTTTGCGGCTCATGGAAGTGATAGTCCATCACATGACACTGTTGTTAGATGGAAAAGGAATTTTCAAACTGGCCACTTGTCCCCCATAGACGATCCAAGGTGTGGAAGAAAAAAATTGAGGAAAAGACCGAAAGGTAACTAGCCAAATACTCGTGAATGCGACACATCTTAATTACGACAGTGTATGGAAAACTAACTCGCGAAGACCTGAACATATCAAACATCTCATTACGCTGAGTTCCAAGATTGCCCACCCCCCTTTCCACTCCCCCATCTCGATTCTTGGTTGAGGAATCTAAGCGATGTGGCTAAATAACCCGATCTCGCTTTAAGCGACTTTTTCTTATAACCATAACTCAAAAAACATTGTGGGGTCAGTTTGACACCACGAAGGAGGTGGTACACACTAGTGATGGGCGATTCTCGAGAATTCGACAATCGAGAAAAATCGTCATCGTAAAAAATCACAATCGATACAGCCATCGATTAATTCATAGAATCTACAATCGAGATGTTTTACAATCGATTATAACGAGAAAAGCTAAAAACAGTTATTGGAAAACTTAGCTATTATTCTGGCCGACAATTTCATAGTAGTGATAGGGCTTAGTGATGGGCGATTCTCGAAAATTAACCAATCGAAAAAAATCGTTATCGTAAAATACACAATCGATACAGTCATCGATTACTTTCGAGAATCTACAAAGGAGATGTTCTAGAATCGATTATTGAAATCATTGTTTTTACATATATATAAGGCATTTATTAAATATAGGGTAACTGAAAACAGATGGAATAAAAAAACAACAAACCAAAGGGAAACTATAAAGGAGCCATAAGACTGGAAAAGTCTTGTAAGGGTGCCCCCTGGTTGAAAAAAGCTGAAAAAACGCGAGTAGCTATGAAGCGGTAAGGGGAGTTTAAGTATCAAAAATTAGAATTTTTCGGCAATTAGTACCAAAATGGCCAAAGAAATAAGAATCAAAAGCACCCCCTAGTGGCAAAAATATGAACTAAAGGATGATAAAAGGGATCAAAATTTTTTATTGATTTTTCTACGTCATTTGAGATTGCATCTTTAATTTCCCCATTTTTATAAAGTCTTCGACTGGAATACATTAAACGCACTCCCGCGGGGAGCAAAGTAGGAGGGAGGGGCAAGGAAAGTGCATAATATGAATAAGTGATCACAGGACTTTCCAACGATATGGCACATGAGGGGTGTCGGCTAAATTTAGTAAAGTGCCCCCGCTCGGGGGAAAAGTAAAGGGAGGGGCGCGGGAGATATATAAAATGAAATAGTAGTCACAGAGCTTTCCAATGATATATCACATGAGGGGTGTCAGCAAAAGATAGAAAAGAGTCCCAACTCCCAGGATTCCAATTATCGTGCCCCCCCCCCCCCGAAATATACCCTGCCCATCCTTCTCTTTGAAATTTTCATATATTAAAAATTATTTATCGGAGGGCTCCGTAAAAAAATCCGATCTAAAATGTTTAAAAACGCTACGATTTCAAAAAAGTTCGAAAAGTGCCTCTCTCGGGGCGCCAAACTAAGGAAGGAAGAAGAAAGGTTCATAATATGAAAGAGTAACTTTGCGATGATAACCGAAAACTTTCCGATGATAGATCAAATGACTGGTCCAAAAAAAGTTTGAAATCTACCCCTCCCACGCGGGTTCCCTCTTTTATCCTAGAATATACCCGGAAATCACGCAGCCCCACTTTTAAAATTTTATATTTAATAAATAATATTTATCGGAGAGCTCCATTAAAAAACCTCATTTAATGATATTTATTGTAGAAATCTCTACAATTAAAAAAAAAGTCACCCCCGCACCGCCCCCCCCCCCCCCGAACCCCTTCCGGAATCAACTCTGGGAGGAGAAAGGTTCATAATATGAAAGAGTGGTGAAAGGACTTTCCGATGATATGTCAAGGAGAGGTTTGGTAAAAGTTTGAAAATTACCCGCCCCCCCCCCCCTCCCTTTGTGCACTCTCGCGCACCCCAGAATTCACCCACCTTCCTCTTTGAACTTTTTATTTTTAATAAATAGTATTTATCTGAGTCTCCAGGTATGGGGCAGCTTGGCAGAGCTAAAGTAAGAGAAACATTGAAAATTCGTGGCAAAATGACACTAAATTTAACAGTAAAGTTTGAAACTAGGACTATACAGAACTGAATACATAAACCACTATGCTTCATAACCCACATCGGTTAACAGCAATAAAATGATAAGTGCCAGTTAAACTGATGGCATTGAGCTCACAGGTTATTAACACTAACTGTATATTATACTCTTATTTCAAAGAATAATGTCCCTCAAATAATAAATGAAGGGAAATATCCCCCGTTTGCCCCTTTTATACTTAACCAATGAACCTCCAAATCTAATCAGGGAAACTCCTTAACTATAATAAATCAGTATATCAAATTTGAAGCAAATCAAATAATTCTGCATGAAAAAAAGGAACATATCGCTAAATTAAGGGTGGTCTAACCCCTTTAACCCTTTTATACTTAACTAATGAACCTCCAAATCTAATCAGGAAAGCTCCTTATCAGAACAAACATAGAAAAAAAAATTCAAGTAAATTGAATAATTCTCCATGAAAATCCGTTTATCTAAATTAAGGGGACTTGCCCCCTTTTCGCCCTTGTATACTTAACCAATGAACCTCCAAATCTAATGAAGGAAGCGCCATATCGGAATAAATCTGTATATTAAATTTGAAGCAAATCCAATAATTCTGCATGAAAAACCCTTTTATCTAAATTAAGGGGAGACTAGCCCCTCCCCTTTATACTTAACCCATAAACCTCCAAATCTAATCAAGGCAGCTTCTTAACATAATAAACCGGTATCCCAAATTTGGAGCAAATCAAATAATTCTGCATGAAAAACCCATTTATCTAAATTAAGGAGGGGGTCTACCCCCCTTTCCCCCTTTATACTTAACTAATGAACCTCCAAGTTTAATCAGGGAAGCTCCTTAACATAATAAACCGGTATACCAAATTTGGAACAAATCGAGTAATTCTGCATGAAAAACCCATTTATCTAAATTAAGTGGGGGACCAGCCCCCCTTCTCCCCCTTTATCCTTAACCAATGAACTTCCAAGTTTAATCAGGGAAGCTCCTTAACATAATAAACCGGTATACCAAATTTGGAGCAAATCAAATAATTCTGCATGAAAAGCCCATTTATCTAAATTAAGGGGGGACCAGCCCCCCTTCTCCCCCTTTATACTTAACCCGTAAACCTCCAAATCTAATCAAGGCAACTTCTTAACGTAATAATCCGGTATACCAAATTTGGAACAAATCGAATAATTCTGCATGAAAAACCCATTTATCTAAATTAAGGGGGGGGGCGGACCAGCCCCCCTTCTCCCCCTTTATCCTTAACCAATGAACTTCCAAGTTTAATCAGGGAAGCTCCTTAACATAATAAACCGGTATACCAAATTATGAGCAAACCAAATAATTCTGTATGAAAAGCCCATTTATTTAAATTAAGGGGGGGGGGGTCTAGCCCCCTTCTCCCCCTTTATACTTAACCCGTAAACCTCCAAATCTAATCAAGGCAACTTCTTAACATAATGAACCGGTATACCAAATTTGGAGCAAATCGAATAATTCTGCATGAAAAACCCATTTATCTAAATTAAGGAGGGGGTTTATCCCCCTTTCCCCCCCTCATACTTAACTAATGAACCTTCAAGTTTAATCAGGGAAGCTCCTTAACATAATAAACCGGTATACGAAATTTGGAGCAAATCGAAGAATTCTGCATGAAAAACCTATTTATCTAAATTAAGGAGGGGGTGGGGACCAGCCCCCCTTCTCTCCCTTTATCCTTAACCAATGAACCGTCAAAACTAAACAGCGGAACGCCTCATCAGAATGAACATAAAAAAAATTGAAGCAAATCGTACATTTTAATCAAGAGTTATCGCGTTACGTACATACATACGTACGTACGTACAGTACATGCATACACACAGAACCGACGGGTACATTAGCTCTCAGGCTTAGATAGCCTGTGAGCTAAAAAGAGATTGGATAAGCAGATGGACTCCTTTGAGAAATTATGACTTAAACCAGAAATGCGGTAAGTTTGACTCTGAAAGCTTCATTTCCATCTCGCATTTCGGCAAATCTCATCTCGATGATTTTTCCAGCATTTCGACGCTTCCAGATGGCAAGCTGCTCGATGGTTGGTGCTCTCGCGGTTTTAAACCTTTCGGGATGGGAAGTCTCTCGAGATTTTCCTCTCGCCCTTTTCAACCTTTCCCGATGGGAAGCCTCTCGCTTGTTACTCTCGTCCTTTTCGAAATCTCCCAATGAAAAGCCTTTCGAGGATTTCTCTCGCGCTTTTCAACATTTCGCTATGAGAAGCTTTTCGAGGATTTCTCTCGTCCTCGGCAGAGAAGAAAAGTAAGAAAATTTATCTAGAGTACCAAGGGATGAGATAGAGAAAAAGGCATGACAATGAGCTGTGAAATGAAGCTTTAATTTTCAAAGTTTCTCTTATTTTAGCCCTACCAAGATGTCACATACCTGGAACCCTCCGATAAAAATTATTTATTAAATATAAAATTTTCAAAGAGGAAGGTGGGTCGGGTGATTTCGAGGGAGGAGGACGTGAGAGTGGACTCATGGGGTGCAATTTTAAAAATTTTACCGAACCCTTCCTGTGGCATATAATCGAAAAGCCCTTTGACCACTTCTTCATACTATGAACCTTTCTTCGCTCAAAGGGGGGTGGGGAAGGGGCGAACAAATTTTTAAAACCGTAGCCGATTTCTATAATAAATTTAAATATCACTTTAAATATGGGTTTTTTATGCAGTCTTCCGGTAAATATTATTTATTGAACATAAAAATTTTAAAGTGGCGGCTGTGTGAATTCTGGGGTGAAAGAGTGGGCCCAGGAGGGGAGAGAGGGGGAGCAATTTTCAAACTTTTTTTGGACCAGTCATGTGATATGTCATCGGTAAGCTCTCGGATGACTCTTTCATATCGGATGACTTTTTATGGAGCCCTCTGCTAAATATTATTTATAATATATGAAATTTCAGGACACTTTTCCAAATTTAGCCAAGACCCCTCATGTGACATATCGTTAGAAAGGTTTGTGAGTACTTATTAGTGCTATGCACTTCCGGTGGCCGCCCCCCTCCACTTTACCCCCCCCCCCCCCCCGGAGGACACTTTTCCAAATTTAGTCAGTACCCCTCTTATGAGATATCGTTGAAAAGGTCTGTGACTACTTATTGATGTTATGCACTTCCGGTGACAGTCCCCCCACTCTTTGCCCCCCCTGGGGGACACTTTTTCAAATTTAGTCAAGACCCCTCGTGTGAGATATCGTTGGAAAGGTCTGTGACTACTTATTGATGTTATGTTCCTACGGTGTCCCCACCACCACTTTGCCCCCCCCCCCCCGGGGGCACTTTTCCAAATTTAGCCAACACCCCTCATGTGAGATATCGTTGGAAAGGTCTGTGACTATTTATTGATGTTATGCACCTCCGGTGACAGTCTCCCCCAATTTGCCCCTCCCGGGGGACACTTTTTCAAATTTAGCCAAGACCCCTCATGTGAGATATCGTTGGAAAGGTCTGTGACTACTTATTGATGTTATGCTCCTCCGGTGTCCATCCCCCCCATTTTGACCCCCCCCCGGGGGACACTTTTCCAAATTTAGCCAAGACCCCACATGTGAGATATCGTTGGAAAGGTCTGTGACTACTTATTGATGTAATGCACCTCCGGTGACCGCCCCCCCCACTTTTCCCCCCACGGGGGTGATTTTCTAAATTTAGCGGAGACCCCTCATGTGACATATTGTTGGAAAGGCTTATGACCACTTACTCATGTTATCCACCTCCCGCACCCCTCCCCCCTTTCCCCCCCACGGGGAGGGCATTTTTATAAATTCAGATCCAGACTTCTCATGTGACATATGATTGGAAAGGCCTAAAGACCTGTGACGACTTAATCATATTATGCAGCTGCTGTGCCCCTCCGCTCGCTTTGACCCCTCCCCCAAGAGATCTGGTCCGATGTTCATTCGTTTCGATATTATATTTTTTACAAGATTTTGTAGTGCGTGCACACCACACCCGCCTGCTATCATATATCAGTGCCGTATATAGCGGGTAACCTGTTCGTGATTTCATATTACAAGATTACGTATAAATTAGGGGCCCCGATTAAAGGAGGGGCCCGCTAGCGGTCGAAGTCACCTAGTCTTTATTAACATCGACTCTTTCCAGTTCACCCGCAGACGATTCTTGATAAATGTATGACGTATATAATACATAATATATGATTTATAAAAGAAATTTGCAAATTGTAGTCATCGAGAAAAAATTTATACAATCGAAAAATATCGAGATGTCCATACAATCGAGAAAATCGAGAAAAACATCTCGTTATCGCCCATCACTAGTACACACATATCGCAAAAGACGTCATTTTTTTTCGAACAGGAAATTCTCTTGAAGTATATTAGGTATTCTAACCCTTTCATGATCTGACCCTTAAAAATAGAAAAAAATCAGTAAACCTCAATCTCTCAATCTTTCCAGCAGAGAAACAAAAGTTGCCAATTTATACTAAAATGAAATTGAACCAATTAAAAATCAAAAGTTTGATCCAATTCTAAAAGCAAACCGTCTTTCAATTGACAAGATGATCCATGCTCTTCAAAAATGAAAGAGGCAACTAGTCGGAGACAGTTAGATCAAATCAGCTACTAATCCACATATTCCGAGGGTTCAACACATCCACAAACCTGAAACTTTATTTTAAAAATTGAATCCTAGAATCTCTACAAAGTAAAAATTGATTCACATTGATTAATATTGATCTCTCAGCACATAAACTTGTTCCTTGTATCAAAGAACATACAAGCCATCAGGAGAAAGGTTTAGGTTGAAAATTTTTAAATTATTAAAAACTTTAACATCTTTAAATAAAACTCGTAAAAACTTAAACAAAATACAAAAATATTGCACATTATACACATTGCATTTAAAGCTAAACTGAAAATCCCCCAAAAGTTTTCATCAGGTAATTAAAATCACTGTGCCTTAAAATAATATTCAACACAAGGTTCCAAACCATGAAAACACATGTAAATGACTAAATGAGCTACCATGATCAGCACAAATTACTTAGATTAATTTTTATAGATAAAGACTTAGAAAAACAAAAAAATATATTAAACATTGCCATAATAAGGTGTTCTCAAAACACACCCCACCTATTTGTAGGGATTAAACATTAAGTGAAGACTCAAAGGCTAATGTCATTACACTTAATTTAAACTCTTAAAGATCTCAAGAAAAACCTATTAAAATTTATAGGCAATGGAAAAGTAAAATAAAAAATTAAATTTCTATTACCGTTTATTACATTAATTTCTATTAAAAAATTAGGTTGCTTAAAGAAAAATTTAGAAACTACAGGGTTGTTATAATTAAAGTTCGCCTATTCAGAAGGCTCTAGAGCCGGTTCTATGGCTCCAAACGAAACAAAATTTCACTAGTACGTAGTTGAAGAGATGCGCTCTGCGAAAATCGAAAAAAATATTAGTTACATTTTTCGTCAGTAGGTGGCGCTGCGCCAATATTTAAAGCGATGCTTGCAGATTTATTATATCAATTTCAGTCAATCCAGACGAAGCACAAAAATTTAAAAGGTTCAACAAACTTCGAGGAACTGCGAATTGTTATAATTAAAGTCCTCCTAATCAGACAGCTCTAGAGCCTGACCTATGACTCCAAACAATACAGAAAAATGAATAATTTCATGTGATGTAATCTGCATCAACAAAAATAAAACATGTCGCTCGGCAACGAGGAAATAACGAATAACATTATGCATGCCCAATGAATCCTCCACCATTTTCAATAACGCATTCCATTCTCAGAATTGTGCTTTCTACAGCATTGCGTAAACTGCTTCCCACACTAAGGCGACACATAAGACATGTCGCTTGAATTCGCTGGAAAAACTTGTTTAAAACAGGTTTGAAACAACTTAGTTCTTTGTTTCGACCGGTTTTTGCGCTATTTGTTGCGGCTACATGTCGCTTGTCGCCTTAGTGTGGGATGCCCCTAATACTGCTTTCAGATCAGAGATTGTCTGACATCTGTCTTCAGATACAGTATCTTTCAAAAATCCCCAGAACCAAAAACCGCATGGTGTTAGATCAGGCGATCGTGGTGACCAGACTGTTTGAAAACAACGATTTATGATATGGTCTTCTGTAAAATGGCTTATTGAGAAAGTCCGAACTGCTCTAGTAATGTACGGTGGTGCACCGTCTTGCATAAACACGATATTTTGAAGGCAGCTTCGCTGTTGCAGCTCGGGAATCAGAAAATTTGACAACATATTGAGATACCTTCTCCCATTTACGGAACATGTAATGGGTCCTGTGGATGTTAGTTCCTCAAAAAAGTATGGCCCTATCATAAACGTAGTTGTGAAACCGCACCACACCGTCACTTTAGCTGCATGCAATGGAACTTCTTGGACAACATTAGGATTCTCTCTCGCCCAAATTCGACAGTTGTGTGTGTTCACTTGTCCTTTTAAATAAAAATGCGCTTCATCAGTCCATAGAATATTCCAGGGATTCATTTCCATGAATTGTCCACATTCATTCGTGCAAGAAACTGGAGTGAAAATGATAGCCGACTTTCGGTATCATCCTGTATTAGTTGTTGCACCCTCTGAATCTTGTATGGATGGTAGCGTAAAATTTGACGCATCACTTTTCTCACAGTGGAAATCGGCATATCGACTTCATTCGCAATAGCTGGCACACTTGCATTACCAAATGATGACTGGCTTGCTAAATCCACGGCAGCAGTAGCAATATCTTCAATGCTAGAAATGTCTACCTTTTTTCGTCCTCTGCCAGGAAGAATGTCGAGTTTTTCTGTTTCCTCGAACTTTTTAATCATTTTGTGAACTCCACTATCCGACATTGGTCCACGTATAACATCTTTTAGTTTCCGGAATTCTCGAAGAGCTGCAGCTGCGTTGCTGTTATTTTGATAAAATAACTTTACAAGAAGTGCATTTTCTTTCAAAATTACCATTCTCCACAAAACGTAGATTCAAATGCTTTTCAGTAACAATCAACTGTTTGTCTAAAATTTGAATAAAATATGATCTTTTTCAAGAGTTGGGTGAAATTTTGTGATTTTGTGTCTTTCATCTGGATTGACCGAAATTGATATAACGAATCTGAAAAAGTTTACTTTTACCAACTGTGAAATAAAATTTACTGCATTTTGTTCTTTACAAAATAAAGAAATCTGCAAATATCGGCTTAAATATTGGCGCAGCGCCACCTATTGACAAAAATTTTAACTAATTTTTTTCTTTCAATTTTCGCAGAGCGCATCTCTTCAACTACGTACTAGTGAAATTTTGTTTCGTTTGAAGCCATAGAACCGGCTCTAGAGCCTTCTGAATAGGCGAACTTTAATTATAACAACCCTGTATATAATTAACTTTTAAAAAAATTCTCCAATCAATGGCTACAAATCGTTGATTTCAAACATGAAACTTCAAGAACTTTTAATAAAAGTTCAATATTAAAATTATTTCACTATTAAGGACAGCTGAAAGAGAACAACTTCAAATATACATTTAAATCAAGGAGGAAAATGTCAATCAGGGCAAACAGAGCAGAGCAAATAAATTAAACAGATTTTCTTTATTCACAGAACATATCAAACATAAGACAAGGGACAATTATGTCACAGAAATAAAAGCATCCTAATCAAATGACTTCCAATATAGCCCGGCTATACACGTGACTATTAAAAATAAATCTTAGTTGAAAATTTATAAAAATTCAGTGACTAAAAAAAAAATTTAGATTAAATATTCAAAAAGTTTAATTTATATCTATATCACATGACCCTCAGTTAATAAATTTAAGCCTAAAACAAAATATTATAAGTTTCCAAAAAAACTAAATTTCGGAAATAAGTTTTACAGAGATAGTGAATCAAACTTACATCTATTAAACAGGACAAAAAAAATTAAACTATCAACATTTTGTGTAATCGAGCGTGTCACTGAAATCACGACCTTCGAAATAAGTTAACAGCCAAAAATAAAACTTACTAAACTGTAAAAAATAATTAAAAGAAACCATTTAATGTCAGTGTAACCAGACAGTGTACCACAATCAGTGTAACCAGACTAACCTATTGCTATTTCCTGCATTTAAATTAAATGGCAATATATATATATATATATATATATATAAATAGACTATTAACAAAATTATAAAAGAAATGATTTAATCATCTATTGAAAAAGCTATAAAGGTAATGGATTGGCATTAATGTGCTATTAAAAATTCTAAGAGGGCCTAGGATTAACAAATTAAATCCTTTAAAAAGATTTCCTTCCTTAAATTCACATGTCAAAAAGGGTTAACTTCAAAATTCATAATAGCATCACATTATAAAGATTCCTAAACTTAAAAGACTCTTAATTATACTTTATATTTAATAAGAAGAATTTGCATTACATATATTAAAAATATCAGAAAGCAATTCTAGCAAAAGAAAACATATGATGGTGTAAACTAAAAATACCTAAAAACTTCTTTAAAATAAATACGTTTTGAAAAGCCATTTCAGGATCTGAAAAATTAATGTGGTGACTGGAAATTTTGAGACAATGCTGGCTAATAAGCACTCAGGAACAGTACAGTTCAGCTTTATAGGTGCAGGTTTACGGTCGCCAGTCGCCACGTGGCGACTAAAGTTTTTGATTTGGTGACTAATTTTTGGCGTCTAAGTCGCCATCCTCTGGCGAATTTCGCGTTTTTTTTCTCGCGATCATTTGACGAAAATCGCGTGTTTTTTCGCGATCCTCTAACCAAAATCGCGTTTTTTCGCGATCCTTTGACGAAATTCAAGTTTATATAGCGATTCTTTTACGAAATTTGCGAGGGTTTTTGCGATCTTTTCATAAAATTCTCATTCTTCTGCAATCTTTTGACGAAATTCGCGTTGTTTCTCCGATCCTTTGACAAAATTAGCATTTTTTATGCTATCCTTTGATGAAATAAGTTTTTTTTTGACGAAATTTGCGGGTGTTTTCGGGATTCTTTGAAGAAATCCATATTTTTCCGCTGATACTTTGATGAAGTTGACAATTTTTTGGCAACAATTAGCAAAATTCGTATTTTCCCGCGATTCTTTGACGAAATGGGCGATTTTTTTCTGAGAAAATCGGCGAAATTTCCGTTTTTAAGCCATCCGTTGACGAAATTCGTGTTTTTTTTTACGAAATCTGCGGAGTTTTTTTTTGCGATCCTTCGACGAAATTTCCCCCTTTTCTTCTGACGATTGACACAATTGATTTTTTCGGAGACCATTTGCCGAAATTTTCGATATTTTTCCGTGATATTTTTGTATGTGTGAATTTTCGGAGCCGAATGTCTTAAATTTTCGGAAAATTCGGAATACAATCACCTCTGTAATAATCTGTGATAAGTTTAAGATATTTTTTCGTGTGTGATCTTGAAAAACAAATGTTTGAATTGTATTTTGATTTTTATAGTGCAAAATAATCTCACAGATTCACAATATTTTTCTTATATGTACTCTTGTATGACAAAAGGAAAATAAGAAATATTGTTTTTCTAATATTCACCACTGCCATGATTGCTAGCTTATTCTTATATACGTATATTTTTTTACCTCTATCTTGCTCAGCTTTATCTTCTGACTAAACATAGCTTAAGATTTATATTACAGTTAATTTATATCCAAATTAAAGTAAAATTGTCTGATTAAATGATGTAACATTTGATGTAATTTGTCTGTGTTTCTTTTGTACATACGTAGATATTATTTCACTATGAATGAGGGGTCTCACTTGTCCTGAAATTTCACGACCGGGAAATTCTTCAGTACCAGTACTTTCTTATGTAAAAATCTCTTCTTCGGTAAGAAATTTCGGTATATAATTAATTCTGTAAGTAATCATTAATGTTATTATTGTGTGTTTTCTGTTTTGCGAACACATAGTAATCTAAAATATACTGTAAAATGTTCCCATAAATATGCATATAGTATTCATTAAAAGAATCTTAAATGTATGTCGAGAAAAAACGGAACTTTTTGTAGAAATTGAGTCGGGCGGGTCCGGTCCGGGTCGAGAACTGTAAAAATGCAAACGAGCCGGGCCGGGCTGGGGCCGAACTTTTAATTTTTACACCGGGCCGGGCCTGGAAATTCCGGCCCGTGCAGACCTCTAGTTCTCACAGAAAATCTTTTCACAAGTTGAAGACGATATGCAAACCTTGTGTACTTTAAAATCATAGATTGCACAACAACAATTCACAACTTCAGAATATTAACTCTCCAGTATGGACAATAATTTGGCAGCTTAAAAATATGCAAATCGAAACATGTAGAACAAGTTGAAAATATGCAGATAAAAACATGTAGAACTTGAAAATATGAGATAAAAACATGAAGAACAACTTGACAGAAATGTAGATAAACTCCAGTCAGCCTCCATTCGGTACCACTTATTTCTTTAACCGCAACTATTTCAATCATTTGAAATTAGCTGCTCCCTTTTCTTCAGTAAAAATACAGCAGGTATGCTATAAGGTGAAAAAAAATTCTCAAACTTTTAATTTCCTTAAAAAATTAAATTATTTTATAGAATTACGAAAAACTTTTTTACAGATATACTATATTAACTTTCTTTTATTTATTTAAAAATGTTAAATTATCAAAAATATTTAACTTATAAACATAAAAGTATTATAAAATACCCCCCCCCCCCACACACACACACCTCGCAAAGCATCGCTAATTAGCTCATGGGGTTAGCGTTCACCACCATAATGCCGAACCTTTAAGGGTCAAATACGGCGAATATAACGAAAAATAAAAGTTTCAGAGCAATATGTATCAAAATTTACTTAAAATCAAATAATTATAATTCATTTTAATACTGTAACTAAAAGATTACGATGAATAAATATTAGTTGATCTTCATGTAGAAATATACTATAAAAAATAGTGGTGAGTGTGTGTGTGGGGGGGGGGGGGGGGGGGGATCAGAGCGTGTCGCTATGTACTGAAATATAGTGATTGAAAGCTTTTAAAAATTTCACTTACAAGCATTCTATTTTAGTACCTGATAAGCCGAGACTAGCTCAGTATTTTTTTTTTTTTTACTTTCACGCTGTATAATTTGCGTAAAGACAAAATTTTATTATTTAATTCTGCATAATTCAGAATGAATTTGTGTAAAGAAAAACAATTATTATTCATTTCTACATAAAAATATAATTTCTATAATTTCTAAAAGTTATAATAACAAATGCTGTCAATACATGTTATGCGTTTTTTTTTATTATTATTATTTTTTTTTTGGTTTACCTATATTACCTCTGGCCAATTTCTCCATGTTATCATGATAACAGTTAAGATTTTTTGTTATACATTTCTGTCGTTGTAAAATATCAAATTGGTTAATTGGTGAGATGTATTTAATACTTTTTTCCATACACAATCATGGGTGTGACGACGGTTTTCTGTTGAGAAGTGCTGACGGAAATGCTGAGAGTTTCGCCTCTCAATTTTGAAAACGGCAACGAAGGACATTTCATACATAGAAAAAGTTATATGTGACACGTTACAAAAATCTTTAAAATTGGATTCAAACAGACGCACTGTAGTTGATGTATCTTTTAAGTTCTGAAGTTGTTATTACCGAAAGACGCAAACATACTCTTAACCATGCAAATATCCGTAATTAATGCTCGTATTCACAAATAACTTCGACCGACGGTTGAACCCCCTACCCCCCTACACCACCACCCCGGTGCAACCAATAACCTAGAGGTCTGCACGGGCCCGGGCTTGGCCCAAGGCCCGTACCCGGCCCGCGGGCTGGGCCGGCGGAATGGAGGGAAATTTTCAAACGGGCCGGGCCGTCAGAATTAGGACAATTTTTTCAACGGGCCTGGCCGGGCCGATAAAAAAAATTAATCGGGCCTATCGGCCCGATATAAGAATTTGAGAGAAGCAGATTAAATACGAGCCATTTTCAATGAATATGACTTTTTCGAGAAGTATAAATGTGCGTTACGAGCCGATGCGAGTTTAACAACATCAATACAGAAATGTAACATGTCCATCGTAGAGATCAGCATCGTACAGCTACATGATGCCTGATCCCGAGTTTAATTTTTTCAGACTTGTGTTGGGACGGAACTGGTCTTAATCGTTCTCAGGATGTGTAGGACGGGAATTATGTTTTGTAAAAGTATTAATAGCGATAATGAACTTCTGTTAACAGTATTTTTGGAAATGTACCTTAAGGTGGTTCTCATATTTACTGCTCAGCAATGCGAAACTTTCAGACACATTTTCTGAATCATTTTTAACTATAAAGACATAAAATTGACAGGCCTGAGTATTGAAGGCATTCGGAATCGAATAGCGTTTCCATTTTTGATAAATTACGTGCAGAGATAACAGAGATTTTGTCACGTGACTGTACGTTTTTCTCCTTTCCTGTACTATCGCTTCCGGAAATTCGATTCAAAACGCTAACCTTGGCAGAATTTTCTGAAAGCTATATTACTTTTATCAAAAAAAAAAACGGCATTTACATGGTTTCTGAACAAGAATACTTGCCAATCTCACGCATTTCCGAAAAGAACTGAATTCATAAATGTGTCAAAATGTAGCTCCTTTGGATTTAAGAAAAGCCTTAAAAATGACAGAAATATTTTCACAAATCTACTTTTTATTATACAGCTTCAAAAGTTATCAAGTTTTTAAACCCTTTATTCTAAACTACATTAATCTTTTAATGAACCCTTATTTAAATTTTGAAACGTCTGTAGAGACGTTGACTAAAACACTGTAAGTAATCGTTAATGTTTACTATTGTGTGTTTTCTATTTTGCGAACACATAGTAATTTAAAATATACTGTAAAATGTTCCCATAAATATGCATGTAGTATTCATTAAAAGAATCTTAATTGTATGTCGAGAAAAAACGGATTTTTTTGTAGAAATTGAGTCGGGCCGGGCAAGACCTGTTTTCACTGATTTTTGTACGGGCCTGGCGGGGCCAGAACGGTAAAAATGTAAACGGGCCGGGCTCGGGCCGAACTTTTAATTTTTACACCGGGCCGGGCCAAAATAACTTTCCTTCGGGCGGGGCCGGGCCCGTGCAGACCTCTACAATCACCCCAGGCTGACGTTTTTAACCGGGAGTTGAAAATTCGTATTCAGCGTTTATTTCGGAGGAAAAATTGCTCAATTCACACTTCCGCGACCCCGGTTGAATGAAGTGTGCTTATTGGTTAAAAAAGTCATATGCTGTGTTCGGTTTTGTGTCGACGCATCGTTTGTTTACATTATGGAAGAAAAAAGTCAAAAAAAATTTTGAATGTAGTATACACAATATAAAAGCCCGTAATCACTCAATATCGATGAACTGAATTACAATTTATTTTCTTGCACAGTTTAAATACTTTTTAAACAATCCATTCAATTTTTTTTCTTTTTAATTGCCAACTGAGTTAGATCAGTGATTTGAAACACGTTAATTGCTAAAGTAAATGTTATTTTCAAATAAATTTTGGCATTAGCTGAATAATGAAACTTTATTTCTATAAAAAAAATTATGAAACTTAATTTGGATCAAAATCAATGAAACGTGATTTGAATCAAAACTAAAATTTTATTTCAACAACGATTATGTTGATTTGGATTATTAATGGCTATAATTAGTAATTAATTAATTAATTAATGTTTAGGAAAATATTAAAATGTGTAAAAAAAGGAAAAATTCTAGAAAATAACCTGTAGTACTGTTTTTATTTTGCCAAATCAAATTATATATGCAATTATATCCAGATGCATTAATTCTATTGTTTGGATTTTCGGCAAATGCAATTAAAATGATTAATCCTAATTGAATTAAAGAGTAATTAATATTTCTGTTGACGTTAAAAAGAGTGAAATTATATCATATTAACAGGGCTGCAGAAAATATGGTGCAGATGATTCTAGGGTGCCTCGGCACCAGGCGCAGGCACCAAGCCTCAGAGGCGCTCCAAAGGCTACTCCCCCAGCCCTCTGTATGAGAATTTTTTCATTATCTGATTTACAGGATCGCAATTCACTTCATCGTCTTTCATTATTTGCTAGCAATTTCAAAATATTTTTACATGCTCATAGACACCTATTTTTGGCTGCCATAGGAAAAATGCATATATATCTCTCTATTCTAAAGAAAAGTAACTAACGCTGTCACCGCCGACGCCGATTGATATAAAATCGATATATTGATATAAAAAAATTAAGATAATTCTTTATTGAGCAGCCCTCGTATTATCATTTTTTACAAGGATTTTTAACGTTAAGTCTTTCACCACACATCAAGCATGATCCTTTTCAAGATCATTTACATCGATCTTTTATATATAATCGATCTTGCTTCCTAGTGAGGATTCTGACAGTGTAAAATTATAAATATTATAACCGGCTAGCTTCTTCTCAAAATGCTAGATCATGGGCAATCACGATGTAATAACCAATTTCTAAAGGTCAGTGCACTGAGAAATCTGATTTATGGAAATTTGTGGAGTTAATTTAATTACAGAGAAATTTTAAACGAGGCAACACTGAATATTTACAATGCACAAAAACTAGTTGGATATGCCAATCCCAATTTTTTTTTCTATCTCATGGATGTTAATGCTTCAGAATTCACTATCTCAGTGCAAAATGAAATGATGATTTATGCCCATCATGAGGATTCTAAAGGTATAGATTCGTTGAATTGTGTGCATTTAAATAGGAGATAGAAGCGTTGCATTTTTCAAACAAATCATTGAATAACGGCACCCAACCTCTTGGATGTCTGCAACTAAAATTACCAATCCAAAGAACATAAAGCCAAATTCTTTAGATAGTATACATTTAAGCCTAATAAGAATCTATTTATGTGAAAGGGTAATAGAATATGAAGCTTGATTAAATACTGTGCATTAGTTTTTTATTTATGTTTATCGTTAAAATCGTATAAATCCTGAAGAATGCAGCATAGTAGCGTCATAGGTTTGGGTGATATACACAAAAACCTAATTAGCAACAACTTACGTCAACGTCTAACTGAATCTAAATTTGATGAATTTTCATGCATTAGTTCTTGAGATAGAGCAATTGCAGAAAACGCAATAATACAGCATAGCAGCGACAGTTTTTGGACGATTAACAGCAAAACCTAATCAGTAACATCTTAAATCAACGTCTAAGTGGATCTGAAGTAGAGGTCTGCACGGGCCGACATTTCCAGGCCTGGGCCCGGCCCGACTGACAGAAAAAAAAATTCGGCCTGGCCCGGTAAAAATGTTAAAAGTTCGGCCCGAGCCCGGCCCGGCCCGTAAAAAAATTTATTGGCCCGGCCCGAACAGCTAAAAGTTCGGCCCGAGCCCGGCCCGGCAAGAAAAAAAGTTAAAATCTCGGCCAGAGTGTTTTTACAAAACTGTTTTTACACAGAGTGTGCCAGAATGTTTTTACAAAACATTGATTTTTACGTCGATTTGGTTAAAAATTTGTCTCGTACGAGGAGTTCAGTCCAAAAATATTTATCTTAACTTTTCTTTTCATGTTTATAATCTTCATTTTAATAGAAGTGCCACAGGGTGCGATAGTTATTTTTTTAATGAATCTCTGTTTCTTCTAAATAAATATTTCAGTTATCATTAATATTGTTAATCCATATTCCATGTATTGAAGTTTTAAAAATCTGAAAAATGCTATACAGTAAAATCTAAGATGGAATTGCATAGAAAAGAAAAAAAATGCGTTATAGACAAGTTCTCTTTCTTAGCAAGTGTAAATGTATTATATATTCTTTTTCGTACTAGTATATTAATTTGGGATGGATCAACACGTTTTTCAGTTTAAAACAAGATTCCGTCATAAGCCGATTCTTTTTTCACACGTTTTACTATATTTTAATTTAACTATATTTTAATAAGCGTAGAAATCTACTATTCTTTAAAAAGGACGAATTTGAATGCTTAGTTGTAGAACAATGGCGATTTAAAAATGTATGCATTTTTTTTTTAACTTGTGCCAAGCTTAATTTTACTGACCTTTGAACGGAGTAGGCCACGCCGAGACAATCATTTTCATACGGGCTGGTTCAAAACAAGGAATGAAAATTTTTGGCCGTGAAGATTAGGAATGAAACCATAGTACCGGCTCTGTGTAGAAAAATAAATTAGGCCCGGCCCCAACCATCAGTAAAAAAGTAAGGCCTGAGCCCGGCCCGGCCCGTAAAGAGTAGTGACTAGGCCCGGCCCGTAAAGAGTAGTGACTAGGCCCGGCCCGAGTGCCGGGAAGAAAAATAGGCCCGAGCCCGGCCCGTGCAGATCTCTAATCTGAAGTTTGAGGAAAAATCCGTTAATTAGTTCTTGAGATAGAACTATTGCGGTAATCGTGGAATACGCAGCATAGCAGCACCACGTGAAGCAATTTACACCGAAAACCAATCAGCACCAATTTATACCAACGTATATCTGAATCTAAAGTTTTATTACTTCCGCGCATTAGTTCTTGAGAGAAAGCGCAGAAAATGTGTGTCACATGCAGAGTCGAATCGTGTTCAGGAGCTTCTAAAACTTGTAAATCTGTCGAAAACGGGAATTCGAAACTTTTCACGAATCCAATACTTTCTTGTTGTAAAGATAGAAGAAAGTAGTATCATTAAAAAAGGTATCTTTATTGCGTTAGGCATATACTGCCTTGGAGTGAATTGGACCATGCTAAGTGACTTGCAGTGAAATAATTTTGTATGACTTTTTAAAGACATGCTTTATTTCATATGGAGCCAAATTAAAAAAGGTATTTTTACGATATTTTTTCTATCATATATAAACAAATAGTATTCATAATCATTCCAAAAACTTTTTATATAAATAGTTTTTCGATTTTTGGAGTTATGAAAAAAACAGAAAAAAAGAAAAGAAACGGTTGTTATGGTTGGTTGTTGGCCAAAATGTTATAGACGAATAATATTCATTATCCCTCAAAAAATTCTTCACATAAATAATTAATCGATTTTTAGACCAAACACTACAATGTTTACGTTTTTTTCTTCCTTTAATCATAAACCGCCCAACAGAGCAAGCGATGAATTTTCGTAAACAATGATTTTAACAATGGACTAATAAAATTAACACATTACTGTTAAGGTACATTATTTTCTAAAGAGGAATAGTTCTTTATTGTTGCAATTACAGAGAAATTTCGTCAACAATGATTTCAACAATGGTAAATCATAATAAATAGATTTTAATGAAAAATGCTCTTTGAGACTTTGACCGCCTTTTATGATGTTAGTAGAGTATTTACAGCATCAAATTTTTGATTTTATCATGGATAAAAGCGATTTTACTTCCTCAAACGGAATGTTTTGTTTTGATGTAAGTTATTTGTCACATTTTCATGTAAATTTTTAATAATTATTTTTATTATTTATCTTGTATTATGATATTGTTTACTTTACAACCTTAATATGAAACGCTCTATTGATAAATGTTGCATTAGTGGCTTGTTTTTAATAATGTTGTATATTATCTGTAGTATTATTAGGAAAATTTACTATATCGCCGCCTCAGAACAACAGTAGGACATCTAGTAATAATAAAAAATGAGATTGTCTGACTTACTGCTATGAGGAACTGTGTTTGCATCGAGTGGAACAACTTCTGAAACACAAAGTTGTGCTTAATATTATATATCAGATGTGTTTCATGAACATTCCCTACTGTTGCACTAGATGCCGGCACAAGTTTTCATAGCAGTAAGTCAGACATCTCATTTTCGATTATTACTAGATGTCCTACTGTTGTTCTGAGGCGAGGAATGTATTTTTATTATTTTACTTGTATATTGTTGTTTACCACATACGGTCTTAATTTTGAAAACGTTGCGTTAATAAATGTTTACTTCTGGCTACGCTAGATAAATCTAAGCATAGGGAATCTATTTGGGATTGCAAATGATCTGAATGAAATAAAAATCTAGGGAATATGGACGATAACTTATTTTTTGATTGATTATATAAGGATCCACAGCCATAATAGACTAAGTCAAAACAAAAATTAAGATAGTCCATTTAGAAGGTGCATAAAATCTGTTTTACCTACTCCTACAATGAACCAAGTCAGTTTTCACATACTTTCTATAATATGTCATCTGTTTACAGACTTGGTTCACTGTGGGTGTGAATAAAACATCTTTTATGCACCTTCAAAATGGACTTGGTCTACTGTGGTTGTGAGTCCTTCATATATAACCTGAACTGAATGGACAAACGTTATGACCACGTCTCTTGGAAAATTCGACTCGACCGTGAGTCCGTGCGTTGATGCAATGAACTCGATTTTGTGGTAAAAAGTTTCAAATGGGTCAGAAGTGCCTGTGAAATTTGCATTTTGCCTGTTTGTTTAAAGAATAAGAATTATGGGTGGTTTTGAAAGATACACGATTGCAGCGACAGAAAGGCCGATTCCAGTTGATCTGAAATCGCTACATTTGTTGGTTTTTCTAATACGAGCGAAATTTTCTTGTAAACAAGAGCTGTGCCAGACGAGTAACACACATTGTCTGCAGTAACAAAAAAGCTAAAACACGACACAAGGTGGCGTAATACAGCATAAGATTCATTAAACTATATCTATAAATTGATCGTAAGAATACTTGCTGTCGTCAAAGTCAGAGAAAACACGTTATTATTAATGCAATGCTAGTGGTCATAATAAATTGGCCACTCAGTGCATAATTATTTTTTCGTAAATATTAGATAAACTGCATTTATATGTGTACAGTAACTGTACTGCAAAATTATTGAAGAGTAGGTTTGTGTGAATGAACAACAAATAAGTTCCTAGAAAATACGTATAGAACATTTAGATCAAATCCAAGCCATTTTTTTTTTTTTACCTCGACAAATTCCTTATAGAGATGGAGTATCAAATATGGCCTACACGGATGAAAAATATTGAATATCTCTGTATGAATATAAATAAAGTACGAAAGTGATATTTAGAATACTTTTCAGCTAACATACCCATTGCTTTTCTATGGAAATATCGAATCTATTAAAAAGAATTTGGGTTTGGGCATTTGCATTTTTTATTCTTTCACGATAGACATGCCTTAAAGGTGTTATAAATGTGATTATCTTTTACCAAATAGCTTTATATTTTACCTTAGAATATCCATATGGATAAAGTTGGTATCCAAGATAACTCGAAATGAACTTATAAAGTATTTAAAAAATGCCATTTTTAATAGTTTCTTTCATTTGTTAAGTTAATATTAAAGCTTCGTAAACAATAATTTCAATCATTATTCTAATATCATTAAAATATATCTAAACTATTTTATAAAATGCGTACTTCATTTTGTTTAAAAAAAAAAACGTTTTTTAGAGAACAAGGATTTCCGTAATGAAGAATCATGACAAATAAATTTTAAAGAAAAGATTTATTTGAGGTCTGTAACTTCGTGTTATCTGATGTATGAACATATTTTTCAGCATCAAAATTTTAATTTTATAATGATACAAAGCGGCATTTCTTGTTCTTTCAATATGATTTTGAAGGAAGTAAGTTATTAGCACCATTCGTTTGCGATTTTTAACTATGCTTTTTCTTTAGTTCTCTCTTTTAATGTTATTCATGGATACACAGACTTTCTATTATGAAAAGTTTTTTTTATTTTTCAAACTGGGAGTTCAAATGAAATAGAGATATAGAGACAATACACATGTCGTATCTTTTTTAGATGTCTGATAAGCAGACTCTCGCATGACTTCGCAAATGTTCAGTTAAAGCGTGTTTTATTAAAAAAAATAATAAATTGATATGGTAAAAAAAAAATCTGTCCTAATACCATTTTTAAATTAAACTTCATACCGCTTTATGCCAAACATTTGTTTTTTTCTAACTTAAACTGCGTCACCTGCTCGTAGCTGTATTACACAATATCGACAAATCATCATTGCGGCAATAAAGACACTTACACCTTAGAATTTTCCCAGTCTTGTAAAATATAACACGCAGACTACTGAAAACTACACAGGCGCTTTCAATCTGCATAGAATCCATCTATATATATGGGAAGAAATAGCAGAGATATAACAGAATAGAAGAAATAGATGAGTGAGCAAGAACACCTAATAACAAATGAAGCAACGACATTTCGCGAGTTGTAGGATCTACTGATTGTAATGAAGTTTGGCTAAGATAATACCATCTACTATAGGCCACGATTAATATTATTACATAACTGAGGGCATGAAGTAAAAATAAATATAGGCAGTTGACGTGTATGAATTAATTACGAAAGAAAATTTTCGAAACAAGCCAATAGACTTTTCCTCAGAAAATTCTCAATTGTAGCATCAAATATTTATTCAATAAATTAAAGACAACAACGTATGGAGCAGTTCTTCTCTATGGATTGTCAACATTACGAACTGAACATATTTTATATGTTAACATATCAAATTAAATAAGATAAGACAGTAAAACGAAACAGGGGAAAATGTAAGCTATTTACAATACGTTATTACAATTCTACTACAACTGGAGGCCCCGTTTGTCGAAACAAGAGAAAAGACTACAAAAAGTTGCTTCTGATAAGTGCAGACTATCTCATAGGTAGTGCAAAAAGCTACAGAACTCCATATAGAGTGCCGTGAGCGAAAAGTTCTAAATCTTTAAAGATCCGGACGTGAATATATTTTGTCGGAATCATAAAAACTAAGAAAATTGCTCCTCACAAAGGTCAGAAAAACATTTTAATGTCCGTCGGAATAAAAACAAATGTGATCAAATGGGAGGCTTATAATCGAAAGCATTGGAGGCGGGAGTATGAAAAAAAGTATGATGAATTACAACCAACTCATAAATTAATATTAATTAGTTGAAAAAGAAAACGGAATAAAACGTATTTTAAGACAAATTATAATAGTTTAAATGGATAAAATTTAAGAAATAATATTTATGTATTTGTGTCAGCGTGTGGTTTTCTATATACATACTTATGTATCGATATGGAGCTCTTAAAATAATTTTCGCATTGAAAATTATTTAACTTAAATGCCTACTTCAGTCACGGGAAGTAAGGAAAACGCTAATGTTAAGTCTATGGGAGCGTTATTTTCAATTTTCTCCCTTTGGTTTTAATATTTTTGAATGATTATTTTTTTGCTTAGTATAGCTGAGCAGGATGATCTACAACCGGGCAAGTTTTTAACTTTTTCGATTTTGGTTATAGTGTTTTTATATTAAGATAGTTTCAAGTTCAGAACCGGTTCCAACTGGTTCTGAAAGTGAAAGTAATTAAAAAAAATCTGAAACCAAAATCGAAAAAGTAAAAACTACCCCGGCTGTAGATCGTCCTCAGCTATCCTATGCAAAAAAAAAAAAAAAAATCATTTAAAAATATTAAAATCAAAGCTAGAAATTTGAAAATAACGCACCCCTAGACTTTACATTAGCATTACCATTTCTTCCCGTGGCTAGTGTGGACTTTTATATAACTCCTTTAATGTTGGCGTAAGAATAAAAACGTATTTGGTACAACAACATAAGAAAATGTTGCATGAGCAATGAATCATCGTAAACATTGATTTCAACAATGAACTTTTATAATTAACTTTTTTATTATTTGTTTTTATATTATGAACAATTATGTACCATTATGTTATTTTCAACAATGATTTCAACATTGATTTCAACAACGGCTTCTCGTATAAAATAAATTTTTGAGAAAATTTTTCTTTGAGGCTTTCATCTTGCGTATGCGTGTATAACATTTACAGCATCTTAAGGTTTTGATCTTATATACATATCAAAGTGAAAAAAAAATATTTTTTTTCAAAATGTTTTCTTCTGCGGTAAGTTACTTTCATCATTTTCATATAAATTTCAAGTTTATATAGTTTTATTATTTATCATTGAATAATAAAATTAAAATCAAGAGAGCACAGGCAACATACATGTCTACCCCCTCACTGTGTCTTTGATGATTTCGCAGATTTTAAGTTAAATCGCATTTATTTCAGAAAATAATTTGCTATAGACAGTGAATAAATTTGATAATAATTCTATTTTTATATAGGGTGTCCATTCTTTACGGTGTCCAATGGATTATTCCTAAATCGTTAGGCATAGACATATAGTTCCAATTACAAAAATATTTTAAATGAGGTAAAGAAATATTTGAACAGTGATTTGGGTTAATAAAAAAATTTTTTTTTTTTAAATTTTTATGTAGTTTCCTGTTCTATAAGTTATATTTAGTAAAAAATAGCCTATTACACTAACAAGGGAACCACTTTTGGTGCTGCTTGCATCTAGCTACGAGACCTGGTTCATTTTGTAGCCTTATACATAAAAGTTAGAGAACCGATAAAATTTCTCTGTTAGAATCATATTTCATATACTTTTTTATACTTTTAATTTTTTATTATTACATTTTTATTTGTTTATTTCACGACAAAAGTGAGTTAAGTCGCCAAATACGGCACTGAAATTTTTCCGCCCGCTTTTTTGCTAGTAAATAGGGATCATTCACAAATTTACTAGAATTGGAAATAATCCTCAGGTATATAAAAAAAATAGTGGAGGGTAAAATTAACATTAAAATATAAATCTCAAATCTTATTTGAGATTCTTATTTGATCTAATCCTTCTGACGTATTAAAGAAAATGTACAACGTGTGCAACAAATATAAGTTAAAAACTAGCAGAATTTTTGCTAAATGAAATGATGAAAATCAACAGTCGCAGCTCTTTACAAAATAATGCATATTTTAGAATGCTATTAGATTATCTAATCTAAATTTAATTAATGAAAAATAAAGTCATATTAAAACTTGCTCGAAGTTACACCCTTTGTACATCTATCACCAATTAAAATTACAAAAGAATATCTCATTACTCCCAAACTTTATATTATTATTCGGATCATTCACCTTGGATTTTGGATATAAACTACCACACAGAAATATAAGAGGAGAGAAAAAAAGCTGTGAATAATATTAACTCTTCAACACTTTAAGACTTTCAAACTAATTCGACATCGTACGACTTCCCGAAAAAGTTAGTCGAATTTTATTATGTTAACGAAAAAATCGCAATAATTGTTTTAACATTTATGGTTTAAAACCTAATTTTAGTAACGAATATTAAAGGTAATAGAGATCGTCAATTAATGTGTTAAATCAAATATCTTTTGGTTATATGTGTTTTTAGTTTCATGTTTCATTGAGTTTCAATTCCTACACAGTTACGAAGAGAAAATTATCTTCTTAAAATTGTATTTTAAAAAGTTCATGCAAAAGCTTTAAAACAATAATACGTTTACACAATTAATGCTTATCAGTACACAGGATTCATTAAAAAGAAATATTTTGAAAAGAAATTTTCTCATGTGGTTCCTTTATTAATTGTTCTTTTCTTTCTATTTTATCTCAAGAATACTCTTACTTTTATATTGTTAATCTCGCTCTGTTTGTCTACTTTTAAAATTTGATATTAAGTGAAATGTCATCTTCAGATTGGGATATATCTATAAAAAAAATAAAGATGTCTTATAGGTAAAGAAAATCCATCGCCAAACAATGTGTTTTAATACCAGAAACGAATAAGGTGGACATCACATCCACTTCAAATCCTTGACATAAGTGACATATATAACAGATGAAAAATTCAAAGTAAATATTTGATAAAACTTTGAAATCATCATTAAAATTAATTCATGAAAATTTGCCCGAATCATTACAGAGTCCAATTGGAATTTTATACAAAATTTTAACAAAATAGTGATTTATGTAAAAAAACCGGCGCCACATAAAACCTCTTAAATACGAATTAGATTGTTCGTGTGCGATGTTTAGTGTTTCGCTGAATACAAAGCTTTTGGTATTTTGCGTTTGTAAACTAATATACATTTTTCACTTTTCATTGCTTATGAGTTTGTAGATATCGTCTCATGTTATATCATGCAGATTATAAATACTAATTTGTCTTGCTACCAATATAAATGCAAGTGGAACACCGTCTGTGGCTTGCAACATCGTAAACAACATAAAGGAACGCGACGAATTTCTTGTATAGTTTTGGTGTTAAATCACATTACATGGTGTCGGGAACACAATTTGTTTACCGGTAATGTTCGGCGAGAAAGTAAACAAATATAAATAATTCTCATATAGTAAACCGTAAGAAAGGTACTCTATATACAGGTTGTCCATTAACCACGAGTGAAATTTTGATATAATTACAAAGAAATTCCATAATAACACGTCTTTGCTCTAAACTATAGTAGACGTTCAAATTACTCTCCTTCAACTTTCTAAAACTAACATATGCTTGGTTGTGATTTCGAAGACTCATCCTATCATGCAAGGCTACTGTATGGCCATTACGATATCGCTGCATTATTTGGTTAACTGTTGAGTTGAATTACGCAACCTGTTCATAAGACTTTCCGAAACAAGACTTTTTACTTCTTTGAACGACTTCTTGCTGGAAAAAGAAACTTTGATAAATGTAACAACACTCTTCTGGGAAGAACACCACGTTAACGTACATACGCATGAACATTTATCTACGCCAGAGTCGGACAAATTTGTAATCCCAATTATCCGCAATGTAATTAATTACAAGTTAATTGCCTGTAATTGATTATAGTTACAGACGCATTCAAAGACAGAAATTTTGTCAAATAATGGAATAGCGGTGGTTCCGGGTATAGTACTGCAAGAATTTTTTACGGCATGTAATTTTAACTATAATTAATTACATACAATTGAACCGTAATTATATTGCAGATAATTGAGATTACAAATTTGCTTAGCTCTGACTAACTCTGCTTAATTCTGCACTCCAATGTTGCGCGAGATTTTTTTCATAAGCATATGCTCTCTCTAGCATATGGACTATTTAAATAGAGCACTTTTTTTACAGCGTGTGTGGAGGGTTGGGGGAGGGAGAGGGCACAATTAGTTTTTCTTAGCTACTATGCTACTTAGTTTTAATATTTTTTACTGGTTGTTACTTTATTGAAATTTATTTTAGTATTTTATAATATTTTTTTCTTTATTTTCCTTTAGGCGGCGTTTTATGCCGATGCTAATGAGCAGTTAAACAACAGGTAAGATATAATTGATAATATACATTCTATATTGTATAAAATTTCCGTGGAATTTCTAATGCATATTACAAAAAAAATATTTCAATAAACTGCTATGCTTTAATTTTATTCACTTTTAAAAGTGCTTCATATGTTTGTTTTTTTATATCTCTAACTGAAATCACAACATGGATACTTCCTTCGAGGTATTTCACCATTTTACAGGCTATATCTGTTATTATTCAGGATTGCTTTACTCCATAGCATGATATGTTATATACGGAATGTTGCTAATTTGCGGATTTTTTTTTTTAATTCTGAAAATTTACCATTTTTACGATTGTCAAATAATTTTTATTTTAGCTTTATTTAATTTAAAAATGTACGTAATTGAATAAAACGAAGGCTACTGTTTTGATATATTTCTACAAATTTTTAATTGAAATTTTCCAACCTGGTATCAGGAATATCTGTTTTCAAAGGCATTCAGTGCATACCTATACTCAAATATCAATGTATGGCTAGCTTGACAAATTTTCTCGGTCCATTTATGAATGTAGCAATATTGCTCTCATTCAAAAATAAGTCTCTGTTTTTTGCATTATAGGTGAGTAAAAAAAGGAAAGTTTAAGAATATAAAACTCCAGAGGAAAGAAAACCCCATGGTACATCCATGGTAACAAATATAGATGAAAAGAAAAATGAAATTTTTATCTGGCACGATTATTTAATATTCAGCAATTACATGTAGCTAATTTTATATGATCTGACGTTGTTTTGTACAAGTATGACAGCCTACCGTCAACATTTCTTGCATGAGCAAAAACGTGAAACTTAAAATTCAGTTTCATGAAAAAGTGGACTTAAATGTGTTTTTCCTTGCTCCATTTTGTTTAATTTATGATTTTAGGTATTTTTTAACTTTAATTTTAACGATTTGTTGAAAAAAAAAACATTATATTCTGATTTCAGTGCAATATATATTAAAATAAGAAATAAAAAGTTAAATTATTAGCTTCCGGGTTAAAGTGTATGCCTTTGATTAAAAGATATAGTCTGAAATTGGAATTATTACTGTTATATTATTATTATTATTATTATTATTATTATTTTGCTTTCCTAAAAATTTAAGCTTAAACGTAACTAGATAAAGAATTGTTTTTCATAATTATTGGGTATATTTCAGTAATCAGTAATTTTTTCTATTTAAACGGGAAATTATTTAGTAAGACGATAGGTGTAACACATTGCACCATTCCTATTCATTTTAAAACAATAAATTATTTTGGTTTTTATTAAGTGAAGATTTAAAGCTGTTTATTAATATTAAACACGGTCAAATTCTCGTGAAAGATAACGGAAAGTCGAATCTCTTTCAATGAAAATGCCATAAATATTAATATAACTTACTTTACTTAAGGCAAAAATTAAATTTTGCAAGTTGTATTGGGGATAACGTTCGCTGTCACTAGCAAAGAGAGCAGAATCAACATAATTAAGAATTCGTAGAATTTTCTATCTTTGCAAATTAAGTTAAATCTTTACAAATGAGTTGATGCAGCATATTTAATGCAGCTAAAAAAATAACAACAAAGTTAAAGTAAGTAAGGTAACTAAGGTTAATAATAATGGTTGCTAGCATTACCCGTACAGCAGTTTTACAAATGATGGTGAGAAATGTACTGTGAATGCATAGTACACTTGCAGCGCTGTGTTGTCCTTAAAATAAAGGTCAGATTTCAGTTGAAAATAGATGCTTTCTTAAGTTTCTTCATACTCTGCTCCAGAAAAAAAATTATTTTTAACTATTGTAAATAATAACAAATTAAAAGCTTGATTTTGAGTAATAAGAAGATTGTTGTTTTTTGTACGAATTCTTTGAAATGTGTCATGTTTTTTTTTTGCAGGTTACATTAGGGTAGTTGGAAGGCTAATTCGAGACAGAACGCGTTATTATTATTATTATTATTATTATTATTATTATTATTTTAATCTTTATTTCCCCTTTTTCGAATGGTAAATTGCTTTTGTTTCTACGATAACAAGAGGTTAAATTTCTTTAAGTAATTTAGTTTGTTTGCATCATACATACACATTGCATGCATAAACTTTAAACTCAATTTTTTCAAAACCGCTGTTTTTAGAAGTTCGGTGTACCTTTTTATAAAAACTACGACATAATATTGTTTGTAAGCTTGACTGTATGCTTTACACATATCCCTGAGCCATCAGAAGTAAACTTTTTTTTACAAACATATGTACAAAATTTTCATAAAAAAGTTCTTGGGAAAAAGGCAAGTTTCTTGTTCTTTAAAGGTGGTTTTTATTCCAGATTAAAAAAAAAAAATAACTAAAGAACATCTGTTCATAAAGTTGACTTCATTTTATTAGGTATTATTCATATTATGTGCATAAAAAATTTCAAATGAATATCTTTGGTAGTTTCTGAGAGAAGGTGCCATTAATTTAACATAGCAGGAGTAGAGGCTTCCAACTGTCCTTAATCTCTTTAGAATAAGTCTGAAAGTAAAATTATATGAAACTTTATTTTATAAATGTACTTAAATCAGTTTAAAATGAATGAAATTTTTCTTTTTAGCTCTCTTGATGAGTCTATTTGGGACTCACCAGTCTATTATCCACCTTTTGAAACATCCAGTGGAGATTATTATTACAACTATTGGGGTGAATTTTGTTATGGGCCTGTATATCATGGATATCAATAGTAAGTACAGTTGAATGAATCTCCTAGATATCATCCTTCTTTTGTATAGGGACCTGTCAAATCCATTAATCTTGTAGAAAAAATCGATTCTATTAGTTTTATAAAATTTTCTCTATGAGGATCGGAAAGTTCCCGAACTTGATGGTAAAACAAGTTTCGTCTGAATTGACCTAATTTTGGCTACCATCTTTTTCAAAATAGTCACCTTATTAACGTATACACACATCCCATCGCGTTTCCTACTTCTTGAAAGCACTCCTGAAGTGATTCTCTAGAAAGCTGTCAAAAACCGTCTGCATTTCTCCTTGAATGTCGGACACAAATGCAAAACGTCGTCCTTTCAATAGCACTTTCAATTTTGGAAATAACGCAAATCCAAAGGGAGCTAGATCCGGTGAATGGACGGGTGGGGAACAACAATTAAGTTGTTATGAACTAAAAACCGCGTTGTCTTTAGGGATTGTTTCTAAGGAGCCCTGGAATAAGCTTTGCAGCAATGCGTCACATGTTTGATTACTCCGTCAAAATTTCTTGGTAAATTCCCTAACCGATTCTAATTTTATCTGCAAGTTCATGGATAGTTATGGAACGATCTTCTGGTATGAGTTTTCCAAGTTGTTCCATATTTTCATCCGTTTTGCTGGTGCCTGGTAGCCCTAAACGCTTGCCATTGTCAAATGAATGACGACCCACCCTGAAACGCCAGTGCCATTCAAAAACCGATGCCCGACTTAAGGCTTCATTATCATAAGCCATACGAAGCATTTCAAGAATTTCGGCTGCAAACTTATAGAGCTTCACACAAAATTTAATGCACACGCCATTGCTAAATCGCAAACAGTCCAAAACACGAAGTTGAAAAAAAATCATAGCAACAAAGATCGTGCTTGCACCTTGAAGTCAAGCGGTGAAAAGAGTAGAGGAGTTTTTGGTAAATGTGACCTTGACCTACTTTCGCCTCCACATTGACAAAAACAGCCATAGTGATAGCAATACGGGAACTTTCCGATAGCACCTCGTATATATGTGTTCTTTATCATAAAATATCTTCCATGCTGGCTATATTTTAATTCATATCCGCTTGACAGTGCACGTAAAATTTGTGGAAATGTTGATTTAAAGAGGAGGCTGATTTGTTGATGTTTTGCACGGCGTGGGGTGTTCTACTTCTAATAGCTTCAAAACTGATCTTTCCCTTTCAATATCCTTTTCTAACTAGTATTGGAGATCTGCTCAAAATTTTCATTTGGTTAATCGAATTTTCTTAATCCCATGATGGGATTTTAAATCTGTTTCTAAATTTTTTCATGATTTCAATTTTCAATTAATTTTATGACTCCATCACAAAAATTAAAGTTAAGAATTTTTATTTGCTAGTGGAATCAAACATATTTTAAAGACGTAGATGCATGACAAATGTATGATGGAAATTAATGAAGGGGCATTTTCAACAGTTGTATGTGTTTCCTAACTGAACTAAATTTAGCATTACATTATATGATAAACCTAGATCAGCACAAAAATTCCGATATTGTTCCGAATATTGATGGTAATTGCTGAAATTGTATTTTCACATGCGCTGTGCATTCTAAAATTCGTTATTTAGACATCATTTTTCAACATATCAAACTGCGAAGCTTTATTATATTATTCTGAATGTGTCGGAAAGTATTTCATAATCTATGGTTGACGTATGATTTTGCGTTCTTGTTTTATGCTAATAATGACAGAACTGGAAATATGCTACTTTGTATTTTCGATGATGCAGAGACTTCATAAAGCCATTCCCCAGTTCAGCTGTTTCTTTCTATAACTTTAGAATTTGAAGATTTGTTTGGATCATTTAATGAAATCTTTTAGAATATCTTTTGATGAAATAGTGAAGAAAATTATTTCATAAAGAGAATTTCATTTATATTTTTCTCCTAATTTGTTAATAAAAAAAACCTTACCGAATTTAGGAAAAGTTAAACCGAATTAACTGGAACCGATTAACTCGGTTAAAAAAATTGATCGTGACTAAGCATTTAGATCGATTATTTTGACCAATTACGTTTTTAATCGACTCAGGTATGCTTACAAATATAATGAAATATAATTTTCCGTGTTTAAAGAATACATTAGGTATTTTCAAAAATGTACGGATCAAATTGGTGTTATCACTTAAATCATTTCCGCTTTAATATAAATCACGAAAGCGTGTGCGGTATTTAGAAGAAATTGATGTTTCATAAGTTTAAATGTTACTAATTGAATCCCCGTTATATTTTTCTTCGCAAATCCTTTGATTCTGAGTTAGAAATGCGCACCTTTGGTTGCTTGCTCTTTTAACATAAATACAGGCATGTGTGAGATGCGATATAAGGGACAGTGGAGGTGGTAGGCAAAATTAAGGTAGCTTGATTGGACTTGTTCAAAGTCTTGAAATTAACGTGCTAAAATCAAATAATTGAAGTAGCACGATTGAGAATTGTATTTAGCAGCCCCAAATTTCTTTTCTTCCAGAGATCTTTGAACTGACAGCGCCCATAGCATGACCAAACAAATCGAGGGAGACTTCACATCCCAGAATTCAAAAGTTCAAATTCAATAAGATATGCAACGGCTGTAGAGTAGTTTAGAAAATATATTTAATGAAACAGTTTTAACTGGTTGTATAATTTATAATAGATTTTGTACACTTTTATAATAATGATGTTTACTAGGAACAATTTGAATAGATCTCCTACATCCCATCAAACTTTGCAGTGCGATCTCTTAAATATTTTATCATTGCAGAAAAAAAACTCAATTAATTTACAATGTTATTGTAAAATCTTGTTATAAGAAATTCTTGCTGGCGATATTTTGTTTCATAAATTATCTCGCATTCTGAAAATTTTAATTAATATACCTGAGAGAGTGTGTAGAAAAATCGCTAAAATGGCATTTTGGAAAGAGATTAATAAAACAAAAACAGTTAAAATAGTTCTAATATTGTTCGAATTTTCTTCTTTTTTTTCAATTTTTAATTTGTTAATAAATTAGACACTCACATACAGGCTGTTGCAAAATTCGACCGTCAAATTCAGAGGGGTGACATTAGGCATCAAGAGGATGAAAAATTACAATAGAACATTGGGTCGCAAGCCACGTATTTAATCACAAATATAGGGTTTTCTACACTAAATCAATTTGAGTTGACGGTAATAACTTTCATAAAACTGAATACATTATAATACAAATTTTAATAGACAGTCTCACTTTTGGCCTGCATGTGATAATATAAAAAAAATATGGTAAACGTTTCCATTATATGCTCAATCAGTATGCAGTTGACGCTCCACATTTTGGACTGCGATTAACAGTTAATACGGTATCTTCGATTACTTGTCACCCTGTTTTTATAGAACTTTTCGTGATATTATATCATTTCACACAAAAAAGGTACATATCGTTGCATTTTCATTACAATGTTTTTATTTTTCTCAAAATTATGACCGTCAATCCAAGTTCAGTTAGGATGAAGTATCCTGCATTTGTGACTGAATAAATAGTTTGTGACTCCTCCTCATCCTCTTGATGTCTACTATCACCCCTCTGAATTTGTCACGCGAATTCGACAACAACGTGTAGAGTGTTGGAGATAAAGTACTGAGATCACTTGAAATGAATCCATTTGTTAACTCTTCCCATGCATCTATTACTTAAAATATTTAAGTATTGAGAATCATGAATTCTGCCTATCTAAAACATTTTATATCAATACCTTTATACTTGAAAACAGAAATTCCAATTTCGTTTTCCAACGTAAAGGAACGATTTGAGAGCTTAGTTAGTATTTGAATGTGAAGAACGGAATCTATGTTTCTCAAAAAACCGGATCAATATCAAGCATAGCAATTCGCAATTCGCATTAACAGGAAATACGCAATAGAAGCTAAAGTTATACTACACTGCTCAAAACAATTAAAGGATATTGCAGTTTTAGGTGGATTTTGTATCTGGTAAACTGTTTAGCTGATTGATACATGGTCGACAGACATAGTAGGTTATATGAGAATAAATTACACATGTTTGGCAGAAAAAAATGCATTTTATTGCGCATTTGTGTACTAAAGGAAAAAAACACAATTTGTGCATATGAGAAAAAAAGAATAAGAAAAGGTGTTTTCTTCAAAGAAAATCATTTTCAGTAGGGGGTATGGTTTCCACGGGCGGCCTGCAACGTGGAACACCTTTGAGGCATGGGCTCAATGAGGCTATTAATGACGAGTTGGGGTATTCTGCCCCACTCTTCCAGAAGAGCTCTTTCCAGTTCTCGGGGAGTTTGTGGGGGTTGTTGGCGGCCAGAAACTCGTCTTCCTAGAGCGTCTCAAACGTGCTCGATTGGATTCATGTCTGGAGAACACGCTGGCCATTCCATTCGAACGATTCCTTCCTCGAAAAGGAAATCCTCCACCAGGTTTGCACGATGTGGCCTGCAGTTATCGTCCATTAAAATGAAGTTATCTCCGATTGCTGCAGCGTAAGGGACTACAATAGGTCTGAGGATCTCATCCCTATATCGGCGACCAGTCAGAGCTCCATCTCGAATGATGTAGAGGTCAGTGCGCCCGTCAATGGAGATGCCACCATACACCAACACTCCTCCACCGCCAAATCTGACACTTTCGTGCACGAACGCAGGATTATTCCTACTGCCACGGTCCCTCCAGATGAAAATACGCCTATTATCTGGATGCAGAGAAAAACGGGACTCGTCAGAAAACAGAATATTGCTCCATTCATTTCTCCTCCAGTTGACATGCTCGGTTGCCCACTCCCTGCGGTCGCGACGATGCCTTGATGTTAATCTAACACATACCATCGGTCGGCGAGCATACAGACCTACAGCATGGAGCCGGTTTCGGACAGTCTGAGTTGAAATCGTGGTGCCTGTAGCCGAGCGAAGGTGTTGTTGGAGTAGAGTAGCGTTCATGGTTCGGTGTCTCCGAGCTGTTAACGCTAAATACCGATCTTCATTGGGCGTTGTTGCCCGTCTACGACCTTGCCCTGGTCTTCGGCCTGCACATCAACTCTCCAAAAAACGGTTCCAGATCCTGGAAATGACACTTTGTGACACTCCAATGGCTTGCGCTACTTCGGCTTGAGTTTGGCCCCCTTCTAACATACCAACTATTCTCAAAGCTTCTGAATCTGTCAAATGACTTTGTGAGACATCATACTCATCGAAACAAAGCAATCATTGAATGCCGATCATCCTTGTCTTCATTCTCTTTTATCCAGTTGAAAGTCAAATTTCATTCGCTGCCGCTGAAGCGACGTTTTTGACGTCGAACTCAAAATTTGCATACTCCACAGTTTGAAAACCAGAAAAATTTGCATTTGTGATTATCTTCTTCTATTTTCGGCAAAAAAAATTTCGTTTATATCTTTATTTTATATAAAACTTCAAATATCCTTTAATTGTTTTGAGCAGTGTATTAACAACCACTGCCACAGTCATATCATCTTTATGACACTTATAATTAAATCAGAATTTAATTACGCTAATTTTTATTCACGCTGCTAACAAGGCATAAAATCAACAGAGGGAAAAAAAATATCCAGGCAAGGGTTCGAACATGGGTATTTGGTACAACGTACCATCGCTCTGCCAACTAAGCCATCTGGAACGACACATCTAGTCTGGAACCCTTCACTCATATATGTTAGCTAGGCTGCAACCGCAACACAAGATAGGATAACTTGTTAGCAATGTGAACAAAAATTCACGTATATAAATTCAGATTTACCAATTCTTGGGCGTGTTTCAACGTTTCAATTATTATATATATATATATATACTAGGGAGCTCTGCCCCCTACAAGCTACCTTCGCCAACTCCCGTTTAGATACAACAGAATCTAAAAGCACCCTAATTTGATCGGTTTTAAAAAGATGAGAGAAGATTGAATTATAATGAAAAAATCTATAGCGATCTCCCTTTGAACGGGTTTCCATTCAATTCCCTTCGATTACGAAAATTTAAGGCCGAATCAGTTGCTGTTAAGACATCCAATGGTTGTGTTCGTGTTTGATTAAAGAAGATCAGATCAGTTAAACATTTGACAAGAAGCTAAAATAAAATGAATTAAGAAAACAGAGTCTTTGCCTCCCGGTATTTTTTAACAGCGTTATAAAACGATTGACATAATACAATTTACTACAATTACTACAAGTTACTGCTTTAACCCCTTCAAGGGCGGTGGTTCATTATTGGACCACTTGATTTTAATTCTTAAATGCCACATTGACACCAGACTATTGGAATGAAAATTTTCCTTTTTTTAAAAGAGGTTCATTATCATATAAACCTACGGCAAAATGGTATACAGAAATTCTTAGGGTTGAAAGAAACAAAGTTAACGCCTTGTATAAGCGTTATAGGAAGAATTTGAATAGAGAAGATTACAAGGATAAATATCTGACTGCTAGAAGACAATACAAAAGTAATTTACGTCGTGCAAAACGACAGGGTTGGCTGTCATTCTGTGAACGCACTGATAATGCCTATGGGTCTCTATACAGACATGTCTCAGGTAAAACCCTGAAACATAACGACATGATCTTTACTACATTAGAAGAATCTTCTGTGTTTGACACATATGATAGCGTAGCACATAGTCTTATGTCTGGTCATTTTGACGTGGATTATCGACCTTCTGTCCCTTATGAGTACATTAGCTCATTCAATTATTCCTCATCACCTGATTTTATTCCATTTAAAGAAAAAGAACTCTTTCATGTACTGCGCCTTCAGGACATAAATAAAGCTCCAGGACCGGATGATATTGATGGAATAATTATTAAAAATTTGTGTAACAGATTTACAACTCTTATGTTGACGCTATTTAATACTTGTCTTTTACTTGGTCACTTCCCAAAATGTTGGAAACGAGGAATGATCATCTTTTTTCGAAAACGTAATAGGACAGCTGAAAAAATTAATTCGTATTGACCTATTACTCTTCTCCCTATGATGGGTAAGTTATATGAAAGACTTTTAAAACTTCGAGTTATTACGATGCTGGAGTCTTCTAATTATCTTGATGATGGACAACATGGCTTTCGTGAGGGACGGAGCACCTTGACAGCACTTTCTGCGTTAAAAAATATCATTGGAGAAACACTATCAGTATATAAATACTGTGCAATGATTTCTTTTGATATCAGTGGTGCCTTCGACGTTTTGGATTGGCGTATTGTGGCCGATATCATAAATATCTTACCTATTTTTGATTACATGAAGTCTACACTTAAAAATTACATGAGTCATAGGCTTATTTGTTTTAAATATACGCATGGATTAACATGGTTTCATGTATTCCGTGGGTGCCCGCAAGGGTCATGTCTTGGGCCGTTTATCTGGACACTAGTTGCTGACAGGATTTTAAAGAGTTGCAAACAGAGAGGATTACTGATTATTTCTTATGCTGATGATAGCGTTATTATAGAGGGCGCAGATACGCGCTCTGCGCTAGAACATAAAATGAATACTAGTGTTCATCACTTTTCGGATATCTGTTCTATACATCATTTGCAAATTAGTGCAGAGAAGTCAGCCGCAATGCTGTTTGGGAGCCACACTCTTAGTAAAAGAAGACCAATTTTTAAACATAATGGCAAAAGTATCAGTGTAAAGGACAATATTCTTTATTTGGGATTTCTACTTGACAGCAATTTTCGCTGGATGGATCACCTAGATATGATTAGAACTAGGCTTAACGATTTCACGTGTAAAATGCGCCAAACCAGAATCCGTGACAGAGGTCTTGCTTCTATTTATCTTAAAATATGGTACAATACCGTCTTGAAGAAACGTATTTCATATGGGCATGAGATCTGGATGCCTGACTTAAATCAACATGGAATAACAAGATTACTCTCATGTCAACGTCTATGTCTGCTATCTGTCTTAAAGGCATATCGTACTATTTCTAATGACGCATTGTGTGTTTTGGTGGGTGCTCCACCACTTGACATAGAACTGAATTTGTCTTCTAAGCGTTATAATATCATTTATGGAAATGGTACAGTCTTGATTGACAATATGTGTTTTAAAGGTGAAGATTTTATGAATAAACTGAGGACATATAATTATCCTTACTTCTTTGAAAACTTAAATATAAAATTTGTTAAGCCAGTGGTTGATACAGTACCAGTGGTGAATCATCCGATACTGTATACTGACGGTTCTCGAATGATGAACAGTGTAGGAGCTGCATTTACGGTTTGGTATAGGGATTCTTTTATGCTAGACATGAGATTAAAATTACATGACTATAACTCTGTTTTTCAAGCAGAATTGACTGCGATAGACGAGGCTATCAGTTGGTGCATCGACTCCCCGCATGATTCATTTCATCTTTATACTGACAGCTTGTCATCAATTTACGCTCTTCAGCGCTTATTTCCATCTAACGGTCAGCTTTTTAATATCTTCAACTCTTTGCGCCTGTTACATAATAAAGTCATATATATTGGCTGGATAAAATCGCATGTTGGAATATCAGGAAATGAAAGAGCGGACATGTTGGCAAAATCAGTTATTATAAATGATCTGTATGATAAAGTTCTACGCATTCCTGCACCAACTTCTATTTTAAAGCGTCATTTTAAAACACTTCTACATGATCAATGGCAGGTTTCTTGGGAAAATTCGGAGAAGGGAAGAGATACTTATGCGATATTAAACAAGGTTAACGATTTATTTCTATGTGAATCCCAGGTGATAGGTTATTTTCTTTCTTCACATGGAGCATTTCCACAGTATCTGTTTAAAATAGGAAAACGCCCAAATAACAGGTGTAACTGTGGTGATGTAGGAAGTATACAACATTATTTGTTTGGACATTGTCCGTTAATGCCTTGTACATTTAAATTCAACAGGAATTGTACACTGAGATGGAACATTCGAAACGTTCTCATCACCCGTTCAAACTATAGAAGACTGTGTGCTATGTACAACGCACTTAATAGGGAATACTCATTTATTAAGTATAAATTTTGATAATTTTTACACTTGTAACTTTTTACTTCTATCATACTGTTAATTCTCATCAGTGGTTCGCTACGGACATTACGTGGTTTTCTGACACTGCATCAAAGGCTCAACATTGTGCCTTTTATAGTAACTGTCCTTTGTCTGACATTTTTGTTGGCGGCGATTTTCTCTTGAGGTCTGAACATTATGGTGATCTTTCTTCAAGTTAGTTTTTCTTATATAAAACTTTTATGAACATTTTTCTTTCGAACACTGAACTCATTTGAACATTAGTGAACAGTGAACTTTTATGAACATTTACACTTCATAATCTTGAACAAGGATTTATAGTCTTAACTTTTGTTATACATTTAAGTCACTTCACTTTTGTTTTTATTTTTATTATTATGATGAAAGCAACATCAATTGTTTTGTAAATTTACGATTTACTATGTAAGTTCGTCAGAATATGTGCCTTTTTCCTTGTTATTTTGGGTGCTTTCCGATGTCCGGCATCGGTGATTGTTGTGGGGATTTTCCACCGGAGCGTTACATCCTATGCCATTCTTTGGTTGGTGTTCCGGTCGGGTGATCAAGTAAGTGAACAACTTTTATGTTAGCCGGGTGCAAATCTCGCAAATAGCTTTTTTTTTAACTCGCCAGTTAGCATTTTTTTTATTTTTAAAGTGGTAAATTAAAACAGTTCTACTTGGTTTTCCCATCGACCAAAAATCTATCGCTAGACTATAAGATTAAATGCGAATAATGGTTGATCGTAAATGTCACTTTCACTTGACTATAAGGAAGTTACAAGTATTTACGCCATCATGTGATTTTTATTTCGACGTTTTATTTGTATTTTTATTAATGTTATACTAATGTATTTGTTCTTTCGTTATTTAAAATAAAAATTACGCCAATTTGTATAATTTGGTGAGTGGTTTGGCGATTTATATAATTTGGCAAAATTGGTCGACGGGATAACTAAGTAGTACCGTTGAAACATTGCTTTGGATTTGAAATTAAATGTCATGATTTGTTGCATTATTTAATAAGGTTTGGCGTGATTTTTTTTTACGACAATTTGGCGAAAACCTCGTTTTTGAATACCAGTTACATATGTATTTTTAAATTATTTTCTTTTATTTATAAAATGAAATAATAATAAATAAAAAAATAATTAATAATTATAGAACAAAACAATTTATAACATTTTTTTTAATAAAAAGAAAATAAATGTAAATAAACAGTTATTAATAAATGAGCAACAATAGCTGGGTTACCATGTCAGGCAAAATAACGCCATTTTGGCGCCAATTAGGTACCCTGGTGCGTATATGACATCTGCGCGCCTAATATTTTTCTTTTCGTTTCGTTTAAAAAAAAAGAAAGAAGTGAAAGCCATTAATTTTAAATGTTTCAGTTTTAAATGAAAGTTTTGTATTAAATAAAATGATAATGAAATAATAATGAAATAATAATAATAATAAAGCATTGTTCTTAGCATGCATTTAAGGGAGGTCAAACTGGTCGCCAAATTAGTTTAAAATAATAACCTTTTCTAAAATATGAAAAAATATATGTTATGATTAAAATTTGAGTTACCATCATTAGAGAAAAGTATTTAAAATTAGAAAAAAAATTAATATTTCGAAAACTAATTCAAATTTAAAATTCTAATACCAGTTTTGAGATCTGCGGATCAATACGGATTTTTGCTGTTAATTTCATCGCAAAGTATTCCATATTTTAGGAGAAATCGCCGTAAAACACAATCAGTTGTTTAATCAGTCGTTTCATAGAATCGTTTCATAAATTTGTTTCATTTCAGCCGTTTCATATATCCGTTTCATAAATTCGTTTCATTAGGATTTTATATATGTAGGAGATATATTAATCGATGCTGGATTAATTTCGACTCATGTTTGTCGCAGGGTTGTAATTCATGAAGTTATCCCACCTTGTACTGCGGTTGCAGCCTTACAAACATATATGCGTGAAAGGGTTCCATGCTAGGTATATTGTTCCAGGTGGTTTAGTTGGCAGAGCATTGGTACACTGAAACAAAGACACAGGTTCGAACCTTAGCCTGGATACATTTTCACTCGGTTTGTTTTAGGCCTTGTTAGCAATCTGAATAAAAATTCACGTAACAAAATTCAGATTTACTATTACTCGGGCGTATTTAATCGTTTCAATTATTATATACATATAATTATGTCATATCATCTTTGTAACACATATAAGTAAGTTGTATTATTATGATAACCTATAAAATGAATGGTCAATGTATGAAAAATTCCCAAATACAATAGCTATTTTTTTTTTCAATTTCACTTAAGCATTATGTATGCATATCGAATAACTGTATAAATGTAGTGGGTAGCAGTTTGCTGATGTTTGAACATTTTATGCGTTTAAGGTCACTTGGTCAATCAAAACAAAAATAAAATAAAATAGGGAAGATTTTTTTTTCTTTTCTTTTCTTTCTTTTTTTTTTTTTTTTTTTTTTTTTTTTTTTGGCAATGAAACCGTATGAACTTTTTTTTTCAATTTAAATTGTCATGTCTTTCATGTTCAGAAATATAGAGAGTGAGATTATCTAGAAATGCTTTTAATTCTTATAAATATTGCAATGATCTTCTGAATTATTAAAAGGAGATTTTTTAAGAGAGAGATTTATTGAAAAAGATTTATTGAGAGTTAATTGGGTACTTACCTATTTATTATCCGGTGCAGAAAATAAATTGCAAAAAATAATTGACAATTGCTAATCATGTTTATCGTTGACATTTACATTCAAAACAGTAATTTAATATTATTAAATAGATAACACTGTTAAAAATAGTAAATTACACAAAATAAATCAATAAATAAAATATAATAAATGAACTATAATAAAAAAATAACAAAAAACTAGATTACTATAAACTATAATAAAAAAGTAAACCATAAACTATAATAATAAAGTAAACTATAGTAGAGAAACAATTTTTAAACTGTAATAAATAAACTATAATAATGAAACAATCTTTAAACTATAATAAATGAACTACAGAATTGTCCAAAAATAAGGATTATTGCAATTAGTATAATCGGGCTCATGCTTGGCGCAGTTGTATCTGATCTGACCCGGATGGTACATAAGTACCGTCAATTGAATTATTGAGAGGTTCTTTTCTTCTTTTTTATTTGCATAAAACATTTAAAATTTACCATGAAATATTTCATTTATTTATTTTCTTCTTTCTTCTAGCTATCCTGAATTATATCAGCTTTTTGTGCCAAATGTTTATGGAGGATTGCCAAATGATTATCAAAATATCTATTATAACGGTCCAGTCTATTATGACATTTATGAATATCCAGTTGCCGTGCATTTTGTGCCAGTCATCTTTTACCCAGTTCCGGTCACTTACATTGCTATTGACATACCTTCTCAGTATCATCATGTATATGATTTAAGTTATCCTAATGATTGTCAATATACCACTTCAGAAAACAGGTAATAGATTATAAAAATATTTGCAATGAAATATCTTGGAGAAACTTTTATTTTCACACTATTCTTCACAGAAATTAAACTACAGGCTTATAATTTATAGGACTTCTCACTAATATATTTAAAAAACAACAGCATTAGGAACAGATTTTTTCACGGCGCCTTCTCCTTCTATCGGTTTTTGACCAAAAATGCCTCTGCTGATTATAGCATATGGTCTTGGAAAGAATCCATACAGTAGCTCCCGCCCGGAAATCCTTAGTAAGACTCATGGCCTCGACTCCTTCGTAGGTGTTCGATTCTTGTGGGTCGCTGGGGTGAGCGGGTTGGGGAACTAAGCCAAAGGACCGATTGACTCCTTGAGCAGGTCGAGGTTTCTGTCATTGCGACCGGACTCCTGGCGCTTGGGATCAAGCCGAGTCATGCGCTGGGCAGTGCTCTGCCTTGGACGATTGCAGGGTCATAGCGGCATCACACGGGGAAACCCATCCCGTATGACTCTTGCGCATTTCTGGGCTCCTCAGAGCCTATATTATCGGACAAAGGCTAGCAGCTTCGCGGCGAGAGCTAGTTTTATATCCAAAATAAAATCTTTGCTTTGATTTAAAAAAATGTATTAAAGATATAAAAAGTTATACATATAAAAGAAAAGGCGTCACAGAAAAATTACAGAAAATAATTTGGTATGAAATATGACATAGGAATTTTAATGCTGTAAGACTGGATGTTGCTAATGCTTGCTTAACAGCTTCTATCCAAATACTTTTCAATGTTGAGAATTTCGACAATATTAATGTATTTTTCTCAAATTTTATCAGTGTTATATTATAGAACTTCTTTCATGGAGGAAATTCTGCATTTGATTTTTTGCTTAGATTGTTTAAAAAATCATGAAGTAATATGCAGAAATCGGGATTCTTTAAACAGAGAGCTGTAATTAATGTCACTGAGTTTCGTTGTCCTTATTTGCATGTTGTTACATAGGAAGTATTAGATTTTGCGCACAAAATGGGAATGAATGAAAAATACATGCTGTTTACAATTACAAAATATAGTTAGTTAAATTTTGGTTCATGAAACAAATGAGTACAAAAATTTGGTTTATATGTGGACTTTATGGGGATTTTACCTGCAGAGGTTGAGATAAATTGTTACTAATCTCTAAATTAAAAACGATATTTAGAAAGTATTTTATTTAAAGTGTTTAGAAACAATCAGATAATTTTATTAGTCTGTCTTTGGTTGGTTATCTAATTAGACACATCTTGTTAAACAAGAATATTAGAAAGATAAGCATTTTTTATTATACAAATTTGCGTGTAGTTTGAAGTCGTCTTAAATATATATTTTTATAGTAAACAATTTTTAAATATCGAAAACAACAAAAGCAAAGAACGCATCCCGAAAAAATAAAGGAAAAAAACCCCACCATTATTTGTATTAATTATATAGTAACGTTCTCGTATTTCTTAAATTGTTACAAATTATGAAATGTTATACATTTTCCTTTAAGGGGATTTTCCTTCCAGGGGATTTTACCTGAAAACCAATATTTAGAAAGCATTTTATTTAAAATATTTAGAAACAATCAGATAATTTTATTAGAGTTTCTTTGGTTAGTTATCTATATTGACATATCTTGTTAAAAATATTAGAAATATAAGAAATTTTTATTATAAAAATTTTCGTATAGTTTTAAAATGACCTTTTTTCTATATACTATATTAATAAAGAATTTTTGAATACCAAAAACAACAAAGGCAAACAGGGCATCCCGTAAAAATATCTGAAAAAGAAAAAAACCCTATTATTTGTATTAGAACTAATTGATACTGTCACGTTTTCGTATTTCTTAAGTTGTTATAAATTATGAAATATTGTACCTTTTCAACGACCTGTAGACTATCTCATTTCAGTTTTATAAAACAGTGTCTTGCTTTTTTCAGTGTCGGAATGTTGACTCACTTTTCTGCGCATGAAGCAGTTTCAGCAGAACTCGCGAGTTTTGAGATATACTACGTCGAAGATGGTGAGTGTCTGAACGATGCGCCGTTGAATAACGACGATAAGAAAGAAAATGACGATAATCAAAGGTAAGAAATGTTTAAAAAGATGATTTTCCTGTACATATAACATATTCCTGCATTGTTTTCATAACACAGCTTTTTTTTTTTTTTTCAAATAAGGCAATAAATTAATTTCAGACAGTCATATCACTGTCACATAAAATAAAAAAGATCGGCAGGTGGCTGCACAAACCATCGCCTCATTGAGTACTAATTTACATTTTGCATACATATACGCAATATTAGCAAAAAGATAGCTTACATAAATGGAAACACAATCCGTCCGGGGTTGTTGCATCGCGTACATTTTTACTTGTTGTATCTATAATGTCAAATGAATTTTCGTATTTTTCATTCTTTAAAATGGTCCTGTATTACCAATGCAACATTTCACTGAAAGTAGGTTTCATTTTTAGGCGCGTTCGTAATTATGTAAATACGTAGCACCTATAGTCGTCGTTCGTTCCGTCTGTCTCACAGTAGGGCAAAATCCCGAAAAGCTGGCCAAAATATGAGAATGTTATTCAAGTTGCACAAAACTTCGTAAACGGGTGTTTTTCAGGATGCTGATTACGATTCTAAAGTTAAAATTCCAAAACACAAAATGGCGGATCCAATATGGCGGACTAAAAATGAAAGTACTTTGAAAGTTATTCAATTTCTATGAAATTTCATATACAGGTGCTTTTGAGGTGCTAAGTACGATTAAAAAGTTAAATTTAAAAAAATTGCGGATTACAAGTAAAAACATTTAGATTTAAATAAAGTATGAAGTTTCGAGACTAAACGTTACAAAGAATTTTCAAAGAACTAAGATATTTTTAATCGAAATTAAACGATGAATATTTTTTATGAAACACAATTAAGTACATTAATCGAAAGTAAAATAATAAAAGGTTTAATTTTTTTATATTATTAAAATAAAATGAAAGGATGTTCTCAAATTCATCTTCAGATTCTTCAGAATGGGAATTGTCGAAATATTTTACAGAAGTTTGCTGTGCCTCTAAAGACAAGGATCTTAATTTCTTCTACAGTAATTTATGTAATCTTAAATTGAAGGGGTCCGATGACATTAAAAGCCGAAAACCCCCATCTTTCATTTTTTTCGTCCTACTGCATTTTAGCGAGAAATCTTTATGGTACCTTTTGATCCATTTGTTGCATGATTCTTGTGCGTCTTCCGACATTTTCCCAATTGGCAATAATGAGGAAGCTATTATTTTTTTGTCATGAATAAGTAGTGTGTGCTCTGAAGTTGGCATATAGAACTAGGAATACAATTCAACAAATTTACAAGCTGTTTGTGAACAATAATCCAAGAAATTGATCAAATGGATGTTAAGAAATTACTTGTAGTATGAACGTGGAATCATTTGATCAAATATTCGTCTACTTTCTTTATGAAAGCAGAAATAATTGCGTTTTAAAAGAATGACGAGCTGTATTGTCATCATTTGTTCTTCTAAATCCGGGTTTTGGTTTATCGGCGAGAAGTCCTTATTGTAAACGAAATCCTTTTTGTAAATTTTGTTTTGAAATTAAAATTTTTTTCTTCTCGTCAGGAGTGTGCTCTTACCATTCCTTTATATCCCGTTTGTATGCCAAATGCAAGCTACACTCAAAACAGCTTATATAGGTATGTAACGTGGTCATCCCGAATCGTAAATGACCTTCATTCACTTTTAGTTTGAAAATGTCATCAAGGATGTTAAATTGTTTTGAAGTTGCCTGACATAGGTACCAACGTTGAGTTGACAAATTACTAGTAAAGGCATTAAAATTTTTTCCATTAATCATCCTTAAAGCTAGTTTGTAATTAACGCCTACATATTTTCTATCAATGATTGTTTTAAAAGGAATATGTTTACTCTCCTGATCTGTAATATCATCCATTTCACTGACAGTAGCTTCCGTATTTTCGTGCAAAAAATGGATTCTGATGGGCCTAAATAACCGAGGCGATGAAAGTCTCGAATTTTTCCAGATAACGATTTCTGATTTATTCGCAAGACTTACAAGTTCTAGTGGCACTAGAGAAGTGAAAAAGCTTTTTGAACCTAATTTCTACCATCATCATCGCTAATTTTTTGTTTAAAAGTACTTTGACCAGACGTGCCATCACATCCCCACTTGCAAATCAAATTCAGATTGCTAATGTTCTGGGAAGTCAGATTCTTAATAATTTCCGTTTTCATTAATAAAATACGTTCAGCAGTATGATTTACCAAAGATTGCAATTGACAAGATGATTATTCTAATTACATTAGAATTAAAAAAAAATATTAGGTATAAAGATAAGAAAATGTATTTCTATGGGATCAATGACAGAGAATTATTTTCATTTCTATTTTTTTTTACTAATCTTGCTTATCAAATTCATTTATGCTTATGATTATAATACTTATTTGTAATATAATACATAATAATCTATCACAAAACTGAATAGTCTAAAAATTTCAAAAATGTTTGCCAGCTAAATTACTGTGAAAAGTAATAAATTTCAGAGTTTTTGAAGCGACTAAAAAAGTGACATTTTTACTTGTGGTTGCAAAAAACTGCACGGAAAACAGAATGGCAATTTATGGCAGCTGGTTTTTTCACTATTCATTAGATAATAGTTCAGGCTATTATTCCCATTATATGTCGTTGCGGAACACAGTGGAACTTATAAACTTTTTGATGTTTGAAAGCAAAAAAATAATATATTTTTTCAAAATTTTTATCAAAAATAATCATGAAATTATTCCTTTTAATGTACTTAATAAAAGTTTTTGTAACACTCGCAAATATTTTACATACTATCATCGTGTGAATCCATTTTAAAACATTAAAATCGGATGATATGGGAAAATGTAGCACTTGTTTAGAGGAACCACTGTTTTGCTCTTTTTGTTCGCCTCAGATGATGATCCTCCAAGCGTCACTTTTGAAATGTTACAAGTTGTCAAGGCAAAACAAGAACCTTTATATAAATATGGATTCTGACCCTCCAAACATTATTCTAGTCATGTGTATAGTCAAAATTCCCGAAATAGTAACTTTATTTTTCGACTTTTGGCTAGCTTTTCGGGATTTTGCCCCACTGTGCGTCCTTCTGTCTATCCGCCAGCATATAATACAGCAGAAACTACCCAACCGAATGGCCTGAAATTTTATATACATAATTGACTCATTTCAAATTTTATGAAAATCGGATGTATAGTTTAATGACAGTGACAGTCAAAAGTTTTCCGTTACATGACGGTCAATGGAAAAAATTATTTCAAGTGCATTTTAATGATGTTACAGCCTTTCGAACAGAATGAAATGGATATGCACTTATGAAGTGCACTAAAATATACATTCAGTACACTATGCGGTGCAGAAAATATTTATCAGGCTAGTTACACTACCAAAGCACCTAATTTGCCACGTTTGCTGTGCAATTTCACACTTGTTATAACTTTATTTTATGTATTACAAACAAATGAAATATGTAAATTTTATTAACTTAAATGAATTTTTTGCACATTAGAAAAAAAATATATGTATACTGGATAATGAATACAGAGGCATTTAATCGTCTGTTTTGACGCTTACGTTAGACAAACATTTGCAGAATTTCACATTTATAATATTATTAGGATTTGGCTTCTATCGTTACTACACGGAGATAAAGAAAAAAAAAAATAAACAAAATAATAATGAAAAGACGTATTTTTTAATAGGACGCAAGACAAAAAGCGCTTTAGATAATAATTTCATGCTTCTATGACACAGCAGTTGTCTTCATTTGTGTTTCAGGATTTTGAAAATTTCATACCAGGAAAATATACTGATGAATACCAGTGTTGAAACTGAACCGAGTAGCTGCAGCGAATAGGCATAGAAAATTACATTTGAATTCCAGAATCAGTTAAAACTCGATTCGCATATTAAAATGCAATGGGTCTGCCAAGTCATATCTTGGCGGAAAATACCAACAAACTCGTTAGTGGTTGGCTAGTAGGTTTACCATTGTGTTCTCCTGCTCCCAGTCCTCCATGTTTCCATGCATTTGGGTGCAAGAAAGCGCAATAATAAACATACTGATCAACCACTAAAATTGGGTCTGCAGGCTGTTTCCACAAAGATATGACTTGGCAGATCAGTTGTATTTTAATGTGTTAAACAAGTTCTGTCTAATCTTGGAATTTCAGCCGTCGACTGGATGTGGTGATTGTCTGTGCATCCGCCTCCTGCTCTATGACCTCTTAAAAAGCAGTTTTTATTGTACATTCGACAATAAAAATAAATAGAACATGCCATACACATTATACCGGAATAACTGGAAATAGCCATTCGACTGGAAATATTTTTTTTTTTCCGATTTATGTTTAAAAGAAAAACTTGCGATGTCGTCTTAATACTGAATTCGTACCAAACTCTAAAATGTTCAACAGGAATATCCAATGTCGTCACCCTATTTGAATTTGTGGTGAATTTTATTATAATACACTGAACGGGAAGTTATTAAGTGAATTAGTTTAAGAATTATGAATGTTTAAGTCTGTAACTGTTAATGTTAAATTTACTTGCAATCGTGGGGGGAGGGGGAGGATTTTTAAGTCTTAATTCAAACTATACTTGACGGAATGAGCTGCAATTTTACTTTCTTACTTTCGACAAAGTATATGTTTTTTTAACTTTCGAAAATAATATCAATTTTTTGTTTGTCTCAAATTATTTTCTCCAAAAGCTTGTTTGGCTTATCTAATAAGGAGGCACTGTAGTTTATTCCGAATGATTTATGTATATAGTGTTGTCGGCTATTGGAAAGTTTTCCGAAACTATTAGCAATGAGTAATATTTATTTCTCCTTATTTTAAAATGTGATTTTTTTTTTTCAATTCATAGTTTTAACAGTTCTTTTCATAAAAATTTATCTTTTCCATTAAGAAAACGGAATGGTTATATTTTGTGGTTCAGAAGTATAAGCGCTTTTTTAAATTATTTAATCATTTAAAAAAGATTTTCAAACAATATTCGAGCGTGTAGAAAGATTGAACAATGATTAAATTTCTTTCTTTATTATACTTTCTTTATGTCTTATTGCTTCGTTATCAAACGAAAAAGCGTCATCTTCCTTATTGTAAGCGTTGAGAAAAATGCATTATTCATTTAAGGGGACGGTGGAAGTTAATTTTTTTTCCATCATAGAGATATGAAATTTTGTTGAAATATACATTTCACCATAAGTATATAGAACATCTTAAACAAATTTCCAATCTTATTATAATTTGAAGACTTAAAAGAAATTAAAATTTTAAAATGCTCTATGCGTCATAATTTTGAGATATTTCCTCAATTTTGCATTTTAATCACTTAAAACTCTATAACTAACAAATCTGTTCATCGATTTTTTTAATCCCTTGAATAGTTAATTTTTTAGAATTTTTTTCTGAATTCGATATCGATTTTCATCAAAATTTTGCCTTTTAAAAAGTTAAAAATAAAATTTTATTATCTTAATGAAGTCTAATTTTAAAATGCATACACAGTTTCTTTGTGAGCAATATCAGGATTTTTCTTTAAAGAATTTTGATAAGAAATTATAACGATTGGAGCATTACAAAAATCTAAAAACGTTGAAAATTCAGTTTTGAAAAAAACTGATTTAAAGTGTATTAAAGGACCGAAAACGTTACAAGCGTTTTTTTGCGCAAAACTCAAACGCTTGTAACTTTTCGAAAAATAATCGCATCTGCATGCGGTTTGCGGTTTTTAGCAAATGGCTCATAACAAAGTGTAGAATAATAATATGCACAAAAATAAATTTAAATTTTTGGGTCGATTTCTGCTCAAATAAAGGTCCACGGTCCTCTTAAAGGGGGAAGTAATCATCAACGGTTACTGAAAGAAACCTCGTTTAAAAAACAAAGCGATATGTTATTGCAAATTCACTACAATCAACAAATGTTAATATTATAGAGAAGACCGTCTTTAAACACAACTTTAAAAAAACCTAAAAAAAATAATAAAAGATTAAAGTTAATATTTTTTCAAACTAAATGCTTTATTTAAAACCCGAAATTTAAGAATAATTTTTCCGTTTTTCTATATTTTAAAATGTTCGGCCGTAGTGCGTTAAGAAAAACGGCAAAGAAAAACAGCCGATCTCACTCTTAGCTGCTTCTCTGCGTAGCAACTTTGGAAAACAAGAACTGAACTTGCGTGCGTACCTTCGCCGTCTTAAAAACAACAACAACAACAACAACAAAGGTTTTTAGATGAATATTTAATCAATATATCTGATAATTGTCTACGGATTTCTTCGAAATTCAATATTAAGAATAAACACATTTTTTCGCGTCGATCGGTACCTTCCGCGCCCCTCAACGAGCAAAGTTTTTACAAGTACGGAGAGACAGATGGACGTTTGCGAACGTTATACTGAAAAAAGTATTTTATGCAATATTATTAAAACCATCGTGATTTATTCTCTTTTATTCTAAATTACATTGTTCATATAGAAAATTATTTATGTGATAAAAAGGTACGGAAATACCGTCTATTAATTACAAAGCAAAAGTTTTATACAGGGCGGGACATTTATGAAATATTTATTTTAATTTCAAAAAAAGTCCATAAAATAACATTGTTTTCCTTGCAAACTTTGCTATTATATTAGAAATATTTCCTAGATTTAAAAAATGTCGTTGTTTTTCAAACTAGACTTTTAATTACTTTGCAAAAATCATGTATGTCTTCTCTGATGATATGGCATTGTCAGCATTCTCTAGTTTCAAAAATATTAAGAAGTATTTGCACATTATTTTACCAAATTTTATTTGACCAAATATTTATTGATAATTTGAAACAAATATTTATATTTTTATTGTTTCAGTAGACAAACATATCATCGTTTATCAAGATCTTCTATAAAAACAATATTCATTATGATTGAAAGTTATTAAAGTGTGAACTAAAGAATACATTTTCTTTAAATGGATAAAATTTACTTTTTTTTTTAAATGTCAGTTATTTCATTTTAAGAAGCATGTCCCTTATTTGGGATGGTTATTTCATTAATGGATTTTATTTTTTCAGTACTTCGTGTCATTCAAAGGTCATGTGTAAAGACGAATCCTGTTTGGAAGTCGTTGATTTAGACTACGAAGATGGAATGTTAGAGCTATGCAGGGAATTTGAGAAACTTTCTCTTTATGATAGTGAAGAACAGAGGTGAACATTTCTATAATTTTTTTCTTGGTTTGTAATATTTGAAAAACTACAATCAGTCTGCTTACTTTTAAAAAAATTGTATGTAATTCGTATGCCATCTTTTTTATTATATTTTTACTTCATTCTTTTATTTTTTACGAGCTTTAGAAGAATTTCAATGAATCACTATTTAACCCATTAAGGACAAAGCAATACTAAAATATTAAAATGATTGAATATCACCAGAATTTACGAAGGAATTTATTTGAAAATAAATAAATAATTTTCTTCACGCGCGTTATAAATGTAAAATTGTATTTAAAAATTCTATGCGCGATTTGACAAATTTAATTTAAAATAAAGTGGTCATTTAATATGAAGAGCTCACAACCATAGTCTATTTTGACCATGTCCATTAAAGAAATAACGTAGTCCATTTAGAAGGTGCATAAAATCTGTTTTATCCACTCCCGCAGTGGACGAAGTCTGTTTTCGTATACTTTCTCATATATGTTGCCTGTTTATAGACTTGGTTTACTGTGGGAGTGGATGCAACAGATTTGATGCGCCTTCTTTTTTTTTTTTTTTCAAAATGGACCTGGTCTACTATGGTTGTGAGCCCCTCATATATACTACTACATTTAAGAGGCTACTTCAGTCAGGCGAAAAGACCCGTTCGCTAATGCTAATCCTATGGAAGAAATTTATAAAGATATCTCGGTCGCATTTCAATATTTTTAAATGATTTCTTTTGCATTGGATAGATGAGATCGATCTCTATGCAGGCCGTTTTTTACTTTTTGGATTTTCATTGCAGATTTTTTTTTATGAGGATGTTTTCACTTTCGAAACCGGTTCCGAAAACGAAAATGTCCCCATAAAAAATATCTGTAAACAAAATCGAAAAAGTAAAAAACAACCTTTGTACAGATCGATCTCAGCTGTCAAATGCAAAAAAATCATTTAAAAATATTGAAATGCGACCGAGATATCATTATAAATTTCTTCCATAGGATTAGCATTAGCGAACGGGTCTTTTCACTTGACTGAAGTAGCCTCTTAAAATGGAAAACTGACTTATTATACAGAAATTTTATGTTTTATTAAAGCATTGAATTAGAAATATCGGCGGCTATGAGTTTTCCTGTAAAACTAGTGCCACTGTTTTAGAGGAGGTGGAGGCCCTGTTTCCCATGTACTTTTATCGTTTGGGAACCACAGATCTCGACAGATTTAGGCTGTTGCGACAATTACACGTTATTTTTTATTTATTTTCTAAATGCATTTAGCTGTGCACATTTGTAATGTAAAGTTTTAAAACTGAATCGATTGGAATAAGAGGCGTTACGATAGGGCGATACTTTAAATAACGCTCACAATAAATCTGTTTAGTTAAAAGGAGTTATCAGACTTCATTAAGATTTTCATGAATTTAAGTATTATTTGTAACCAAGAAAAAAATAATTGTTAACTCGTTTTTTAGAGTTCCGTACTTAACAAGTAAAAACGGAACTACTATAAGATCACTCCTGTGTCTGTCTGTCGCAGCCATTTTACTCGCACACTATAGAACTGGAAAGTTCAAATTAGGGAAAGTAATAAAGACTATCGACCCACATATTTACAGATTATTAAACATTCAAAAATATATTTAGGAAAAATGTAGCGTGGCTAAGTTACTTAAAAATAAAAAATATTTTCTTTGTATATCGAGTGAAAGCTTTCGAAACGTTCAACCAAAAAATACATTTCTTTTAATTTGAGGCATTATGTTTTAAGAGATATAGTCGAAAATGTAGCGCAAAAATGTCCCCCTTACATCTATTTCCGAATCTACTGAAACTATGAAAAAATTAGAGACACTAGATGCTAATTCAAACCTTGCAGGAAAATTATAGCGATTATCCTAGGTCACATAATTTTTGAGAAAAGCGCATTTTTTCCGTTACGCACAATTTTCGATTTGTGGGCATTCAGCAAATGTGTAGTGGAGCGCTGGAGGTACCTATCATTGCAACTTTGCGATCTCCTTTCGAAGCTCGCTTAGGTCAATGCCAAGTTTAAATACGTTGTATATTTTTTTACAAAGTCTTTTTGTTCATTTAGCAACGATTTTTTTTAATAATGCAGTTAATAATTCGTATATTTATTGTACGGAACCCTCTGATCGGGAATAATACTTACACTTGACCGTGTATTTATACAGGGCGCGCTTGACGCGAGGTTTTACTATTGTTCTCAGGTCAAGATCTATAGAATCAATTATATTCATAATAATAAAAATGCAATTTATTTAATCTAAACTAAATAATATGCATGAAATTTCCAAATGTTAAATTTTGTGCTCCTATAGATTGTATTCTGAGGTCTGTTTGCCAGATCTATAAGCTGACAAAGGTGAATGTTAGGGAAAAAAAATTAACAAACATTCCATTATTACCTTTTGCAATCTCAGAGGCTGATATCCGTAAGTTCAACAAGATGCAATAGCTAATATCTGACGTTTGGAATGAAAACTTTTTAATATATAAATTATAATTGCTTTATCAAAGAGGGATATTAAAAACTGTTATTAAAAATAAATTATTTGATTGTTGTCTCTTACTTTGCTCAGAGTTTGAGTCTCAATTTATAACCAATGTACGTCCATTTCTTGAAACTCTAAAGACATTTAAATCAATATTTTTGAATTAAAAAAAATTTCTGTTTAATATTTAAACCGCAGACTTTGTATTCGACTTGTTTTATTCTATACTTTGTAAATTTTCTGCAGTTAAACAATACGAAATATTCCTATTAAAATTTTGTAGTAAATTTATACGCACTACGATTGCTTTTTGGTCTTTTATGCATTCAATCATTCCAATCTTTGTCACATGCGAATAAAATGAAGCATTAATGAAAAGATTTTATTTTAGTCTTTTTTGACAAGATTTGCAAGTCATGATTGTCTATAACATTGGGGAGAGAATAGAAATTAATTAAAATTGGCACATGTTTTAATAGCATTTAGAAAAACAAAAATATGGAGCCAAAGAGAAGGAGTGTTTATATAATCAAAGAGTACGAAAACAAATATACACGATTAAATAAGATAACAAATGGGCCCTATAGGGCGATACATTTGTGATGCATTTATTTTAAATTTAAAACAATTTGCATAAAAAAAACAATGCTTTTCTTCCCTTCATTGCTTTCATGTTTTAAAACTACGGGTAATCTTTTCGCTATCTGGGTCCACACATATATATGGACCTCTATTCTTTTTATCATAAAAGTTAAACTGTATGATTTTTTTTACATTTTGACTTCAGTTCTTAATAGCGGAATGTTTTTTTCTTTAAAAACAAACCAATAAATGGCAACATCTGTGCTAATTTTCTCATAAAATAGATGCTATTTTCATCTAAGTTTGTAAAATGCCTTCAAGGCAGTGTGGCCAAGAAAGTGAGAAACTTTCATAAGTATTTAATTTAAGTCCTTTACAATCCAAAATTTTGAGTATTTGTATATCATTCACTTGTTTAAAACCCTTAAATTTGTGATTGTGTGAATTTAAGTTAGTGGTAAATAATTTGATATTTTAAAAGGTTTATGATTTCAGATGTATATTTCTGAACCTTTATTAGTTAGCTCCCTAAAGGATCAATTTCAGAAGATTTTTTTATCCGCCATTTATGGTGCCATTTTCTTTCTGAAAAACCAATGAATGAGTATTTATAGCATAAGTATAGCTTCGGATCTGAAGAGGATAAAGCATATTAAGGATACAACGATAGAACATTAATACTTTGTATCTCAATTTTCCGTAGTTCAAATTCTACTGGGAGTTAATAATTTTAATTGTTAATTTAATAAGTACTATTTACCTGTTGATTTAAGAAGCACTATCTACCAGAACTTAACAATTAATAAGAAAAATTTGCTGTTACATTGAAAATATTTTCTGGATTAAAAAAATACAGTTGTTTTTGTAAACTAGTCACTTATTTGCTAAAAGGCAAATAGATCTTCTGTATTGAAGGAACATTATAGGCATTTTCATTTTAAAAACGTGAAAAAATGATTGCACAATATTTTACCAGGTTTCATTTGACTCTAATGAAATAATTATTTATTTATATTGTTATCATAAGAGCAAACATATTTTTTATTAAGAGCGTCTATGTAAATAATATTCCTTGTGGTTAAAAGCTGTTAAAAGATAAACATAGAAAATAAATTTTCTTTCAATGGATAGATTTTTAAAATGTGAATTATTCATTTTACGGAGGAATGTGTTCACAATATTTTACCTGATTTCATTTCACTCTGTTGATAAAATTATTTATATTTTTATAGTGACAGAAGACAAACATAACAAACATATCATTCTTTACGAAGGTGTACTATAGAAATACTATTTGTTGTGGTAAAAATTGTTAAGGATAAACTTAAAAAAATAATTTTCCTTTGGATGGACTAATTTTTATTTTTATTTAAATGTGAGTTACTTCATTTGAAGAGACTCTGTTCCGTATTCTACATTGTCAAATAATTAGTCGATTTTTTTCAGTTCATCGAGTAAGCCAAATGACGATGGTGCCGAAGATTTATCAAGTAATTCAGATGACAATAGTTTCGAAGATTTACCAAGTAACTCAGACGATAATAGTGTCGTGGATTCATCATGTAGTGATTCAGATGTGGAAAATGATACTGCGTTAATAAGACAAGGGAACATTATGGACCTTCATCAAATTGATGATTACAAGCAGAGGTGAACATTTCTATCATTTTTCACATTAATTTTTAGCATATGAAAATCTGTAATGAATTTAACGACTTTTTTTAATATCGTACATCACCCTCCATTTATAATTATATTTTTATTTAATTATTTTACTTTTTTGGGGTTTTAGTAAGTTTTCAGTGAAGCACTGTTTATAACTTTAAAGGCAAGGCAATTATTCATTTGAAATACTGAAATGACCACTACCATTTGAATTTACGAATACATTAAACTAAAAGTGAATAATTTATTTCCATATACATTTTATAAAAGAAAAATAAAATATTAAAATTTCTGTGCGCCATTTGACAATTTGGAGTCAAAGTTAAGTGGTATATATTATTTTCCACAGCCGTTGAAAAGATGTCCTCTGGTAATAAAATATTTTTAAGCAATATTACTAAACCCATCGGGAAATAGTTCTTTTTGTTTAGAATTATATTGTTAGAGTAATATTGTAATATTATTGTATTTTCTTTATAATAATAAACATTTAATTTAATTAAGTTAAACTAAATAAACGTTTAAAATGTCGCATTTTTGTTCTCATGATTTGTAAACTGGCGTTTAGCTGGCAGATCTATGGACATACAAAGTTGATTGTTAAAAAATGAATTCAATGAACTTTTGCAATCGCAGAAACATTTATCCGAACATTCAAGAATATGTACTAGGAAATCTCTAATGTTTGGTATTAAAAATCTTGATATTAAAATTACTAGTAAATACGCCGATACGAGGCCTCAGTGCATATCCACAAGTCACTGCTTATTAAGCTCACTTTGCATATGTTTAAAATCCTACAATCCGCAATTTAAATGTAAGTTATGTCTATTAATAAAGGTATAAATTTCATTGAATCTTCTGAAATTTTAAAATTTGTCAAATTAAACACAATGTTATGCATTGAACTGCTTATTCTTGCAATCTTTTTTGACTGAAAAGTATATTGGCCTGATTAGTGGGTAATATGTATCCCTTGGGGTTATATGCTATATTTTATTATTTATTTAATTTTCGTTGGCATAAAATGTATTTTGCAATGCCTTTCTACAATTTCGAAAAGAATTTTCAAGAAAATAACTGTAAATTTTACTCCGACAATACTTTAAATATTGAAATTGCAACCTTTGTTCTTTGTCCCCCACTCCATGTCCTAATCTCTTGAAACAAATGTAAGTATCATGACAAACCATTTTTAGAAATTTTACTATACACAATGAAATTTAACAAAATAAAATAATTTCTTTTACCCCATACATTTTTAAGTCATTCTAAAATTCCATTTTCATCCATCCAACCTTTAGGATGGGAACAGACGATTATATCACTAGGATAAAGCATCACTTTAGGCAATTTCCGTTTAAAATTTATCATTGCAGAAAACGTGATCCGTCCACCATGCAGCTTAAAGCCTGGTTTTGAATGATATTTCGAAGCAAAAAAATATTTTTATTTAATCAATTAAACATATACACTGAAATGTATTCGGACACTACGGGACCGCTTTTCGGAAGTTCCATAGGTTTCGGAGGTGATATAATTTCGTTTTTCAGTGCATCATGTCCACGACACAAATATTTTATAGTGCGAAGTATTGTCGAACATTTTTCATCGGATTTTAAGTTTTGTCGTAAAGCTGTGGATAATGGGAAGAAACTTGCGTAAGGTTACCAATAATAATTTACTTAATTATCTCCGGTTATTGTATCCTATTGTGTTGGTACAAATTATTTTTATTGCATTTAGAAATTTAATTCAACAACATTTTTCTATTTATCATTTAAATGACATTGCTTTTTATTAACAGAAGTAGGACAATTGCACCATAAAACTTCATATATAAGATGTATATGCTAAAAACATATAAATTTGCTCAATGGTACACATAAAAGAGAATTTGTATATAAACTTGTACAAATAAAATTCCCAGTAAAGCCTAATATCGACATTTCGACGTTGTTTGAATGTAATCCGTTCTCCCTCATAGTTGGTGACACGCCATGGTCTTCATGCGAACTTTCATTTCAACTTTTTTAATTTGAAATTTTTCTGATGTACTCACTGCAGTTTTCCATTTATATAATAGATCAAGACTCGACAAGAAGCTTTTATCTTTAGAACTTATAAGCATTTCAACATCATATTGATCCTGAAGCTGACTGCAGAAGCAGTTCGAAACTTCGATATTATGCTTTATCGCTAATTTTATTTGTACAAGTTCATATAAAAGTTCTTCTTTATGTGTACTATTGAACAAGTTGACATGTTTTTAACATATAATATCTTATTTGTGACATTGTTTTTGTTTTATTATAAGAATGTATCATTCCTTAATAAGATTTTGTATAGACTTGATATTATATTATGTTTTAAAGTGATTTGCTGGTAAAGTTAACGGATAAGTCTTACTTATAGCTGGTTGCTTTGTCAGATCATGGTTTAAATATAATTTTTGTGATTTGAAAGATGCACCTTATAAGCTCTTTATGTTACTTAATAATAATTTAAAATAGAATATTTAAAAGTTATTTTTGATGTATTGAAAGCTGTTAGTAATTTTTTTGTTAGAAAAAGAAAAGAAAATATCTGTTTTATTTACTTAGTATTTTAGATAATTTAATAGCTGTTTATTTTTTCAAAAAATATTTTAAAATCTAAAACAAACGTCTTGAAGGAATATTATGCTTTTCTACAACATAATGAATCTGCAGGTTCTTATATAAAAATAAGACAGTCATATGGGTAGCAATTTTCTCTTAATAAAAAAAGTTAGATATCCGTTTTACGTTCTTGGAATACTATAAAATTGCTCATGGAGAAAAAGTTAATATCTTGGAAAATATCCAAAATTCTTCAACTCACATGCAGCCGTAAGTTATGGAAAAAAATATATTTTCCTAATGTAAAATCGAGAATCTCTTTTGATATCACAGTGGTTTTTAAAATTATGTCTCTTACTTTTACTTGCTGTTATAAGTTCAGTTAAATTTTTATTTGTGTTATCCATGTTTGATTGATTTTGTATTGATTTTATTTATATTTTTTTCTTACAGTGCTTTTGATACTTCACCATCGTCTGGAGATAAAAATATTATAACTGAAGAAAAATCAGAAGTTGAACGTGAGGTCCATGAATTAAGTGGTCAAAGTTATATAGATGTAAGTGCAATATTGAAATTCTTTTAAAAATTTTATTCAATGAATATTTTTAATTGTTTTTAACAAACTCAAAAAGTAAAAATTTTCGTTCAGGAAAAATTTCATGATAAGGAGAATAATATTTTTGCTTATTCCTAAACCACCTGTAACTTGTAACAAAGTTATTAAATAAGCGAAATTTGTCCCACATGTTTAAAAAAAAAAAAAAGCTGCACTTTATTCAGGAAAAATATTGGTACCCCGAATATGAAAAGAGTGTATAATCTACGTTCTGGGAAAGGGTAAAAAAATAAAAACAATTAAAGAAACTAAATTAAATGGATTTTTTAAAAAAATCTTTTTTTGGAGTGCTCTCACTTCCGTCTTTTGGTACTTTTGTGCCAGTTTTCGTGCCATTAGCCAGAGGCGGATTACCCATTTGGCTGAATAGGCTGAAGCCAAGGGCACCCGAAATGAAAGGGTTGCTAAGATATTCTTTTAGTTTTTTTCTTCATACAGGGATAATATTTTATGTAAAAGAGAAATTACGTGCAATATTCTATGTTTCAATCTTCTATTTAATCTTATAAGTAATTAACATATAGAGATTGTATTTCAAATGCTATACTCTCCTTTTAATTTTTATGATATTCACAAGAAGAAAATATCGGTTTCTGGCTATTTTTAGGCTTCCAGCTTGTGATGCCAATTTACACAGAGACGGCTTTTGTAGCCACAGCATTCTGGGCGAGATATTGTCAGCATCCCTACAAGTTATATCTTGTAAAGAAACTATTAAATTTTAATCAAACATTTTGTCTATTTTTTCTCCCTTAATTTTTAGCGACATGTTAGATCACCCGACATTGGCCACTTATTATAGTAAAATTCATTGTAAACTAAGAAAATTCTTTTGAGATTAGAGACTTTATATAAATGTTTATGTGAAAATACATTAATTTTTAAATTTATTTACTGTGAATCCATTCTAAAAAAAAAAAAAAAAAAAAAAAAATTATCCAAAAGATTCAGAAATGTTCTCAGAATGGCATCATACTGGGTGATTGAAAATAGAAGCTATGGCTATTATCGTTTAAGCTAATAATAATAGAAACAGTCTTCCAATAAAATAAAGTGTAAAATTCGAGTATGGCTTTTGTTTTATAAGAGGCTAGATATATCTTAAAATACGAAATTTTATTTTTTGTGGCTCCTGGGTTCTTATAACTCATATTTAGAAAAATATTGTTCTTCGTCTAGGAAAGGAATTTTAAAAATCCCATTTTTTTACGATCAAAACGTACCGAATTATGATATTTTATGAAACTTCAATTATTACCTGCACTAAAAGTACTTTTGTTGTTTTTAATACCAGAAAACAGAAAACACTGATATAATCGTTTTGAAAGTGAGGGGTCCTGAAAAATGTCTAGCCTGGGGGTCCTACAGGTAGATTATCCGCTTTTGCCATCAGCATGCCTTGCGTGACGAGCTAAAATGTCGACACAAGTTAATGCAAACGTGCATTCGTAATTACATTCGTTGAAGTAGTTGCACTTTTTTGGACTCCAAATATATTTTATTCGAAGACAAAAAAATGTATATATCTATAATACATATTTTTAGCTTTTATCGTTTTCTGTAGGCATTCATTGTCTGTTAAGAATTCTATGCATCCCTTTTGACACAAAATTTCCATGTTATCATAAAGTATACTTTGCTTAAATTATATATTTCGTACAGACAACAAGAGGACAATGTCTATAAATTAAACTAATCTTGACTAAAAATAGATGAGATAAAGATCTATAATAAATTGACTAAATCTAGATATCTAGATAGACTAAATATAAATATCTAGATTCTAAAGATAGATGAGATAAAGATAGACTCATCTACACTAAATATAGTCTTCTAGACTAAAGATGGAAGACAATGTCTATAAATTAAACTCATCTAGACTAAAGATAGGGCGCAGTGACTCCTTAGATTGATAACACTAGTCAACAAATTTAACCATTTTTTCTGTATCTGTCACAAAAATGGGTGCATTTGACTCATTTTAGAGTGATGAATTCAGCGTAATCATAAGATTCTGTCAATCACGTCGCATTTATTAGATACAGGGCAGTTACGGAAAAACAAAAGTGAAATATTTGACAAACACTGACCGTTTGAAATGAAACAAAATATAATATTCATCAGTAAAAAAGTTTTCTTGCTTACTTAACACAAACTATGAAATAATACGAGCACGAACGGTTGCACAAAAGGCCATAATGTTAATATTAACAATGTTATTCTTCGAAACAGGATGATGTCTTTCTTAATGACAGTGCTAAATGTTTTGATAGTTATCTTCACAGTATGATGCATCCAAATAGAGATTTTAACTTACATAGTCATTCATTTCCTTATTATTTGACCACAAAAGGGAAATTATTGATTACATTTCACCGCGTATTTTACCACGTATGAAAAACTAAATTCTAAAACTTTGTAAAACCATGACATGATAGAGAATTTCCGATAGCAGATTCGGATTCTACATGCAAAAATACATTAAAAAATGCTTATTTCAAATCAGATACAAAACGGCTGTTGATTAATGAATCGTTCTTATAAAAAAAATTATCATATTATCTGAAAATTATTAATCCATATTACAGATGATATAAACTTCATTTTCCGGTATTTAAGCTTTGTTCTGCACGTGTTTCACAAGCATAAAAAAATTCAATGGTTTTAATTTGGTACTTTTATTCAAGAACATTTGTCATTAAATCAGCGCTGCCACAGAAAAAAAATTGCTCTGTAAAAATATATGAGTAAAGAAATTTTAATAAGCAATATATATATATATATATATATATATATATGTGTGTGTGTGTGTATGTGTATGTAAAAGATTTTCATGGAATATAGTATACTCATAAAAATTATTTATACACTGCAGAAAAAATTACTTTTTATAGAATTCATTATACTGTGCACTGATATTTGTGTAAGAAGCTATTTTTAGAAATGTTTTTGAAAATGTCTGATCTTCACGGTATCATCGCATAATTCAATAATGTATCGTTTCACTGGAAAACAAAGTTTTTATTAGATCGTGCTGTTATTAATTTGTAGTAATCATAATGTATTGCGAGACTAATAAAAGTTCAGAAACCCAGCAAAAAGCGATGTCGTCATTCAAGAAATTGAACAAAATAATTAACTATTTAATGATTCATAAGCCTTCATTTGTTTGAAACATTAATGCGGATACTGAAAATAAAATATAGTTTATAATAGCTCCATGTTTTATCAGAAATCATTCATTTATATTTTTTCAAAATTCGGAAAATGTTATTATACATGGATTAATAAAATTGCATTCTTTCAGCTTTTTCATAGGAAGTAAGTAAATGCAGAGAAAATAAGTCACACAAACATAATTTAAAAATACATTTTTATAGCAGACTATATTCTTGGCATAAATATTTTAATTAATTTTTTTTTTAATTTTTATGAGAAAATGGCAACAAAAAGATATAGTAATCTACTATTTTCCCTATTTCATTTTTACTTTCTACAGAATTGAAGTACATCAGTTGCCACCATTTTAGAAATGCCTTTAAAAATTACAAGAAAATTAATATCTCAAATATAAATTGAGATGCATTGTTCAAACAAATTGCATTTAAAAGTACTTTTTTCTTATAAGAAGGTGTAAAAAATTGAAAATGTACAAGGTTTAGAAGTTTAAAAAATTGCAGTAGAGAATATCAGTTTTTAAAAGTACAATGATACATCTGGTTTAATTGTACGGCTGGCTTATGTAACGTAGCGTTACTTTTTAGGGGAGACATTAATTGTTGCCCAAAAGAAATAGTATATCGAGGGCTAATAAGAAGACAACACGTTTTTTCTTTTTTAATTTTATCATCATAAAAATTTCAGCATTTTAATCGTATTTTAACTTGCATGTTTTTATCTTTGCATGATCATACCTTTGGCATGTTCTTTTTTTTTACGATACCCTGTTTTTTTCTTGTTTTTTTCCAAAATATATTGCAAAAATTAAGGCGTGAAAATACTTGCGTGGTACTTCATAGTGTTGCAACTAGTATATGTTATAGCATCCGATTTTGGACTAATAGGTTTGTTCAAGGAAACAGTGACATTTTTCTTTAAAAGAAAATTACTTATTTTCTCCTGAATTTTCTGGATTTGTTGTTGTTAGTGTGTGTAAGACTACTGGTAGTATGTGTGTGATTATGTGTATACGATGTAATTGTGTTCAAACCGTTTGTAACTAATGTGACTATAAATAATTTTTCTTTTTTTGCAGATGATAGTATCTTCGGAGGAATATTTATCTATACAAGATAACCTTGAAAATTCAAAGATTTACAAAGATTACTTATATAGAAAATCTTTAAAAAAGTATGGAAGTGTTTTTTAAATTATTATTAATTTTTAAAATATTTTATTAAGTCATCAGAAAAATGACTACGAAATTACATTTTTTATTATATATATATATATATATATATATATATATATATATATATATATATATATTCGTGCAAAGGATTTGTTGATGCTGACAATGATTCATTATGAAAGGTCTTTTTACATTTGTTAAATTGATTTAGTTACAAATAGTTTTAGAAAATATATCAAACATTTATGATTTCCTTCATATATTTCATTATTTACTTGTTCTTTTTATGAATTCGACATCCTGTTGTTTTTGCTTTCACCAATTTTGAATGTTTTAATTTTTAATACTTTATATATTGGTGATTAGGATATAAGTTTATTAAAAAAAAATTCATTAATGATTAGTTAAATTAATAATATTTGATTCAGCTTTATTATGTATAATGTCAGTGCAATGTATTGATACTCACTTTATTAATTTTTATTTAAAAAAAATGATGATCAATTGTAATATTTAATGGTTATATATATATATGTATATAGGTATTATAAAATGATTTCATTTTTATAGTAAATTTTTTATTTGTTAAAATGTTTAATATTACAAAAAGTTTGACGATATATATTGGTATATATAGGCTAATATATAAAAATGAAAAATTCTCTGTATGTCTGTAATTCTATACAAATCCACAGTTTGGAAGCCAGAATTGTGAAATGTTACGTACATGTGTATTAAAACATGGCCGAGACAACTACAGTAATCCGGAATCTAAATAATTAGAAAAACCACCCGTTAAATAGTAATTTCCTATCAAATTTAAGAATTTTTCGTTATAGCAATTACCAACTATTGAAAATCCACTATAAAATTCTTACCGCAACAATTACTTTTCTATTGTAAGATTGCCACGTGAAAAATGAAAATGAAATAACTAGTTTGACGAATTTAAGAAAAAGTGAATGTTACATCATAACTTGTCCATTGAAAGACTTCCACGTGAAAAATAAAAATGAAATAGTATATAGTTTGACGAATTTTTAAAAAAGTTAATATTACGTCATATTGGAAATATAATGGACGTCAGCAGGTGAATAAACGTCCTATGAGTTTGAAAAAATGTATTGAAACATAATAGAAACCCGATTATGGAAATATTGGCATAGTTTAACATTTTGAGGTTCTCTGAATTTGTTTTCGCCATTTTTAAAATCTATTCCGTATATATATACATGTGTGTATGCATGTATATTAGAATTTCCACAAAGGTTTAGGTCCCGAGAGCTCATTCTTAGTGAAGAAGTGAAATAAAGATAGCTTACTGCTTTTTTTATTGTTTGTTTTATACTGTATGTTTAATTTTTAAATTGATTTTTCAAAACAAACATTTCAAACTCCGGGTGTTTTAGCTAGTATATATATATATATATTTCAAATATATATATAATTCAAATACATGTATAATTCAAATATATATATATATATTTCAAATTTATTATATATATATATATATATATATATGTATGTAAACAACCTTTAATTACAATCAAAATAATCTCCGCCGGCCACAACATACTTTCAAGAACTGTCCTACTGATGCTGTAAGATGTGAACGAAGCTTTTATTGGAATCGATTGAAGTGTTGATGATGTCAAATTGTTGTATGGCCGGTATATCTTCTATGACATCATTCAATCGCATATCGCTCCACAGCTCTTTAGCACTTGATTAATATATTAAAAGGGCGACATACGCATAAAACACATATTTAGACTAAACGTTTTGTCGAAATTATGGCAAACCCAAATTCTCAAAATTGACGATATAGCGTGGACACGACGAAACTGACAAACATTACTATTTTAAGCTCGCCAAATCCATGCCAGACACTTCATTTTTGTCGAAATCATCTCGATTGATGAAATTTTATTGCCCGAATGCCTTCACTCTGTAATAGAGACACTCTCGATTGATGCTCTCTTTCCTTTTGCTTGTTGTCGATTGAACCTATCATGAGCACACCGTGGCTGAGTGGTTAAGGCACTGCACTGCTAATCGGTTGAGAGTGTAGGTGGGCGGCGAGTTCGACTCCCGCTGGCTCCGTTGAGCACTCTTTGTGGAGCTCCCGGTTGTAATTCTCAGGTGATCTAAACTTCCTTATAGCTATCTCACCCTTGTATATTGACGATGACTTATATGCGGACACCTGAGTCAAGCACACAAATCAGATGTATGTGTTAAATATATAAATAAATAACGCGAACATAATTATTTTTAACAGTTTTATTTCAGTCGTAAAAGCACTTGATCCAAAACACATTCTTAGCTCATATGGCTTTTGTCACAATTTCAACAACATTACGGGATCATCTCCGTGGCAGCATTTACCAAATTGTAACAGGTTGCTTTATTACGCCGTAACACGAGTACTCGTATTCGATATGTTATAAAGTCAGCAGAAGTATTTCTGCTTCTGCTAAGTGTCTTCAATGCAACGAAAATTTCCTGACTGTTTAATCCATGTGCTCATGTCAAGTCTATTTTTGCCGTTTAAAAATCGATCTATTCACCGAACATTTTAGACGCATCTTATATTAAAAACTATTGTACATATGTTTTGAATATTCCAAGTTCAGAGGACACAACTATTGAATTTAAAGAAAAGAAGTCAACTCTGTCTTAAAATCTAATTCATAACCACATTGTTAACGCAACCTTATATGAACGGCTTAATTTTAGTTGTTTGTCTTTTAGTTTCCTCTGGAATTATTCATTTAGAGGCGGTAAAATTTAAGCCCATCTTATAAGCATCTTGAAACAATTTTACATTAAATAAAACCTATTTTGCCCTCTTCATAATTTGTAGAAATAATGGCATGAACTTCGTTCTCAAATTTTGCGTAATTTTTCATTTCTTAATATTATTATTATTCAAATATAAGAACTGTACAGTTTAACAGTTTCTATGCAGAGCTGCCAAATCTCAGGGTTTTTAATTGTCAGTATTTTCGAATAGACTTTTTGGTCATATTTTGTAGCAAGAAGTTTGGATTAAAATAGAGTGGAATTTTCCTTTTGAAAATAGTGGTATGTAAAAATTTGGAGATTTGGCTTGTTTTTTAAAATTATTACTACGATACGTATATCAGTAAACAAACTGCCATTTATATAAAACTTTTTTTGAATTTACATTTTAATCCTTGGATTATGTATTCATCTTGTAGAAATCCTCGGAGAGAAAAAACCAACCTGTTTGATGTGTTACCCACTATAGAGGAGGAGTCCACCCCCCTAATGGATGACACGCCTGTAGAATCCGAGGACGAAATAAGCATAGAGGATCGTATGATTGAATCTAATGAAACGATTTCCAGTGTTGAAGATGAGCCCGTAACAAGTAAAATGGTAAGTGCATTCTTCAATTTCATTTCAAAGTCACGCCTTTTCAGTTGTTAAAAAGAATTTTTTATGTATGTACAAGATGTTCCATAAATACGTTTACCTTTCAAAATATCATAAAAATTTTAAATATAGTCGTTTCGAAGTGCGCTTTTAACCATTAGATTAACAAAATAATATTTCAAGGTTTATAAAAGATTAACAAATTCACATATCGAAATGCGGTTTACATAGTATACGATTCAGAAATTTCTGGATATTTAGTGGCAAAATATTGTTCAGTGAGAATTTCAACTTTTTTGCCCTCACAAATTTCGATACTTTAACATATCTTAAGGTTAACTTTTTAATTGTAAAACATTTACATAGACACTTTAAATTCATAATAACACTTTCGTATGAAAAACACCGTTAAATACATATGAATGTTTTCAAAGCATATGAAGCACAAATTTTGTGTATTTGGAATAGATATATATTTTTAAATGTATTTCGAAAATTATTATTATTTTACTAATAATAATTAATAATCCCACAAGCCAATGAAATCGAAACTTAGAATTTTTTCTTTGTTTTCCCTGATTTGTGTGACGTCACAACAAAGCGTGTCACGGCTTTCTCCAATCTAGGGGGACGTTGCACAAAAGACATAAGGTTCAAGCGATGAATCATATGACTTTTAACATTCCTATCTTTTAAGGGATGGGATTACTAAAGTTGATAAAAAGGTACAAAGGTTGTGAAAACTCCCGAAAACTGTTTAATTTCCTGCATATTTTCTGAAGAAAGCTCAGGCCTGAAAGACTCAACACGCTATCACGTTTAACAAAAAAGGGCGCGCGTTACTTCGATTAAGATCATAATTTCTTTTCGTAAGGATCCATGTAAAATTCAGTTAGGTGGCGAAGTCTTTTTTTTTCTATATTTTTTAATGGCAGAATGGCTTATTGCTTTCAATCGCCGAAAAAATAGGCTGTTATTTTTGATAAAACCATTCCGATTATTATTATAGAGATTGTCCTTTTATACATTAGGATCACGGTGGATGCCGCATTATTTATTTTAGCTCCATTATATTAAAATATTATTATATGGAATGGTATTTGTGCAGAGCGAAACATTGGTTGTGTAGGAAAATATATAAAATAGATGTTAGTATATGTAAGATGGAAACATGTAAAACGCTTGTATGTTAAGATACAGATAATGAAAGCACGTGTTTTAACATGATGGTAACTTATTTTGAAGGAATTATATAGAACAATGTTAATTTTATAAAATAAAATTATTATTTTTTAATTAATCGATCGAAAAATAACATCTGTCAATAACTAAGCTTCTATCTAATCTCGCTAATTTTTTTTTTCAAAATACTTTTGACATTGGCTAAACTAAGGCAGTTCTGTCATTCGGGGTTACTTAAGCCACTTATTAGTATAAAACTTCTGCCAATTCAAGAGCATTTACTTTAGTGATTAACTAATTTTTGTAACACTTGGATCTGTAGTTACACTCTATGTTTATATGTATGAAAGTTTTCTAAAACATCTTAAAGGAAAAAAACAAACAAACATGGTAGCTTACGTTACCCCTCCATATGGGTAACTAAAGCCAGCATTAAAAATTCGATGTTTGGCTTATGTTAGTTGGTGATGGGGAAACGAAAACCGTATAAAAGGCTAAAATAAACGTAATACACTGCTCAGGATATTTATTAGTAAAAATAAAAATGTTCAACATACACAGAATTAAAATATGTGATCCAAAACTTTACTAAAACATGGAACTGATGGCGGGAAAGTTGTGTAGTGTGTAGCAAAATAGTGTTGCTAAAATCAGCGTCCGAAATTTACCTCGCAAAACGGCTTTTGTTACCCCAGTATCTTAAGTAACCCCAGATGACGGTTCATAATAATAATTACTACACCATTAACTTAAAAATATCAACTGTAGAAAATCATCATGATAAGAATATCATGTATTTGTTTTCTTTTTTACATGCTTTAATTACTCGTTTCTTACATTTACAGAAACAGCCGAAGCGAAGATTCAAGGCTTTTAAAAAATGGCTGTCTAGAACATTTTGTTGCTGTTGTACAAGAAAGGATCCTCCGTAAGTGACGAAGAAAAAGTCATTTGGATGTAGGTGTCAAAACTTCCAATAATCAGAATCATCACCTATTGGCACCTAAAAAAAAGACAATTCTTGTTAAAATAGTTGATACCAATCCTCCATTCTTACCAACATCATTAATTGTATTGTAATTAAAAGGAAACATACATATGTCAATAGCATTGATTAAGCCTCAAACAATAGAAATAAAAAAAACCAATAGAGAATGTGTTTTTTCTTTTCATTTTTGTATTAAAGTACTGTTAAGTGAGTTGCTGATTGCTTTGTGTCGCCGGAAAAACGTAACATCGATGATGGTATCGATACTACGGACAAGGAAAAGAAATGCCGTTGTAGATATTGTATATCAGGATTATGGAATATTCATTATTAGTCTCTCGTACCTATATTTTTGAAAAAAAAATGGTTATACATACATTTATATTGCAATTTGGTGCATTTAATTGTGTGTGAATTTTATAATATGTATTGAAATGTGTAAGATAGATGAATGTATGTAAGATGATGTGAATATATAAAAAATATATGTATAAACATGTTTATATATATAAAAAATAACTTTATAAGAGAAAAAATATCATTCTGTTCGTGTGGAAATAATAAAATAAAAAAGAATTTAAAATCAGAAAATTACTAAAACTAAAAAACAACGAATTAACCATAGTAGTACCTCATAGTAATAACTCACAACTATAGTAGACCAAGTCCATTTTGAAAAAAAAATGAGATAGCCCATTTAGAAGATGCATAAAATCTGTTTTACCCACTCCCACAGTGAACCAAGACTGATTTTACATACTTTATCATATACGTCATCTGTTTAAACACTTGGTTTACTGTGGGATTGGCTGCATCTTCAAAATGGACTATCTCATGTTTTCTTCAAAAATGGACTTTGTCTACTACGGTTGTGAGCCCCTCATATTACATAATAAAATCAATTGCAGCAGACGTTTCAAACCGCATACAAGGTCTTCATCATCACAAATAGCTAATGCTGTTGCTTACACATTTTCACATTCAAAATTATGCATTTAAAATATTAAATCACCAGATAGTCTATGCCACAGTACGATCATTTAGTAAGCGCGTTTTTCTAAGTAGATGCTGCATGATCGTCCTGTTTCACCAATTAAAACAGTCATAATCTGAAAAAGATGTGTTTTTAGTCCCCAGAAGGTACTTAGCGATTTTTTCACAAAATGCCGCTTTTTAAATATCATAGCCAATCTCCAACTCCAGGAAAACCAATATTTTCAAAAGTAAAGCGATTTTATCGGCAGTTTAAAAAAAGTTAATGTTTTAAAGTTTTGAAAGTGATCGCGATATTTCAAAACAAAATTTCTTTGTAGTTTCGTAAGTACAACCAATTTAAATTACAAAGTTTTCTCATAGTTTCGTTATTACGATCCATTTCAATTACAAAGTTTCCCGTAGTTTCGTAATTACGATCCATTTCATTTATAAAGTTGTCTCGTATTTTCCTAATTACGATTCATTTCAATAACGACATTTTCAGCACATAAACATACAAAAATAATTGAAAATTAAAGAAATATTAAAATTTACAAAATAAGCTTCGATTTTAATTTAGCATCTAAATATAGAAAATGACATCATAAAATTACGGTAATAAGAAATGATAGAGAAATATTACTTAAATCCTGGCTCCAAATGCACAGGACACCAGTATTTTATTTTCTTTTACCTCAGCTAAGCTATTAGCAGAATTATCTCCTATTAAATATGCCGAAATAAACTGTAAGAAATTAGTGGTACCCAGAGTATTTGGAGCCCCGATTTACGCGGGATACCTCGCAACTCTAGTGATGTGGACTCGATAACTCATTGTAGTTTTAACTTTTAACAATGAGAACTTTTTTTTTTTTAAATCCAAAAGCTAGTTAAATATGTAGCCGTTTCTAAACGAAAAAAAGTAAGTATCTAAAATACAAATGGAATTAAAATATAAATTTACTAAAAAAAATTCTCTTCCTTAATGTTGCATAGAAAAGCTACATGTCAATAGCTCGCAAAAATACTACATTCTTCAATCGAAAAAAGGTGTGACGAAAAAAAAAATAAACTGTCAAGTGCGAGTATTACTCGCTCTCAGAGGGTGTAACAATGCATATAGTGATACAATAAATGTATGAACTGTATTATTAAAAATAATCGTTGCTAAAAGAATAATAAGACAGTGTAAAAAACATACAACGTAGGGTTGGGTATACCTGTATATACTAGAAAAGCATGAATGGGAATACCATAAAAGTTCAAAAAGATATGAAGCATAATGTCAAATATTGCTATCCTTTATACTATTTTTTAATCTTATCCTAATCTGTTTATGGTGAACTTAATTTGGTACTGGCAATAAAAGTAATGTATATTTAAACTTCATTTTGCATTTCATAAAACTAATTTCAGCGTAGTAATAATGTTTCGTTTTTACAGTGTAGCTAAAACAAAACCCTTGTTCAAAGTTTAAACGTGACATTATGCTAAGCGCGCTTCGAAAGGCGGTCACAAAGTTGCAACGCCGCCTTGATTCCTGCCGCGTTTTTCCAGATAGATTTTTAATTAACTTTTAAAGACACTGGAGGCGTATTGTGAGATCCACTGTATGCAAACTAGTCACGAATCCCATAGTACTTATGTGATTGATTCTAATTAAAGTAGCCTGTTTTTAACAATTTGGCGTTTGTTGCTTTTATACTGCTACTAGGTATTGCATTGAACAAATATATCATAGAAAGTTGTTATCTAGGCTTTAAAAGCCGATGGTACATAGAGTACGTCGCCCTGCCATTATGCATGTCCAAAACGTCCGTGTCTTTAAGGGTATTTAAGGGACTTCATCTCGGCTAATTAGCAACGATTTTTTTTTAAATAATTGTCAATAATGCTTATATACTTCTGCTACGATAGGTACCTCTAGCGCTCCTCAGCCCTTTTTCTGAATGCTCGCAAATCGAACCTTGTGTGTAACGGAAAAATGCGCTTTTCTGAAAAACTGTGTGACCTAGGGTAATCGCTGTAGTTTTCCTGTAAGGTTTAAATTAACGTCTACTACCTCTAATTTTTCCATCATTTTAGTTTTAGTAAATTTAGAAATAGAGGGGGGGGGGGACATATATTTGAAAATATAATACCTAAAATTAAAAGAAATGTATTTTCGAGTTCAGCGTTACGAAATCTTTCACACGATATCCCACACAATATACAAAGAAAAGATTGATTTTTCAAGTAACTTAATGAGCCCCTCTACATTTTTCCTAAATATATTTGTGAATGTTTAATAATCTGTAAATATGTGGGTCAATAGTGTTTATTACTTCTTCCAATTTCAACTTTCCACGTTCCATAGTTTACGTGTAAAATGACAGTGACAGACAGACGGACACAAGAGTGATCTTATAATGGTTCCCTTTTTAAGTACGGAGCCCTAAAAAAGAAATTAAAAAGAAGAATCATGTTAATTTATTAATAATTTCTGAAGGGATGGTGTCCACTGATTTTCAAAATCCTGTTATGAAAAAAAAATCTAAAGTTGTCGATACTGTTTAATCGTTGCGGCGCACAATTGGACAAAAGGTGTGTTTTCTAGGACGCAAGCGAATCAAATGGTGACTTAAGGCATGTAATAAACTTTTTAAAAAAATTGACCTAAAATTTCCCCACTTTTTTGCTATTTTTAATACGAAGAGCGTCTTCAAGACGCCCATTAATCTCGAATGATATTTGTTCTTCAAAAAATTCCTTCTGGAGAAAGTTCTTTCAGATACATATGTGGAGCTAAACATAGTAGCCAGGTTAATAGCTAGTTTTTTGCAATTTTCCTACTTTTCTGTGACATGTTTACCCCAAAATTCGTCAGTGGATGCAGTTTTATATATTTGCAAGAAAATATCTTTTTGCAAGAAAATATCTTTTTGCAAGTCAAATATAATCATTTGAAGTAAAGGTTTATCAAGACTGAACAATTTCGCAGCCACATCAGTCCATTATGCAGCTGGAGTAACTTCATAAGGTGATTTAAAAAATTATGACAACTTATCTATCTCCGTAAAGTCTTGGAATCTTGCTTCAAATTCCTTCACAAGATCTGACATAAAACTTAGGAACACTTCAGTGTGTATTTCGGAATTCTTCTTTTTATACTCAAGAACTGTTGGAAAATGAATAAATTCTTCATTTGGAATATCTTTTTCGTCGGACCAGGCTTCGAGCTTCTGCGGTCCGCCAGTTGCCGACCGTGGGTTTAAGGAATGAAAATATGCAACTTTTTTCGATTAAAATATATATAACATGCTTATATCAAAGACGTGTTTGGTAACCACATAGAAAATTATGAGGAAATGTAGGAGGGGGGGGGGGTCTGAAATATACTTGCACCCTAATATAAAAGCGACATAATATTGAGACACTTTCTCGAGAAAATATAGACAAGAGAATTTATCAACTCCATTTACTTCACTAATTTTTTATACCAGCTAAACAATAACGCCTTTATTAATTATCACATTTTGCAATGCAGATATTTTAGAAGGGTTTTGCAATTGAACAAACCTAAAGGGGAAAGAGTATTTATGTGGGAAAGTAGATGTACCAAGAATTACTCTCGATTCAAATAGAAATCACCTTGGAGGTACGCTTAATAAATATCAGTTTAAACGTTTTAAGTAACTTATACACTTATGTCATGGCCAGATCATCCAGTTCGTTAAGGTTGACCTACTGATATCTGTTTTTAAATATGAAATGATGCAATTTGTTTTTTCCAGGATTAAGAGGCGAAACAATTTAACAGTAATTCTGCATACAGAAAATGATCGCTACTACTGTTATGTTGTGTGAATAACTTATAACTTAACCTTATTGGACTTTCGTCCAATTTAGAAATTAACGACAGTGGAAACAGATTATACAAAAAATATTATAAATTTTATTAAGTAATGTTACAATTCTAGTGCTAAATCCACCTTGAGTAAATAATTCAGCAACACTTGCCAGGAAGTCCATGGACGATGGAACGGGTGTCTAGTACACCCGTTCCCAGACTTGGGAATCCAGGGATCGCTATGGCAACAGTACAGGGCCGATTGGAACGTATTCGCGATTCCATGCGGCACTAATGGGGCACATTTTGAGCACATCTTATGAGTTCTGTTACTTTCCATTTGTATTTTGTTACTCCGATTAAGTGTTTTGTAAAATAAAGGTCTTTTTACACTTTTTTTTAGAGTTCCGTACTTAAAAAGTAGAAAAGGAACCATTATAAGATCCCTCCTGAGTCTGTCTGTCCGTACAGAACGAAAAACTGAGATTTTTTTTAAGACACTGAAATTACTATGATCCACAATTATTTGCGCAAACAACTTGCACAAAATTCTTTTTATATACAGGATGTAAGAGGTTTCAGCTTTATATACATTTTTCAGTATTTTAAAAAAATCTATGTAAATTTGAAAACAAATAAAATAAGTAAACGGTAAGTGCGAGTATTACTCGCGCTCAGAGGGTTCCGTACAATAAATATTTGAATTATTAACTGTATTATTAAAAAAAATCGTTGCTAAAAGAATAACAAGACATTGTAAAAAAAACTATACAACGTAGGGTTGGGTATAGCTGTATATACTAGAAAATTATAAATGGGTACACTACAAAAGTTCAAAGAGATATGAAGCCTAAATAATATCAAATATTGCTATTCTGTGTAACTCTTTTTTAAATCTTATCTTAATCTGCTTATGATGAACTTAATTCGGTACAGACAATAAAAGTAGTGCATATCTAAATTTCATTTGGCATTTCATAAAACTAAATTCAGCGTAGTAATAATATTTTCTTTTTACAGTCTAGCTAAAACAAAACCCTTTTTCCAAGTTTAAAAGTGGAATTGTTAAGCGCGCTTCGAAAGGAGGTTGCAAATGTGCGACGCAGCCATAGTCCGTGCCGCGTTTTTCTAGATAGGTTTTTAATTAACTTTTAAAGACACGGGAGGCGTATTGAGAGATCGGCTCAATGCAAACTAGCCGCGAATCCCATATTATTTATGTGATTAATTCTTATTAAATTAGTCTGTTTTTAACAATTTGACGTTTATTGCTTTTATACTGTTGCTTGAGGATTGTTTTACACAAATATATCATTAAAAGTTATTATCTGGGCTTTAAAGCGGATGGTACATAGATTACGCCGCACCTGTCATTAGTCAAAACCGACCGTGTCTTTAAGGGTTAATATCTCGGCTAATTGCCGACGATTTTTTTAAAATCATTATCAACGATGCTTTTATACTTCTGCTACGATTGGTACCTCTAGTTCTCCTCAACACCTTTGCTGAATGCCCGCAAATCGAAATCTGTGTGTAACGGAAAAATGCGCATTTCTCAAAAACTATGTGACCTAGGGTAATCGCTATAATTTTCCTGCAAGGTTTAAGTTAACGTCTACTACCTCTAATTTTTTCATAATTTTACTTTCAGTAGATGCTGAAATAGATGGGGGGGGGGGGGACATATTTTTGCATTATATTGTCGATGATATCTCTGAAAATATAATACCTAAAATTAAAAGAAATGTATTTTTGAGTTAGCATTACGAAATCTTTCAAACTATACCCCACACAATATACAAAGAAAAGATGTCTTTTTCAAGTAACTTAATTACCCCCTATACATTTTTCCTAATTATATTTGTGAATGTTTGCCTGCAAGTATGTGGGTCAATAGTGTTTATTACTTCCCCCAATTTGAACTTTCCACGTTCCATAGTTTACGAGTAAAATGACTGTGACAGACAGATAGACGCAGGAGTGATCTTATAATGGCTCCGTGTTGACTTTTTAAGTACGGAAACTTAAAAATGTTAATAAATTTGATAATGATAAGAAGTCTGTTGCAATTTTATGCCGCAAAGTCACTGAAAGTCACAAACAGATGCCTTTTCGCTATTTTTTACCCTTATTAAGGACCGATAATAGCTTGCGCCTTTCAGTTGCTATGGCAAAAGAGGTGACATTTGAAAGACATGTATTTGCACTTTTACAAAAATACGGTATACGGTGCAGCGGGGACCCGAGCCAGAGGTTCGTTTGATTCGAGGTTCGTTTTTTGAAAATATTTCGTATGAATTCGGGGCTGCGATGTAATTACATACAAATTTAAGGTTATTATCACGGGATTGGGCAACGTCGGCCCCGGGCAGATCATCTAGTAAATATTATACTTTTTAGTAGTTTAAATAGCATATAAATTTAAAAGCAACGTTAAAAACACCAGAATATGCAAACTTTCAGCAGACTAGCGTTTAGCGTACCGTCCTCAATGCAAAGAATAACGTTAACTTGCTCATTTGTATAGAGGAGAAGCGGATTCAACTGAGAAGTTCATTAACCAATTATTTTCCTGTTTCCCCTCTAGTTAATGAACTTCTCAGTTGAATCCGCTTCTTCTCTATATAAATGACCAAGTTTCCGTTATTCTTTGCGACGGTACGCTAAACGCTACCGAAACTAGTGTGCTGAAAGTTTGCATATTCTGGCGTTTTTAACGTTGCTTTTAAATTTATATTATTTTACGCCAAGTAGCATCTTAATAATTATTAGTTTAAATAGTGTCGTTTGAATATTGCAGGAAAAACATACAGTGACTCGAAAAAGTGATTGGACACTTACAAAATCCAGAACTATCGAATAATTAAAAATTAGTAACCCTTTCAGGGACTCATTTTTTTAATAGTGCACTATCTATGGTTGTCTTAAGCGCACTTAACCTTCTGTTGTATAGTGTGCACCACATTGGTCAAAATGTTTTTTCCCTATCGAATCTTTTTCATTTACAGTTCCTATTCAAATCTTGTGCTACTCTGTGACATCTATGTTTTCAGTAGAAAAATCGAGAAAGTGCCACAAGAATGGGTGACTATTTGTTGAGATATCATCAATATGGATGTCCCTTCAGAATAATGTTGCCATATATCGCGATTTACGCGGGGTGTCTCGGTTTTCGGGGGGCTCTAAGACTTGTCCCGTGTAACCACTGCACAGGGCGTCAAATGACCCGATTTTTCAAGATGCACAAATTACTTTTCGTACCACGGTATTGGTTAATCTGCATCGGGAACACAATACAGTAAAACCTATGAAAACAGAAACTATTTATAGTCCGTTCGAAAGTAATACTTTAAAAATGCAATAAGCAAATCTGCTTTGTCGGAAATTTGTCTAAAAGTTAACTTTTTGCAGTTCATGGCGAAAACGAAACCTGCTTATAAAGGGATTCTATTTTATAAGTTCAAATTCCAATGTTCCTATAACAGGAATGCTGTATAATTACACCTTCTAAATTGCAATTTTGTTTCAGTTCCGCCTCCAAAGCTTTTACTGTATAAGATTATTGTGTTTATTTAGTAAAAACCTGCAAAGACCGAATCTCTAGGGACAGGAGAAACCAGTTCCTTTTTATACAGGTTCCTATATTAGCAGGTATAATTGTATATGGTATCCTACTATAGCAATGTTTCTCAACCTGTGTGCCGCGGCACACCAGTGTGCCACGACAGATTATCAAATATGCCGCGAGCGTTTTTGATAAATAATTAAAATTGTAAGGTGTCGTATCAACGATACAAAATTTTCTATTTATCATGTGCTTAACACTTAACAGCTACTTTCCTCCACTTTCAATCTGCAAGAAACCAAATTTGAGAACAACAGGAATAGAGCATCTCATTGGTTTGAGAAACGATAAGTTTTGCGTTCAACATTGTTCACGGAAAACTTGGATAAATTTTGGCTTTCTGTCAAAAGTTTGTAACTTGCAATCAGCTTGAAAGCTATTAAAATTCTTCTGCCTTTTCCATCTTCATGGATCTGTGAATTTGGATTTTCAGCATTAACAGAAATCAAGTCCAAAAAGAGAGTAGAACTTTTAAAAGTTGACGATGAAATGCGAACTTTTCTGGCGACTTTGGAACCTCGTTTTGATTCAATTCGCCGCAATATTTCCAGATATTTTTAGTGTGTGGTCTACCAAAAAAGGTTGTGAAACACTGTAATATAGGGACATTGAAATTTTGCGTCATAGACAGAAGTCAATTATAGGCAGGTACTGTTTTCATAGGATTTGTTAAAATTTTATGCCCCGATTTCGAAGCCGCTGGCACGCTTTTTGTGTCTCCCTGTCCTGCATTTTGTGTCTCTCTGTCCTCTTTTTTGTGACACTGGACCTAGCAAAACCCTTCATGCCGGTAAGTTTTTACACATGACCTAAAATGTTTCTAAACCTACAATGATGTTGTTTAAATGCATTAAAGTAGACAATCTGCAATTAAAAAAATCTATATTATACAAAAAATAATTTTCTTCTCACTCTGTGTGACACATTTAGTTATTACATTGTAAGTTTTAAAGTACAGTGAAACCTCCCTGTGCGACCATATCCATTAAGCAGCCCCCTCCCTGAACCACCATTTTTCATGGAACGAAATTTATTCCCAAAGGCTCAATACTAATTTTACCTACATTCAGAGATCATCCCAGTTGAACTAACTCCATGAGCGACCCATTTCTTTGAAGAAGATGAAAGTAATTCCGTTTATTCCTGGTCGCTTGAAGAAAGTTTTACTAGAAAAATAATTCCGGAGAGCGCATTATTCATCAAACTTCTAAACTAAGTTGAGATTTTTTTTTATTCCGGTAACTTTTAAGCGTTTAAACCCCTTTGGGCCTTTTTAAACAATGCATTTAACTCTAATGACATATTAAGAATGACGGCCAATTAGCTCCCCTGCCCTATTCTGTCAGGAAACTCTCAAAGAAATAAATTAATGAAATCGTCATTATTTGTTACCGTCAAAAAAAAAAAAAAAAAAAAAAAAAGCATTTATTTATTGAATTTTGAAAGGACTTGAACATTTTTTAAACTTGCAGTAATTAACTTATGTAATTAACTTTTGTTTTGATACTTGAATTTTCATGTTTTTTCCTAATGTGAAAAATAAATTTTAGTAACATTAATTGTTACCCTTTTCAACAATTAAAATCTAGATTTAAACATGACTTCCATTAAGAGACCACCTCTCGGAGCGACCCCTTTTTATTGGAACGGAACGTGTTCGCTTTAGGGAGGTTTTACTGTATGTAACTAAGGCAAAAGGTTAATACTTTAAATCCATTTATCTGAAAATGTATTTTTGCAAAATTCGTCCTATTCCGTGAGATTTCGTACAATATTTTCACTTATGTACTAATTAAATTGAAGAGCTAAGTGGAAGAACATGTTAAGTAACAAAAATTACATTTGAAGAAATTTGATGTGAAAGTTTTCGCTGTCAATTTTAATGATTTATTTTCTGTTTGATACCATGTGTTTAAAATATTAACAGGTGTGGTACTAAAACCTATCAAAAAAACTTATTCATATTTAATTTTTAAATATTAAAAAAAATATTAATATTATTTGGATTATTAAATATTAAAATATTAAATATTAATGAATAATGTCTTAAATCTTCAAGGCTAAATAGAACTTTGGTATTTTAGCTTTACCATGTGATAGAATACCTGATAACACCTTCGTCCAAAAGATAAAATAATTTTTAAGAAAATGTAGCATACATGTTCTTCCGCTCAGCTTTTCAATTGTCACTGAGAGATTTTTTTAATGCTATTGTTGTTATATTTTGAGAGAGAAATTTTTTAAAAGTGTTTCTCGTACTAAAAAGTACTTGTAAAATCCAACTTTATTTTCTTTATATGTATGTTAATTGGTAAAGCCCAAAGACAAATAAAGTTTAATTCTAATGTGTACTTAAATTTTTTTTTTAATGTATACAAAAAGCGTTATTCTTTCAGAAGATATGTTAATTTATCAAATATGACTAAAAGAGATTTTTTTTTTTCAAAAAATATTTTTTTTATGAAAAAAAAAATAAAATTCAAAGGAATCTTTGTTTAAATATACAGTTAAAATCCGAGTAAAAATTACCGAAAACAAAAATGAATAAAATTTAGTGCCTCCAAACTTATTTGTCTATTTATAACTATTTTATAGTTCCGGAAGATATATATTCTTTTGTAGTGCTGCTATCTGTACTGAAAATTTCTTATTGTTTTAGCTACACTTGAATGCAATTTTGGTGCTGCCATCTATATAGAAACTGTAATACTACTTTCTCATAGGATATCAATTTTCATCTACACTGCTCAAAAAAATTAGGGAAGCAAGCAAAAAAGTGAAGAGAACAGTGTAAGACAGCCATGTATGGGCATAAAATGGATAGTACACTTGTATCAATGCACAATAGACAAAAAAAAAGACGCACAAAAATTGTAAGGGAGCTTTTATTCTTTGAAAAGATGAAAAGAACATGAAAAGATGGTTTAGGGAAACAATTTGGTTTCATGTAAATGATAAAAAGAAAGTATTGTTTAGAAATGATGCAAGATTTTTAATATGGCGTGTGGTCTCCTCGAATAGCTAAGACTGCTGCACACCTGTTTTCCATGGATGCGATGAGGTTATCGATAAGACTTTGGAGAATACTGTTCTACTGCTCAAGAATTGCAATCTCCAAGTCCCGGAGAGTAAAAGGAGGCCTCGGTCTCGCAGCAATGCGTCGTCTGAGTATGTCCCAAGCATGTTCGATCGGATTTGGGTCAGGAGAGCATGCTGGTCATTCCATTCGCTGTATCATTTTAGCTTAAAGCATGTCTTCCACAAGACGAACTGTATGAAGTCTGGCATTATCATGCATGGAAAAAAAGAAATCACTAACTACTGCAACATAAAATACGACAGGAGGTCTCAGTATCTCGTCTGTATTACTTCGGACCATCAAAGTGCCATTCCGAATGATATGCAGGCCCGTACGTCCACCTATGCTGATCACAATAGGTGGGTACGTCATATAGTGTACATCGTCATCAGTGGCGTGGCGTGAAAATTTTCGGTGGTCATCGCAATTATTTAAGTTTGTGGTGAAAATTTTTTAACTCTAAAATTCAATGGTTGAATGTTCAAAAAAGAAACTTTAAATCTTACCTTCACTTATACATGAACTCCAAATGTTCTGCTAAAACTGGATCGTAGAGTTTTAAAAGCTTATTAGGAGTTTTAAAATATTGCTTGGTCATCGCGAATCATCCAGCGATGACCGGACGCCACGCCACTGATCGTCATAGTGTCATATCGTCATAGGTGGGTACGTCAATAGGTACGTCAATAGCATCAACCCACCTCGTCTATAATGTAATCTTTCACGAACGAATATTCTGAGTGCCTCTTTCTCTCCATGCCAAAACACGTCAGATGTCACATCCAGACTGAATCGGGACTCGTCTGTAAACAGAATTTGACTCCAACAACTTTGCCTTTAAACTCGATGTTCAGTTCCCCACCTCCTTGGGGCCGCACAGTGGCTTGAGGTCAACGGAATAAAGACCATTGGCTTACGTGCATAGAGACCACCCTCATGAAGCCTATTTCGGACTGTTTGGCTGGAAACCCTTCGTCTTGTGGCCAAGAACAACTGTGTTTGCAGGTGAGTAGCATTGTCCGTTCCGTCTCGATGAGCTGTTAACACGATATATCGGTTATCAGTTTCTGTGTTAGCACATTTTCGACCTTGCACTTGTCGATGTCTACCATTCCATGTGTCTTGGAATCGATTCCACAGTCTTTCATGGACGTTGTGACTCCAACAGCGTCCACTACACTTCGTTGTGTTTCCCCAAATTCAACTGTCCGGATAACACACCAAGTCATGGATTGTGGTAAATCATATTGTTGTGACATTTTCAAGCCACCTTTTCTCAAAATGCAAGCTGAGCAATTGAATTTTACAACTGAGGCAGTGAAACAGACGTTTGTGCAAAATCCCGATTTCTGTACTTATCTCCTTTTTCTAGTTTTTGACGTCATAACCTTCAATTTACATGTGAAGTTTTCTTTATCTGTTTTCTACAGCACTTTAAATTATGGATGTTTTATTTTGCGTTACTTATCGGTGTAAATATTTGCGTAATTCAGCTTAAACCATGTGCTCCCCTAATTGTTTTGAGCAGTGTATTTCAGAGAACTTTTCTGAGTAAAAAAAGCATTTGTTTCTGAAATAATCACCAGATATTAGAGTTACAGAAAATATGATTTAGGAGATGTATGAAAAAGGAGCACGTGAAAATTTTGAATGCGTTTCGGAAACAAATCTAATAGTTTTCTTCAAGAAAATATTTAAGTTTTTATTTCTCTATGCTAATGGAAATCAAACTTTAAGTTTTACATTTGTTTTAATAATTTAAATAAAATGTGGAGTACCTGCCATACGAACTCGGTATCTATTAGACCTACAGTGCTTCCAAGTGCTGAACTGGACACTTCTAATTTTGGAGTGTCGGTGACGTTACACGCAATGTCATTGACCAGATAACTGTACACTTCCAGGTACTTTCGTAATACCAAGAAACTTAGAACAACGCAAGGTAAGTCGGTTGAAAATTTCGTTAAAACATTGTTGAAATTATGAAGAAAAATTCGGATTTTTGTTTATTTGGTTTGGAATACCTAATTTTGTATATTTTATTGTAGCCTTATATTTATTTATGCTACTACAGGTGTTACTTCAGATTATTGAAACAAACAAGTATCTCTTGCTGCTTTAGGAATTATTGACGATAAAATGGTTGATAGGTTTTCCATTTATAAAACAATAAATATTGAAATTATACAATATTTAGAAGCGAAAGTATGTTCCGTCAGAGCGATAAAAGAAGTCTAGTGTTATTTTAAAGCTTAGTATTACTGATAGAATAATGAGCATCTGTGTGTTTTCTTTAACAGATTATAGCGTTCAGAATTTTTTTTAAATATTATATGACCTGAATCAGAAAAAAAAAAAGTTTTACACAAAATTTTCGGTTCACGTTTTAAAAGAAAATCCAACCCCCTAGAGACCCCAGCAAAGAGGAAATTGCTGGCCAGCAGCAAGGTAGGTCCTGGCAATGATTGAGAAGTGCTGGCTGATGGTCTACCACTGCATGACCACTGCTGGACCACTTTAGTCAACTTTGCTGTTGGAAGTCATCAGATAAAATTCTGGTGGGCATTCATTTTATCTCATGCGCTGGCCCACCACTACATGGAAGTGCACGAACTTTCGCAGTATTATTGCTGAGAACCCTTACGCTAGGTGGCACTGCGAATATCGAAGATATTAAGTATTTGAACACAAATCTGAAATGAATATCTTAACACAATTTAACCTGTGAAGCTAATTATTTTTTGAAACTGTAAAAAATATAGCACCACTGCCATCAACAAAATAAATAAGGGAACAGATGTGTTATTATCCCTCGATCCGCCATCTTGGATTTTTCTTGGGCGTGAATTAAAAACTGTTTTTTAATTAATAGTTATAATTATTATATTCCATGATTATTGATTTATCTCGAAAATTCAGATTGGCGATCATTTTCAAAAGCGGCATTTTGGAATGTATGTGAAAAAAATCGCCAAGTTCATTCTGTGGACCACAAACGCATCTGTTCCTGTTTGCTGTTGGGTAGGAAAAATATGGAGTTGCGAAATGTGTCTCAGGGATTATTTACCGAATTTGTTCTATTTGTTTGTGAGTGATTGAGAATGGTTCGGTGAATTTCTAGGAATGGCTTAGAAAATGAGTCTGATTGTAAGGATTTTTTAAAGGACCTTGAATTACAAGGGATTTGAAAATATTAATCAACAACAATTATTCTACAGTAGTAAAAGCAACTAACAACAATGTTATATTATTTCACAATTAGCCATTCTTATACTTAAAAAATACGTTTTTGTTCAAAATAAATTCAACAATGTAAATTTCATTTCATATCTTCGTCAACAGTGGTTCTAAAAATGAAAAATATTAATAATTAGTGTTCGGAAAAAATTCTATTTTAAGTCTTTCATCGGCTTTCATTAAAATACGTTGTGTTTTAAAAGCATTAGTATTTTAATTAACATTTTCATTGCGATAATGGAAAATTATTATGAATTTAATTATTATGGAGGGTGCGCTGACGAGGTAACTTATTTAAATAATTTTTATCTATATTTTAAGATTGTATTTAAGTTGTTTTCTCATTTTAAGTTGTTCGTAGATGTTATCAAGTTTGTCATATCTCATTAACTATTTACAGGTCGTACTTAGGTCAAAACACATTCTTTTTCGAAACATTACGATCTTTATTCCTATTTGAGAACCTATATTCTTCTGGAAAACTAAAATGCAAATTTGAGGTCATATTATCGATAAATCAGTTTACACTATTTTTCACTATTCTTCTAGTGACGTGGTACTAATAAAAATTTTGTAATGTAATGTTGCATTGTACATATGAAATAACAATGTAGAGTGAGAACGCGAGTTTCAAAACTCGCCTTATCCAGAAAATCCAATTTTGGGAAATTGCGAAAACCTCTTACTGCGTCACTTGGTTTTCATTGTAAACCAAGATTTTAGAATGCTAAAAATACACGATAAAACTAGTTTTCTTAACATATTGTAGTGTTTTTTTAACCATTTGGGAAAATGGTTATTGTCCTCTGTCAGGGTAAGAAATCAAAAACATATCTGAAGCGTTTTATTGGTTGAATCCACATTTTATTCGTTTTCTGATGGGTCTATACAGTAATCTGTATTTACCCTTTACTTTCAACAGAGATGAATACTTCTGTTGCCACTATGACAAAAAAGTAATAAAAACTACAAAAAAAATTAATAACTGAGAAACAAATTGAGATACAGCTTTCAAACAAATTGCATTTTAAAGTACATTTTTTTCTCTATACGACGGTGTAAAAAGTAATATTGTGGGATGTTTAGAAGTTTATGAATGAAATTTCATTTAAAATTGGTCCAGGAATATTAATGTTTAATTCATGGCGTACATAATGTATGAGTAGAAGTTTAAAAATTTACAGTACCGAAAATTGTAAAACAGAAATTTCTTTTAAAATTTGTTCATGATGGGTCCAGGAATGTTAATGTTTAATTCATGGTGTACGTAATGTAGGATCAACTCCGTGCGATTTTTTATGCCTTAAATTTTAGTCTTTGAAAAAATCATTTTCAAAATGGTCGTTGTAATTTTTTAAATTGCTTTTTTGTGTTGTTTTTTTATTAATGTAGTGTTTTTCGATGTAAGTTCACCAAGAGAGATTGATAGAGAAAAGTCCATTTTTTTTTTCATTTTCGATAAGGCGAGTTTTGAAACTCACGTCCTGATATGCAGTGAAGCCTCCCTGTGTGACCACCTCCATTAAGAGCCCACCTTACTTAAGGATCATTTTTTCATGGAACGAAATTTATTCCCATAGGCTCAATACTAATTTTACCTCTATCCAGAGACCATCCCAGTGGAACTTCCTCCATGAGCAACCCATTTCTTTGAAGAAAACAAATTCCGTTTCTTCCTGGTCGCTTGAAGAGGGATTTATTAGAAAAATAATTCCGGAGAGCGCATTATTTATCAAACATCTAAACTAAGTTTAGATTTATTTTTTATTCCTGTAACTTTTAAGTGCTTAAACACCTTTGTGCCTTTTCAGGCAATGAATTTAACTCTGCTGAAAAATTAAGAATGACGGTCAATAAACTCCCCTGACCTATTCTGTCAGGAAATTCTCAAAGTAATAGATAAATTAATGAAATCATCATTATTTGTTTCCGTCCAGAAAAAATTGCTTTTAATTACTGAACTTCGAAAAGACTTGGAAATAAAAGTTATAAAAGATAAAACCGTAAAATCAAAGCAAACGTCAATGTATTCATTTTTTAAACTCATCCTACTTACGTAATTAACTTTTGTTTTGATACTTAAATTTTCATATTTTTTCCTAATGTGAAAAATAAATTTTAGTAACATTAATTGTTACCTTTTTGAACAATTAAAATCTAGATTTAAATATGACCTCCATTAAGAGACCACTCTCGGAACAACCAATTTTTACCGGAACGGAACGTGGTCTCTTTAGGGAGGTTTTACTGTATTTATTTCAATGACGATTACAAATGATATTTTTTTTCATTCAATATTATTATAGAGACGTTTAAATAAATATAAATAAGTAAATTCGACTACAAGGGATTGTTTCTTATTCACATGTTTCGATAGCAATCCTGTATTGTCAGCCACACTTGAATCCTGTTCGAGTAGTTGTACGACACCGAATAGTAACATTCTACTTAATAATTCTAAATCCGACTCGAATCCAACGCTCCTAACTGCATAATTTAATGCATTAACCACATTTTAATGTATATAAGAAAACATACTGTATAATTACATTTCTATTGTCAATTTTATTTTATATTAAAAAATAATAGATATGTACAAATTTAGGTTCAAATATATATTTTGTTGTGTTAAATATATTGAAGACATTCTTTTCAAATTCCTTATTAACAAATCTGAGAAGCAAGAATCAAATCCCAACCCGAAACAAACTGGAGCACGGAATAATTAAAATTAAACCGACCCACATACGAAAAAATATCTTGCCAACCTGATCCGACCGAAACAGCGGAGCGAGGTGGGTATCAGTAAATTCGAGCTACCCCAACTCATGCAAAACTATAATCTACATACATTCTATTTCTCAATGTTGTCAACATGTTTCATTGACGTAGTATACGATTATTTATTAAAGGTCTTCAATGTCACCGTAATAAAAACTATAAATGTTACAACTATTTTTTTAAAAACGGAAAAAATACTGTGTGTACTTTTACACCCTATAAGATTTTCAATTGATTGGTCAATTTTGACAAAAATTAGGCAGTCATATCAATTTTAGATCTGAATAATTTGATAACGTCTGCAGACAGCAACTATCGAAAAAATTATTGTGAAAATCAAACATTCCGTTCAAGGGTTATGCTCGAACTTAACATAGGAGAAAGATACCGACGGGTTGTATTACCTTGTTGTTTGAAAGTCTATTAAAAATAATATTATTGGAAAATCTATTTCTTCTTGAGCAGAGTTTACGGTGCGTGTGGGTTAACGTACATTTTTTTTAATTTCTGCTTTTAAAATAGTGAAGTATTGTGATCGAAATTGTTTCGACTTTCGGTTTTCAAAGGATTCACACGTTTTAGGAATCAGAGATTCGAAAAACATGGTTTTACAAAATTTCTGTCCGTCCGTGTATGTGTATTTTTGGCTGTGTCACCTCTTTGCATCAGTCAAAAGTATATGAAGTTATGCGCAGAGTCGAAGTAAATTACATCTATATGTTTTTGGATATATCAGTCACGTTCCAATGAAATTTGCAAGTATTTTGTCTGAAGGGGGCGCTGTAATAATGATTTTCTACCATTTTAATTATTGTATCATCGGAAAGATGCGCATAGAAGTGAACCAATTTTCACATATATGTGACTTCAGACACACTTGTTTCAAAAAATTCCACGTCTCGGCTAATTCTCTCTTTTTATGTGATAGTTTATTTGGTTATTCGCTTTGTGGTTTTTTTGAAAATGAAAGGAGAAAATTGGAAAGCGCTTCTGTTTTAAATCTGTGTGTTTCAACTTCAGTTGGGGAAGATTTGAATTTTTTATGGGAAATCGAATGTTTGGGTATTACGCAATCAAATGATAATATTTCTGATGCAGATAAGGAAATTATGAATAAATTTGAGAATAACTTAAAATTCGTAAATCATAGGTATGAAACGGGTTTATTGTGGAAGTATGAGAAAAATAAAGTCGGGAATAATTTTAGAATAGCTAGAAGTCGCTTTGAGGAATTAAATCGTAAACTCGAGAAAGATAATGACTTATGTAAAAATTATAAAGATATTATATTACAACAATTAACTGCTGGAATTGTAGAAGAATGTCCTGATAAAATAACTGAGGGTGGTTATTTTATGCCGCACAGACCGATTTTAAGAGATGATAAATTAACTACTAAGGTAAGAATGGTTTTCGATGCTTCTTCTAAGGAAAAACATTTAAATTCTCTAAATGACTGCTTATATCCAGGTCCGAATCTTAACCCGAACATATTTAATGTAATATTTAATTTCAGAAAATTTAGTGTTGCATTTAGCGCTGACTTAGAGAAAGCGTTTTTGCAAATTTGGATAACAGAGGAAGATCGAGATTATTTAAAATTTTTGTGGCTTGGTGACGAAAAGAATGATTTAAAATTTTTGAGATTTACACGAGCTGCTTTTGGGGTAACTTGCAGTCCCTTTCTTTTGGCTGCAACGATTAAATCCCATATACGTAAATATGTTGATCATCCTGAAGTTGTTAAGATTTTGAACTCTTCTTTTTATGTAGATGATTTGATTACTGGGTCAAAATCCGATGAAGACGCTTATTATCTATCACCAACAACTTCGCATATTTTTAAAGAAGCTAGCATGAATTTGCGAAAATTCAATACTAATTCTGTCAAACTTAGAAAATTATGGAAGGGAAATAAATTATGTGATTCAGAAGAAAATTTGAATAATTCTTTAAAAATTTTGGGATTATTATGGGATACTAATTGGGATATTTTACGTTTTGACGTTCAATCCTTTCCTGATGATTGGAAATTTAATCCATCGAAACGCGTTGTTCTTAAAGCCATGTTAAAATTCTTTGATCCTATTGGATTCATTGCACCATTTTCTGTTCGTATGAAAAGTTTGCTACAGGAAACATGGAAAAGGGATTTGGAATGGGATGAAAAATTCCCTAATGATTTAAAAATTGAATGGGAAAATTGGTGTGCAGAAATCGAACATTTACATAAATTTGAGGTACCCCGCTTTTCCACAGGGTTTAGACTTTTCGGACCCAATCGAAATTCATATATTTTCAGATGCTAGTCCTAAGGCTTATGGGGCCGTATCTTATTTTCGATGTACCACAAGTGATAATAAAATTATGACTAGTCTTATTTGGGCAAAATGCCGAGTCGCCCTGATTAAATGTTTGACAATTCCTCGGCTTGAATTAATGGGGGCATTAATAGCTGCAAGGATGTCTAAATATCTGAAAAGTGCATTTAATTTTCAAAATTTGGAAATTCATATCTGGTCAGATTCCACAATTGCGTTACATTGGATCAAGGGATCAGCCATGGATTGGAAGCCCTTTGTGGCTAATAGGGTTGTAGAAATACAATCTTTAACTGATCCTAGAATATGGAAATATATCCCGGGTAAGGATAATCCTAGTGATCTTCTTACTCGAGGCGAAAACTTACATAACCTCATAGAAAATAGATTCTGGTATTACGGTCCTGAATGGTTGTCATTACCAAAGGACAGTTGGCCGAAACCTGAAAAGATAACTTTTAATGAAAATATTTTGAACGAAAGAAAATCAACAAATTTGAGTTCCGCTCAATTATCTTGTACAGTAGGTGTTGTACCTCCAGAGTCTTTGTTAAAATTAGAAAATTTTAGTTCTCTTTCAAAGTTACTTAACATCACAGCCTCGATCTTCAGATTTCTAAATAATATCGACAAATCAAAACCTAAAATTTCAGGTGAGCTCACAGCTCAAGAAATTCAAAAGGCAGAATTTTATTGGTTAAAACAAACCCAGTTATCTGTCTTCAATCCGTAAATTGAGTTACTAAAAAAGGGAAAGCCCATCGATAAAGATTCAACCTTGTATATTCTGAATCCAAAATTGGATGAGAATGATTTCTTAATTTTATCTGGAAGATTACAATTTTCAGAATTATCTGAAAGGGAAAAGCACCCTTTTAATCTTCCATATGGGAGTGCTTACACCAAATTGTTGATTCGAAATGCCCATGAAAAGGTTTTCCATTATGGAATTGCAACAACTTTAGTACACTTACGAGAAAATTATTTTATAATTAGAGGACGAAAAATGATAAAATCTGTACTGAAAAACTGTCTTATTTGCACAAAATTTAAAGCTTCTCCCGGGAAGCAAGAAATTGCACCATTACCTAAAGATCGTATTACTGAGTCACCACCCTTCTATACCTGTGCTGTAGATTTTGCAGGACCTATTTATGTCAAAGCAAAAACTGTCCAAGAAAAGGCCTATATAGTTCTTTTCACGAGCGCAGTCACTAGAGCTATGCACCTCGAATTATGTACCAATTTAACTACAGAAACTTTCCTTTTGTCATTTAAAAGATTTATCTCTCGTAGAGGAATTTGTCGAACGATCTACAGTGATAATGCGAAAACATTTATCAAAGCTGATAAATGAATCTCGAATATCGAAAGAGGAAGTTTTACGATATTTTTATAAAAATAGAATCATATGGAAATTCATTATTCCAAGAGCCAGTTGGTGGGGCGGTTTTGGGGAACGCATGGTTCGTTCGGTGAAAACTCCTTTGAAGAAAGTTCTCGGAAGATCTTGTCTCTCATATGAAGAAATACAAACCACTTTAACTGAAATCGAAGCTATGATTAATGGTCGCCCACTAACGTATGTTTATGAAGAAAACAGTGAACCGCTTCCACTAACTCCTTCACATTTCCTGATCGGCAAGCGAATAAAATCTCTACCAGATTTTCATTGTGTTACTGAACCTAAATCGAATAGAATAACGTTAACAAAAATATTGAAATATCGAGATCAAGTTTTAAACCATTTCTGGAAACGTTGGAGGCAGGAATATTTGCTAGAACTGCGTTCTGCCAATTTTTCAGTTCCTGTCAAAGCTCCGACTAAATTTGAAATTGGTGACGTTGTATTAATTAATGAAGATAAAACTCCAAGGCACATGTGGAAATGCGGCAGAATTACAGAGCTCTTTTTAGGAAGAGATTCGAAAGTTAGATCTTGTGCAATACAAACTGAATCTGGTGTAATAAAAAGACCAGTGCAATTGCTGCATAAATTGGAATTTGACATCATGGATTGATTTTTTGAACTTTTCACTTTTAAGAACATTTTGTTTACATTCTTTAACTTTTTCTAATTCAATATTTTGTATATTTTAGTTTCAGTAGTTGTTCCTGTGAAAATAGAATTAATTGTATGTCTCATTATTGTAAGTATGTTCTAACTTTTAATTGTCTTATTAATGTAATTTGAAATTTTTGATATAAATTTAGTTTGAATGATGAACAATAGTAATTGTTAGTGTTAATGCAGAGTGTTAAAACCCCCCTTTCTTTCTGTTTGACTTGGCGAAAATTAATCATCGCCAAGAATTATAGTAACCCTATTTCTTACTTTACTATTTTTCAGTTTGTTTATTAGGTAGATGTAATTTAAAGTCTGAAGCGAGCGATCACCGCTATATGTGATCTGAACCAGGATTGCCTGGTAATAATAATAAATATATTAATATTCAATTCTTCGAGCTTTTAATTATTTTAGTGCTGATTTACTTTGAACAGATAAACTTCGTTCTGCATTTTATTTCATTAAATTGATGTGAAATATGATTGATCCGAAGTAAAGTTCTTTTTATTCGAGTGTTTTTGAAATCCGTCACCACATTTAACCGTAGAATTAACAAAAAATTGCAATTAACATTATAATTAGGCAAATATTGCTATTCGGAAGGAGTGATATACCTAAAAAGTGGAATATTTGACAGCGAAGTATATGCTGATAGTTATAATTAATTTTTTTTTTTTTTTTTTTTTTTTTTTTTTTTTTGCTAAAAAAAAAAAAAAAAAAAAAAAAAAAAAAAAAAAAAAAGCTTTAAATTTTACAAATAATGTAAGAAATATAAATATGCAGGTTGGAGTGACAGGGGGGGGGAGGGGGAACGGTACAGTTGTTAGTATCGGTGCAGTAGAATATTAGAGCTCCGGTACTGTTTTTTGCTAGAAATTAAGCCCTGCCTCGGGCTCTAATGACAAAAAGGGTTTCAGGCTCGAATTTAAAATCGTCGGGCTCGGCCTTCGAAAAGTGAGCCCGAACTAATCTCTAATATGTAACTTATTTTACAGTGATATTATTTTTATTCAAATCCCATTATTGACTAAATATGGCTCTATATTGAAAATATATTAAATGATTTTCCAATAATGGCTAAATAGTATGTTTGACATGTAGTCCAGGCAATAGGGAATTTTACCTAGTAAAATTAATGGTAGAACTGGAAATCGGCTTTCTAGATGTTTTTTGGTCGCTGAATCCAAATTTGAAACTTCCCACCAAAATTTCCTCCGGCAACCTTCCCATATTTTGGTAAAAAGCCCCCCAAAAAAGGGTTTAAAAGGTTACCCCCAAAATTTTCCAATTTACCCCCCGAAAACCCCCAAATAGTTGTTTTTAACTTAAATTTCTTATTGTTTTAGGGGAAAAGCATTACAAAATTCAGAAACTAGACAAAATTTGCAACAAATAGGATATATGACATTATGAATGAGGATGAACGGGGAGGGTGAGGGCTGCCTCTGAACATGCCCTGCGGCGCTACGTGCACTAAATTATGAAGTCCAGGCACTAGGGGATTTTATCTGGCAAAATTAATACTAGTTCTGGATTTCGACTCACTTTATGTTTTTTGGGTCGCTGAATCCGAATTTGTAACTTCCCAACAAAATTTCACCCGGCAACCCCCCCCCCCCCCAAAAAAATTGATTCTTTGAAAAAATTTGGTTTTTGAGAAAAGCGAGTGGGGAATGTTCCGAGGCAGACCCCTCTCTCTCGTTTATCCTACGTCACAAGGTCATATATCCTATTTGTTGCAAATTTTGTCTAGTTTCTGAATTTCGTAATGCTTTTCCCCTAAAACAATAAGAAATTTAAGTTAAAAACAACTATTTGGGGGGGTTTCGGGGGGGAAAATTTTGGGGGTAAGTTAAAAATTCGGATTCAGCGACCCAAAAAACTTAAAGAATCTTATAGAGAAAGTTCGGAGGGAAGATGGGAGGGCTGATGTAAACGTGTGAGTGATTAAGTGGAATTGCGCAACTTAGTCCACGCAGCACTGCGGCGCATGTTCCGAGGCAGATCCCCCTTCCCCTTCATCCTAAGTCATAATGTCATATATCTAATTTGTTGCAAATTTTGTGTACTTTCTGAATTTCTAGCTACTTTTCCCCTAAAACAATAAAAAAATGGAATTTTATAATAAAAACATTTTTGGGGGCCTTTTTACCAAAATTTGGTGGGGTTGCCCGGGGAAATTTTAGTGGAAAGTTACAAATTCGGATTCAGCGACCCAAAAAGCATCTAGAAAGCCGATTTACAGTACTACCATTAATTTTGCTAGGTAGAGTCCCTATACGGTCTCTATTGCCAGGACTAATGAGTTTTCAAGAAAAACCGATAAAAATTATGGCGCCATCTATAATATGTATTTTTAAACAACCACTATAATATATATATATATATATATATATATATATATAGATAGATATATATATATGTGTATATATATATATATATATATATATATATATATATATACATATTATAAAAAGCTAACGTATTTTTACGAAATTTAAATAAATTAAAATATTAATATCTTTTTAAGGTTGAGGCCATGAAAAAGGAAATGTTACAGTTTATGTTTCATTATGATTTTTAAAGAATGTTAGATTTATTAATATCAAGCTGTTAATAATTTTTTAGGGTTTAGTTCATCTGACGAAACCCTATTCGTCTCACTCCTCTGCCTGTCCGTCCGTGTGTCACAGAGACTGTTCTCAGAAACTATATATGTTAGAGACTTGAAATTTTGCATACTTATAGCTGAACACCTCACATCAAACGACAAATCATAAAATTGTGAAAAGTCGTAATTAACGGACGTTATTAATTCAAAAACCCCAATTACAAGATCGGAAAGGCATTCATAATTCAACAAAAGCATGGATTTTTTATCAAATTGCAAAAACGATCTCTTTCCACAGATTAAAAACAGGTGTCGTCATTATCTGCAGACGTATTGGCACCCGAGCGATTTAAGCTGATGACGTGGTTTTCCGTACTAGGATTTTTTAAAACTAATTTTAAACTTTTAAATTATTAATTTTTTGATTATTTTTTTTACGTCCGGACGTAAAAATTTTCGCTGATTTCATCAATGCCCATTTCAATCTTCTATCTTAATTACAAGCTGAGATATTACTAATTATTTAAATAATTGGTTTTATTTCTATCAAATGCCTATTTTAAAATGAAGTAACTTGCTTTTTTAACCTCGATTTAATTTAAAGTAGGAATACTAACATGGTGATCTGTTGGAAACTTGAAGGTAGTTTATATTTCGGGTGGGTGGTGGTGGTGGGGGGGGGGGGCGCTAATTTCACTAATTGATTTATTTCTATAATACACTTATTTTAAAAGGCAGTCACGTGATGTTTCATTGCAGTATTCTTCTGAACGGTGTCCGATTTTTAAAAATACAGCATAAATGTTACTTATGACAGATAAAAATGTTAGAAGTATTGATACCACTGTTTTCGAATAGTAATTTCTGCAAATATATTAAATTCTTGTTTAAGACCGCCCCCCCCCCCGACCTATGTATCTACCGATAGGTCGTGTAAAGGAGTTTCGTTCAGATACACTTTTGTTAAGAATAGAGTGCGCTCCCTGGTGGTGGAATGTATAACTAACAGGCCGCGATTACATTTAAAGCAGGAATTCCAAAAAAGCGATCGGTTTGAAACTTTAAGATAATTTATAACAAATAGTAAAAGATTATAAAAAAGAATGGCGCGTCACATTCCAGTTGGGTGGAGGGAGGGGAAGGGGCGCGAACAAAATTAGGCAGTGTAACCAGGGGCGGATCCAGAGACTCGTTTTGGGGGGTGCGATACCGGATGGATGATATATAATCAACACAGTCATAGTTTCTATTGGTTAAATCATTCATTGCAGTTAATTATTATATGAATATGAAATAATTAACGCTATTTAAAATTACTATAGACTCTCGATTATCCGACGTTCAATTAACCGACACACTCGGTTAACCAACCCTCTTATTATATAATAGGGCGGGCCGAAAAAAAACTTTTTTTCGATTTTCGATGATGGGTAGTGCGGAAAAGTTGCCACTGGTGGCACTAAGTTTATACAAAAAAATTGAGATTTTTCGGACAATTCCTTCATTAGTCGCAAATGGCTTGAAGTTTTCTCAAATGCTGATTTTTGAACTTCTTTTGCAAAAATTTTTAAAATGTTAAATTAAATTTGTTTTCGCTGGATTTACTTGAAACGTACTGTTTAGTGTACGAAATGGTTAAATAAGCTCTGATTATCTATTATTTATTAGTTATGTATGTGTATTTTGAATTAGGCGATTTTTATAGCCTTTTCGCGTATAACTGAGCAAAAATTGTAAGTATTGTTTGGTTCGTTCGTCGGTTTCTCTCTTTTGTCTTTATTATGTTCTTCGCTATTTCTTCGGTTTTTCGATGCTTTCAGAGTCACATATATGAATGCCGGACCACAGCATGTCTTGACAGCAATTCTGGAAGGAGAGGAAATGTGTAGTAGAAATAAATGAAAACGCAATCAGTCATCACGAGGATGAGGGAGGAAATTGGAGATGGGAGTATCTGCGAGATGGGATTTTAATTATTTTTCTGCCCTAAAATACAGCTATTTGTCATTAGAAAGATTAAAAAAGTGGGAACTTTGAAGCAGGCAGTTCGTCTGAATCAGAATTTGAACCAGGGCCTTCAAAAGCATACACTCCCAAACGCATATCCCTTTCTCACACAGCGTTCACTAGATTTAGAACTGGTATATCATATAGGTAAACTGCGTTAAGAGCTTCATCGTGCTTCAGGATGCAGGAATTGTGATAACCAGGAATAAAAATCTCGTCATCGAAAAAGACTTGGTCAGGAGACAGAAAAAGAAATTTGAAAAAGGATACAGGAGGAGGGAATATCTTGGAAGATGAAACGTTACAAACATATTTTTTATAGTAGAAATAATAACACGATCTTTATAGAAAAAAGGGAACAAGCGGCACCGTCGAGAGAAATACGAAGCACATAATCCCTAATGGCGTGCGAAAATGTACTTGTTCATTTCTACGAGACTGTTCCTGTTTCATGGACATCAAAAATGCAAAAGGCTGAAGATTTGAATACTCTATTAATCTAGCTCCGTTTCTGTTGGTAAAGGTCTTAGGCCAAGTGGTTCTACCATCTAGTTTAGACAGTTGATGTCGCTGTCAGAGTGGGAGCTCGTTCGTATGAAGAATACATGTCAAATGTTGCAGTTCTCTTCTTGATTTTTTCCAAAGCAGGCTTTATTTTGGCTTAAAAAAATTATATAATGATTTTGCTATTTCTCCACAGTGGTCAGAAGGAGGTGTCAAGTGACCCAACTATTCCAAACCACGTTCAGACAACATGGTGATATTTGTTTCGTCTTTCTGTCGACGGTGCTGTTAGTCCCCTTTTTTATGAGGATTGTTTTATTTTTTCTATTATCAAAAAAGATGCTTGTAATTTTTCTTCCTCTAAGATCTTCCTCCTCCTGTATCTTCTTTCCAAGTTTCTTTTTCTGCCTCCTGACCAAGTCTTTACCGATGACGAGATCCTTATTCCCTGTTGTCAAAATTCCTGCAATTTTTGCTCACTTTTACGCGAAAAAGCTATAAAAGTCACCTAATTCAAAATGCACATTACTATTAAATAATACATAACACAGGCCTGCGAAATTGAAGTTTTTGAAAAATACAAGAGACGTTTTCGCGGATTCTTATGTTATTTGGTGTGCTGATTTCGAAAATGACCTCCACTTTGTCCCATCACATCAGGATTTTTTGTAAATCGATATCGATATTTTTGCTAAAATCCTATTTGAAAAGGAATTCTCTCGAACAATTTTGCATCTACTGTCTGGCAACAGTGTTTTTTATCCGTGTAAATGTATGTAAAATAATAGATTCTCGGTGAGGCAAAGTGATTTTTCAGTAATCGATTACTTTTTAATAGGTTTAAGTGGATGAAAACAACTGCTACCATATCGCACGAACCGCCTCTGGTCGAGGATACAAAAAGTTCCCTCAAGTTTAAACTTTTTACATCAAATTATGGTGCAGTTTCTAGAAAAATATCATCTGCATGCTATTTTAATTTGTTTTTATTAAGGCAATTTACATAAAATAGACAACTGACCAAGAAGAGCAAATATTAATGTATGTGTACATGAAAGTTTCAAACAAATTTTAAACTGAGCAAAAACAAAACAAAACAAAAAAGTTTCTATTTAAGTACGTACTCTTTTTCTATGAAACTTCTTTTTGATTTTCTTCTTTTATGTTCAATCTCGGGTCTATCTCGTGTTCGTGTTAGCATCCAACAGTAGACGGCGAGCATGATCTTATCCCATCATTTTTTTGAGCGCTCCATATCTTTGATGCCGTGATGGAACCTTTCACCTTGTTCTTCGCTGACTGATACTAAATTTGCGAGTGAAAAAGTGCACATGTGAGTGAAGGAAATGTATTTTGGCAATTATGGAGAAACCCAACACTTGAAATTTGTCCATCATATTCATTACAATTGGTTTATAGTCAGGATTCTTGTAAATACACACAAATTTGCTGACGACATCTTTGAAGGCAACCCAAGCTTCTTTTTCCTTTGTTGTCATACTAGTCTTAAATTCTTTATCCTTCAGAAGCTTGCGGATATTTGGACCAACAAAGATTACCTCTTTCAACTTGGCTTCGGATAAACCTGAAACTTTTTGCACAGGTATTTTAAACAATCGCAATCATTTGAAAAAATCGCAATCATTTGAAACAATCGCAATCATTTGAAACAATGCGATTTTTGGCTCAACTAAACTGTTCGAATCACATTCTTAGGGCCTGGCTTAACATTTTGTCTTTTCGGCCATTCTTTTTTGACCCAATGTTGAGTTTTATCACGGCTATCCCACTCACAAATGAAACATAGATACTTTGTGTATCCGCATTGTTGATCAAAAGCATGGAGGTAACTTTCAAATAACCGCAAACGGTCCAACCGAGGTCGGCTTATTTAGTTTTGTTGAGGACGAAAGCCAGGATTTAATAGCGTCCTTTAAAATGCACCGAGTATCCAACTGGTGCAGATGCATACTGGCTTCCGTGATGAAGAAGGAGAGCTTTAAGGCTCCTTTTCGATGAATGTATAAACAGCCTCCATTCATCTTTATCGTAGGTGATATTAAAATTGCTCATCATTCCGGGAACATCAGAACAATAGACCAGGTTCTCCCCCTCCTCAAAGTACTACTTAACAAATTCCTTTTCTCTATTCTTGTACTAATAAAAATCAGTTCCTTTGGCCAATAAGTTTCTTTTCTTTCAATCTGGAGCCCAACAATTCTGCTGCCTCTTTCAAAAGGCCCAGATCTCTAGTCAGATCACTAAGTTCAACCTGAGAGATGGACTGAGGTGGATCGCTTCCAGGGGGCTTATATTCATTATCGCAGCCTTGAACCTCTGGATGTTCAAAAGTCCCTGAAAAGATGACTTTGCAATTCAATTGAAGGCAAAAGCACTGGCACATCAGGTCCATGAGGAACGATGGAATTGACGATGGAATTGAATTTTTCAAGAAAACGTGACGTGATAGAATTTTTTCATTATTTGTTTTTAAATCAGCACCAAAAAATACATAAAGATCAGCTATCAATTCCTTTGTATTTTTTTTTTCATCGCAGGCCTGTGAGAGCTTATTTAAACATTTCGTAAACTAAACATGACATTTCAAGTAAATTCAGCTAAAAAAAACTTAAATTTAACATTTTTTAAACTTTTGCTAAAAAAGTTCAAAAATCAGCATTTGAGCCAAACTTCAAGCCATTTGCGGCAAATGAAGGAATTGTCCGAAAAATCTCAAATTTCTTGTGTGAACTTAGTGCCACCAGTGGCAACTTTTCCGCACTACCCATCATCGAAGTATGACTAGTGCGGAAAAGTTGTGCGAAAAAAGTCACTCTTCAAAATATGACTTATTGTTACCTAATTGTGCCGAAAAATTAAAAATGTTACCATAGAATTTATTTATTAGATATCTTATTTTTATTATTTTCATTTTTACTCTGGTAATTATTTATCTTATCGGTTTATTCAAAAAAGGGACTGAATAAAAATCTCAAGGGGTCTTAACATCCTTGAAAAGTCAAAATGTGTCATCTAAGTGGTGCGTATACTTCTTCATAATCTACTCATTATTAATCCATCAAGGTTAACATTTGTGACTGAGACCTAGGTCTGCTTCCATAGCTTCTCTACAAGAGGTAGAAAGACAGCAAAAAATGGTTAACCGAACAATGAATGGTGGGTGACAGTAGAGCGACATTTTCCATTCAAATCACCTAGAAGGCCTTTCATTAAGTAAATGCATAAAGAAAGAACTGGTTTACCAAGTTGGCTTTAAAAAAATTAACACACCATATGCATTTTAGATTTTAACTGACTAAGACATAATCCTTTTTTGTTCATTCATCAAATGCCCCTTGAAATTCACCATTGTGGGTGGCTATAGCAGTACATTTTTTTTAAAACATTAGTCGCTTTTTTCAGAAAATATTAAGATGCTTGAAGTTTTAAAAGGTTTTCTTGTTTCTTTCTTTCTTTGAAAATTGCTACGAATCCCATTCTTTTCTAAAACAAGAGCTCTCTGCAAAAATATTATACAGAAATTAGAAGTGCAGCTTCTTTGAAAAGACGAAAAAGTTTCCACACTTTAAAGGGATCCGCATAACGGTGTCAATTTTCTGGTGTAGAAATTCAACAAAAGGCACACGAAGTGGCATCGACCCCCACCTCAACCCATAGTGTCAAAAATTATGGCGCCATATGCCTTTTGACAGGACATAATCATTTTTTGTTCCTTAATTGGCGAAATGTCAGTGAGGTTTACCATTGATACCGAAAAGTGCTTGTTTTTCGTTTGCTTGTCTGCCTGTTTCGCGAAAACTGCCGTTAAAAGCGTTTGATTTATATCTTGGGGGGGGCGCCCTGATCTCCCCCCTGAATCCGTGTCTCGGGGAATCTCCTCCGGGGGCTAAATATGCATTTCTTCGCAGCCCTTTGACAAAATTCGCGTTTTTTTTCAGCGATTCTTTGGCGAAATTCGAGTATTTTTTTCGCGATCCTTTCACGAAATTCGCATTTTTTCCGAGATCTCTTGACGAAATTTGCGTTTTTCCGCGATTCTTTGGCGAAATTCGCGATTTTTTTACGAAATTTACGTTTTTTCTGCGATTCTTTGACAAAATTTGCGATTTTTTGACGAAATTCGTGTTTTTTCCGCGATTTTTTGACGAAATTGGCGCTTTTTGCGCGAAGCGGTGGATTTATACTTTTTTTTTGGGGGGGGGGGGGCGATCGCCCCAATCGCCCCCCCGTGGATCCGCGCCTGAGTGTAACAGGGCGTGTTGTACTGTTTTGTGTGCGATTTTTTGATGGCGTGATGAGAAACCTATTACTTATTCAATATCAAAAATTTTATAAGTGCTCATGCCACTATTTTCGAATACTAATTTAAGCAAATATCTTAAGTTAATATCTTGGTTAAGACCACCATCCCCTCGACTAGCATATCTCCTGATAGGTTGTTTAACGGAGTTACGTTCAGATACAGTTTTGTTAGGAATAGAGTGCGCTCCCTCGTGGTGGAATGTGGAACTAACAGACCGCGATTTCATTTAGAATAGGAAATCTAACAAGGCGATATGCTTGAAACTTTAAGATAGTTTATAACACAAAAGAAAAACTTTATAAAAAATGGCGCGTGAAATTTCGGGCAGGTGGGGAGAGGGGGAGGGGCAAAATATTTCTTTTTTTTTAACCTTTTTGTTTCATACCGTTTCAGGTGCGTCTTTTTTTTTTTTTTTTTTTTTTTTTTTTTTACGGAACCCTCAGATACATGCTACTTATTAACTATAAATATGTCAAAAGTTATATTACCACTATTTCCGAATAGTAATTTCAACAAACATCTTAAATTCTTGCTGATGACCCCCCTCGAGTAGCATATCTACTGATAGGTTGTGTAAAGGAGTTGCGTTCAGATACGCTTTTGTTAAGAATAGTGTGCGCTCCCTGGTGATGGAATGTGGAACTAACAGACCGCGATTTCAATTAAAGTAGGAAATCTAACTATGCGATCTGTTTTAAACTTCAAGATACTTTATAACACATGATCAAAAAGTACAAAGAAGAATGGCGTGTCGCATTTCGAGGGGGGAGGTGAGGAAGGGCCGCGAACAAAAATAGGAAATATAGCTGGACGATCTGTTTGAAACTTTAATATTGCTTATAAAACATAACAAAATTTTAAACATCAGGCCGCGTCAAAAATCATGGTGACCATTCCCCACTTTGCCCTCCCAAGGGGGGCACTTTTCTAAATTTGGCAGATACCTGTCATGTGATATATCGTAGCATTTCGGGGGGGGGGAGGGGCACGAACAAAATTAGGAAATATAACAAGGCTAATCTGTTTGAAGCTTTACGATAGTTTAGGAAGTGTTTGCTAAAATTTAGAAGGTGTTCCATGGCGATAGATGTACTGGACGTTTTGAAAGGAATATTAAACGAAACCCTTTGTGCGATCTATGATCACACTTACCCACTTGTTTTTATTTATATTTCCTGGAATGAGGTGGCTTTAACAATTAGTATTTCTCAAAAATGCATTACTCTTTTTTCAAGAAATATAGGTTATTTTTTAGTTTTTACAATTAAAATAATTATTTCCCGCTATAATGACGTAGTTTTCGATATTAATATTTTTGAATTGTGTAATTTTGACATTTAGCATCCATTTGTTTTCGAAGGTTTTTTTTATTATTAAATTTTAAATTAAAAATTAATTATTTATGTTAACCGTACGCAGACGATAAACCGTAAGGCATTCATAACATTTAAAAAAAAAAATAATAAGAATATCGCAATGGCGGATCTAAGGGGGGGGGAGGGGGAGATGGCCCCTCCCCCTTGGGCAAAAAAGGGGTTTGTAAAACGGCATTATGCATCCTCACTGGAAATGACTGTGGTGAAGCTCGAGCCCGGCGCGACCCGACGCGGGTCGCGCCAGTTTAAATCCACGAGACTCGGCATGGGTCAGGTCTTCTCTCATTTAGAGCCGAGTCGTGCCCTGTCTTAAACTTTTCTGCAAATTCGGGTCGGGCCAGACTTCTTTTTCTTCCAAGTCGAGCCTGGCCTGGACATCATTCTTCCTAGAGGTCAGCACTGGCCAAAATTTCCAGCTCGGGGCTCGTCCCGGAATAAAAGCTAAACGTTCGGTCTGTGTCAGACCGTATGATACACAGTATTGGCCCGACCGCGAATCGTGTACTTCTCTAAATTTTTCTCCCCGAGCCCAAGTTGGTCCGGCATCTTACTTATTTGTTGTCTGTAAAATTTATATTTATGTTGTACATTTGTTTAGCGAAATCTTTAAAAATTTAATTTGATTTGATAAATTACAGAGATGCATATTTAAAAATCTCTTTTTTTTTTCTTTCTAGAGCTTTAAAATTGTAATTTTCTTTTATCATTCGTTTCTTTCATTCTAAACTGATTTTCTTACTGGATTTCCATTTGAATGTATTTCTCTAAGTAATGATTTTTACGTAGTGTTTATGTACACAATTGCCTAAATAGTCATTAATATTAATGTTTTTCTGTATTCATGATTTTCGAACATAATGTAAAATAAAATATGAGCATAAGTAAGTGTGCTTTAATGAATCATTTTAATTGCAAAATGCAGGCTGGGCTGGATTTGATTTTTTTTTTATCTTTTATACCGGGCCCATATTTTTTTTTTTTTTTTTTTTTTTTTTTTTGTGGGTTGGACTTGAAAATTTCAGCCCTGGTAAACCTGTAACTGACATATCGAAGCCAGCTTTAATTATTTTAAATATGCTTCTTTCAGCCATCATCCCATAGCTAACTGAATATACCGGATGTCCTAAAATGGACTGACTGATTTTAAATACAATTCAATAGCTTGCAAATAGCGACAGCTATTAAAAAAAAAAAAATACTTGAAGGAGGATTATGTAAGATCTCAGGAGCAGGGGTGATTCTGTTCCAAATTTTCCGAAAATTTAATCCTCTCACTGCTCCTCCCGCGATTTCCACGGCCAACGTAAAAGTGGCAAAATTCGCGCAATCCGCAATTTCCGCAGTAAATCATTTTTTAATGATCTAATTCTATTTAAAAAAGAAACTCTTTCACAAAGATTTTGGACATATTTGAACTCTAAAATATATGCAGATTTGAAACATGTAATAAAATAAAGGCGCAATTTTTGAACATATTTCCATAATATATATATTTTCGCAGCGAGAGAGTTGAGGCATTCGGTTACGAAAATTAAAAAAAAAAATCATCAAATCCGAATTTTGACAAATGGTCGCCGCAAAAAATCTATTTCGTCAATCGTTCGCAGAAAATAACTTCAATTTCGCCAAAGAATCGCGGAAAAGACGCGGATTAGGTTAAAGAGCCGCAGAAAAAGCGCGAATTTTGTCAAAGGGCCACGGAAAAACGCGAAATACTTCAAATGATCACAGAAAATGTGAATTTCGTCAAAGGATCGCACAGAAAATGCGAATTTTGTCAAATAACCGCGAAAAAAAAGCGAATTTCATCAAAGGGTCGCGAAAACCTCAAATTTCGTAAAAGGATCGCAGAGAAAAGCGAATTTCGTCAAAGAATCGCTTAAAAAGCACGAATTTCGTCAAAGGATCGCTGAAAAATGCAATTTTCGTCAAAGGATCGCGGAAAAAACGCAAATTTTGTGAAAGAGTCGAGAGGGAAAATAGCGAATTTTATCAAAGGGCTGCAAAATTGCACTAATTTCGTCAAAGGGTTGCGGAAGAAACGTAACTTTTGTCAAAGAATAATGGAAGAAATATGAATTTCATCAAACGGCTACGGAAAAACGCGAATTTTATCAAAGGGCTGGAAAAACATGCGAATTTCGTCAAAAAGGTACGGAAAAAACGCGAATTTCGTCAAAGAGTCATGGAAGAAATGCGAATTTTATCAAAGAGTTGTGGAAAAAATACAGTGGTCTCTTTAGGAAACAGCACACATACATACACCTATGTTTATTATTTTAGGTATAATTTTGAATCTGAAATTATATACTGAACTAACTTTTGAAAAAAACGGGTTAACCCAAACCAAGCTTGCATGAATGTACACTCAGCCTGAAATCGACCCGGATCGAAAACAGCTAACTCGACCTGCAACAAGAATAATTAGTGCCAGAAGGGAATTCCCCCCGCTCTGCTGTAACATTTCAGATTTATTATTATTTTTTGAAACTGAGAATCACCCCTGATCAGGAGTTTTTTTACTGCGATTTTTAATTTTAGTTTAAAATAGAAACCAGATGGCGCTGCAAGGCGCTAAATAGGTGCCCGATTTAACGACTATTGTTTGCAGCGCCATCTATCGCTGCTATTGTAAAGTAAAATCAAGAATCGCAGTAAAAAATCTCATGCCATCTTACATAACCCTCCTGCTAGATTTTTTTAAATTGCTGTGATCATTTGCAAGTTACTGAATTTTAAAATCAGTCAGTCCATTTTAGGACACCCGGTATGTTTTTTAATAAGTTTCAAAACGTTCTTTATTGAATTACAACTCCTCTTAGATATAAAGAGACAAGTAATCTTATAACAAATTAGTATTTTTTACATAATCCTGAAGATTGGATCTTTTACTTTCGCTTTTATCTTAAAAAATATTTAGACTTTCTTTTCAAAATGCGGGTCGGCCCGAAGTCAACCGGACCCAAACCCGACCCACAGCAAAAAGTAGAAGTCAACCGGACCCAAACGCGACCCGCAGCAAAAAGTAGAAGTAACACGACTCGCAGTGGAAAAAATTAGCCTCGACCCGCGCATCAGATTGGAGTCTCCAAATTTCTAAAATCGCCCCCCCCCCCTTGAGGACTCTCCAGATCCGCCCTTGAATATCGTAACACAAAACCCATTTACTTCAACATCAAAGTGCAAGTTTCCCGCGTTTTGGCTGTTGTCCATGGCAACAGAAAATCGTCTGCCTAGATTTCCAAATAAATTAAGTCATTGAAAATGATTGTATCTGAAAGAATATGTTAAAATAAAAGTAGGAATTTAAAAAGTATGTAATAATAATTAAAAATTGATGTAATACCTATACATATACACGAAATGAACATTAACCTCTAATTTTAGAATAAATGTTACAAAAATTTTCCAGCACAAAATCGGGATTATAATACTTCCTGCAAATTTTATCTTTATTCCATTTTCAATGCCGAAATCTGTAGAATTATATACTTAAAATACTATGAGGAATTAGATGCATATTAAACATAAAACGCTGCCTTTTCTTCTATTAAAAATTACAGAAAATGCAGGAATTCTTTTATATATATATATTATTTGCAGATTTTTCCTATTCGAACAGATATGCTTAGATAGACTTACTATTGTTGTAAAATTAAATAGCTTAAAAACACTAAGCGTGTCGTACTACAATCCATAAATGAAAATTGCCTACATTAGTGTCCTGTTCTGTATTCTTGACCATGGGCCATGAAGTGTCATACAGATATGTCACGGTCAGGTCGACACCCTAAACTCACGCCCTCAGCATTTAGCTCACAAGCCAGGTCTGAACTCATTTTATTGACCCCGAATCTTGTCCAGTTCGCAGCCGGGAACTGTATTGACAAAGATAACGTTCGCAATGTAAAATGATAAATTTTGAAAATAAATTTTTGTAAACCACGTGGTCCAACCTGGACTATCCGGATAATAGCTGCCCGATATACTGCTCTGTGTATCGAACGTGGGTGAAAAACTTTTTTAATTATACAGTAGACGCTCGTTTTTACGAACCTCTTTTTCACGAACACTTGCGATTTTACGAACTATAGAGTGGTCCCGAATACGCTCCCATAGAAGCAATGCAATTTTTCGCTCCCATTTACGAACTACGGATTTGAAAATCTCTTTTTTGCGAACTCAGTTTTCATACTTCTGCATTTTTTCTTAAATATCGGAACGCAGTGTTACGTTAATTAAACTTTCAACAGGTGTAATGAGGCATTAGGTGCATTCCAAGAATGTGTTGTTTTTCCCAATCTCTTTCGCAGGGAGAGGCCATAGCAACAATTTCAAGTGGTGGTTAAAAGCACTAAGGCACTATTTTGAAGGGAACAATAACTGTGAAAGGATTTCAATCATAGGTAAAATGGAAACATATATTTTTCAAAATGTGATTAAAAAAAAAAGATGAGTGATTATTTCCATTCCTAATTTTGTATCTATGCTTTCATCGATGTATTTTCACCTACTAAGTACTAATACAGTCTGTGTTTTCATATTTAATGTTTTCAAAGCATGTTTCTGTGTACTAAAATTATTATAAATTTGAATTTATTTCTTGTATATTTAAAAATACATGTATAAATTTATTATATAATAAATAATCTTGAAATACTGCTTCATCTATGAAGAGGGGGCAGTTTAATAAAATTAGATAAAAATAAAGTACGTATTTATATCAATTTTGGTATTTTTCTATTTTACGAACTTTCTATTTTACGAACTATTTTAGTGTTCCCTACAGGTTCGTAAAAACGAGCGTCGACTGTATCTGTTTTTTGTTGTTGTTGTTGTTGTTGTTTTTCTTTTATAGATTTTTATCAACTAATACCAAAATAAAAATTATATTCATTCCGTATTAGTCACACGTATATGGCCAATCACTAAAGATGTCATTGCTTATAGCAGCCTTTTTAATTCTGAACATTTAATTCTGCATTTAAGCGCGCATTTGGATTACATATCTGTTAAATTTGTGTTTTATTAATGCGTTTGTTAGAATTAATTATTGATATAGTTTTTCTTTCGTTCGCCAATTTTGTTATTAATTATTTCTTGAAACAACAACGACAACAAAGGCTAATCTGTTTACAATCTTAAACTAGTATGTTGTGGCCATCACAAAACTTTCTTCTATATAAATCACGTCAACTAAACAGTCACGTCAACAACAAATTACATGAATTTGGCTACAATTCACATAAAAGTATACCTAAATTTGAAGTTTAGTGAATTAGTTCTCGAGACAGAGCTATAGCGGAAATTCTGAAAAATGTAGCATAGCAGCGCCACCTGTTGAGCGATTTGCACCAAAACATGAACAGCACTAACTGATATGAATGTATACCTGAATCTGAAGCTTGAAGAAAATTCGTGCATTATTTATTGAGGTAGAGCTATAGTGGAAATTCTGAAAAATGCAGCATAGCAGTGCCATCTGTTGAGCGATTTGTACCAAAACATTAACAGCACTAATTCATATCAAGGTATACCTGTATCTGAAGTCCTCTGAAAATCCAAACATTCGTTCTTGAGATAAAGCTATTGCGGAAATCGAAAAAAGAAAAACATAGCGGCGCCGCCTGTTGAGCGATTTATACCAAAATGAATAAAATGTCAATTGATCTCAAGGATTAACTGATACTGAAGTTTGATGTAAATTCGTGCATTACTTCCTGAGATACACCTATAGTGGAAATTCTGAAAAAAACCCAGCATAGCAACTCCACCTGTTGAGCGATTTACACCAAAATGTACAAAATGTCGATTCATGTCAAGGACTAACTGATTCTGAAGTTTGATGAAAATTCATACATTAGTTTTTGAGATACAGCTATAGTGGTAATTCTGAAAAATGCAGCATAGCAGCGCCACCTGTTGAGCAATTTACAGCAAAACATAAACAGCACTAATTCATATCAAGGTATACCTGAATCTGAAGTTTGTTGAAAATCCAAGCATTAGTTATTGAGGCAGAGCTGTTGCGGAAATCGTAAAAAATTGCAGTATAGCAGCGCCACCTGTAGAGCGATTTACACCAAAATGCATAAAATTTTAATTCATGTCAAAGACTAACAGAATCTGAAGTCTGATGAAAATCCATGCATTGTTTCTGGAAATTGAGGTATTGCGGAAATCGTGAAAAATGATGCATAGCAGCGCCACTTGTCGAGTGATTTACACCAAAAACTAATCAGCACCAATTTATATCAGGGACTAACTGAATATAAATTTTTATTAATTTCCGTGCATCAGTTCTTGAGATAGAGCGCTCATAAAATTTGTGTCACATACATACAGACAGACAGAATCACAGACTCACAGACAGACATTTTGTAAAAACATGTTTTTCGGAATCTCTGACCCCTAAAACGTGTAAATCCGTCTAAAACCGAAAGTCGAAAATTTTCACAAATCCAATACTTTCTTCTTGTAAATATAGAAGAAAATAAAAAGCAGTCGAGCCAATTCTCCGTAATCGAGCTGCACGCCAGGGTGTATTTTAGCTACTGCGACTTTGCACCTTTAAAGTCATGAATGTTTGTTTAAATGTAGCTAGTTGCCGGAGTCTATTCGCATGAAACCCGATTACAAAACATTAACAGACACACACAGATGGACGGCAATTTTTTTTTTCTAAAAATCTGTTAATCGGAATCTCCAATGTCGGAGACGTGTAAATCTGTCAAAAAAAAAAAAAAAAAAATCGATTTTTAAAACTATTACAAGACTTACCCTATACTACGTATGATGGGTAAGTAAAAAAAGAATAATTAATTAAGGTTTCTTTTTGAGATTACTAAATAGATTTCTCAAAGTATAATCGAAAAGAAATTAATATTTAAATATTAATTGACCAAAGTGTGAATTTTTTTATGTCACACACTCTTCATATTATTATTCATAATTTCTTCTTTGTTTACTTTAAAAATTTTTAAATGATTCACTGTTGCAGTTTCACAGCCCTTTGGATTATTTTAGCGAATATTTTTTGACACATAACTAAGTCCGTTCTTTTTTTTTTAAACTTCCGTACAATGATACGAGTTGCACAGATTATTTGGCGATTGATTACCTGTGGCGGGTTAATTGCAAAATACCTTAAAGTTAATGCATTAATTAATTATTAAGTTGTAAAAATATTAAATTGTTGGGCTGTTGGAAACGTACCTTTGTACATCATTTGTAAATAATTCTAACCTATCAGGAAGTGGTTAACAATCAATTACAAAAATCTATTTTTACATACAAAAAACAAGTTACTTTAAGTAAAAAACTATAAAAATGAAAAAAAAAAAGACTTTAATTACTTCATTTAAAGATGTTATACATACATATTTTATTTTCATTTTACACAGTACTATGTGAAATAAAACATCATAAAGCAGACTTATTTGTAACATAATCCCTAAAACATGTCTATGACTTATAGCAATACATAATTTATATTGTATTTTTTTATATAACATGCAACAAAAACATGAAAAGTTGAAAATGGAAAATAAATTGGTTGCAAGTCACATTGAATTTAACAAGACAATTGGTGAGAGGATAATATATTAAATTTTTACAACTATAACTAATTCATAATTAATAATATACATACGCTTTAGTTCTTGAGACAATTTAAAAGTGTAAAATGTGCAGAGAAAAAATAGAGTTTTACATTGAATTTAGAGTCAAATAAAGTTGATATTTTTACAAACATGATGAAACTAGTTACATCCAACATAAAAAAAAAGGCCAATTGGCGATCTACTGCTTGCACTTTTCTAAATACCAATCCTTGAAAGCCGTCACCTCTGCGACGGGACAGTGTAACACTTTGTTTTTATGGTACTTACAAGCTAAAGCTCTGAATTTCTTAGTGTCCATTTCATCGAATCTTGGACATCCGATATCTTCCAAGTTCTTGAACGGAATTCCTAGTTTTTGTAGCAGTTCCTTTTCACAATCTCCTCCTTTATAGCCTACAACAGTGTTGCGCTTTGTCTTGACTGCATTATAGAAGTCTAATATGCGACTATCCAGATCAACTAGGTCAAAAACTTCCAATTCTGGTGTAGTCAGAGGTGCACTTTTACGACAACTTTTCCTCGCCGGGGGATCAGCGTATGGAAGCATGTATGGTTTATAATCATACACTTCGCCTTTTGCGTTTCTGATGTATCGTCCTAGTCCTACGTAGCCCATTTCGCGGACTAAAAATTGTCCGTTGTACCGACTTCCGGCAAAATCTATAATGCCGCATATTTTATACCTATTTGGCATTTTCCTTTCAAAATTCTAGAACATTAAGAAATTGGCACTTTTAGAAAATATCGTGACACTTTCGGATTATCTATTTTTACTTTAAGCTTTAGAACAAAATTTAAAACTGCAACTAAATAAAAAATGCCAGATTCATTTTACCTTTGTAAATAATCAATATTATTTTAGCCCAAGGAATAAACTATTTAGAGATTGAGCATCTGTATGAATCGGAGTAGCATGACCAGTGAGTTAAAGTTGCATCATTTGAACACAATTGTAATAATATTGTTGAGGGGTCCGGGACACTAAAATCTTTAAATTTCCTAAAACAAAATTATTGCATTAATTTTTTTTTCTGCTTAAAATGACGTTTAAACTGTGTTTCTATCTTAAATGGAATGGGAAATATTAATTTTTTCGTTTTGGTTTGTTCTGAAAATCTAGCTTTCAAGCAATGGTTGTCATGCAAACGATTTTTTGATAAAAACATTACACTTGATCATTCATCTATATTCATTCAAATAGTACATTAGTTACCATGGTAACAGAGGAAATTCAAATTAAATCTCTTTATACCTTTAGTTAAAGAATTAAAACAGGTATATCAGTTAGAAAAAATAAAAAGAAAAAAGCCTCAAAAAAAAAAAAAAAAAAAAACTTATTGACTTTATTTGAAATACAAAGAAAATGAAAACAAAGGAAAATACAAAGAAAACATTAAAAGACAAAAATATTTAATTTAAATATGAAAGCAATGTTTGTAAGGCTTAAAAAAACTTTACTTTCGAAGAGATTGGAATTCAAATAGTAATGATAAGGCGCTTCCCTGATTAGTTTTGGGGGTCATTGGTTAAGTATAAAGGAGGGAAAGGGGGCTAGACATCTCCCCTTAATTTACATAAATGGGTTTTTCATGCAAAATTATTCGATTTGCTCCAAATTTGGTATACCGGTTTATTATGTTAAGAATCTGCCTTGATTACATTTTGAGGTTCATTAGTTAAGTATAAAGGGGAGAAAGGGGGCTAGACATCCCCCCTTAATTTACATAAATGGGTTTTTCATGCAGAATTATTCGATTTGCTCCAAATTTGTTATACCGGTTTATTATATTAAGGAGCTGCTTTGACTAAATTTGGAGGTTTATTGGTTAAGTATAAAGGGGGGCGGAGGCTAGTCCCCCCCCGTAATTTAGATAAATAGGTTTTCCATGCGGAATTATTCGATTTGCATCAAATTTATATGCCGATTAATTCCGATATGGTGTTTCCTTCACCAGATTTGGAGGTTCATTGGTTAAGTATAAAAGGGGGGAAAGGGGGGCAAGTCCTTTCCTCTTAATTTAGGAAAAGTGGATTCTCATACAAAATTATCCAATTTACTTTAATTTTTTTATGTTCATTCTGATAAGGAGCTTTGCTGATTAGATTTGGAGGTTCATTAGTTAAGTATAAAGGGGGAAAGGGGGTTTAGACCCCCCATAATTTAGCGAAATGGTTTTTTTCATGCAGAATTATCTAATTTGCTTCAATTTGGTATGCCGGTTTATTATGTTAAGGAGCTCCCCTGATTAGATTCGGAGGTTAATTGGTTAAGTATAAAGACGAGAGATGGGGGCTAATCCCCCTTCATTTATTTTTCGAGGGGCATTATTCTTTGAAATAAGAGTATAATATACAATTAGTGTGGATAGCCTTTGAGCTCAATGCCATTAGTTTAACTGGGCACTTTCTTTTTATTGAGTAAATTGTTTTGATTCATGGCATTACTTCCTATTATTTTTTAGCTCACAAGCTATCAAAGCCTGAGAGCTAATGTGCCCGCCGATTCTGTATGTACGTATGTACGTAACGCGATAACTCTTGAAAGGAATATCCGATTAGCTTAAAAAAAACTTTCTTGGTTCATTCTGATAAGGTGCTTCCCAGATTAGTTTTGGGAGTTCATTAAGTATAAAGGGGAGAACGGGGGGATAACCCCTCCCCCACCTCAATTTAGATAAATGGGTTTTTCAGGCAGAATTTTCCGATTTGCATCAAATTTTGTAAATAAGCTCATTTTGATAAGGTCTTTCTCCGATTACTATTGGGTGTTTATTGGTTAAGTACAAAGGGGGGGGGGCGGGGGCTAACCTCCCTCCTCCGCCTTAATTTAGGTAAGTTGGTTTTTCTGACAGAATTTTCCAAGGGCGGATCTGGAGAGTCCTCAAAGAGGAGGCGATTTTAGGAATTTGGAGATTACAATCTGATGCGCGTGTCGGGGTAATTTTTTTCACTGCGGGTCGTGTTACTTTTACTTTTTGCTGCGGGTCAGGTTTGGGTCCGGTTGACTATACTTTTTTGCTGTGGGTCGCGTTTGGGTCCGGTTGACTTCTACTTTTTTCTGCGGGTCGGGTTAATATCTGCATTTATCTGCTGGTCGGATATGGGTCCCGTTGACTTCTACTATTCTGCTGCGGGTCGGGTTGACTACTTTTTAGCTGCGCTCTAGCGCGTTGGGTTTGGGGCAGATTGACATACATTATTTCGGTTTTAAGTCAGTTTTGGATTGGGTTTTCACTCTTAGACCGGGAGCTGGCAGCACAGACAACCATCTCATCGATCGGAGGCTGAAATTCCATAGCTAAAACTCGATTCCCATATTAAAACGCAATTGGTCTGCCAAGTCATATCTTGGTCGAAAACACCTAAAAACCCGATTTTACAGGTTGACTCGTAGGTTCACCATTGTGTTTTCTGGCTCCCAGTCCGCCATGTTTTAATACCTTTGGGTGCAGGAAAACGCAATGGTAAACGTAACAGTCGACCGCTAAAATCGGGGTTTTTAGGTGTTTTCTACCAAGATATGACTTGGCAGACCGATTGCATTTTAATATGGGAATCGAGTTTTAGCTAATTCTGGCATTTCAGCCTCCAACTCGATGAGTGGTTGTCTGTGCTGCCGGCTCCTGGCCCTAAAGGTTCGGGCCAATCCGAATTTTTAAAAGAAAGTCTAAATATTTTTGAAGATAAAAACTGTTTACAGTAAAAGCTCCATAACTGGCATGCCCAAACAATTATTTCATAATACTTTTTAATCTTCAGGATTATGTAAAAATACTAATTTGGTATAATACTGCTTGTCTCTTTATACATAAGATGAGTTGTAATTCAGTAAAGAATGCTTTGAAACTTATTAAAAAACATACCGGGTGTCCTGGAATGGACTGACTTATTTTAAAATTCAGTAACTTGCAAATGGTGACTGCAATTTAAAAAATCTCGCAGGTGGGTTATGTAAGGCTTGATTTTACTTTACAATAGCAGCGATAGATGGCGCTGCAAACAACAGTCGTTAAATTGGACACGGATTTAGTGCCTATTGCTTGCAGCGTCATCTGTCGTTTCTATTTTAAACTAAAATTAAAAATCGCAGCAAAAAAATTCTAAAATTCAAAGCAAATTTTCTGAAGTGTTACAGCAGAGGGGCTGGGGGGGGGGGGGGTGAGGATTCCTTCCTGGCTGTAATTATTTTTGTTGCAGGTCGGGTTAGCTGTTTTCGATTCGGGTCAATTTCAAGTTGAGGGGAGATTCCTGCAAGCTGAGTTTGGGGTAACCCGTTTTCCAGTATATTATTTCAGATTAAAAACTATACCTATGATAATAAACATAGGTGTATGTATGTGTGCTATTTTCTAAAGAGACCACTGTATGTTTTCCACGGCTCTTTGATAAAATTCGCATTTCTTCCACGACTAATTGACGAAATTCGCGTTTTTTCCGCAACTTTTTGACGAAATTCGCATGTTTTCGCAGTCCTTTGATAAAAGTCGCGTTTTCACATAGCCGTTTGATGAAATTCGCATTTCTGCCATTACCCTTTGGCGAAATTTACGTTTCTTCCGTAACCCTTTGACGAAATTAGTGTGATTTTGCAGCCCTTTGATAAAATTCGCGTTGTTTTCCCAGGACCCTCTGACAAAATTCGCGTTTTTCCGCGATCCTTTGACGAAAATCGCATTTTTCAGCGATCCTTTGACGAAAATCGCGTTTTTTAAGCGATTCTTTGATAAAATTAAGTTTTTCCGCGATTCTTTGACTTCAGTTTTTTTCGCGACCCTTTGATGTAATTCTCGATTGATAATATTTGTATTTTTCCGCAATACTTTGACGAAATTCGCATTTTCCGTGATCATTTAAAGAATTTCGCGTTTTTTCCCTTTGACCAAATTCGCATTTCTTCCCTTTGACCAAATTCGCGTTATTTTTCGCGGCCCTTTGACCAAATTCGCGTTTCTTCCGCGATTCTTTGGCGAAATTGAAGTTATTTTCTGCGAACGATTAACGAAATAGATTTTTTATGGCGACCATTTGCCAAAATTCGCGATTATCTTTATGTCCGAATTTTCGGATTGAAGAATTTTTTTAATTTTCGGAACCGAATGCCTTAACCCTCTCGCTGCGTATATATATATATATATATATATATATATATATATATACAGTCGAACCCGGTTAAGACGTTCACGGTTAATACGCGATCCCGTTTAATACGCGGATTTTTTCAGATCTCTTGAACATCACCCATAAGGCTAATGCAAAAATGTCACGTTTAATACGCGAACGGTTATTACGCGATCCCGCTTAATACGCGATAAACTTTCGGTCATTTCAGGAAAAAAATCACGCTTAAGATGCGAATTCATTCATATGCGAATTCCTTCTCTCTTCTGGAGTATTGCCAATTTAGCGATTTTTTTTTAATTCATGTAAAAAACGCTGTTTCCGAATAGTATTATTTACTTTATTTAATAACATATTAATTAAGGCGAAAATTACTAATCAGAAATAGTGGTAAACATTTGAATAATACAAAAAAAAACAAAAAAAAAAAACACTAAATTATCAAAACTGCAATTCTGCTTTGATCCAGCCTCATAACATTATTTGTCTGTCGCTTCGTGTATGTTTTTAGTGTAGTAGAGAGATATAGACCAATTCAGGTTACTCAGATACGTCATAAAAATTATTATGATTAGAGATGATCAGACCTGTTAGTGGCGTTTGAAATGTACGTTATATCACTGCTATGTTTTATAATGCTTATTATAGACAACAAAAAAGGAAACTCGTAAAGATTAAACGCATAGGACTGCGGTTGGTTTTCTTTACTTTTTCCTATGCTTATAATAAAACAATATTTTTTACACAAAGATTAATAAGACTAGTTTTTTCTTATATTAAAACAACAAGGACAGATTATAATGGTACTCATTGTTACAAGTATTAAATATGATTTTAAGAACTGAGTTGTGCTTCAAAGATTTATTAATCATTTGGAAAAATGGTTATTGTTCTCGTCAGGATGGGAAATCAAAAGCATATCTGAAGGTTTTTATTGGTTTAATCCGCATTTTATTCGTCTTCTGATTGGTCTATACGGTAAATGTATTTCCCTTTGCTTTCAACAGAGATCTGTTGCCACTATGACAAAAAAGTAATAAAAACTACAAAAATAAATTAAGAACTCAGAAACAAATTGAGATACAGTTTTCAAACAAATTGCATTTTAAAGTACATTTTTTTCTCTATACGACGGTGTAAAAAGTAATATTGTGGGATGTTTAGAAGTTTAAGAATGAAATTTCATTTAAAATGGGTTGTCAGATTTCTTGGAAATCTGACGATGGAAAAGCCTTTCCCGAACAGCCAATGAAATGCTTGGATAATACATACGTTTCAGGTGGATAATACGTACGAGTCGCAGGCGATTTCCGCCGCTTGCAATTTTTACGTGTAATAACACTATTAATGTTTAATTCATGGCGTACGTAATGTATGATCAGCTCCGTGCTATTTTTTATGGCTTAAATCTTATAAGTCTTTGAAAAAATCATTTTCCAAATGGTCGTTGTAATTTGTTAAATTGGATTTTTTTTTCTTTCTGTTAACCCGGGAGAACTCGCTAGTGAGAATGCCCAGTTGCTTTTCTTTTACTTTACATTTATATAATATCAACTTTTTTTGGTTGGCTTGGTACTTTTATTCACAAAATAGGTAAAATAATTGAAATAACATTTTGAAATTTTAATTAAAATGAAAAATGGTTTAAATAAGAGTCTTTAAAAAGTACGACTGTGAGAGAAAATCTCATGCAGTGAGTTCTCCCGGGTTAAGAAAAATGAGTAAGAAAATTATTTTTGTTGTTTTTTTTCAGGTAGCAACGTATTAATCGACAATAAACCTATGTTGGAATCCATATTTATTTTCCGTTATTAATCCAGTCGGCCGTATAAAAGAAACAATGAGTTCAAGTGGAATGAAATTAAATTTCAATCCAAATATACGTAAAAGACACACTTTCGACCTTAAAACATATAAATGAAAGCTTTGAAGTTCATTTAGACGATTAGTTGCGTAAATAAGCCCATTTCCTGCATCATTATACAAATCACGTTTAATCCCGCGATCCCGCTTAATACGCGACTTTTGTCCACTCCCTTGAAACGCGTCTTAACCGGGCTCGACTGTATATATATACGCAGTGAGAGGGTTAAGGCATTCGGTATATATATTCATTTATATATATCATTCATCATCTTTATATATATATCATTTCATATATATATATATATAAAGTTTTCACATATATATATATATATATGAAAATAGGTACAAAAATTAAGCCTTTATTTTATTACATATTTCAAATCTGCATATATTTTAGAGTTCAAATATGTCCAAAATTTTTGAGAAAGAGTTTCTTTTTAAACTAGAATTAGATCATAAAAAAATTTGCTGCTGAGGAAATTGCGGATTGCGCAAACAAATTTTGCCACTTTTACGTTGGCCGTGGAAATCGCGGGATGCGCAGCCAGGGGGTTAAATTTTCGGAAGATTCGGAACAGAATCAGCCCTGTTCCTGAGATCTTACATAACCCTCCTCAAGTATTTTTTTTTTTTTTTTTTTTTTTTTTTTGTAAATAGTTGTCGCCATTTGCAAGTTATTGAATTTTAGTATTTTAAATCAGTCAGTACATTTTAGGACACCCGGTATATTCTGTAGGTATGGGATGATGGCTGAAAGAAGCATATTTAAGAACAAAAAAAAAATTAAAGCTGGCTTCGATGTGTCAGAGGTTTTCCCGGGCTGAAATTTCCAGATCCAACCCACCCACACACAAAAAAAATTATTGGCCCGATCCGGTACAAAAGCTAACAATTCAACTCCAGCCCTTTATTAAAATTATAAATAAAGCACACATTTCTTATGCTCATTTTATTTTAGATTATGTTCGAAATTCATGAATACAGAAAAATATTAATATTAATGACTATTTAGGCAATTATGTACTTAAACACTACGTAAAAGTAATTACTTAGATAAATACATGTAAATGAAAATCCAGTAAGAAAATCAGTTTTGAATGAAGAAACGGATGATAAAAGAAAATCGCAATTTTAAAGCTCTACAAAGAAAACTAGTTGGATGTGCCAATCCCAAAACTGTCTTCTATCTTATACATCTTAATATTTCAAAAACTAGTTACACATGTTAATACTTCACTATTATTAGTTCAGTACTATACCAACTTTGATTTTCATCTTAAGGTATCTGACTACGTTGAAAATGCAATTTTCGACCAAAATTTTCAAATTTATTTTATTTTATTTTATTAAAGACCAACTTTTTACCTTTCCAAAACTGTATTTGTTTTTATTGTAAGATAAATAGATCCGGAGTTATAGCGGTTTTAAAACCACTCAACAGCTGTCACTCAAACTGGAAGCGCTGTTTAAAGGGCTTTAAAATTTAAAATTTTTAAATTTTTATATTGCTTTTAAAGGGTCGTACACTGAGAAAAATGACGCTTTCAAATCTGAGTAAATCGATGTTTTCATTTTATTTTGAAACTTTTTGTTTCAAATATGAAAACCCAATGCTTTCAATTTTGAAATACCAGCCATACTCAGTTTCAAACAAAATTACTTTTTATTCGTTAAATGGGGTAAATTTCACCAAGGTAGTTCAATTTATTAACATTAATCACTATTTCTTATGATTTCGAATGAAGCGCTCCTGTCAGTAATATTTTATTACATGAAACGTGGCGAACTACATTTTTATTGTGTCCGCGGAAGAACATTTAAAAACCGTCGTAAGGTGAGATCGCAGAAGCGGAAGCGTAGAGGTTTTTTTGTTGTTGTTGTTGCTGCTCTACTCAAGGTTGCAAATGGACGATCACGTTAACGAAAGACTTCGGCAGTGGAATTTGGAAGAATTCGTCGACAATTTTGAAAGTAAGTTCATTCATTTTGTTGTTGTCGAAATTTTTTCCCATATTTTTATTGTTTTCACAATTTCTGTAAGTTGTCTTAAGATTAGGGTTAGCTATACACGATGTTTCACATTCGGCATTTTGATGATTGTAACATTAATGTTTTTGTCTTCATTTGTTCTTTCTGTTATTTTGACTACTAATTTTGATATATAATGCTTTATTTTTCATATAAAAATGATAATTTCAATCGTTAGACTATGAAACCCACGTAATCAACTTAATGTTTATTTGGCGCTTAAATTTTCACTTCGTTTATGAAATCCAATTTTTATTTAGATTCCCCGCCCCCTTCCCTCTTAAAGTTAGTTGCAACATTTGTTAAAAGCAGTAAATGAAACAAACAAGATTTTCCCTTTATGATTTGAAATTCAGTATTCTGTTTTTATATTGATAGCATATTATGAAGTTTAAAATAATGTGCATTACGATTTTTATATAAATACGTTTAATAGAATGAAAATAAGAGAATTTTTTTCTCATATTTAGTTATTCTCCGAAAATAACCGTACCCATAGAGTTTAATCTCACAAATATTCTGTATTCTTTTGTATTTATCTCAGCCAAATAATGAATTATTCTAGTTCTTAATCTTCCTTATTAATGAATTAAAATAAATATTAATGTTATAAATAGAGATGCACCGAATATTCGGTATCTATTCGGTATTCGGCCATGTTACCGAATATTCGGTTTGGCCGATTATCAAGCTATTCGGTATGCCGAATATCGAAGTATTCGGCTAAAAAAACTTTTTAAACATTTTATTAAAAACCGTATACAACTTCTAAGTTTAAGAGTCAACTTAAAAAGATATTCAGAATAATTAGAAACAGAATCATATTTAAATAAAAGAGAATGATTTTACATTATTTATTTGCTGTTTGTTAAGTATTATTTAAGAAAATTAACCAATCACAAGGATTTTCATAGGAATTAATTATGTACAGATGCAAGTTTCTGAATATTTTCCCGTAAATAATCTGTTTCTTTCTAAGATTTTCAGAACAACGTTTACAATCTCTGAAAAGGATTTCCCACTCCAGACACTGATGTAGAATGCATTAAAAAACTTCCTTGCTTAATCAAAGGGAGTAGAACAGTTATTCTTGTTAAGTTGCCACCATATAAAATTTGAATACATTGTATTATTTATTTACTTTTACTTTAGTCTCTTCCTGACCAACAAATAATATATGATCCTGCACAATATTTTCACAATTTCTCTTTGATTTTAAAATGTTTCTTTTAGAATTTAAGAAAATTTTATTCATCTGTTTTAATTCTCAGAAGAAGCCGTGAAATTTAAAATTTTACTAATTAAAAAAGGTTTATAACTATCCTCTTCTTGAATAACTCAAAACAGATTTTTTTCAGCATAAAGTTTACGGTACTTTTCGGTTAGCTGGGCGCCAGTGTTATATATATATATATATATATATACATACATACATGTATATATACATTATATATCTATGCATATGTTTTATATATACACACACATAGTATATATGTATATAAATATGTATGTATACATATTTATGTATACATAATACTGCCGGCCAGCTAACCGAAAAGTACCAAGTTTACTTGAAAAAAGCTCTTTATTAAAATAAAAGTTTCTGTTTTAAATATTATCTAAAATTGTTTTAAAATTTAACATTTTAATGGCTATAAACTTTGAAATATAAAAGTATTCGATGAGCCAAATATTCGGTATTCACTTCACATGTAGGCCGAATATTCGGTGCATCCCTAGGCACCAAAAAAAAAATTGCTGATAAAAAGCTTCGAAATTGATTTGATTCTGTACTGTTGCACATGTTTTCATACGTACTGGAAATTATTAAGTGTATAAATGTATGCATGTTGTTTCTGTAAGATATTTTAATACCATATAACATTTGACTTTAGCATTTGTCATGTATTTAATTTCTTCCTGATTGAATAATATGTAGGGTAGATGTGCCAGTAGTAGACACGCTTTAATGTTTTTGGTTTATAAAAAAAATAACCAATAAACTTTTAGCATTATTTTGTTTTTTCAAAACTCCCTCTTGCATGTTTTATAATCTGGATTATTATTGACACCCTTAATCAAATCAATCATTAAACAGAAAATAATGTTTCAAAGTTTATGCAGTTTTTCAGTGAAAATCTTAATGAAGATTCTATGAGCCGGCTTCATTTAATAAATTTATATATTCTTCAATTTTTTTGAAATATTTGAATATTTTTAATGGAGTAGTAATAGAAAATAGATAAGCTAAAACCTTTTAAAATCTCCAAATGCACAAACACAGCGGTAGAAATGATTAAAAAAAGTCACTGGTCCCAAGGACCAGTAAACATCAGAGTTTACTGGTCCGCAGACATCATCACTGGCCCTCTACATAAAATTATATTAAGTACCTTTAACACTTTGAGTGACCCCCCCCCCCTCTCCTCCTCCGAGAATATAAACCAAACTTCCTTTCAGTTACCCAAAATTTTCGGCATAATAAATTGTAAAATTATAATTTGCTAAAATTTAAATAAGTAGTACATTAACAAAAACTGAAATTATTAATTATGTATTTTATTTCCGTTTATTTATTTTAACTGGCTAAGTTTTTATGCTTATTGTAATGTTTGGTTGCGGTTTTTGTCAGGGATGGGAAAATTTAAGTTTACCTGTCAGAGAGGGAAAAAAGTTACTTGCTTCATCGGAATGTTAAAAGACATATTGAATAGATTTTTTTTTTTTTTTTAACCGAAATTTTTCTAATTTACCAATGTTTTTGAAGACAAAATAATATTTTGTATTTATCGCTAATGCTGCTTGGGGACAAGCATTAACAAATGTTATTAAATACAAGAATATTGTTTTGAATTTTTGCTTTATGGGCATGCAGTGCTCATACATGCAGTATTTTTTACTTACTGCCACATGCATGCACAATTTTTTTTTATTTTTTTCAGGGTCAAAATTGATTTTGACCAGGACACTGGATAAAAGTGGTTTTAACCGTCCAAAATTGGTCAAAAGTGGTCAGAAATGGTCAAAACTGTTAAAAATGGTCTTAATTTTAATAATTATTTTTTCTTTGCAATTAAAAGTAACTTAATAAGTAATAAAAGTAATAGGCAGTTAAAAAAATAATACACTGATAAGTTAAGGAGGCTCATTAGTAAAATATGCTTATGCAATACAATAAGAAAGCTAGATCCATAATTGCCCTATCATTGTTAATAGTGTATCAACAGGGAAAAAAAATCGTTCTTCCTTTCAGCTGTTGATACAGGAGCATCTAAGAAATCTGCCCAGTATTGTTTAAAACTAGCAGCTGATGCTAAAGAAGAGGTAGAAACAGGGTTGGCACGGTTTAAACCAAGTGGTTTTAACCATGGTTTAAACCACGGTTTAAACCAATTGGTTTTTTTGTCAAAAAAACCATTTGGTTTTTTTAGAAAAAGTCTAATATAATATTTTCTCTTGTTTGTAATTTAATTGTTTTAAATTATAGATAGAAGTAATTTCTACTTTTAACACTTCATCTCAGCAGTCAACATGAGACATAATGAGCCTAGGTCATGTTTCTATGCATGTAGAAGGAAAATTAGCATGTGCTGATGAACATATCTGGTACTCTAAAGATTTTCCTTAAAACATGTGAAATTAGAAAAGATAAAATAGATAAATATTATTCAATATTTAGCATAAAATATTTTCATTTTAAAAATGCAGATTATTTACAGCAGTTAATAACAAAATACAATGATCTTTAAGATTTTGGTTAAGGCTGTTCTTAACTGCTCTGCTCAACAAGCGCAAAACGTTTTGACATATTTACAAATTCATTTTTTAACGGAAAGGTATAAAATTGGAAAGCCTGGCCACAGAAGCGATTTGGAATTGAACTGTTTTTTCCATCTTTTGATCAATCGATTACCTATTGAGTTATCAGCAAATTCGATCACGTGACAAACCCGTTTTTCGCCTGCTCTTGAGAGCTTTTTCTCCCTTTGCGAAGAAATTCAGTTCAAAACGCCCACTTTGACTATTTTTTGAAAGATCTATTGAGTTAGCAAAAAAATGGAAAAACAGCTCAATTACATAGTTTCTGAACAACAACACCAGCTAGTTTTGATCATTTTCGCACAAAAATAAATTAAAACTTATGTCAGGAAGTTGCCTTTTTGGATTTGAGAACAGCCTTGTAAAAGAAAATTTTCTGGATTGGGATTGGGGAAGATTATCCTTAAAGAATTTAAAAGAGTAGCTTAAGATATCAAATTGAACAACACAGCTTGCAAAAATTGAATGCTATTTATAGCATTTCAGTAATACCAATCAATCTTTTCTGTTAGTTGCTGAATCTAATGGCCAAAAATGTTGACTTGGACACTGGGAGTTATCACTCAGAAAACAAAATAACCAGAAGTATTTGGATATTAAAAAAAATAATAATAATAACAACCACAGAATAATATATTATATTCATGAAATTGCATCAAATGTTTATTGATTGATTATTATATTATTAATCAAAGGATTCTTCATACGATTTGCAAGGTATCAATGTTTCACTGCGTAGAGCAGTTTACTTTGAACATAAGACATAGGTGTTACTAATAATGTTTAAATTAGAAATGATTTCAATTTTCTATATAATTGATTGTAATTATTTAATTTAAATATTTTCTGAAGTTATATTACTTACATAATAGCCAAAAATGTTTATTTTATCAACAGATATGCATCTGTATACAATAGGAAATTATATTTAAAAAAACAGACAGTTTTGCATTTTATCTAAGTCTGGTGCTGCACATTACTTGAATCTTGTAGGACAAGATATTACAAACACAAACAAAGTTAATTCAATAATGAAGCATGTTATTGAAATGAAAAATTGCAGATGAGCATGAAGATAATATTGATAACATTGTTAAAATCATTAACAACGTATACAAAGAAGTAAAACATTTATAAAATCAACTTAAGCCTATTTCCCTTGCTTTAGATAAACTTAAAAAAGAAGATGCTACTATATCTGATGCATGCGACGAATGGTTAAGATTGCTAAAAGAAAAAGATCTTGAAACTTATTCTAAAATGATACAGTCTCGATAAAAGAGCTTGTGTATAAAAAATAATTAAAACATTTGTGTTGTATCTTGGTGTTGTAATTTATGTTATGGCTTTTTTAAATTTGGTATTTGCTGGTGTTATGTTACTTATATTATGACATTTTTAACAAATGTTAACTTTGTTTTTAACATATGCTAGTAAAATATATTTGATTAGTAGTAAATAAATTGAATAGTCAATTTCAGTGGTCAAAATGGTCAAAATTGATTTTGACCAGGACGGTTAAAACCGGTTTAAACCGCTGGTTAAAACCACCATGGTTAAAACCGAGACAACCCTGATTTTTTTACTATTTGCTTTTTACAAATTCCCTTTCCCCTCTCTTTTTTTAGAAATAACGTTTGGAAAATGTTGGTATTTTGTTTTGAAAATATCATTGTTTTTGATTGGACTTAGATCAATTTTAATATTTATATGAATCTCAGAATCATTATCATTACAAAATTTTATACTATTTGCTTTTTACAAATTTCTCTTCCCCCTCCCCCATCTCTCTCGCTCTCTCTTTTTTCATAAAATAACATTTGGAGAACTTTGGTATTTTGTTTGTAAAAGCATGTTAAAAGATAGATTGAATAGATCTTTATTTTTTTATTTTATTTTTTTTTTTTAACCAAAATTTTTCTAATTTACCGATGCTTTTGAAGACAAAATAATATTTTGTATTTATCGCTAATGCTGCTTGGGGACAAGTATTATAACAAATGTTATTAAATACAAGAATATTGTTTTGAATTTTTAATATTATCTGTTAACCTTATATTAATTTTTATAATGAAATTGAATGAGTTTTTGAATATCCCTTGCATATTCTCCCTTGATCGTCTGTCATCTTTTTTGTTATGACCGACATTTTTTTTAGCGATTTTGCAACCCTGACTATTTTCAGCGGTAGAATTGATTTAAAAAAATCACTGATCCCAAGGACCAGTAAACATCAGAGTTTACTGGTCTGCAGACATCGTTACTGGACTGCTACATAAAATTATATAAGTACCTTAACCCTTTGAGTGACACCCCCCACCCCTCTCCTCCGCCGAGAATATAAACCAAACTTCCTTTCAGTTACCCAAAATTTTCGGCATAATAAAATGTAAAATTATAATTTGCTAAAAATTAAATAAATAGTACATAAACAAAAACTGAAATTATTATGTTTTTTATTTCCGTCTATTTATTTTAACTGACTAAGTATTTATGCAAATTTTATGCTTATTGTAATGTTTGGTTGCAGTTTTCTCAGGGATGGGAAAATTTACGTTTACCTGTCAAAGAGGGGGAAAAGTTACTGTTAGTTACTGGTCCTTCGGACCACTAAATTTTTTAAATTAGTGGTCCGATTGAATTTTTAGTGATCTCGGACCAGCGGACCACCAAGGATTTCGAACGCTGAAACACATACAGTACCATGACACAAAAAACTACATACGGCCGTTCCAAGGATTCTTGGATCTCCTTCTTCAGTGCGAGGGGCGCGGGGGTGAATCACAAAAATAGCCAGGGTCTATAACCGAGGGATTCTTTGACCTCATTTTAATCTTTTAATATTTTTTTTTATCACACTGAGAAAGGGGATTCAAGAATACTCTTTGAAACGGCCGTATGTGGTTTTTTGTGTCATGGTATTGTACGTATTTGTGCATTTGAACATTGTAAAAGGTTTTAGCTTATGCATTAAAACTCGCACAAGATGGTTGATTTATAGTAATAGATAACTTATAGTAATAGAAAACTTTAAATTTTATGAATATACTAATGGCCATTTACAAAATTTCATTTATTTTTTAGGTTTATTATCATTTATTTTTTAGGTCCATTACTGGAACACTTAATTAGTCAATTTCCAGTAATGGACACCCCATGTAGACATTGCTAAAAAATGCAATTTCAGTAATGTTCATACAGTATCTGTTATCTTATTAACTTAAACATATAAACGGATCATTGTATATACCCTGTATTATAAGATGCAAACATTACACGACACTTTATTGTACAGTAAGTAAATTAGTAGTGATAGGGATGCACCGAATATTCGGTATTCGGACATCTCACCGAATATTGGCGCACCGAACACTGAAAAAAACCTTGCACAACTTCTAATTTTAACTGTCGACTTATAATGATATCCAGAACAATTAAATAAATAGAATTATATTTAAATAAAAAAAATAATAATTTTACATTATTTGCTGTTTGTAAAATTAAAGTTAAGAAAATTAGTAAATTAATGTTTAAAAAAAAAAGATTTTCTTGACCACATTATCTTTATTAAAAGTTTGTTGAAAGATTTTAGGATCGCAAATTTCAGAGACTAATCTAGGATGCCATTTAAAATTTTCCTTGCTGAGTTGCCATCATTTGTATAGATTGTATTATTTATTTTTACTTTAGTCGCTTCCGGACAAATAAAGAGTATATATGACCCTGTGAAGTTTTTCTTCCAATTTTTTTCACAATTTCTCTTTGATTTTAAAATGTTTGTTTCAGAATTTAAGAAAATATTCATTTGCTTTAATTCACAGATGAAGTCATGAAATTTAAAATTTTATTAATTAAAAAAGTTTATAACTATCCTATTCTTAAGTAACTCAAAGTAGATTTTTGTTTCAGTATAAAGTTTACTTATAAAAAGCTCCTGTTTATCCAAATGTTATTTTCTGTATTAAGTATTATGTATTTTTTTAAATTAATATTTTAATGCCTTTGAAATAAAAAATTATTTGTCCAGCCGAATATTCGGTAATTCGGTTCGCCTGTAGGCCGAATATTCGACATTCGGCCAAAATCACTATTCGGTGCATCCCTATAAATTAGCAAAATAAAATAAATAAATAAAAATAAAAACATACAATCACGGGTGATTCTGTTCTAAATTTTTCGAAAATTTAAATCTTCGGTTATGAAAGTTTTAAAATATCGGCCATCCGTCTGAAAATTCAGACATAAAAAAATCCTAAATTTTGACAAATGGGAACCAAAAAAATCCATTTTATCAATACATCATGGGGAAAGTGCGAATTTTGTCAAAGCATTGCAGTGAAAAATGAAAATTCCGTCAAAGGATCACAGGGGAAAACGTGAATTTCGTCAAAGTATCGCGTGGAAAAAACGTGCTTTTCATCAAGAGATCGCTGAAAAAGAACTCAAATTTTGTAAAAGGATCACACAAAAATGCTAATATCATCAAAGGATTACAAAAAAACACTAATTTTGTCAAAGGACTGTATAAAATACCTGAATTTCATCAGAGGATGATGGATAAAAGCCTGAAGTTCATCAAATGATGATGGAAAAAAGCTTGAATTTCATCAATGGATGATGGAAGAAAGCCTGAATTTCATCAAAGCGTGACAAAAAAAAGCCTGAATTTAGTCAAAGGATTGCAAAAAAAATCGAATTTAAGCAAAAGATTGCCGGAGAAAATACGAATTTTATCAAAAAATCGCATGTAAAATGCAAATTTTGTCAAAGAATTGCATATAACATGCGATTTTCGTCAATGGATCGCATAATTAGCCCCAGAGTAGGATCCCCCGCCCTCTATTGTAACCATTGAGATAATTTGCTGTGAATTTCAAAAGATTTATTTTTACTCAGAATCACCCCTGCATACAAGTTACAGTTTACCTAGATCTCTCAAGGTTAACATCAGTTTTGCACAAGTTAGCAATTCATAAAGGTAGGATGCTTTTTAAGTTCCTAACATTTTGAAAATGCTTTGAAATTCAGGAGATTTGGTTTATCCTTACATGTAGTGTGACAATCATAATGAAAAGCTTAAAATTTTTGCTTTATCTTTTTATTGTCATAGCTATTAATATAATTGTATTTAATATTATAATTCCATCTCTTATTGTATATTAATTTTTTTATAGATTGATTCTGAATTCAAATTAATTTTTGATGAAAGGAAAGGCGACAGCTTTTGTTCAGAATTTGGAATAGTTTCAAATTCCATTATCTTACAAGGTAGGCATTGCGGAAGGTCCGCAGCTAAGGAATTTGCAAATTGGCTTGAATTAGATATGAGTACAGCTGAACCCTGCAATGAAAGTATGCAGTAAATATTTATGTGCATGTATAGTAAATTTCTAAATGTATATTCTATAGTAAATTCATTACTTTTACTAAAATAAATTTAACTGTTCTATTAACATTTTTGACAGGGTGTTTTTGTGAAATTTTGCGATTTTTTGTCCCCTAATACTTGTGAAAATAAAAGTAGCATAATAAAAAAATGATCCTTTTTTGGGGGGGTGGGGGGAGGGGGTGCATTTTCTACCTACAGACTCATTTACATTTCTATATATGAATCTTCCACAAAAAGTATGAATGTCTTGTTCAACATACACAGTTAAAAATTTAAATACATGTGAAAGGGCCGTTTTAATAGAATAGAAAATAAAGCAAATTTTATGATGTTGTCCTTGTGTAAAAAATACAATTCTGTGAATGGTTCTTTTTGTGAAATATAATTCTGTGAAGGATTCATTTTAGGAAATGGAATTCTGTGAAGGGTCCTAAAATCAGGGGTGGCAAAAAACTGTTTTGTAAAAAACCCAGATTTATATATAATTTGCTATTGCATACAACTACATATCTGTTGATAAAATAAACATTGTTGGATATTGTATCTATAAGAAATATAACTTCACTTGAAAATATTAAAAGTAAATAGTAGTCAATTAAGTAGAAAATTGAAATAAATTTCTAATTTAAACATTATCTATTAGTAACGCTATGTTGTATATTCAAAGAGTAAACTGTTCTACATAGTGAAACATTGATACCTTGAAAATCGCATGAAGAATCTTTTGATTAATAATATAATAATCCATAAATATTTGATGCTTTTTCATGAAAATATAATGTTCTGTAGTTATTATTATTTGTTTTAAATATACAAATACTTCTGGTTATTTTGTTTTCTGATGATACTCCAAGTGTCCAAGTTAAAAAATTTTACCGTTAGATTCAGCAAGTAACAAAAAAGATTGGTTGGCATTATTGAAATACTGTAACTAGCACTCAATTTTTGCAATCTGTATTATTCAACTTCATATCTTAAGTTAGTTTTTAAAATTCTTTAAGAATAATCTCCCCCAATCAAGAAAATGTTCTTTCACAACTTGACAAAATCTTAAAGATCATTGTATTTTGTTATTAACAGCTCTTAATAATCTGCATTTTTTAAATGAAAATATTTTATGCTAAATATTGAAAATTATTTATCTATTTTATCTTTTCTAATTTTGTATGTTTTAAGATACTAGGGGGCTCTGCCCCCTATGAGCTACGCCCGGCAACCCCCCCTTCCCAAATTTTGGTAAAATGCCCCTCAAAAAAGGTTTTTATTAAAAAAATTGTTTTAGGGAAAAAGTATCTAGAAATTCAGAAAGTAGACAAAATTTGCAACAAATTAGATATATGACATTATGACTTAGGATGAAGGGGAAGGGGGGATCTGCCTCGGAACATACGCGCGGTGTTGCGTGGACTATGTTGCGCAATTCCACTTAACCACTCACACGTTTACATTTGCCCTCCCATCTCCCCTCCGAACTTTCTCTAAAAGGTTTACTTAAAAATAAGTTTTTTGGGTTGTTGAATCCGAATTTTTAACTTCCACCCCAAATAGTTGTTTTTAACTTAAATTTCTTATTGTTTTAGGTGAAAAGCATAACGAAATTCAGAAACTAGACAAAATTTGCAACAAAAAGGATATATGACATTATGACGTAGGATGAACGGGGAGAAGGAGTGCTGCCTCTGAACATGCACTGCGGCGCTACATGCACTAAGTTATTACGTCCAGGCAATAGGGATTTTACCTGGCAAAATTAATACTAGTTATGGATTTCGACTCAACTTATGGTTTTTGGGTCGCTGAATCCGAATTTGTAACTTTCCACCAAAATTTCACCCGGCAACCTCCCAAAAAATTGTTTTTTTTGAAAAAATTTGGTTTTTGAGAAAAGCGCGCGGGGAATGTTCCGAGGCAGCCCCCTCTCTCCCTGTTTATCCTACGTCATAATGTCATATATCCTATTTGTTGCAAATTTTGTCTAGTTTCTGAATTTCGTAATGCTTTTCCACTAAAAAAATAAGAAATTAAAGTTAAAAACAACTATTTTGGGGGGTTTTCGGTGGGGGATTTTGGGGGTAAGTTAAAAATTCGGATTCAGCGACCCAACAAACTTAAAGTAAACCTTATAGAGAAAGTTCGTAGGGGACATGGGAGGGCGAATGTAAACGTGTGAGTGGTTAAGTGGAATTGTGCAACTTAGTCCACGCAGCACCGCGGCGCATGTTCCGAGGTAGATCCCCCCTTCCCCTTCATCCTAAGTCATAATGTCATATATCTAATTTGTTGCAAATTTTGTCTACTTTCTGAATTTCTAGATACTTTTTCCCTAAAACAATAAAAAAATTGATTTTTTAATAAACTTTTTTGGGGGGCTTTTTACCAAAATTTGGGGGTGTTGCCGGGGGAAATTTTGGTGGGTAGTTACAAATTCGGATTCAGCGACCCAAAAAACATAAGTAAGCCTATTTCCAGAACTACCATTAGTTTTGCTAGGTAAAATTCCCTATTGCCTGGACTATTATCTATTTTATCTTTTCTAATTTTGTATGTTTTAAGATAAACTTTTAGAGTACCAGACAAGACATGTTCATCAGCACATGCTATTTTTCCTTTCACATGCATGGAAACATGATCTAGACTCGTTATGTCTCATGTTGTCTGCTGAAATGAAGTGTTAAAAGTAGAAATTACTTCTATTAATAATTAAAAGCACTTAAATTACAAAAAAGAAAAAATGTTATATTAAATTTGTTCTAAAAATACCAAATGATTTTTTTGACCAAAAAAAAAAAAAAAAAAAAAAAAAAAAAGAAACGGTTTCAACCGTGCCAACCCCTCCTAAAATGAACCATTTTTTTTCTTATTGACCCATATCTTATTCTAATGAAACAAAGTTTTGCTCTGTGCGCTATGACTAGAAAAAAATTACGAACTGTACATCAAGGCTGAAAATTTGAGTGAGGGTAGTCCAAGGCTCATGGGTGCAAGTCTTCCGTGGGCTGTCACCAGGACATGACATATTTGTCTTTTAAAAATTCCCTAGAGCAGTATCAAGATGAATTTTTTTTAATATTACGTATTTGCACACATTCTTAAATTTTATATACTTTAGCCTTTCAACTTCAGCTGGGGGAAAGGGGGAATCAAAAATATTTTCAGTCCTGGCACATTTTGTAACTTGGAACCATGCCAAGACCTTTTCTGATGCACCAGAGAATTTTCAATTTTTTGTTAATTAGTCAAGATATTAATTAAAAATGATAATGAACTCTCATCAAAACCTCATCTCTTATTCTGCGTCAACCAGTAATGCATGCCTAGTATCAGATTGTGCATTAGGATGAAAGGAAGATCCAAACATGCATTTTACTTTGTGTTTTTTCACAGTTTTGTACGGATGGAGCTGATGTGAAAAAAAAACACACATTTCTTTATCAACTAGATATCAGTATTTTTGTTTTCGAATTTTTGTTATGGGATCTATAACTCTCATATTTATATTATAACTACAGAATATCTTAAACAATTCAGACAAGAACTAGTGAAATAAACCAAGTGAAAAAATGTCTTCTTAAAAGTAGTTTTATCACTAAAAATAAATATTTTTTCAAGAATTTTTTCATTTAAAAATATAAATTCAGACAAAATAGAGTCAAATATATAAAATCATAATTTTGAGGTTTATTTAATGTTATCATATGCCTGGGCAATGGCAGTTCAGCTAGTAGGTGTTATTTTTAAGATTATGATTTCAGAGAAATCTAAAGTTTGGTATTTACAAAGTTTTTTCCTCTTTCAGAAATTTTTTGTGCATTAATTTTACTCCCAATGTTACTTTACCAAGGAGTATTTAGAAAATCTGGTTCCAAAAATTCTAAGCACATAATAATAAAACCCACTGGGACCCAGTCTCTTGATCATTTCATCCAATTTCTGTCTGTATGTATCCTTCTATTGTATAATTTACATAATCACATAGCCAGAGAGATGGCTGAAGCACCCCCGAAAGTTTAAAAAATCTTTCTCTAATTATGATAGATATAATGATGATAGATCTCTATTGATAATAAAATATCCGCTGGTAACTAATTTTTAATTCTGTCTTGCACCACTTTCTCAAACCAAAATATTTTCACATATACACTACCTGACATTGAAAATGCAACACCAGGAAAGAGTGGCCAGAAAATGATGAAACTCGACAAACAGAGAGAGACAGCAACGGACAGTAGTTGAATTGAACAATATTTCGAAAATATAGCCATAATACAAAGCGAGAATAGCATCAGCTCAGTAGGATGTAGGACCACCGTGGATAACGATACACGAAGCAACACGTCTAGGTACAGAGTCAATGAGAGTACTACAATGGTTCTGGTCGATATGGGAACATTCAGGGTGTCTTGAACACACTGCAAAGTGGAGGTAGAGGTGGCTTGCGGGTTCACTACTGCTTTTCGGGGGAAGCGTCTATCCACATGTGCTGACGTCACTCTGGCTGCACTAGCACCCTTCAAACTTTCCACATTTCCTCGTTCCAACCACCTTCGCCACAGCGGTGCACTGTGGATGCATACAGATGTGTCTCAGCTGCGAATATGACATATGGACCAACCTGTCCGTCTCAGTCCAATCACCATGCCCTTCGTAAAATCGTCTGTCTGCTGTAAATGTCTCCGTTGACAGTGGCCTGGCATTCTCTGCTAATACACGCGTCCTGGGAGACAAGAACAAAATTTCTACGATGCTTTCCCTAGCAGAAGTAAAGCTACGAATACTGCCCATTTTGCAGGTTCCTTCCGTTATATCTTATTCAACATGCACTGGAGAGCTGCGCATTTCATATCGTTTAAATAACTCTATCACATGCATCTATCCTGAAATTTGAATAAATATCTGTCCTCTCCTACTTCTTGGTGTTGCATGTTCAATGTCACATAGTGTACTTTGACAATGTGTGCAAGTGAAATGTACTAAAAAGTTTTATCTTTTAAAATAGTGATACGAATAGAATATAAAAATAGTCACCAGTACGTTTTCTGTCTTTTTGATCATAAAATAAAATTTCACTTAAAAAAAAAAAAAAAAAATAGAATTTTTGACATGGGTATCAAGTATACTATAAGGAGGAATACACCTTAGTTTAAGCCTTGTTTATTTTTTTATTCACACTTTAAAGTGTGCAAATTATTGCTATCATATCAGAAAAAATTCCAAGATTGAGCCCCCTCCGAAGGAAAATCCTGGTTATGGGTCTGCCAATAACTCTTGTGATTGTTGATTTACATTAAAATATTAGTTGTATTATTATAAATATCAAGTATTGTATTTTTGTGAGGTTTATATGATAACAACAGTAGGATAATTATCACGTTTTTGTTTTTAAAACTATTCAATTAAAAAAATATTTTGTAATGAATTCTAAAATTACTACATAAATGTTACCCCACAAAAATGTAACACTTCTCATTATTTATTTATTTTTGAATTTAGTTTGTAAGTGCTGATAATTCTGTATTTACATCCAAATCTTGTGAAAGATATATGCTATTGGATTATTGCAGCAAGATTGCTATTGAAAATTAAGTGTGTAGTATTTATGCATGGGATACAGTACTTACAGGAGCTCACAAAAAGAGTTCATTACACGACACAAAGTTCTTACAATCTGTATATATTTCTGAAGTGCCCTAAATCATGCTGCTTTTGTAAATTGTTCACAGGGTGACAACAATCAAGAAATTATTGCACTTATTTTTAAAATGTTTTTCTTTTGTTTATAGGTAGTGCCAAGGCATCGAAAAGTTTATGAAAGAAGACAGACTATTGGGTGGAGACTGTAAACAACCGCTTGTATTAGCTATTGGGAAGTTAAACCCTGTACAAACATTAATTTTTGAAAACCATTGTATAAAAACAAGTAGTATGTTAAAAGCAGTTGATTTATGCTTTAAGATAACATATTTTAAACTTGGAATTTTCTCCTTACTGTAGTAATGTATGGAATTTTCTAAATGTCTGTTTTTATAAATGTGATGCACAAAATGAAATGGCATCTTGTATCAGAGAACTGAAAGAACGGATTTTTTTAAGTGTGTAAATATCATATTTTTACTTTGCATTGTACCAGTATGAAACTTTTCATCCTAGTTATCCTTTTTTTATTATTATAGATATCAACTGAATGTCATAATATTTTAATCTAATGTAAATTTTATTTCATTTGAGATAGTCATTTGTTTGGGGCTGGTGTAGGAAAGCCTTTCATCTCCTTACTGTAGTAATGTATGAAACTTTCTCAATGCCTGTTTTATACTAAATGTGATGCACAAAAAACAAAATGAAGTGACATCCTATATCAGTGAACTAAAAAGGACTATTAATATAATATTTTAATCTTAATGTAAATTGTCATTTGAGAAATAAATATTCTCATAGGGAGTTGGGAGAGGGACTTTAATATTTCTGCACTTGTTTTTAGACTGAATTAAAAGAACATTTAAATTCTGTTTTTTTCTTATATTTTATCAGCTACAATTTGTATTTAAAAATTTGCAGCCATGTTTTGCTCACTTTGCAAAAAAAAATTTCAAAATCCACATGATCTTTGCCGTCACATTCGAAATTATCATAAGACATGTATACTTAAGCGGTATGTGTGTTATGATGAAAGCTGTAGACAAGCATTTATGAAGTTGTTTAACTATGAGAGACATCTGAAAAGATTTCATGCTAGTGACGTAGAAATAGACATTTCAGAAAGTCGTAATTTTTCAAATCAGCCGATAAATAGTAAAGATGGTGATTTGTCTTCTGATGATTTACCCTCAAATTGATATTTTCAAATCAATTTTTTGGGTGATTCAGAAATATGTAAACATGAACAATTTCAAAAGGATATTTTGCAATATTGCAGTGAAACATGTAGCAAAAGCAGTGTACTACTGTTCTAGTATTATCTCATCTATCAATAGTACTTCATCTTTTCTGTACAATACTGTAAATTATTTAAAATCAGAAACAGTGAATTTTTTAACTGAAAATGGAATGAAATGTGAAAAAAACACAAAATCACTGATGGCAACATTTGATTTTGCTGCTCTTCATTGTCTACATTTTATTCAAAACATAAAATAGTCAATGCCATTAAAGCAAGTGGTCGCTATGTTGAGCCAAAGGAGATTGCTTTAGGTACACGATATGAACAAAAGTTTATAGATGGCTACCTCACCAAATTCTTAAAAATGACACATGCCAATACATAAGTATAGTAGACACAATGAAAAAAATTATTTCTATTGATGGATTTTTGCATATTTTCAAAACATACAAACAAAACAAAAGTCTTAGAAATGCAACCCTTTGTAGTATCCAAGATGGATTTTATTATTATTCCAATGCAATTTTAAGCTCTGTGGATACAATAGTAATCGAGTTGTATATAGATGATGTGGAGCTTACAAAATCCATTGGGGTCACATACCGGTGTACATAAATTGGGATTCGTATATTTTAAAATTAAAGATTTGCCTGTGCACCTTCAATCTTTGTTAGATTCAATATTTATAACTAACATACACTATTCTCTTGATGTCGAAAAATATGGTTATCGGACAATACTAGATAGACTTGTTCATGATTTGAAAAAGCTTTCAGATGAAGGTATAGAATTTCAGGGAAATATATACAAAGTTGTAATTTGGCAAGTGGTAGGTGATAATTTAGGGTTGAATAAACTGCTGGGGTTTGTTGAGAGCTTTACTGCTATTTTTTGTTGTAGATTTTGTCTAGCAAAAAAATATATTTTGTATAAAAATATAAAGGAAGATATTAGTTTACTACGTAATAAAACTGAGCATGACATGCATGTTAATAAAGTGTCTTCTGGTGACATAACAGTATCAGAATGTGGTGTTAAAACTCCTTGCTGCCTAAATGATTTAAGTTATTGGCATGTGACAAATAATTTGATTGTAGATGTAATGCACGATCTTTTTGAAGGTTGGTGTGCTAGTGAAACCTTCTTAATAGTACATCAGTTTGTTTTTAAAGCCAAAATTTTCACTTAGTCTTTTAAATGATAGGATAATAAATTTTAATTATGGTAAATATGAATCAAGTTCTAAACCAGTGTCAATAAACAGAGAAAAACTTTTAAATCTTGATGGTTCTAATGGGCAAAGTGCATCTCAAATGTGGACCTTGATTCGAAACATACCCTTATTAATTGGTGACAAAATTTCTGAAGATAACGAATTTTGGCAGTTATTTAATCTTATGTTGAAATTAATTGATACTATTATGGCTCCAGACATTACCTGAAACTTTTAAATTAGCAGAAAATATAGCAGATCATCACAAACTTTTTTTAGAGCTTTTTCCAGATAAACATTTATCACCAAAAATGCATTTTGCAGTACACTATCCTAGGATCATAAGGCAGCTAGGGCCTCCAGTTATGTATTGGAGCATGCGATATGTAAGCAAACATTATCCTTCAAAAAGATGTGCATCAGCTAGCAAAAATTTTGTAAATGTTGCTAAAACAGTAGCCATACGCCATCAGTTATAAATTGCACATACTTTACATGAGAAATATTTTAAATGCAATGCAATATCAAATGTGTTGGAAACAACATATGGAAAAATGCATAGTTAAAAGGAACATAATTTGAAACTTGAAGTAAACGGTTTGAGTGACAATTCGGAAGTAATGCAGTGTAATGGTTTTCGTTATAATGGCACAACATATTAAAAAAATATGGTTGTGTTTGTTTCTTGCATTGATGAGTTACCTATTTTTGGTAAAATAAAAAAAAAATGTTTGTCCTTAATAATAATGCATTTTTAATTTGTGATTTGTTTGAGTTTTTAGGTTTTGACAGCCATTTTCACTGATATGTTGTAAGTTCTACTGGTGCTGTTAATCTAATAAACATAAAAGATTTATTTAACTATGTTCCATTGCATATAAGAAACTCATATGATTTAAATGACAAATCAGTGTATGTTACACTGCGGTATAATCCATGCTGTACAAATGAAAAATTTGAAATAATTTAAAAGATTGCTTGTTTTTTTAAATAAATTTATATTTAGTTTTCTTTTGTTTTGTTCTTTTTGTTAAAATTATGAATATCAGGAAACTATTGTTGTAAATCTTCAGTATTTAATTGAAATAGTTTTATGGATCAGTGGTGAGGTAAAATTTAGTACTAATTGTTTTCTTTATATTTGTAGTACAGTCAGTTTTATGTTTCTAGTTGGCCAAAAATTTGTTAATTTGTATGGGGTTGTATCATATGTTTTGTGGTAAGGGATTTTTTATATTGTACAATACAAAGCAGCAGTAAAACACCTATTTTAATAGCTGATTGGCTTTCATTATTTTTCATAATTTGAAATAATAACCATAGAATGTATTGTCCAAAGTTGTTAAATTTGGCAAAAAAATCTAACTTAAACTGTTGTGTAATTAAAATATAACATTTAAAAGGAAAATTTTGAAAAGACTTTTGCATTTTATGTAAATATTATTATGGTTGCATCCAGCTGTTTTTTCTATGGGCAGCAAACTCTAATCTTGTCCATTTTATTTATCTATTTGCCATACTTCATATACTTTTCTTAATGTCTCTGCTTTCACAGTCTTTTCTCAACTCTCTTGCATCAATGCACTTTTTTAGGTAAAGGAATCAACAAAGAAAGTTTTACATTGTTGAAAGGTTCAACAATAGCAATAACATTATAATAAAATTCCAGCATCTTTTCGTTTCAATGACCATCTTGGTCTATTTGAAAATTTTCTGGTTTAGACATAAATTTTGACACCATTTCAAATCCCAAAAGCGTTCTTTCCGGTTTGGAAATAGAAACATGTGATGTTTTACCATAGCTAATAATGTATCTGATATTATACCTGCCCAGATAATGCTGAATGTGTCTGCTCTTTTACTGCAAATACATCTGAACCACTTCCTTCACTTAAGTGTTCTGCTTATCTCTCTACGTATAACTTTATAAAAAAGATTTATATTAAGGAGATTAGGTTAAGAAGTTAGCAGGCATTTATCTAAAACTAATTGAAGGGGATCCAGCTATATATTAGGTAAATACAAAGTTTTGGCAGCTTTGTAACAGTTTCGTATTCAAAAGTATGATTGTATGGCAATGTGCATGTATATTTGTCTGAATTTTTACCTGCATCTGTGTTTTAATAGGTTATTATTGAACAAAAGATCCATATAAAAAAGGACTAGCTGGCTTCGCTGGCTAGTGGGGCCCCAGAACCTCTAGCGAAAAACTAACCTCAAACCAAACAAAACTGTCTCGTCTCCCTGCTGTGGTAAGCCCCTCATTACATAAAAAAATTTCCTAAAATCTGACCTGGGGCCGAATGAATCTCTGACTCGTTTCCCTTTTGCCGATGGAACCATATTTAATCATAAATTGTTTATGATAATTAACGGTTTTAATTTCCACACGAGTTTATGCATATATAATCATATTACATTGCCTGTAAGCCAGATTTTTATGTTGATGGATCTCCCTCCCAACTCCAAAGTCAAGTTTAATGTTTTTTTAATTAAGATTCTTTAATTTACTTTCAAAATTTTGAATGTTATCTTGCAACTTTTATCTCCTGAAACAATTTAGTAGCTTTTTGCTAGAATCCACATTAGTCAGAGATAATGGTAGCATATGAGACTAATACAAAACTACTCTGCAATAAATTGTTTACTTTTTATGTTTATCATTTTATTTAAACTTGAATTGTTATTCAGCCTCAAACTTTCAATCACTATTCCCACTCTTCTTGAGGGCTGATATATCTCTCACCGGGATGAATGTATCTTCTTTCCCTCATTTCTGGCTTATGTGCTTCTCTCTCTAGTGGACATACAGTACCGCCTTCCGTTCCACTGTAATTTTGGAAATACAGTAAATGAAACCGAACATTACAGATTGGACGGAAGGTGGTACTGCATGCTTACCGGACAGAGAAGCCCACAAACGAGAAAGGGGGGAAAGCAGACATACGCCACGCCTGCAAGGAATATAACAGCCCCCAAGAAGACAGGGAATAGCCATCGAAAGCACCTGACTGAATAAGAACAAAAGTAAAAAATCAAATAATAATAGATTTGAATTTGACCTGTAATGAATAAATGTCATAACAAATAATTTGGTTTCAATACTTTCTGCTATATTTTGAGTTTTGTAGTATTTAAAGCACTTGGCAATTTTGTACTAACTGTTTTACATATATATAGAGAGAGAGATTAAGTTTCTATTTTTGTACTGATGCTTTGTGTTTTATCGATTGTAAAAATACTTGTTAGATTTAAAATAAACAATTTTGATATTACTTTAGTTTTATTTTTATGTTTATTAATTATAATGGGCATAATGAGTTTCTAGTAACTTTAAGGTATAGCAGAAGAACGTGTAGTAATCTTTTTGAAAAAAGAAAGGCTCTTTTCATGTATAAAAGTTAGAGCCTCGTGTAATTTTAAGTTTACAATTGAGTGATTTTTAAGCAAATATCATAAACTGCTCAATTAGAAAATTTATAAAAAATATGTATAGTCAGTAGCAGAAGCTTTGCTTAAAAATTATTTAAGACTGTTCTCAAATCCAAAGGGCCAACTTTCTGACATAAGTTTTAATTCATTTTTGTTCGCAAACGCATGAAACTAGCAGGTGTTGTTATTCAGAAACTATGTGATCAAACTGTTTTTTTCCGTTTTCTTGTAAACGCAATAGATCTTTCAGAAAATACTGTCAAAGTTGGCATTTAGAACTGAACTTCCGAACGAAAGAAGAAAATCCAGTCAGTAAATGGAGAAAAATGCCGTATCACGTGATCAAAATCTCTTATAACTCAATAGGTAACTGGTTGATCAAAAAATGGAAAACACAGTTCGATTCCAAATCGCTTCCATGGTGAGGCTTTCCAATTTTATATCTTTCCGTTAAAAAATGAATTTGTAAATGTGTCAAAACGTTTTGTGCTCGTTGAGCAGAGCAGTTGAGAATAGCCTTAACTTCCCATTGCTTTTAGCTGTGACTATTTATTTATTAAAAAAACACAGAAGCAATAAACAAGAATTGGCTTTGGCACATACCATAAAAATGTTTGAAATCAAACATATTACAAAAGAAAGCAATGATTTCATAGTACAGTAGACTCATTCAAATTCGCACATAATCGCAGATGTACACAATAAAACTTTTTCAGATGGAGGGTCAAAATGACAAAAAATTTTAGTTTTATATCATTCCGTATGTATTTTAATATGTAATTCTCGATATGACTGAACTCATGGTTTTTCATGAAGGAAGCATAAATTTATTTCTGAAAAAAAAAATCAAGATTTTGCTTATATCAATGGTAATCACAATCTTTTTAGCAAATATGTTTATGTAATAATCGAGCTTTTCTGTTATTAAGTCTGGCTAAACCTGAAGCAAAACTTCCTTTTTTCATGATTTTGATATAAATTAATTGGGTACCTTTAAGAGGAAAGTTTCTTTGAATAATTCAAGGAAAATGTACCTCATCTTGATTATGGATATTTAATTGTACATCATTTACTTGACCTTTACTTTTAATCATTTTAAAAATTATCTTGATTTTTATTATTTTAGTTTATTACTTTGCTTAATTATTTTACTATATTGCAAGCATTCATTATAATTTTGATTGCATTATTACATTCAAATTACATTTTAAAAAAAGTAAACAAATCAATGACCAGAAATCCACACAACCTCTGGTGCCAAGCTGTGCGGATTTGAGAGAGTCTACTGTATTTGGTTTCTTTTTTTTTTCAGTTTAGTAATTTAGAAGTGTCAATTCAAAAGGATTGATGATTGTATTTGAGGAAATATTCACTTTGAATTTTTCTGACAAGTTATAATAATGGGTGCTGGTCCATTTTCAGTCAATATATGTAAAATGCAGAAGTGCATTTTCAAATTAATCTCTAGGGTGAAAGTGATATTAAAGACAATTATGATATAATTTAATGAGTACATTTTTTCTGAAATATAAAATTTTGAACATGTTACATGAAATCATTAGCGGATTTGGATAAATCCTACATTATATGAAAGACTGTCAAAATGAATAGACTGCAAGGACAGTGATGTGAATGGACTCTTTGAATGTCCCAGGGACCCAACCATTTTTTAAATGTGGGTGTAATTTCAAATAAAAACTAAATATTTATTTATATAAATATAATAAACATTTCTAAAATTAAGATTCAGACTTCTTTGACTTCAGGACTTCTTTGAAACTTAAATGATTTGAATTTACAACTGGTTTTTAAATTATTTTTCAAAAGCATTTTTGTTATGCAAATCAGTCATTCACATCATATGTATACAAAAAAAAAAAAAAAAAAAAAAAAAATTCAACATTAGATTTTAGAAATCTGCAAAATAAATATATTTTAATAAAAATTTTCAGAGCATATTTTTTTTTTTTGGAGAAAAAAGATGAGATTGCTCTTATGAAAACTTTTAAAATTAACACATCCCGTCAGATGCGTTTTTGTGTTCTGTTTGTGCTCCATCATCAACTTATAAGTGTTTGATTTAGTGTAGTGTATTTCTGACATCTGCACTGATGAAGTAAACCACAAATGAAAGAAACCATAGTACTAAAGATTTACATAATTGATAAAACTCATTACTAAATTATTCTTGCTGGACCAATAAATCACACATCACATTTTTTTCAACTTTCACATATAAACTGATGGACGACCAATGTGTATGCTGAGGTATAGAGAAATTGCTAATTTTCTAAACAACTTGCTATAGAAAAACTGGCGCTTTTATTAAAACAAGCATGCATTTGAAGCTTTATGTACAGTTGGTCAAAAAAAAAAAAAAAAATCTAATTTGAATAAAAAATATCATAGAGAAATGAAACTGGTATCAATCAACATGGATTGTCTATTTCAATTTAACCTATTAAAACTTTCCTTAGGGTTTCATCTACATGATAAGGTGAACACAAATTTTTAATTTTTTCAATGTAAACCTCCAAATTTGACCACAAATTTTTAATTTTTTCAATGTAAACCTCCAAATTTGACAATGCAGTTAGAAAGAACACACTCAACTACCCGAAGTACTATTTTAAGAGACGTTTCTACAATTGAAGATTTATTAGAGGTAGGAATTATAAGTAACACGAATTTTATAAACACTTTTTTAAGAGAAAAATCTTTCACTCTGAGAACTCATTAGTCCTATGTCTACTAACTCTTGGACTAATTGTGAAATGTCTTAAAAATTTGTAATTGGGCTAAATTGAGTTGTTTTCTTTCCGATTGTTATCAAATTGGGGGGGGTTATATTAAAAATATAAAGTTACTGTTCATTTTAATATGTAGATGACCCCTTGATTAAAAATTTTAAAGTCTTAAAATTGAAGTAGACAGCAATTTTATTTCACTTCTATAATTTGTATTAGAGTTAATACGGTTTATTTATTTATTTTTTTTGACCGACTGATACATTTTTTATAAAATAGTTTCAATATATTTACAGGCTTCAAATATATGCTCATTTTATTAAGTGAACCAGTTTTCTCTTAGGAGGCGTGCAGGATTGGTAATTATTTTATATCTCGCCAATGCACCTTAAACCTAAAAATACATGTAAATTTTGAGTATTTTCATGCTCAAAAATGAGCATATAGAGGTCAGTTCATACTCATTTTTGAAACATAGACATGCTCAAAAATGAGCACATAGAGGTCAGTTCGTACTCATTTTTGAAACATGGGCGTGCTCAAAAATGAGCACATACAGATCAGTTCATACTCATTTTTGAAACATGGACGTACTCAAAAATGAGCACATGGAGGTCAGTTCATACTCATTTTTGAAACATAGACATGCTCAAAAATGAGCACATACAGATCAGTTCATACTCATTTTTGAAACATGGACGTACTCAAAAATGAGCACATGGAGGTCAGTTCATACTCATTTTTGAAACATGGACGTACTCAAAAATGAGCACATGGAGGTCAGTTCATACTCATTTTTGAAACATGGACGTACTCAAAAATGAGCACATACAGATCAGTTCATACTCATTTTTGAAACATGGACATACTCAAAAATGAGCACATACAGATCAGTTCATACTCATTTTTGAAACATGGACATACTCAAAAATGAGCACATAGAGGTCAGTTCATACTCATTTTTGAAACATGGACATACTCAAAAATGAGCACATAGAGGTCAGTTCATACTCATTTTTGAAACATGGACATACTCAAAAATGAGCACATAGTGGTCAGTTCATACTCATTTTTGAAACATTGGCATACTCAAAAATGAGCACATGATGTTTCATTATTAAGTGTGTGCATGTTTTCAGAAATGAGTATATACATGTTTCAAACTTGAGTAATTTTGTTTCGGAGCCATTTTGACGATGCGGCATACTCAGATTTGAGTATTTTTTACTCATTTTTGAAAACGTCGTTTTTAGAGTGTATGTTTGGAGATATTTCGCGATTTTGATGCATTTGTTTAATAAGAAGAAATGTAAATAATATGCTCCATGAAATTTAGGTGTATATTACTGTAAATTCTTGTAGTAAAACATAAATGTAAACTTTAAATGCATTTTTTGGAAAATGTAATTTTCGGTGAAAAGTCCATACGCAAAACATGATTTCTCAAAAAGTTATTGAAATATCACTATGAAATTTAAAATATATGTTATTTACACTATTGTGAAGGCAATGAACTAAAGATTTAAATTTAGAATAAATATTTTTTGTTTTATGTATGTTTTTGTGGAATGACATCGATGAATTTTATGAAAATTAACATGTAAACAGGTGCGATTTGCTATAAGTTTTGAAATACTTATAGAATCTCTTACATTTTAGTTCATTGCCTTCACCAATGTCATAAATATGAAGTGTGAAAAGGAAATTAAGATACATACAGTAGAATTTTCTTTAGAGCGTTTTGCGTTTCGGACCAAATTTCACTAAATTTTACTATAAATTCCTCCATTTACCAAAATTTTATCAATAAATAAAGTATTTTTTACTTTTTCTCACATTTTCTAGTCCTAATCTTAGTAAAAATAAGTTTAAAAAATAATTAAATAGCTTTTTTGGAAAAAAATTGCTCCGTACGTAGGCAGGCACCTTAAATTCCTGCTTCAGTCAATTAAATGAACTAAATAAGAGTTAACACTAGAAAGACGGTGAGCGTTCATTTCGACCGCTACCAAATGAATACATTTCGGTTCGAACCAAAAATTTCTTTATAAAACTATTTTAAAAGACACACACACACACACACACACACAAAAAAAAAAAACTTGTTAAATAAGTTAATAATTCAAAATAAAATTTCTGGTGTCAAATATTTTTACAAAATCTGCGTAAAATTCCCCGTCTTTCGAGTGTTAATCTATATCATGATATTTGTTAAAATTAATAGTTTTTCCTTATTCTGTTGTTATAAGATGCTTGCGAATAGCCGGCTTAGCAGGAAGTGAGTTACCGCCTTTGCACGAGCCGCCGATGGACAACAGAACTACGAAAAATCAAGAAAAGTATACAAAATTCGCTATCACGGAGCCCCTTTACCGCGCGATATTTCCAAATTCAAGGAGGACCTGTTGGCCAAAGCCAAAAACATGCACAAAAAATTTGGTTCAATGCATAATTTTATACATTTTTCCATTGCACAATAAAGAAAATGGTACAGACATCGTAATTATAGCGCCCCCTTCCAGCGGAGTTTTTCCAAATTCAGGGAGGACCTTCATGCCATGACCAAAAAGAAACACAAAAAATTTGGCTCATATCTATGCATAACTTCATACACTTTTCGATGGTACAATATTCAAAATGGCACATAAATCGCTATTATTGCGCCCCCTACCGGCGAATTTTTTCCAAATTAAGGAAGGACCTGCTTGACATAGCCAAGAACTTAAAATAAAAATTTGGTTCAATTCTATGCATAACTTCATACACTTTTCGATGGTACAATATGCAAAATCGCTATTACGGCGCCCCCTAGTGGCGAATTTTTTCGAAATTCAGGGAGGACCTGCTTGTCATAGCCATAAACTTAAAATAAAAATTTGGTTCAATTCTATGCATAACTTCATACACTTTTGGAAGGTACAATATTGAAAATCGCACAAAAATCGCTGTTACAGCGCCCCCTACCGGCGAATGTTTTCCAAATTCAGGGAGGATCTGCTTGCCAAAGCCAAAAACTTAAAATAAAAATTCGGTTCAATTCTATGCGTAACTTCATACACTTTTGGGTGGTACAATATTCAAAATCGCACAAAAAACGCTGTTATAGCGCCCCCTACCGGCGACTTTTTTCCAAATTCAGGGAGGACGATAAACAAATGTACAACATAAATATAGTTTTTTCGAATAACAAATAAGTAAGATGCCAGACCAACTTCGGCTCGGCAGAAGAATTTAGAGAAGTGCACGGGTCGCGATCGGGCCAATACTGCTCATCATTAGAACTGACACGGACCGAACGTTTAGTTCTTATTCCGGGACGAGCCCCGACCCGGAAATTTTGGCCAGTGGAGACACCTATAGGAAGAATGAAGTCCAGACCAGGCTCGACCTGGAAGAAAAAAGAAGTTTGGCCCGACCCGAATTTTCAGAAAAATTTAAGATCAGGGCACGGCCCGGCTTTAAAAGAGAGAAGACCTTAGCGAGACCGAGTCTCGTGGATTTAAACCGGCGCAGCCCGGGTCGGGTCGCGCCCCAAATCATTTCCCCAATCATCATTTACCGTGAAGATGCATAATGCCGTTTTACAAACCCTTTATTTGCTCAGGGGAGGGGGGGGGGCGATCGCCCCCTCGCCCCCCCCCCTCCTTATATCCGCCATTGTAATTTTCCGATTTGCATCAAATTTTGAAAATAGGTTCATTCTGATGGCTCTTCTTTGATTACTTTTGGGGAGTTCATTGGTTAAGTATAAAGGGGTAACGGGGGGGGGGCTAATACCCCCTTAATTTAGATAAATGGTTTTTCTGTCCGATTTGCTTGAAATTTATTATACCTGTTTATTCTGATAAGGCGCTTCCCTGATGAGATTTGGAGGCTCATTTGCTAAGTAAAAAGAAGAGAAACAGAGGGGTGGGATCTAATACCCCTATAATTTATTTTTGGAGGGGCATTATTCTTTGAAATAAGAGTATAATATACAATTTGTGTGAAAAGCCTGTGAGCTCAATGCCATCAGTTTAACTGGGCATTGTTCATTTTTTTTTTACTTTTTAGCTCACAAGCTATCAAATCTTGAGAGCTAATGTGTCCGCCGGTTCTGTATGTATGTATGTACGTAATGCGATAACTCTTGATAGAAATATCCGATGTGCTAAATTATTTTTTCTAAGTTCATTTTTGTAAGGCGCTACCTTGATTAGTTTTGGGGGTTCATTGGTTATATAATGGGAGGAATCGTGTGCAACCCCACTCCTTAATTTAGATAAATGGATTTTTCAGGCAGAATTTCCCGATTTGCATCAAATTTTGTAAATAGGTTCATTCTGATAAGGTCGTTCTCCGATTTCTTTTGGGGGTTCATTGGTTAAGTATAAAGGGGAACGGGGGCTACCCCACCCCTTAATTTATATAAGATGGTTTTTCAGGCAGAATTTTCCGATTTGCATCAAATTTTATAAATAGGTTCATTCTGATAAGGCTCTTCTTTGATTACTTTTGGGGAGTGCATTGGTTAAGTATAAAGAGGGAACGGGGAGCAGAAGCACCCCCTACCCTTAATTCAGAGAAATGGGTTTTTCAGGCAGAATTATCCGATTTGCATCAAAATTTGTAAATAGGTTAATTCTGACAAGGCTGTTCCCTGGTTTCTTATGGGGGTTCATTGGTTAATTATAACGGGGTGCTCGGGGGACTAGTCTCCCCTTAATTTAGATAAATGTGTTTTTTCGGCTGAATTATCCGAGTTGCCTCAAATTTTGCAAATAGTTTCATTCTGATAAGGTACTTTTACTAGTTTTGAGGGTTCACTGGTTAAGTATACAGGAGAAAATTAATTTAGATAAATGGATTTTTCTGTCCGATTTGCTTGAAATTTAATATACCGGTTTATTCTGATAAGGCGCTTCCCTGATGAGATTTCGAGGCTTATTTGATAAGTATAAAGATAGGAAACAGAGGTGTGGGGGCTAATCCTCCTTTAATTCATTTTTCGAGGGGCATTGTTCTTTGAAATAAGAGTATAATATACAGTTAGTGTCCCCGTGAACTCAATGCCATCAGTTTAACTGGGCACTTTTCAATTTATTTTTTAGTACAGTCGGACCTCGTTATCCCGACACCCGGTTTTCACGTCACTCCGCTTCTGACGTCAGTTTTTCAAAGTCCCGATTTTCCGTATATGATTTTAATGTAAATAAACTCTGGATTTTACGTCGTTGTATAATGTTCAACTCCGGATATCCCGACGGTTTAGGAAAATTGTCCATTTTTCATAATCCATCTTATAAGCACGGAAATTAAGCGATAAGAAATGTCTTAGCCAAACTTTTCGCAAAAGTGTCTGAAATACACATTTAGACAAATCAAAAATTTTACATCAGTCCTTTATCTGAATTAATGAACCCAAACTCTATGAATGACCCACTTAAGATCCAGATAGACGTATCAGTCTACTCACGGTCTTTTTGGTCTGGTCAGGTGCCGCTTTCTTTTGGTTACAAGGCATTTTTCATCCGACTAAAACCGAAGCATTGAATTGCATTGAAACGATCAGAAATTATCTAACATTCATTTCTGAAACAACGAATATTGATTACAATTCATTGTATAATATTGAAAAAAGAATTGCAGGACGCACATCTAGGGATAAGAAAACCTTAATTCTTTAATATTTCATGTAACAATAAAAAAACAAGTCACCATAAATCTGATTTTTATTCTTTTCAATTTTGTTTTTGCGTTTATTTTGTTTAACAATAATATTTTATTGCTTAAAACTGCAAGACCAGTTATGAATTTCAAATGGTCTTAAATTACTAAAAAATACAGCTTTTTATAAACATTTTTCCCCCAACTCCGGTTACCGCGACACCCCGCTTATGACGACCCTTTCTCCTGGTCCTTAGAGTGTCGACATAACGAGGTTCGACTGTATTTCAAAGGAAATTAGTGAAATGCATGCATTTTAAATGTGTGTATTTTAAATTAGAAGAGGGAAAGGTTTATATTTTGAATGAAAATGATGAAATTTGAATATAGTATGGAAACAATCTTTGTTGATTTCTTGCCTGTGCCGGGATGACATAAATGTATAAAAAAGTCATACTTTCACCTTTCTTTGCGAAGTTGTTCATGGGATTCCGAGTTAATCTTCCGTAATCGGATAGCTTGCCAATTGGTGTATTAGCTATAATGTTGAAAGCATCGTTAATGTAATAGCGTCTACACCGCGCCCCTCACAACGGCTCTTATCACAAATGCACCCGAGAAATTCCCTGCCACTTCGCGCTGGCTCATAAGATGCCAATATTGTTTTCTTTAGTGTTGCATATCCAGACTTCATAGTTTTCACAAATAAAAAATGCGAAAAAGACTTACAAATATCATTCATGCACAAGTTAAATGAAACTGATTTGCGCTCATACGTTCGATAGCGATTGCAACGTTCACGAATTTCGTTCGTTTGTGATCGCGGCTTTCGCGAATTTAGTACGTTTTTGAAACTGCTGCATGCAGTGATATTTCTTTTTATTTTTATGTTTTTATGAGTGCTATGTGCTCACTCGTTCGTTAGTGATTGCGGCCTTGACGAATTTCGTTCGCTTGTGATCGCGGATTTCCCGAGAGACTGCTGCATGACGACGTTGTTGCATCCAGTGATGTTTTTTATTTTGTTTTTATATTAATGCTATGCGCTCATACGTTCATTACTGATTGCGGCGTTAACGAATTTCGTTCGTTTGTGATCGCAGCTTTCGCGAATTTAGTACGCTTTAGTGATTGCTGCACGAAGAGGTTGCTGCATCCAATTATGTTTTTTTTTTTTTTTTTCAGTTTTCCGTTTTCATGAGCGCTATGGGCTCATACGTTCGTAACTGATTACGTCGTTAACGAATTTCGTTCGTTCGTGATCGCGGCTTTCACGAATTTAGTGCGTTTTCGAGAAAGCTACACGACGAGGATTCTGCATCCAGTGAAAGTTTTTTTTTTTTCGGTTTTCATGAGCGCCATGCGCTCATACGTTCGTAACTGATTACGGCGTTAACGAATTTTGTTCGTTCGTGATCTCGGCTTTCGCGAATTATTGCGTTTTAGAGGCTGCTGCACGACGAGGCTGCACCCAGTGATTTTTTTTTTTTCAGTTTCCATGAACACTATGCGCTCATACGTTCATCACAATAAAAGGAAAAAAAATACTAGAAAAAAAAATTATATAATCGCATAATTATATCAAAACGACTGTTATTATAAAATCACAAATGTATAATAATAACATTACTAACAAACAATAATACCAAACGATTGCATTTAAAATATCGAATAGGGGAATTCAACTGAACAAGTAAGCATAGTTTCCTTTTAAATAGGGAATTTCTCGGGTGCATTTGTGATAAGAGACATTGTGACGGGCGTGGTGTAGACAGTAGTGTTCTAAAACATTTAAAATCCCATGATGCGTAACGAACCCTGTTATATATTGCAACTTTATAAAGGTAACTGCATGCTTTTTAAAAGTAACGTCAATTTCTGTTCTCTTTAAAACAAATTTATATATTTTTTACTGCAATGAGGGAATGGCATTAGTAAAGATACAGTAATATCTATTATTTCTATCTTCTCTACAACAGTGGAAGCAACTTTTTTTTTGTTAACCATTTGGAAAAATGGTTATTGTTCTCGTCAGGAGGGGAAATGAAAAGCATATCTGAAGGTTTTCATTGGTTTAATCCGCAATTTATTCGTTTTCTGATGGGTCTATACAGTAATCTGTATTTCCCTTTAATTTCAACAACGATGAATACTTTCTGTTGCCACTATGACAAAAAAGTAATAAAAACTACAAAAAAAATTAGTAACTCAGAAACAAATTGAGATACAGCTTTCAAACAAATTGCATTTAAAAGTACATTTTTTTCTCTATCCGACGGTGTAAAAGGTAATATTGTCGGATGTTTAGAAGTTTAAGAATGAAATTTCATTTCAAATTGGCCGTCAGATTTCTTGGAAATCTGACGATGGAAAAGCCTTTCCCCGAACAGCCAATGAAATGCTTGGATATTTACGTAAGTTTCAGATGGATAATACTTAAGTTTCATGAAATCTGACGGGTCGCAGGCGATATTTTTGGCTTGCAATTTTTACGTGTAATAACACTATTAATGTTTAATTCATGGCGTAAGTAATGTATGATCAACTACGTGCGATTTTTTATGTCTTAAATTTTAGTCTTCAAAAAAATCGTTTTCCAAATGGTCGTTGTAATTTGATAAATTGCCTTTTTTTTTTAGTAAAGTTTTCATAAGAAACTTTTAAAAAAAGGGTGACTTTTAATAATTTTTAATTTTAAAAAGGGGAATATTTTAAACAACAGTTACCCAGTGTGAAAACCCCAATAATTTGCTTTCATTTAAAAAAATAAGGTACATGCCTATTATCCCATCGACTACTTTCCGTAATAAAGAAGGATCGCCAAATAAACAAATTAAAGAAGGCTGTCATTCCGATAGATTAAGGACCAAGATGGGACATTTACGGCAAAATGTGTAATGGCAACAGTACTAGCGTCACTACCCTCAAGGGGGAAGAATTAACAAGCGTCCGAAATTTACCTATGTTGAAGAGATATGTTTACCCTCTATGCCTTGAATATCTATTCTTTCCTATAACGAACCAGGTGCCAGACGATATTCTATTCATGCTTGCTTTATTTATTTAGCTGCTTTTTTTTTTTTTTTCTTACCGTACTTGTATTGGTCACTTTTAACTTCCAAAATGATATTTAGAGTAATAATATAAAAGAAAAACCCTAGAAAATTCTGTCAAGAACGTAAATATTAAGTTTATGAGATTAAATTGTAAAAAATCAAATTCAGGTATTGTGTTAATTTATTCATATCGAATAAAACTTTATTGAATGTAATGTCAGTACCTCTATTTATTTTTAACTATTAGATTTATATAATTCTAAGAATTTGTCGAAATGATTTTTCCCCCATCTGTAATTTTATTATTATTTCTTATATGTTAATATAATAAATATTATTGAATTAATTGTACGTTATTTACATTAAAAACAATATTTTTATTTTATCTGTAAGAAAGTGAAAATGCGTAAATTTTAAAAGATTATTGTAACGATTGTTTAATACATTAAACTTCATAAATTAATAAAACATCGGCTATAAAAAATTTTCCTACAGAATGGGAATATTTATGAAATTTTCTGGGATTTATAGAGTGCAATACTTCGTATATTTTTATATTACACCATTACTTTGTGTAGCTTTAAATCCAATTATATCATATTTATTTCATATATAGCATGCAAGACGAAGTTTTTACTCTGTCTTTCGTTGCACTTATATCGTTCACTCATCGTAAGAAAAAAAAGCATATATCCGTGCATGTGCATAGAATCGATAATAGATTATATAAAATAGAATATCTATTCTATGTTCACGCATCGGTGTAAGATTCTATCGAAAACGTAAACATGAAACATTAAAAAAAAGAAAAATTACAATAAGGTAGATGCTCAATGATAAAAATTTTACAAGGATGGGGATTTCATCCCCATTGTCACTAAAGGCGCTACGATCGCAATCGCCTTACCATTACGGTCTATGGAAATGTTCATCTTGTATGTTAATCTATGGTCATTCCTAACTTTTATACGTAAGAATATTAACGAAATTTGAGTTAAAAACGTCGCTAAAGAACAGTGCTTTTGTATGAGAGTATCTATATCCAGATCAGTGTTGGGCAAGCTAGCAAAAAAAAAAAAAAAAAAAAAAAAAAAAAAAAAAAAAAAAAACGAACTAATTCAAATTTAAGTTCAATTTCGCAAAAATGAGTCAAGTTCACACTCAAATTCTAAATTTTTCAAACGAACTCGTTCAAATCAAACTCATCTATAAAAGTGAGCAAAGTTCACTAAAAACTCGTTTTCTTTTTCTTTTCTTTTTTTTTTCTTAAGTATTAGAACTTTATCACCCAAATTTACAAAATTTTATGAACTAATCTTTTGGTTATTAGATGTAAGGGTCTTCATGGGCCCGGCCCAATTTTCCTTCCCGACACTCGGTCCGAGCTTGGTTTGGGAATTAGTTTTTTCTAGAAGTTCGGACCGAGATGGGCCGGGACTAGACTTATTTTCCGGCTCAAGACGGGGATGGACAGCATTCTTCTTGAGGTTAGAACAGGGAGAAATTTTCAGTCCCGGCTGCAACCCAGCTTAAATAAAAGCCATTGGACCGGCACGGCTATGACCTGAACAGTAAAATTATCAGTAAAATTTTGCCCGACCCAACGTTTCCTTTTCTTTTCAAAAAATGCGCGTATTTTTAAATCGATATTATTCCACAATTAAAATTGATATATTTAATTTCTTTAAATTTTTTAAGATGGGTAGATGCATTTTTAAGCAATAAAATTAAAATACGGTAAAACCTGAGAAAAAGAAACTTCGTATTATGGAATACCGTGTTTAACAACAACAAAATATGTTAGTCTATGTAAAAATGAGTACAACAGTACTTCTGAAATGAATATAATGCCTTTACAAAAGACGATGAAGCTGTTCATAGGGGAACCTGCCCATAACGGATTTTTCTTCTTTCCAAAGCAATTCCGTCTTAGAAGACTTTATTGTATAGAATTAAAAAAAAAATTAAACTCCAAGCCATAGAATGTGGATAAACGATATTAATGATAACTGCGACATTTACATATAATCAGATGCATACAATACCACAACTCAGAACACTTTTTTAAAAATGAAGAATATAAACATAAAATAAAAAATAAAATATTTTTAGTTAGGACTTCTCTTACAAGACAATTTTAACATTATATATGTAAAAATCTTTGTTCAGCCGGGTCGAACTTGGTCGGGTCTAGCCGAGCCAATTAATTTTTTGTCCAGACTGGGCCGAAGTTTTAGTTTTTATACCGGGCATGGTCATTAATTTTTTTGAACGAGCCGATTTCTACCCGGAACAGTTCTGGCCAAAATGTGAACTTTTATACCGGGCGAAAAGGAAAATTCTCTACGGGTTCGCGCTCAGCCTGAAAATTTATTCTCGTGCATACCTCTAATTTAGGGGTGCACAACCTTTTTGAGAGAAGGGCCACTTACAAAAATGTTTGGGTTGTCGAGGGCCACATCAGTAACATAGACAGAATTCTATATCGGAGAGTTTTTTTTGGGGGGGGGTGGGGGGGGGGGTAATAACTTTATTTTTGATAAATAATGATTTTTGTATATAAAAAAATAAACAAACAGAAATAATTCATTGTATGCATGGTTTCTTCAGATCTGTATGAACAACCATACAACTCTTTATGAAGACTAACTGTTCCTTCTTGATAAATGGAAGATTTTGACAAAACTCACGATTTTTTTTCCACGAGCGATTGATAAATTTCGCGATATTTTTGCAAACAATTGATAAATTTGTAATTTTTTCCATCAATTGAAGAAACTCGTGATTTTTTTTTTACCGCGACAGAGTGACGAAATTCGCGATTACTTCTCGCAATAAACTGACGAAACTCGCTATTTTTCCGCAACGGATCAACGAAATTTCAATTTTTCCGCACCTCATCGACAAAATTCGCGATTTTTCCGCACTCGATCAACGTAATTCGAGATTTTTCCACACTCGCTCAGTGAAATTCGCAATTTTTCCGCACTCACAACGAATTTCGCAATTTTTCCACGCCCGATCAACGAAATTCGCGATTCTTAACAGACTGACGAAATTTGTAATTTTTCGATAAGCAAACTGACGAAATTTGCAATTTTTTCTCTCGAAAACTAACAAAACTCGCGATTTTTCCACAGTCGATCAACGAAATTTCAGATTTTATTGCACATGATCGAGAAAATTCACAATTTTTTCAAACCCGATCAACGAAATTCGTGATTCTTAACCGACTGACGAACTCTGTAATTTTTTTTTGCGATGAACTCGCGAAATTCGCCATTTTTCAGCAACCGATCAACGAAATTTGCAATTTTCAGCACCTCATCGAAATAACTCCCGTTTTTTGTACTCGATTAACGAAATTTGAGATTTTCCCGCACCGAACTGACAAAATTCGCGATTTTTTCGCGCCTGATCAACGAAATTCGAGATTCTTAATCGACTCTGAAGAAATTTGTAATTTTTCCCGCTGCAAATTGGCGAAATTCGAGATTTTTTCTCTCGATAAACTGGCGAAACTCACGATTTTTCTCCAGCTGATCAATGAAATTTGGGATTTTTCCGCACCGATCGACGAAATTTGCGATTTTTCCGAACCCGATCAACAAAATTCGTGATTCCTGAGTGACGAAATCTGTAATTTTTTCACGCGATAAACTGACGAAACTCGAGAATTTTCTGCAGTCGATCAACGAAATTTGGAATTTTTCAACACCTCATCGATAAAATTCGCGATTTTTCTGTGCCCGTTTAATAAAATTTGAACTTTTTATGCACCGAATCCACAAAAATTCGCCATTTTTCCGCATTCGATCAATGATATTCGCGATTGTTTCCGCGGCAAATTGACGAAATTAGCGATTTTTCTCCCGATAAACGGACAAAACTCGCCATTTTTCCGAACCCGATCAAAGAAATTTTCAATTTTTTCCAGCAACAAATCCAAAATTCCGGATTTTTACTTGCGACATATGGACAAAAATTGCGATTTTTTCCAGTTATAAATTGATGAAGTTCGCGGGCCATAGGTTGTGCATCCCTACTCTAATTCGATGTATTTTTTTAATGCATCGCATCTGCATGATAAGTTGGAGTGTTTTTTCTTTAAAGATTTATATTTTTTTAATGAATAATTGTATATAAAACGAAAAAAAAAAGTTTAAACTAACGAGCATGGCAGATATATTTTCAATCGTTCAATGATACTAAAAATTTAATTTTATTATTTTGTTTTTTATACATTTTCATTTATACAAAAAGGCGATTGTGTAATAATTAGAATTATACCTTTAGTTTTCATTGATTATTTTACATATACAGTGGATGATCGGTTAATGAACTGTTCGGTTTACGAAAAAATCGGTTAACGAACACTTTTGCGAGAGACTTTTATGTTCGGATAACGAATACAAAGAATAACAAAATAAAGCTAAGAAGAAGCTACGCTGTGTTTCAGATTTGCCGAGCTGTATTTAATTGCATACATTGTCGACTTATTGAGAACATTTTAACAATTGTATACGTATGGCCTAATTAATTCAGGGGCTACGGGGGTTCGGACCTTACATTTTGTGTCCCCAAATTAGAATGAACAGATCGGAAAAATTAATTTTTATATTTTGTGTCCTCTTTTAAAGAAATATTTTTAATTTCCAATTAATTATTTTAATTGCAATTTAGTTCACCAATTATTAATAAGCTCTAGGCTCCTCTTGAGATTTATCGGGCCCTGCAGTAAACACGCTCTTTTAGAGAAATAAGGAGTTTTTGTAAGGTCAAAGTGACAAATTGATGTGATTTAATGCCGTAGTCAATTGATGTAATCTTAAAAGTTTTTATAAAAGATATGTCATTTATTTTTTAACCCTTAAATGCCTGGTGTTGCTTTTCGGCAACATACCCAATTTAGGCTCTAAAATACTATAAGAATAATATTGAAGCTATAATGCCTAATGATGGCAATAAAATACATTCTGAAAATATTATTAAATCGATTTTCAACATGTAGATGGCAACACTTGTGCTGTTTAAGAATAAAGATAGATTCTTTTTTTTAATTGTTGCTACTTGTTCTTTTTGTTTTGTTTGGGAGCTTGCGAAATACCCTATTTTGACCTGCAGTGAGCAAGTAAAATTGATTTCTTATTATAGTTCCTAAAATTCTTGTGTGTTTAATATTATAGAATTTTATCAAGGGAAATTATTTTTTCAATTAAGCACCAGTATTGCCGATTAGTAACTAACTGTTTTTTAGCCGTAAACTAGACTTAAAACAAAATATGAATTTTTTAAGTATTTTTCCCATGATTTATTTAAAAAATGAAAGCCGAAAAACATTATTACAATGATTTTTGAAAAATCAGGCATTTAAGGGTTAATACGGCACGATACGGACAAAGTCGTCAAAATACGGTCTATCCATATTAAACTAGTCGGATGTACCAATCCCAAAACTTTCTTCTATCTGGTACTTCAAAATTTGCTAGCACACTGCCAATATTAAATGGCGATCTATATCCCTCATGAGGATTCTAAAGATATGAAATTCCGTGCATTAGTTCTTGAGATATGACTATAGCTGAAATCATGTAAATCCAGCAAAATGTAGCCTAACAGCGCCACCTATTGGGTAATTTATTTTAAAACCTACTCAGCAATCTTCTGTCCACGTCTGGCGGAATCTCATTTTTGGAGAAAATCCGTGCATTAGTTCAAATCCTGCAATCCTGCAAATCGTGTAAATCCTGCAAAATGCTGTATAGCACCCCCACCTATTGGGCGATTGATACCAAAAAAGAATCAGCACCAATTCATATCAATGACTAACTGAATCTGAAGTTTTCTGAAAATCCGTAAGTTGCTTCTTGAGATATAGCTATTGTAGAAATCATGAATAAAGCAGCATAGCAGCCCCACCTGTTGGGAGATTTGCACCAAAAACTAATCAGCATCAATTCATATCAGGGACTAACTGAATCTGAAGTTTTATTAAATTCCGATCATTAGTTCTTGAGATAGAGCGCCCACAAAATCTGTGTCGCATACAGACAGACTCACAGACAGACATTTTGTAAAAACATGTTTTTCTGAATTTCTGACCCCTAAAACGTGTCGATCCATTGAAAACCGGAAGTCGAAAATTTTCATGAATCCAATACTTTAGAAGAAAGTAAGAAGGATGTAATTAACCCTATTATAAAGAGAAGATTTAAATGATTATTTATACAATATTTAGCTTTCAAGAAAGAATTAATTGCATTCCCATACAAATCATTAGAAAATCTATGATCGGTTAACGAATAATTCCGTTAGCGAACACTGTTTCCGAACGGATTAAGTTCGTTAACCGATCACCCACTGTACAAATAAGTATAGACAGTATCGGAGGTAATATATCTGCCAGCTGTATTTTGAAATTAAATTATATTTTATTTGTCTCCAATTTTGAAAGAAAAAAGGGTAAACTTTATTCATCGTCAGTGACTTCAAATAATTAAACACACAGAGAAAGAATAACAAAAATTCTTTTGTCAGGATAGCTCTGCTTCTCAGCCTATCCTTAACCCCACAAAAGACATCTTTTGTTTTACTTTATTTATTTATTTTTACATTCATGCATTTCAAATTTATGTTATACGGTAAGACGAAATGAAAATTCGTTATGTTCGAAAGGATTTAACGTGATTAAAATGCACTTGAAATATTTTTTTTTCCCATTGGCTGTCATGTATACGGAAAACTTTTGACTGTCCCTGTCATTAAACTACTATACATCCGATTTTCATAAAATTTGAAATGACTTGACAAAATTTTGCAACAATTATATATTTGAAATTTCATACCATTCGGAAGGCTGTAACATCATTAACATTCACTTGCAATAATTTGTTCCCATTGGCCGTAATGTAACGAAAAATTTTTGACTGTCCCTGTAATTAAACTATACATCCAATTTTCATAACATTTGAAATGATTTGACAAAATTTTGCAACAATTTATACATTTAAAATTTCAGACCATTCGGAAAGCTGTAACATCATTAAAATGCACTTGAAACAATTTTTTCCCATTGGTCGTCATGTAACGGAATACTTTTGACTGTCCCTGTAATTGAACTATATATCCGATTTTCATAAAATTTGAAATGATTCGACAAAATTCTGCAACAATTATATATTTAAAATTTCAAACCATTCGGTTGGGTAGTTTTTGCGCTGTTATATGCGGACAGACAGACAGTCGGACGGTCCAAACGACGACTATAGGTGCTACGTATTTATATAATTATGAACGCACCTACGTATTTATATAATTATGAACGCACCTAAAAAACCCAAAGAGAGTAATATCTCCTAGAACTTTCAATTGGAAAATCGAAAATATACGTGAAAAGGAAAAGAAAACTTTAAAATAATTAAATTTTTGCATGTGGAAAGCATTAAATGAGAAAAAAGTATGTCATATTTACAATATTTTTTATATATATATTAGAATATTTTTATATTACTATATTATATATATTTATATTACTATATTATATATATTTATATTACAATATTTTTTATTATTTTATGTATATTTAAAACGATTTCCTTATAGAGTCAAAAAGAAAAAAAAATTCTAGCCGTTACAAAAGACCGGGAGGTTGCTGCATTTTTCGCTTAATAATTTTAAACAAGCTGATTTCCAAATGTCTGATTCATCTTTCTTAATCGAGTTTATTTGTTTACACATACATCTGACTTGTGTTCTTGACATCTAGGTCCGCTTATAAGTCATCGTCAATATACAGGGACGAGACAGCACAATGAAATTTACAACACAGAGAAATTACATCCGGGAGCTCCACAAAAGAGTGTGCAATGGAGCCAGCGAGATTCTTAATCGAACACGAAAACAACAGTCAGTTGTTGCGACAGAGGTGGGTGCGGTTTTAGGTACAAAAAAATCCCCAAGCTAAATAGAAATTAAGATCAATGCAATTACAGACGACCACAACTGGTCGTGATAATATCATCCAATCTTTTGTAATCAAAAACTCTTTTTCAAACATAGCAAATTAGCATGTTTTAGAGACTCCGGGGTCTGCTGCACGTGCAGCTGGGGAGTGTAGCTCGAAGGGTGCAGAATCCCCGAGTTTTGTTAGAAAATGCAACTGTGATCTAAACTTTTATTACGAAAAAATATTTCAAATGAAAATAAAAAAATCAAATTAATTGCTTAATAGCCACAAAGGCAAACCTAGTGAAAAAGATTCCATGCGGGACTCGAACTCGGGCCATCAGTATAGCGCACTGACGTTCTACCGACTAAACCACATGCAACGATACCCAGCATGGAACTACTCACTATTACAGGTTGGCAAGGCTACAAATGCAGCACAAGATAGAATATATTTCCGTGAGCCACCGACATGGGGCAAACACAGAACAAAATTAAATCCAGCATCGATTGAAATTATCTCTCTATTCTAAAAAAAAGTAACTACCGCTGTCACCGCCGCCGCCGGTTTTGATTTTTTTGTGACCGGAGGCCTTTCTTCGTTAATATTAACAAAAATAATGCATACAAAAATATGAAAATCGGTGGTTTTATACAGAAATGTTTGATAAACACGCTGATGCAGACAGTTTTCAAATCGAAGAATTATTTTAAGAGTTATTTAATGATAAATTTGGACAAAATCGTTCCACTAAAAAAGTTTTATAGCAGCAAAAACTATACATAGCAGTGTATTCATTTTTAGATCATTTTATGCGTTAGAATTTGCCGGAGTACAGATTGCATTAATTTTTTTATTTTGACTCATTTTTTCAGGTTTTATTTCTATTTTAAATTCAAATTTTCAGCATTTCTAGAGATATTTTTTACAGATTTCAGAAAATTGTACTAATTTAATCTGTTACCAACTGTATAAAAAGCGCAAGCAATAATGTTTGCTTCAAATTAAAAATTTATTTACACGTGACTATTATAAACAGGAAAAAAACTTTCAAATAAGAATTAAATAATTACGTATAAAAAGCAGGAACTTATTAAAAATTACGTCATAAAAAGTATACACGTGAATTTTAAAAGAGAAAGGATATTGTAAAATAATAAATTCATTAACATGCGTTAGAAGTCTTAGGAGAAATTACGTCATATTTACGTCACATTATAGTTATTACATAAAATGAACACAAAATAATATTGCAAAAAAAGTTTAAATTTAGAAATTGCGCTAGACATTTATTTGATATTTTGAGAATTAATTTAAAATGTCTCATTTAAAAGAACTTTCTTTTCGCTTTGTTAAAAAATACCAGGAGACAAAGACTCTCTTTACTTAATTCCTTTAATATTAGCTTATTTTGAAATGTTGTTACACGTGTATACATCATCAAGTTATTTTTATTTCGACGTTTTATTTGTGTTTTTATTAATGTTGTACGAATTTATTTGTTCTTTCGTTATTTAAAATAAAAATTATATCAATTTGTATAATTTGGCGAGTGGTTTGGCGATTTATATAATTTGGCGAAATTGGTCGACAGGATAATCAAGTAGTACCGCAGCGGATTTGACGTTAGAATTCCCCCATCAAAGAGAAATGAATAGAAATTCGTTTATAGGAGATCGCCACTGTTTTTTAAATTATAATTCAATCTTTCAAAATCTTTTTAAAGCCGATCAAATTAGCGTGCATTTAGAGTATGCGGTGTCTGGACGGGGGTTGGCGAGCGTAGCTCGTAGGGGGCCGAGCCCCCTAGTATTATAATATAGTAAGTGAGTAATAGTGAGAAGTTTCATGCTGGGGTTGCATGTGGTTTAGTCGTTAGAACGTCGGTGCGCTATACTGATGGCCCGAGTTCCCAGTCAAGTCCCGGCATTGAATCTGTTTCACTAGGTTGGCCTTTGCGCCTATTGAAATTTGATTTTCATTTTAAATATTGTATACAAGGCGAACGTTTCTCTCTGGAAAAATTTCCATGAATCTCTCTATTCTAAAAAAAAGTAACTACCACTGTCACCGCCGCCGCCGCCACCGTCGGTTTTGAAATTTTGTGGCCGGAGGTCTTTCTTCGTTAATATTAAGAAAAATAATGCATACAAAAATATGAAAATTGGTAGTATTATACAGAAATGTTTGATAAATACGCTGATGCAGACAGTTTTCAAATCGAAGAATTATTTTAAGAGATATTTAATGCTAAAGTTGGACAAAATCGCTCCACTAAAAAAGTTTTATAGGAGCAAAAACTATACATCGGAATTTAATAATTTTTAGATCATTTTATACGTTATAATTTACTGGTGTGCAGAATTAATTTATTTTTTTAATTTGACTCATTTTTCGAGGTTTCATTTCTATTTTAAATTCAAATTTTCAGCATTTCGAGAGATATTTTTTTACTTATTTCAGAAAATTGTACTAATTTAACCTGTTGCCAACTGTATAAACAACGAAACAATAATGTTTGCTTCAAATTAAAAATTTATTTACACGTGACTATTATGAACAGAAAAAAACTTTCAAATTAGAATTAAATAATTACGTATAAAAAGCAGGAACTTATTGAAAATTACTTCATCAATAATTACACGTGAATTTTAACAGAGAAAGGATATTGTAAAATAATAAATTCATTAACATGCGTTAGAAGTCTTAAATAGGAGAAATTACATCACATTTACGTCACATTACACTTATTACATAAAATGAACAAAAAATAATATTGCAAAACAGTTTAAATTTAAAAATAGCGCGAGACATTTACTTGATATTTTGAGATGAACTTTTCAACTTTTTTAGGTAGATTTCGTATGAAATACTACCTATTGGGATCGTTCCTATGTTGGAATTTCTGGAAAATTTTTGCAGATCTACACCGATCATGACCCCTAGAACCCAAAACCACCCTCAGCAAAAAACTTTATATATCTATCTATCTATCTATCTATCTATCTATCTATATATATCACTTTCTTCTGGACACGATAACTTTCGTAATTCTGCACCAATCTCTTCCAAACTGATACATAAAATCAATGGGCATAAAATCTCGGTCAAGTTCGTTAATGGGCAAAATCGGACCAAGGGGAGGGAAATAGGGAGGGGTTTTGTGAAAACAGAAAACCCCCCATAACTTCTTAATTTTTGTACATATCAAATCAGTTTAAAGTTTTTATTACTTCTAAAAATAGGGCCAAAAATTTATGTATCACAGATTTTTGATAAAGTTAAAAATGGGCTCAAGGGGCGCAAAAAATAGGGTTTTTGGGAGAAAAAAATTCATAACTTCGTCAATTCTCAAGATATCAAATTCAATTAATTTTCTTATAAATCTCCTTAACATTATCTAAAACTTTTATATTCACAAGTTTTTGATAGGAGCAATTCGTACCGCAAAAAAAATTAAAAACGAAAACAAAAAGGGCGTTTGAAGAAGAAAAAAATCCATAACTTCGTCAATTCTCAAGATATCAAATCCAATTAATTTTATCATGAATCTCCTTAACATTATCTACAACTTTTATATTCACAAGTTTTTGATAGGACCAATTCGTACCGCAAAAAAAATTAAAAACGAAAACAAAAAGTCCTTCCGGCCAGTGCCGGGAGGAAGAGGTAGCTTTCATATTCCTTATTTTAAAAAAGCTAACTTATATTATTCAAACACACGAAGCTCAATTTAGTGGAAACCGAATTTAGGAGATTCAATACTAATTTTTATCAATATAATGAATGAGAATTTCGTGAAATTAGTCAGCTTTATCCAAGCTGCTTTTCTTTAAAGTAACTTATATTTGGCTGCCAAATTCGGCAATTTCTTAAAGTGACTGCCATTTTAAGACAACATGGTAGATGAGGCTAACCAGTGAACTTGGCCGAGACCTTAGTAATTGCTATGCAGATGCTCATTCACATCGGAATCAGTTGATATAAACGAGTGCTGTCGCATGCAAAAAATCAGATTTTTCAAAATGTCACCCACAATAGAAATTGAAACTGCTATATTTAAGCCATTTTTTAAGGTAAAGACAAAACGAAAAATGCTCCTGAATCCTTATATCAAGGTCAAATACTTAAGAAAGAAACCTTTTTCAATTTCTAATTTTTTTGCACCTCACTTTAAATATATATATTTTTTTTAATTTAATGGCCGCCATTTTGAAACAAGATGGCTGATGAATCTGGCCAGCGAACTTGGTCGAGGTATTGATGTATACTATCCACATGCCTTCTTACATCGAAATAGGTGAATACGTGTGTTATCACGTGACAAATACAAGATCGTTTCAAAATGTTAGCCATGCTAGAAATTCAAAGTGCTATAAATCAACCATTTTTAAAGATATAAACAAAAGAACAAATTTTCAGAAACAAAAACTGCTCCGGAATCTTTGTATCAAGGCCAAACACATAAAAAAATCTTTTTCATTTTCCAATTTTTTAATACCTAATTTTAAATTTTAAATTTAATTTTATAAATGGCAACCCTTTTGAAACAAGATGGCGAATGGAGCTGGCCAACGAACTCGGTCGAGACATTTGTATGTACTATGTACAGACCAAGTTACATCCAAATCGGTTCATAAATACGCCTGCTATCGCGTGACAAAAATCAGGTCGTTTTTAAAATGTCAGCCACAATAGAAATTCAAAATGCTATTACTCAGCCATTTTTTTAGATATAGACGAAACAAAAACTGTTCCGGAATCTTTGTATTAAGGTCAAACACATACGAAAAAAATCTTTTTCATTTTCCAATTTTTTGGTATCTCATTTAATTTTTTTTATTTTTAAATTTTTTTAAATGGCCGCCATTTTGAAACAAGATGGCGGATGAAGCTGGCCAACGAACTCGGTCGAGATATTTGTATGTACTATGTACACACCAAGGTACATCCAAATCGGTTCATAAATACGCCTGTTATTACGTGACAAAAATCAGGACATTTCAAAATGTCAGCCACGCTAGAAATTCAAAATGCTATAACTCAGCCATTTCTTAAGATATAGACGAAACAAAAACTGCTCACGAATCTTTTTATCAAGGTCAAATACATAAGAAGAATATATTTTTTTAATTTTCAATTTTTTGGTACCATATTTCAAATTAAAATTTTTCTTAAAAATTTAAATGGCCGCCATTTTTAAAAAAGATGGCGGATGAAGCTGGCCAACGAACCCGGTCGAGATATTGGTATGTACTATGTATAAACGAAGTTACATCCAAATCGGTTCATAAATACGCCTTTTATCGCGTGACAAAATTCAGGACGTTTCAAAATGTCAGCCACGCTAGAAATTCAAAATGCTATAACTCAGCCATTTTTTAAGATATAGACGAAACAAAAACTGCTTCGAAATCTTTGTATAAAGGTCAAATACATAAGAAAAAAATATTTTTCCATTTTTAATTTTTTGGTACCACATTTCAAATTTTAAATTTTTTAAAAAATTTTAAATGGTCGCCATTTTGAAACAAAATGGCGGATGAAGCTGGCCAACGAACTCGGTCGAGACATTGGTATGTACTATGTACACACCGAATTACATCGAAATCGGTTCATAAATACGCCTTTTATCGCGTGACAAAATTCAGGACGTTTCAAAATATCAGCCACGCTACAAATTCAAAATGCTATAACTCAGCCATTTTTTAAGATATAGACGAAATAAAAACTGCTCCGAAATCTTTGTATAAAGGTCAAATACATAAGAAAAAAATATTTTTCCACTTTTAATTTTTTGGTACCACATTTCAAATTTTAATTTTTTTTTTAAATTTTAAATGGCCGCCATTTTGAAACAAAACGGCGGATGAAGCTGGCCAACGAACTCGGTCGAGACATTGATATGTACTATGTACACACCGAATTACATCGAAATCGGTTCATAATTACGAGAGTTACAGTGTGACTTAGGTCAGATATATATATATATATATATATATATCAATTTTGAACGGAGGGTGGTTTCGGGGTCTGAGGGTCATGATCGATGAAAATATACCAAAATTTTTTGAAATCGCTTTCCTCCGAACGGCTGCAATAGGTAGCTTTTTGTAATGAAAGCTACCTAAAAGGGGGTTTGAAGAAGAAAAAAATCCATAACTCCGTCAATTCAAAAGATATAAAATCCCCATGAATTTATCATATATCTTCTTAATATTGTCTACAACATCTATATAGACAAGTTTTGGATAGGACCAATTCTTAGAGCAAAAACAAATTTAAAAAAGTCCTTCCGGCCAGTGCCGGGAGGAAGAGGTAGCTTTCATAATCCTTATTTAAAAAAAGCCAACTTATATCATGCAAACACTCTAAGCTCAATTTAGTGGAAACCGAATATAGGAGATTCAATACTAATTTTTATCAATATAATGAATGAGAATTTCGCGAAATTAGTCAGCTTTATCCAAGCTGCTTTTCTTTAAAGTAACTTATATTTGGCTGCCAAATTCGGCAATCTCTTAAAGTGCCTGTCATTTTAAGACAACATCGTGGATGAGGCTAAGCAGTGAACTTGGTCGAGACCTTAGTAATTGCTGTGCACATGCTCACTCACAACGGAATCGGTTAAAATATAGGAGTGCTGTCGCATGCAAAAAATCAGATTTTTCAAAATGTCACCCACAATAGAAATTGAAACTGCTATATCTGAGCCATTTTTTAAGGTAAAGACAAACAAAAAATGCTCCTGAATCCTTATATCAAGATCAAATACTTAAGAAAGAAACCTTTTTCAATTTCTAATTTTTTTGCACCTCACTTTAAATATATATATATTTTTTTAATTTAATGGCCGCCATTTTGAAACAAGATGGCTGATGAATCTTGCCAGCGAACTTGGTCGAGGTGTTGATGTATACTATCCACATGCCTTCTTACATCGAAATAGGCGAATATGTGTGTTATCGCGTGACAAATACAAGATCGTTTCAAAATGTTAGCCATGCTAGAAATTCAAAGTGCTATAAATCAACCATTTTTTAAGATATCAACAAAAGAACAAATTTTCAGAAACAAAAACTGCTCCGGAATCTTTGTATCAAGGCCAAACACATAAAAAAAATCTTTTTCATTTTCCAATTTTTTAAAACCTCATTTTGAATTTTAAATTTAATTTTTTTTAAATGGCAACCCTTTTGAAACAAGATGGCAAATGAAGCTGGCCAACGAATTCGGTCGAGACATTGGTATGTACTATGTACAGACCAAGTTACATCCAAATAGGTTCATAAATACGCCTGTTATCGCGTGACAAAAATCAGGTCGTTTTAAAATGTCAGCCACAAGAGAAATTCAAAATGCTATTACTCAGCCATTTTTTTTTAGATATAGACGAAAGAAAAACTGTTCCGGAATCTTTGTATTAAGGTCAAACACATACAAAAAAAATCTTTTTCATTTTCCAATTTTTTGGTATCTCATTTAAATTTTTTTTTATTTTTTAATTTTTTTAAATGGCCGCCATTTTGAAACAAGATGGCGGATGAAGCTGGCCAACGAACTCGGTCGAGATATTTGTATGTACTATGTGTACACACCAAGGTACATCCAAGTCGGTTCATAAATACGCCTGTTATTACGTGAGAAAAATCAGGACGTTTCAAAATGTCAGCCACGCTAGAAATTCAAAATGCTATAACTCAGCCATTTCTTAAGATATAGACGAAACAAAAACTGCTCCCGAATCTTTTTATCAAGGTCAAACACATAAGAAGAAAATATTTTTTCAATTTTCAATTTTTGGTACCACATTTCAAATTTAAAATTTTCTTAAAAATTTAAATGGCCGCCATTTTTAAACAAGATGGCGGGTGAAGCTGGCCAACGAACCCGGTCGAGACATTGATATGTACTATGTATAAACGAAGTTACATCCAAATCGGTTCATAAATACGCCTTTTATCGCGTGACAAAATTCAGGACGTTTCAAAATGTCAGCCACGCTAGAAATTCAAAATGCTATAACGCAGCCATTTTTTAAGATATAGACGAAACAAAAACTGCTCCGAAATCTTTGTATAAAGGTCAAATACATAAGAAAAAAATATTTTTCCATTTTCAATGTTTTGGTACCACATTTCAAATTTTAAATTTTTCAAAAAAATTTAAATGGCCGCCATTTTGAAACAAAATGGCGGATGAAGCTGGCCAACGAACTCGGTCGAGAGATTGGTATGTACTATGTACACACCGAATTACATCCAAATCGGTTCATAAATACGCCTTTTATCGCATGACAAAATTCAGGACGTTTCAAAATGTCAGCCACGCTAGAAATTCAAAGTGCTATAACTCAGCCATTTTTTAAGATATAGACGAAACAAAAACTGCTCCGAAATCTTTGTATAAAGGTCAAATACATAAGAAAAAAATATTTTTCCATTTTTAATTTTTTGGTACCACATTTCAAGTTTTAAATTTTTTTAAAAATTTTAAATGGCCGCCATTTTGAAACAAAACGGCGGATGAAGCTGACCAACGAACTCGGTCGAGACATTGGTATGTACTATGTACACACCGAATTACATCGAAATCGGTTCATAATTACGGGAGTTACAGTGTGACATATGTCAGATATATATATATATATATATATATATATATATATATATATATCAATTTTGAACGGAGGGTGGTTTCGGGGTCTGGGGGTCATGATCGATGAAAATATACCAAAATTTTTTGAAATCGCTTTCCTCCGAACGGCTGCAATAGGTAGCTTTTTTGTAAAGAAAGCTACCTAATACATACCGGTTGAAGAAAAAAATCATCCAAGTAAGGGTGTATTCAAATCCAAACTGCTTATTTTCTGACTCATTTTACAATTCATTTTTGCTCTCAAAGGCTACCAATTGGTAAGTTTTCTTACTCAGAAACTATATAATGTACCGTAGTGGTCGATTTTCTGATAGGGGCAGAATATATTTTTTTTAATGCTGTTAAAAAGGGCATTTTGAACCGAATTTACCGAAGCGGATTGTGTTGGAAAAATCATTGTATTAAGGATGCGCTTAAATCCAAACTGCTTATTTTCTGACTGGTTTTTAAATTCATTTTTGCTCTCAAACGCATATAATTGGTAGATTCGCTTATTCAGAAACTATATAATGTACCGTAATAATCGATTTTTAGATAGAGGCAGAATATATTTCAAAAAATGATGTTAAAGTGGGCATTTTGAACGGAATTTCCCGAAGCGATTGTGTTAGAAACGAAAAATATTGTCCTTCTGAGAAAATAATTGTTTATATATCAAGTTTTAATTAATTGAACAAAAAATAAAAACACAGGTCGCTTATAAATCTCTTCAAAAATCACGTCAGCAAGTTTCATATTATTTTTTAATTAAAAATGAATCTGGAATTATGCCAGAAAATTTCGAGTTGTTGAGCATGGAAAAGTATTTTTTTTAATACCGCCCTAACATGATTCTGATAAAACCAGCTATTATATGAAAATGAAATAAAAACTCGTCAAGAGCGGCCAGATAAAATTGTTAAAGTGGATTTATCTATAATCATGATTTAGTTTTTGTTTGTGAAATTAGTATATTTGACTTCGAAATCTACCTCTGCCTGTAGGCCGGGCCGGCAGGGATTTTTTTTTTTTTTGGACAGCGCAAATAATATTTCATTTCTAATAAAAGTACTTTCACGTGAATATTAAAAAGGGAAAGAAAAGTTTGGTGAAAATGACGTCAGATTAAAAACGATATATTTAAAATGTCTTATTTAAAAGGACTTTCTTTTCGCTTTGTTAAAAAATACCGGGAGACAAAGACTCTGTTTACTTAATTCATTTTATATTAGATGATTTTGAAATGCCATTGTATCTTTTAACAGCAGCTGATTTTTCCGTAAAATTCCCCAATCAAAGAGAAATGAATAGAAACCCGTTCATAGGGAGATCGCCTTTGTTTTTTTAATTATAATTTAATCTTCCAAAATCTTTTTAAAGCCGATCAAATTAGCGTGCTTTTAGAGACTGTAGTGTCTGAACGGGGGTTGGCGAGCGTAGCTCGTAGGGGGCATAGCCCCCTAGTTAATAACGAAAAAATAATAAAAATAAATGTAGCTCTTCAAGCTTTTTAGAAAATTTACTTTTCTAAGTTCAGCCCATATGTTGACAACAAACTAAAAGTTCTATCTGAAGTTCTAACTAAAGTGTATGTTAAAAATTTTCAATTTTTGTACAAAATATGAGAAATTTTATTAAATAAGTTCTTCGTAATCAAACTTCCGCAATCAGGTATTCATTTCAAATGAGAATAAATTAGCGTATTTTTAGCGGAGTCTGCACAGAAGTTGGCGAGTATAGCTCGTAGTGGGCAGAACTGCCTAATTTTGTTGGAAAATGTAACTGTGAGACACATTTTTATTACGAAATAACAATTTTTCCTGATTTAAAAAGAAATTCAGCACAACTATCTAAAAAATTTACTTTTCTAGTTCAATCTATATCTTGGCAATGAATTACAAGTTCTAAATATGCATGCTCATTTTTTTCACTTTTAATAAAATAAGTCAGTTTTGCGCAAAATATCATAAATCTTAACACTATTTCTACCAGGATTTTGTATATAACTATATCTACAAAAAGGTGTCTTTTGATACCCTTGCGTTTAAATGCGAATAATCGCCCAAAATGTTGGAATTTCCAATTATTAGTTACATATAGTAGATAATTTGAGAAACATATTTATTATTACATTCATACGTATGTATTAGAAATCATTTAATCAAATTATAATTCTCGCTTAATTCTACAATCTACAAAATATAAATGTACATAAACTAGCCCTCCTTGGCGACCAGGTTGGTCTCCCTTAAATGTTTGTACCATGTACCATTGCACCATGTTACTTTTTTAGGGTTTCGTTCAGCTGACGAAACCCTATTCGTCTCGCTCCTCTGTCTGTCTGTCCGTCCGTCTGTCTGTCCGTCACAGAGCCCGTTCTCAGAAACTATTCATGTTGGAGACTTGAAATTTTGCATACTTATAACTGAATACAACACATCATACGACAAATCATAAAATTTTGAAAAAGCCGTACATTTAACCCTTTGGGCTCCCACATGTGTATTTTAAACAATTCTTTCTAAGTCAGCCCCTAATTAGGTTGAAGGCGTGAAATTTTGCATACTTATAGCTGAACACCTCACATCAAACGACAAATCATAAAATTTTGAAAAAGTTGTGAATTTAACCCTTTGGGCTCCCTCATGTGTATTTTAAACAATTCTTTCAAAGTGAGCCCCTAACTAGGTTGGAGGCGTGAAATTTTACATACTTATAGCTGAATACAACACATCATACGACAAATCAAAATTTTTAAAAAGTCGTACATTTAACCCTTTGGGCTCCCACATGTGTATTTTAAACAATTCTTTCTAAGTCAGCCCCTAATTAGGTTGGAGGCGTGAAATTTTACATACTTATAGCTGAACAACTCATATTAAAGGACAAACTATAAAATTTTGAAAAAGTTGTGAATTTAACCCTTTGGGGACTCACATGTGTATTTCAAACAATCCTTTCTAAGTGAGTCTGTAATTAAGCTGGAGGCGTGAAATTTTACATACTTATAGCTGAACACCTCACATCAAACGACAAATTATAAAATTTTGAAAAAGTTGTACATTTAACCCTTTGGGCTCCCACATGTGTATATTAAACAATTCTTTCTAAGTGAGCCCTAATTAAGTTGAAGGCGTGAAATTTTACATACTTGTAGCTGAACACCTCACATCAAACGACAAATCATAAAATTAAAAAAAAATCATATATTTAACCCTTTGGGATCCCCCATGTGTATTTTAAACAATTCTTTCAAAGTGAGCCCCTAATTAGGTTGGAGGCGTGAAATTTTACATACTTATAGCTGAACAACTCTCATCAAAGGACAAACTATAAAATTTTGAAAAAGTTGTACATTTAACCCTTTGGGCTCCCACATGTGTATATTAAACAATTCTTTCTAAGTGAGCTCTAATTAAGTTGGAGGCGTGAAATTTGCATACTTATAGCTGAACACCTCACATCAAACGACAAATCATAAAATTTTGAAAAAGTCGCACATTTAACCCTTTGGGCCCCCACATGTGTATTTTAAACAATTCTTTCTAAGTGAGGCCATATTTAGGTTGGAGGCGTGAAATTTTGCATACTTATAGCTGAACACTTCACATCAAATGACAAACCATAAAATTTTGAAAAAGTCGTACATTTAACCCTTTGGGCTTCCACATGTGTATTTTAAACAATTCTTTTTCAGTGAGGCCATATTTAGGTTGGAGGCGTGAAATTTTGCATACTTATAGCTGAACAACTCTCATCAAAGGGCAAACTATAAAATTTTGAAAAAGTTGTACATTTAACCCTTTGGGCTCCCACATGCGTATTTTAAGCAATTCTTTCTAACTGAGCCCCTTATTAAATTGGAGATTTGAAATTTTGCATATTTATAGCAGAACACCTGAGGCCAGGCGACAAATCATAAAATTTTCAAAAAGTCTTTATTTACTCCTGCGGGCTCTAACTTGTGTATTTTAAGCAATTTTTCTAAACTCCTCCCTTTTCACTTGGGGAGCACTTTTCCAACTTTTGCCGACCCCCCTTTGATCATTCTTTCATATTATGCACCATAGCCTTACATATTTTAGTTCCACTTTTTACCGCCAGGGGCGCCTACTTATCTCGGGGGCTATGGGCCCAATCCCCACGTCTAATATATCTACGGATAGAATGTAAAACGGAGTTTCGTTCGGATAGAGGTTTGTTTAGTGCGCCCCTGGTTGCGAAATGTGGAACTAACAGATTTTTCAAATGGATAAAGTGTTTTGAAAGGAATATTAAACGAAACCCTGTGTGCGATCTGTGATCACACTTACCCACTTGTTCATAATTTAATTTACTTGCTTAATCCGTCGCCAAATCGGAAGATTCTGATAGAGAAATCAAGAAATCGGTTTTGTTATGTTAGCCGGCGCAGGAGATCAATCGCCAAATATTGTCCCCGTCGCATTTTAATTTAAATTAAAGTGTAATCCTTTCACTTATTTTATTCAAAATATAGAACTTTAATTTAAAACTGAAGCATTTAAAATTCACGACTTTCACTTTCACTTTCAATCTCACTTTCACTTTTTTTTTTTTAAGAAAAAAAAATAATATCTTATACCATGACAATTAATTTCAACATCAAATGATTTTTTTAACTTAATATGCGAAAAATGAAAAACGCTAATTGGCGAGTTAAAAAATGCTGTTTGCGAGATTTGCGCCCGGCTAACATAAACGTACCAAAATAGCCACCTGGCATATAAAGAGTGAAGCGGTCAGTCCGGAACTGTTGATGACAGTCACATGACTTCGGCTATTATATACATAAATGTAATCAAACATCTTTTATATCATCAGGAACAACAATTAAAATTATTATTTTCTTCATTTTAATATTATTAACTTATCAAACTTTCAGTATAAAAATTCATCATAAAATTTCTCACGCATAAAAACTCAACCTTTGCAACAAAAACAGCAGCAACAACAATAATAATAAAAACAGCAGGGCAAAAATTCTTTCCTTATTCAATATCTCAGTTTTTACACGAATGATAACCAAATTCACATGTATTAAACACTACTAGAATTGGAGAACAAAGCGCGTTATTGAATTTTTTAGAATAGTCACTGCAATGATCTACGCTAAAATGCATCATTGCGGGAAACAAACTAACATCAAAGTTATGCAGCAGCTCTTGTATTTTCCTTTACAACCAGGGATGTAGTGGAGGGTATACGGGGGTATACGCCGTATACCCTCTGGATTTTTTTAAGGAACACCGTATACCCTCTGTTTCTCAAGAAAGCTATAGTATATATATACTAGGGTATACCCTCTGCCTTGAGCATATACCCTCTGCTTAGAACGTATACCCTCTGTTTTTTTTACGATTACACCACTGTTTACAACCAAAACCGGTGTTCAATAATCTGATTATAATTGATATGATGCTGTAAAATAGTGTTGATATTTATTAGCCCCCGGTACGGTTTGCTATTTCTTTCTTCCAGCTTATTTTGCTCCAAAAAATAACGTTACCTTACAGAAGCCAGCAATAGACAAAGCAGATGTATCATTGTATGATTAAAAGCTCTATAGCAATTTTTTAAATTTCTAAGCATCGCACATTTTTAATTTTTATACCGTCGTATTGGAAAAAAAAAGTATTTTTAAATGCAATTTGTTTGAAAACTGTATCTCCATTTATTTTTTAAATATTAATTTTTTGTAGTTTTTAGCACCATATGTTTAATTTTGGCAACTCAAGTACACCATTTATGTAGAGAAAGTAAAGGAAAAATAGCAATTAAGTCTTTTTGTTGCCATTTTCTCATAACCACCGAAAGAAAATGTAATTAAAATACGTGCTATTTTGAAAAAATATAAACGAATAATTTCTGTTAAAACATGAGGCTATTATAAACTATAGGCCTCCGAATCATTAGATAGCCGTTTTTTTTGTCGAGTTTCTTCAATGACAGCATCTTTTTGCTGCGTTTGTCTATTATTTTGCGATAGTGACATCCTTATACATAAGCGGATGCGAATGACGTCATTTTACATAAAATAAAAGTGTGTGCTTTAAGTCTTAAAATTGAAATGTGTTTTGTACTATTTATATATAAATATATTTTTTTTCATCGGGGGGGGGGGGGGGTGGAACACTAAATTCTGAAAAAGCAGAATTCCTGTTTTCTAGTATGTAAATTGTTTAAAATTTGAAATTATGAAATCGTCAGAAATTAGAAATTATGAAATTCTTAATGTGTCGACAGACACCTCATCGTAGAAATAGGTATACCATATGTATTTTTTTTTTTTAGATCCGGGACGAGCTGGAAGAAGATGATACCGCTGAAGTAATCTAACAATTATTGTACGAAAAGTCAAAAAAGTAATTGTGGAGACATGATTAAACTTAGAGAATAATTTTAAGTTATAATCCGAAAGGTGTCTTTTTACACCTATTGATAGAAATAGTGTTAATAAGGCTGTTCTCAAATTTTCAAAGGAACTGCAGTAGAACCCTGGTTATCCGAATCCCGGTCATCCGAAATTCGGCTTCACCGAAAGACCTTAAAATTAATTCCTTAGAGTCCTTTTTAAATGTGAAAAATTGTATTGTCAACACTATTTTTACCGATGTCAAATGACACCTTTCAACATATTTTGATTTTTGATTACTATTTTATTTGTCAGTTTTAGTTCTAACGAATTCTGAATCTTTTTGATACGCTGAAGAGTTGTTTTAATACTTATTAGCTTTACAAATTTGAAGCAAAATAAGTAAACATCAAAACTTTGAAAGGTGTTATTGGACACTGGTATAAATAGTCTTAAAAAGCATGTTCTTTATGAAATTAATAAACAGAGTGAACTTACTTAGTTGGTCCATTGCGTAATTTTGGGTACTTTATTAGATAGACACGTAGGACACTTCATTTTTTACAAAATATGTTGTGTTTTTCTTTTGTTTTTCAAATTTGCGTGGTCGTTTCAATACTGCTTTATCACGCCACCTTTTAAATAACAACACATCTGATACTGTTGCATCTTCTTGTACTTCAATACATCGAAGTACCGCATCTAAGATTTTAGTAGCTTCAATGTGCGTAATCCTGACATTATCAATCTCTCTAGGCTCTTCTTCTTCAGTATAAGCCTCCCGGTTATTCGAAAATTTCTATGGAACCCCGGGTATCCGAAAATTCCTATGGGACCCGGGTTAGCCGAAAAGGCTTTGGTCCCATGCTTTTCGTATAACCGGGATTTTACTGTACTTTCTGACAAATTTCTGAATTCAGTTTTGTTCGGAAATGCATAAAATTGACTGAGTTCTTATTCAGAAATTATGTAATCGAGTAGCGTTTCCCATTTTTTGGTAAAGGCAGAAGGTCTTTCAGAAAGTATTGTCAAAATAAGTGTTTTGAACCAAATTTCCGAGTAATTTATTTATCAAAAAATGGGAAACGTTATTCGATTCAAAATCCCTTCAATAGTCAGGTCTGTCAATTTTATGCCCGTTTAAAAGTTTGTCAGAAAATTCGTCAGAAACTTTCGCGTTGTTGAACTGGGAAATTGAGAGCCACCTTAAACAAAGTAATGTGAGCATTTTAAACTATTTAACCCATATGTATTGAGTTTTATTAAATGGTACAAAAGGAAAAATGCATGAATATGGACATTTTAATTAAAAAAAAAGGATGTATGTAAAGCTATTTAAATAATGAAATTCATAATAAATGAACTAACTTAAATTAACAATATAACAAGATGACGGTAAATAATTCATAAACAATGAAAAACATACATGAGACGTATAATACATTTTTTTTTCCTTGCGTCTTTCTTTTTTTCCTAGCCTTTTAAAAATATACAATAAAAAAATGGTTTTCATCAAGTCAAATTTATTCGTACTCAAGTTCAAGCAGAAATAAATGTATGTATTAAAGATAAAGACTGGAGAACAGGAATTCTGCTTTTTCAGAATTTAGTGTCACCCCCGGAATTTCCATTACTTCATATTCTTCTGATGGACTGATGGCTTCTATTATTATGAAACAGCCATTATAAATGAAGCGTTAGACTTCATTTATAATGGCTGTTTCTTAATAATAGAAGCCACCAGTCCATCAGAAGAAAATAACTCGGTTAAGTGGGACTCTACTACAGTACAAAACATATTTCAATTTTAAGCCTTAAAGCACATGCTTTTATTTTATGTAAAATGACGTCGTTTGCATCCGCTTAAGAATTCTACATTTACGATCTACTCTTAAACAGTAAAGCATGCATAGCACATCACTATCGCGAAATAATGCACAAATGCAGCAAAAAGATGCTGTTATTCAAGAAAATCGACACAAAAAAAAAAAAAAAAAAAAAAAAAAAAAACGGCTATCTAATGATTCACAAATACTTAAAATTAAATGTAGTGTGTAATAGCTGCATTGTTTTAACAGAAATCATTCGTTTATATTTTTTCAAAATAGCGCGTATTTTAATTACATTTTCTTTCGGTTGTTATGAAAAAATGGCAACAAAAATATATAATTAATATTTTACAACTATTTTTCCTTTACTTTCTACAGAAATGGAGTACTTTCGTTGCCAATATTAAGCAAATGGCTCTAAAAACTACCAAAAAATTAATATTTCAAAAATAAATGGAGATACAGTTTTCAAACAAAATGTATTTAAAATAACTTTTTTTTTCCAATACGACGGTATAAAAATCGAAAATGCGCGATGCTTAGAAGTTTAGAAAATTGCTATAGAGTATTTAATCGTACTGCTTTGTTTTACGGCTGGCTTCTGTAAGGTAACGTTATTTTTTGGAATACACAAAATAAGCTAGGAGAAAGAAATAGCATACCGTACCGGGGCTTAAAAAAGTGAAGCAATTACATTTCCTAAAACCTTCTTATAATATTCAAATAAAAGTTTAAAATATATGATTATACCCTTTGATTCTTTGTTTCTTTTAACAGAGACTTTATGCAGGAGAGGAAAAGATATAAAGACAATTCGTTATGGTCACTTACGCAAAATAGTGTTGGTAGGAAGTCGCGGACTGGTCGGTGTCATTCAGAAGATCAGAAGCGTAGATTTCAGGCAGTGGGGGGTTGGTCCTGTGCTCCTTAGTAATTTCTTGGAAAATTAAAAGCTGGACACATGTGTTTTTGAGATTACGTGGCAGAAGAGGGAAATACAATAAGGATGTTTTTCTTTTTTGGTCTCGGGGAAAGAAAGTAAAAATACTAAAAGGATACCTTAGCAGCAGTTACATCGGAGCTTTAAAATTGCAAAAGTAAAGGGTAATGGATGTTGACACTTGAAATACGACTTTTTCTCGCCATTTCAGAATGCTTCTATCATTTCAGATTTTTTTTTTTTTTTAATTAAGTAATATTTAAAACGAAACTTTGATACAACGTAAGCCATTGCTGAGGGCGCCTAGCGCTTTGGGCCCCGGGGCTGCAGCCCCGGTAGCCGCCCTCCTTAATCCGGCCCTGTCTAAGGCCAAGTCTTTCGTATTTATTCGACTGTTGACATGTTTTAAATCTTCTCGAGTCATTTTCAAAACCAATAAATATCATTATATTGATATCGTCAATGTTATATTTATTTGATTTTTTTATGGATCTCTATTCTCTATTTGTATGTAAACACCTGAATTATTATCCATACCATTAATCCATTTACACGGCTTGTAGACTTAAAAATCTGAAAAATGCTATATCAAAAAATCTTCTAAGACGGAATCGCATGGGAGAGAAAAAAACTCGTTATAGTTAAGTTCCTTTTTTACCAGCTCTGTCGTCTCTTGCAAATGTAAAACGGATTATTATATCCATTTTGCAGCGATCAAGAAATGTTTCCGCTTAAAACAGGATTTCGTCATACACAGATTCTTATAACAGATTTTACAGTACTGTACCCCCCTCCCCCCCTCTCCCAAGAAATGTACATGTACTATTCTTTTCAGAGAATTTTAATTGTAGAATAATGGTAATTTAAAAATATATGTATTGTCGGCAAAAAGTGTTGACCCAAGGAGGTTGTTCCTTAAACAGATTTTTGTACGAGTGAGTCAAGGACGGGTCAATGATTTTCATACAAGCAGGGTTGTGACTGGGCCAGAAAATTTCGGTCGGTGCAGACTTCTAGGAAGAATAAAGCACAGGCCCAGAAATAAGCCCGATTCGGCCTGAGCCTCCATAGAAAGCAAGAGTTATAAATTTCAAAATGTTTATCAAAAAGTGAGCCAAGTTGAATTCAACGTTCACAGAATTGAACTAAGTTCAAGAGTTCAATGAGCGCGCTCATACCCAACACTGATCCAGATATGCATTTTTACTCGTTCAGACGATTATGAACAAAAGAATGCTTAGAATATTTGGCGTTACATCATGAGCGCGTTCAAAGACCGAAAAACGAGTAACTCGGAAAATTGGAGAATGACGTCATACTGGTTTCTCGGTGTAATGTTCGGTTAAAATATAACACCTATAATAGAGGCTGACGCATCCCTGTCTATTTGGAGCTTAAAGGCCAAAAACTAGGCTAGCGTCTGCCATTTATTAACGAACCTGTTCAGGAGGCGACGCACAGACCCGAAATCCTGGTCAAAAATATTTTTCGATGTAAATATAGTCCGATTAGCTTGAAATTCTTAGATGTTATTGGGTATCACTATGGCATGGAATTATAAATGAAGCCTTTACGGTTCATTTACAGAGACACCCAAAAGAATTCTCTTACATTATGGTCTATGGGGAAAAATCGTTTTCTCTGTATTTTAATGATATCACACTTTTAAACGTACTGAAATTTATACACATCACTAAGGTGTACTAAGGCACTTATTGTAGAATAGGGTGTGCATAGAATATATCGTTCATTTACAGGGACGCACAAAAAAATATGACTAAAGAATAAATTTAACCATTGAAGTCTATGACCAATAATTGCTGGAAATGCGTTTGTAGTTGTGATAGGCGTTTTAAAATAGAACAATTAAAAAATATATATTACTTGGTGTAGATACATTCTATAGATCATATACAGGGCTGCACAAGAGTTCTCAAGTACATTTCTGTTTATTCACGGAAATGGCTGAATGGACATTTTTAACTGTACTATGCGTTTCACTGAACTAATATTTAGTATACTATGAAGTATACATACAAATCCATAGCTTAGTTTAATATTTTATATCTTAAAAGTGTAAGTAAGATTTTAACATTTCACATAATAATAAATATACCTTTTATAAATATTTTGACAATTAAGAAAAAAAAAAGAGTCATCATTTAAGAAAAGCACAAAGAAAAAAGAAGTTAAAATATTAATTTACTAAGTATATATTTTAAAAATACGAATAAATCACATGTCCATTGACTTAATATTACCGAAGGCAGTTTGGAAGTTGGGCGACTTGTAACCTTAACTATTTACTGTTTTTAACCCCCTGACACCGAGCAAAAGGGCAAAATTGTAATGTTGTTTTCTCGGTAAATCTAAAAAAAAAAAAAAAAAAAAAAAAAAATCCAAAAAAAGATGATTTTTACAACATGGCATAAAAAAATTTAATTACGTATAGGAAAGTAAGCCTTGAGAATATTAATCATAACAAAATGTTTTAAAACTGCATTATATTTGTAGAGTTATATTAATTTAAATAATGCTTCTATTGCTGTGAAACCTGCAGCTTAGTGAACGGATGTATCAGTTCGCGGCGGTGAGAAGGTTAAGAGGAAAGTAATTGTTGATAGGTTTGTCTTATTCACTATTAATATTTAGTTTGTAATATGTAAGTAATATATAATAATATTACTATATGTAAAACTTATTATTTACATTTAAATTACATTTAATAATAATTATTGCATTTAATTTATGTTTAATAGTGTTATATTTAATAGTAGGTTCAGTAAAGTGGAGTCTATATAGTATAGATTGCTAGTTTTTGAATTTATTTGATATGTTACCAGTTTCAAAATGATTCTTCAGAACTCTTCTTCATCACTCTCTTCTTGGCTTTTATCGGGACTACCATCGGACCTTGCTGGAAGAGGTTGTAGGGTCTCGCTACTGTATGGCTTGCTCTTTTTAGTTGATAAACGGAGTTATTATAGAATATAAAGTTGCTTATTTCCACGTACATTATAAAAGGAAAATGTTTATTAAATTTTCTTGGTTATGTTTCTCAACTTTGGAATTAAAATTAAGTGTCCTTTTTTAGGGACACCACCCTCGAAAGTGTTAATTCCCTCCTTTCTGTCCTTATGTTACACACATGAGCCCCAAGAACTAATTAGGGAACCCTTTTTCAATAAATGAGTATATACAAATTGAGGGCGATCGGATATTTCTATCAAAAGATATCGAGTTGCGTGCTTATGTACAGTCGTGGGAAAAAAAAGTAAACACCCCCTACTAACTCCTCAACAAATTATCGTAGAAGAAAGTGACAGGTACCGAACGATTGGAAATAAAGTCTATTTTTAAATGATGTATATGAAATTTGCTTAGGGGGCCATCTACATATTAAAACGAACCATAACTTTGTTTTTGTCAATAGCAGTACCCAATTCTGACATCATAAATGAACTCTACACCCTTCAATTAGCCTAAAAACGAATTTTTATGCAATTCATACCATAAGTTTCCGAGAAATTAATTATTTTAAAACGAGCGTATTTTAAGGGCTGTATCCAAATTGAAGTTCCGTACTGGATTGTTAACCGAGAGAGCCCCTTCCTTGATCAAGGCACCTTAAGCGCCACTCAAGGAGTCAATGAAGCGTGTTAGATTTCAGTACGGCCACTACCCCCTACATACTAAATGCCTCTCGCATTCACTGTTTTCCCCATATAAGAACTGGAAGTCAGTTTAGCCCCAAAATGCTCTGCCATCTATCGGTGACAATTGACATGATTTTTAAAAACCTGTAGATAAATAACGTAAACAAAAGTTGTTTTGAGAATATTTAAATAGAAAATTTTAAAATAAATTAGCTTAAAAAGCAAAATTTGTTAAAAAATTTTTGTTATTTGTTCCTAGAATTTCACTTTTTTTTTTCTCTTTTCGTATTTATTTTAATTGTTGTATTAAATGATATTTTTTCTATAAAATATTTGAAAGGAGAAATTATTTCATAATTTCTCTTCAATTTCAAATGATGAATGATAAAATAACGCACATACTTTATTTTATTATATGCATTTTAAATTATATGTTCTTTTTTAAAATTAATTATAATATATAAATTAATAGCACTTACATTTACTTGTAAATAGATTTCCATCAAAAATAAAATAAACAAGGTTTATGAAGTGAAAATATTTATTAACATTATAAAATGGTACATGAATTTTAATCAATGGATCAAAAACTATGAGCAAGTTTAAAAAGGTTATTGCAAAACATAAAAGTATTTGATTAAATTAAATTTTACTAAATAGTAAGACATGTATTTCTTTCAGGCAAAATATTAATAATAAACAAGGTTAATGTGAGGTGAATGTGTCAGTGAAGGACAATCTTAAGGAATTGCTTTAAAAATAATTTTAAATTAATAATTATAATTATTATATTCCTGTTTTTTTACATTATATTAGTCTATCACCAATGTTTAACTAACTTCATAGTTGCACTTCCCATTGTGAATTAAAATTTAATTCTAATAATAACATAATTACTTGACACTCCAGTACTAGTACCATACAGTTGCCTCAATAAATAGATTGCAATATTTTTCTGAACTTCCCTATTTAATATTTTCTATCTAAAATAATTAAATAATTGATATTGTGATAATAATACTATAAATATTAATTACCTTTATCATAATAATGAAACTAGCAAGTCTTTTTTTTAAGTGTTTAAAAAACATTTAACTCACAGTTTCATTTCTTTTATATTTGAATTATTAATTATTATAAGTAATCATCAAGTACTTTCAGGAAATTTAAATAGTTGGAAATATGATTCTGTTCAATGATGCTCCAAGGCACTTTTTTTTCATCTTTTTGACTACCCCCCTGCCCCCCCCCCCCCCACACACACACACACCAGGGCCGAAACTAGCCTTTTTTGCACTCGGGGCAAACATGGATTTTGGCACCACCCCCCTCCCTCTTCCACAAAGTATATTTACAAAGAGAATTTTACTAATTTTATAATAGACGACTTATTTCAAAATTTAAAATATGTAATACTGAACTACGTAATCTACAGTGGCGGATCCAAGGGGGAGGTCCCTCTGAACACCAGCAAAAATATTCTAAAGATCATTTTTAAAATGAAATATACAGTAGAGTCCCGATTATCCGAGTCCTGCCTAACCGAGTTTCCGCTTTCACCGAGTTATTTTATTCTGATGGACTGATGGCTTCCATTATTATGAAACAGCCATTATAAATGAAGTGTTAGGTGAAGATGAAAGAGCAGTCGTAAAAAGTTAGAACTCTGATTTTCTGGTCAGAATGGGAAAAATATGGGCAAAATTTTTTTTGAAAAAAAAATTATGGCCATTTTTTTTTCGAGAACTCTGATTTTCTGGTCAGAATGGGAAAAAAATGGGCATAATTTTTTTTGCCATCAAGTACAGATCAAGTACTTTCAAGAAATTTAATAAGTTGGAAATACGATTCTGTGCACTGATGTTCCAAGACACTTTTTTTCATCTTTTTTACTATCCCCCCCCCCCCCCCCCCCGATACACACACACGTTGCCTCAATAAATTGATAATAGTATTTTTTTAAATTCCCTATTTTATATTTTCTATGTAAAAAACTTAATTTATTGATATTGTGATATTAATACTATATATATTAATTACATTTATTATGATAATGAAACTAGCAAGTCTTCCGGTCAAGGCCTCAAAACGTCAATTCTGCAGTTTTTTTTTTTTTGTTGTTTTTTTTTTTAAACATTTAATTTAGTTTCATTTCTTTTATATTTGTATTATTAATTATTACAAGTAATAATCAAGTACTTTCAGGAATGAAATTATTGATATATTTCAATTACATAATATTTATATTGCTTCAAAACACAATGCTATGAACACATATTTATTTTAATGACATTACTAATTCGTATTCGATTTCATCGTGCATCATTTATTATTATTATCATTATAATTTTGCTGGGAGAAATTTAAATAATTTTGAATGTTATTGTATTTTCATTTTCATACAGAAAAGGCTTAGCATAATTATTTGATAAAAATAAATACTTTGATCTATCATTTTTATTATTAATAATAACAATATTATTTCAGATTCTTTCAGATTAAGGTACTCTTTTCCTTTTAAGGCATTGTAAATTAATAAAAATACATCTTATTAATAGCAACTGTACATTAATTTAATTTATTATTATTCAACGGAATGTTATTAGAAACATGCAAATAATAGTAGTAAAAATATCTATTTGTATTTTTAAAAATACAATGAAAAAAAGTTAAAAAGACTCGTTGACTGTCTTCTACAGGAATGGTGAAAAGAAATATTTTCCTTTATTCTGCTGGATGAACAGCAGTAAGGCACACAGCAATATGGCAATTTATAGAGAATATATTAACTTCATTAAAAGTAAACATTCTGTTTAAAAAAATCACAAATTACTGCAATAAATAAAAAAAATAATAGCTTTCAAAGGCGGGTCTATGAGGCGATCCATGTAAATACAGCAATAACATACCCCAAACAGTAGCGCCATCTATCAACCTTGCTGACTTCCATTTTTGAGTCAAATGCGAGAGGCATGTAGTATGTAGGGGGTAGTGGTACGGCAGAATAAATTTCAAAATGTCTACTCACTTCCATCATAGACGGCCCCTTAACCCATCATTTTGCCGTTTTGTAAGCATAATTTGAAAACTACTTGGAAGAAAAATGTGAAATTTTTGAATTTCCATAAAGCAGGACTTAATAAATCTAAATCCATCAAAAAAATTGTAGGTTGCAATTCATAATTTTTTCGAATATTAATTTCATAATTCATAATTCATATCATAAAATCATAAAAATTGCAAATTCAGCATATTTATGTTTGAGTATATTAGTATTATTGCTACAAAAAAAATTAGCACATTAGGAGCATAATTTCGGGAGATATAAATAAAAATATGAAAATGTAATTTAACATTAGAAGCACTAAATTTTGAATGTTTATAATTCCAAAACTTATCATTCAAATGACTTGAAATTTGGTGTCTAGGCATAGTTTGAACCGAAGATTTCAAATATCTCGTTAAAATTGGGTATTGCCATTGAACAAAATGAAGTTTGGATTCGTTTTAATATGTAGATGGCCCCCTAAGCAAATTTTATATACGTCATTTAAAAGTAGACTTTATTTCCAATCGTTCGGTACCAGTAACTTTCGTCTACGATAATTTGTTGAGGAGTTAGTAGGGGGTGTTTACTTTTTTTTTTCCACGACTGTACGTACCTAACTACGTACATATGTACGTACGTACATACATACAGACAGAATATGTAGGTTCAAAAGCTCTCCGGTAATATCTTGTGATCTCAAAACCTGCAATAGGACAGTAAATATATAGTTCTTATCTCTTCAATTCGGTGGCCGCAAAACAGGGCATTTAAATAGTCATGTCGAGAAATTTTTTTTATAAAAAAATGGGCACAATATGCGGAAGATTTTTTTGCAGAAATTGACACTCAAGACTATAACTAATACGATTATAATTCAAACATGGCTGGGCGAAGCGCGGCACATATTTAAAAAGCTTTCGATATGTATAAATTAGAGCCAAAAACGCTTTAAAAATAACCTTTTTACACATTTAATGGTTTTTTATTACAATAAAAAAGAAACTATTTAAATTAACTCTAAGTTCTGACCTTTGTTAAACAAGTAAGCCCTGTTTAGTTTGAATTCAACAATTCATTGAGCCACAAAAAAAATTATATTTAAACATAACAACAATGTCAAAAAACAACAAAAAAGCACGTCTTCTCAGAAAGAAACTTCCTCTTCAGATGAGGCCAGGAGCCACCGGATATAACTCAGGTTCTTAAAATAGACATAGATCGATGCACGAATTAGTTAGCTATTAAAAAATATGATTTTTACAATTGTTGACGAAATTTTAATTTTTGCATTTTTGGCTAGGTTTTTGGGTCAAATCCTCCACTGGGCGACGGTGAAATCCTTTTCAATAGGCCGGGTTGCCGATTTGGCGACTTTATCACTATTCCAGCGCTGCGCACTTACTGTAAATAAACGAAATCTGCTTTTCGCCGTGTACGTAGCTGAAAAAAACAGTGCAAATGAGACAAAACAGATTGTGCAATTCTTTCATTAAACTAATTGTGTTATATTATATGTAAATACAAGAAAGACATACTGTTAATATTTACCCTAATTATTCTTTAATTTCATTAGTTTAGCTTTGGAATCTTTATTTTTTAACACAATTAAAAACCCCTTTTTATGCATTTTTGTATCCTATTTTTATAATTTGCTAAAATGATTCTTTAGTCAGATCTTAATTACACTTGTCCATTGAGCAGTTGAAACTATTTATGCTCTAATCAGAAACACCTCGTTGTAAATGATCCCGCCAAGCCACAAATCTAAAACGTCATAAAAATCTATCACCACTCATAATGTTTGCAAAGGACTCGGAGTGAAGTACAGTAAGTGAAAACTGCTTGGCGACCTGCAGGCTTTTATAATGTATGCAGTATATCAATGCAGTATAAAAAATACATTTTTAATTTTTGTTATATCACTTTATAAATATTTTTGTATGAGAAAGATCTGTAAAAATCCAGAAAGAGTTGAAAAATAAGCAGGAAATGGTATGGAAGTGTGATAATCAACTATTATTACAATTATACTTTCTAACATTTCTTACCATAAAATTTAATTACAAATATGGTTAATACACGGTTTCTAAGAGAAAACTGGTAAAATGGACGGAATTATTTCTTAAACAAAAAGTGTCACGTTTCCAACATAAGGAATATTGTATAATAGTATTAAGGGGATCTGGGACACATTTTAAGATAATTTTTATTTATTGAGTTAAAATTCTGAATTTTTTTGTGATGGTTAACCTTATCATTTGTAAGCAACATCACGTAGTAAAACTTCTCATAATTTTCTAGAAAAAATTTTAAATTTAAAATTTATTAAAAAAGTGGGGTAAATTAAAATCGTTATAACTCGGAATATTATTTATAGAATTTCAATTTTCTTTCACTTAAATAAACAGAAATATATGTTTTAATTTTGATTCAGCATTTTTAAAAATATTAATATATAAAAAAAATTAAAAATATTTAACGGAAAAATTAAAAAAAAAAAGTGGTGCAACCTTTATTAAAAAAATCATATTTTCAGAAGTAAATATTTTTTTCAAATATGCTGAGTCAAAATTAAAGTAAAACAATTGAAAAATATATGTTCCAAGTTTGAACCCGTTATCTTTAACAGTTCCCGAGTTATCTATATATTTAAAACGCTAGGCGTTTTCTTTCGACAGTCCGTGAGAAGAAACTACTGCATCAAATTACACCAATCTTTTTTTAAGTGAAAGATATTTGGCCACAGATTTGTTATCGTACATTCGTTTGTTGAAATATTTTATTAATTAGCCGTAATTTTAAATTAAAATTCTACAGTTGCACATGCGCAGCATATAAGTACAATTCTGCCTTTGGAGTTACGTGCTGCACATGCGCAAAGGTGCTCGCTCGGTTGAAGTATCACATCACAGGTAGAAGTTATTTTAAGTTCGTCTGCTATTCGATCTTCCTATAAACTAGCTTTTCTTTCTTTCACAAAGTTCATAGTATTTGGCTCTTTCAGCATTATTAACAATTCAAAAATTTACTGTGTCGATATTAAGAGTTAGATACGATTTATTTCGGGAGTGCCATATTGTTTTGGTCATGTTACATACACACTGTAAAAAGAAATGGTAACGTTCCATGTAAAATCCAGGAACGTTTCGCCTTTTCTCAGGTTTTCAGAATAATTTAGCTCTTTCCTGTGAAATTCTGGTTTTCTTATCTGAAACGTTCCTGAACCAAAAGTTGGAAACAGCAAAACGCTGCGGCCGCCATTTATTATTTTTTTGCTATAATCCGTTGCTCGCGCGCGAGTGTCGAAAAAGAATTCCTTAAATGAATGTAAAAAAATCAATATGGAATGCAAATAAATCAATAGACGACATAATCCTTTACGTCTCTATTGTCAAGATAATTCAGATGAAAATACAATACCTCCGTGACATCGCTAAGAGATTATATCTCGTACTTGTTTGTGGAATGTTTAAGGAGCAGACCGTGTAAAAAAAATACACCTATTATTTGGATCTCCATTAACCAGGGGACCATCAAACATGATTCTCACCGATTTTGATTAATTTAAAGTATGTTTTAGAGTTCTTATCTCTAATTATTCTTGTGAAAGGATTTCTTCAAATGGGACTTAGATTTTCAGAAATTAGATGCAGATGTTTAGCATACGTTTCAAATACCCATTAGTTTGCAGCTCTCAACGTGTCTTTCGTGGTGTGGAAGCAGAAAGCTCGCACGCCACCCGTACGGCCCGGGTTCGATGCTACCTCTGGACTTTTTTTTTCTTTTTTAATTAATTTTATATTTTAACACTTTATTTCAATTTGATTTAAATTTGATATATATTTGACACTTTGAATTGCTGCAAATTTCTAACAAATAATGATAATAAAGCGAAAATTGTCAACTGGAAATGTAAAAATCGTCTGCGGATCCCGCATCCTTTGAAATGTCAGTACTGTTTTGCTGTCAACAGAAATATTCCTGGTATTTCGCAGGAAACTTACTGGCATTTCTGTAGAAAGTTTTTAACATATACAGTAAAGTTCCAGTCATTTTCAAGAAATGTTTCTTGGAAATAATGGGCAACTCAGCTGCCCATTTTTTCCCAGGAACGTTGCGGAATTTTTTTTACAGTGCAGAAGATAAACACAGTGATTTGAGGCTAAAAGTTATATCCGTCTTATGAATTGCCAATAGTTACACACGAAGATTGGGAAAATAGCATGTTAAGTCATAGCTGCTTCTTTGAAAAAGTAAGGTATCAAATATTAAAACACAAAACTATTTCTGTAAGATCAAATGTCATATTCGAGGCAATTGAGTATGCGTTAACTGTTTTTTGAACCTCTTCAATTTAGAAGCAACAAGAATGAGTTCCCGCTAGCGTAGTTGGTTAACGCAACAGTCTAAAGCTCACAATTTTTGTAACGGATGCAGGTTCGAATCCAAGCCTGGCAAAATGTGTAATATTTTGTCGATAATTCATTTCTGTAATGACATACTTTATTAGGAAGAGAAGTTTCAGGATTTTAATTTTATTATTATTATTGTTTGAATGCTTTATAGTTAAATAAAATTTAACACTCAATAATATTTTGTATAAATGATTTTATATTTAAAATATATAAGCTAAAATATTTTGCATGTAATTATCAATTAAATAAATTGAGCTGATCTACAATTTTCATTATATTTTCTGACCATTATCAAGAATAAATATGTGTGTGTGTCAAAAAGAAAAGTCTGTCGTTCTTTTCCGTAAAAAATATAACGGAAAGAAAGAAAAGTATTCGTATATAGTCCAGGCAATAGAGACCGTATAGGGACTCTACCTAGCAAAATTAATGGTAGTACTGAAAATCGGCTTTCTAGATGTTTTTTGGGTCGCTGAATCCGAATTTGTAACTTCCCACCAAAATTTCCCCCGGCAACCCCCCCCCCCATTTTGGTAAAAAGCCCCCCAAAAAAGGTTTTTATTAAAAAAATTATTATTTTAGGGGAAAAGTAGCTAGAAAGTCAGAAAGTAAACAAAATTTGCAACAAATTAGATATATGAGATTATGACTTAGGATGAAGGGGAAAGGGGGATCTGCCTCGGAACATGCGCCGCAATGCTGCGTGGACTAAGTTGCGCAATTCCACTTAACCACTCACACGTTTACATTAGCCATCCCATCTTCCCTCCGAACTTTCTCTATAAGGTTTACTTTAAATTTTTTGGGTCGCTGAATCCGAATTTTTAACTTACCCCCAAAATTTCCCCCCCCCCCGAAAACCCCCCAAATTGTTATTTTTAACTTAAATTTCTTGTTGTTTTAGGCGAAAAGCATTACGAAATTCAGAAACTAGACAAAATTTGCAACAAACAGGATATATGACATTATGACGTAGGATAAACGGGGAAAGAGGGGGCTGCCTCGGAACATTCCCCGCGCGCTTTTCCAAAAACAAAATTTTTTCAAAAAATCAATTTTTTGGGGAGTTGCCGGGTGAAATTTTGGTGGGAAGTTACAAATTCGGATTCAGCGACCCAAAAAACATAAAGTGAGTCGAAATCCAGAACTAGTATTAATTTTTCCAGATAAAATCCCCTATTGCCTGGACTTCATAATTTAGTGCACGTAGCGCCGCAGTGCATGTTCAGAGGCAGCCCTCACCCTCCCCGTTCATCCTAATTCATAATGTCATATATCCTATTTGTTGCAAATTTTGTCTAGTTTCTGAATTTCATATGATTTTTTTTAATAAAAACCTTTTTCGGGGGGCTTTTTACCAAAATTTGGAGAGGTTGCCGGGGGAAATTTTGTTAGAAGTTACAAATTCGGATTCAGCGGCCCAAAAAACATCTAGAATGCCAATTTCCAGTACTACCATTAATTTTGCCATGTAAAATTCCATATTGCCTGGACTATAAGAGCTATAAAAGAAATTACCTTGATATCCAGGTTAAAAATAAAATTCATGGCAGGTTTTAATCGTCGTGTTTAAAAAAAAAATAAATAAATAAATAAATAATTGGAAATAAAAATTGTTATTTTTCAAAAAAAAAAAAAAAAAAAAAAAAAAAAGAAAGAAAGAAAAAGAGGCCGTAGTAAGTAAAAATAAATTCTCTACCCGGCATTTTTAGGTAAATTTCTGATAAAAGCAAGCATAATTGGTTGTAAATTATAAGCTTGAAATTCTTTCACTTCATTGAATAGGTTAGACTGACGGCATCCTCTATCACCTTAAAGAAATAAGTATCACTTATGAAATAGAGAAATTCGTCATTCAATAATTAATTTAAAAGAAACTAATTAAAAATTCAAGATTTTTTCTGATGAAGTTATTTACCGTTAAATCTTGACAGGCACTATCTAATAAGAATTTAAATACGAGAAATGGTGAAAAAACCTATCATGAAGAAAAACGCATTTTTACAAGAAATCGTTTCCATGACAGCCATTGCTTCAAAGCTAAATTTTGAAAACAAACCAAAACTAAAAAAATAATATTTTTTGTATAGAAACATGATTTAAATGTCATTTTAAGCAGGAAAAAACAGAGAAATTTTTAACGAAATAAGATATTTTTGCAAAATTTGAAGATTTTTGTGTCCCGGACACCCTTAAAACAGACTAGAACGGCTTAACCAGAACGGATTTTTTCCCATCCCTATGCGATTCCGCTTACACAGGCTTTACTGCAATAATATCTCAATTTAGTTAACGTTTATTATAAGATGCATTGTTATTAATATGATGCATATGATGCATATGATGCATATGATCATTATATATATATATATATACAAACTCAAAATTTTTACATGCTTACTTAAAAAATCCTCTTCGTAAAAGTGGTGTTTCCAGTTCAAATAATGGTAAATAAAATCAACAAATCTATTTTTCAAGTTGATAAGTAAGAAAGGACATGCAAACACAGAAGCTTCAACTTTTTACAATTTCATGGGAGCAGTAATAACTTTTCAAATGTGTAATATGCCTGATAATCCATAATATTGGACTATTTTAAAATCATCCAAAAACATTGCTTGAATACTATAAGCTATAGGGTGATTCATTTATAAACTCAGCAAAGATTTTATCCTGATAAGTTTTGAACCAATGACTTTACATTTTCAAAATTTATATTAATTTATATAAAATACGCACAGACTTAAAGACAAACTGAATAATGAGCATTTGTCTTGGTAGCAGGCGTGTTTGAATTTTTAAAAAGCACAGCTGAGGCACTGATTATTTCCTTTCAGCCTCTTTTTCTTTATAAATATTTTCATAAGCTGTAACGCTTATTTTATTTTCTGAATTTTCAATGTATGTACTTTTTAAATTCCTAATTGTTTTTAACGTGGCTGACAGGACATACTTATTCGTACTCCTTGCAAATATTTGCTCACAAATTTCGGATGATAATTCATTGGGAAAATTATAATTCTTTTTAATAAAGGTTCGCTGTTCGATATTTTGTCGTTATGAAATGTTTTTTTTTTCTTAATTTCGGTCATATTTGAAAATAATGTCTAGCACTATTCCTAATTAAAAATGCTTAAAAGCTGTTTATGACATATCGATAACATTCTTTAATTAAAAAGTCCAAAAAATAGAGTCGATTAATTTTATGACTCTCGTTATTAACCTTTTTCAATGGAAACTTAATAAAAAATTCCAATAAAACTGTAAACAAATTTATTTTATATAAAAAAGATAAAAGAGAATGATTAAATTTCAAAGTTTGGACTGATGAAAAAACTATTTGTGCATATGTGCAGTATACATATAGAAAAACAGACAGAAAAAATACATGCAAAGCCTATGACAAACTCCAATTAAATTACATATATTTGTTTAGATATATTTCTTTATCAAAAAAGTATATAATAAATAGAAAACTGGATGTTATACTTTAACGTTCAAGCATTTTAGTATGAAAGTAATATAGAACTGAAAATTCTATAGCTTTTTTACGCATGGTAAACAGTAATCCTAAGTAGGTTAATTTGTGTATTGTGCATTTCTTTAATACTACAAAAACTATAAAACTTGAAACGCTATGTCCTTACTATAATTTTTATGCACTTCAGTACATTTCTAAAAAAGTATTTTGATTTTTAATGAAGTATGAATTTGATATGAAGACAAAGTACTTAGATTTTCATCAAAATCTAATGAGCTTTTGAAAAGCATTACCAATAGTTTTTCTACTACTAAGCCTTAAGACGGGATTTAATTTTTTCTAACTGATCCATTTTTCAAGAAGAAAATTCCTTTATAATTGAAACTAATACATTTAAAGTGATTTGTAGGAAGAACATACATTTGTACAATTACCAGCTGTCATGTCCAGTACAATAAAAATTTTAATGAACAATTAGATTTCCATTTGTAAACCATTTTGAGAAAATATGAGGAATTTATTTATCACTGATATAGCAGATCTTCAGTAATGATGAACATTCACAAAGCGTATCAAATACATGTAAATTAAAAGTTTATCATAGTGAAATATGTACAAAAAATATTGAGAAATATTCAGAAAAGTTTGATATTTTCGACCTTAATGACCTGAGTCAATCAAGTTTTTTTAATAAGCCAGTAATTCAACCTAAGGTTTTGAATTTTATAACTGCATTCAGTCAAACAAGAATTTGTGAAAGTTTTTTTCATGTATGTTTGAGTACAATAAGCATATTTCATGTAATCTTCCATATTAAATTGAAATTTTTTTCCTGTTTTTCCTGATAAAGGTATTATTCCGCTTTCATCAGTAGAAGCATATATACAGGGTGCCCACTCTCAATGGTGTCCAATGGTTAATTCCTAAACCGTTAGTCATAGACATATAGTTCCAATTTACAGAAATAAAAAACGTTTTAAATGAGGTAAATAAATATTTTAAAAGCGATTTGGGTCAATAAAAACTTTTCTTAAAAAATTACGAAATTTAAATTTTTATATGGTCCCCCTGTCCTATAAGTTATATTTAGTAACATTTTCCTATTACACTGACAAGTAAAACAAAAAAAGTCCCGTTCATATAACATTAAAACTGACCGAGTTATGAAACTTTAAAAATGCATGACTTATACCATTTTTCTACAACTGAATACAGATGAGTTTCGCTGTGCATTGAGGGGCCATATACCAAGTGCTTAAAGTGTTCGAAAAACTTATTTCATCTGTATCTGCGCTTTGAAAAAATCGTACAAGCATTACGATTGGGTTAACTTTTATTAAGTTTCGGATTGACTAAAATAATTGTATTTTAACATATGTTTTATTTTGTAAGGATTGCAGATTGTTTCTTTTCATGATTTCTTTTAACAAAAATTATGCTATTTTTATAAGTGTTTATTTAACTTCAACGATCGTATGTATGTTTTTCCAGTTCAAAATTTGTACTCGAACTTTAACTCACTTTCAAATATCCGACCGATATTAAATTTTACATATTAACGAAAACCCGATGACAATCTAATATTATTGTTTTCAGTGGTTACGTTTATCCTTATTTTAGAGGATAATACAAAAAAAAATTCCGATAGATTACCGCCAAGAAGTTTAAGAACAAGTTTTAGATTAGATAACACAAGACTGCAATGGTTGTTTTTTTTTTCTAAACTTTTATGTTTTTTTGTTTTTTTTTTAGCACTGAATCAGAAAATTACCTTAATTTTTAACCGTCGTCAGGATTTTTCGCAAATCATAAATTGTCAAAGTTAAAAAAATAACAAAATAAAAAAGTAAAAAAATAATAAAAATTGGATACTATAAAATAGAGGAGATAACTGTATTTTGACTATATCTGAAAATAACCTTTATTTTTAAGCATCACGTTAGAATTTTTTTGAAAATCATAAATGCCAAAATTAAACTATAGCGAAAATCTGATACTATAAAACAGATGTAAAATTCTTTTAACTTAATTTAATTTTATTTAATTTAATAATTTATTCAATTTTATGGTTTATACTCGGATTCCTACAGCTAAACAGCTGAGGAATCCGATGAGGTGGGGGAGGAGGTTCAATTTTATCTTTGAATTTTTTAACTTTGAAATTTAGAATTTGCGAAAAATCCTGACATGATGGTTAATAAACAGTCAAGTGCGAGTATTACTCGCGCTCAGAGGGTTCCGTACAATAAATATATGAAATATTATTAAAAAATTGTTGCTAAAAGAATAATAAGATTTTGTAAAAAAACTATATAATGTAGGATTAGGTATAGCTGTATATGCTAGAAAAGTGGTTGCACATATATAACGTTATCACTTTAGTGGGGAGGGTGGGTCTGGCCAAGGCAATCTTGATATAACAGGCCAGGACAGTGTTTTCGACGCTAGGGGAATGGAGGGAAGGTTGAAATCTAATGCCTACCATGCTACAATATGAAGTTTATATCTAAAATAACATGCTTTTTTTTTTTTTTTTACTGTCGTTTATTTCATAAATAAAATTAATTTTGTTTCTCGATACTTATTTGTTTTCGTTGTTCTTATGTAAGAAAAATACAGGAAAATATAAATTTACTTCCCTTCATCAATATACAGGAAATCAATTTACAGGAATTATTACAGAATAAATAAATGCAAATTTCAAAAGAAAAATATCTAAAATTTACTGTATAATTATTGTAAAGTACACAGATTCAAAGTTCAAAGATATTAAATATCACTCCTGTCATTTAAAATAATAATAATAATAATGCCATACAAATATTAAGCTATCTTCATCTTTACACATTTAAACTAAGCTCAATTAATTTAAAAAACAAATAGAACTCCCTTTTGTAAGTATTAATATGGTATATAATTTTTTTTTAATTCACATTAATGTTTAAAAACTAACTGAATGAATGAAAAAGGCATTTATTTATTTAATATTTATAAAACAAAACTCAAACAAAAACTTAAATCTTTACTTTTCAATAAATTTGAAATTGAATATCATGGTAATTATTATACTTTTATATATATATATATATATATATATATATATGTATTGTTTACATGTATATTTAATGTCTATCAAAATATATTACAAATAATCGGTTATGGAGTTAATCAGTTACATAAAGTTAATTCTTGAGGTGTTTATGTTTTTCTCAGTTCAGAGAGTACAATTGAGTAACGAATACAACTACATTTTATCATTATTTGTAAGTTATTATTATAAAACAAAATTTCACTGGAATTCTAAAAAATCATCTAAAATAATGAAAAGTTATTGGGTATCTTAGATATATTTATTGTATAAAACAGCTGTAACAGAGCGTCTTTAAAACTTCACTTTGGAATAGATTTGGTTTTTATCATTATTAATAATAAAATAATAAAATAAAATTTCATATGAATTCTAAAGAAGAAAAAAAATAATCTAAATGAATGATGTGGCATGAATGATGGGGCATGTATTCTAGATATAGTTATTGTATAAAACAGCTCTAACATAGAAGTTTGTAAATCTCTGCCTTACAATTGATGAAGTACAGTAATATTAAATTTAAAGAAAGAAAGGGAAAAAAAAATATATATATATAAAGGGTCTAGCCGGATAAGCATGGCGAAATGGCCTCCACGGCCGATGTTTGAAATAACATGTGTGGTAATAAGGCATGAGAATACAATATAGAGTGTTTTTAGCCTCTGACCTTGAACTGTCCTTGAGATAATCGGGGAAGTATGCGCCGGTGCTACTATTTTTCAAATAGGTTTTTCTCAAAAAGTACAAAAGTTAAAAAAATGAAACCAACGCCAATTATTGAAGAATTTATTAGTTCACATTATATATTTTTTTCACATTTTTACAAAAATTTTAACATAGAAAAATAAACAAAAATATTTAAAAAAAATTATTAATGTAGTAATTTTATATTTACACCAACTAAAAAACTACAGAATAAGCCTCAAAGTATGTACTTTTAAGAAAAAAAAATTTCGTTAAAATCGAAGATTTTTGAGTTATAAAAAAAATAATGTTAGCAACTTGCTAAAATATTCGTAACTTTCCCTGTTTGCATTTGCAGAAATACGCTATTATCAATGCATTGGTCGATTCATGACATTTGCACTCGGGCAGGATGCGCAGCGCGCCAAAATAAGAGAATGTTTCCACAGATACCACTTCCCTATAGGTTTGTTTCCTGTTTGTAAACGTTCTGTTATTTTGGCGTAATGCGCATCCTTCTCGCATAATAATATCAAGAATTCACAAACAAAATGGTAACATTTGCCTACGATGATTTTCACATAGAAGAAAGCTATGGGGCTGAACAGTGTACATATATATCGTATCACTTTAGGGGGGAGCGTGTGTGTGTGTGTGGGTGGTTGGGGGTCTAGCACTTGACATCGTAGGATATCTGTAGGGGAAGGGGTTTTAACATTTGATATCGTTACATATCGTTATCATTTTTGATCAAAACAAAATTTACTTTTTTGGTATCTTTTTCTTTACATCCGTTATCTTAAGTTTTTTAGGTCAGTTTCTTCTTTTTATGAAAATACAAAGTTATAATTAAAACCACTGAATGATTATAAAACATTTCATTCCAAAATAGGGAATAACCCAACGTTTGCCATTAATATTCTCCTGCCATATGCGTACATACTTCATTGTTAGAGAAACCAGATTCAAAATTATACTTGTTATTTTTGCTAGTAAAAGATGGGGAAGAATGTTGTCCGCTTGTTTTGTTTACAAGAAGTTCTGTTTAGCCCCGTGCAAGGACGAAGTGCAAGAAGACAATATTACTGTTCAATGCGTTATGTAAAAAAGAGTTATTATTAAAAACTTTTAAATAATATTTATTTAAAATGTTATTTGGTATAAAGTTATTTCTTATATAACAGTGATATCTTATGAATTTCTTCTCTTTATTTAAATAAGTAAAATATGCAAATAAAAAATGTACAACCGTACCTGTATATTATTGCAAACGTACAAAAAGAAAAAAAAGGGAAAACAATTGTAAAAATAAAAAGAATTTTTAAACACTGATAACAACATTATTAGGGGGAGATGGATTCAAGGAATGATAACGTATGAAATCGGAAGTTTGGGAGGGGGTCCGGAATTTCCAAAAAGTTGATAACCTTATATATCTACAATCCCTATAGCTTCACCTGCACAATGGACTACACCATTGACTTGATATGAGAGATATGATTATGAGAGAAGGATGCGCAGTACTCAAAAATAACAGAATGTTTACAAACACGAAACAAACCTATAGGGAAGTGGTATGCATGGAAACATTCTCTGATTTTGGCGCATTGCGCATCCTGTCCGATTGGAAATAAACCGAATCGACCAATGCATTGATAGTAGGGTATTTCTGTGAATGCAAACAGGGAAAGTTACGAATATTTTAGCAAGTTGCTAACACTATTTTTTTATAACTCAAAAAGCGCATCTTCGATTTTAACGATTTTTTCACCCTAAAAGTACATACTTTGAGGCTTATTCTGTAATTTTTTGGTTGGTGTAAATATAAAATTACTACACTAATAATTCTTTAAATGTTTTTGTTTATTTTTTATGTTAAAATTTTTGTAAAAATGTGAAAAAAATATATAATGTGATCTAATATATTCTTCAATAATTGAAGGTGGTTTCATTTTTTTAACTTTTGTACTTTTTGAGAAAAACGTATTTGAAAAATATTGGCGCCGGCGCATACTTCCCCGATTATCTCAAGGATATTTCAAGGTCAGAGGCTAAAATCACTCTATATTGTATTCTCATGGTGAGCCTTATTGCCACACATGCTATTTCAAACATCGGCCGTGGGGGCCATTTCGCTATGCTTATCCGGCTAGACCCTTTATTAACATGTTTAATCTATGAAATCATATCTTGATTTATTTTTTCTCGGTGCAGAAAGTAAATAATTTATATTACAAATACAATAGAATTTTTGTTAGAAATACTAATCTCTTCAGAAATAGATAAAACTTGTATATCAATTTAATTGCTTTTCAAAAACACTTAATGTCAGCAATAAGTTAAATTGTTTACATCATCCATCCTGTTACGAAAATAAAACATTACTTCCTGTTTCATCTTTTGAACTGTCAATAAAATGCTATAAAAACTTACATTATAAAGCTGCAATATTGACATTATAAAGAAGTATATCTAAAATTTATTGACTTTAAATGAAAATAAGTATTTTATTAAACAACATACCCTTGAATTTATTTATGTATTTAATGCAATCAGAACAATGTTTTATACCGAATTATAACCGAAATGATGTAGTGTATTTTTCACCAGGCCCATTAGATATGCAGTTCGGAATGCAGCAATATCGGGCCATTTTTTCAATGTATCCAAGTACGCATTCTCTCACAATTTAACGAAAGTTTTACACAGTATCTTTTCCGTTTTTAATCTTTTACAGAATTTAAATCATCTCGTTTTAAACCACATTAATCCAAATTTTTCATCTAACGAAAAAGTGTTACAAACTATCAAAGCAAAGCACGTGTTCACTGCTCACACCATAGCAATACGCAGAACAAACAGAAGAGGAATCGGAGCGAGGTTAAGATTTCAAATCTCTTTCCCTCCTTTGATCGCGTGACACTCCCCAGAGCGACCTCTGTCCAAGCCCGGTATAATCAAGTAAGCCCTGGTCTGGCACTTGTTTTCATAAGATATCTCTGAGAAGAGGGAGAAGGTGGGTTTGCTTTTTGATATCGTTATCATTTTTGATCCAACCAAACTTTCCTTTTTTCCGTAACTTTTTCTTTACATCCAAATAGTCTGTTACCTTTATTATTTTGCCCCACCAGTGGCCGAGAGGTTCTGATCTCGAAGCTGGTAGATGGGAAGTGCTGGGTTCGAACCCAATCGCGCCTGTCGACCTAATCGTTCGGAGTTTTCGTGGTTTTCTTCGAACCTTGGATTTCCAAGCGTTAATACGGGTTAGGTTCCCTTAGAAAGACCCCCACGAAGGGCACTCCCCACCTTAGGGCCTATATCCATCGTGTTGATAATTAGCCGTCATAAACACAACCAATCAACCAACCAACCTTTATTATTTTTTTATGTTTTTATGAAAATACAAATCCTTTATTAAAGCCATTAAATGTTTATAAAATCATTTCATTCCAAGATTTGGAACACGCCAACCTTTGCCATTCCTGTTCTTCTGCCATATGCGCATATAATTCGCTGTTAGAGAAATCAGACAACATAATATGTGGAAAATGATAATTGCGTTTGCTAGTAAAGAAAGACAAATAATGTTGCCCACAGTTTTATTGACAGTGCTGCCACAGGCGACTATTTTCCTATTCTGTTCGCACCCCTACTTAAAAAAAAAACAAAAAAAAAAAACAGATTTTGTATAGCATATTTCTCTTGCAAATGTTTTCGCACAGTATATCAATGATTTTTCAATTTCCCACTATTAGTTCACACTCTCCCTATATTTATTTATATATTTATATATCTTGTTCAAATTTTCAATCGTTAATAAAATACTCATTATTCATCCTATCAAGCTGAAATAAATTTTTTTAAACTTGTACTGGATGACAATGGATGTTAATACAGTTTTTGCAAATATTAATTCATTCGTTAAATTTTAATTAATTAATTTTAGTTTTGCATGGGAAACAAAATGGCGGCCATTGGTTATTGAAGATCAATGAAGGTATTTTCAATAAGTGCTTACCATAGGGGGACCCTGTTCTGTCGCCAAATACTGCCAATATATCGCAATATATCGCAATTGCGATATATCGCAACATATTGCGCAACATATCGCATCATATTGCGATATTATTTAGGCACTATTAGGATATTATTCAGGCGCAACATATCGCAACATATTGCGATATATCGCAAAATGTGGCGGCCAAAATGAGTCGCCAAAAGTGACGCCAACTTGGCGATATCGCTAAACTTTCGCAAAATTTATTTCCTTTATTGATATTTTATTGACGACTTGAATCCGCAAAGTATGCAACTAATAGATGTATAATCATACATGTATATCACTGTAAGTGCACAAAAAGAAAAAAAAGAATCTAAAAATAAAATAATTTTTTGATATTGACAACGATATCATCGGATGGGGGATGGGGGGTGGGTTATATAATGATAACGTATGATAACATAAGGGAGGAAAGGGGTCCAAAATTAGCAAAAGTTTCATAACGTTAATAATTATAATAGGCCCAAAGTATGATTGGGTATCCCATAAAAGTTCAAAGAGATATGAAGCCTAAATAATATCAAATATTTCTATTCTGTATAACTCTTTTTTAATCTTATACCTTATCCTAACTTGTTTTTTTTTTTTTTATGAACTTACTGCGGTACTGACAATAAAAGTGGTGCATATTTAAACTTCATTTGGCATTTCATAAAACTAAATTTAGCGTGGTAATAAACTTTTCTTTTTACAGTGTAGCAAAAACAAAAACCTTGTTCAAAGTTTAAACTTGGCATTGTGCTAAGAGTGCTTCGAAAGGAGGTCGCAAAGTTGATACGACGCCATGGTCAGTGCCGCGTTTTTCCAGATAGGTTTTTTATTAATTTTTAAAGACACAGGAGGTGTATTGAAAGGTCCACTCAATAGAAAGTAGTAGCAAATCCCATAGTATTTATGTGATTAATTCTAATTAGTCTCTTTTTAAAAACTTGACGTTTATTGCTTTTATACTGCTACTGGGCATTGCATTATGCAAATATATCATCAAAAGCTGTTATCTAGGTTTTGAAATCTGATGATATATAGAGTAAGCTGCCCCTGTCATTATATATGTCCAAACCGTCCGTAATTTTAAGGATTAAGATCTCGGCTAATTACCGATCATTTAAAAAAAAATCATTATCTGCAATGCTTTTATACTTCTGCTACGAAAGGTACCTCCAGCGCTCCTCAACACGTTTGCTGAATGCCCGCAAATCGAAATTTGTGTGTAACGGAAAAATGCGCTTTTCTCAAAAACTATGTGACTTAGGATAATCGTTATAATTGTCCTGCAAGGTTTAAATTACTGCCTACTCCTTCTAATTTTTACATAATTTTAGTTTCAGTAGATTCAGAAATAGATGGGGGTAGCATATTTTTTCACTACATTTTCGACGATATCTCTGAAAATGTAATACCTAAAATTAAAAGAAATGTATTTTAGAGTTCAGCATTACGAAATGTTTCACACGATACCCCACGCGATATACAAAGAAAAGATTTTTTTTTCAAGTAACTTAATTAGCCCCTCTTCATTTTCCCTAAATATATTTGTGAATGTTTAATAATCTTTAAATATGTGGATCAATAGTCTTTATTCTTCCCTCAATTTGAACTTTCCACGTCCCATAGCTTACAAGTAAAATGACTGTGACAGACAGACACAAGAGTGATCTTATAATGGTTCCGTTTTCACTTTTTAAGTACGGAACCGTAAAAATGAAGGTCATTTTCGGATTCAGCGGTAAAAAATACATAAAAATAAATTTTCAAAAGTTAAAAACACAATAATGACATCTATTTTATAGTATCAAATTTTCATTTCTTTTTCTAACTTTGAAATTTACGATTTGCAAAAAATCTTAACGTGATAGTAAAAAAGGAAGGTCAATGTCGGATTCAGCGGTACAGAACACATAAGAATCAACTATCAAAAACTAAAACTGTTAATTTTCATAATTTTATTTAACAAAAATTCTGTTTTTTTTTCTTATTATATGTTTTTTACAAATTGTATATTTTGCATTAATATGTCAGAATTATAAAAGATTTCAAAATTATATTGCAATGTTAATTTTAATCTCAACCATTTTTTTTAATATATCAGACGAAATTATATTTCTTCTAAATTTGGGAATGACCCCTAATTTGCAGCAAAAAATATGCTCCAACTTTAAACAGTTATTACTCGGCCAATTTTAATCGTAGACTGACGGGACTTTTTTTTTTTTTTTTTTTTGTCTTACTTGTCAGTGTAACAGGAAAATTTTACTAAATATATAGGACCGGGGGGACCGTATAAAAAATAAAATTTCGTAATTTTTAAAGAAATGTTTTTATTGAGCCAAATTTTTTAAAAAATATTTCTTTACCTCATTTAAAACATTTTTACTTTCTTCTATCTTTACAAGAAGAAAGTATTGGTTTCATGAAAATTTTCGAATTCCAGTTTTCGACGTATTTACACGTTTAATGGGTCAGAGATTCCAAAAAACATGTTTTTACAAAATGTTTGTCTGTGAGTCTGTCTGTCTGTCCGTCCGTCTGTCTGTATGTGACACAAATTTTGTGGGCGCTCTATCTCAAGAACTAATGCACGGAATTTAATAAAAAGTTATATTCCGCTAGTCCCTAATATAGATTGGTGCTGATTAGTTTTTGCTGTAAATCGTCCTGCAGGTGGCGCTGCTATGTAGCATTTTGCAGGATTTCTGCAAAAGCTCTATCTCAAGAACTAATGCACGGATTTTTATAAAACTTCAGGTTCCGTTAGTCCTTGACATGAATGGTTGCTGTTTACGTTTTGGTGTAAATCGCCCAACAGGTGGCGCTGCTATGTTGCATTTTGCAGGATTTACACTATTTTCGCAGTAGCTCTATCTCAAGAACTAATGCACATATTTTCATCAAACTTCGGATTTAGTTAGTCCTTTATATGAAATGATGCTGACTACGTGTTGGTATAAATCGCCTAATAGGTGGCGCTGCTGTGCTGCATTTTGAACTATTTCCTCAATAGCTCTATCTCAAGAACTAATGCACGAATTTTCATCAAACTTCAGATTTAAGTATAACTTGATTAATATTGCTGCTGATTATGTGTTGTTGCAAATCGCTCAACAGGTGGCGCTTCTATACTGCATTTGTCATGATTTGTGCAATACCTCTATCTCAAGGACTAATACACGAATTTTCCTCAAACTTCATATTCAGTTAGACGGTGACATAAGTTGGTGATAATTAGGTTCTGGTGTAAATAACCCAATAAGTGGCGCTTCTATGCTGCATTTTGCTGGATTTACACGATTACAGCGACAGTCATACCTCGAGAACTAATGCACGGAATTTCATATTTTTAGAATTCTCATGATGAACACAGATTGCCATTTAATTTGGCACTGAGATAGTGAATTTTGAAGTATTGACATGTATGAGATAGAAGAAAGTTTTGTGATGGCCACAACATACTAGTTATAATTTGAACTATATGTCTATGACTAACGGTTTAAGAATTAGCCATTGGACACCGTTGAAAGTGGACACCTTGTATATTTTTTGCACCTGTTGGCCATCGTGTTTCTTTCATTTCTGCGTCATTGGCTAGAATCCACTAGTTATTCTTTCTAAAGATAGCTGTGTAATGTCCTTCAGTAATAGTTAATCCATAATGAAAAATAGCCGATAAAAGATGATAAAATTTTCCTGAAATTTTTATTTTAGAATTAAGAATTCACTGTAAAAAAAAAAAAAGAAAAAAAAAGAAAAAGGGAATAAAATACGGAAATACCACTGGCAATCGAGACGCCAGTACTATTTCCGTATTTTAACTTAAGTTTTACCTCGTAAATATAAAACTAGTCGGATGTACCAACCCCAAAACTTTCTACTATCTCATACATGTCAATACTTTAAAATTCGTAATCACTGTGCCAAAATTAAATGGCAACCTACTTTAGATTTAATGAGCAAACCGTGTTAAATGCAGCACATCAGCACCACCTATTGAGCGATTTACAACAACGCGTAGTCAGCATAATTTCATATCAAGGACTAACTGAATCTGAAGTTTTATGAAAATGTGTGAATTAGTTCATGAGACAGAGCTACTGCGGAAATCGTGTAAATCCTTCAAAATGCAGCATAGCAGCGCCACCTTTTGGGCAGTTTACACCAAAAAGTAAACAGCACCAATTCATATCAAGGCGTAAATTAATCTGAAGTTTTATAAAATTTGTGCATTGGTTATTGAGATAGAGCTATTGCTGAAATCCTACAAAATGTAGCATAGCAACGCCACCTGTCGGGTGATTTACACCAAAAACTAATCAGCACCAATTTATATCAAGGACAACCTGAATACAAATTTTTATTAAATTCCGTTCATTCGTTCTTGAGATAGAGCGCCCACAAAATTTCTGTCACAAACAGACAGACAGACTCACAGACAGACATTCTGTAAAAACATGTTTTTTGGAATATCTGACCACTAAAACGTGTAAATCCGAAGAAAACTGGAAGTCGAAAAATTTCTCGAATCCAATACTTTCTTCTTGTAAAGATAGAAGAAAGTAAAAAAAAAAAAAAAATGGAAATTACAGGAGCGGTGATTCTGTAATTTTTACGTCGTTTATTTTCATTAAGTTATTAATAACTAGTATGTTGTGGCCATCACAAAACTTTCTTCTATCTCATACATGTCAATACTTCAAAATTGACTATCTCAGTGCCAAATTAAATGGCAATCTGTCTTCATCATGAGAATACTAAAAATATGAAATTCCGTGCATTAGTATCATGCCGTCACATTTCCGTGCATATCGAGGTATGACTGTCACTGAAATCGTGTAAATGCAGCAAAATACAGCATAGCAGCGCCACCTATTGGGTTATTTACACCAGAACCTAATTATCACCAACTTATGTCAACGTCTAACTGAATATGAAGTTTGAGGAAAATTCGTGCTTTAGTTCTTGAGATAGAGGTATTGCACAAATCATGACAAATGCTGCATAAAAGCGCCACCTGTTGAGCGATTTGCAACAACACATAATCAGCAGCAAAAGTAATCAAGTTATACTTAAATCCGAAGTTTGATGAAAATGTGTGCATTTGTTCTTTAGATAGAGCTACTGCTCTATCCTGCTGGATAGTGTAAATCCTGCAAAATACAGCATAGCAGCGCCACCTGTTGGGCGATTTACACCAAAAAGTAAACAGCATCCATTCATGTCAAGGACTAACGGAATCTGAAGTTTTATAAAAATACGTGCATTAGTTCTTGAGATAGAGCTTTTGCGGAAATCCTGCAAAATGCTACATAGCAGCGCCACCTGCAGGGCGATTTACACCAAAAACTAATCAGCACCAATCTATATCAGGGACTAGCTGAATATAAATTTCTATTAAATTCCGTGCATTAGTTCTTGAGATAGAGCGCCCACAAAATTTGTGTCACATACAGACAGACAGACATTTTGTAAAAACATGTTTTTTCGAATCTCTGACCCATAAAACGTGTAAATCCGTCGAAAACTGGAATTCGAAAATTTTCATGAAACCAATACTTTCTTCTGGTAAAGATAGAAGAAAGTAAAAATTAGAAATTGCAAGGGTATATGTTATTTTGTTGCTACTATCTCATATCTTTGGTGAAATTTTCCTATTGTTCCACCATTCCAATCATTTGTAATTATCATCAGTTTCTTCCCAATGATCAAATGTTGTTTTAAACATACCGGGTGTCCCAAAAAGGACTGACTGATTTTAAAATTCAATAACTTCCAAACGGTGACAGATATTAAACAAATTCTTGCAGGAGGGTTATGCATAAAGTCAAAAGTTTTATTACAGTGATTTTCGATTTTAGTTCGAATTACAAACAATAGATGGCGCTGTAAGCAATAGTCGCTAAATACAGGCTCGATTTTTGGTCCTTTCTGTTGCTCCATGCAGAAAAAGGAGATGGAAATGTATTATCCGGGCCACGAAGTACCAAAAATCGAGCCTGAATTTAGCCTCTATTGATCGCAGCGCCATCTATTGTTTGTAATTCGAACTAAAATCGAAAATCACTGTAAAAAAACTTTTGACTTTATGCATAACCCTCCTGCAAGAATTTTTTTAATATCTGTCATCGTTTGGAAGTTATTGAATTTTAAAATCAGTCAGTCCTTTTTGGGACACCCGGTATTTTGGATCGAAACTGTGCTAGATGTAATTGGAAAACGAACAACTGTTTCTTCAGTTTCATTTACTTCAGTATAATTGCAGTTTCGACAGAATAATGTGTGTTTTTGTGTGTATGAAAACATATCCTTTAATGATGTAAAGTTTAATAATACGTCTTCAAAAAACTGCGTGTTTATGTCACTACCACCTGGGGGTTGCAGGAACAAAAAACGTTCTATAATTGCGGTTTTTGTGTTATGGAAGAGCCTAGAATAATGAAATTCGGAATGGTAGCTACTTGTAGAATATCAAATGATCTCTGAGAATATTTTCTAAAAAATTGAAATTTAAATCTGGTGATAATGCGCGAAAACCGTTGTTAAAAACGTTCTAAATTGGGATTTCTATGCAATCTCAGGAAATACTGAACCGATTTCAAGCATAATGGTTAAAAATGGTGGTGGCAGTTCTTGTTTTATGCCTTTTTCTACTGCCCAAAGGGGGTGCAGAAGCAAAAAACGTTCTAAAAATTAAAGTTTTGTGTTATGGAAGTACCTAGATTCATGAAATTTGGCATGGTATACATTTATACGATATAAATGATCTCTAAGAACATTTCTTTAAAAATATGAAATTTAAAGGGGGTGAAAATGCGCGAAAAGCATTTTAAATGCCGATTTGTGAGTAATCTCATGAAGAATCAAACTGATTTCAAAAGTAGTGGTAGGACATTGATGCTGACAGCCTCTGCTCTAAGACAGACGCTATTTCATGTCGTTGTCACTACCACCTGGGTTTACAGGAGCAAAAAACTTTCTAAATGGCAATTTTTGCGATCGGTAGGGGCTAGCAACTTGAAATTAGACATGGTATATATTTATTAGCTATAAATGATCTTTAAGAACAGTTTCGAAAAAATTGGAAATTTAAAAGGGGTGAAAATGCGCGAAAAGCGTTCTAAAAACGTTTTAAATTGCGATTTCTACGCCATCTCAGGAAATATCAAACCGATTTCAAAAGTAATGGTTGCAAATTGATGGTGACAGTCCCTGCTCCAACATAGGCTATATTTTATGTTGCTGTCACTCCTATCTGGGGGTTTCAAGAACAAAATATGTTCTAATTTGCGTTTTTTATTGCACGACTGATGGTTCTAACATTTTGAAATTTGGCATGGTAATTACTTACAAGATGCAAATGCTTTTTAAGAACGGTCGAAAGAAAATTCCAAATTTAAAAAGATGACATGAGTTTAAAGTGTTCTAAAAATGTTCTAAGTTACAATTTTTATGCAATCTTATCAAATACTAAACCGTTTTAAAAATAATGGTGACAAATTGTTGGTGATAGAACCTGCTCAAACATAAGCTATATTTTATTTCTGTGCCACTACCACACTGCAAATCCTCGAAACATATTTTACTCACAATACAAGGCATTCATAAACGCCTGAGATGCCAAGAAGTGTTTCCAATCTGTTTAATGCGGTCCCAGGTGTTTGAGAATGTGTGACAAAATGCGTTTCCGCATCAACTTTGATAAACATTGAATGGCAAACGAAACACATGCGTATAACAGAACACAATCAGAACGCATCTCAATGAACACCATGTTCCGTGTTAAATTAAGATATTTTTGTCCGAGAAGAGAACTTTTTGCAGCTACGGTGGGAAACTGAGCTTTCTAAAAATTAATTAATAAAAAAAAATTGAAATTTTTCGGGTGGGGATTTCTTTTAGGCATCTCTGTGGTGTGGATAAGAGGGGGGGGGGTCGGGTCACTGCAGAGCAAGCCTAGACCCCCCCCGGAAAACGTCACAACTAATGAATTGCATTCCATGTGCGCTGTTAAGCGAAAGGCTCTTGTCCCTTGCTGGATTTTTACATTTAATTAACAGAAAAATTGTTTACCTCTATATATTTTGAAAAAAAAAAAAAATAGAGGACAATAAAATGTATTTTTTTCAAGTGATTAAACACTAAGACCAAAATAAATTAAGATTTTTCGTCAGCAGGGCTCCCCCCCCCCCCCGTCCCCTGATTCTTAAACCCACCGTAAAAGTTCATTTACGGTGGGTTCTGTTTTTCTTTTTATGTTCATTTTTTAAACATTATCTGAAACGGGAACGGGTGGGTGGGGAGTGCTTTTACTTAAAATAAAAGAAAGTAAACTATGTTTCGATTATTAGTACTTCGGGAAATTAGATCTTTTCCAATATCTTTATCATCCTTGGCATTGTTGAATTCAGACACTTTTCTCCGGGGGGGGGGGGGGGGGTATTGTACTTTTTGACCATTGAAAACACAAAATCTCAAATCTTTCGGGGGGGGGACATCTCAATGCTCCGGGGGGGGATGTCCATCCCCTGGAAACCCCTGAATTCAGCACTGATCCTTGGTAGACAGCACGCAATAAATATTGTTGCATAAAGAAGGTAACGGCATAAGTACAATATCCACCCCCCGTTATCCGTTAATATCCAACCCCCGTTCAGACACCGCAGAATCTAAAAACACGCTAATCTGATGGGTTTTAAAAATATTAGAGAAGATTGAATTATACTGAAAAAAGCTGTGCCGATCTCCATGTAAACGGGTTTCCATTCAATTCCCTGTGATTGCAAAAATTTAAGGGCGAATCAGTTGCTGTTAAGACATCCAATGATTGATTTCGTTTCTGATTAAAGAGGATCAGTTGAACATTTGAAAAGAAGCTAAAATAAAATAAATTAAGTATACAGAGTCTTTGTCTTCCGGCATTTTAAAACAATTTCTATAACAATACATAGCCTAAGTCATGTGACTATCATCAACAGTTCCGGGTGAACCACTTCGCTTTTTATATTCCTGGTGCCATTTTGGTACTTTAATATTAGCCAGGTACAGGTGATAAGTCGCCAAATATTATTCTATCACCATCATTTCATCTATATTATAATAGTCCAAGTCATGTAACTGCCATAAATAAATACCCTCTGATCCCTTCGCTTTTCGTATGAAAGTTTGGCCCAGATATCATATACGGCCCCATATCGGCGTGATTTTTTTCCGACGCTAATTTGGGGAAAACATCAACAGCATAAACAACATCCGGCTTATCAAATCAAGCAAAATAACGATACTATGGCGCCAGTTAAGTACCCGTTGCGTATATGACATTGGCGTCAGAAAAAAATAGCGCCAATATGTGACCGTATGTGGCATCTGTGCCGAAAGTTTTCCATTTCGATTTTAAAAAATCAAATTTTTTTTACGAATAATACTACATAAAACCATTGTCGCAAAGAATTCTTGGTACTGTTACGCTAGTTGGATGCAAATCTCGCCAATAACTATTTTTCAACTCGCCAGTTAGCATTTTTTTTTTTCGAGTGGTAAATTAAAAAATTGCTTTGAAGTTGAAATTAAATGTCATCGTTTGTTACATCATTTAATATTTGGCCAGATGCCATAGACGCACCCGGTTTGGCGTGTTTTTTTTTACGAAAATTTGGCGAAATCCTCGTTTTCGAATACTAGTTACATATGTATTTTTGGTACTACTTAGTTATCCCGTCGACCAAAAATCTATCACCAAACTATAAGATTAAATGCCAATAATGGTTGATCGTAAATGTCACATTCACTTGACTTTAAACAAGTGACAAGTCTTTACGTCATCAAGTGATTTTTATTTCGACGTTTTATTTGTATACTAGCAGGCTGAGCCCACTGCGCTGGTCCATTTTTCAAATAAACCTTCATTCAAACGAAATGGAGAATTTGACCCTGTATTTTAAATTAATATGGACCTTCAACTGGAAAGTCGTTCCGCATTTTCTGAATACGCATCGTACGCCATTGCGCTATTATATTATCTGATGCGTTAGGCGAAATTCAGGTAATTCAGAAGCAACTCTTTAGTACATCATGCAGAATTTGGGAGGGAAATGCAGTCATTTCAATCATCAGAAATATAAAATGTTCACTAATCACCACACTAATAAAAAAGAGAAAATTTGATTGCAGAGATTGACCACATAACTTAAGGAATGTTCGGGTTATTCACTTTCCTTTTGTTAGTTCTTTTACTCCGGTCTTCTCATCTTGGTGCTATGTGTGGATCTGATAACATAAATACAATATCTCTCTACATTACATTATATTTGGTAATATACGTCTTCTTTTGGCAGGTTTTCTCCAGTTTCTTATCTTCGAATTCCAGTAGAGTAAATACAGTCAAAATAGTATCTAACTTTTATATTTTAAAAAAGGTGAATCATGTAAAAGTGGATATTTAAAGCTGAATTGTGTGAATAAAATAAAACAATGTCATTTTAACTGCCGTTTCTTTTTATATACCAGTTTTAATCATGCAACTATTAACCTAGGAAAATAACCTCGATAACTGATTCAAATAGAAAACTAAACCTCTAGTTTTCATTTAGTAAAATCTTCCCAATCATCCGTAATCGGACCACAACCAAGTTTGATGTGAAACGTTAGAAATGTTCGTAATGGTATGGCTGCAAATGTACCAGAGTTAGCTGAAAACAGAGTTAATTACGCGACAGACTAAATGCCATTAAATAATGCCAAATTGCTGTTGATTGAGTTTTAGATCTTTCACTATCAAAACTCTTTGCGAATGATAAATAAAGTTAGTTATGCAAAATTTTTAGTAATGATCTTTTTGGCAAACCGAAGATGTTTTCGCATTTCTCTCGCGTAATAAGACAGGGAAAAAAACATGCTTGTTATTTTTAAGACGTTGTGACGTTTGATCTGAGAGGACTCAGAGACCAGATGTCCCATAACGAAATAAACATCGTTAATTGGAACCTCCAGATGCCTGCTATAACTTCACATGTCACTGTTTCACCAAAAACCAGATGGAACATGTAAAGAGTTTTAATCATGTAAATATCTCGAGAAAAAGTGCTGCGTAGAAATGGTATAAACTAAACTTGATGACTAAGATGAGTCAAGACCTCATGTGGGGTATCTAGGAGATGAACTGATCTCTGAAAAACAAGGCCCTGGTAAGAGTAGTCTCTGCTGTGACACGACCCCAGATGGTCATGTTTTCTCGGCTCTGCCGAAAGGATCGTCTCGCTCCGGAAAAGATTAATTTTTTTGCGGTGTAAATAATAATGTGTGCTTGTTATATGTGTGTCCGAGTGTCGTCTAATAAAAACTCTGAAAAAAAAACGAACGCCAAGTTCTTGTAATTTCTAGTTAAGATTCTTTCTTAAGTGAGTTCTTATTCGGCGGTACAACGTCATTATTCATCAGTCTGTTGCCTAAATAAAACTAAAAACGTTAAATTGTGACTGCGATCATCTGCTCGGGCTGTGTATCAGCCAAAATTGCTTTACATTGATTGAAATTTTATTTTAAACTGGGGTACTTTTTTTTTGTAAACCTAGGCTAGAGGAACAGATATTGTTCCATTGGCCCCCTTTGGCATTTGAAAGGGTTTTTTTTTTTTTGCACGTTTAAAGTGATGCTTTTTTAGTGATAGTAAAATAACTGCAGATGGAAAATATATAATAGTAAATAGTCTTTTGTCTGTTTGATCCATAATAAAAAACCATAAATTTACTAATCGTTAAGTACAAATTTCGCGTAATCTTCTGCAATAGGATTTACCGTCGACGGTTCCTTTCAAATATAAATGAATCTTCCAACGTTATATAGTAAATTCGCCAATTGTAGGGTGGTTGACTATGGAAGATTCATCGAATATCTTTTAATAACATTTCTAAAAGAAGGGAGGATATGGAAAAAAAATGACGATTTAAATGGAATATCGAAAAGTGATTTCAGAAAGTAATTTTCATTATAAAATGTTTTGATTCGTGATACTATCGCATAATCTATACTTTCATACTATAAAGAGGTAAAAATTGTTTGTTTGTATAATGTAAGCTCTGGAGCTACCGAACCGATTTCAAAAGCAATGGTATCAAAATGATGGTATTAGTCCAACTTAGAACATAGGCTATATTTTATGTCGGTGCCACTAACCCAAAGGGGGTGCGGGAGCAAAAAACGTTCTAAAAATGCGATTTGTGCGTTACTGAAGGGCCTAGAAACATGAAATTTGGAATATTAGTTACTTATAAGATATAAATGATGTTTCAGAACAGTTCTTAAACAATTCGAAATTTAAAAGGGGTGAAAATGTGCGAAAAGCGTTCTAAAAAACGTTCTAAATGGTAGTTTCAACATAATCTCAAGAAATACTAAACCGATTTAAAAAATATTGGTATCAAAATGATGATGACAACGCTTGCTACAAGATAGACTATATTTTATGTCGGTGCCACTAACCCAAAGGGGGTGCAGGAGCAAAAAAGTTCTAAAAATGCGATTTTTGCGTTACTGAAGGGCCTAGAAACATGAAATTTGGAATATTAGTTACTTATGAGATATAAATGATTTCTAAGGACAGCCCTTAAACAATTCAAAATTTAAAAGGGGTGAAAATGCGCGAAAAGCGTTCTAAAAAACGTTCTAAATGGTAGTTTCTACATAATCTCAGGAAATACCAAACCAATTTTAAAAAAATGGCGTCAAAATGATGGTGACAACGCTTGCTCCAAGATAGGCTATATTTTATGTCGGTGCCACTACCACAAAGGGGGTGCAGGAGCAAAAAACGTTCTAAAAATGCGATTTATGTGTTACTGAAGGGCCTAGAAATATGAAATTTAAAATATTAGCTACTTATTAGATGTAAAGGATTTCTAAGAACAATTCTTATACAATTCGAAATTTAAAAGGGGTGAAAATGCACGAAAAGCGTTCTAAAAACGTTCTAAATGGTGGTTTCTACTCAATCTCAGGAAATACCAAACCGATTAAAAAAAAATAATGGTGTCAAAATGACGGAGACAACCCTTGCTCTAACATAGGCTATGTTTTATGTCTGTGCCACTACCTCAAAGGGAGTGCAGGAGAAAAACGTTCTAAATTGTGGTTTTTGCGTTACGGAAGGGCCCAGAATCGTGAAATTTGGAATGGTAGTTAGTTATAAGATATCAATGATCTCTAAGGACATTTCCTAAAAAATCGAAATTTAAAAGGGGGTCAAAATGCGCAAAAAGCGTTGTAAAAAACGTTCTAAATTGCGATTTCTATGCAATCTCAGGAAGTACTGAACCGATTTCAAATATAATGGTGTAAAAATGATAGTGACAGATCTTGCTCCAAGATAGGTTATATTTTATATCTGTTTCCACTACCCCAGAGGAGATGCAGGAGCAAAATGCGCGAAAAGCGTTCTAAATGCCGATTTGTCAGCAATATCTCAGGAAGAATCAAACTGATTTCAAAAGTAATGGTAGGAAATTGATGCTGATAGCCTCTGCCCTAACATAGACGCTATTTTATGCCGGTATCACTATCACCTATACGTTGCAGGAACATAAAAGCGTTCTAAATTTCGATTTTTGTGATAGGTAGGGGCTAGCAACTTAAAATTATGCAAGATACATATTTATTAGATATAAATGATGTTTAAGAATAGTTTCGAAAAAATTAGAAATTTAAAAAATGTTGAAAATGCGCGAAAAGTGTTCTAAATTGCGATTTCTACTCAATCTAAGGAAATACCAAAGCTATTTCAAAAGTAATGGTTGCAAATCAATGGTGACAGTCCCTGCTATAACATAGGTTATATTTTATGTTGCTGTCGCTACCATCTGAGGGTTGCAAAAGCAAAACATGTTCTAATTTGCGTTTTTTGCACAACTGAGGGGTCTAACACTTTCAAGTATCGCATGGTATTTACTTACAAGATGCAACTGCTTCTCAGAACAGTTGAAAGAAAATTCCAAATTTAAAAAGATGAAGTGAGCAAAAAGCGTTATAAATTACAATTTTTATTCAATCTTATCAAATACCAAACCGATTAAAAAAATAATGATGACAAATTGTTGGTGATAGAACCTGCTCAAACATAAGCTATATTTTATGTCTGTGCCACTACCACCAGGGAGTTGCAGGAGCTGAAAACTTTCTAAATTGCGATTGCTGTGATACTGAAAGTGCTAGAAACTTTAAATATGGCACGGTAGTTACTTATAAAATATAAATGCCCTCGAAGGACTGTCGGAAATAAATTCGAATTAAAAAGGGGTGAAGTGAAGGGGAGGTGTGAAAATCATTCTATAAAAGTCCTAAAATACGATTTCTATGCAATTTCAGGGAATATAAACCAAATATAAAAGTAATAGTTGTGAATCAATGGTAACAGTCTCTGGTCCTACACAGGCTGTATTTTATGCCGATGATTCTACCACCTGGTGTTCACAGGAACAACAAACGTTCTAAAAAAGACCTTCAAAAGCTTTCTAAATTACGTTTCTGTGGAATATTAGGAAATAACAAACCGATTTCAAAATTAATGATGGCAAATTAATGGTGACAGTTCCTATTTCAACATAGCCCTTTTTGTTCAGAGAGGTGGTAGGACTTGGAATTTGACATGATAGTTAATTTTAAGATGTAAGAAGATGATTTCTAAAAAATTCAAAACTTCAAATGAATACTGAAATGAGCGTATTAATTGAGCATAAAAGTTTCAAAATATTTTCTAAATTATCATTTATTTAGTTTTATTTCGTTTCATTATTTAAGTCTCATTTCTGCCTAATGCAGTGTAATAATGATGCTTAATCAAACTGTGTTTTAAATAGTAATTTTTGACTTATTCCTAAAAGTAATAAGTGCCTTTTAATAAAATAAAATATTACCTTTTAATAAAATAAAAATTTAGTTAGTGCCTTTTAATAAAAATTAGACATATAAATATCACTTGGCATATTTCAAATATTACGCGAGCAAAGCCGCGGGGTTTGCTAGTAGCTTATATTTTCTTAAGAATAAACTATACCACTTAACATTGAAAGCAATGAACGTTTCTATAAGGGAAATTGGAGATATGTTTTTTATTAAAAAAAGAGTGGACAATATTAGCTAATCTGGCTTCGAGGTTAAAAAAGTCACAATTTTGGGAAAAATAAACCGACATGTTTTCGCAGTAAAGTATGGTGAGAAATTTTTTAAATATCTGAAATTAAATTATTTTACAATATGTATGTGCTTGTGTGGGAGACATTTATACTAAAAGTAAAATACTTCACTCCATTTTTACTTTCTTCTACCTTTACAAGAAGAAAGTATTGGATTCATGAAAATTTTCGAATTCCGGTTTTCGACGGATTTAGACGTTTTAGGGGTCAGAGATTCCAAAAAACATGTTTTTACAAAATGTCTGTCTGTGACTCTGTGAGTCTGTCTGTCTGTCTGTCTGTCTGTCTGTCTGTGTGTATGTGACACAAATTTTGTGGGCGCTCTATCTCAAGAACGAATGCATGGAATTTAATAAAAATTTATATTTAGTGAGTCCCTAATACAAATTGATGCTGATTAGTTTTTGGTGTAAATCGCTCAACAGGTGGCGCTGCTATGCTGCATTTTTCACGATTTTCGCAATAGCTCTATCTCACGAACTAATGCACGGATTTTGATCAAACTTCAGATTTAGTTAGTCCTTTATATGAATTGATGCTGATTACGTTTTGGTGTAAATCGCTGAAAAGGTGGCGCTGCTATACTGCATTTTTTAAAATTTCCGCAATAGCTCTATCTCAACAACAATGCTTGGAAAATCAACAAACTTCAGATTCAAGTATACTTTGATATATATTAGTGCTGTTTGTGTTTTGGTGTAAATCGCTCAACAGGTGGCGCTGCTATACTGCACTTTTCAGAATTTCCATTATAGGTGTATCTCAAGAACTAATGCAACAATTTTCACCAAACTTCAGAATCAGTTAATCCTTGATATGAGTTGACATTTTGTACATTTTGGTGTAAATCGCTCAACAGGTGGCGCTGCTATACAGCATTTTCCCCGATTTCTGCAATAGCTCTAACTCAAGAACTAATGGGCACATTTTCATCAAACTTCAGATTCAGTTACTCTTTGATATGAAATGATGCTGACTACGTGTTGGTGAATATCGTCCAATAGGTGGCGCTGCTGTGCTGCATTTTGCACTATTTCTTCAATAGCTCTATCTCAAGAACTAATGCACGAATTTTCATCAAACTTCAGATTCAAGTACACCTTGATAAATGTTGATGCTGATTATGTGGTTGTCTAAATCGCTCAACAGGTGGCGCTGTTATGCTGCATTTGTCATCATTTGCGCAATCACTCTATCTCAAGAACTAATGCGCGGATTTTCCCCAAACTTCATATTCAGTTAGACATTGACATAAGTTGATGATAATTAGCTTCTGGTGTAAATCACCCAATAGGTGGCGCTGCTATGCTGAATTTTGATGGATTTATACGATTTTAGGGACACTAATATCTCAAGAACTAATGCACGGAATTTCATCTTTTAAGAATCCTCATGATGAGCATAGATTCACTGTGATAATGAATTTTGAAGTATTGACAAGTATGATATAGAAGAAAGTTTTGTGATGACCACAACATACTAGTTAAAATATTAATTGCTACTTATATATTGTTCATTTGAATTTTAAAAAAAAAATACTCTAAAAATGCTTTCTTACACTTGCCTTTATTGTAAACATCGTTTGAACCTATGTCACGTTTACGTCTTTTTTGCTTAAAATCAAATTGTTTGGCAACAAAAGTGAACTTAAAGTCACAAATAAACATATAACATGTAAATCATAATTATCATCATTTTTAAGGTTTCGTTCATCTGACGAAACCCTATTCGTCTCGCTCCTATGTCTGTCCGTCCGTCTCAGAAACTATACATGTTGGAGACTTGAAATTTTGCATACTTATAGCTGGACACCTCAGATCAAACGACAAATCATAAAATTTTGAAAAAGTCGTACATTTAACCCTTTGGGCTCCCACATGTATATTTTAAACAATTCTTTCTATGTGAGCCTCTAATTATGTTGGAGGCGTGACATTTTGCATACTTATAGCTGAACACTTCACATCAAACGACAAATCATAAAATTTGAAAAAATTGTAAATTTAACCCTTTGGTGTCTCACATGTGTATTTTAAACTACCCTTTCTAAGTGAGCCCCTAATTAGGTTGGAGGCGTGAAATTTTACATACTTATAGCTGGACACCTCACAAGAAATGACTAACCATAAAATTTTGAAAAAGTCGTACATTTAACCCTTTGGGCTCCCACGTGTGTATTTTAAACAATTCTTTCTAAGTGAGCCCTAATTAGGTTCGAGGCGCGAAATTTTGCATGCTTATAGCTGAACACCTCACATCAAACGACAAATCACAAAATTTTGAAAAAGTTGTAAATTTAACACTTTCGGGTCTCACATGTGTATTTTAAACTATCCTTTCTAAGTGAGCCCCTAATTAGGTTGGATGCGTGAAATTTTACATACTTATAGCTGGACACCTCACAAGAAATGACTAACCATAAAATTTTGAAAAAGTCGTGCATTTAACCCTTTGGGCTCCCACGTGTGTATTTTAAACAATTATTTCTAAGTGAGCCCTAATTAGGTTGGAGGCGTGAAAATTTGCATACTTATAGCTGAACACCTCACATCAAACGGCAAAGAATAAAATTTTCAAAAAGTCGTACATTTAACCCTTTCGGCTCCCACATGTGTATTTTAAACAATTCTTTCTTAGTGGGCCCCTAATTAGGTTGGAGGAGTGAAATTTTGCATACTTATAGCTGAACACCATCATGCGACAAATCATAAAATTTTGAAAAAGTCGTACATTTGACCCTTTGGTCTCCCACATGCGTATTTTAAGCAATTCTTTCTAACTGAGCCCCTTATTAAATTGGAGATTTGAAATTTTGCATACTTATAGCAGAACACCTGAGGCCAGGCAACAAATGAGCCACCACATATGTATTTTAAGCAATTCTTTCTAAGTGAGCCTCTAATTAGGTTGGAGGCGTGAAATTTTTGCGTACATATAGCTGAACACCTCACGACAAATAACTAACCATAAAATTTTGAAAAAGTCGCACATTTAACCCTTTGGGCTCCGCCATGTGTATTTTAAACAATTCTTTCTAAGTGAGCCCCTAATTAGGTTGGAGGCGTGAAATTTTGCATACTTATAACTGAAAACCTCTCATCAAACGACAAATCATATATTTTTTTAAAAAGTCGTACATTTAACCCTTTGAGCTCCCACATGTGTATTTTAAACAATTCTTTCTAAGTGATACCCTATTTAGGTTGGAGGCGTGAAATTTTGCATACTTATAGTTGAATACCTCACATCAAATTACAAACCATAAAAATTTGAAATAGTCGTACATTTAATTAGTCATACATAATAGTCATAATAGTACATTTTTAGTCATACACATAGGAGCACCTTTGGACTCCCACATGTGTATTTTAAACAATTCTTTCTAAGTGATCCCTTAATTAGGCTGGAGGCGTGAAATTTTGCATACTTATAGCTGAACACCATCATGCGACAAATCATAAAATTGTGCAAAAGTCGTACATTTAACCCTTTGAGATCTTACATGCGTATTTTAAGCAATTCTTTCTAACTGAGCCCCTTATTAAATTGGAGATTTGAAATTTTGCATACTTAAAGCAGAACACCTGAGGCCAGGCGGCAAATCATAAAATCTTGAAAAAATTTTACATTTAACCCTTTGAGTTACCACATATGCATTTTAAGCAATTCTTTCTAAGAGAGTCCCTAATTAAGTTGGAGACATGAATTTTTGCATACGTATAGCTGAATACCGACAGCACGACAAATCATAAATTTTTCAAAATGTCTTATATTATTTACTCCTCCGGGCTCTAACTTGTGTATTTTAAGCAACTTTTCTAACCTCCGCCCTTTTCATCCGGGGAGCACTTTTCCAACTTTTGCCGACACCCCTTTGACCATTCTTTCATATTATGCACCATAGCCTTACATATTTTAGTTCCACTTTTTATCGCCAAGGGCGCCTATTTATCTCGGGTGCTATGGGCCCAATCCTCTCGACTAATATATCTACGGATAGTAAGCAAAACGGAGTTTCGTTCGGATAGAGGTTTGTTTAGAATAGAGTGCGCCCGTGGTTGCGAAATGTGGAACTAACAGGCTTTTCAAAAAGTTAAAGTGTTTTGAAGGGAATATTAAACGAAACCCTCTGTGCGATCTGTGATCACACTTACCCCCTTGTTACAATTACATCTGCTAGTTTCGTCTCTAAGTCACATGATGGAGGATTTAGAAGCAAAAAAGAACAAATCAAAAGCGAAATTGTTACTCACAAGGAAGGTCTCCTTAAAGAGAATACTCAAATTATTTTGGGAAAAAAATGCTTATAAAACTACTCATGTATGTAGTAAAACATCAGTCAAATTTGGCGGCGGAATCTCAGTAAAAATCTGAAAATAGAAAAAAGAAATATATTCGAGTGTTTGGCGCCAAAAAGACGAACGTTCCACGCTATTTGGCTAGCCAACACATTTCCTTCCCAAATGAAAGATATGCATTTGGAAATTGCTTGTTAAATAAATGTTTAAATGACTAAAACTCAATGAATTTAAACCTAAACGAAGGATTAGCGTATTATTCTTTGTCTGTAAGCGTATATAATATATACAAATTACGTGTTGCAGTAGTTATTTAATTTTACATGGCTTCACCGGCTGGAAAAGTTTAAAGGTACTTTTGATTAATCTGATTATCCTGCCGATGAATTTCGCCAAATTACATATATGTGGGAAAGTTTTGCCTTTAATAGCTTTCCCTGAGTGCCTTTTACTGTTTACAGCGCCACCAACCGCTCACGTAGATGCTGATCAAAGCAGTGGTGACCATCCCCCCCAAACCCAATGACGCAAATTCCCCCCCAAAAAATCTTCACACATTAACACTGAGTCCCCCCCTAAACAGAAAATCAATTGTAAAATATATTCTTATTATTAAATTATTTAATAATAGTATTCTTACGTACTGTCATACAAACAAAAAAATAAAAGTTTTAACAGCGTAATAAATAATAAAAGATACATTTTTTTATTATTAGCAATCTGATTGTTTTCACATTTATAAGTCCTGACTGACAAGCCCGTGTTCACTATATACGTTTTAATAAATAAAGCTACTTTTTTATGAAAATAAATATTTACTTACAAGTATTTAAAATAAAAATCTTTTAAATTATTACAAAATAAATCTTAAATACAAAAAATGCATATCGTTTTAAGAAAACTAAAATATTAAAGACGAGTCGTTTATATCAAACGCATATCAAATACATTTGCATGTACATACGCCCTTGTTTAAGATTAAATCTTAACGTTTAAGATTTCCCAATCATTTTTTTTTATACATCTAGTCATACAGTTTAATCTCACCCTCCCAAAAAAATTCTCTAAATCACCCCCCACCCTAAAATAAACTGTGGATTGAAGCGTTTATTTCAGTACAAGTGTTGCTTTATACTGCTTTAAGAACATACAATATACTCTTATACAAGTACTGATTCTTATAAAATGGCAGACATTATACCATTAAAACATAGTCCTATATCTATTGTAAGCCCCTGTATTCTGTATAGGCATGTTTTTCTTTCACACCATAATTTTTCAGTCTTATTACCTAGTAATTAATCCTCCTTTCCCTCCCAAAAAATTCTAATTTTTCTATAAATTTCTCCCTTCCCCCTAAAATAATTCGTGGACCAATAAAAAAAAATCGTAATCGGTAAAAAACACAATCGATATAGTCATCAATTACTTTCGAGAACCTACAATCGAGATGTTCTACAATCGTTTATTAAAATCATTGTTTTTATATGTTTATAAAGCAGTATTTAGTAAATACATGGTAACTGAAAAGAGATGGATTTAAAAAACAACAAACCGAAGGAAGGCTATAATGGAGCCATAATAGTGGAAAAGTCATGTAACGGCGTTCTTTGGTTGCAAAAAGTTGAAAAGTCGCGAGTAGGTATGAAACGGTAAAAGGAGTTTAAGTATCAATAATTAGAATTTTTCGACAATTAGCAGCAAATTGGCCAAAGAAATAAGAATAAAAAGCACCCCTAGTGGCAAAAACATGAACTGAAAGGATGGTAAATAGTATCAATATTTTTTATTGATGTTTTTACGTCATTTGACATTAGTTCTATGATTTCCCCTTTATTAGAAGACCATCTACTGGAATGCGTTAAATGACCCCCCTGGGGAGGAAAGTAGGGGAGGAGCAATAAATGCATAATATGAATAAGTGGTCATAAGGCTTTCCAACGATATATCACATGAGGGGTGTCGGCTAAATTTAGAAAAGTGACTCCCCGCGGGGTCAAAGGGGAGAAGGGCGCAGGAGGTATGTACATGAAGTAATAGTCACAGAGCTTTCCAATGATATATCATATGAGAGTGTGACGGCAAAAGATAGAAAAGTGCCCCAGGATTCCAACTATTGCGCGCCCCGGAATACACCCTCCCCCCTCTCTTTGAAATTTTAATATATTATAAATTATTCATCTGAGGGTCCCGTAACAAAATCCGATCTAAAATGATAAAAACGCTACGATCTCAAAAAAGTTCGAAAAGCGCCTCACCCGGGAAGCCAAATTGGGGAGGGGGAAGAAAGATTCATAATATGAAAGAGTGGTCCGAAAACTTTCCGATGAGATATCACATGACGGGTCCAAAAAGTTTGAAATTTACCCCTCACCCATGGGTTCACTCTTTCTTCCCAGAATACACCCGGAAATCACGCAGCCCTCACTTTTAAATTTTTATATTTAATAAATAATATTTACCGAAGGGTTCCATCAAAAAAACACACTTAAAATTATATTTCTTGTAGAAATCGCAACTATTTAAAAAATTCACTCCCTTACTGCTTCCCCCTCCCGAAATTTACTCCAGGAGGAGAAAGGTTCATAATATGAAAGATGAAAGAGTGGTCAAAGGGCTTTCCGATGATATGTCACAGGAGGGGTTCGGTAAAAGTTTGAAAATTAATCCCCCGTCGATCCATTCTCGCGCCTTCCAGAATTCACTCAACTTTCTCTTCTGAAATTTTATATTTGATATATAATATTTATCTGAGGGCCGCAGGTATGGGACAGCTTGACAGAGCTAAAGTAAGAGAAACATTGAAAATTCGGGGCAAAATGACACTAAATTCAACAGTAATTATTGAAATTAGGACTATACAGAACTGAATAAATAAACCACTATACCTCCTAACCCATATCGGTTAATAACAAAAAGAGATTGGATAAGCAAATGCACTCCTTCGAGAAACTATGACTTAAACCAGAAATGCGGTAAGTTGACTCTGAAAGCTTCATTTCTCCCTTTCTCTGGCATTTCCGCAAATCTCATCTCGATGATTTTTGACCGGCATCTCGACTTTTGACTTCCCGATTATTCCTCTCGCGCTTTTCAACATTTCGTATGTTGGCCGAGAATGAGAAATCAATTTTCTTCGCTTCTCGATATGTTGTCATAGGTTGCCGAGATCATAGGCCTTTTCATAGGTTGCCGAGAACGAGAATTCAATTTCTCGTTCTCGGCAGAGAAGAGATGTGAGAAGATTTATCGAGACGAGATAGAGAAAGAGGCATGACAATGAGCTGTGAAATGAAGCCCTAACATTCAAAGTTTCTCTTATTTTGGCCCTATCAAGCTGTCACATACCTCGAACCCTCTGATAAATACTATTTATTATATATAAAAATTTCAAAGAGGGGGGTGCGGAGGGGATGAACAAATTTTTAAAACCGTAGTGATTTCTACAATGAATATAATTTTAGATGTGTTTTTTTGATGGAGTCCTCCGGTAGATATTATTTATTAAATATAAAAAATTAAAAGTGGGGCATGCGTGAATTCCGGGCCGAAAGAGTGAACAAACCCGGGGGGGGGGGAGGATTTTCAACCTTTTTTAAACCCTTCATGTGATATATCATTGGAAAGCCCTCGGATCACTCTTTCATATTATGATACTTTCTTCTCCCCTTCCCAATTTGACCCAGTTTTTGAACTTTTTTGCGTTTTCATCATTTTAATTCGAATTTTTTAAGGAGTTTTCCGAAAAATATTACTTATAATATATGAAATTTCAAAAAGGGGGGCTGAATTCCTCGGGGGTTTCGATAGTTGGACCCCTGGGGGGGAGCACTTTCCTAATTTTTGCCGGCACCCCTCATGTGATACATCATTAGAAAGCCTGCGATCACTTATTCATATTAAGCACCTACCGTGCCCCTTTCCTCACTTTGACACCCAGGGTGGCACTTTTCTAAATTAACCGAGACCCCTCATGTGACATATTGTATGAAAGTACGGTGCCGTATGCAGCGGGGACCCAGTTTGAGATTTCATATTACAAGATTACGTATAAATTAGAGGCCCTGATTAAAGAAGGGGCGCACTAGCGGGCGTAGCCAACTAGTCCTTATTAACCCGACTCATTCCAGCTTTCCCACAGACGATTCTTGATAAAATCGAATCGGGTATGGTATAAAAGCAATTGGCAAACTGGAGTCATTGAGAAAAATTTTGCACAATCAAAAAATATCGAGATGTCCATACAATCGATAAAATCTATAAAAACATCTCGTTTTCGCCCATCACTAGCTGGAAGTCTTTTTCTCTGTACAGGTTGTTTACCTTATACTGTTTTAATGACACACAATACTACTCTTCTAACATCACTAAAATATACTGTACTTAAATCCTAGTTTTCTGAAAATCGTCAAGTAATTTTAGCGTTGTCTCTTCCTCTGAAATGCTTATTTTGTTGTTATTTCTTATCATACCCATCAAGAATGTATTTTTGCACTCGGACTGTACGATTCGACCCTGTCAAACAATATAATAAATTACTTAAGACGCTTCTGGAAAGCTATTCCTTTTATCACGTCTTGCGGTCCTAATTGCCTTTCAGAATGTGTTAAACATTTTCCCACCTGTATACCAAGTATTTTTTTTTATTCCCGCACTTTCAAAGATATTAAGATGCAAAATCGGTTCTTATTGCCCTTATCTAGAATTTAAAGAATGAAAAAAACATGACCATTTCTGGAAATTGAATGTTGAAAAGAAGTTAAAAGTGATATTAAAAAAATCAAAAACTTTTTTAATAGTAAAAAAAAAAAAAAAAAAAAAAAAAAAAGGGAAATAGTATTAAGATTTTAAAAATCCCCCCCAAAATGTACTTTTTCTCTAAATTCCCCCCCAAAAATAAATTTTATGACGCATTTTGCGTCACCAAACCCCTCTCTGGGCACCCCTGGATCAAAGCGCCTTCCTCTATTTGATTTGCTTTCCCCATGAACTAGTCAGCGCAGGCGTATTAGAACGACACTTGTGATCTAGAGACACTCTTTTTGAGCGGGAGAAAAACGAGAACTGAACTGAGGTCAGTCGGTCGAACGCAGAGAACGATGATGTGTGTTTGTTTAAGGACGGCGACAAACAATGTAAAGATTGTGATGATGTTTATACTTCGCGCATATAATTACTGTAAATATTTTATGTAAATAGTTTTAATATAATCTACCTTAAATTTTAGTGGTGTCAGATTCAACTTAATAATGGTGTTGTTCTCATTTAATGCGCTTCCAAGTGCCCGAGTTCCTATAAATTGTGTCAGAAGTGGGATGAGAACGTTACGCCCACAAAGACAAAGTTTTGGTTTTAATAATTCAAGTGTTGATGTCCTGTTGGTTGACGCCGCCCACAAAATTCCTTATGCAAAATAATGCTGCAATAAATTATAAGTGAAATAGATCAAATGGAGAAGTGCATGTATGTAGCAAGCTGGATATCTTTCTATGAAGTGAGTTTATTTTTTCTTATTCAATATGTCAAAATTAGTTGATTTCAAGGAATTAGAACTTTCGCTGAAAGCTGAAAAATCCTTCAGTATTAAGACGTTGCATACATTAATTTTTGGAGAAGTCGGTGATAGAAATAATAGACGTAGAATTCGTAATTTTACTGGCTTTGCTTTCGAAATAGATTCGGATGAATTTAAAACAAAATTGCAAAGTATTAAAGATGATTTTTCAGTAAATGAGTTAATAACTATTTGCAATGTTTTATGTATAAATAATTCTGGAACTTTCGATGAAATTGCTGCCAGAATAATTTCTTCATTATGTGATTTTAGTGTATTGAAATCTAATTTAATTACTGATGAAGGTGCTCTTAGCGATGATGAGAGCGAAGATGAATCAAATAAAATTAATGATATTTCTGAAAATAATTTGAGAAATGATTCTGGTAGTTCTAGTTGTGAAAATAAGGAAAATCAGAAAATTGTAATTCCTGATTATGTTCTTAAACCATCAATTTCCATAAATGATATTGAAAATATGCTTTCTGAATTTGATGGTAGTCAATTTCAAAATGTTGAAAAATGGCTTGCCGATTTTGAAGATACTGTTTCTTTATTTAACGTTAGTGACTTGCACAATTTGATTTTGGCTAAACGCCGTATGACAGGTAAAGCTAAATTGTTTATAGAAAGTGAAACAAAAATAAATTCTTGGTCTAAAATGAAAGCGTTACTTATTTCTGAATTTGGCGAAAGGTGTAATTCAGTCGAATTACATGAATTGCTATCTAAAAGGAAAATTAAACAAAACGAATCGTTGGACGAATATTTTTTGAATATGAAACAGTTATGTTCAAAAGGCAACATAGAAGATTCTGCACTATTCAGTATGTAATTAATGGAATTAATGATCCTGTTTTTAAAAAATCCTTTTTGTATGGTTGCCCAAATATTGTTGAATTTAAAGAGAAGCTTAAAATTTATGATAAATTGCGTGTCGATTATGATAGTAAACCTGATGTTGATGTTAGGCCTAAGATGAAAACAGAAGTTGAACTTAAAAATAAATCTAGACCCAATAAACCTGAGATACGTTGCTATAATTGTGGCGATAGATTCCATAAAAGTAATCAGTGTAGAAATAAAGATAAAGGTCCTCTCTGCTTTTCTTGTAATTTATATGGCCACAAATCATTCGAATGTGGTAAAACCAAAGATTCAAAGTTGCCTAATGATTCTCAAGTAAATGTGCTAACCTGTTCTCAGAATTTGGTTTTTAAAGATGTAAAGTTGCATTCATTAAATTTAATTTCATTAATCGATACAGGAAGTGAAAAAACTATTCTAAAGAAAAGTAATTTTGATAAAATTAAAAGTTATGTAAACTTAGAACCAACAGATATGCTTTTAAGTGGATTAGGTAAAAAATCATTCAGACCAATCGGTTACTTTGAGGCTGAAATCGAAATTGATGATTCTAAATTTCAAACATCTATTTTTGTGATTGATGGCAAATCTATTGAATTTGATTTAATAATTGGTACTGATATAATACAACAAGGTTCCTTAATTGTTTCCGGTCATGATGTTAAGTTAAATAAGAGTCAGAATAATTCTTTAGTCAATGTTATTAATTCAAGTGAAATAACTGTAAATTCTAAATTTTACCCTTATTCTTCCACATTGCACAATAGCAACCCACAAATTCCAAACCAAAACAAATATTTACCTGTTTCTCAATTGCACTATTCTAACTCTGAAATTAAAGAATTACGTCTAGAAAATGAAAATTTAACCGCCCAAGTTAAAGAAGTTGAAAGAAAATATAAATTATTGGAATTAGAGGAATGCTTTAAAAGAAGCATTTTTGTCAGAAAAAACTAAGTCGAAAATTACAATAACATCGTTAGAAGATAAATTAGAACAAGAAGTAAAAGAAAGACAAAACGTTAGTAAATTGTATAGAAAATTAGAGAGACATTTTCAAGATATAAAATCCCAATTAGATGAAGAAAGTAAACGTTCAGAACAATACCGATTACGGTTAATAAAAGTAAATAATTATTCAAAACATCTTGAAAAACAGTTAGAAGAATCAGAAGATGAGTGTTCTAGAATAAAAATGTCCAAAAGAAGAATCCAGATAAAATTGAATAATTTCCAGGAAGATTTCGAAAATTTAAGACAAGACATGACTAAGTTAAAAAAGCAAATTAAGATGACTAACAGTGCTAAAACCTTTAAAAATGATCCAGATTTCCCTAATTTCAAAGATAAAGAAAATATGATGTATTCTTCAAGAAATGAAAATAACCAGAAATCTGATGTAATAAATGAAGAAAATTTTAGAAAAGAAAATATTAAGAAAATGTCTAACGCGAAGTTGAAGAATAATGCTTCTAAGAAAATTAAGTATATTCCTAATTCGTCAGATGAATTTGAAGATGAAATTGAAATTAATAATTACGAAGTTAAGAAACCTAAGCAGAAGTTTACTAAAAAGAAACCTGAATATAGAAGATCCTTTTTCGAAGAAAATACAAGTAAATTTGACTTAAATTCCTAAAATGACACTAATGATTCCGAAGATGAACCTTTGACCGATTTTGACGAATATGGTATCGTTCCTGATAATTTCACCGATTATGATTTTAAACGATTTTGACAAAATTAATCCCGAAGGAACGAAAAAAAAAAGACGAAAAGACGTATGGTAAAAGAAGACGAAAAGACGTAAGAAAAGGAAAGACGATAAGACGTAAGAAGAAAGAACGACAAAGAGACGTAAAAAAAAAGAAAAGAATAAGAAGACTTTTTTTTCAAGAAATAATATAAATTTTGACGAGGATTTTTAATAATGATGACTTTTTCCAAAATAGAATTTGGGGTGCTGCTTTTTCTTTTTTTTCTTTTCAGGTGTTCCTGCTGCTCCTTCCTGTGCTCCACGTGTCGATCGAGGTCGATCAACCTGTCAGGATCGCCGATTTGTGGGAAAGTTTTGCCTTTAATAGCTTTCCCTGAGTGCCTTTTACTGTTTACAGCGCCACCAACCGCTCACGTAGATGCTGATCAAAGCGCCTTCCTCTATTTGATTTGCTTTCCCCATGAACTAGTCAGCGCAGGCGTATTAGAACGACACTTGTGATCTAGAGACACTCTTTTTGAGCGGGAGAAAAACGAGAACTGAACTGAGGTCAGTCGGTCGAACGCAGAGAACGATGATGTGTGTTTGTTTAAGGACGGCGACAAACAATGAGTCTGCCACTTTGCGACATTTCTATTTCCACTAGACTTCTGTTCTAGCGTACTTCAGAATCTGTTCTAGCGTCCTTAGAGCCGTTCTGATTGGCTGGTCCGATTCAGATGAAGTGGCTAGACGTCCGAGCACCGTTTACATATATTCGGATGTTTGTTTTCAGCTATTTCGTTTCTGATGCTATATAAGTTTCATTTGAATAAATTATTTTCCAGTTTTAGAAGATGAAACTGCTATTTTCTACTTAAAAATATAAAAAAAATCCTGTATAAAACAAACCTCCATCATTTCCATACTAAAACTGTTTTTTTTTTTTTTTTTTTTCCCAAACATTTTAAGTTAAAGACCGTTTCATAAATTTTAAATGTTATTTATATTAAAAATTATATATATAAAAAAATATATTAAAAACACATTGTCACTTATAAAACGCTGCAATTGCAGGGGGAATTTGCATACCTAAACCATGAAAACTATATAAAACCAGGGTTATTTTTGATCTATTTATTTTTGTAACACTGATAATAAAAATAACCCTGAAAAGTATTCTTTTTTTAGCACTGAATATGGAATTTTTAAATATGTTTCATGGAGGTATAGGAGGATTCAGTTGCAAATTCAGGGGACAGTTAGAAGGTACTCCCCCTCCCTCCCCAAAAAAGAAAAAAAAAGTTTGATTTTATATTTTTTCATGATTTAGATATGCAAATTCTCCCTGTAACTGCGGCGTTTTATAAGTGAAAATGCGTTTTTAAATTTAATGCGTTATAGATTATATATTTTTTAATACAAAAAACATTTAAAATTTATGAAACAGTCTTTATGACTTTATCTTAAAAGATTTATTAAAAAAAAAAAAAAAAAAAAAAAAAAAAAACGGTTTTAGCATGGAAATGACGGAGCTTTGTTTTATACAGGCATTTTTGAATACTTTCAAGTAGAAAATAGCAGTTTCATCATCTAAAAATGGAAAATAATTTATTCAAGTCAAACTTATGTAGCATGAGAAACTAAATAGCTGAAAACAAAAATCTGAATATGTGCAAACGATGCTAGGGCGTCTGGCCACTTTATCTGGAGCGTGCCAACCAATCAGAACGGCACTGAAGGACGCTAGAACAGAAGTCTAGTGCAATTAGAAATGTCGCTGCCACTTTAACGACAAACGCCATTGACTTTTGGCACTCTGCCAGGTTAGTTACCTCGTAGGTTATGGCAACTTAGAAAAGATAGGGTTGATAGCTAGTGTGATTTATCTTTCTTTTGGCAGAAAAATATTTTATGTTTATGTAGAATATATAGGCTAAGTTCGTTTTGTTGCAAATTTGCAAATAAAATGCTTTATTCAAATCCGAATAAACTAAACCGAGATTTTTTTTTTTTTTTTATGTCATTCACTCCCTGTTTTGTTTTGTTTTTAATCTTTTACGGCTAGGCTAATATATAAATTTAAAGCTGATGAAACCAGTATTTCATCACAAGGATACCTATTTACTGTGCTTAAATTGTGAATTATTTGTAGTAGTATTTTGTTGTCATGTATAATATACTTACAGTTCTTAGAATTATTCATATGTCCATGCTCATATTAGGATGCGACGCAATTTAATAGTAATAAAACTCTTATCAGATTATATTAAGTTTATTAAAAGTTGGTGTGTTATGAAACTGTCTGTATAAAAATAGTACTGTTTAACATATGAAGACTTGTTATTCATTAGCCGTCGTTTAAAAAAAATAAAAGAAATATTGTTAGTTAATTATACCCCCTTCCCCCCCATTTTTTAAATAATATCACAATGAGAAAAAGTATTTTCAGTGTTGTTATATATGTTGGGGTTATTGAGATATGTAAGCAGGGCTCTACTAACAGGGAAAAATATGGTAGCCAGCCAAAAATTTCTGTGCTTTAGTAAAACAATTACTTCCTTCTCACTTTGTTAGATTTGGCTTTTCTTTTTATTTGGATTTTTTTTTTTTTTTAAATACTAAAATTACTATTTTATGAATTAATTGAAAAAGTATAATCATGAGCAGAGTAATGCTATATCTTGAAACACTTTAACTCTTCAACTCAGTTAATAAATTAATTCAGAAAGTTATTATATAAAGTTTCTCAACAAAACTTATAAAAATATAATTCAGAGAAAAAGAGGATAATTTGGCAAGAAAATCAAAGTTTTCAATATTAATGTTTAGCTCTTTTAATGTAAAATAATTTATTGCATATTTGGCAACAAACAGAGGTTTCAAAGTGTAACATTTTTATGGGGGGGGGGGGGGACATAAAAAGTTGGTAGGAACATTAGCTGCTGCCATGAGTAGGCAGTATTTGAGGCACCATTTAAATGCAAGTGAAAAAGAAAAGTACATTAGTTGAATAGTACTGATTTTATTCTCAATTAAATAAGTTGGGGAGGGGGGGGGATTTAAATGAATATAAAAAAGAAATCCGATACAACTGAGAAATGTATAGCTGCTATGATTTTTAGCTACCAGTAATTGTGAAAGTCTTCATATTATTTAAATTTAATTGCAGATATCTACAATTAAATAAGGAAAAAATTTCCATACAAAATTAGTGGTGATCAAACATCATAGTAATTTGTCTCTATGCAAATGTGACATTTTTTAAAGTACAGTAGACTCCCTTAAATCTGCAACCCTAAAATCTGCACATTATCACAGATATAAACAATGAAACTTTCAATTCAGATGTAGTGGCAAAATTACAAAATTTGTTAGTTTTATATCATTCAATTTGTATTTTAATATATAATTCTCGTTAATATGACTAAAACATGTAGTTTTCAAGAAAGAAGTATAAATTTATTTTTGAAAAAAATGACGATATTGCTGATATCACTGGTAATCACAATCTTTTTACCAAATATATTTGTGTATTTAATCAATCTTTTTTAGTTATTAAGACTGGTTTTAAACTGAAATAAAACTTCCTTACTTTATGATTTTAGGTGAATTTATAGGTGTTGTTATGAGGTTATATAGGTGTTTTCATTGAAAAATTCACAGAAAATGTACCACATTTTTATTATGCATATTTAGTTATACATTATTAATTATTTACTTGATGTTTACCTTTAATAATTTAATCATTTTTTAAAATGTCTTACTTTTTATCATTTTAGTTTATTAATTTACTTAATTATTTTAATGTTTTACTCTATGGCAAGCATATTTATAATTTTGATTGCATTATTATTTTCAAACTACTGTTTTAAAAAAGTAAACAAAACAATGACCAGAAATCTGCAAAATTGTAAAATCTGCATTGGTCCCAAACTGTGCGGATTTGAGGCAATCTTCTGTAATATCATTAGTACTATTAAAGGTACTTGTATATTATCCCAAAACCACTTTCAATTAAAGAAAACTGTCCTCAAACAATGATTTAATTTTCATAATACTAGATGTCAAATATGATGTTGAATGCAATATTAGCACATGATGTATGTATTGCAATTTTATTTATTTTTTGGAAATGTCAATTTAGTTTTCTAATGAAGGTTACAATTTATTTGCTTTTTTGCTTGTTTTCTCTCACATTTTTGAAGAAAAAAATTATGATCCAAATTTTAATAATTTTCGGTCCTCATAATTTCAAGACTTTAGCTAGATCAAGGACGGCGAACCTATGGTATGCGTGCCACTTTTGGCACGGCATTGCTGTGACTCTAAATGAAAACAAAGTGGGATCACACAAAATCCCGATTGATCTTTTCTAATTTCGATCAAATGTTTTTAACTGCGCCATATAATATTCCAATCTAATTAATTATAGTCTCAATTTTTTATTCGAACAAAGACGATATTTGAAAACTATTCTATAAGAATTGGATATTAGAGATTAGTAATTTCTGATGGTAAAGTTATGGCAACTTTGAATTTATTTCAGAGCTATTCAAAGAAACTGAAGTTTGCTAGTGTAACAGTTTTTCTGCCTATCTATGCTTTGCTTTCGAATCACTCACTGTTTTCACAAATGAATAATATCAAACTAAAAAAAAAAAGCACTTGTCAGATAAATCTGGTTCAGTTTGCATTAAAATTAACCTGATATTAAAATCTGACAACAGAAATCAAATTACATCGCATTATTTCTTTTTTCTGAAATATATTTATTGCCATAATTATTATAGTGTAATATCTACAAGTATGTTCATCTTTTTTAAATCTTAATAGAAAATTTTAGACCATTATTTTTCTACCTACTAAATTTTTTTTGTGTTTTTTGTTGGACCGTCATGGTCATGTAAAATATTTTTTGTTCAAATTTGGCACGTGTCAACAGAAAGGTTCGCCACCCTTGAACTAGACTGTAGCTACTAAATATTTTGGTACTTTTTGGTTAGCCGAGCATCAGTGTTATATATATATATATATATATATAGGGCAGATGTGCCAGTAATGGACACCCTTAAGGAATTTCTTTAAAAATTTATTTTTTTATTAATAGTTATAATTATTATATTCCAGTTTTTTCAATATTATATTAATCTATCAACAATATTTAACCATTCTTATAACCTCATTTCCCCATATGAATAGAAATTTAATTTTAAATAACAGAAATATATCAAAACACCCAAAAGCCCAGTAGTGGACACCCTCTGGCCCAGTAATGGACACCCCATAAAAAGTAATAAATATAATTGTCTTTATGACTGTATTTAGAACCAGAGTTTAATGAATACATACTAAGGAAACAAAATAGTTATTTTTAAATAAATTTAACAATTAGGATACCAGTAATTAATAAAATATTTGTGATAATCATTTACTGTTTGCATCAATTATTGTAATTATCAGAAGATCGATGTTTTAATTATTTTAGATGGATAGTTTAAAATACTAAATATCAGACAATTACAGCTATCAAATTATTGAAACAGTGGGGGATTTTAAAGGTAATTAAAAAAAAAAAGTTTTTGAATATTAGTGTTTAGTTTTGTCTCACTATTTTTAACAATTAATCTTCCAGAGACTACTTGATATATCATTTATAATAATTAATATTATAAATATGAAAGAAATGATATTGTGAGTTGAATATTTTAAATACTAAATAAAATAATTTCAAAATAAAACTGTAGAATTGATGTTTGAGGTCACTGATCTGCAGATTCAGTAGTTTCATGAATATTACCTATAACTTTCATTAATATTACATTTTTTTTCTTTTGTCAGAGATGAATAGGGAAGCATTTAAGACAGAAAATAGATTTTTAATAACTTCTATAACTTAATTGTTTTTATTTAAACAGGGAGGAATGAGCCCCTCTTTGACTGTGCTCTTAAACAATATTTTCTGTTTCCTGGCTGGTTTGATTGCCAGATTATAAAATATGCAAGGTACATCTACATAAAAAAATAATAAATAAATAAAATAAAATATTGAAATTTTATTAATCCACATAAAATAACTTGAAAGCAGCTATTTATAAAAGTTTTAGTGCTATTACATTTTGGTAAGTATAATTTAAAAATTAAATTTGATTATTTAGGTTTGCAGTTAAGTCAAAATATTTTATGCACTATAAACATTGCTGAAATTGCATTTTTAGCAATGTTTACATGGGGTGTCCATTACTGGAAAATGACTCATTAACCATCCCAGTAATGGACACCCCCTCTTAAAACCTTAAAAATAAATGAAATTTTGTAAATGGCCATTAGTATATAAAATTATAAGTTTTCCATTGCTACTGAAACAAAAACATTCAAATTTTGCAAAAAAATAAATAATATATAACTTAATTAAACGAAGTCAGCTCTTAGCCTCTTTATTAAGATTTTCATAGAAAAACAGCGAAACTTTGAAACATTATTTTCTGCTTCCTGATTGGTTTGATTAAAAGTGTCAACAATAACACAGTTTTATAAAACATGCAAGGAGGAATTATTAAAAAAATAATTAAAGCTAAATATTTATTAGTTTTTTTTTAAATGAACTAAAAACTTCAAGGGGTGTCCATTACTGGCACATCTACCCTATATATACATACATATATGTATATACAGTAGAGTCTCAAAAATCTGCACAGCTTGAGACCAGAGTCTGTGTGGATTTTAGAGTTTTGCAGATTCTAGTTTAAATGATTTATTTTTTCAACTTACCTGCATCCATTTACAAAAAGAGCATAATAATTCAAATTAAACGTGGATCTCTTTTATTTATCTGTACATTATTATTTTAATACTCCAAATTATGTTTATTACTTTTAAATATTTCTTGTACAGTCCTTTGTTTGAGAACTTTCATTTTATCTTGATAAAGTTTCTTTTGAATTTTGTAAACAGCCATTATTTCCTATTGATTTATATGACTATGCTGCTCCAAGAACTTACGAGAAATTTCACCAAAAACCAAAGCTTTTCCAAACTTTTTTTTCTCGCAATCACTGTCAGACTCAATTTCACTGTCTTCATCTGGGTTCATTATCATTATTGGAGACATAATTTCTATACCTACAACATAATTTACCAAAATTTCATTTTTATTGTTCACCCATTCAACAATTTCTTCTTCTTTGAAAAGCTCTTGTAAATCTGTTTTGAAATTTTTTGAATAATTCAGATGCTTTAGCTAGAGGTAAGGTTAACTGAAAATTTGAAAAATCTGTATCTTCATCCTGATTTTCAATAAAGAGTCAGACCATATTTTATGCCATGCATCAATTAAATAAATACAGTCTTTTATGCTAAATATTTTTTGGAACTTATCTGTTGTTTTAAATGACAAATCGGCATTAATATGCTGCTATAAAAAATTCATTTGTACTGACATTTTATACTCTATGGATATATACCCTGATCCATAAAAGCTTTTAATTTTTTAAATGTCCTGTGTCTTTACTATTTTCCCATAAATTTACGTTAAAAACAACTTTATTTTTGTTCACTGACATTTAGAATAAAGATTATAAAGAATCTTCTTAACTCCTATTTTCACTGTTTACATTTCGAAATGCATGCAGATTTTAGAGACTCTACTGTATATACATATATATGTATATATATACAATATATGTATCAAGGCTAGAAAAATTTGAAAAACTTTACATACCCAGTCAAGCATGTCGTAGAAAAAAAATAGATGCCAGAATTAAAAAATTTACCCAACTTTATGCATTTCTAAATTGTGTGGCTGTAATCTGTAATGTTAAAGCTTGTAAATACAGTAGATTCCCTCAAATCTGCATAGCATGGGACCAAAGGTTGTGCGGATTTCTGGTCATTGCTTTGTTTACATCTTTTAAACAGTAATTGAATGTAATAATGCAATCAAAATTATAATTCATGCTTACAGTATAGTAAAATTTTAAAATTATTGAAAGTAAAGGTCAAGTAAATAATTAATAATGTATAATTAAATATGCATAATAAAGATGAGATACATTTTTCTTGAATTATTCAATGAAACTTGTCTCATAGAGGTACCCTACTAATTCACATCAAAATCGTAAAATAAGAGTTTTATTTCAGGTTTAGCCAGACGTAATAAACAAAAAAGCTTGATTAATACATAAATATATTTTGTAAAAAAATTGTATATACCAATGATATCAGCATTATCTTGATTTTTTCGGAAGTAAATTTATACTTCCTTCTTAAAAAACATGAATTCAGTCATATTAACGAAAATTACATATTAAAATATATACGGAATGATATAAAAATAAAAAAGTCTGTAATTTTGTCCCTATATCTGAACTGAAAGTTTCATTATTTACATCTTCAATGATGAGCGGATTATATGGGTTTGTTGATTTTATAATTGTGGATTTGAGGGAATTTACTGTATAACATAATCTATAAAACAGTAAAGGATACACCAAGTATTTTTTATTCAAGGTAATATGGAACTCTTATAATTCAAAGATTTTTAAATAAATTATTCTCATTTAATAAATGAGTCGAAATATTTTTTGTGAAAGGGTAAGTATTAATATTTTTTTAACAGGTTATGAGATTACACCATCAGAAAGTTTAAAATGACCATTAATAGTGTTTTCTTTTTCCATACTTTTAATGACGAAGCTTATGGAGCTTCGAAAGACTCAAAAACATTTGCGTCTTTTGACTGTCCGTTTTTCCATGCTTTAAAAACTGCAGAATGGCCTTTATATGCTATTTTGTGAAGTTCACTATGGTTTTTAATTAATATCTCGGTTAATGAATAAAAAAAGGAAATATCTGAGCTTTAAGTACATTAGGACCTGCCGTGGACTATCCTCATCCAAATTTTCTGTCCTGTATGTGCGATAGATTTCGATAGTCATTGCAGAAACATATATGGAAAAGCATTTTTCTTAAATTAGTACAGATTACATGCTAAAGCTTTTAATTAAAAAAATTAAATACAAAATCATTAATTAAAAAATATATATGGGATGGTAACTTTTCCTTAATAATACTAATAGGCTGGATGGCGACAACAAAAATGATTAAGTTGTCGAGTTTAAATCGTAATGTAGGACAAGATTATTTGTGGTAGATGAAGGACGACTGGTCTGCCTTGGCATTTCTTTTTTTGTTATAATGTGAGCAACAGCAGGTGCCAAATCGTCAGTGTGGTGTCACTATTACACTGAGTTAAAAGATGAAATTGGTGCCAAATAAAAGTTAAATACAGTATTTTGAAAATATTTTTGTAGGACTAAAATTTATGACAAAATATGATGTCATATATTACTATTGACATCCAATAAGCATAATATTTTACATTTCATTGCCCTGTATATTACTACTGTATCTACTTTCAAGATGAACTAATGGTGTTGGAAATGTTTATTAACATTATTGAAAAATTAACTTATCTGACGTGGCACGAGATGAGTAGAACCAATTTTCCAATTTGGTACTATTATTACATTATCAAGTTATGGTCTAAAATTTTAACACATTGAAAATAGCGATAAGTACAAGACAAATATTTCAGTCTGCCTCGTGCTATCTTGGTACTATATGAGCAGAGAGAGGTGCCAATTCTACATTTTTACGGTACTATCATATCATTGAGTTACGGCATGAAATTTTAACACATAGAAGAAATTGATTAGTTCAATACAAATTTTCAGTCTGCCTCGTGATATCTTCATACAAGATGAGTAAAGCAGGGTGCCAATTTTAAATTTAGGCAGTACTGTCGATATCATTAATGTGTTAAAATTTCAGGCCATAACTCAATGATCTCATAGCACCACCTAAATAAAAAATTGGTGCTCTGCTGTGCTCATTTCGTATCAAAATATGAGACACACTGAAATATTTGTATTGTACTTACAGTTATCTTTAAATTATCTGCCTACGTTTGGAGTAAAATGTACAGTAATTAATAAATACTACACGTATTTTGTAGTTCAATTGTAATACAAAATGATGAAAAAACAAACACCTACCAATATCTTCACAACCTTTTAAAAAATTGGGAGGGGGGGGGGGTGCTATTTTTTTAGCAAAATTTCATGTTTATCCCAGACAGCAAACGTTCAATTCAATTGAAATAATTTCAATTTCCTTTCTATTACACTTACCTGTGCACTGAACTATACTAGCTGTGGGGAAAAAAGGCCGTTCAAGGCCAAACATCCTCTTTTCATTTCCCCTTTGTTGTCATGGCATTAGAGGACGCCAGTCCCTTGTCCTTTTTTTTCACCTCACTTCCGCAAAACAAATTTACCCCTGCAAGAGTATGAGTTACTGCAGTATTTGAAGACTCTTTTTGTCGTAACACCAATCTTGATTTTCTTAAAGCGAATCAATTGTTCCGCTGATTTTATAACACTTGTTTGTAAAGCTATTTGTAGTTAGAAATATGGATAGATTTTTAGATGACAGATTAATGGTGTTACAGTACACTCCCTCTAATCCGCACAGGTTGGGACCAAGGGTTTTGCAGATTATAGAATTTTGCGGATTATAGGTCATTTCTTTGTTTACATTGTAATATTTGGAATTTATCAACAAATATAGTAACCACATTGTAAATAAATAACACAGAAATAAAAGAAATTGCTTATATATATATAAACTGTACCCAATATTAGAAATACATTTAAATAATATAATAATGCACAATTAATAGAAACATTTCTACTTATTTTTAGATCTCGAGCATCACAGTGATAATGGTTTGCTTTATAGCTTTTAATTTATACTCTGCAATTTAATCTTGAAGCCTTTTACAAGAGTCAGGATTTCTTGATAAATAAGAAACGTTTATTTTTCTAAAAGATTAAGACATTTATCCAAAAGAGCCGACCCTTCTTTGAAAGTAATTTTACCTTTTATATAGCCAACAAATGTGTTCAGAATATAGCAGTCTAATAGTTATTTATAAGATACACAGAATATTTCTCTCTAACTAATGCAAAAATGCATTTAAAAATTTTAGTGCATTTAAAATTAATTAAAATTTTTAATAAATTCATCAGATTAGTCAATATTTATTACAGTCAAAATGTGAGTTATCTTGCTTAAAAAAAGATTTTATCTCTTTGTTTACATGTTTGTTTACATCTGAAATATAGTGCGGATTATAGGCGTTTGCAGATTATAGAGTTGCGGATTAGAGGGAGTGGACTGTATTATTTTTTTTTATTTAATTAATAATTTGTAATTCTAACTTTATTATTAATTTAAATTAATTATAAATTCAAATAATTTGTGATTTTCTATGACATGCAATGTTATCTGCATTTGTATATGCATGAAGTTTTCTATTATTTTAATTTAAGTGAAAAAAATGAACACACAAACATACGCATATATATATGTGTGTGTTATTTTCTTATAAATTACATTATACACTATTACTATCTTGTAATCATCTTTCTGTCTCAGTAATGACCCAAAAATCGATATAAAATAGCAAATTCAGAGCATTTTCTGAAAAATACTTTGCATTTAAAAAGAGAACGAAAATCAATTGAAATCTGAATAAGAATAGCTTCATGTATTAGGCTTTTATGGGTGAAACTGTTTTCATGAGTTTGGCGAGTAATATATTTAGATTTGAATCCGAGAATTTTACATCTGCATGACCAGCATCCTTAAAATAACAACAAAAATTCAACGAACAAAAAAAAACGGGGGTGACAGGGGGGGGGGGGTTGAAAACATGGTTCAATCAAATCACGCCACTTCAAATGGAAGGATGCAAAATTATTCTTTATAATCTATAGTAGTAAATTATAGTCTAAAATAATCCCTGCTCTTAGAGGGGAGTCAATGCGTGCTATGAACTATCTGGGTTTTTTTCTCTTTTGATTTTCTGAAAAATACAAGCAAATTAAAATAGCTCTTCCATTCATTAAAATCTATTTCATGAATGAAGCGAGTAATACGTTCAGATTTGAATCCGGGAATTTGAGCTCTCATTGACCAACACCCTTAAACAACAATCACAAATAAAAGATTTTGCAGGGGGGGGGGGGGTAAACGTGGCTTAATTAAATTATTCTGCTTCGTTTGCCTTGAAATCTTCTGGAGGGGGGGGGGGGAGGGCATTTATGTATACTTTCAATTATGTGTTTTAATGTGATCCTTTTTTTTTTGCCTTCGGGAAGGCTAAGTCCTTAAAAGGACTTTTTTCTAGCCCGTTAAAGGGCTTTAAAAAAAAAATAATAATAATTCTTCAATTAGAAAACAGTCGATTGGAAGTATAATCACTCAACATTCAAATTCACTAGAGCTACTTTCGCTGTCATCCTGCAGATTTATTAAATTGTTGGGTGACTTCATTTTCATTTGTCAGGCCCAATTTGGCAAAATCTTCTTCCTGCAACTCTTCGGAATGCTTGACACAATTTTTCCAGTTTTCCACGGTAACATGAGAAAGAGCCTCCTCGAACTGTCGCCTTACATCCTTTATTTTAAATATATTCTTTTTTTTTTTTTTTTTTTGAAACTTTTCCTTTCACCTGAGCCATATAATTCATTAACTCAATTGGATTGTACTGGCAGTGATAAGGTGGAAGCCGCACTACCTCATGTCCCATTTCATATGCAAAAACATCCGATTCATACATTTTGTATTTTTCTTTGTGCATTTTAACAATACTTAACAATTCAGGAACAATAGTGTTTGAATCATGTATAATACCTTTCCTTTCCAACCAAGCTATAATATCTGATTTTCGCTTTTTTGTGGATGGAATTTTTTCTAAATGATTAGAATGATAGCTGGCATTGTCTATTACTATGACACTGGGTTCTTCAAGTCCTCTCAGTAAATTTACAAACCATTCTCTAAATACGTTGCTATTCCTTTCGTGATGGTAATCTTTTGTAGAGCTTGACTCGCTTGACTGGAAAATTAAATCAGTTCCTTCGATAAAGCCATGCTGAGCTGATCCGGAATGACAGATGATCATCCTGGACCCTTTTCCTGTCGGTACTTTAAGACCACCAGAATTTTTTGAATCTTGCCATACATGACTCTTTGAGTGATTTTGATTCACCCAAGGCCAAGTTTCACCTAAATATATAACTGGACGCAGTGGAGACTCTTTTCTGATATTGTACATTTTTCTAAGAAATTTAATGCGTGCAGCTACGATGTCATTTCTCTCCATCAAAATTTTTCTGCTGTCATTGCCCTTTTTATATTTGTAGACCATATCTGTTAATATGGTCCACACAGACTTTGCACATCCAGAGAAGTCTATTTTTTGTTCCAAAACTTTTTTTAAATTTTCGCAAGTTGATTTATTTCTGCTATCACAATATTCTTTAACAGTGCGACATACGACTTTTTTGTTAAAATCATCTAATACTGTTACACGTTTTACGCGCGAAACTTTTTTTTTAGGCGATGAAAATGACAGATTTTCTAAGCTGGAGTCTGCAATAGTATTATTAGCTTCAGCACAGATCCTTCTAACTGTACGAAGAGATACGCCACATGCTTTAGAAGTAGCTTCTTGTGTCTGCATAAATATATCTTTGATTTTTGCATCAGGATTGGAAGCAACGAGCTCTTTAAAATAGCTGTACGCATTATAATTATAACCATCTTCGATTGTTTTCTAATATCAGGACTGGCTGCCATAATTAAAAGAAAACAAAAGGTAGAGAAAATGGAAGAAAGCAATGTAATCAAACAAAGGATGGGGTAATACTGCTCAACAGGATCTCTCAAACGGTGTGGGGAAAAAGATGATCAGTCAATCGGTCATGTGGCTGTAACCATAGTTACTAACCTTAGATAAGTATAGATCTTAGATAAGTATAGTAACCTTAGATAAGGACTGAGGAGTGACCAACGAAAGGGGGGGGGGGGTTGTCCTTGAAAAGTCAATTTTTTATTCGGCGACTATAGGTATTTTATAATATCTTTAAAATTAACTGAAATATGTCAAAAAATACTTTTTTTATTCAAAATTATTAATTTTTTTTATATTTGAGTACCTATAAAATAGTTACATTATTGCATAGAGCTTGGATTCTAGTTCAGAACACAGTGAGTAACATGGAAAGCATTTTGAGAAAATTTCACTGAGGTATGTTTAAAACATTTTCACGTGCTGTTAATAAACTTTTCCTGCAGCATTAGTTCATATTGAAAGTAGATACCTTAATAATATATAATGTAAAATATTATGTTCTTTGGATGTCAATAGTAATATATGACATTGTGTTTTGTCATGAATTTTAGCCTACTGGGCGTTTCTACCAAGATATGACCAGGCAGACCAAAAAAAAAATTTAATACTATATTTAACCTTTAATTTGACACCAATTTCATCTCGTAACACGATGATATAATCATTTTTGACGCCGCCATCCACTGTATAATGAAGAAAAATAAAGTTCTGTAACTTTTCGCCTTGAAATAAAAATAATTTACATTGAACTGAATTATAAGAACGTTCATCATATCTGAGAAACATCTTATTCTTGTAGTGTTTCGAACCCATATTCCCCGAGAACCAGAATACCTCTTTCTAGTGCCTTAGACCAGTTGGCCATTTGAAATTCGCGTAATGTCCCTCTGAAATGGAACCAGTTCAAAACTGGTTTCCTTCTCCGTTCAACGTCAAAAAAGCACCGTAAAAGTACTTTAAAGAAGGTTTAAGTTAAAGAAAAAAAAACTGTTTTTAAAGCATATCAGAGGTGTTTCCCAGAGTTCCATAATAAAGAGGCATGCTGTGCACGGAAAATGTTTTGCAAAATTCGGAACTTGTGCGAAAAAAATTTAGGAAAGAACATAATTTTTGTTTTTCAATCTTTTATTTAAATACAGTAAACTCCCGACTATCCGGCCTAATGTGGCAGAAGGGTAGGCCGTATAACAAAAATCCGGATAGGCCGGAGTTCTATAAAAATTTATTCACTTCCTGCCCTTTCTTCCATTATATTAAAAACGCATGTTACACATTTTTCGATAAATTTTATATATACAGTGCATACAATTTCAAAATAAGTAAAACATTAACGTAAAACGTAAGCCTAATTTGTAAAAAAAATAGTAAATCTTATTTTACTGTTTATTAATAAATGATTTCAGAAATATGAAAATTTATGAATAAGATAAAAGTGAAAACTTAGTTTTTGAAAAAATTCTTGCTAGATGACTGCTTCTCCCTTTTAACCCTATCCACGACCCTCTTCGTTTATCACCCATTTCGTTAATCTTCAATAAATAAACACGATGCACACCAAAAGACTATACGAAAATAACCAGGATAAGCGGAAAATAACATCCGCACTTCTGAAAATAACACCCATTGCACAACTGACGAAACAGGTTATGAAGCCTTACTCCCCCCCCCCTCCCTTCAGGTCTGTCTCTGCTATTGCATTTGCAATCCCTTCTTGCTCTTTCCTGTCGTGAGTTAGCACTTTCCTACGGACTGGAACTTGCCTGTCTCGGCCGCTTGCAACATTTCTCCTTTTTTTACTAGGCCGGATAGTTGGGAGTTTACTGTACCAAAAAATTAAAAATATTCCCCCGTTTTATGTACGATTTATTTACTGTTCGCGCACAATTTTAAAATCGGGGCTGTTTTTGTTCCGATTTTTCCGAAAATAATTTAAGGCATTCGGCTCCAAAAATTTAAAAAATTCGTCAGTCCGAAAGTTCGGATACGAAAAACCGGAAATTTTGACAAATGGTAGCCATAAAAAAATTCATTTCGTCAAGCGTTCGCAGAAAAATCTCAAATTTCGTCAAAAGATCACGGAAAAAACGCAAATTTCGTCAAATGATCGCGGAAAAAACGCAAATTTCGTTAAATGATCTCGTAAAAGACGCGAATTTCAACAATGGATCGCGGAAAAAACGCGAATTTCATCAAAGGGTTGCGAAAAAACGAAAATTTCGACAAAAGACCGCAAAAAACGCGAATTTCGTCAAAGAACCGCGATAAAAACGCGACATTTCGTCAAATGATCTCGTGAAAAAATGCGAAATTTGTCAAGGGATCGCGAAAAAAAGCAAATTTCGTCAAAGGACAGCAAGAAAAACTCGAATTACGTCAAATGATTGAGGAAAATGCAAATTTCGTTAAAGGGTCTCGTAAGAGACGCGAATGTCAACAATGGATCGCAGAATAAACGCGAATTTCATCAAAGCATTGCGGAATAAACGCGGATTTCGTTAAAGGGTCGCAAAAAGTGCGAATTTCTTCAAATGATCGCGGGAAAAAACGCGAATTTCGTCAAAGCATTGTGGAATAAACGCGGATTTCGTCAAAGGGTCGCGTAAAAAGCACGAGTTTCGTCAAAGGGTCCGCTTAAAACGCGATTTTCATCAAAGGGTCGCGGAAAAAACACAGTGTGGTCTCTAGGAAACAGCACACATACAAACATCTATAATTATTATAGATATAGTTTTTAATCCGAAATAATATACTACTGAACTAACTTTTGAAAAATCAGGTTAATCCGAACCGAATTTGCAGGAAAATACACTCTGCCTGAAATCCACCCGACCAGAAACAGTTAACTGGACCAGCAGCAAAAAACTTCCATTACAGGGATAGCCGATTTCCACACTATAGCGCCTAGAATTTATAGTTTGGAAATCGGCTATACCTTTAACACTTGAAAAAGCACTAAAATATTGTATCCCTTAAATGTGCAACGATGCTATTGAAATATAAAAATCGCAGCGACATCAGCTGGATATTTGCTACAACTGTAAGATTTTGCTAGTCAATGTAATAGAGGTCTGCACGGGCCGACATTTCCTGTCCCGGGCCCGGGCCCGACTCAGAGGAAAGAAAATTTGGCCCGGCCCGGCCCGGCCCGGCCCGTACAAAAAAAATATTGGCCCGGTAAAAAAGTTGAAAGTTCGGCCCGGCCCGAAAAAAAGTTAAAATCTCGGCCCAAGTGAATTTCTACAAAACATTGATTTTTATGTCGATTTGGTTAAAAGTTTTTCTCGTACGAGGAGATCAAGCCAAAAATATTTATCTTAATTTTTCTTTTCATGCTCATAATCTTCAGTGCCGCAGGGTGCGATATTTATTTTTTTAATGAATCTATTTCTTGTATGTAAATGTTTCAGTTATCATTAATATTGTTAATCCATATTCCATGTATTAAAGTGTTAAATATCTGAAAAATGCTATACAGTAAAATCTAAGACTGAATTGCATTGAAAAATAAAAAAATGCGTTATAGATAAGTTCCCTTCTTAGCAAGTGTAAATGTATTATATATTATTTTCTTACGTAGTATGTCAATTTTGTTTGTTATTAATTTTTATAATTTTCTTACGTAGTATTAAGTATTATATTAATTTTACATGGATCAACACGTTTTTCAGTTTAAAACAATATTCCGTCATAGACAGGTTCTTTCCTTACACGTTTCACTATATTTTAATTTAACTATATTTTAATAAGTGTAGAAACTACTACTCTTTGAAAAGAATGAATTTGAATGTTTAATTGTAGAATAATGGCGATTTAAAAATGTATGCATTTTTTGACAAAAAATTTGTGCCAAACCTAATTGTACTGACCTTTGAATGGACCAGGCCATTTCGAGACAATGATTTTCATACTGAGTGGGTGAAAACTAGGAATGAAAATTTTTAGCAATGAAGATTAGGAATGAAACCAGTACCAGGGTATGTGCAGAAAAAATAAGTTAGGCCCGGCCCGAACCTTCAGGAAAAAAGTAAGGCCCGAGCCAGGCCCGGCCCGAGACTTCAGAAAAAAGTAAGGCCCGGCCCGAGTGCCATGAATGAAAATAGGCCCGGGGGCCGGGCTCGGGCTTTGGGCCACGGGCCGGCCCGTGCAAATCTCTACAATGTAATACGAAAATCCCGCAGATGTCGCTGCGATCGACACTTGGGATTTTCGCAGTATCGTCGCACATTTAAGGGATAAAATTTTTTAGCATTGTTTGGATAGCATATTTCCACATTAGATATTCTAAGCGCTATAATTAGGGCTCCTATAACACTTTATAGGAGTATTATAGGAGCCTTAGCTATAATGATAACAAGGTACTTTGTCAGCAATATCTTAATCACGTGACTGCTAAGAAGGGAGGGAGTACCATGGTCTGGCCTCATTCATTGACTGTGGTCAAGCAAATGGATCTTATGCACGTGACCTGAGGTCGAGGCTAAAATTCGTTTGCTGGCGGTATTTAGCATAGCAATCTATGCAGTGTGAGTTATTAATGCTTGTTTGTTAAAAATACCGCAAAACAATTCTTTGTTGTAGCAGCATATACTTAATATTTTGTAATATAAATTCAAAATGTTGTTCTGTATTCTAGAAAATTCCTTAAAAATAGAAAATTCTAGAAAATTCCTAAAAAATGTAAGCACTCAACCTGGGTCAAGGCTAAAGTCGTCTGCTAGCGGTGTTTGCGCCTGCGCATACTGGCATTCTAGTGGTGCAGTGGCTAGAATAACAGATTAACATACCGTCAGCTCTGGCGAGGCTAACGAAAAAGACAGGCTACCGCGGTGGGTCCAATTCTTCTTTTTTTACAGACTGCTGGAGTCACGTGATGCTCGAATGCACCAATGAAGGTGTGCGAAAAGAGCATCACGTGACTCCAGCGGTCTGTAAAAAAAGAAGAATCGGACCCACCGCGGTAGCCTGTCTTTCTCGTTAGCCTCGCAGCTCTGGCGTCTGACGTCATCTGAATAAGGCGCGAGGCTAACGAGAAAGACAGGCTACCGCTGTGCATCCCAGGAGTCTTTTTTTACAGACCGCTAAAGTGACGTGATGCTCTTTTCTCACACTTTCATTGGTGCATCACGTGACTCCGCCGGTCTGTAAAAAAAGGTACGTGGGATGCACCGCGGTAGCCTGTCTTTCTCGTTAGCCTCGAATAAGGCGCGTCACACACCAGAGAGACGCGACAATAATCGTGAGACATGAGGCAAATTCTGCTGTTCAAACCGGTTTTTTCTTTGTTAACAGGGGGAAATTGTCGCATGCCTCAAGCTTTTCTGCCGCATGTCTCCCTGGTGTGTGGCGCGCCAAAGGCCCATTGGTTGCTATGGTGAAATCAGCTAATTGCAATGACAAGATAGATCATCTAGGGAAATGCACTAAAAGTAAATTATCGACTTTGATAAGAATAGTTTTATTGAAAAAATGACGATAGATCTACCTTTCAGAGTTGAAATTTCGCTAAAATGACCAGAATCTTCTAAATTTTGAAGTTCTGTAAACATTACATTTGAGTCCGATTGTAAACTCTTGTCACCTTTTAAGTAACGTCCGATTGGTTTAAGAAAAGACTGCCCAAATTATTAGTTTCGATTAAGAATGCAATATGCTGATGATAAGATGTCTAAACGCAACTTACTGTATACCTAGGAGTGGATCTTCTTTACACGGCCGGCGATCGGCACAAAACGCCACTTTGTACCAATCATCGTGCAAAGATGATCTACTCCGCGTGATGTTTTAAACGTCATGAACTGGCCTTGTATATCGTTGGTCACGGTCTAAGAAGCAGGGGTATAGCGCCTAGAATACATAGTGTAGAAATCAGCCATCCCTATAATACTTAAAAAAGCGCTAAAATATTGTATTCCTTAAATGTACAATGATACTGCTGCAATATGCAGATCGCAGCGACATCTGCAGGATATTTTCTACAACTGCAAGACATTGCTAGTCTATACAATGTAATACTAGTAATATGAAAATTCGGCAGATGTCGCTGCGATCGACACTTGGAATTTTAGCAGTATCGTAGCACATTTAAGGGATACAAATTTTTAGCACTGTTTGGATAGCATATTTCTACACTAGGCATTCTAGACGCTCTAGCTGAACTCTGATGTATAAGGCCACTTTGCTATTGAATGGAGGCGCTGAACTCTAGGCGCTGTAGCAGGGGAGCCGTTTGGGCAAGGCTAGGGGGATAAAATTTGATTGATCAAGACGATTTTGGACAAAAACTTGGCGAATTTACTATTAGTCACAAAAACCTACGTTATCAAGCACAAGAAAAAAAACTATTTTATGAGAGAGTAGAAGTTGGGGAATATAATGATCCATATCTACCGGAAGTGAAGTGGTGTATAAGCTAAAAATTAATACCACCAATGGTTGACTCGTAGGTTTATCATTGTGTTTGTCCTATAACTATCGTCCATGTTTTCATACCTTTGTTTGTAGAACAAACATGTTAAATTTGAGCGATATCTCGCCAATTTTGGTTGTCCTTGGCGACCTTCCCTTTGCTGGCGTAGGTTGTGCGCGCTTTCGCCAGTACACCGATGTAATTCATGTTGATATGGCGTGCGTTTGTTACCGTCCACTTTTTAAGCACTTTTTCTTTAATTAAAAAGCATAATCCAGATGGTTATTGAGTAACCAATTCTTTATTTAACATTACTATCAAAATCTCAATGATAAACCTACGAGTCAACCACTGGTGGTATTAATTTTTGGCTTATGCACCTCTTCACTTCCAGCAGACAGGGATCATTATTATATTTCCCTACTTCTACTCTTCCATAAAATAAAGGTTTTTTCTTGTGCTTGATAACATAGAACAATCGCTCATTGGTCTAAGTGGGAAACAAAATGCTTGACGATTTAGCCTGTTTTATAAGAGCCCTAGTTTTTGTGTTGTCAGCTCTTGGGCGATATCACTTACTTGAAAAGCTTGTCGTCATTCCCAAGTTAATGTTTGTTTGTCTAACTCGTTCAGATGAGTATCAGGACGTTCTGTACACCTGGGTTGCCATATTTTGGACAAAAACGTTTATCTAGGTTCTGTGCCTATGTCAGCATCTTTGGACATTTATGGAATAGCTGATTGCCACACTATATATATGTATGTATATTCCCTGGCTGACTTTTGTCTACGAATGGTGATGTTAATCAGTTTTTGGAATCGAGAGCGAGACGACATGATCCATTCGGATTGAAGCAGAATGTGCCATATATGGTGAGTACTACTTCTACCAATTAAAAATTTGCCATTGTACCATATGTCGACATTACCGTCGGATCCGAAGCTAACGAGAAACAGACTTCCACGACCAACGACATACAAGGCTAGTTAATGTCCAGGGGTGTAGTGGAGGGTATACGCCGTATACCTTCTGGGTTTTTTTTATGAAGCTCCGTATACCCTCTGTTTCTCATATAAAGCTACAGCGTATATCCTAGGCATGAAGTTGATGACTTTAGCGTATATACTCTGTTTTTTTACGACTACATCACGGTTCATGACGTAAAATGATGGACACGCCGCTTTGTACCAACCATCGTGTAAAGATAATCTATTCTCTGTGTGACGTTTTAAAAAATCATAAACTGGCTCTGTATGTCGTTAGAGAAGGCTTTACGCCTCTCTTTTTTTAGACTATTTGAATCACGTGATGCTCGAATACAGGAGCATAATTAGAGCAACACGTGGCTCTAGCGGTCTAACCAGCGCAAAACTAGATACCGGGCTTGCTCATTCATTATCATGACGCCAGAAGCTGTGGCTGGCCGCGACCAACGAAATACACAGTCAATTTATACGTTTAAAACGTAACATGGAGTGGATCGATTACACGGCGGTTGGTACAAAGCGGCGCTCCCGTCGTTGATAGGGATCAACCACCATTTGTAGCCCCATATTACAGCGTCTAGAATATATAGTGTAGAAATCGACTATCCCAGTGATACTTTTAAATGTCAAACGATGCTGAAATCCAATGAGTCGATCACAGCGACATCTGAAAGACATTTTCTAAAACCCCAAGACGATTTGGTCTAGACGCTGTTTTAATACGATGATAGCTTTGAAATTTGAAAATATATCTCAGATGTCGCTGCGATCGGCTTCCTGGATTTCAGCATCATTGCACATTTAAGGGATACAACTTTTTATCGCTGTTTGGATAGCAATTTCCACACTATAGAGCAGTTCACTTCACGTGACTTCTACCGTAGAACAATGAAAAAGCATTGCTAAAGGTAGCGATAGTTGTCCTACAGCAGCAGCAAAAACCTGTTCGTGACGTCACTTTGCACATCTCTATATATTCTAGACGCTGTACCCATACAGCACAATAACGTCCTGAGCACATACGACAATATCCCATCGTTATCCTGAGAACATCCGGTGGGAAACAAAAAGAGACACCTAATCACGCCCTGATGGACGCCATTTTCAGCCATTAATAGGATGACAGAAGGACGTGATAAAATGAATAGTATTGTGCATCCTCTGCTCGTCCAGCATGCGGTATTCATAGGGTCAGTAGCGGACGCTTTAAATAAAACTATTTAAAAAAATTAGCAGAGGGGAGGGTAATGGGCTTTACCCATGTGACGTCAAAGTAGGTATAGAAAAGAAAAACACCAATAAGCGTGCAGAATTTTTTAATGTTGCTTCTCCTTCGTCCAATAAACAGTCATTTTCGGAGGCTATATACCTACAGAGGCGTAGCTACAGCGTCTAGAATACATAGTGTGGAAACATGCTATCCAAACAACGCTAAAATCCCAAGTGTCGATTGCAGCTACATCTGCGGGATTTTCATATCCTGCAGATGTCGCTGCGATCTTTATATTTCAGCAGCATCGTTGCACATTTAAGGGATACAATATTTTAGCACTTTTTTAAGTATTACAGGGATAGCCAATTTCCACACTATATATTCTAGGCGCTGTATCGTGGCTTTTGCCATTCCTGGTTAAAGTCCATTGTACACTTAAAAATCTGCAGCATTTGCTGCATAGTCACTCTCTCGCTTTTATAGGAAAATGTTATTTGACTATATTATGGAACATTCTCATTGGTCAGAATAGAGACATTCTATAAATGTGGTGGAGTGACTATGCAGCAAATGCTACATATTTTTAACAGTGTACCACGCTGGTTTTCCTAATAAACCGGGAGGCGGCAGTATGGACAATCACCTCATCGAGTTCACGGACTTAAAACTGGATTCGCATATTAAAGCGCACTCGGTTTGCCGAGCCCTATCTTGGTGGGAAACCCGATTTTGGCGGTTGACCATTGTGCTTTCCAGCACGAAAACATAGAGCAGTAAAACACAATGGTAACCTACGAGTCAACCGATAAAATCAGGTTTTCAACCAAGATAGGACTCGGCAAACCGAGTGCGCTTTAATATGCGAATCCAGCTTTAAGTCCGTGAACTCGATGAGGTGATTGTTTGTCCTGCCACCTGACGGCCTATAAGTGAGGCCTCGGATTTCTATTAATCTTATTAGACTGGGAGGCGGCTGCACAAATCATCACCTAATCGAGTGGATAGCTGAAATTCAAGTAGACAGAACTCAATTCGCATATTAAAATGCAACGGGTCTGCCAAGTCCTATCTCGATGAAAAACACTTGCAAATCGGATTCTAGTGGCAGATTGGTAGGTTCAACATTGTGTATTCTTGCAATCAAAAGTATCAAAACATGGAGGATTGGTAGCCCGGAAAACACAACGGTAAACCTACCAGCCCACTACTAAAATCGGGTTTGCAGGTGTTTTCCTACCAAGAAATTGACGGCAGTCTAGTTGCATTTTAATATGCGAATCAAATTCTGTCTAATACTGAAATTTCCGCCTTCAACTCGATGAGGTGATGGTCTGTGCAGTCGTCTCTCGGTCTAGACCTTTAACTGTGCAGCGGCTTACACTGAAACATTTCTATTAAAAAATAATGCTAGTCTGGGCAATTGCTGTCAGGTACCACTATTTTTTAAAGAAATATTGCAGTGTACACCAATGTGCAAGACAAAATTTAAAAAAATCCGAAGATCATTTAGAAAAGACAGGTGGGGGCAATTGCACCCCCCATTATTCGGATTTTTTAAATCTTATATATTTCTTTATTAAAAAAATATTTGTTAGATTTCTTTCGATATGATTATGTTTCCTGTTGTTTTTCGCAAATATAGGAATTATCCCATATGAATATAAGTCTGAAAAATGAATGTACGAAAAATACTAGTTCATTTCAAGCGAAAAATCATATATACAGGGTGCTTCTACGATCATGGGACAAACTTGGAGAGGTGGTGTAGCTGGTTGAATCAAACATGTTTTATGTAGGAACGTGTGGTCAGAAATGAAAAGTTTTGGCGAAAAACAAGAAATGCAGAGGAAATGTAAACGAACGTTTTATTGACATAGCAATTAAAGTAAGTGCTCAAATGTGCCACTGGCAGCGTCTAGCAAGTGAGTGGCGTACGTTTTCACAGATTCCAAGTGTTTCACGAACATTTGCAGCAACGATTGAAAGTCTTGAAATGAGAATGAGATCCTCATCAGAGTCAACTGGTATCGTCAAAGGGTACTTGCTAGATGTATGTATCTATGTTGGTGGTGCCACATTTGAGCACTTACTGCAATTATTATGTCAATAAAACACTTGTTTCAATTACATCCACATTTATTGTTTTTCGACAAAACTTTTAATTTCCGACCTTCCATTGCTTCTTTATGTGTATTTTACGTTCCCTTAAAGTTTGTCCCATGATCGTAGAAACATCCTGTTGTCAACATCCCTTTCTTAACTAATAAGTAGGGTACGATGAATTATCATTATTATCACTGGATAGGATTCTTTGCCCATATCTGATATAGCATACTGAATTTTCTTAATATCGCACATTATTTCTGATTTCATCATCAGACATCTACTTTCTAATGAAAATCTTATTTCGAAAAATATTAGAAAATGAATCGCCATCTAATTCAGTTTTCTCATAAGTTAGCATTGGATTTAATGATCATGCTGGAACCGTGGAGTGGCCTCTTAAGGCTATACTCAAATTCCCTGCTCAACAACACAAAACTGACATATTTTCAGATTCATTTTTAAACATAACAGCATGAAACTGGTGAACATTTAAGGGATTTGGAATCAAATAGCATTTTCCATTTTTTGATAAGTTACAAGCAATTGTTATATGATAGGTTTTTCTGCTTTCCCGCATTGGTGCAATGTTTGATCACAGTAGTAACTCAACTTATGTCAGCAATTCATTTCAAGACTAGCGACGTAAGTCGAGGTACATCTAGATAAGCAAAAAAAGGATAAGTAATAAAAATTCTCCAAAATCTAATAAACATATTCTATCATATTTGGAGATTATTGTTACATACATTTACAAGGGCGTAGGAACTGGGAGAGCTGCCGCTCCCCCTGGAATATTTCCGACGGGCTCAGTTCCCCCGGGAGAAATTCTCGCGCCACATCTGTTTATTTTTTAATTCAGCAATGTATCGTAAAGTATATTTTTTCTAGGAAATTCACACAATAAACAACAAAGAGAAGAGAGAGAGGGGGTGGTGAGCACACTTGTTTGTGCCTTCACCCTTTTCCTCATTGTTTACAACCCTCCCGATTTCCAGAAAAAAGGGGGTCTTATATAGGTCTACTACAAATTACCTGCTCCGATAACATATTTATAAAGAGGAGGCCTTTAAAATTGATTTGGAAGAGATTTGTAAAGAATTTGTAAGCAAAACAACAGAAAGCACTTTAATTTTTGGTAAATGGAAGTGGGAGAAGCCTTAAATTTGAATATTGTATTCGGGATCAAACATAAATTAAGTTTCTATGTATCAAGTATAGCTATTAAAAAATATTTTAACTGGATTAACGAGTTGGTGATCTTTTGATATGCTTCTATTTTATACTTCTGTTTGTGAAACGTGCAGCACTATGAAGGAACCTCCCAAAATGAACGAAATGATCTGCGCCACTAGCTCTCTGCAATATGCCCCGGCTCCCCCTGTTTGTACAAAGTCCCTACGCCACTGTACATTTAACAATTTAACATTAGCAAAAAACGCTTTTGCAATACAAAAATTTGGAATAAATCAATGAATTGTTAACTTGCAATTTATTGTTCCTCTAGCTGCCTTGTTAGAGTCAGAGTATACGAAAAAATTTTTTGTAAAGAAGTTTGAACTGACAAATTTTTCTTTTTTACTTTTAGAAGCTCTTTTTAACAGCAGAGTGAATTTTCTAAGCTTTTTTTATTTGTTTCTCGCTATCACTTGACTGTCATGGGTAAGTTTCCCTTCATAGAACCAAAAGTCTTCAAAAAAGTTCATTAAGGAATTTTTTTGTCCAGGCCAGATGACATAAATACTGGGTGACGTAAGTTGTAGCACTACTGTATATATAGTTTCTTAATAAGAAAGCCTTCCAATTTTGTCCTTGTCAAATAAATAAATGAAAAAATGTGTAAGAAAATAGTTCCTTTGGATTTGCTTGCTAAAAAATCTTGCTATCCTTAATTTTGGTGAGCAATGGCAAATCTAGCACCTTTTTCCTTTCTTTTCTTTTTTTTTTTTTTTTTTGCAAAAGGTATTTAGGCATCCCCAGAATATTCTGGTATATTTGTATAAAGATCAAATAAAGAATTGTGAAAAGGCTTTTTACTACATCCATTTCCCTTTAAATACTTTTTCTTAATTTGTTTTTTACATTTTCAAATTTTAACATAAGTATTGTATGTTGCAAATTAAAATATTTACTTTCATACAGCCATTTAAAAATGCGTCAAAAAATATTGTTAAATATTCAAATAAAAAAAAAAATAGTTTAAAAAGCACAGAATTATCTTAATTTTGCCGTTCCATTACTAAAGACATGATTATTATTTTTTTTTTTTTTATATAAATTTGAAAAGCTTAATGCATCTCAATTCATTTAACAAAATGTCCCAATACTAATGCTATATTAAATTGTTATTTTGTAATAAAAATTTGTTAAATCAAATAGCTGATGCTTCATAACATTACATTTTTGCAAAACAAATAGAAATTATCTAGCAGAAATGTATTAATTCATTTTAATTTAGTTCACAATATTGCAGGCAAAGAAGAAGAAAAACTTGGAGAAAAGAGGTGTCCTTTTTTTATATATATAAATATCCTCTTCGGACCTGGAGTATCCTATAGGATACACATCTTTACCATTTTTTCCCTGCATATAAATAATGATAAAAAAATGAGAATGGTGTGAATGGAATCTTAAAAGATAATCAAACTAAAGCAAAATAGCAATTTGTTTCTTATAGTGCTGTTTTCGACCATAAAATGGGATTTAAAAATGACTTGCAGCAAAAATGAGCGAAGTATACAAAAATGAAAAGTAAATCATTTTTTATATGTTAAAATACCAGATGTAAAGTCCATTAAAAATAAAAATTTATTAAATGCATAATTACTTCATATTTTTCATTATTTTTTCCATGCAAAACAAAAGAAAATATCCTAATAAATTGTCAAAAAATGTACTTATTGAGTCCAGCGTGTCTTATATGATATATCAAATTTTATGTACAAAAAATTAATTTTTTTTTTTTTGCTTTTCAATCTTTCTTAGTTATCACTTTGAGAATATAAATTCATAACTGAAATAAAAAAATATATGAAAATAAACCCTGGGGTCTGAAGAGGATATACACAAGATAATTAAATGAACAAGTCTTATCAATAGATTGTATAAATCCTTTCATTCAAAATTTTAATTATTAAAATAAATGATATTCCCCTCTCCCAGGAATATTTTATAGATTTAGGATGAATTTAATATCCAAATGACAGTGTACACAAACAGCTTATCAGCTTTCAGTACAGAATTTACCCCCACCCTTTCCCTTTTAGAATATACAAAGTAAAACTATATTAAAGAGTAAATCGGGATACTTATTTTTAAAACAAACTTAAAAAGTAAATCGGGAGATTTATTTTTAAAACAAACACTACATTAACTCAAAAGAAAATGAAAAATGTTTCTAATAAGTTTCCTTGTATGAGCTCTATATGTCTAATAAATTTCTCACATTGAAAATTTATATTTTATAATAAATGATGCTTCTGAAATTTTATTTAACGATATTTTTACCAGCACATAGTTAATATTTTGTTGTAAAGTGTCTAATTTTCACACATTAGAAAATATTTTCAGACTCATTCATTCTAAATCTAAAATTCCTTAAAACATGAATTTCTTTTCTAAGCTACAAAAAGCAAATATAGAATTTCTAATTTTTATTTGGCTTTTGAAAATATATTTCAGTATTTTAAATGTTACAAATTGTGCTGTATTATTTTATGATACAGTTATAATTTCACATGTTATATTATGTCTCTGCTGAAAAATTCTTTACAAGCCAAGCATCTGAAAGTAGAAAAAAAAGAAAGAAAAGATATTGCATTAATAAATTCTGTCTATTTTAATGCATAGCTGGCAGATTTCTTGTTTATTTATTTTCAAATCAAGTGAACATATTTCAACCAGAAATTTTATTTAATGAATGAAAAGATAACTACTTACATAGAAAGAATGAATGAAAAAACTTTCTAGGTCAAAGTATGTATATTTGAAGGAACAATTTTGAAGTATGTATGCTTTGGAAAATGGAAGGTTGACAGATATGATAATGTGAGCATAAAATTCTTTAGTTTAATCAAGCAGAAAATGTTTTTTATCAGCAGAACTTGTTGAAATCATTGTGAGATGAATAATAATTTGGGTAGACAAAATCATGAAGATAAACAAACATTGTGTTAAACAAAATAAAAAGCGTAATAATTCACTTCAAGGTGAAAAGTTTTTGTATAGAAAACAAACAAAAGCTGCCACCTATTGAGCCAAAATTTACAGGGTGTCTCATTTCAAGCACAGCCTAAATTTTCACTTTAGCAAAAACAAAGATATTGAAATGATACTTTCACAGGTTTACTTTTGGTGTTTTTAAAATTAAATAAGGATTAAAATTAGCAGAGATTAAAAAAGTGCACGGTGGGAACTTAGGCTTTACATCCTTGGACCTATTGAATTAAAAAGTTATAAAACCTGTAAATTAAATATTAAATTCAAACAACTATAAAGATAAATGTATGGTGGTGAAATAAATACAAGTATGTATAAAAACAAGACTAACGTTTATTAAATCGAAAACATAAAAATGTAAAATAATAAATAAAATTTAATATATCAAAAACAATACTTTAAACTTCCATTAGCTATAATAAATTCCCATTGATTGACACAATTACTTGTATAATATAAAGCTTCCTAAAATCTATTTCACAAAGATAAACAATAAATTAAATAAATCAACCTCATGGCATTGGAAAATGACTGATGAAATATTATCATTAAGTGGCACAATACTCAAGTGTTCCACATGTCACATTTAAATTCTGCATTGTTATAAGAAAATGTAAACTTTGGGGGGAGAAATGTTTCTGAAATGTGCAGTATCGGAGACGACTTAAAGAAGTAATCCATTAATGTCAAAAAGTATATTCTCAGTTAGAACATCATAAACTGTAGATGTAGAAATAAACATTGGTTTTTACTCAACAACAGCTGCCAACAAGATGACTCGCAATCCATATTGTTTCTTACGAAACAAATTAAACAACAGAGTCCAGAGTTCTAAATTAAATTACCAGCAACTGTAATAAAAAATACTCATTGTCCACATTAAACGTAAAGAAAAATAACTAGATTTTTAATAAAACGAAGAACTGAAACAGAACTTTAAGTAACATCAGTCGTCAATACACTATACAATCTCCAAAACACCAATTTTTTAGTACGACAATTGCATGAAAGAAACATCAGGTAAAGAAAGTGCAAAACAAATTATCTGCCGAACATCTCATAAGATTATTGGTGGCTCCATCAGGGCTGCACCTTTCTGCATCATGGAAAGATGTGTGGCGACCTATCAGTAGTCTTGTAAGGTAAATGACAATAACTTTGTCTTCCAGGCAGAGTTATTTGCTATCCTGACTGCTGTAAACAGAGTCATTCAAGATCTTAACTTCCATGAGTGACAGTCTATCTTACCTAGAGGATTAAACATGCACCTAGGACAAACAATTCTTAAAACATTTATCCGAACTCAGTCCTATGTAACCACATTTAGCATATACCTGGAAAGTATAAAAAAATATAGTTTTCACATGAAAAACTCTGCATTTTTTAATAGAACAATTGTAAACAATAATTAAAAGAAATAAATAAGTGCCTCCTCTTTTTATATACGGGCTTGGACCGGCGTTGGCAGAGTAACACTCAAACATTCATTCACACACGTACTTGCCAACTTTTTAAAAGAAAAAAGTAAAATATTGGGAAGAATATTTCATTTTTTAAGTGCTTACAAATTGTTAAATGATACACAGGTGACCATTATAAAGATATTTCATATGAAAACTTGTGTAACACTCTTTAAGAAAAAAATTAAAAGACATAGCTTTTTACATTTAAATTTTGCTTTTTAAAGAAGAAATTAACAACAAATAGTGAAAATTAAATGATTTCTTGTAATGTCATTTGACAATGAAACATGAACTCATTTTTTAGTGATAAAACATTCAGCACTTAATATTATTAAAAGTAACTAGCTGGCTTTGTCTGCTAGCAGGCCCCTCCTTTCAAACAAATCTTTAATTTATACGTAAATCTCAAACCAAGTCACCACTACCTATGACATCATATAGCAAGCGTGTTGCACACACACTGCAAATAAATGTTTTTATCAAGGTCTCTGAACTCATATCAAATCTCACATTGAAAGAACCTCAAACTGGGTTCCCAAATTATTATTATTAGCCAAAAATTATGCCCAATAGCGACTGTAACTGAAACCCATTTGTTGTTAAATGAATTGCAGTCTTGGTAAAAGATTAAATCAGGGAGCGTACACATTTCTTTAAATAAAAATCAAGGACTTAAGTACTTTCAAGGACCAAAACCAAAAAAATTTAAGGACCTACATGTTAAATATACTAATAAATTATACTATGCATTTTTGAATAAAAAGTTTAATTATAGTAAATACAAGTTTTAAACATTCAAATGGACAGAAACCGGGGGGGGGGCGGGGGGATTCAGCGTGTGGCAGTAGCAATTTAGAAAATTTTTAAATAACAAATACAACAGAAGAAAAAACTAGTCAGATGTGTCAAACCCAAAACTTTCTTTTATCTCATACATCTTAATACTTCAAAATTCCCTATCACAGTGCCAAAATTAAATGGCAATCTTTGTTCATCATGAGGATTCTAAATATATGAAATTCTGTGCATTAGTTTTTGAGATATGACTATTGCTAAAATAGCAGTATCGTGTAAATCCTGCAAAATGCAGCGGTCAGCTGTTGGGTGATTTACATCAAAACCTAATCAGCAACAATTTATGTCAACGTCTAACTGAATCTGAAGTTTGATGAAAATCTGTGCATTAGTTTTTAAGAAGAGCTATTGCTAATTTTTAAATCATGAAAAATGCAGCACAGCAGCGCCACCTGTTGGTCGATTTACACCAAAAAATAATCGGCATCAACTTGTGTTAACGTCTAACTGAATCTGAAGTTAGATGAAAATTCGTGCATTAACTCTTGAGATAGTTAATAGAACTATTGCGGAAATTATAAAAAATACAGCATAGCAGCGCCACCTGTAGGGTGATTTACACCAAGACGTAATCAGCACAAATTCATATGAAGGACTATCTGAATCTGAAGTTTGAGGAAAATCCGTGCTTTAGCTCTTGAGATAGAGCTATTGCGAAAATCAAAAACTACTCAGCCCCAATTTATATCAAGGGCTAACTGAATATAAATCTTTTTTAAATTCTGTCCATTAGTTTGATACAGAACTCTCAGAAAATCTTTGTCACCTTCAGACATTTCGTAAAAACATGTTTTTCGGGATCTCATACCCCCTAAAACGTGTAAAACTGTTGAAAACCAGAAGTCAAAAATTTTTATAAATCCAATACTTTCTTCTTGTAAAGACTGAAGTAAGAAAAAAGGAAATCTAAAGATTTTAAACTTAGCATTTCGGAGGGGGGGGAAAGCAGGGATTGGGAGGAAATCCAAAAATTAGGAAGGGATAATTAAGATGATTAATTATATCGCCACTTCAAAATGTAGGGGAGAAGCAAAGTATTTTTTTTTTTTTTTGGGGGGGGGGGAGGGCACGGTTGATTAGATGATTATTTATCGTTACTATAGAGTTACAACTAGGGCAGAAAAAAAAATATTAAATAGTTTCAATGGTTTTTAACTTTGTATACTTTTTACAGGGAAAGGAGAAAGGGAAAGCAGAAAAAAATTAGGGAAGAGGAAGGATTTAGATGAACGATTATTTATTGTTGGAATAAAGAGACAAAACAGAACATTTAAAAAAAAAATTAAAAATTTGTAAGCTGGGGATGCCAAATAAACGAAGCAGAATTTTTTTCTTTTTTTTTTTGGGGGGGGGGGGGTAAAAAAAGGTTGCTAAGATGATTGCTTAGTTATTCACCATTACTTAAGATCTACTATTGGAACAGAAAAAGAAAGACTAGAAGTTTTAAAGACTAGATTTTATGTGGCAGGAAAGAATTAGAAGGGAGGGGAGATGGGAGGCAATTTCGATGTGTGAAACTTAAAAAAATAATTGTTGTTACAGTTAAAAAAATAAATAAATAAAAAAAATAGAGGAAATTAAATTTAAAAGGTTTCAAGACTTAAACTTGAGAGCAAATTAGGAGATGGGCAAATTTTATAGGTGGGAAGGATAGGAAGTGCATTAGATGATTAATTATTTATCATTACTAAAGATTTATAATTAAATCAGAAAAAAAAAATTAAACAGTTTTAAAGACTAAATTTTGTGTGCAAGGAAAATGGGAATATGAGCGGCGATTTTGGATTCAGGAAAGTCTTCAAATGGTTAACTATTGTTATAATAAAATAACAAATATAGAAGGGGGAAAAAATAAACGAACACTTTAATTTTTTTTTAATTTTGTGAGTTGGGGGGGGGTCAAAGGGGAGAAGCGAAATTTTTTTATTGGGGGTGGGGGAGTTTAACAGATGACTAATAATTTACCTTACTAAAAATTTACAAATAGCGCAAAAAAATTTTTAATTAAACAGTTTAAAAGACTTTAAATTTTTATGTTTGGGAAGGGGGGAAGAGGAAATGTCAATTTTAGTGGGGGAAGTAGTAAAACTCTATGATCGATTACTTATTGTTACAATAAAGTAACAGATACAACAGAAAAGGTTTAAAAAAAGCAATAATTTTTAAGGTTTTCAACTTTATGAGCTTAATTTTTTTAAGGAGGGAGGGAGTTTATTAGATGACTTATTATTTATTTACCTAACTAAAAAATTACAAATGTGTAAAAAGCAAAAAAAAATTAAGCAGTTTTAAGACTTCTGTGTGCTCTTTAAGCGGGGGGAAGGGGAAAGGTAAAATGCCAATTTCGGGTGGGAAAAGAAGGGAGGAGAAATCTTCATGATCGATTATTTATTGTGACAATAAAATGACAAATGGAGCAAAATTTTTTAAATTATAATTATTAAACAGTTTTAAAGAGTTTTTAAATTTTGAATACTGGAAAAGGGGGGGGGGAGAAAAATGGAGAAGAAAAAATTTGGAGAGGGTGAAATTCAGATGAAATGAATGTGACAAAATGAACTGTTAATGAAATTTAGGTTTGACTATTTATTCACTTTAAAGTAACAAATAGAGTAGAAAAAGTTTACAAAAATTAAGTTTTAAAGATTTTAACCCTTGGTATTGTAGAGGGGGTAGCAAAAGGGGAAAATGTTATTTCGGAAGAAAGGGGAGATTAAGATTTACTTTTAAATCAGAAATTCAAAGAAATACAGAGTAAACAAGAGTAAAATTAAGCACTTTTTGTAGATTTTGCAGGAAAATAAGTGCTTTTAAGGACTAAAAATTCCTTTTGAAATATATAAGCACTTTTAAGGACTTTCAAGGACCATACAAACCCTGTAAATTGTTTTTCGTTTCTTTGTTAATGAGACTGTAATTAGCTTATATATCTGGTAATTAGGGCAGAATTCTCTCGAAGCTGAAATCCCTGGGTATCCAGATTTTTTCCCGTGTTTTGATTCTTTTCCCATCTATATACTCCACCGGAGAAGAAAGTAGTTCCCATCACAAACAGTCAGCCAGCCAGACATTTACGAACATTAATAGTATTGATTCGAAAATAATTTATAATTTAAGTGGGAGATGGTATTTGGGGAAAATTTTGCAAAAAAGTGTAGAGATAGTCAAAAAACAAATTTCACAGTTAAAATGCAAAAATGGCAAGTATGCACAGAAAATAGCTATCATTTACACTCAAGCATAGATAATATAGAATACATCAGCAATAAGGAAAATGAAAGAAATAAAAATAACTGATGACAAAGTATAACCATGTTTAAACAATATTTAGTAAGAGTTCAAACATTATACATTAGAATTGTAATATTAGGTTTTCAAAAATAAATTTTCTAAAAATTATGGGGTTAAAAGGATCATTTAAATTAAGATTTTGTATTTTTTGGTAAGCGTAATAGCATATAAAAACACCACAATTCATATTATCTTTTTGTAAAATATGTGGAGGATAATATATTGGCCATTTATGAACTGAACTAAAATTGTTTAAGACATCATGCCAACTATCAATAACATAATTATAAGAAGAATCCCTACAATTCAAATGTAATGGGTCATAAAATTCAAATGTATGTTCTTTCAAATTAGCTACAATCAACACCCAATGTGATTTAAGACTAAATGGAATAAATAAATATTCTTTCGACCTGATACTATTCAAGTAATTAGCATTCAGAACTTTAGAATGGAAAATTGAAAGTGTAATAAATGGACTAATAACCATATAATTATCACAACCATGTAATATTTTAAACAAAAATGCTTCTATTACAGCATCATATAGCCAAAAAACTTGTTTAAAAAATTGGAAATTTTAAAGTGTACAGGAACAAAAAACGTTCTGAAATCGCGATTTCTGTAGCATAGCTGTTATAGAAGCTTGTAATTTTTCATGGTGGTTACTTTTACGATATAATATGCTTGCTAAGAACAATTTCTAAGAAAATCAAAACTTTTAATACAGAAATTTTTGAATTATCGGTAGCAATATAATATTTCCTCTAATAAAAATAGGTACACAGATACTACTTAGCATATTTCAACAATTACGCGAATAGTAACAGAAAATCTATATAACATTTTATTTGGAAATAATCCCTGTGACATAAGAACAAAAAAATAAGGAAAACAATAAATAAATTAAAAGGTAACAAAAATCAGTTCTTACCTGAAACTATAAAGAATATCAATTCGAAAAACTGATTAATTAAACAAAATAATAGATTTTCAAAATGCTAAATTGCTATCAATAAACGTGAATGGGGGTATAGCACACGAGCAAGGCACGAGCGATAAGCAATTCAGCATATTATTACAAATGCATTACGCCAACGACGTGCCACTTTGGTTATTCGCTAGCCAAAACGAAAATATCGCCAAGTTAGTGACCTACGTCATTAATGACGTAGGTCACTAACCTGTGGGAGGCGTGGCCTGCGTTTGTCTCCATTCTGTAAAACTCACAAACAATGTAAAGATTGTGATGATGTTTATACTTCGCGCATATAATTACTGTAAATATTTTATGTAAATAGTTTTAATATAATCTACCTTAAATTTTAATGGTGTCAGATTCAACTTAACAATGGTGTTGTTCTCATTTAATGCTTTTCCAAGGGCCGGAGTTCCTATATATATTGCCAAACTACCCGACAAATTATACAAATTGACAAAACTTTTATTTTAAATAACGAAAGAATAAATAAATTTGTAAACATTAATAAAATTACAAATAGAAGTCAAATTAAAAATCACTTGATGACGCAACAAACACTCGTACCGCGTTTATTGTCAAGTGAATGTAAAATTTACGATCAGCCATTATTGGCATTTAATCTTACAGTTTGGCGATAGTTTTTTTGTCGACGGGATAATCATGTAGTACCGTTTTAAGTTTGTTTTAAAAGTAGCTGGCTAATTAAAAATGCTATCATTAAACATTTTTATATTAAGCAGTTGTTTCCAGAGCAACAATACAACCTTCACTTCTCGTTTCTGACACTAACAATATCGAAGTCAAATTGCCAATGATCAGAATCGGACATTAATTTTGAGTTTGGAGCAAATTTAATAAACTTAAATTTTGTTTTAAACCGTATAATTACGATAGTAAAATTTTAATGAATGCACATATAAAGACATATGACAAAACTGTAGTAATAAAAATGTGTTTATTTAAGTTAAACTTAATCTGACTAACTTCGCATGAAGAGAAGAAAAGGTTTTACTTAAAAATTATTTATCATAAAAAAAATATCATTCAAAATTTTATTGTGTCGCCAATCAGCATTAAATCGCCAAAAAACTTAAATTTTCATTATTTTTTCACGAACGCTAAATCGAGGTTCTGCAGATTTTTTTAAAAACATATTATATGTGATGAGAAAAATATTCTATATATATTTTTTTTTTTCAAATATTTCTGAGCATGCGCTTATGGAAACTTCCTTGATATCATCCTATCAATTTTTCAGATGCGTTTTTCTTAACCTGACGCAAAAGATAAATAGCCAAATCTTATTTCAATTGCAATATTTTAACTGAGTAATTTTTTAAGCATTACGAACATTCTCTTTCATGTTTAAATTAAATATTTTCGTTTTTTAATATTATCACTCATTAAAACGGATTTTTTTCTTCTTTTTTTTTCTTTTAAATAAAATTAGTAACAGTTTTTTCTTTTATTTTTCGAGGTGTAATAGCCATTTCAAATTTTTTTTATCAACGATAAATTTCGCCAAGAAATAAAATGGTAACCTTATCGTCCAAAATAACAGAGTTTTTCATCATAATTCTATAACTAATCTACGTAGAAAGATTTTTTATAGCTTAAAACCTTCCCTGAAACCATACCTATCTAACAGTATAAGTTTCGTCAAAATCCATGCAGTAGAACTCGAAATATAGATGTTCGGAACGAAATTTCCGATTGGAATTTATATATATAGTAGATTTATTAATGTTATACTATTTTCTTTGTTATTTCGTTATTTAAAATAAAAATTATGTCAATTTGTATAATTTGGCGAGTGGTTTGGCGATTTACATAGTTTGGCTCAATGGGTCGATGGAATAACTAAGTAGTACCGTATTTTTTAATTATTTTCTATTATTTTTTATTTTTAAAAGAAAATAACCAAAAAAATAATTAACTATAGAACAAAACAATTTATGTAATTTAAAAAAAGAAAATAAAGTAAATAAACATTTATTATTAAATAAACAACAATAGCCGGGTTACCATGTCAACCAAAATAATGCCATTTTGACGCCAATTAGGTACCCCGGTGCGTATATGCCATCTGTGCCTAATATTTTTCTTTTCATTTCGTTTAACCCCCTCACTGACAAGCGCGTGTTAATACGTTCACTAAGCTCCAGGTTTCACTGCAATACAAGCAATATTTAAAGTAATATTATTCTATTGATTTAATGTATTTTTAATACATTGAACAATGATTAATACTTCCAAGGATTGCATTCATATTCGTTATTAAGTTTTTTATAAAATGTTCAAAGATTCTTTTTTTTTTTAGCATTTAAAACAAAATGCAGAGAAAACAACATTGCAATTTTGCCCTTTTCCAAGACAGTCGGAGGGTTTTAAGAAAAATAAAGAAGTGAAAGCCAGTTACTTTAAATGTTGCTGTTTGTATTAAATAAAATGATAATGAAATACAAATTGAATTATGAATAAAAGTAACATGATACATTTCTTAGCATGCATTTAAGGGAGGCCAAACTTCTCGCCAAATTAGTTTAAAATAGTAACCTTTTCTAAAACCCGAAAAAAAATATCTGTTTGATTAAAATTTGAGTTGCCATCATTAGAAAAGTGTATATAAAATTAGAAAAAAATTAATATTTCGAAAAGTAATTCGAATTTAAAAATTCTAATACCAGTTTTGAAATCTGCGGATCAATATTGATTTTTGGTGTTAATTTCATCGCAAAGTATTCCATATTTTAGGAGAAATCGCCGTGAAACATAATCAGTTGTTTAATCAGTCGATTCATACTTCCGCTTCATACTTCCGCTTCATACTTCCGTTTCATAAATTCGTTTCATTAGGATTTTATATATATAGGGTAGATATTTTTAGAAATTCAAAATTAATGTTTTTTTGTTAAAATCAGATGTTTTTTATTTTAATTAAATTTTTGATTTTGTTTTCGCTGTTTTACGTACGGAGTAGATACCTAGAATTTTATATTTCCAAAACAATTAAATCTGTAATTGTAGCATAATCCATATTTTTATACTTTAATTAATAAAATTATAATTATTAGTTAATAACCCAGTAGCAGAAAATTCTCTAAGTGATGCGACAGATACTCCAGGGACAGTAAATAATCTACAGGTAAAATATTTTGCAATAACAAAATAAAGCTTCAATGGAAAAAGAATCTGCAAAAGAGAAAAGAAAAACTGCGATGCCCATCTTCCGTCTTGAACTTTCTGCTACCAGGCTTAATAATTATGGAAATTGTAAAAACTGCAAATTAGCATATATAATTTTTAAATGAAATGCTTTTTATGGCAAACTAGGTACCTATTTGGGCCCTTTTCGTGCATATTTTCTGGTTCACTGTCTCATATATACACAAGCAATGTTTTCAATATTTATACTATTTATTTATTATTAGGGTAGATGTGCCAGTAATGGACATCCCTTGATGTTTTGGTTCATAAAAAAATTACTAATAAATATTTAGCTTTATTTTTTTTTTATAATTCCCCCTTGCATGTTTTAAAAACTGGATTATTGTTGACACTTTTAATCAAACCAATCTGGAAGCAGAAAATAATGTTTCAAAGTTTCGCTGTTTTTCTGTGAAATTCGTAATGAGGAGGCTAAGAGCTCCGTTTAGGAGTTCGTGAGGAGGCTTCGTTTAATTAAGGCTGTTCTTAACTGCTCCGCTGAACAAGCGCAAAACGTTCTGACACATTTACAAATTCATTTTTTAACGGAAAGATATAAAATTGAAAAGCCTGGCCATGGAAGCGATTTTTTTATCAATAAATTACCCATTGAGTTATAAGCGATATCGATCACGTGACAATCCCGTTTTTCGCCTGCTCTTGAGTGATTTTTCTACTTTCGCGTGGAAATTCGGTTCAAAATCTCCACTTTGACATTATTTTCTGATAGATCTACTGCGTTTGCAAAAAAATGGCAAAAACAGCTAGATGACACAGTTTCTGAACAACACCACCAGCTAGTTTCATGCATTTTCGAACAAAAATAAATTAAAACTTACGTCAGGAAGTTGCCCTTTTGGATTTGAGAACAGCCTTAATATATATATTATTTATTTTATTGCAAAATTTTAATGTTTTTTTATGGAGTAGTAATAGAAAACTTAGAATTTTATATACGAACGGCCATTTACAAAATTTCATTTATTTTTAAGGTTTTAAGTGGGGGTGTCCATTACTGGGATGGTTAACTAGTATCCGTCAGGCCGAAATGTCGGAGCATGGACACGTAAACTTAAAAAATATTATTTTTAAAAATGTTTTATTTTCTTGGTTACTGTTTAATAGTATAAAAGTAAGTTTGAAATTATAATCGTCGATACTTTAAAATGAAGTATCGACGATTATAATTTCAATTATAATCGTCTTCATTTTAAAGTGTTTAATTCAGTCGTCAGTTGCCTCGGATAATGCACAAATGCTAATCTGTCAGCAAGTGCTCCCATACTTCTAATTTGGTAAAGCTTGTCCTTAGCGAAAATCGCTTCCATTAGAACTTCCTCTAAATGACAAACTACAGTAAAAGTGACATAAGTTGTTTTATGTGACAACATCTTTAGATGAATGTCCAAAGCAGTTTTTGACAAAGTTAAACTCTGGGATTTGTGTATGGGTCGCAACAGTTAAAAGTAACGAACTTCCTGAGAATGGTACAAATTTAGAGACTGATAATGATATTTATCATTACTACTAAGGGTTGATGCAGTTTTTTTTTCCTGGGGCCTTTTTTGTGAAAAATTAAAGTTTTTTTTGTGAAAATGATTATATTTTTGTGAAAAATAACATTTTGTAACGAAAAGCTAAAATTCTATAAATCAAATTCAAACCAATCGTTTATTATTAATAACTTCCTGAAGTTTTCCTTTTAGGTGAACTTGTTTTGGTTGCAAATTACACATTTTAAAACCTAACAAAATAAAAATAATTTATGAAGAGTATGTTTTTATAGAATGAAATTTTGTGAAAGCACTTGTTTTATGGAATGAAATTTTGTGGAGGTACTTGTTTTATGAAAAGGAATTTTGTGAAGGTGACTTTTTTATTAAATGGAGTTTTGTGAAGGGGTCCTAAATAGCAGGACTGCGGAGTCGGTGGGAAAAATGGACGACTCTTCTGGGACTGACTCCACCGGGAACTTTAACAGATTCACCTCCGACTCTTTCACTCAAAAATGGGCCGACTCCTACAACACAGACCTACTTGTAAAATGCATGACTCTGACTCCGGGAATTTTAACAGATCCGACTCCGACTGTTTCGCTCAAAAATGGGCTCGACTCCGCAGCCCTGCCCTGCTAAATAGGCCCCAAATTTTGCTTGGATTCACGCCTGTTTACAAAGTAAAATGTCAGTCATTTTTTTTTAAATTGTTAAAGCAGTGTGCCGTGAAGAGGAAGTGGGGGCAGAGGGCCAGAACTGATAATTTGGTGGTAAGAGGTAATTTAAATAATTATTTTTACTAAGAGAACAAGAAATTATGCCATAATATATACATATTTTTAATAAAGAGTTTGAATGTTTATTTTTTATATGCTATAGGAATGGGAGGAGGGCAAAGGAGTAAGTGTAAATTTGAGAGAAATTAAGATAATTTATTATTCTTTATTTACTCATTCTTATTAGTAAAAAATATAGAACTGATGATTAAAAGAAATAAAGAGTTGATAAAAATAAAGAGATGAAATAAAGAGTTAAGAAATTCTAAACTGTTTATACTGACGAGGAGAAGGAGAAAAAGAAAAGTGGAAATTTCAGCGATTAGGGGGGGAAAGGGATAATTTATATTAGGTTATTTAATATTTACTTATTGTTGAGGAAATCAAATGTGTTTTATTATACGTTACGTTTATGAGTACGTTTTAAAAAAAAATCAAAATGCTATTTTAAGCTTACTTTTATATTGCAAGAATGCAAACAATTGTAATTGAAGAAGTTTGACACTTTCAAAAAAAAAAAAAAAAAAAAAAAAAAAAAAAATAGAAAATGCTATTTCAGTTTTTTAGTGGAGAGAATCACATTTCTTAAATTTGCTGTAAAAACCAAATTCGCTGTTTTCTAATACATTTACCAAATATTTCCTTTCATATAACAGTGGACTTGTCAGGCATATGTATCCTGATAGCAAAAAGTTCATTAGCATTTTTCATTATACTATAAATACAAAGTACTTTGAAAAAATATTATCATAGCATCATTTAGGAATTTTTCTTCTTCAGAAATTCCAAAACAGAAATTCTTGGCAACATGCATCCTAAATAATTTATGAATAATATAGTAGTATAAAATATAAATGTATAATGGTTAATATTCAAGGTGTCCTAAAAATATTGAAATGCTTTTTATTTTTTTACCTTTTGGAAATACATATGCATTATAAATTGCAGAAATTGTTCAAAATAAAGCAGGAAATTACTCAAAATTACTCATTTAAAATTGTTATATTGTCCTTAGTACTTATATTTTACAATAGGCTCCCTCAAATCCACACTGCTTGGGACCAGCGGTTGTGCAGATTTTATAATTTTGTGGGGTTCTGGTCATTGCCTTGTTTACAGTTTTTAAATATAATTTTAATGTAATAATGCAAACGAAATTATAATGAATGCTTACAATATAGTAGAATATTAAAATGATTAAGTAAGTAATTAACTGAAGTAATAAAAATTAAGATAATTTTAAAAGTTATTAAATTATTATAAGTAAAAGTGAAGTAAATAATAATGTATAAGTATGGTAAAATACTACATCATAAAGATACATTTTTCTTGAAATTTTCTATGCAACTTCTCTCATAAAAGGTATCCTACTAATTCACATCAAAATCATAAAAATAAAAAAGTCTGTAATTTTGACCCCACATCTGAACTGAAAGTTTAATTGTTTACATCTGTGATGATGTGCGGATTTTAAGCGTTTGCGGATTTTAGGGAGTCTATTGTATTTAGAAACATCTTCTCCATGCTCTGACAAATCAAACAGTGGAAGTTCCATAAGTTCACAGAGTTGAGATATTTTCAAATTTATGAAATTTTGGGGCTTCCTACACTAAAACAGGAAAACGAGTGTTCAGTGTCTTAAAGATCTGAAATTTCATGACAATCGAATGTCATTACCCGGTGAGTTTTGGCCATTAAAAAATGCAATTTTTACTGTTTGACTTGTCAGAGAATAGAGAAATGTTTTTCTTTGTGTGACTTAATGGGATCCAGGAAGAGAATAAATATTTAAGAAGTGTAAGTTTTAGAAAATCAATAGTAGGACTATTTCATCAATATTATCTAAGTTCCTGCCTTATCTTGAATACTTCTGGAATTTATATTGCGTAGGTATTGCCAACAAATAAAAAATAAAGCACTACCTTTTTTTTTTGGACACTCTATTATGGTGTCAAAGTTTTAATTAGTTTATTAAAATCAATTATTTAAATCATAATTTTAATCAAGTGATTTTTTAAAAATTAGATTTATAATCATAAATTTCCTTAATTTTTAAAACTGCATGAAAATATATGAAATCTAAGATGAAGCTTTCGTTTCTAAAAATATTTTACAGATTAAATAAATGAAAGATTTAAACAGTTATTTAGAGGCCTAATTCCTCATCTTGTAAACAGTAAAATACAATGAATTAAAACTTATGTGGAAAAGTAAATCGCAAAAACCAACGTTTAACACACAATTGAGTACTTAAAAAGAACAGATGTACATTTCGTGAGTAACTTGGACACACTAATAAAATCAACATGAAATAGTCTTAGAGTTTTCGTCTTTCGAAATAGAGTTTTCGTCTTTCAATTTCATGTCTTTGTGCGGATGTTGATTTTATTTTATTGACGCTGGTGATGTTAGTCCAAGTTACGCAAAACATATATCTGATCATTTTAATAGTAACTCAATTTGTATATTGTGTGGTAATGATTGTTTTTTTTTTTTTTTTTTTTTTTGCAATATACCTAACAATGTTTGTAATTAGTAGGTTTCTCTCAGACGTTTAATTTAAAATTTTCATTAAATCTATTCTAATTCACACTGACATAATTTTGGTACTTTTTTCTTATATCAGCCCCCAAGAGAAATCGCTGAGGGACAAAGATATGTTGGCAAGGTAGGTTTTTAAATCTCGCAGAATGATTTCCAGTCCTAAAGAAACAACGCATGTCTATGTTATTCTCATATTGGTTGATGTTCAAGGACATAATTTCATATGTTTGTTTTTTTTAATTTAATTTTCTATTGTTTTTTTAACTTCCATGTTCTATTGTTTTCTTAAATCGCCTGTATTTATTTTTATGAATATGGAAACAATCTATGATTTACCTGTTACTAAGATAGATGCCAGCGTTAGAATTAAAAAGAAAATGTCAAGCATTAGAATTTAAAAAAAAAGTCACCAGTACCAAGGACCATGAGAATTTACTGGTCCACAGGCATCATCACTGGCCCACAACATAAAATTCTATCAAGTCATTTCAGCCCTTTGAGTGAGCACCCCCCCCCCCCCCTCTACATACACACACCTAGAAATGTAGACTAAACTTACTTTGTAGTTATCCAAAATTTTCCTCATAAATAAAAAACTAAAGTTATAATATATCTTGCTAAAAAATTAAATAAACAATAGTACATAAATTAGAACTATAAAATTATTAATTAGATATTTTATTTCCAATTCTTTATTTCAAGTGATTGTAAGGTTCAGTGTAAATATTTCTTTCATTATTTATTTATTTATTTATCTTTTTAAACAAAATAAAATTGTGTGATTTGTGCCCGGTTGCAGTTTTCTTAGGGCTGGGAAAGTTTTTGTTTGCCTGTCAGAGAAGGAAAAAAAAGTTACTGGTCCTGCGAACCACTAAATTTTTCAAATTAGTGTTCCAATTGAATTTTTGGTGGTCTCAGTCGGACAAGTGGACCATCAAGGATTTCGAACGCTGGATGCAATATCACTTTTCAAAAGCACAATAAGCAACATTTTTAGCCATCAAATAACTATATGAAAATGGTCATGTTATTAAATATTATGAATTTCATGCTATGAAATATCCATCTTAAATCATGCCTAATTTCTTTTGCGTTTCATATTTTCCCCACAAATTCCAGTTATAATTCATTAATTTGGCATAAACACCAAACTAAATTATGAAAAATTTACTGATTTTTTTATGCTTGGTAGAAAACACTATCAAGTTAACTTATTAATAAATATGTAATCATGTTTTCTTTTTTTTTTTTTAGATAGGGCAGCTAGAAAAAAATGAAACATTATTTAAACTATCTTTTTAGAATTTCTATATTAATTTCTTGACATATAATGCAAATTGATATTAAGCTATTAAATATTTAAAAAAAAAAAATCTTTACATTTTTTTATTCTAATTTTTAGTTTTTAAAATGTTTCATTGTTGCAATTTTACAGCAATTTGGCCTATCAGCATTCAAAATCCTTTTTGGTCAACTGGTCTAAGACCAACAAAAATTCGATCAGCCAACTAATTTGAAAAATTTAGGAGTCTGCAGGACCTGTAACTTTTTTCCCTTTTCCTCTCTGACAGGCAAACATAAATTTTCCTGTCCCTGAGAAAAGCACAACGGATTGCAAATCACACAATTTTATTTTATTTAAAATTAAATTAAAAGAAAAGAACCACAATCCTATGGTACAACTTTTTTTCCTCTCTCAAACAATAGATCAACTGCTGCAGTTTACGTTTACTCTTCCAATCAACCATATTGAATGCCATTCCTTAGCTGGGGTTCACTCATAGAGTTAAAGGGATTTAATAGAATTTTATGCAACGGACCAGTGACGATGTCTGAGGGCCAGTATATTCTCATGCTTACTAGCCCTTGGGACAAGTGAGTGATTGGTGAGCATTTATCGGCATATAATTAAAGCCACTGTTTTTTTAACTCTCATACAATTGTACAAGTTATAAAAAAAATGCTATAAAATTAATATTTTAATTTATAATTAAGTTCATTAATTTATAATTAAGAGAAGCATGTTCCTAACACCAAATACAAAGATTCAATGGCCAATTTAGTCAAATTGTTGAGGCCAATAAAAGTTTGTTTGTCCGTGAAAAAAAAAAAAAAAAAAAAAAAAACAGCAGCACTGTAACTTTCACTTGCATGTTTTAAAATGTTTCATTGTTGCAATTTGACCTATTATGGAGAACATTTATCGACATAATGTGTCTATAAATTGATTATTATGTATATTTTGAAGTGTATGCAGAGAAAATGGTCAATTCTTTCTTGTTAAAATCTCAAATAGAAGTGCTAGTGCACTAATGAAATAAATTTGTAAACATGTTAATTATGGATTAAAAATACGATATATGCTAACTGCTGGAAAGAATACAATTCATAGAAGTTTGGAAAAGCAGATTACAAGCACTTTATTGTGAATCACATTACAATTTTATTCATAAGACAACCGGTGTTTACAAATATAGGGTTAAAATATTTGTGGTTACGCTAAGTAGGGCACCGAAAATCATAGCTCACTTAATACCTGAATCATATTTTACAGAATTTATGTTAAGAAAATACCTGGAGAAAAAAAAAAGTGGTTTGATGAATTACACTGCCCTCCAAAAGTTAAGGTACAGGGACTGGATGCTTTCGATTGCACACGTTTTGTCGGATATCTACAAAAAGTATTGGCGAATTCTTCTTGAACTTCTGGGATGAAAAGAACATGTTTCATTTCATATTTCTTGGTGAAGATTTAGTCGGGCCGACAATTAGGGGGCTAATAGTAAAGTTAATAATAAAATAATATTTGCGGACAGCTATGCAACAGAAAATGCTGGAAATGGTTTGTTACTGCGTTAAATGACTATTTGGGTCCTGTTCAATGTTTGTGTGCACTTGTGTAATCATAGCACTCATATTCGTAATTGTGTCTGAGAAAAATTCAAAAGTTTTTTGCTTATAGCATACAGAGTTTTCAACCAAATTTAACGCAACTTTCCTAAAACTTTCCAAAGAATAGTAGCAACAGTATACTGTAATTAGAACATGAATATATCAAATATTTGATGAGATATGGGCATTTTTATGAGATAATTTTTAACTGCGTATGCGCGGAAGATTTCAAAATTTTTGTTTCATAATTTGGTAATCAGTATTTTGGGGCAACTTATATAAAAAATGAAGTCAAATATCGAGAAAATTCACAAAGATAGGGTCGATATAGTGAGTTGCTTCCTAAAAATAGCTTTATTATAAGGGATTTTCCACAACTTTTCAATCAACTCACTATATCTTTCTAAGTTTTCACAACATTTGACTGGACTTTTTATAGAAGTTGCCCCAAAATACTGACTACCAAATTATGAAATAAAAAGTTTGAAATCTTCCGCGCATGCGCAGTTAAAAATTATCTCATAAAAATTCCATATCTCATCAAATATTCAATATATTCATGTTTTAATTACAGTATACTGTTGCTACTATTCGTTGGCAAGTTTTCGGAAAGTTGTGTTAAATTTGGCTGAAAACTCTGTATGCTATAAGCAAAACACTTTTGAATTTTTTACAGACACAATAACATCTTCACGAATATGAGTGCTATGCATACACAAATGCACACAAACGTTGAACAGGGCCCAGATAGTCATTTAACGCAGTGACAAACCATTTCCATCATTTTCTGTTGCAAAGCTAATCGCAAATATTATTTTATTATTAAATTTATTATTAGCCCCCTAATTGTCGCCCCGACTAAATCTTCACCAAGAAATATGAAATCAAACATGTTCCTTTCATGCCAGAAGTTCAAGAACAATTCGACAATAATTTTTGTAGATATTCGACAAAACGTGTGCAATCGAGAGCAGCCAGTCCCTGTACCTTAACTTTTGGAGGCCAGTGTATTATGAAAGCAATTTCAAGAATATGACCTATAATGTAAGCCATAATATGAAAAACAAATGGTATTCTCCTGAAGCATTCTATAAAATTATGAAAGGGATATGAATTTGTTGTAAAACATTGAAATATATTCTTAATAATATAAAATATATATTTAATGCTAGATATTTATTACTGCATCTCTATTATACATATTCGTTTCAGAGCTTGGCTATGATGACCTTGACAAAATTGATTGCAATCTTGGCATATTCATAATTGTAGTGGCCGCTATAACAAAGAAATACCATAATTTTCTTTGCATAATCAATTTATTTACTTTTTACATAAAAGAAGCATAACAGATTTAATAATTTTCTCGATTAAAAAAAAGAAAAGAATTATTCTCTTATTTTCCCGTGTTACATTTAGAAATAATTATATACCAATTAGTTGGAACTAAAGAAGAATGAAAAAAATGAAGATTTGACAATAGCTATTTAAATGCTGTTCGATAGCCGTATGAGGGGAAAACATAACCAAACAAATTGAATGTCAAAATGTCAAGAATAGCCAAGGGTACTTTATTAGACAATGAAAAAATTTTACTTTTGGAGGGGAAAACTAACAAATAAAGATATTAGTTAAGATAGAAAAGGCAGCAGAACTTTTTCATTAGAGTACTAACTGGAAATACAGACTATTAAATGGGTGATAATACTGGTATTTAATATTTTTAGATGTTAATGTGAATTAAGGGTATGAGTATTCATTCTTCAAATCATATTTATTTACTTTGTATGTATGAATTAACAGATTTTAGTTAGTATACACATACACATGTGTAAAATTGAGATTCATGCAAATTGCAAATACAGTTATTTTATAAAGTAATATTCAAAAGGAGTAGCCATGATATTTTCTTGTTTTGTTATTTATAATCCTAACTTGGAAACTTTATTCTTGCAATTTTTATTATTTCTATAATTGCTAAATATAATTTTATTAATTGCATGCAAAGTATAAAAATGTAAATTATGGTGCTTAATATCATCTAATTAGGTGTTTAGTTATTCTGAAAACCTATAATTCTGGCTGGCCGTTCTATACCTTGCTGAAGGAAAATATATATAAATTCATTTTAAATAAATATGTGGGGCAGTCGGAAAATAAGTTTCCCCTGGCGACTGTGGTATGAAAGACAAAAAATGTAATGAGACATTAAAGATAAAACATAACTTTATTTTTCCACATAAGTACCAAGTACATTGAGACATTTGTCATACTGCTTTATAAGCTTCAAAAAGCCCTCCAGGTAAAAATCAGGGCTTTGCATACGGACGAAGCGTTAAACGGCTATAGGCGAAAGATGACACAGCAGGTGAGCGCAGACGTGCAAGACACTGATACAACATTGGGTAGTGGTCGACCGCGATCAAGCAGATGACGCTGTTGCGGTGCCAGCCTCTCATTCTGGTCCCGGTAGTTATGGAGAGTTTCGGATTCGTTGTCAAAGGAGGAAGTGAGAGCGGTTATCCGCTATGATTGGGCACGTGGAGTATCAGGAGCAGAAATTCATAACCACCTTGTGGAGGTCTATGAGCCAGGTGTGATGTCGAGGCAAATGGTGCCGCAAATTCAGTGATGAACGTCAGCAAGTGCAGGACACACTGAGACCTGGACGGACGCGCCCGGCCACTACAGATGCAAATGTCAGGAAGGTGGATGACATGATTAAAGCGAACCGGAGTATCACCATCGATGAAGTAGCAGAAGAACTTGTACATGAGCGAACTCACAAGATCATCCACGACATTCTTTGATACGGGAAGGTGTCAGAGCGATGGATGCCCTGACACACATGGAACAACGCATGACGGTCAGCCTGGAACAGCCCGTGCGTTACCATGAATATGGAAGTGACTTTCTGTTACGGATTGTGACGAAGGATGAAACGTGGTTACACCATTTCACGCCCGAATCGAAGGCCGCATCCATGGAGTGGAAACATCCATCATCACCTGTCCGAAAGAAGTTCTAAAGAACTCCGTCTGCAGGTAAAATGCTCCTCACCGTTTTCTGGGACGCCCAAGGAGTTTTGTTACTGGACTTTTTGGAGGATGGAACCATCAATGCTGCGCAGTACTGTGACACTGTCGAAATTGAAAGAGGTGATTCGGAAAAAGCATCCTGGGCTTCTCAGATCTGGCATTCTGCTGTTGGATGACAATGCGAGACAACACTCGGCGAAAGCAACACAAAACCATATTGCAACTCTTGGTTGGGAGCGCTTACATCATCCGCCATACAGTCCTGATCTCGCATCAAGTGACTTCCATCTGTTTTCAGCTTTGAAGAAGAATCTCAGCGGGAGGCGCTTTAGAAGCAATGCTGAAGTCAAACAATTCGTTCAACGCTTCTTTCGTATGCAAAACCCTGAGTTTTTCCTGGAGGGCTTTTTGAAACTTATCAAGCGGTATGACAAATGTCTCAATATACTTGGTAATTATGTAGAAAAATAAAGATATGTCTCATCTTTAATGTCTCATTCTATTTTTTCACTTTCATACACAACTTTGACTACAGTTGACAGGGGAACCTTATTTTCAAACTCCTCCTCGTAAAAATCTGATTTTAATTTTAAAGATTTTTTTATGCTCTATATGTGACATTATTTTATAGTGTTTCACAAATTTGTTCAGTTAATAAATTGATTTGCAATTTTTAAATTAAGAGATCAGTGATAGGGTAAAAATAATTATTACAATGATAAAATTAAATGTAACATGATCATACATCATAATTTACACATATGTAGAAGCAGTTGTCCTTGATATAGAAACTAAAGAATTAAATATTGCAGGATTAATTTTACTTTATTGTTAAATACGAATACTAATACTAATACTAATACTTAAATATTAATTTTAATATTTAAGATTTCAGTTTTATTTAATTAAAATATTCAATGTTTTATCTGTATTTTCAGATCCAAAATTACTTGCATAATCGGTGTTATGTAGAGTAATTTGTCAATTTAATTGTTACTTTAATGTTTTTCATTTTAGATAGCAGCAATATAAAGTATGAAAAGTACAAGGAACATTCTCTTAACCCTTTCAAAAATCATTGTAATAATGTTTTTCGGCTGTCATTTTTTAAATAAATCATGGGAAAAAATACTTTTAAAAAACCATATTTTGTTTTAAGTATAGTTTACGGCTAAAAACCAGTTAGTTACTAATCGGCAATACTGGTGCTTAATTGAAAAAATAATTTCCCTTGATAAAATTCTATAATATTAAACACACAAGAATTTTAGGAACTATAATAAGAAATAAATTTTACTTGCTCACTGCAAATCAAAACAGGATATTTCGCAAGCTTCCAAACAAAACAAAAGCCCCACCAGTGGCTGAGAGGTCCTGCTCTCGAAGCTGGTAGACGGGAGGTGCTGGGTTCAAACCCAATCGCGCCCGTCGGCCTAACCGTTTCGGAGTTTTCGTGGTTTTCTTCGAAGCCGTGGTTTTCCATGCGTAAATACGGGTTAGGTTCCCTTAGAAAGACCCCCACGAAGGGCACTCCCCCCAGGGCCTATATCCCACGTGTTGATAATCGGCCGTCATAAACACAAACCAAACCAAACAAAACAAAAAGAACAGGTATGAACAATTGAAAAAATAAATCTATCTTTATTCTTAAACAGCACAAGTGTTTCCATCTACGTGTTGAAAATCAATTTAATAATATTTTCAGAATGTATTTTATTGGCAACATTAGGCATTATAGCTTCAATATTATTCTAATAGTATTTTAGAGCCTAAATTGGATATGTTGCCGAAAAGCAACACCAGGCATTTAAGGGTTAAAAATGGAATATGGAGTGCCTCGCATTGTTTGTATATTATTGACATAATAGCAATAGCTATATATATACGTATAAATTAATTCTTATTGTAAATTTTTGATTTAATAAATATTTTATTTAAGTAAACAAAGAATTTTATTGTTATGTATTGGTATTTTTTTTTTTGTTTTTTTGCTGCTTCTCAATTTTTTTATTTTATAAAGATTTCTTTCCAACCATAGCTTAAGTATTGGAAGGGGGGGGGGGGGAGCTTTAAAATGTTCTTTTGTTTACAGCTCAAATTTTGTACCTAAATTCAGGTTTTGCACTTTTAAAATGTCATATAAAAATTATACTTCATTGCTAACTAAATTTATACTCCAGGGCTAATTAAGAGTGCATTTTTAGTTATTTAAATTTTAAGTACAAAGTCAGTTTACAGCTAAGTTTATTGAAGTTTCAGTAAATTATTAATTACAATTTTGATTCTCCCCATGAAAAAAAAGCATAATTTTCCTCTCATTGATTTCAAATTAAAATTTATTGCTTTATTTAAAAAGATATTTCTATTTATTTTAGTTAAAAACCGTGTTAATATTTCTGCTTTTTTGTCTTTTTTATTTTACATTTACAAATCTTTACTACGTAAAAAAAAAAAAAAAAAAAAAAAAAAAAAAAAAAAAATCCCGCATTTGTGGATTTTTACTTATAAATGGTGACTATTTTCGTTGGCTTTTCAGTGTAATATTTTATAATGATTTCTTTATATAATATATTAAAATCTGTTATAATATATTTATTTTAATTGCTAAAAGGTGTAAGAGGAAAACTTGAAAAACAGTAAAAATAGATTTATTAGATTGTTTACGTGTTGTGTTTCTGCTCTATCCGAGTTATTATTCATTGCTGATTTGTTTTGATAATGGATCTAATATCCAAAACATGTAAACAGTCTAATAAAACTATTTTTACTGTTTTTAAGATTTTCCTCTTTTAGCAATTAAAAGAAATAATTGATTTCTTTAATGCATTTTTTAAAAAACTTATTTTAAATTATTGGAAAAATTACATATTTTTTCTGATGAAGTATTTTAAACATGCTGTTGGTATGCTGTTTTTTACAAAAGATAGTTATAAAAATTTTTAATGTTGATTTAAGGCTGCTAGTCACTCAGCTTCCGAATTCCTTTCGGTAATGTACGGTCACCTATGGGTGTTTGATGCATTCTTATATTTTAAATATCTCCTCAGGGAATTAATATTTTTAACTTCTTTTTCGGTGTTCTCTTCTTAAAGGATGTCACTTTTTTCTTAGTTCTCAAAATATTTCTAAAATATATGCTTAATTTACTATTTTAAGTTTTAAAAACCAACAAACTGGGAGTAAAATTTTAACTCTTCCATGTAAACTCAAGCATAGATTTTAGAAATATTTTGAAAATTAAGAAAAAAAGTGACATCTTTTTAGAAGAGAACACATAAACAAGTTGGAAATTGCTCGTCAAACGTGGCAAACGTGATGCGTTCGCACTATAACTATTTTTATAATTATTTTTTGCACCCCATATTGTACTGAATGTATATTTTTTTGCTCTTCACAAATGAATAGTCTGTAACATCATTAAAATGCACTTGCAATAATTTTTTTCCCATTCCCCGTAATGTAACGCAACACTTTTGACTGTCCCTGTAATTAAACTATACATCCGATTTTCATGAAATTTGAAATGGCTCCACAAAATTTTGCAAGAATTATATATTTAAAATTTCAGACCATTCGGAAGCCTGTAACATCATTAAAATGCACTTACAATAATTTTTCCCATTGGCCGTAGGCCAAGGTATTTATTCAATTCCCATTGGTAAGGTATTCAAGGTATTCCCATTGGCCAAGGTATTTATATAATTACGAACGCACCTAAGAAGAAGTTAAAAATATTATTTTCCTGAGAAGACAGTTTGAATATAAAAATACATCAAACGCCCATAGACATTACCGAGGAGGGGAATTCAGAAGCTGAGTCACTAGCAATCTTAAAGTAAAAATATAAAAATCTTTGGTTGTTTAATAGTGTCAAATGAAACTTTTAAATTTTGAAAGAAGTAAATATTTCCTTTTAACTTTGTATGACTGAATTTCAAATAAAAGTTATAAAAAAAAATATTATAAAAAAAACCCGCCCAATTATATTACGTATATATATAATAATAATTAATATGTCTTTTTTACAAAATATAAATGGAATATTTTTGCCTTATGTAACGCGATTTCATAAATTATTACATTATACGTTTCATAAATTATTTTTTAAAGTGAAATGAGTACATTACGTTATTTGATGTGCAGTAATAAAAAATTGGAAAACATTCAGTTTGAATTTATAAATTTCATAATTTTCCTAATGATTGGTTGTACTAACTCTTGATCAGAATAAACTATGAAACCATTGTAGCTTAATACAATGACACTTGTAATCTTGTTTTGAGCTCTAAATAATTCTTAATATCTCGGAATTTCTGCCGAAAATACGCCTCCCTATTCATATGCATCATGTTATCTGCTCCAAATGCAATCCAAAATGTGTAACGTGATGTTATAAAGGTGTATATAAACGTGTGCTTTGAATGTGTTTCAAAAAGCGATGCGTGTGAAATGCGTTTCAAAAAATGGCACACGAACACATTCTTTAGCACCTGCAGCAAAACGCCTTTTACTATGCTAGAAGCACTAGGAAACACATTATGAACGTATTTTTAACATTCAAAAGTAGGACCCTTTTGGTATTAGTTTTGCGTTCTGTAATGTGTTGTGAGGATTTGCAGTGCACCAGAGGGTTGAAAGAGCAAAAAACGTTCTAAATTGCGATTTCTGTGATATTGAAGAGGCAAGAAACTTTCAATATGGCATTGTTGTTACTAATAAAATATAAATGCCTTCGAAGGAGTGTCGAAAAATAAATTTGAATTAAAAAGGGGTGAAGCGAAAGAGAGGAGCAAAAAGCGTTCTAAAAAAGTCCTAAATTACGATTTCTATGCAATCTCAGGAAATATAAATGGTTGGTTGGTTGTATTTATGACGGCCAATTATCTGCACGAGGGATATAGGCCCAGGGGGGAGTGCCCTTCGTGGGGGTCTTTCTAAGGGAACCTAACCCGTATTAACGCTTGGAAATCCAAGGTTCGAAGAAAACCACGAAAACTCCGAACGATTAGGCCGACGGGCGCGATTGGGAGGAAATATAAATGGATTATAAATATAAATGGATTATAAAAGTAAAAGGTGCGAATCAATGGTGACAGTCTCTTATCTTACACAGGCTATATTTTAAGCCGGTGACTCTACCCCCTGAGGTTGGCAGGAACAACAAACGTTCTAGAAAAGTCCTTTAAAAAGCTTTCTAAATTACGTTTCTGTGGAATATTAGGAAATACCAAACCGATTTTAAAATTAACGTTGGCAAATTAATGGTTAGTCAAGCAGTTTTAAGTAGTAATGTTTGAATTATTCCAAAAAGTATAATTACTTTTAATAAAAATTAGACACATAAATATTATTTGACACATTTCAACTATTACGTGAGCAAAGCCGCGGGGTTTGCTAGTATGTTATATATGTTGTATGTATGTATGTATGTTATGTATGTACCGGGTGTCCCAAAAATGACTGATGGATTTTAAAATTCAATAACTTGCAAACGCTGACATATATTTAAAAAATTCTTGCAGGAGGGTTATGCATGATGGCAGGAAATTTTTTACTGTGATTCTTGATTTTAGTTCGAATTTCAAACAATAGATGGCGCTGACAGCGATTGACGCTCAGTCCAGGCCTAAACTGACGTCACTCCTTATTGATGCGAAGGAAGGAGATTAAGGCTATGGAGTGAGTCTCATTCGACAGCACAATCTTGCTCTTAGGGCCCGATTCTGAACTCATTCGATATGATTTCAATGGAGTGCGTTGTTGCCATGGAAACAATAAATTCTTCTATAGTGGAATACAACGTTAAGAACTGGGCATGAATTTAAAAAGTAGTATTCGAGTTTGCATGCGATTTTACATTGAGGAAGTTTTATTTTCCCGGATTAAATTACTTTTTATGGTCTGATTTAAAGAATATTTTATGCATCGTATTTTAAAACTAGGAGAAGAGACTTAGTATTTTTTGTTGTTGTTAAAAATTTCATAACTTTTATTACATTCTAATAAATTTTAGACATTTTAAGGAAGTTCGTCAGTAGGCTTTTATGAATGTTGGATAATAATCGTGAAAATGGTTAATAGTATATTGTTGTTCAAAATAACTACTTAAAAACAAATATTTGAAGTTACCTTGTTTAACCCTTTTGAATAGGGCTATTATATCGTTACATTAAAATTAAAAAAATAAAATGAATGCTTGTTAATTAAAATTTTGTTTGACAGTTTGATATTAAAATATTGTGCTACATGCAGCTTCATCTTGATGTTTGATGAAATAAAACTAGTAAATATATATTTTTTTATCTACATCTACCATTTAAATTGTAAAAATGTGTTAAAAGAATTCTTGGAGTTTGAATTTTTACGCTTTGGCAACTCTTTCTACACACAAATCCTAATGAACATAGCTATATTATAAAGGACAAACATATCTGTGCGTAACGCATACGTCATTCTGCGAATGGCAACACTTTAAAATTTGAAATGAAATTTTGGTTTTGCAATTTTCGCTACTGCAAATTTTTAAACTTCTAAACATCGCACAGTTTCAGTTTTTACACCGTCGTATAGAGAAAAAAAAAGTCCTTCCGGCCAGTGCCGGGAGGAAGAGGTAGCTTTCATAATCCTTATTTAAAAAAAGCCAACTTATATCATGCAAACACTCTAAGCTCAATTTAGTGGAAACCGAATATAGGAGATTCAATACTAATTTTTATCAATATAATGAATGAGAATTTCGCGAAATTAGTCAGCTTTATCCAAGCTGCTTTTCTTTAAAGTAACTTATATTTGGCTGCCAAATTCGGCAATCTCTTAAAGTGCCTGTCATTTTAAGACAACATCGTGGATGAGGCTAAGCAGTGAACTTGGTCGAGACCTTAGTAATTGCTGTGCACATGCTCACTCACAACGGAATCGGTTAAAATATAGGAGTGCTGTCGCATGCAAAAAATCAGATTTTTCAAAATGTCACCCACAATAGAAATTGAAACTGCTATATCTGAGCCATTTTTTAAGGTAAAGACAAACAAAAAATGCTCCTGAATCCTTATATCAAGATCAAATACTTAAGAAAGAAACCTTTTTCAATTTCTAATTTTTTTGCACCTCACTTTAAATATATATATATTTTTTTAATTTAATGGCCGCCATTTTGAAACAAGATGGCTGATGAATCTTGCCAGCGAACTTGGTCGAGGTGTTGATGTATACTATCCACATGCCTTCTTACATCGAAATAGGCGAATATGTGTGTTATCGCGTGACAAATACAAGATCGTTTCAAAATGTTAGCCATGCTAGAAATTCAAAGTGCTATAAATCAACCATTTTTTAAGATATCAACAAAAGAACAAATTTTCAGAAACAAAAACTGCTCCGGAATCTTTGTATCAAGGCCAAACACATAAAAAAAATCTTTTTCATTTTCCAATTTTTTAAAACCTCATTTTGAATTTTAAATTTAATTTTTTTTAAATGGCAACCCTTTTGAAACAAGATGGCAAATGAAGCTGGCCAACGAATTCGGTCGAGACATTGGTATGTACTATGTACAGACCAAGTTACATCCAAATAGGTTCATAAATACGCCTGTTATCGCGTGACAAAAATCAGGTCGTTTTAAAATGTCAGCCACAAGAGAAATTCAAAATGCTATTACTCAGCCATTTTTTTTTAGATATAGACGAAAGAAAAACTGTTCCGGAATCTTTGTATTAAGGTCAAACACATACAAAAAAAATCTTTTTCATTTTCCAATTTTTTGGTATCTCATTTAAATTTTTTTTTATTTTTTAATTTTTTTAAATGGCCGCCATTTTGAAACAAGATGGCGGATGAAGCTGGCCAACGAACTCGGTCGAGATATTTGTATGTACTATGTGTACACACCAAGGTACATCCAAGTCGGTTCATAAATACGCCTGTTATTACGTGAGAAAAATCAGGACGTTTCAAAATGTCAGCCACGCTAGAAATTCAAAATGCTATAACTCAGCCATTTCTTAAGATATAGACGAAACAAAAACTGCTCCCGAATCTTTTTATCAAGGTCAAACACATAAGAAGAAAATATTTTTTCAATTTTCAATTTTTGGTACCACATTTCAAATTTAAAATTTTCTTAAAAATTTAAATGGCCGCCATTTTTAAACAAGATGGCGGGTGAAGCTGGCCAACGAACCCGGTCGAGACATTGATATGTACTATGTATAAACGAAGTTACATCCAAATCGGTTCATAAATACGCCTTTTATCGCGTGACAAAATTCAGGACGTTTCAAAATGTCAGCCACGCTAGAAATTCAAAATGCTATAACGCAGCCATTTTTTAAGATATAGACGAAACAAAAACTGCTCCGAAATCTTTGTATAAAGGTCAAATACATAAGAAAAAAATATTTTTCCATTTTCAATGTTTTGGTACCACATTTCAAATTTTAAATTTTTCAAAAAAATTTAAATGGCCGCCATTTTGAAACAAAATGGCGGATGAAGCTGGCCAACGAACTCGGTCGAGAGATTGGTATGTACTATGTACACACCGAATTACATCCAAATCGGTTCATAAATACGCCTTTTATCGCATGACAAAATTCAGGACGTTTCAAAATGTCAGCCACGCTAGAAATTCAAAGTGCTATAACTCAGCCATTTTTTAAGATATAGACGAAACAAAAACTGCTCCGAAATCTTTGTATAAAGGTCAAATACATAAGAAAAAAATATTTTTCCATTTTTAATTTTTTGGTACCACATTTCAAGTTTTAAATTTTTTTAAAAATTTTAAATGGCCGCCATTTTGAAACAAAACGGCGGATGAAGCTGACCAACGAACTCGGTCGAGACATTGGTATGTACTATGTACACACCGAATTACATCGAAATCGGTTCATAATTACGGGAGTTACAGTGTGACATATGTCAGATATATATATATATATATATATATATATATATATATATATCAATTTTGAACGGAGGGTGGTTTCGGGGTCTGGGGGTCATGATCGATGAAAATATACCAAAATTTTTTGAAATCGCTTTCCTCCGAACGGCTGCTTTTTTGTAAAGAAAGCTACCTAATATATACTTTTAAATACAATTTGTTTGAAAGCTCTATCTCAATTTATTTTTGAGATATTAATTTTTACTTTCTTCTATCTTTACAAGAAGAAAGTATTGGATTCATGAAAATTTTCGAATTCCGGTTTTCGACGGATTTACACGTTTTAGGGGTCAGAGATTCCAAAAAACATGTTTTTACAAAATGTCTGTCTGTGACTCTGTGAGTCTGTCTGTCTGTCTGTCTGTCTGTCTGTGTGTATGTGACACAAATTTTGTGGGCGCTCTATCTCAAGAACTAATGCACGGAATTTAATAAAAATTGATATTCAGTTAGTGCCTAATACAAATTGATGCTGATTAGTTTTTGGTGTAAATCGCTCAACAGGTGGCGCTGCAATGCTGCATTTTTCACGATTTTTGCAATAGCTCTATCTCAAGTACTAATGCACGGATTTTGATCAAACTTCAGATTTATTTAGTCCTTGATATAAATTGATGATGATTACGTTTTGGTGTAAATCGCCCAACAGGTGGCGCTGTTATGATGAATTTTGCAGGATTTACACGATTTCCCCAATAGCTCTATCTTAAGAACTAACGCACGGATTTTCATCAAACTTCAGATTAAGTTAGTCCTTGATATGACTTGCTACTGATTAGGTGTTGGTGTAAATCGCCCAACAGGTGGCGCTTCTCTGCTGCCTTTTCCACGATTGCCTCAATAGCTCTATCAATAAAACTAATGGACCAATTTTCATTATCTTCAGATTTAGTTGTATGTTGACACAAGTTGTTGTTAATTAGGTTTTGGTGTTAATCACCCAATAGGTGGCGATGCTATGCAGAAATTTTCACGATTTTCGCTATTGCTCTATCTCAAAAACTAATGTACGGATTTTCTCCAAACTTCAGATTCAGTCAGACGTTGACATAAATTGTTGCTGATTAGGATTTGGTATAAATCACCCAATAGGTGGCGCTGCTATGCAGCATTTTGCTGAATTTAGACGATTTCAGCGATAGTCATATCTCAAGAACTAATGCACGGAATTTGATATCGTTAGAATCCTCATGAGATGCATAGATTGCCATTTAATTTTGGCAGTGTGATAGCGAATTTTGAAGTATTAACATGTATGAGATAGAAGAAAGTTTTGGGATTGGTACATCCGACTAGTTTTTATAGTTTTTAGTACCAATTTTGTAATTGTGGCAACTGAAGTACTCCATTTCTATTAAAAGTCATGGAGGAATGAGATAGATGGAGTTGCAGTAAGATAGTTGGGGGTGACGTCAAAAAAGTAACCTTAAAATCCGCTACAGAAAGTCCAAACAAAACCACGTGTTTTGACACGCCTATCAGTTCAAACCGGTTTAAACCTGTATTTCTTTGCTTTCATTTTTTACTGTCCGAAATTGTTATTCAAGATATGGTTAAAATTTCGATAAAAGATGACTTATGCGCTGTTAAAGGATGTAGTACTAGATCAGAATGTATCAAAGATACTAATATATCACTTCACAGAATTATTTGATTATTTAATCATATGTATTTTAAATATAAATATCAGAAGCGTCTTTTAAGATTTTACTTGAAAGGGTAACATTCTTTCGTTATTGTCCGAAAATCGTTTCCACTTGAAAATCTAGATTTTTGATTAATATTTGTAATTTAAGTTTTCATACATAATTTTAAAAGAATGCTTTCATCATTATATTTTATCAGTTTACATGCAATTATTAATATGCTGTTAAAAACAAAACACGTTTATCTAAATTAGTAGCGATTGATACAGTCAAAAATGGGGGCCTATTTGAAGCGCAATCACAAAATTTCATTCCATTAAGAAACTCCATTAATCAGTTTGAATTACTTGAGTTTTGAAACATATTATTATTTGCAGAAAAATAAGTTCCCTGACAGGAAAATTTTAGCTGTAAGAATGAAATTATTATCAATAAATGCTTGGCTCGTATTTGAGTAATTGGACTTGACCTTTCGATACAAAGTTTTATTTTTCACAAAATTGTTATGCATTTCTCAAGGATAACTTTTTCTTTTCAGAAAATTGATACCAAAAGAAAAACAAAACTTAAATCTATACCATTCCCAAAACTGTCTTCTATCTCACACATGTTAATACTTCAAAATTCGCTATCACACTGCCAAAATTAAATGGCAATCTATACTCATCATGAGGATTCTAAAGATATGAAATTCCGTGCATTAGTTCTTGAGATATGGCTATGGCTGAAATCGTGTAAATCCAGCAAACTACAGCCTAGCAGCACCACCTATTTGGTGCTTTACACCAAAACCTATGGTGCACCAAAACCACCAAACAACAACATATGTCAACGTCAAACTGAATCTGAAGTTTGGGGAGAATCCGTGCATTAGTTTTTGAGATAGAGCTATTGCGAAAATCATGAAAATTCTAGCGTAGCAGCGCCACCTATTGGGCGATTAACACCAAACTCTATCAGCAACAACTTGTGTTAACATCTAACTCTAAAGTTAGATGAAAATTCGTGCATTAGTTCTTGATAGAACTATTGCGGAAATCGTTAAAAATGCAGCACAGCAACGCCAACTGATGGGCGATTTACGCCAACACGCAATCAGCACCAAGTCATATCAAGGACTAACTGATATGACTGATATGAAAATCCGTGCATCGGTTCTTGAAATAGAGCTATGCGGAAATCGTGTAAAACCAACAAAATGCAGCATGGCAGCGCCACCTGTTGGGCGATTTATACCAAAACGTAATAAGCACCAACTCATATGAAGGATCAAGTGAACCTGAAGTTTGATGAAAATCCGTGTATTAGTTCTTGAGATACAGCTATTGCTGAAATCGCGAAAAATGCAGCATAGCAGTGCCACCTGTTGAGCGATTTACACCAAAACCTAATCATCACAAATTTATATTAGGGACTACATGAATATAAATTTTTATTAAATTCCGTGCATTAGTTCTTGTGATAGAGCGCCCACAAAATTTGTGTCACATACCAGGGTTGTTTGGTTTAAACCACGCTAGTTTAAACAGTGGTTTAAACCATGGTTTAAACCAAATGGTTAAAAAAAAAAAAACCATGCTGTTTTTTTTTTTCATCTGGTTTTTTTCTCTTTTTCCCTATTGTTTTCATTTATTTTACACATTATTGAAAAATGCAAAATCCAAGTTATGCAGAAGCTAGAAGCAAAACTTTAGAAAAATGATGAATTAATAAACTTGTAAAGGGACAAACATTTTTATTGAATCAAACTTTTGTTATAAGCTTTGAATCTACATGGCAGACTAACTAATTTTTCTAAAATTAGCTGAGGAAAAAAAAGTAGTTAGTTATCTTTCTTCTTCTTTTTCAAGCCTTTTATTTTTAAAAATAGCCAAAATGGCAGATTTGAGCTAAAAAGACACTTTTACTACTTAGATTGCTTGATTAGTTAAGATTAAGGATTACATTATGCCACAATGATGACATAATCATAAGTAATTCTCTCCATTGGTTACTCTTTGTTCTGTATGCTAATGAATGATGGGCTGTGAGTTTTCTTTGTTGTATCATGGCTATTGGGTTTAGTCATCCTTTGTTTTTCTTGCATTCCTACATTGGGATTGGGGTTTTGCATTATGATTTATTTTATTCTATTACCAGCAGGGTTAGTGGTTTAAATCAATTGGTTAACCAACTGGTTTTTTAGAAAAAAAATCTAATAATAATATTTCTCATTTTTGTAATTTAAGTGTTTCAAATTATTGGATATAAATAATTTCTACTTTTAATCAGGGATGTAGTGGAGGGTATGCGCAGGTATACGACATATACCTTCTGAATTTTTTTTAAGATTGACAACTTTTATAAATCTACTTTCCATTTTAAGATCAATGTTTTCAGTAGTATAAAAAGCTGGTAAATAGGTATTTCTGTTTATTTTACCGTCACCTTTTTTTTTTTTTTTGGCAGTTTTTGAGAAGTGTCAAATGACAATATACAATACTTCTTGAAACGTGTAAAGACTCTACTGCTAAGTTCAAATAATTCCAGGAATTCTTTATAAAAAGCTTAAAAGTTTTACTTTCAATAAAAGATAATAATTGTTCATGTAGTTTTTTAACAGAAAAATCAGGTATCTCAGATTGCAAATATTTCAAAGAAATGATTTTGAATAGCCATGGGAAATTATATTGTATTTATCAAACTACACCATATATTTATTTATAGTACTATTGTAATCAAAAGATTGCTTATTAAGATTTTCAAGGTATCAATATTTCACTATGTAGAGCATTTTATTCATGGAACATAAGTCATAGCATTTACTAAAAATGTTTAAATTATTTCAATTTTCTACATAATTATTGTAATTATTTAATTTAAATTATTTTAAAATGAAATTATATTACTTGTATATTCAACAATGTTTATTTTTATCAATAACTATGCATGTATATGTAATAGGAAAATATTTTTTAAAAAAACCCGGTTTAAACCAAAAAAACAGGTTTTTTGGTTTTTTTTGAAAAAAAAACGGGTTTTTTACCAACCCTATCACATACTGACAAGTACTTTAGATACAGTACTGTATCCGAATCTTTTGTGTGTCCTTGTAAATGAAAGATAAAAACTATGCACATCATATTTCACAGCAAGTACATTGTAGTAAATCTGAGTAATTTATGTCTATTCAGTTATATTTCAGTAACATAATATCGCTGTAAACAGTCCCCCCCCCCCCTATATCCTTATGTAACGGAATTCTTTTGTGTGGCCCTGTAAATGAATAATAAATGCTTTGCAAACCCCATATTCTACAAAATGCATATTTTACTGCACTTTATAAATGAATATCAATTTCTTTATGTTTTAAATTGTCTAGCATCATTAAAATGCACTTGAAACGATTTTTCCCATTGACCGTAATGTAATAGAATACTTTTTACCGCCCATGCAAATGAACTATAAGTGCCAAACATTTGGGGGTGGGGGGGGGGGGTTGTTTTCTTTTTTCAATAGCGATCACGCTATAGTAAACGTCAATAACATATAAAAAATGCAGGGTGACCTCAGTATATTTACAAAAGTTAGAGTTCGGCCAGAAGGCCGTACAAACCGAAGACAAACATTTTTCATCTATGTTGGAAAGGGTTAAAGAAAGAAAACTTTCAATAATACAATTTTTAGTTCTTATCAAATGTTTTCAATATTTTATTTAATCATCTTATTTTGACATGTTAATATTGTTAATTTTCCAATTCCAGTTATTTTAAAAGCAAACATTTATTTTAATAAATAACACAACAAAGACCCTTTAAAAAATGCACCATTTTTTCCTAAAATATACTTCAGCTGTAATTCACCTCTTTGAATTCGTCTTATTAATACAAAATCCCTCCCACGTGCTTGTGTTGTTTGGGCTTTCTTGTTTCTTGGACGTTTAAATATGAGCGATAAATGGTTTTATATTGCAAACCTTTTTAACGGCATACTGCAACTCCATCTATCTCTTTCCTCCATGATTAAAAGTTAAGGGAATATAGTCATGGTTTATGTATTTTTATTGATTATATCAATATTGATGCCATTTTCGCATTACAAATAAAAGTAACTTTTTTTCTTATTTTTGAACAGAAAATGACGTCAGCCATTAAAAAAAAACACGCATTCTTCTTCAGAAATCAAAATATTGAAGAAGATATTGAGTACGCTGATACTGAGTTTGAGACGCTAGGCAAAATGATTCAGTGAGTAAAAATGATGTCATATTTAAAACGAAACAATCATTTTCTTTGATAAAACTAAATATTTGACCAATACTAAATGGCCAATACTATGGCAACTAAAGACAAATTTCTGAATGGTACATTTTCGCGGGTACTGAGATTAGAACTTAAAGTCTGTGCGAATGTTCGCATGAAAAGTTGTGTCGTGCAAACTTGACTTTAAGTTTGGGAATAAATTCATTAATAACGTATTGCGCGTTAAAATACTTTTAAATTGTGAATTTGATTTGTGCGTATGTAAATTCTGAGAATGTGAAAATAACGCACAGTTTAGATTTTATGAGGGGAAATTTTATGATGTGACAAAGCGAAATCTTTTTACTGATTTCTCATCCCATAAACACAAACATAAGAGCCTCAGTCGATAATTTCAACATAATTGCTCATCTTTATTACGTATTCTAATACAGTTTAATTGTTCAATGATTTTAGCAGTTGAAGTTTGTAGAAATAATATTTTGGTAATTTTAGGTTAAAAACATTATTCGTTTTAAGAGTTAGACAACCAATGCAAGGATAATTTTTTATTGCAGTTATTTTTGCAGGTTTATTATAAATTCGAATTAACAGTTCCATTCTAAACAATTTAATTCGTCGAATTTCGACGGGTTCCAACTCGTATTTTTAATAATAAAGATATCAAGGATATATAATGTGATAAACTAAGTTCAAATTAAACTATAAAATAAGAGTCTAAAACTTGGTAGTACTTAAATTATTGAAGGCCACAAACAAATTTTTATTGAAATTTTTATCTTGATATAAATTAAGACCGTATTTCTAATAGCACTTTTTGTTGGAATGCAATTGTAATTTTAAAGCTTTTTAGTTCATATATATTTTTTAAAAAATCATGAATCGTAATAATCAGGGCTCGCCACTTGCAACCAATATTTTTTTACTCGACTACCAAGATTTTTAATCTGGTGGTTTTTGTAGTGTTAACGAAAGAACAAAGAGTAAACGGCATTTTTCCATATCATGCACGGAAAACGACATTCTTTGCTGCTCTAGCCAGCTAGCATGTCATGTCATGTGATTTGAATGTGTGGAGAGGGTGGGTCGTTCTTACGGGTCGTTTACCAATGTTTTTTGCAAGAAGGTTCAGTTTACAGTTTTTCAGAGAAATTTGGTAGTAGTGGCCCAGGGTGGGGGGTGGGGGATTGAGAGAGAATTTTAAATATTAAAATAATAACTTTATTTAATGAAGCATATTCTATAATTATACATGTTTAGTGTTTGAATAGTAAATCTATAGTAAATGGGAAAAAATTCCACTGAAAATAACGACATTTTTTGGAGGGGGGGGGGGGAGGTATTTATCCTTAGCGATTCCATTGTTGTATTAAATCAATCCTTAGATTGTTGTATTAAATCGATCCTTAGATTGCTGCATTAAATCAACCCGTAGATTGTTGTATTAAATCAATCCTTTGTTTGTTGTATCAACCTGTAAGAACGACCCACCCTCTCCTCACATTCTAATCCCATGACATGAAATGCTAGCTGGCTAGAGCAGCAGAGAATGTCGTTTTCTGTGCATGATATGGAAAAGGCCGTTTACACCTTGTTCTTTCGTAACACTACAAAAAACGCCAGATTAAAAATCTTGGTCGTCGAGTAAAAAATATTGGTTGCAAGTGGCAATCGGATTTGCCAAGCCCTGATTATTACGAATAATAATTTTTTTTTTAGTATATATAAACTAAAAAGCTTTAAAATTACAATTTCATTCCAACAAATGTGCTATTAGAAATAAGGTCTTAATTTATATCAAGATAAAAACTTCAATAAAAATTTGTTTGTGGCGTTCAATAATTTAAGTACTACTAAGTTTTAGACACTTGTCAAATCTAATTTGAACTTAGTTTATCACATTATATATCATTGATATTTTTATTATTAAAAATATAAGCATATTAGCGTTTGTGTGTAGAAAGAGTTGCCAAAACGTAAAAATTCAAACTCCAAGAATTCTTTTAACACATTTTTACAATTTAAAACGGATGTAGATAAAAAATATTTACTAGTTTTATTTTATCAAATAACAAGATGAAGCTGCATGTAGTACAATATTTTAATATCAAACTGTCAAACAAAATTTTAATTAACTAGCATTTATTTTATTTTTTTAATTTTAATGTAACGATATAATACCCCTATTCAAAAGGGTTAAATAAGGTAACTTCTAATATTTGTTTTTAAGTAGTTACTTTGAACAACAATATAGTATTAACCATTTTCACGATTATTATCCAACATTCATAAAAACCTACTGGCAAACTTCCTTAAGGGGTCTCAGGACTCTTAAAGCTTCAAATTTTCGAAATTTTAATTTTTTTAGATGTTAAACTACTATCTTTTCTGAACATTTTGATATAATTATTTCCTTGAAAATCCGTTTAGAACGGATCTCGAAGCTGGTAGACGGGAGGTGCTGGGTTCGATCCCAATCGCGCCCGTCGGTCTAATCGTTCGGAGTTTTCGTGGTTTTCTTCGAGCCGTGTATTTTCCATGCGTAAATACGGATTAGGTTCCCTTAGAAAGACACCCACGGAGGGCACTCCCCCTCGGGCCTATATCCCTCGTGTAGCTAATTGGCCGTCAAAATTCAACCCAACCCGATTAAAACGGAAGTTACTGTTTTTAGAATTATACCCGCGCAATAGCTGAAGCGGCATTTCCGAAGTTTTCAGCTGATTTTTCTCCAAATGACATTTTTGGGCATAACGCGCACGATATCTTAAAAACTTATGTTTCTTGTCAGTCTGTATAACTAAACCTAAAATTTCCTTTTTATTGTTCAAAAAAATATTTTTTTAGGTGTTTATACTGTTGAAATTTTTAAAATTTTGTATTAGCTAAATACAACTTTGTATTAAAAATACTAAAATATAAAAATGTTTTAAATACAAATTTATTTAGGTTCAGGGTAATTATTGCAATCTAAAGTATAATTAGCATCAAAAAAAGTAATTCTAGTGACAAAATTTATTTTTAATCCTGCGCGTAAGCTGTCATACCAATTTTCTGCTCGACAAATATCTGACAGTTTGGAGCCCCCTATAAATACTAATTCTGCAACTTGAATTTTTTTTAAATACTTGAAAGGAAAGAACATACTTATATCTTTCATCCCAATTAAAATTGTGTTTTTAAATAATATGCATTTTAAAATATTAAATGTTGAAAATGATTTTTTTTTCATTTTTTCCAATTTTAGGAGTCCTGAGACCCCTTAAAAGATCTAAAATTTATTAGAATGTAACAAAAGTTATGAAATTTTTAACAACAACAAAAAGTACTAAATCTCTTCACCTAGTTTTAAAATACGATGCATAAAATATTCTTTAAATCAGACCATAAAAAGTAATTTAATCCGGGAAAATAAAACTTCTTCAATGTAAAGTCGCATACAAACCCGAATACTACTTTTTAAATTCATGCCCAGTTCTTAACGTTGTATTCCACTATCGAAGAATTTGTTGTTTCCATGGCAATAACGCACTCCATTGAAATCATATTGAATGAGTTCAGAATCGGGCCCTAAGAGCAAGATTGTGCTGTCGAATGAGACTCACTCCATAGCCTTAATCTCCTTCCTTCGCATCAATAAGGAGTGAGGTCAGTTTAGGCCTGGACTGAGCGTCAATCGCTGTCAGCGCCATCTATTGTTTGAAATTCGAACTAAAGTCAAGAATCACAGTAAAAAAATTCCTGCCATCATACATAACCCTCCTGCAAGAATTTTTTAAATATATGTCACCGTTTGCAAGTTATTGAATTTTAAAATCCATCAGTCATTTTTGGGACACCCGGTATGTATGTATGTATGTTATATATGTTGTATATATGCTAGTATGTTATATAGCTAGTTTGCTAGTATATTTTTGCAACTGCAACTTCAGTACTTTAACTGAGTTTTAGCATGAATAATATATGACGTGTGATGTGAATTAATAATGTGTGATGTGTATAAAAATATGTTTCTAATAAAACGGTTGTACAAACGATATCAAATCTTTGAACGAAAATATGAACGAAATTTATTCCCATAGGCTCAATACTTATTTTACCTCTATTAAGAGACCACCAAAGTTAATTTCCATCTTTATTATGTGTTTTCTGACTACACTGAATTTTAGCATACTATGTGTGTACATTGAAACTTCCCTGTGCGACCACCTCCCTCAACGAGCATTTTTTCATGAAGGAAATTTATTCCCATAGGCTCAATACTTATTTTACCTCTATTCAGAGACCACCAAAGTTGAACTCCCTCCATGAGCGACCCATTTCTTTGAAGAAAATGAAACAAATTCAGTTTTTCCTGCCCTCTTCAAGAAGGTTTTATTAGAATAATAATTTCGGAGAGCGCATTATTCCCCAAACTTCTAAACAAAGTTTAGAATTTTTATTTATTCCGGTAACTTTTAAGTGTTTAAACTACTTTGTACCTTTTTTGGCAATGAATTTAACTCTGATGTCAAAGTAAGGATGACGGTCAATAAACTCCCCTGCCCTATTCTGTCAGGAAACTCTCAAAGAAATAGATAAATTAATGAAACCTTCATAATTTGTTCCCGACCAAAAAAATTGCATTTATTCACTGAACTTCGAGAGAACTTTGAAATAAAAGTTATAGAAGGTAAAACATTAAAATCAAAGCAAACTTCAATGCATTCATTTTTTAAACTCTGCACTAATTAACTTATGTAAATAACGTTTGTTTTGATACTTACCATAATTTTCATATTTTTCATTAAATTTTCATATTTTTTCGTAATGTGAAAAAAAAAATAGTAACATTAATTGTACCTTTTTTCAACGATTAAAATCTAGATTTAAACATGACCTCCATTAAGAGACCACATCTTGGAGTGACCCATTTTTATTAGAACGGATATGCAAAAATATAGATCATATACAGAAGTGAACAAAAAAAATATATATATAAGTTTCTCGACATGGGCGGTAATTGTTGAAATCTGTTTTTAAAATGTATTATGAGTGTTCAAATATAGTATTTCTTATGTACCTTCTTTACTTCTTTAAACGATAAAGTTTTGTGAAAGTATAGTGCGTGTCAAAAGTTTAAGCACAACATAAAATTTCAAAATAAAATTTTATAATTGACTGAAAGTTACTTTTCTTTTCATATGACCTACAAATTGTAGTTTAAAAAAGATAATTAACAGATTTATGTTTTACAATTTATCTGAAATTATAGAATTTATCAAAAGAACAAAAGAAAGTGCGTCAAAACTTTAAGCACAGTAGTCTTTAGTAGAGCAAGAATTAAAAATATATATATTAATTCTTGATTATTGATCCATTCTTCTGAATTAATTTAAATATACGGTTTCCCATCGATAAAATGAGGTTCTGTATTATTTCTGGTTCAATTTTAAACCACGCGTTCTCAATGGCATCTTTCAAATCTTTAACTGAAGAATATTGCTTTCCATTTGGATAAACTACATGAGTGAGAATGCCCCACATATTTTCTATAGGGTTTAAATTAGGGCTAATTGCCGGCCATTTCAAAACAGATACTTTTTTCGACTTAAGCCACGCTGAAGTTGAGTTTGAGATATGGATCGAAGCATTATCATGTTGAAATAACCATTTTTCACCCCTAAAATCTCCGCAACATGGAGAAAATGATTGGCAAGTGTCTCTTGATAGTTTTCAGAGTTTTCACGACTACTGATGAATGCTAGAGATGTCTGACCATTAAAAGAAATAGCCCCTCCACCCATACCATTACACAACCACCACCATGTTGTCAGCTAAATATACTCCTAGGTTTTTTTGCGGAGATCATGCCAATAGTACTTAAACCCATCAGGGCCATCGAGGTTCCATTTTTTTCATCACTGAATAGGACATTCAGCCACTTATCACCAAATGACATATGCTCTTTGGCCCATTGTAATCTAGCTTCTTTATGGTGTCGTTTCAGACATGGTAACCGAGCCATTTTACGATTTTTGATGTATTTCGATTCCAAAATTCTTCTATGAACAGTTTTTTTTTTTTTTTTTTTTTTTTTTTTTTTTTGTCCCCCAACTGTATGTTTTATTTGCGAAATAGAGTAATTACCAATTGAAGCCAAGTTTCTGGTGCGGCGGTCTTCCCGCAAAGTTATCACTCGTGGCTTTCCTGAACGGAAATTTTGCTTGAAATCATTACCACGAGCCAAATTTTGATGAATACCTCGTTTTGATCTTTTTAATGCACTTGCAATTTCAGAAACAGACTTATGTTTTGCTCTCATACTCGAAATAATTATTACCTCCCCGTCTGAAAATTCTTTCGACTTAGGCATTTTGTACTAATTCAAAAACAACAACTGACTGCTTCTTATACACCCAGAAATCGTTTGCGTGAACAACCGCTTACATCAGTTTGTAAAATTTGCATAAAAACGATTTTGTGCCAACTTTTGACACGGTTATTTTTGTTCTTTTCTTAAACTCCATGGTTTGAAACAAAATTTAAAAGATAATTTTATTGAATATAGTGTTAAAATTGCTATTATTAACATATACAAGACAGGTTGAAATAAAATGAATATTTTAAATTTTATTTTAATATTGTTATTGTGCTTAAACTATTGACGCGCACTGTATTAGCGTTGGAAAGTCTTTTATAACCTATGCTGGAATCTATACTTCTATAATCTGGAATCTATACTTGAAATCTATAATTGAATGCTGATACTGGAAGGATATGATACTGAAATGATATGATACTGAATGATATGTTACTGTTGATATGAGCGACTAAGAGTGATCCGATGTGAGATGGGTGATATGAGATGACATGTGAATGATAATGAGATGTACACTATCATATCATATGAGATACTCTCATATAATACATATGCGATATGATCCATATCCCATATGTATCATACGACTCATATGCATATGTATAAGTGTATACAGATATATATATATATACATATATACATATGTATACATATGAGTATATATGTATATATATGACTCACATGTATACATATGAGTATGTACGAGTACATACGAATTATGTATGAGTATGTACACTGTATGGACAGTGTATTGGATGTACATTGTATGTGTATGTGCATTGTATGAACATTGTATGTACATTGTATGTACTGTACAGTGTTATGTATCAGTATGTACATATGAGTACTCATACACACATATATACATATGTATACATATGTATATTATGTATATATGTGTATACATAATATGCATGAGTCATACAATTGAGAAATACATATGAGTCATGTGTATCATATGATCATATGATCTCATATGATCTCATGTAGGATGATACTCCTATTAGATCATAACTCACTTCTAAGACGAACACTGACATTTATTACGACGAAGACAAAGCAAAAATACAGATAGTAGCACTTTCCACAATCAATATTTAACTTAAAAGCGGCAATCTTTGGCTTTATTTACCTAACCTCGTCGAATATTTCCTAATATTTTTATACTTCATTAAATCTTCTATTTTATATCGTCGAAAGATTCTGCTGTTCTTTTTGACAACAGCCGTCGAATTCTTTCTGCGTTCTATTTACTTTTTTTCTGCGTTTTCACTTCAGGCAGCTTCATTACCTTTTTAATCTCGAAGTGGAGGGCAGCGTCTGGAACATTCAGTCTAAATGTAGGTGCAACTTACGAAGTTTCCCACATGTCGCCTTCCTGACATCTGGAGCTTTCGAAGCGACATGTGGGAAAATAGAATCTGAAAAAGAAAAAAAAAAAAAAACAGTAACTGTTCTTAGGGGGAAAAGTTTATCTGCCAATCTGAAGAATCAGTCAATCTATTTGAAGTGGCGTAACATCATATGGAACTTTTTTAAAAGCATTAACTTATAAAATTTTTACAAACGCACAAAAATATAAGATTTTTTTTCAGTTTTCGTCAGGCCAAGGTTTCATGTATTCAGCACACGAGCTAGTATGTATCGGTCCTTCGGTTGATGAGATTTTTGCTACGTCGCATCGTAGGTGTGATTAGTCTACAATTTGATTACTTTATACGGACTTAAGGATTTAGATTTCAACTTTAAAACCTGGTTCTTGCTGGGTTCTCTTAATTGCTACAAGGTCACCAAGGTTGTACTTCCGTGGTTTCTCACGTCGTAAATTATAGTGCTTGCGATTTTCTTGTTGTATTTCCAGAATATTCTTCTCGGCTTCTTTACGGAGCTCTTCTTTGTCTTTTATGAATTGTTCTTCCACTGCACTGTTTGAGAGGTCAATAATTTGTACATCTTCTTTCTGTTTCATTTTTGTACCAAATAATATTTCAAACGGTGTTTTTTTAATGCTTCGTAGGTAAGTTGAATTAATGACTTGTTGAATTTTAGAAACATGTTTGAACCATTTGGTTAGTTCGTCTTTGGACATTTTAGAGATTGCAGAAATTATGGTGGAATTAAATAGCTTTACTTGTCCATTGGCACGAGGAAGGCCAGTTGTAACTGTCTCGTGCTTTATGTTCTCATTTTGACAATAATCAGCAAATTCTTTACTTGTGAAGACGGGACCTTTATCGCTAATGATGGTGGAAGGATTGCCAAAAGTATAACTTTGTTGTCGTAGTTTTGATATAACTTCGGTAGCAGAATTAGTTTTACATCAATCTTAGGAGTGGGAGGAAAAGAACGTAGAAAAGGATTAGCGTGCAGAGGAAAAGGGAAGAATTCTGACTGAATAGTACCTTTTTGCAAGGGACAAAATTCCCGAGAGAGCTTTAGAACAAAAATGGAAACATCTATTGTTCCAAATTATCCAGATAAATGGAAATACCTTTACGACATAGATGTAAAACTTATTAGTACCACTTTGTATTGAGGGTGACTTAAATTTTTATGGGTTTCTAAATATTTTGACATACAACCATTTTTTAACATTGCCATTATAGCATGAAATTAGAAATGTTGAAATGGTGCTGTCAATCCAGTAATGTATTTTAAAAATGTCTGAATTTATCGGACCTAGAAATGCAAGCACTATAGAAATAAATTTAAAATCTAGTGAATTGCATCAAAAATTGAAGTTATAAAGAAGGTTTTCCTTTAGCATTTTGATAAACGAATTAAACAGGGCAAATAAAAAACCCGTGTTAACCTAGGTATTAGACAGACACCCTCATATAGGTATTTAAATGTAAAATAATTTTCTGAGTAAGGGAAAAGGGGTACAAAGTAAAATATTTCTCATTTGATATAAATTCGAATATTAGTAAACATCTTACAAAAATAAAGGAATAACAATTACTTTTTTTCTCTGTACAGACATTTTTTTCTGTAATCCTTCAACATACATTTTTATTATTATTAGTTACTGTTAACCATGTATCTGGCGTGCACAGCATAACTGTTCATAAATATTTTAAAATATTGACTTTTAAAATAGTTCAGACATTTATTATGCTCAAGGTGTCGTGTCTTTTTAATCATTTAGACAGAAGAGCAAAAAATATCGCAATGAAATAAAATGATAATGAGCCGAATCAGTATTTTGGAGGAATTACAGCGTGGAGATTAATATTTAAAAGCTATTGCTGTAGAAATCCTTTTAAATAAAGTTTTTAAATACTAAACAGCCATACCAATAATGAAATAAGCACTAATCAGAGCTCTTAAATTTATTTTCATTGCTAAAAAAAAGGAAAAAAAGAAACTTCATAACATATTCTTAAATTTTTTTCCATTCCCATGTTCTTGAAAATTTCCGATATTCCCATTAAAATGCTTAAGAAATAAATAGAATTTTTTCTCTTGTGTGTGCAAACAGTGTGATCTCGAAAATCTCACCTACGGAAATCCGTAAACTTCAAAATTCAGGATCCCCCCCCCCCCCCCACGTCCCCGGCGGCAAATTCACAAACACTCAACGTCCCAGCGCTTTTGACGCCAACCTCTCTAGCCAAGCGTTTTGGAGAGAAAACGAACAGCGCACATGCGCGTAAGCAGCATTCTGTTCTCGTCAGTTTCGCGGTAGTTGTTTATGTTTCGTTGAAGGTTTTTATGTTATGGATACCCTTACAATTTAAGAAGTTTTTTCCCCATAGTAAGTGAACCGTATCCAAATAGTATTATTGATAATGCTAACTCGAATTTTGATTCAGTTATAATAAGGTTACCGCTTCAAAATAAGGATGAAGCGGAAAAATTTAAGCTACATCCACTAGCACCACATTAGTATAACAGAAAATCTTGGAAAATTAAATAAAAAAAGGTTTTTCTTTTTATTTATTCATATTGTTACTGAGGTATTGAGAATTAAGACAGCTGCCAACCTTTAAATTTTTTTAGAATAAAAAAAATGGCTTTTTTATTATTTAATAATATATCACTGCCCCCCTCTCTTCATGTGGTACTTATTTTATTTAATTTCTTCAGAAAAAATTGTGGTATAAAGTGTGTCTGATATTTAAAAAATGGAAGTTTGGCAGATACTTATTATTAACTTTTAAGTCCATTCTCAAATCCACTGGAACTAATTTCTGATACATTTTGAAATTCTCTTTCGTTCAGAAACACATGAAATTGACAGAAAATACTTTTAAAGTCTGTATTTTAAATGAATTTCTGGATGCGACAGCGTAGGAAAGGAGAAAAACCTGCCATCCCATGACAAAAATCACTTGTAAATCAAGTAATTTAGTTAACAAATGAAAAATGCAATTCGATTCTAAATTTCTATTTTTAGACTAATTTATTAATCTATTTTTTTATCGACTTTTTCTGTTTTAAAAAATTTAATCACTATTTCTGATAATTTGCTTTAATAGGTAGCAAGTAAATAGTAATTAGGCCTATCAGTTATATTTTTTAGGTTAAAAGCATGTCAGGAAGTTTTGTTTATGTTGAGCAGGGAATTTAAGAATAGCTTTAAGGCTGTTCTCAAATCCAAAAGGGCAACTTTATGACATAAGTTTTAATTTATTTTTGTTCGGAAATGCGTAAAACTAGCAGGTGTTGTTGTTCAGAAACTATATAATCAAACTGTTTTACGCAAACACGATAGATCAGAAAATATTGTCAAAGTTGACGTTTTGAACCAAAGTTCGCGAAGAAAACAGAAAAACCAGTCAGCGAAGGGAGAGAAACGTCTTTGTCACGTGATCAAAATCGCTTATGATTCAATGGGTAATTTATTTATCAAAAAATGGAAAACACAGTTCGATTCCAAATCGCTGCCATAGTCAGGCCTTCTATTTTATATCTTTCCGTTAAAAAATGAATTTGTAAATGTAACAAAATGCTTTGTACTTGTTGAGCAGCCTTAAGCTAAGTATAGACATTTTTTTTAATAAGATAATATAGAGATTTTCTAAATCTCAATGAATAACTGGTAGACAAAATCACTTTCTTCTGTCAGTAGGTTAAACAAATATTTTATAAATTCATTAAAGTATGAAAGTCATCTTCTAAAAGTAGGGTCTACCCCCTCTTAACTGTGAAAAATCATTAATCTTATAGAAAAATGAAGGAGGAGGAGGGGGGGGGTGTAGGAAAATTGAAAAATAGTGGGCCCACCTAAATGTTACAAACTATAGCCGCGTATGATATTTTTATTACCTTTTTCTGTTTTAAAGAATTTAATAACTATTTCTGATACCTGTATTAACAGGGCTCAACAAATCAAGGTCGAAGAAAGAGGGTAGGACCTATTTTTTTATGAACCAAAAACTTTGAGTGGTGTGTGAGCATTTTTGGATATTTTTAACCTTTTATCAATCATCAACAAATCGCTTATCTTAGTATACTCACAACTAGTAACTAAGATAATTATAGTGAATTTTTATTTATTTAAGGTTATCATTTAAAGAAAGGTCAAAGTTATAGAGTGGGTCTATAAAAAGATTAAGTATTTCACTTGTTCACAATGTACTGTACATGCATATATTCCGAAAATGTAATATTCAGGAGATGATTGTTTTGTATTTAGTATGCTGACACTAGATGGCAGCATATGGCACTTATAAATCTCCATAAATAAATAGTTTAGGAAGAAGAAAGATCATACTTATAGAACATATATCTATAAGATTAAATACTTCCCTTGTTTATAATGCATATATAATTATTCGGACGATGAAATAAGCATTTATTATTTCGCCTGGTATTCTTGCAAGTATTCCATAAACAAAAAATACGCGGTCAAATGTACGAAATATCGAAGATCGAAATTAGCCGCAGACTTGCATGCGCGTCGAAGTTCGTTTTCTCGCCAAAACGCTTCACACCAGAGATTGGCGTCAAAAGCGCTGGGACGTTGAGTGATTGTGAATTTGCTCCCCGGCGCCGTTTCTTTTTTATACTTTCAACTTACGGGAGAAAGGGAGATAGCAATTGTTTACGAATTAAAAATTCAAGATTAAAAGTAAAAGCAAATAAAATTGGCATCCATGTTTCGGAAATTACATGAGGAGAAATGACTTCACAGTTCATTAGATTTTCTTTCTTTTTTTTTTTCTTTTTGGTAACACAGAAAACACCAATAAAGTAAGTTTTTTTAAAAATATTTATATTTTTTCTTTAATCACATAATTATCTCTTTGATATGAATTAAATTACAACTAAATGCACCATTAAGACTATCAGAAGAACTTTTGATATTCTTTCAGAAATCCGGATTTTTCAAAAAATCTCGCTTAGTCACACCCCACGATGCCAGATTTTGAGACTTAAATTGTACACGAATATATATCGCGTAGATATATAAAGGGCTTGATATATCTTGAATTACAGTTGATTGCTATTCAATTACGGCCGTTTTGATTTTCAAAAAATTGGTACACAGCGCCTTATAATTTTGACAGTACTTTCTGAGACATTTGTATCTATTAGTATATGTATTCGTATATATCATCGATAGGTGGTAAAACCTTTTTGATTTTATAGTTCCTTAGTAACAGCCCTACCAATCTCATGTGTGGACAAACAAAAATTAATTCAAGAACGTATAATGTGCTCCTTTTCTTTCTTTTTTTTCTATTATTTTACAGTATTGTCCAAAATATTAAATAATTTTTACATGGGGAGATGGGACATAGGTTCAGAATTCAACTTGAAAAATATTAGTATATCAAAAATAACTCATATCTGTATTGTTAAATTTGTTTTAATCATATTGTTGTGTATTTAAACTAAAAGATAAATAACTATAGCAGTATAATTTAGTTTGAAAAAATGTATGTGTACATTTTTTGCAATTGCATCAGAACGCTTTTTTTTTTTTTTTTTTTTTTTTTTTTTTTTTTTTTTGCACGCTACTTCATAGAGAGGAAAGGATCTTCTATCCAGGAAAAGAAATATAGTCCAGGCATTAGGGAATTTTACCTATGGTAGTTCTGGAAAAAGGCTTACTATGTGTTTTTTGGGGTTGCTGAATCCGAATTTTTAACTTCCCACCAAAATTTCCCCCGGCAACCTCCCCCAAATTTTGGTAAAATGCCCCCAAAAAAGGTTTTTATTAAAAAAATCAATTTTTTTTATTGTTTTAGGGAAAACGTATCTAGAAATTCAGAAAGTAGACAAAATTTGCAACAAATTAGATGCATGACATTATGACTTAAAATGAAGGGGTAGGGGGATCTGCCTCGGAACATACGCGCGGTGCTGAGTGAAATAAGTTGCGCAATTCCACTTAACCACTCACACGTTTACATTCGCCCTCCCATCTCCCCTCCGAACTTTCCTTATAAGGTTTACTTTAAGTTTTTTGGGTTGCTGAATCCGAATTTTTAACATCCTACATCATAATGTCATGCATCTTATTTGTTGCAAATTTTGTCTACTTTCTGAATTTCTAGACACCTTTTCTCTAAAACAATAAAAAAATTGACTTTTTTAATAAAAACCTTTTTTGGGGGCATTTTAGCAAAATTTGGAGGGGGGGGGGGGTTGCCGGGGGAAAGTTTGTGGGAAGTTAAAAATTCGGATTCAGCGAATTAAAAAAACATACAGTAAGCCTTTTTCCAGAACTACCACTACTTTTGCTAGGTAGAGCTCGTATACGGTCTTTATTGCCTGGACTAATAAGCGCCCGGATTTTTGAAAGGGACAAAAAAAGGGGGGTTTCTGTACTCTTTTACGTATTCCCATTAATGTAATATTTTAGTTGAATTGACATGGTATGATTAATTTAATTCTCATGTAACTAATTAAACATACATTATACTTTTATTTAGGTACACCATACCGGTTTTTATGTTAATTAGATATATTTTGTGTACTTCTCATATGATCCCTCTCATTTCTACATATGAGATACTCTCATATCATATGAGATGATCACTCTCATATCACTCTCTCATCATCACTCATGATACGAGATGATATGTGAGTGATATGAGTGACAATATGACTGATGATACTGATGATATGATATTGAATGATAAGATACTGAAATGATATGATTTTGAAATGAAATGATACTGAAATGATATATATGATGCTGGAATCTATACTTGGAAACTATATTGGAATCTATACATGTACATTTCTGCTTGCGATGACAGTACAACATTTTAATATCTATAGAATTTAATTGTAAATTAATACTTTAGTTTTGGACGCCTATTATGAAGAATAAGTTTCAAACCGTTTGGAAATTACATTAAAGTAGTCGGAGTGGCAATCCCAAGACTTTCTTCTATCTCATACATGCTAATTCTTCAAAATTCGCTATCACAGGGCCAAAATTAAATGGCAATCTGTGCCCATCATGAGGATTCTAAAGATATGCAATTCCGTGCTTTAGCTGTTGAGATATGACTATAGCTAAAATCATGCAAATCCTACAAAATGCAGCTTAGCAGCGCCACCTATTGGGCGAGTAACACAAAAACATAATCAGCAATAACTTGTGTCAACGTCTAACTGAATCCCAAGTTAGATGAAAATTTGTGCATTAGTTCTTGAGATAGAGCTATTGCGGAAATCGTGAAGAAAGCAAAATAGCAGCGCCACCTGTTGGGCGAATTACATCAAAACATAATCAGCACCAGTATTATTCAAGGTATACCTTAATCTGAAGTTGCACGAAAATTCATACATTAGTTCTTGAGATAAAGTTATTGCGACAATCATGAAAAATGCAGCATGCAGATTTACACCAAAACGTAAACAGCACCAAATCATACCATGGACTAACCGAATCTCACCTGCCGAGCGATTTACACCAAAATGTAATCAGCAACAATTTATATCATGGGCTAACTGAATATAAATTTTTATTAAATTCCGTGCATTAGTTCTTGAGAATTTTTGTTTTTTGGAACCTCTGACCCCTAAAACGTCTAAATCCATCAAAAACCTCTTTTCAACAATTTTCATGTCTCAAAAATTTTTAGAAAATAAAAATGAATACAAAAGCCACAATAAAAATGCCACAAAAAATTAGTGAGTGCATTTTCACCGGTGGGAGACTTTCGTAGATAACTTAAATAGAGTACGTTAAGCATAAAATTTACTCACTCGCCTATCAATTTTAAAACCACCAATAGCAATTTTATACTTCACGTATGTAAATTAGAAAAAAATTCTTTAAATAAAATACTTAGTAATGTTTAATAAACGGTCAAGTGAGACTATTGCTCGTGTACAGAGAGTTTTGTACAATAAATATATTAATTAGTAACTGTACTACAGAACCAGAACAGAACTTAGAAAAAGACTTTGTACAAAACTATACATTATATAGCCGTATATACAAGAAAAGTGAAATTGGGTATACCATGTTGTTGCATTGGATGTACCATGTAGAGTTCAAAGAGATATGAAGACGAAATAGTATCAATTATTGCTATTCTGTATAACACTTTTTTTTAATCTTATCCTAATCAGTTTATGATGAACTTAATTCGGTGCTGACAATAAAAGTAGTGCATATTTAAATTCATTTGGCATTTCATAAACCCAAATTCAGCGTAGTAACAATCTTTTCTTTTTACAGTGTACCTAAAACAAAACCCTTGTTTAAAGTTTAAACTTAGGATTGTGCTAAGCACACTTCGAAATGAGGTTTCAAAGTTGCAACGCCGCACAGTGGGACATTTTAAAGATCTAGGAGGACAAAATTCATTTTTCCGATTATCTCAGAATTTCACAAAACCGCGTGTACTGGTTGCATAGATAAGAGTTCCATATTGTCTCCACATACAGTTAATATTTTACTGTTATTATAATATTTTAAGTGTTTTTATATACATTTATTATTTAGAATTATTGTCTGTAAGATTCTTTTTTTATTCTTTTTTATTTCTTTTTTATAATTTATTAAAATATATTTTACACCATTTTTTTTTTAGTTTTTGATTTTCTTTTAAAATGAAATTGTAATTATGTTAAAACAATTTTACTTTATTTTAAAAAATTGTAATATTTAAATTAATAGTGTTTGTAATTTTATTTAAATTAAATATGCGATTATTTTTATAATTTATTAATAATGTTTTTTATCCGATTAATTTTGAACTTCTGATTTTATTTTAAAATTAAATTTAAGTATATCAAACAAATTTCACTTTATTTTATTTAATTGTTGCAATATTTAAATATTGTTTGTTATTATATTTAAATAAACTGTTGCTGTTGCTGTTGTTTAAATTAATTGTAAATGTACTTTTATTTAAATTAAATGTACCACAAGAAATTGTTAATTTAAAAGTTTTCAGTCTAAAAACAATTCCGTTATTTTAGATATTTTTTTAATTTATTTTAAAATTTAAAATTGAAATGAATATTTTTTTAGATTTAGTATTTCCTTCGATGATTATTTTCACCTTATTGTGGGTTCAAACATGAATGCTCATCTACACACCCCAAAACTTTTTTTTTTCGTTCACTGTAAAAATTAGCAGAAAACCGCCCACTCTTTCAACCCTTTCTTTGATACCGGTAACTAACCTAAATTATATGAAAATCCAGAGTAACCAGGACATCTCATACAACGGTCTTGTAGCCGTTATTTCCTAAAATGGTTGAATTCTACAGTGTCGAAGCGGTACTGGCTTATTTCACTTTCAAAATAAACTCAAAAGTATGCACTTATGGATTCATCCTGAAGCCTGTCCGAAGCCCATTCCCCGGACCTGCGCGCGCGGATTAAGCACGGAATTAAACATTTTTACTTTCAAATTAGAACCAAATGTATTTTAAAGTTATGATTTTATTTTGATACCGGTTGCCTTTTTATTAATTATTATTTGAGTGCATACATCCCCAAAATCCCACCCCTGAGCTCAGAATACAATTGTATTATTTTTTGCACGAAGAAAAAGAGTTACAATAATTTGATTCCATTTTAATAATATCCTCCTCCATCCCAATATATATTTATACATATCCAAAAATTTTCGCCTTAAAAAAACCCATCTCCATATTATACCGGCCCTTGCTTCAACCAAAAAAGAAGGTGCATAGCTAAGCGTTTCATATTGTCCCCACATACGGTTAATATTTCATTTTTATTATAATATTTTAACTGTTTATATATACATTTAGAATTTAGAAATATTGCCTATAAATTTCTTTTTATTTAAACATTTATTTATGTGATTATTTTTATAATTTATTAAAATGTATTTTTAATCATTTGTTTTTAGTTTTTGAATTTCTTTTAAAATGAAATTGTAAATATGTTAAACCAATTTTACTTTATTTTAATAAATTGTAATATTTAAATTAATAGTGTTTGTAATTTTATTTAAATTAAATATGCGATTATTTTTATAATTTATTAATAATATTTTTTTACCGGTTAATTTTGAACTTCTGCTTTTATTTAAAAATGAAATTTATGTATATTAAACCAATTTTACTTTATTTTATTTAATTGTTGCTATATTTAAATTAATAGTGTTTGTAATTTTATTTAAATTAATTGTAGATGTAGTTAATTGTGAATGTACTTCTATTTAATTAAATGTTCCAGAAGAAATTGTTAATTTAAAAGTTTTAAGTCTAAAAACAATTCCGTTGTTTTAGATATTTTTTACTTTATTTTAAAATTTAAAAGTAAAATGAATATTTTTTTAGATTTAGTATTTCTTTCGATGATTATTTTCATCTTATTGAGGGTGCAAAAATGAATGCTCATCTATACGCTCGAAACTTTTTTTTTTTTTTTCGTTCACTGTAAAAATTAGTAGAAAACCGCCCAATCTTTCAATCCAATATTTTCGCCCAATCCTTTCTTTGATACCGGTAACTAACCCAAATTATGTGAAAATCCAGAGTAACCAGGACATTTCATACAACGGTCTTGTAGCCGTTATTTCCGAAATTGGTTGAATTCTACAGTGTCGAAGCCGTAAAGTGGCTTATTTCACTTTCAAAATAAACCCACACTGTAAACTGAAATGTCTGAAATTCAGACATTTAAGTGTTTGAAACACAGTGTTCAATTTTCAGACGTTTTAAAATGTCTTAAAATTTTCAGACACTTCTTGTATCTGAATTTCAGACACTTAAGTGTCTGGAACAAGAGTGTTCAATTTTAAGAAATTAAAATGTCTTAAAATTTTCAGACACTTCTTACGTCTGAATTTCAGTCATTTCAAATGTCTTAATTGCGGCCATCTTTGAGCCCCCCCCCCGCCCCCTTCTTTTTTTGGCCAATATGAAGCCATCTTTGACCACTTTTCTTTCTAAGCCATATACGCCGCCATGTTTGACTACATTGAATCATTCTTTATAAATGGGAATACTTCTGCTTTATGGTAACAATTACCATAAAGCAGAGCTGATTACAGCGTGGGAAAAATGGTGTGCTTCTCTGCCCCCTGATTTTAGGGTATCCCAAATTGGATATGAAATTTTCATAAAACTGATATTTTAAATCAGTTTTGACCTTATGAGGATTGTAATCAGTATTTTGTAATTTTAGAATAGGATAATATATGTATATATATATTCTCACTTAAATATGTATTTATGTGATATATATGCCCTACGGCATCGAAAATGTTTATTACTTTTAGTGAACTTCAAATTAATTCTAGCCCAAAGACCTAGTATTCATTCGCCCCCTTCCCCCACTGTTTTCGTATACTGTTACAAAAAAAAAAAAAAAAAAGCCTATTCGATGCCGTCAGATACATATTTGGATAAATATATCATTTCCTTTAACCTAATCATGTTCTAAAAGTACAAAATATTTATTAAAATAAGTATAAGACCAAAACAAATTTAAAATATCAGCTTTATGGAAATTCCATACCAAATTTAGGGACCCGTAAAGCTAAAGGCCCATATAAACAACGCAGTTTGCCCATGCCGCAATTAGATCGGCTTTATGGTAACAAATTATTCCCATTTATAAAAAATGATACACTCCTTCAGAAAGAAATCCATCCCTGCTTTATGGTGCAATTTTTTCCCATTTAAATAACATATTCCCAGTGAATTAGTAAATAAAATCTAATACTAGATTCCCCGAAATTTACAGTATATGAGAACCCAACATTAAAAAAAAAAAAAAAAAAGAGTATGAAACTCTTCATTTAAAGAGTAAATTCGATTTTTTTTTTTTTTTTTTTTTTTTTTTTTAAGAGGGGTTTATTTACCATAAGAAAAGTTGAGAATTTAATTATAAAACATTCAGAATTTCACGATAGCTTCATTCTAATGCTTCTATGATTTGTTTTCATGTTCACATACACACACATTCACATATATAACACACAGGAAAAGACACCTAGTTTCAAAACCGATTTTGCCTAAATATACATTTTTTTTTTTTTTTTTTTTTTTTTTTGCCTTGTTTATATAAATAAACTTTGGGGAAAACCGCAATTTTTTGTGCGAAATGTAGTTATGCATTAAAATATACAAAACTCTAGCTTTTCTCTAATTTCCATTTTAAACTTGTAATAACCTTTTAACTTAAGGCTGTTCTAAACTGCTCTGCTCAACAAGCACGAAACGTTTTGACACATTTGCAAATTCATTTTTTAACGGAAAGGTATAAAATTGGAAAGTCTGAGCATGGAAGCGATTTGGTATCGAACTGTGGTTTCCATTTTTGGATCCATAAATTACCTATTGAGTTATAAGCGATTTTGATCACGTGACAAACACGTTTTTCGAACTTTCTTGAGTGGTTATTCTTCTTTCGCGCGGAAATTCGGTTCAAAACGCCCACTTGGACACTATTTTCTGAAAGACCTATTGCGTTTGCCAAAAAAAAAAAAAAACGGAAAAAGCAGTTTGATGACATAGTTTCTGAACAACAACACCTGCTAGTTTCATGCATTTCCCAACAAAAATAAATTAAAACGTATGTCATAAAGTTGCCCTTTAGGATTTGAGAACAGCCTTAAAATAAAATAAGCTTAGTTTTCAATATCTCATGTTTTGCAAATCCAAAATTTTAAATTTTGAACAAAAAATCAAAGTAAATAATGATTTTTTTTTTTTTAATGAAATTATAGCTGTAAATAATTTATGTTTTATACAGTGTGCTATTAAAAAATGGAAATTTCTAAAACTGATTTTATATATAATAATCACAAAATTGCAGTATTATTTTTTCTTTCAACTGTATAGTTTAGAGAATATACGGATGTGCAATATAATTAAAAATTGCTTTGAAACCAAATAATATCATGCAGAATATATATATATATATATTTAAGTTGACATAAAAAAGTTTTGACAAATCGAATTTCAAAACACAAATCAATTTTGCCAAAAACAGATTTTTGGCTAAAAAGATTTTCCTCGAAAATTATACATCTCTAATTATAAAATATAAAAAATAAATCACAATAGGTTTTTGATAATTTTCCAATTTTTATCCAACATTAAACTTTGAGTGAATTGCATATCCTTCATAGCGAACAAACAATTAAATTAAAAGTAAGTTTAAAATAAAATGTGGCTATAACTGAGATCAAAACTCTAAATTCATTAACACGCCATTTTTTTTTTTTTTTTTTTTTGAGTTTTTTTAAATCTAAACAAAGTATTTCTTCTTCAACAAAAGTTTCGACAATTTTACGTTTTTGCTGTTATTTGTATAGATATTCTAAATTAAACAATTTTTTACATAATATTACTGACATTTTTACATAATCAAATTAGCCTACACTCACACAAAAACTATAATATATAATATGTATGTAAGAATATATATTTCTAGAATTAGATGGGTTTTTTTTTTTTTTTTTTTTTTTTTTTTCGCAAACAAATTCAAACCTAACTTATATTTCATGAAACATTTTATGTGGTAATATAAACAAAATATAAAAAACACTTAGAACCAAATGTATTTTAAACTTATGATTCTATTTTGATGCCGGTGGTTTTTTTTTTTTTTTTTTTGAATGCATACACCCTTAAAATCCCACCCCTAATCTCAGAACCCAAATGTATTATATTTTGCCCGAAGAAAAAAAGTTATATATTAATTTGATTCAATTTTAATAATATCCTCTTCCATCCCAATATATATTTATACATATCCAAAAATTTTCGCCTTAAAAAACCCATCTCCATATTATACCGGCCCTTACTTCAACCAAAAAAAGAAGGTGCATAGATAAGCGTTCCATATTGTCCCCACATTCGGTTAATATTTTACTTTTATTATAATATTTTGAATGTTTATATATACATTTAGAATTTAGAAATATTGCTTGTAAAATTCTGTTTTTAAACATTTATTTATGTGATTATTAAAATATATTTTAACTCATTAGTTTTTAGTTTTTGTTTTTCTTTTAAAATGAAATTGTAAATATGATGATTATTTTCACCTTATTGTGACAGGCGACTAGACTCTGGCCGTCCACAAAACGCAAGTCTTCTCTGATTGGCCCGTAAGACAGACCATTTCTATCAAAAAATTTAAGCGAATCTCATTCATTGAGCATGCGCTAAAAATGTTTACGGAGCGGAGCCGCAATGTTTACATTTTGTCTCGACGAAGCAGAGTTATCTGCTTAAATTTGAAATTTATTTGTTGTCGTCCATTATTTAGATATTTTGATTCTGTAATTAAAACTTTTTAAATCCATTATTATATTCTAAGTAAAAGAAGAGTCCTCATTTAGTGTGCAGTTATTTAAAGTTTTGTAATTTTGAAATATGTAACTGTTACGTGTTAGAGGAATAGAATTATTGTTTATCTAGCCAGTAAAAATAAAGATGGATATTTTATTCTAATTCAGTTTCTGATATAACCGGCCAGCTGGTGTTACTTTTAGAAGCAGGAAGTGTAATTTATTCTTCTGCTTTAAAAGCGTATGCCTGCAGGCCAAACTCAATTTGAACAACTGGCAATAAAATTTCATTTATGGATTATCCAAAAACAAATCGCGGAACTTCACTTGAATAACGATCAGGTAAACATTATATTTTTAATAAACCCAATTATCTTTTTTTATGCCTAGTGTAATTGTAAACGTCAATTACTTCTTATATATAAATAAGGTGTATAATGCATTACTTTTTCTAGAGTAATTTTATGACAAAAAGTTATCTAAATATAATATAGTTTATGTATTATATTTCCATTAATAGTTAACAAAATTAAATAAGTTTATTATAATGCTAAGTATAGTGCTTTTTTTTTTTTTCAATTCTCTAACAACCCCTTAGAGGTTTAGATATGGAAAACTGGTATCATATATTTACACCTTCTAAAACTAAACTTTGTAGTTTTACAGAAAATCGTTTTATTATGCTCAATGTCCATTTGTGATGGCAGAAGGGGGTGGATTGTGTGCGGAGGTAAAATTACATAATCCTTCGCACATCATCTACATCTTCATCCTTAGTGGTTTTATGCTTATATGCATGGTTTTACTTTTGCATGCAGAAGTAAGTGCTGTAACTTCATGTTGCAGTAAAATCATGCAAATTTTCTTTTTCTTCTTCTGCAAAATTTTCTTTTGTTGAGATCAGGGCTTAATTTGTGCCGGAGTCCAGCTCCGGTACTTCTCTGTTTTTAGTAGGTAAATATTTAAATATTGGTTAGAATACATTGGAGCTCATAAATACAGGGCCCTGGTGCCCAGTGCAGTAGCACTTCAGAAAGACCGAAGCCTAAATTACCCTTTCCTTTCCTTCCTATCTCCAAGCTTTTGCATTCTTTTATGAATACTTATATGTGACATTATGTGTCGCACACGTAGAAGATGCAGATAAAACGGACACAATTTTTGGGCTTGAATTGACTTGAGCTCAATCTGTCTCTGTCTTATATTCAAAATTTCATTTATTTATATATATATATATATAAAAAAACTTTCCCCCTTCAAAATTACATATTGTAATTCTATTTCAAATCATTTTCATGCTATTTTGATCAGAATGAAGGGAAAATAAAACTGAGTTTTTCTATTCTAGTGATTATTTACAAATTTATGTCAGCACCACTCAAGAGACTGAACAATAATTTACTTTCAGTTCAATTTTCTTTTGTGACAGTAGGATAATTTTTAATTGGCTGTTTTAAGATATCTAACCTGAAAAGGATATTTTCTACTTTAAGCCAACGAGCATCAGCTTCATGTTTTGTTTGTTTGAGGTTTTTTGCCTTCTATTGCGTACGAGTATAAAAATCACGTTAGTGGTTTTTCTATTTATTTTGTATCATGTACACTAAGGCTCTTCTCTACACATTTACAAAGTCACTTTCATTTGTAAGTAGATATAATTGCCATGTATTGTTATTCTGATAGAAAGCCATAGAGCAGTGTTTCCCTTTTTTCTATAAAAGCATCAAATCTTTCCAATAATGGTGTCAAATTTAATCTGATTTTCAGGGACTCGCCACAAAAGAATGTTATGCAGAAGGAATCGATTATAGTTTAAGATATGCATCTTTTAATGGGAAATTGAAAAACATTGTTCCATTCTTCACCATATAAATATTAATTTCTGTAAATTTCATTCATTTTTTCATAAAAATGCATAGCTGCGAACTATCCCTTTTTTGTGTTAACACTATTTCTGAATCGTAAGGTGTGAAAAAAACCTGATTTTTTTTTTGTAAAAATGAGATATTTTAAAATTTAAATGATATTTTTATGATTTTTTTCCCTACATTAAAATACTGGTTAACTACCAAGTATTTTAGGCTTCTAAATCAACAGGGTTCGTACGGTCCTTGAAAGTCCTTACATTTTTCAAGTAGAATTTTTAGTGCTTAAAAGTACTTATTTTCATGCAAAATCTGCAATAAGTCCTTAAAAGGGCTTGATTACATTTTGGTGTAAATCACCTGACAGGTGGTGCACTACTATGCTGCCTTTTTTATGATTTTCACAATAGCGCTTACCTTAAGACCTAATGCATGAATTTTCCTCAAACTTCAGATTCAGGTATACCTTGATAAATTTTGGTGCTGATTATGTTTTGCTGAAAATTGCCAACAGGTGGCACTGCTATACTGAATGTTTCAAGATTTTCACAATGACATCTGTAAAAGTATTGCACGGATTTTCTTCAAACTTCGGATTCAGTTAGACGTTGACATAAGTTGTTGCTGATTAGGTTTTGGTGTAAATCCCCCAACAGGTGGTGCTGCACTTTGCAGGATTTACACGAATTTAGCAATAGTCATATCTCAAGAACTAATGCACAGAATTTCATATCTTTAGAATCCTCATGATGGGCATAGATTGTCATTTAATTTTTGCACTCTGATAGTGAATTTTGAAGTATTAATATATATGAAATAGAAGAAAGTTTTGAGATTGGCACATCCGACTAGTTTTTTCTTCTGCTGTATTTGTTATTTTAAAATTTTCTAAATTTCTATTGCCATGCGACATGCTGAAATTAACCCCTTCCTGGCCATTTGAGGGTTTGAAACTTGTATTTACAAAAATGAAACTCTTTATTAAAAAATGCATATTACAATTTATTAGTTTATTTAATTTTACAGGTCCTTACATTTTTTTGGTTTTGGTCCTTAAAAGTCCTTGACTTTTATTTAAAGAAATGTGTACGAACCCTGATCAATAGAATCTCTAATTGCCAACATAATCTATATTTTTGTTTTAATTAATAAAGTAATTATTAGTTAGTAATTACAGAAATTATAAAAAATTGCAAATTCTGTTTGTTTCTCAATCAGCCTGTTTTTTTTTCACGCTTTTTGCAATAAACCTATGCTGTTTTGACAAACAGAAAATGATCAGCGATTTCGTCCAAATGACATGTTGTACCCGACCAGAACCTGAAAATTCCATTTGAAGTCAACCCAATCTGAACCTGACAAAATGATTTACGCATGCCCGTAACATGATCTGAAACTGAAATGAAGAACCCCAAATGAAAGGAAATGAATTCATCTGTTAATGCAATTATAAAAAGTAGTTACAATTATATCTAATACCAATTTTATATTGAAAAATGGACATATCGCTCACCTGGAAGAAAAGTGACACATCTCGACAAAAGTAAATTTCACAGGAGAGGCAAACGGGGGGGGGGGGAAGAAAACTTGCATGATTTTACTCTAAAATGAAATTATAGCACTTAGCTCTGCATACAGGAATAAAAACATGCATAAAATCTTTAAGAATGAAGACATAGAATGAGGTTTGGAGAGTTGGGTCATTTTACCTCCCCACACAATCCACCCCTCTTTTGTGGTCACAAATGGACATATAGCGTAATAAAGTGATTTTCCGTACAACTACACTTATAAAACTTTTTGTGTAGCAAGACGCACCTATAACAGGCCTATTAGTTGAATAAAATGCAAAATGAATTTTTGCGATGTGTGTTATTTTCCTTGCGGGTGAGTGATATTTAAATGTAGTCAGATTTCTGAATAATGGAAACTATGGGATCGTTGAATAATTCCATGCATGGATTGAATTGTCCATATTTCTTTTTTTGATGGGAAGAGGGGGGTAGACTAATTTTTTTTGCTGTGAGTGGGGTTCAATCTAGAGTGTTTCTTGCATGTTCGATTTAGGTTTTTGCAAGTCGAGTCGGGATTTTCAGAAGAAGAAAAAATTAAAATAAGCAGAACTATGTTTCAAATCAATTGAGTTTATTGTCTTGAATTTGTTTTTGCTATAATTAATGTCTTAATTTTCTTCGTATATTAGTACATGTTTTATTAATTATTAAGGGGTATATTTTAAAACTCTAAATGACATGACAGATTATGCAAAATGGCTGAAGCATTAAAGTATTGCTACTAATTTATTTAACTTAAAAAAAAAGTTTTATTTAATGATCTTTAAATGAACTATTACTTTTATTTAAATTCAGATTAAGGTTGATGTGCATCATGTTTGTGTCAGGTTGCATATTGAGAAAAAAGATTTTGTTTTTTTCGCATCAGGTGCAGGTTAAATTCGAATATATTTTTTGGTTCAACCTGGATATAACCCATCCACACAGTGTTCTATAGTTAGTGTTGCCAGGTCTCCTGCGTAAATCGGGGGTCCAAATGCTCTGGACACCAGAATTTTAAAGTATTTTTCTTATTATATAATGGTAGAATTATCTGCAATTAAAGATAGCTAAATAAACAGTAAGTAATTAGTGACATCCAGAGCATTTGGAGTCCTGATTTACCCGCGACACTTGGCAACACTTTCTACAATTGAATCAGTTTGCTATTTGGAGGTATTTGTTACTTGATATGAGTGTTTAGAATTGAAAAGTGTTCACTAAATGCAGATTGGTTAATGTCCATTATAGAGGTTTTATTACGTATAAATTTTTTACCTGAAAAAATATTTTGGCCTTTCTTTTGAAAATAGGTTCAACCGAACACCACCTGCAAGAATTTAAACTGAAACTGACCTGAAACCGAAAAAAATTAAATTCAACCCAACACGAAATGAGAAAATATCGCTGCAATATCACTTGACCGAGGGTCAGGTTGTTTTGGGGGTAAAATCGGTTTATCCAACCCATTGAAAGACTTATTGTAGTACTACCAAGGTATTGAATGATTATGCATAATTTTAGTATAAAAAAGAAGCAGAAACTTAAAATGCTAATAAAAATTTATAGAAGTCTTTTTAGCAGATTTAATTTATGCAACTGAGAGTCTAAGGTTTTGAAAACTTTATTTTAAGGGTGTATTTTTTGCAAACATCCCATGGAAAAGCATCAATAAAATCTTCAGATAAAGTAGATTTTTAAAGTTTTCCCAACATTACATAGAAAAGATGTGTTGTCAATGGAAATAATTAAAAAAAACATGTAAGATTTTTTTTTCTTAAATCAAATATATTAGTACCATTTGATTAATGCTTCAAAAGATCCACGTAATCATTTGTTTAAAATTGGAAAATACATTTTTTTACAATTAAAAAGTAACTAGTAATATATATGAATAAAATTAACAAATTAATTGTTACAAACATTTTAAAAACTTAATACTATAAACTGAATTCATCTGGTGTATAGTTCTGCTTATTTTCATTAATTTATTTGTTAAAATCCAAACATTCTGACTTGCTGAATCTGATCTGCAAAAAACATTCTAGAGTGACCCCGATGCACAACAAAAAAATTACAGTCACCACAACCTTAATAAAAAGAAAATTGGGGGCAACCCAATCTGATACAAGACATTATTCAATGATCCTGTAGTTTCTGCTATTCAGAAATTTGACTACATATTAAAGAACATAGATATGCAATATTAACCAAACTTTATTTAAAGCTCTTTAAAACTGTATTATAAATAATATTTATATTTTAGAGATTTTTTTTTAAATGATAGTCTCATTTTTTATCTTTGGTGTTTTGTTTGAAAATAGTGAAATATATTACCTTTTTATATTATATTTATTATACAGATAATATAAGGCTGTTAAAAATATTTTTGTACATAGCTTTTTTTTTTCCTAATGCGTTTTTACTAGTTAGTCTATTTTTTGTATTTGTGAGTTCGAATTTCTTTTACTGTAAAAATTGTAAAACTTTTAAGTAATATAACATCAAAACACTAATTTTAAAACTATCCTAACTATGTTTCGTTATTTCATTAATAGATGGCGCTTGTATCATTTGGTTTAAAATAGCACCAGAGGGCGCTGCTCTATGTAAACAAAATGTTTGTTTACATTTATAGATTTCAAAATGTTCTCATTTGTTAGTTGATTTATAAGCATTTATTTTAAAGAATTAAAAAAGAAATTGAATTTATTTATTTAAAATAAGAATTTTAATAATGTATTGCTGTTTTATTTCATTATATCTGTTTTTAAATGACAGTTGCTCAGCAATTTCAGCTTTTCAAAGGTAAATAACTGAAATTGTATTAAGAATTTTGTTTGCCTTATTTTAAGCCTAATTTTTTAAAACATTCAACTTTTTTATGTATAAACATTTATAAAATATAGGTTGCTTAAAATCCCATTGTTTACTCAATGTTTTCTTTAAAATTTTTAGCAATAACTTTCACTAGTTTCTGTGTTATAAAACGTTTATTAACCAGTAATAATTTCTTGTTCTCGTGGTTTTGTGTATATATATGTGTGTGTTTGATCCTTCTCAAAGTTTTTATTTTATCCCACTCTTTTTTAAACCATAGCATACAAACTTTAAAATCTTGTAAACTTTTCCCCTTCCTCTTATTTTTGATTTTGTAGCAATAAGAAACAAATCAGGGTTAATATTAATCCCAAATTAGCTCTACTGGTAGTTTAAAAAATACAACTAAAAAATCATTTCAACTGAAACATGGTATATTACAAATACATGTGTTAAATTAAGGGGAAGCTACTCTCAAAGAACTGAAATGTTAAACATTTTAAAAGCTGGCCTTTTTTTCTTTTCTTTCTTGTAATAAAACCTATTAAAGTATCCTTAAATGAATTTTTGGAACAGATGTATTATAATCCTGCATCCACCATCTTGGATTTTTTTCTTGCATGTAACTTCTTTTTTGCCAAGTAGTAAATGTCACCAATGGTTAAATATTGTTGAAAGATTAATATAATAATGAAATAAAACTGGAATATAATAATTATAACTATTAATTAAAAACAATTTTTAATTCACGCCAAGAAAAAAAATCCAAGATGAAAGATGTGGGATTTTAATAGATCTGACTTAAAAAGCACCTTCATTCCCACAATGAAAAAAAAATTGCAACTCTCTAGAAGACTAAATTTATACATTAGTTTAACTTTAAATTAAGATCTTTTTAATGGAAAAATTGCTATTATTACAATAAGCAAGTTTTAAAATCGCAGTTTAAAAAGCATTAACAACACAATATATTTTGATATATTTTATTTGATAAATTTGCTACTAATAAGTATGTGATCACTTCTCATATTTAAAGAAATATTCTTTTACTTTTTTCATGCGAGAGTAAATGAAATTTTACAGTTTAAAAAAGAGTAAGCCCGAGCCTGATGGCTGGCATAAAATCGACCTAAAACAAACGACTTTGGTCATCTGAATGTTAAATTTACAATGGTTGCTTATGCTTTTTATTGCGTTGGTTTTTAGATGCTACAAATTTACTAAAATCTAATTTATAATCATATAAAGCAATGATTTTTTTTTTCTAAATTTATGAGTAGTAAAGATTCAAAATCCTTCCCAGGTGAGGGTGATGGTGAAGATCCTGGTTGTGCCACTCTAGAGAGAAAAAAATAAAAATAAAAGTGCCCAGTTAAACTGATGGCATTGAGCTCACGGGCTATTCACACTAACTGTATATTATACTCTTATTTCAAAGAATAATCCCCCTCAAAAAATAAACGAAGGGGGATTAGTCTCCGTTTCCCCCCTTTATACTTAACCAATGCAGGGTGTCTACAGAATCTGGAAATCAGGGAATCATGGAGGTTTATCACTCTGGAAAAATCAGGGAACTTTGTAAAAATACTGGAAAATCAGGGAAATTTGTCTATATTGTGAAAATATTTGCATTTTCACCTTGCCAATGAGACTTATTCGTCTATTTTATGTACCATATTTTTTCACATGCTGATTAATCTTTCCCAATATTTTTTAAAAGATGCACATGGTATAAGTTTTTGATATAACGTAAATTAAGGTGATCAGATGTCCTGATTTTCTGTACATAGCACTTATATTGAAGGCAATTTACACATTTTTAATTAAATGATACATTAGCATAACCTGAGTTGTACGAAGAATTGGCATACATGAAAAAATACTGTATGTGTATTGTTAATAATGGAAATCAGGGAAGTTTGATAAAAATAGTCAGGGAAATCATGGAAAAATCAGGGAACTTTTTTGTAGAATTTCTGTAGACACCCTGCAATGAACATCCAAATGAAATCAGAAAGCTCCTTAACATAATAAACTGGTATACCAAATTTGAAGCAAATCAGATAATTCTGAATGAAAAAACATTTACTTATTGTTACTAAATTTGTTACATTTACTATTATTTACTTATTGTTACTAGCAAGCAACAAAAGAATTAAGATTTTAACCTTTTTGAGCTGAGGAAGGAGGACAAAGTAGGAAAGCAAACATTTCATGTGGGGGGGAGAGATTTCCCTTAAGATTATGAAAAAGCATATGGAAATCCATCAAAAATGTCAAAAGATTCAAAATTATCTCCCTTTGATTTTTAAATCAATTTTTTCCAGAAAAAGGGGGGGGGGAGTATATTTGGGAATGGAAAAGATCATGAAAACTACTTAAAAGTAGGTGGAGTCTTACTTTCGAGGAGGGGGGGGGGGGGTTCAATTGAGATTTTATGGTATCCAAAAAGAATATTCTGATAATTTTGCCAAGTTGAAATTTTACAAAGGAAAATCTTTAAAATGTTGGATTATCTTACTTAATCTTATGTTTAATAGTTTTTTATTTTTAAGTTATGCTCATTAGATAAGGAAGGAATGCAATGCATACAGTGTACTCAATCCAAGCTATTTTTAGGTGCCATGATGATTATTCTATTAAATCCTATATATACGTAATTAATACGATGATATCCCATGATAGGTAATGATTCTAGGTTGCCATGGTAATTACGTCCTGTTAAAGATGGAGTCCTGTTATTTCTGTATGGCTGAATTTAACATATATAATCGTAATAAATTTTGTATTCATGTATTTTTGCATAAGGGTGCAAAAGTTATTGCACCAAGATCTAAATATTTATAAAATTAGTTATAGTATGAATGCATCTCATTTGCCAAGTTTGGCATACAATTTAATTTCCAACTTGTTTAACCTTTAAATGCAAAATTAGAGCAGCAAAAAAATCTCCATCTGGAAGAATAAACCTTTTATTTATTTTATTTATTTTTTTTTTTTTGGGGGGGGGGGGGATTGCAAAATAAATTAGGATTCCAGAGTATATACTCCAATATAGGTACTTCAGAAAACCTTATTGGTTCTCTGAAGTGCCTATAAAATACAGCAGGATATTGAGAATCATTTTCAAAAATTAGGCACCAATATGTTGGTAAAAATAAATAAAAACATTCAAATTATAAAAAAAAAAAAGTAACGAAACAGGTAATGATAAAAGAAAGTCTGAAACCCAGAGAGAGGGGTGTAGGGAGGCTGTTACTCTACTCTAAATGACATTTCTGGATTTATCTCACTTTTAAATGTGCGGGTTAGGAATTTTAGTTCTGGCAATGCAGGAGACTGGGATGGTGAATATCTTGACTAATTTGTGTACCCTTCTACAGTAATTGAACAGTGCACATTACGTGACTTTTACCATAAAATCTTGAAAAAGCACTAGGAACACAAATGGAAAAAGCATTCGTGAAAGTACCAATAGCTGTCCCACAGCAACAGCAAGAAGCTGTTTGTGACTCACCTTGCACTTCTTTATATTTCATCTAAAATCTTATGCTTTTTATTGATCCCTCCACCCCTATTTGGACATCAAAATTCTGTGAGATTTTCTTGCAATTAAATCATATACCAAAAAGTGATTAAAAAATATATAAACATGACTTTTCATGAGAGACACCTGTCTGAAGATGCATATCAAATCTAGAAACTTGAACCTGCTAGTTAAATTGGGATTTCTTTGAAAATTAGGAGCAATAACTAGGTGGACATCTCTGGTGAACAGAGCCCTTCTCACTGAAAAGTGGCCGTGCACTAGAGTATCTTTCCTGGACAATTGCTCTGAAATTATTATAAGAAAAGTGAAGAATTGAATTTTCATCTTTTAAACTGTCCTTTAATAATTGAAAATGTAACTATCTTCATTGAAGTACGAATTCCTATTGTGAAGCAAAGAAACCAGATGAACTTGGTTTCTAGTTGAAATGTCAAAAATCCAAAAGAATCATACCGACCCAATGCCTAATCTAAAAACATTTTCAGTGGCTACAGAAGAACCCTCATAGGAAAAAATCATAGGCAATGATTTACTGTGCAAGCATGCAATCTTCAAATTTACGGATAAGCTCTGTCATTCTATAAACAAACTAGCAGAACTACCTGGCTTTGCCATTATTAAGCATGAGTGCCTTACAGATAAAATAAATAAAAATGCAATAATATAGCAATCACAATAACAGAATTTCTTCACATTGTTAAAAGTAAGGATCAGCTGAAACAGAAACCAAATTTAGGTAATCTTCCTACTTTCACCCGAAAACGAAAATGTCCAAAAAAGAATTTTTTAAGTAATTAATACATACATATCTATTTATATAAAATCCAAGTCTCTGCGTGTCCCTCACAATCCCAGTTGGACCGTCTCATTGATCGCGGCCATGTGATCCTTCCTATGGAGACATCGATATCAGCTTCAACAATGAGTAATTGTTGACAAGTACTAATGGCAGGGTTACCACAATAGTGCCAATTTTGACCAACTTGCCAAAATATCGCCAAATTTGGTGACAAAAGTAAGTTGCATAAATGAAGCCGATAGCTGGCTAATTTGGCGAAATTCCCATTGAAAAGCCTTAATTGTTCATAATTAACCTCACTGTAATTTAATTTAAATTTATGCATTTAAGGTTTTTTTTTTTTTTTTTTTTCAAAATCTATGGGTCAGAATTTAAATTGTAATATACGAAAATGTATGTCTTTACAAAAAGTTTAAATATTAAATTTTCGATAAAGTACTGGAAGACTAAAAATTTAAGAATAAAATAAATGTAAAATAAGACTAAAAAACAGCTGTATGACTAGGAAATTAGAAATAAAGTAATTTTTTTAAAAAATGCTTTTGTTAACATTTACAAAAATGTAGAATATATATATTTAAATGCACTAAAGGGTAGAAAATAATTTTTGGCTAGAAAGGAAATTGTTTTATTGTCTCGTGTCCAAGGGAAAAAAAAAATTAAAATGGGGGTGCCAAATTTATTTATATAATATCACAAAAAATTTTAATTAAAGAAAAGTTAAATTGTATTTCAGTATATATATATATTTGAAAAAATGGAACAGATGTCATATTCGCGCGATTTTTTTCTGTCGCCAATATCATATAGGCAACAGGTACTTAACTTGCGCCAAAGTGTCGTTATTTTGTTTGATGTGGTAACCTGGATTATGTTGTTGATGTTTTCGCCAAATTGGCAACCGAAAAAAATCACGCCAATATGGGGCGAATATGACATCTGTACCGAAAAAATATATATACTCGTATATATCTATATATATTTTGTACATTTTTGTGAATGTTAATGAAAGCATGTCTTTTTTTTAATTATTATTATTACTTTTATTTTATTTGAAAGGAATAACTAATGAAGACGTGATTTTTTTGAAGAGATTTATAAGCAATCTGTATTTTTATTTTTCATTCACTTAATTAGAACTTCATTTACAAACAATTATTTTCTCAGTACGGCCATTTTTTTCATTTCCAGCTTCAGGAAATTTGGTTCAAAATGCCCACTTTGACAGCATTGAAATATATTCTGCCTTTATCAAAAAATCAACCAATAAAGCACATTGTATAGTTTCTGAATAAGAGAACCTGCCAATTGGATGCGTTTGAGAGCAAAAATTAATTTAAAAATGAGTCAGAAAATAAGCCATTTGGATTTGCACCCTTAACACGATAATTTTTTCGTTAACCCCCATTTTTGTTTAATTTGTTTTGCTGTAAGAGTTGGTCCTGTCAATATGAAAGCTGTAGATAATATTTAGTGGATGTATAATAAACTTAAGTGGATTGGATATCCTGCGAATTGACAACATTATGCATTTTTTCCTTCTTCAACCCCCCCCCCCATTTTTTTTTCCATTAAGAATTGATCCTATCAAAAACTTGTCAATATAAAAGTTGTAGATAATATTAAGAAGATTTATAATAAGTTTAAGTGAATTTGATATCTTAAGAATTGGCAAAGTTATGAATTTTATCTCACTAAAACCCCATTTTTTCACTTCTTGAGCCCAATTTTAACTTTACCAAAAATCTGTGATACCTAAGTTTTCGGCACTTTTCCTAAAAGTAATAATAACTTAAACTGATTTGACATATACAGGCAAAGTTCTTTAATCCGCACAAGTTGGGACCAAAGGTTGTGCAGATTATGGAATATTGTGGATTATGGATTATATATCATTTTCTTATTTCTGGACACTATTTTAATTCCATATTCAGTATAATATGAAAAGAAAAACACGAAATATAATAATTAATTTAATATGCTATAATCAAAAAATGCATTTTTCAAATTCTTGCATTAAAAAATTTATTATATTAACTTTTATATATTTAAATTTTTCAGATATTTCTTTTAAAAAGTCATTTTTGGATCAAGAATTTGTAAATTTGTTTAATTGTTTACATTCATTAAGTAATGCGAATTATGGATCCTTGACTTTATTATAATTAAGAAGTTATGGGTTTTTTTTGGTTTTCACAAAACTCCTCCCTATTTCCACCCACTTGTCTATTAACGAGATTTTCCAGCCCTTGATTTTATGTGTCAGTTTGAAAAAGATTTGTGCAGAATTATAGAAGTTATGGTGTCCATAAAAAAGTTATATATATTATATAATATTACAATTCATCATCTTTTTTTAATAAAAATTATATATATATACATAAAGTTCTGAACTGAAGGTGGTTTTGAGTTTTAGGGGTCATGATCGGCATAGATCTGCAAAATTTTTTCAGAAATTCTAACATAAGGGAGATTGCAATAGGTAGTATTTCTTATGAAATGTACCTAAAAACTTCACGGGGGCTTGTACCTGATCCCAGGATCTTAAACGGAATGTAGTTGGGTATAAGAAAATTTTTTAGTAGTTCATAAAGTTTCCAGAGAACTTAAGAATTATGTTAAAGAAAATTGTAAGAGAATCAGATCATTTTTAAAGAAGCTACACCAAAGGTTACATGCAAACAAAACGACTTGCAATAGGATGACGACATACTTGCAATAGATCTGAAAATAGTCATGCATTTGTAATGCTTGCAAGTAGTTACTCCTGTTTGAAAAGTGCTAAAAAGCACATCGATTACAAATGATTTCAATGAATGATAAGCCAATAGAAAGCAAGAAAGCTTATATATCAAATACTAAGGACATTTAAATCACAGCCAATGTGGTTTTTATTTATTTACAATCTTGCTTTGCACTTAGTGGTTCAGCACTTTGATATTTTTACATTTGTTTAGTCATTCCTTTAGACACAACTTCATATAAAAAAATTACTTTTTAATATGATGCTAGTACATGCTTTTATTAAACCATTAATGCAACTTAATATTTTTTTTTTTTCTGTGTAAAATTCATTTAATTTTTTATTCTTATTTAACTACTACTATGTATAATATCATTAATTATTGTTTGTTTTTTTGTGTCTAGAAAAGTTTTATTCTAATATAAATTTTATGTAAAATGAATAAATATATTTTTTTAATTTATCATTATGATTTATAAAGCTTTCATTTTTTAAATTACTGTGATGATGATGAAAATAAAAATATTTAACTAACTAAATTATATACAGAATAAAATTCTTCTTACTATTCGAAATAAATATATATATACCGGGTGTCCCAAAAAGGACTGACTGATTTTAAAATTCAATAACTTGTAAACGGTGACAGATATTTAAAAAATTCTTGCAGGAGGATTATGCATAAAGTCAAAAGTTTTATTACAGCGATTTTCAATTTTAGTTCGAATTACAAACAATAGATGGCGCTGTAAGCAATAGTCGCTAAATACAGGCTCGATTTTTGGTCCTTTATCTTGCTCCATGCGGAAAAAGGAGATGGAAATGTATTATCCGGGCCACGAAGTACCAAAAATTGAGCCTGAATTTAGTGTCTATTGATCGCAGAGCCATCTATTGTTTGTAATTCGAACTAAAATTGAAAATCACTGTAATAAAATTTTTGACCTTATGCATAACCCTCCTACAAGAATTTTTTAAATATCTGTCACCGTTTACAAGTTATTGAATTTTAAAATCAGTCAGTCCTTTTTGGGACACCCGGTATATATATATATATATTTTTTTTTTTTTTTTTTTTTTTTTTTTTTTTTAACTGTTCACTAAACCTTAATAGTTAAAGCAATTCATTCAACTAATATCCTGTGGTGACAGAATGCTGTTTCTTTCATTCAATAGTGAAAATATTGCTACCAAAAATTATTAATTTCTTATAAAAAGAAATTTTCAAATTTTTTCTTGCAGCATTATTTTAAATTTGTGATCGCTTATGCAGATTTTGAATATTTTTATTAATTAAATACAATAAAAAAAAATCCCTCACCTGTAGTAAAGATCTGCACGGGCCGGCCCGAAACCTGATCCCGGTCCATACTTTTTTCTGAAGGCTCGGGCCGGGCCTGACTTATTTTTTCTGTACAGAGCCGGGACTGGTTTCATTCCTAGCCTTCACAGCCTAAAATTTTCAGTCCTATTTTTGACCCAGCCCAAACTCAATGTTTCAGCATGGCCTGGTCCATTCAAAGGTCAGTAAAATTAGACCTGGCCCAAAAAATTCATGCATTTTTAAATCGCCATTATTCTACACTTAAACATTAAAATTTATTCTTTTGAAAGAGTAGTATATTTCTACGCTTAAAGTATAGCTAAATTAAAATCTAGTAAAGCGTGTGAAAAACAGCATATGACGGAACTCTCTTTTAAACAGAAAAACGTGTTGATCCATGCAAATTTGATATACTACTACGTAAGAAAAGAATATATAATACATTTACACTTGCTAAGAAGGGAACTTGTCATAACGCATTTTTTTTCCCTTGCAATTCCACCTTAAAAGATTTTGCTGCATTTCATTTTTCTGATTTTTAACATACATGGAATAACAGTATTAATGATAACTGAAACATTTACATATAAGAAGTAGCGATTCCTTAAAAAAAAATAAACATTGCAGCCTGCAGCACTTCTATAAAAATTAAGATTATAAACATGAAAAAAAAAGTTAAGATAAATATTTTTGATAAGAGTTCCTCGTATGAGACAAATTTTTAACCAAATCGACGTAAAAATCAATGTTTTGTAGAAATTCACTTGGGCCGGGCCGAAATTTTAGGTTTTTTATCTGGCTGGGCTCAGGCCGAAATTTTTATTTTTTTATCGGGCCGAGCCATTTTTTTTTTTTTTCTATGAGTCGGCCCGTGCAGGCCTCTAATCTGTAGATTTTATTTTCCCAGAAAAAAAAAAATCAGGTATATGATTTATTCACATATAAATTAAAAATAGGAAGCAGAATTTTATTAGCCATCAGCCAATTTTGTTCATATTGCTGTAGAAGGAGTGCTTTCAGGACAGATGGGGGGAGGGGGGAATCCTGATCAAGCATGAGCAAATTTGTATTATTTTACACTACAATACACTTACAGATAAAATGAATGAAACTTGGTAATGGCTGTAAAAATAAACTAAATGTATGCTAAACTGAGGACTGTTAATCAATGAATTGAAACAACTTGTAAAATAAATAGTACATTATCTTAGATGAATATATTAATTGATGGCTGCCTTTCAATTATTATGTTTAAAGTGCATATTTAGAAAAAAAAAAAGAATAGCAACATTTAAATGAATTTGCCATGCTTTATACATTTTCATAAAATTTACTGTGATTTAAAAATTTTTTTAACAATAACTCTTAGAATTAATAAGAATAATAGCATGAAATATTAAACATAATACATTTTTGTATGGACATCATAAAAATAGTTGGCATTGTGTTATCAATCAATATTGAAGTATCTAAGTATTAACTGGATAATTTTTAATTAAAAAATATTAAATATATTTCATTTAGATATTGTGCTCTTGAGTAAAACATGCCAATGAAGTAATTTTTTTTCTCCAAAATATACTTAGCTTTGCAACAACAATGAGAAAGGTGTATGTGGGGGAGTTGGATAGTTTTTCTCAAAGCACCTAAAAAGCTGATAAGATATATAAAAAACTAATTATGTTGAGATGAACTGATGATTTCTAAAAGCTAATATAAAATTTATTATTTGGTGATATAGCAAGTTAGAAAAGATAAAATTTGAAAAATAGTTTCTTGTAGTATTCACACTTTACTTTACATGTACTTATTTATTAAAAAATGAAAATATTAAACACATAAGAATCGCTTTTAATTTAGGTGCTACAAATAACTCTAATTTTAGAATTCCTTATGCATCCTAATGTGTAACACTTTTCAGATAAAGGTATAAAATAAAAATATACGAAATACAAATTAAAAATTTTTTAATAGAGTTATTCAAAAAATGTAGAAATAAAATAACTTTTCAAATCCCAAATAAACTTAATTATCAAAATATTAACTTATTATTACATGTTCATTGGTGACACTTACTGTGTAATAAATAAAACCAGGGCAGCAGCAAGAGTGGTGTAGATGACGTCTAGGCTAACAGCAAGCACAGCTTTTGCACCAACCTCTGGATATATTGTTGCGATGTGGAAAACCATAGTAGTAAAGCACTCTAGCAAGTTACACTTGCAGACAGAAAATCAAAATTAAGTCCTGCCTGCGAGTGTATCCAGCTGTCATAAAAACTTAACACTATCTTTTTTCCATCCTTCATTACTCCATTCGTTGACTTCCAAAAGTTGACCCATATCTTCAGTGATAGTAAGTATAGTATGATACACATTTTAAATTAATATTTTGATATTAAATTCATTTGGGATTTGGAAAGTTATATTAACTGTACATTTTTAGATAACAACCATATTAAAATGTCCTTTATTTTTCAGGAAATAAATTCATTTTATACCGCTGTCTGAAGAGTTTCATAAATTAAAAATTCATTAGGAATTCCAAAATTAATAAAGAGTTATCAATAACTACTAATTTAAAATGAAGTAAATTGAAATGAGTGTAATATTTTCATTGATTAAAAAAAGTTATGAATATATTTAATTTTGTTGTTAAAATAAATAAATACTCTTTTAGTTTCATATGTACATTAAGAGATCCCAGAAAGATATTTTCATTCAATGCTACTGATTTAAATCTGAGGTACACATTGAAGTAACTTTAATTCAATTTAAGTAAACTATTCATTCAAAATAATTTGATAATTTAGAAAAGATTTATTACAAGTGAAGATAGATTTACATAAGTTACTTTGCAAGTTGCAACATTTTCAATTTGCAAAATAAAAAAGAATAGGAAGCAATTTTTTTTCTACTAACATAAACAAACATATATTTAATACGATTTTATATTATTATACTACATTTAATAGGATTTTATTCAGAATGCACACATAAAATTACTTCATTTATATCTAAACATAAATTATCATAGCAATTTCAAAATAATAATATAATGCAATACTTGTACTAGAATACAATATTGCTGAAACAATAATATATTATATAAATATCCAGGGGTGGGGAATTTTTAGAAAATTTTTCCAGCCAAGTATTTGTTTTACCTGTATCAAGATGCAATGTAGTACAGTTGAAACTTGTTATGAAAAAGTGTACATGACTTCAAAAATACGTATCCATATTAATTCTCCGATTTATTTATTATCGAAGCCTACGCTCGATTATGAGGTTTTTAGCTTCGCTTCACTTGCGGTATAATTAATAATATTATAATTAATAAGCCATGTTTCAAAGACAAAATAAAAGAAAAAATAATAACAGTTACACGTGATAATTCATTGTAATTCTAGAAAAGATTCTTTTTAGCGCATGCTCATTCAGTAGAAAGCGTCCCGAAAAAATTCTTTTCAGCGCATGCTCATTGAGCTAGAATTGCTTAGATTTTTTGAGAGAAATGGTCCGTCTTACGAGCCAATCAGAGAAGACTTGCGTTATGTGGACGGCCAGAGTCTAGTCGCCTGTCTTATTGTGGGTTCAAAAATGAATGCTCATCTACACACCCCAAAACTTTTTTTTTTTCGTTCACTGTAAAAATTAGCAGAAAACCGCCCAATCTTTCAACCCTTTCTTTGATACCGGTAACTAACCTAAATTATATGAAAATCCAGAGTAACCAGGACATCTCATACAACGGTCTTGTAGCCGTTATTTCCGAAAATGGTTGAATTCTACAGTGTCGAAGCGGTAAAGTGGCTTATTTCACTTTCAAAATAAACCCAAAAGTATACACTTATGTATCCATCCTGAAGCCTGTCCGAAGCCCATTCCCCAGACGAGCGCGCGCGGTCCTCCGCACGGAATTAAACATTTTTACATTCAAAATAGAACCAAATATATTTTAAACTTATGATTCTATTTTGATGCCGGTAATTTTTTTTTTTTTTTTTTATGCATACACCCTTAAAATCCCACCCCTAATCTCAGAACCCAAATGTATTATATTTTGCCCGAAGAAAAAAAGTTATATATTAATTTGATTCAATTTTAATAATATCCTCCTCCATCCCAATATATTTATACATATCCAAAAATTTTCGCCTTAAAAAAACCCATCTCCATATTATACCGGCCCTTGCTTCAACCAAAAAAAGAAGGTGCATAGATAAGCGTTCCATATTGTCCCCACGTACGGTTAATATTTTACTTTTATTAAAATATTTTGACTGTTTATATATACATTTAAAATTTAGAAATATTGCTTGTAAAATTCATTTTATTTAAACATTTATTTATGTGATTTTTAAAATATATTTTAACTGATTTGTTTTTAGTTTTTGATTTTCTTTTAAAATGAAATTGTAAATATGTTAAACCAATTTTACTTTATTTTAAGAAATTGTATTATTTAAATTATTAGTGTTTGTAATTTTATTTGAAGTAAATATGCGATTATTTTTATAATTTATTAATAATATTTTTTTAACGATTAATTTTGAACTTCTGATTTCATTTTAAAATGAAATTTAAGTATATTAAACAAATTTTACTTTATTTTATTTAATTGTTGCAATATTTAAATTAATAGGGTTTGTAATTTTATTTAAATTAACTGTTGCTGTTATTTAAATTAATTGTAAATGTAGTTAACTGTAAATGTACTTTTATTTAAATTAAATGTTCCACCAGAAATTGTTAATTTAAAAGTTTTAAGTCTAAAAAAAATTCCGTTATTTTAGATATCTTTTAATTTATTTTAAACTTTAAAATTGAAATAACTATATTTTTAGATGTAGTATTTCCTTCGATGATTATTTTCACCTTATTGTGGGTTCAAAAATGAATGCCCATCTACACACCCCAAATTTTTTTTTTCGTTCACTGTAAAAATTAGCAGAAAACCGCCCAATCTTTCAACCCTTTCTTTGATACCGGTAACTAACCTAAATTATATGAAAATCCAGAGTAACAAGGACATCTCATACAGCGGTCTTGTAGCCGTTATTTCCGAAAATGGTTGAATTCTACAGTGTCGAAGCGGTAAAGTGGCTTATTTCACTTTCATTATAATACACAAAAGTATACACTTATGTATTCATCCTGAAGCCTGTCCGAAGCCCATTCCCCAGACGAGCGCGCGCGGTCCTCCGCACGGAATTAAACATTTTTACATTCAAAATAGAACCAAATGTATTTTAAACTTATGATTCTATTTTGATGCCGGTAATTTTTTTTTTTTTTTTTATGCATACACCCTTAAAATCCCACCCCTAATCTCAGAACCCAAATGTATTATATTTTGCCCGAAGAAAAAAAGTTATATATTAATTTGATTATATTTTAATAATATCCTCCTCCATCCCAATATATTTATACATATCCAAAAATTTTCGCCTTAAAAAACCCATCTCCATATTATACCGGCCCTTGCTTCTACCAAAAAAAGAAGGTGCATAGATAAGCGTTCCATATTGTCCCCACGTACGGTTAATATTTTACTTTTATTAAAATATTTTGACTGTTTATATATACATTTAGAATTTAGAAGTATTGCTTGTAAAATTCATTTTATTTAAACGTTTATTTATGTGATTTTTAAAATATATTTTAACTCATTTGTTTTTAGTTTTTGATTTTCTTTTAAAATGAAATTGTAAATATGTTAAACCAATTTTACTTTATTTTAATAAATTAAATTAATTGGGCTTGTAATTTTATTTAAATTAACTGTTGCTGTTATTTAAATTAATTGTAAAGGTAGTTAACTGTAAATGTACTTTTATTTAAATTAAATGTTCCACCAGAAATTGTTAATTTAAAAGTTTTAAGTCTAAAAACAATTCCGTTATTTTAGATATTTTTTAATTTATTTTAAACTTTAAAATTGAAATAACTATATTTTTAGATGCAGTATTTCCTTCGATGATTATTTTCACCTTATTGTGGGTTCAAAAATGAATGCTCATCTACACACCCCAAAACTTTTTTTTTTTCGTTCACTGTAAAAATTAGCAGAAAACCGCCCAATCTTTCAACCCTTTCTTGTATACCGGTAACTAACCTAAATTATATGAAAATCCAGAGTAACCAGGACATCTCATACAACGGTCTTGTAGCCGTTATTTCCGAAAATGGTTGAATTCTACAGTGTCGAAGCGGTAAAGTGGCTTATTTCACTTTCAAAATAAACCCAAAAGTATACACTTATGTATTCATCCTGAAGCCTGTCCGAAGCCCATTCCCCAGACGGGCGCGCGCGGTCCTCCGCACGGAATTAAACATTTTTACATTCAAAATAGAACCAAATGTATTTTAAACTTATGATTCTATTTTGATGCCGGTATTTTTTTTTTTTTTTTTTTTTTTTTTTTTTTTGTATGCATACACCCTTAAAATCCCACCCCTAATCTCAGAACCCAAATGTATTATATTTTGCCCGAAGAAAAAAAGTTTTATATTAATTTGATTCAATTTTAATAATATCCTCCTCCATCCCAATATATTTATACATATCCAAAAATTTTCGCCTTAAAAAACCCATCTCCATATTATACCGGCCCTTCCATCAACCAAAAAAAGAAGGTGCATAGATAAGCGTTCCATATTGTCCCCACGTACGGTTAATATTTTACTTTTATTAAAATATTTTGACTGTTTATATATACATTTAGAATTTATAAATATTGCTTGTAAAATTCATTTTATTTAAACATTTATTTATGTGATTTTTAAAATATATTTTAACTCATTTGTTTTTAGTTTTTGATTTTCTTTTAAAATGAAATTGTAAATATGTTAAACCAATTTTACTTTATTTTAATAAATTAAATTAATTGGGTTTGTAATTTTATTTAAATTAACTGTTGCTTTTATTTAAATTAATTGTAAATGTAGTTAACTGTAAATGTACTTTTATTTAAATTAAATGTTCCACCAGAAATTGTTAATTTAAAAGTTTTAAGTCTAAAAACAATTCCGTTATTTTAGATATTTTTTAATTTATTTTAAACTTTAAAATTGAAATAACTATATTTTTAGATGCAGTATTTCCTTCGATGATTATTTTCACCTTATTGTGGGTTCAAAAATGAATGCTCATCTACACACCCCAAAACTTTTTTTTTCGTTCACTGTAAAAATTAGCAGAAAACCGCCCAATCTTTCAACCCTTTCTTGTATACCGGTAACTAACCTAAATTATATGAAAATCCACAGTAACCAGGACATCTCATACAACGGTCTTGTAGCCGTTATTTCCGAAAATGGTTGAATTCTACAGTGTCGAAGCGGTAAAGTGGCTTATTTCACTTTCAAAATAAACCCAAAAGTATACACTTATGTATTCATCCTGAAGCCCGTCCGAAGCCCATTCCCCAGACGAGCGCGCGCGGTCCTCCGCACGGAATTAAACATTTTTACATTCAAAATAGAACCAAATGTATTTTAAACTTATGATTCTATTTTGATGCCGGTAATTTTTTTTTTTTTTGCATACACCCTTAAAATCCCACCCCTAATCTCAGAACACAAATGTATTATATTTTGCCCGAAGAAAAAAAGTTATATATTAATTTGATTCAATTTTAATAATATCCTCCTCCATCCCAATATATTTATACATATCCAAAAATTTTCGCCTTAAAAAACCCATCTCCACATTATACCGGCCCTTGCTTCAACCAAAAAAAGAAGGTGCATAGATAAGCGTTCCATATTGTCCCCACGTACGGTTAATATTTTACTTTTATTAAAATATTTTGACTGTTTATATATACATTTAAAATTTAGAAATATTGCTTGTAAAATTCATTTTATTTAAACGTTTATTTATGTGATTTTTAAAATATATTTTAACTCATTTGTTTTTAGTTTTTGATTTTCTTTTAAAATGAAATTGTAAATATGTTAAACCAATTTTACTTTATTTTAATAAATTAAATTAATTGGGTTTGTAATTTTATTTAAATTAACTGTTGCTGTTATTTAAATTAATTGTAAATGTAGTTAACTATAAATGTACTTTTATTTAAATTAAATGTTCCACCAGAAATTGTTAATTTAAAAGTTTTAAGTCTAAAAACAATTCCGTTATTTTAGATATTTTTTAATTTATTTTAAACTTTAAAATTGAAATAACTATATTTTTAGATGTAGCATTTCCTTCGATGATTATTTTCACCTTATTGCGGGTTAAAAAATGAATGCTCATCTACACACCCCAAAACTTTTTTTTTTCGTTCACTGTAAAAATTAGCAGAAAACCGCCCAATCTTTCAACCCTTTCTTTGATACCGGTAACTAACCTAAATTATATGAAAATCCAGAGTAACCAGGACATCTCATACAACGGTCTTGTAGCCGTTATTTCCGAAAATGGTTGAATTCTACAGTGTCGAAGCGGTAAAGTGGCTTATTTCACTTTCAAAATAAACCCAAAAGTATACACTTATGTATTCATCCTGAAGCCTGTCCGAAGCCCATTCCCCAGACGAGCGCGCGCGGTCCTCCGCACGGAATTAAACATTTTTACATTCAAAATAGAACCAAATGTATTTTAAACTCATGATTCTATTTTGATGCCGGTAATTTTTTTTTTTTTTTTTTTTTTTTTTTTTTTTTTTTATGCATACACCCTTAAAATCCCACCCCTAATCTCAGAACCCAAATGTATTATATTTTGCCCGAAGAAAAAAAGTTATATGTTAATTTGATTCAATTTTAATAATATCCTCCTCCATCCCAATATATTTATACATATCCAAAAATTTTCGCCTTAAAAAACCCATCTCCATATTATACCGGCCCTTGCTTCAACCAAAAAAGAAGGTGCATAGATAAGCGTTCCATATTGTCCCCACGTACGGTTAATATTTTACTTTTATTAACATATTTTGACTGTTTATATATACATTTAGAATTTAGAAGTATTGCTTGTAAAATTCATTTTATTTAAACGTTTATTTATGTGATTTTTAAAATATATTTTAACTCATTTGTTTTTAGTTTTTGATTTTCTTTTAAAATGAAATTGTAAATATGTTAAACCAATTTTACTTTATTTTAATAAATTAAATTAATTGGGTTTGTAATTTTATTTAAATTAACTGTTGCTGTTATTTAAATTAATTGTAAATGTAGTTAACTGTAAATGTACTTTTATTTAAATTAAATGTTCCACCAGAAATTGTTAATTTAAAAGTTTTAAGTCTAAAAACAATTCCGTTATTTTAGATATTTTTTAATTTATTTTAAACTTTAAAATTGAAATAACTATATTTTTAGATGCAGTATTTCCTTCGATGATTATTTTCACCTTATTGTGGGTTCAAAAATGAATGCTCATCTACACACCCCAAAACTTTTTTTTTTCGTTCACTGTAAAAATTAGCAGAAAACCGCCCAATCTTTCAACCCTTTCTTGTATACCGGTAACTAACCTAAATTATATGAAAATCCAGAGTAACCAGGACATCTCATACAACGGTCTTGTAGCCGTTATTTCCGAAAATGGTTGAATTCTACAGTGTCGAAGCGGTAAAGTGGCTTATTTCACTTTCAAAATAAACCCAAAAGTATACACTTATGTATTCATCCTGAAGCCTGTCCGAAGCCCATTCCCCAGACGAGCGCGCGCGGTCCTCCGCACGGAATTAAACATTTTTACATTCAAAATAGAACCAAATGTATTTTAAACTTATGATTCTATTTTGATGCCGGTAATTTTTTTTTTTTTTTTTTTTTTTTTTTTTGTATGCATACACCCTTAAAATCCCACCCCTAATCTCAGAACCCAAATGTATTATATTTTGCCCGAAGAAAAAAAGTTATATATTAATTTGATTCAATTTTAATAATATCCTCCTCCATCCCAATATATTTATACATATCCAAAAATTTTCGCCTTAAAAAACCCATCTCCATATTATACCGGCCCTTGCTTCAACCAAAAAAAGAAGGTGCATAGATAAGCGTTCCATATTGTCCCCACGTACGGTTAATATTTTACTTTTATTAAAATATTTTGACTGTTTATATATACATTTAGAATTTAGAAGTATTGCTTGTAAAATTCATTTTATTTAAACGTTTATTTATGTGATTTTTAAAATATATTTTAACTCATTTGTTTTTAGTTTTTGATTTTCTTTTAAAATGAAATTGTAAATATGTTAAACCAATTTTACTTTATTTTAATAAATTAATTGGGTTTGTAATTTTATTTAAATTAACTGTTGCTGTTATTTAAATTAATTGTAAATGTAGTTAACTGTAAATGTACTTTTATTTAAATTAAATGTTCCACCAGAAATTGTTAATTTAAAAGTTTTAAGTCTAAAAACAATTCCGTTATTTTAGATATTTTTTAATTTATTTTAAACTTTAAAATTGAAATAACTATATTTTTAGATGTAGCATTTCCTTCGATGATTATTTTCACCTTATTGCGGGTTCAAAAATGAATGCTCATCTACACACCCCAAAACTTTTTTTTTTCGTTCACTGTAAAAATTAGCAGAAAACCGCCCAATCTTTCAACCCTTTCTTTGATACCGGTAACTAACCTAAATTATATGAAAATCCAGAGTAACCAGGACATCTCATACAACGGTCTTGTAGCCGTTATTTCCGAAAATGGTTGAATTCTACAGTGTCGAAGCGGTAAAGTGGCTTATTTCACTTTCAAAATAAACCCAAAAGTATACACTTATGTATTCATCCTGAAGCCTGTCCGAAGCCCATTCCCCAGACGAGCGCGCGCGGTCCTCCGCACGGAATTAAACATTTTTACATTCAAAATAGAACCAAATGTATTTTAAACTTATGATTCTATTTTGATGCCGGTAATTTTTTTTTTTTTTTGTATGCATACACCCTTAAAATCCCACCCCTAATCTCAGAACCCAAATGTATTATATTTTGCCCGAAGAAAAAAAGTTATATATTAATTTGATTCAATTTTAATAATATCCTCCTCCATCCCAATATATTTATACATATCCAAAAATTTTCGCCTTAAAAAACCCATCTCCATATTATACCGGCCCTTGCTTCAACCAAAAAAAGAAGGTGCATAGATAAGCGTTCCATATTGTCCCCACGTACGGTTAATATTTTACTTTTATTAAAATATTTTGACTGTTTTTATATACATTTAGAATTTAGAAGTATTGCTTGTAAAATTCATTTTATTTAAACGTTTATTTATGTGATTTTTAAAATATATTTTAACTCATTTGTTTTTAGTTTTTGATTTTCTTTTAAAATGAAATTGTAAATATGTTAAACCAATTTTACTTTATTTTAATAAATTAAATTAATTGGGTTTGTAATTTTATTTAAATTAACTGTTGCTGTTATTTAAATTAATTGTAAATGTAGTTAACTGTAAATGTACTTTTATTTAAATTAAATGTTCCACCAGAAATTGTTAATTTAAAAGTTTTAAGTCTAAAAACAATTCCGTTATTTTAGATATTTTTTAATTTATTTTAAACTTTAAAATTGAAATAACTATATTTTTAGATGCAGTATTTCCTTCGATGATTATTTTCACCTTATTGTGGGTTCAAAAATGAATGCTCATCTACACACCCCAAAACTTTTTTTTTTCGTTCACTGTAAAAATTAGCAGAAAACCGCCCAATCTTTCAACCCTTTCTTGTATACCGGTAACTAACCTAAATTATATGAAAATCCAGAGTAACCAGGACATCTCATACAACGGTCTTGTAGCCGTTATTTCCGAAAATGGTTGAATTCTACAGTGTCGAAGCGGTAAAGTGGCTTATTTCACTTTCAAAATAAACCCAAAAGTATACACTTATGCATTCATCCTGAAGCCTGTCCGAAGCCCATTCCCCAGACGAGCGCGCGCGGTCCTCCGCACGGAATTAAACATTTTTACATTCAAAATAGAACCAAATGTATTTTAAACTTATGATTCTATTTTGATGCCGGTAATTTTTTTTTTTTTTTTTTTTTTTTTTTTGTATGCATACACCCTTAAAATCCCACCCCTAATCTCAGAACCCAAATGTATTATATTTTGCCCGAAGAAAAAAAGTTATATATTAATTTGATTCAATTTTAATAATATCCTCCTCCATCCCAATATATTTATACATATCCAAAAATTTTCGCCTTAAAAAACCCATCTCCATATTATACCGGCCCTTGCTTAAACCAAAAAAAGAAGGTGCATAGATAAGCGTTCCATATTGTCCCCACGTACGGTTAATATTTTACTTTTATTAAAATATTTTGACTGTTTTTATATACATTTAGAATTTAGAAGTATTGCTTGTAAAATTCATTTTATTTAAACGTTTATTTATGTGATTTTTAAAATATATTTTAACTCATTTGTTTTTAGTTTTTGATTTTCTTTTAAAATGAAATTGTAAATATGTTAAACCAATTTTACTTTATTTTAATAAATTAAATTAATTGGGTTTGTAATTTTATTTAAATTAACTGTTGCTGTTATTTAAATTAATTGTAAATGTAGTTAACTGTAAATGTACTTTTATTTAAATTAAATGTTCCACCAGAAATTGTTAATTTAAAAGTTTTAAGTCTAAAAACAATTCCGTTATTTTAGATATTTTTTAATTTATTTTAAACTTTAAAATTGAAATAACTATATTTTTAGATGCAGTATTTCCTTCGATGATTATTTTCACCTTATTGTGGGTTCAAAAATGAATGCTCATCTACACACCCCAAAACTTTTTTTTTTCGTTCACTGTAAAAATTAGCAGAAAACCGCCCAATCTTTCAACCCTTTCTTGTATACCGGTAACTAACCTAAATTATATGAAAATCCAGAGTAACCAGGACATCTCATACAACGGTCTTGTAGCCGTTATTTCCGAAAATGGTTGAATTCTACAGTGTCGAAGCGGTAAAGTGGCTTATTTCACTTTCAAAATAAACCCAAAAGTATACACTTATGTATTCATCCTGAAGCCTGTCCGAAGCCCATTCCCCAGACGAGCGCGCGCGGTCCTCCGCACGGAATTAAACATTTTTACATTCAAAATAGAACCAAATGTATTTTAAACTTATGATTCTATTTTGATGCCGGTAATTTTTTTTTTTTTTTTTTTTTTTTTTTTTTGTATGCATACACCCTTAAAATCCCACCCCTAATCTCAGAACCCAAATGTATTATATTTTGCCCGAAGAAAAAAAGTTATATATTAATTTGATTCAATTTTAATAATATCCTCCTCCATCCCAATATATTTATACATATCCAAAAATTTTCGCCTTAAAAAACCCATCTCCATATTATACTGGCCCTTGCTTCAACCAAAAAAAGAAGGTGCATAGATAAGCGTTCCATATTGTCCCCACGTACGGTTAATATTTTACTTTTATTAAAATATTTTGACTGTTTATATATACATTTAGAATTTAGAAGTATTGCTTGTAAAATTCATTTTATTTAAACGTTTATTTATGTGATTTTTAAAATATATTTTAACTCATTTGTTTTTAGTTTTTGATTTTCTTTTAAAATGAAATTGTAAATATGTTAAACCAATTTTACTTTATTTTAATAAATTAAATTAATTGGGTTTGTAATTTTATTTAAATTAACTGTTGCTGTTATTTAAATTAATTGTAAATGTAGTTAACTGTAAATGTACTTTTATTTAAATTAAATGTTCCACCAGAAATTGTTAATTTAAAAGTTTTAAGTCTAAAAACAATTCCGTTATTTTAGATATTTTTTAATTTATTTTAAACTTTAAAATTGAAATAACTATATTTTTAGATGCAGTATTTCCTTCGATGATTATTTTCACCTTATTGTGGGTTCAAAAATGAATGCTCATCTACACACCCCAAAACTTTTTTTTTTCGTTCACTGTAAAAATTAGCAGAAAACCGCCCAATCTTTCAACCCTTTCTTGTATACCGGTAACTAACCTAAATTATATGAAAATCCAGAGTAACCAGGACATCTCATACAACGGTCTTGTAGCCGTTATTTCCGAAAATGGTTGAATCCTACAGTGTCGAAGCGGTAAAGTGGCTTATTTCACTTTCAAAATAAACCCAAAAGTATACACTTATGTATTCATCCTGAAGCCTGTCCGAAGCCCATTCCCCAGACGAGCGCGCGCGGTCCTCCGCACGGAATTAAACATTTTTACATTCAAAATAGAACCAAATGTATTTTAAACTTATGATTCTATTTTGATGCCGGTAATTTTTTTTTTTTTTTGTGTATGCATACACCCTTAAAATCCCACCCCTAATCTCAGAACACAAATGTATTATATTTTGCCCGAAAAAAAAAAAAGTTATATATTAATTTGATTCAATTTTAATAATATCCTCCTCCATCCCAATATATTTATACATATCCAAAAATTTTCGCCTTAAAAAACCCATCTCCATATTATACCGGCCCTTGCTTCAACCAAAAAAAGAAGGTGCATAGATAAGCGTTCCATATTGTCCCCACGTACGGTTAATATTTTACTTTTATTAAAATATTTTGACTGTTTATATATACATTTAGAATTTAGAAGTATTGCTTGTAAAATTCATTTTATTTAAACGTTTATTTATGTGATTTTTAAAATATATTTTAACTCATTTGTTTTTAGTTTTTGATTTTCTTTTAAAATGAAATTGTAAATATGTTAAACCAATTTTACTTTATTTTAATAAATTAAATTAATTGGGTTTGTAATTTTATTTAAATTAACTGTTGCTGTTATTTAAATTAATTGTAAATGTAGTTAACTGTAAATGTACTTTTATTGAAATTAAATGTTCCACCAGAAATTGTTAATTTAAAAGTTTTAAGTCTAAAAACAATTCCGTTATTTTAGATATTTTTTAATTTATTTTAAACTTTAAAATTGAAATAACTATATTTTTAGATGCAGTATTTCCTTCGATGATTATTTTCACCTTATTGTGGGTTCAAAAATGAATGCTCATCTACACACCCCAAAACTTTTTTTTTTCGTTCACTGTAAAAATTAGCAGAAAACCGCCCAAACTTTCAACCCTTTCTTGTATACCGGTAACTAACCTAAATTATATGAAAATCCAGAGTAACCAGGACATCTCATACAACGGTCTTGTAGCCGTTATTTCCGAAAATGGTTGAATTCTACAGTGTCGAAGCGGTAAAGTGGCTTATTTCACTTTCAAAATAAACCCAAAAGTATACACTTATGTATTCATCCTGAAGCCTGTCCGAAGCCCATTCCCCAGACGAGCGCGCGCGGTCCTCCGCACGGAATTAAACATTTTTACATTCAAAATAGAACCAAATGTATTTTAAACTTATGATTCTATTTTGATGCCGGTAATTTTTTTTTTTTTTTTTTTGTATGCATACACCCTTAAAATCCCACCCCTAATCTCAGAACCCAAATGTATTATATTTTGCCCGAAGAAAAAAAGTTATATATTAATTTGATTCAATTTTAATAATATCCTCCTCCATCCCAATATATTTATACATATCCAAAAATTTTCGCCTTAAAAAACCCATCTCCATATTATACTGGCCCTTGCTTCAACCAAAAAAAGAAGGTGCATAGATAAGCGTTCCATATTGTCCCCACGTACGGTTAATATTTTACTTTTATTAAAATATTTTGACTGTTTATATATACATTTAGAATTTAGAAGTATTGCTTGTAAAATTCATTTTATTTAAACGTTTATTTATGTGATTTTTAAAATATATTTTAACTCATTTGTTTTTAGTTTTTGATTTTCTTTTAAAATGAAATTGTAAATATGTTAAACCAATTTTACTTTATTTTAATAAATTAAATTAATTGGGTTTGTAATTTTATTTAAATTAACTGTTGCTGTTATTTAAATTAATTGTAAATGTAGTTAACTGTAAATGTACTTTTATTTAAATTAAATGTTCCACCAGAAATTGTTAATTTAAAAGTTTTAAGTCTAAAAACAATTCCGTTATTTTAGATATTTTTTAATTTATTTTAAACTTTAAAATTGAAATAACTATATTTTTAGATGCAGTATTTCCTTCGATGATTATTTTCACCTTATTGTGGGTTCAAAAATGAATGCTCATCTACACACCACAAAACTATTTTTTTTTCGTTCACTGTAAAAATTAGCAGAAAACCGCCCAATCTTTCAACCCTTTCTTGTATACCGGTAACTAACCTAAATTATATGAAAATCCAGAGTAACCAGGACATCTCATACAACGGTCTTGTAGCCGTTATTTCCGAAAATGGTTGAATCCTACAGTGTCGAAGCGGTAAAGTGGCTTATTTCACTTTCAAAATAAACCCAAAAGTATACACTTATGTATTCATCCTGAAGCCTGTCCGAAGCCCATTCCCCAGACGAGCGCGCGCGGTCCTCCGCACGGAATTAAACATTTTTACATTCAAAATAGAACCAAATGTATTTTAAACTTATGATTCTATTTTGATGCCGGTAATTTTTTTTTTTTTTTTTTTGTGTATGCATAGTCCCTTAAAATCCCACCCCTAATCTCAGAACACAAATGTATTATATTTTGCCCGGAAAAAAAAAAGTTATATATTAATTTGATTCAATTTTAATAATATCCTCCTCCATCCCAATATATTTATACATATCCAAAAATTTTCGCCTTAAAAAACCCATCTCCATATTATACCGGCCCTTGCTTCAACCAAAAAAAGAAGGTGCATAGATAAGCGTTCCATATTGTCCCCACGTACGGTTAATATTTTACTTTTATTAAAATATTTTGACTGTTTATATATACATTTAGAATTTAGAAGTATTGCTTGTAAAATTCATTTTATTTAAACGTTTATTTATGTGATTTTTAAAATATATTTTAACTCATTTGTTTTTAGTTTTTGATTTTCTTTTAAAATGAAATTGTAAATATGTTAAACCAATTTTACTTTATTTTAATAAATTAAATTAATTGGGTTTGTAATTTTATTTAAATTAACTGTTGCTGTTATTTAAATTAATTGTAAATGTAGTTAACTGTAAATGTACTTTTATTTAAATTAAATGTTCCACCAGAAATTGTTAATTTAAAAGTTTTAAGTCTAAAAACAATTCCGTTATTTTAGATATTTTTTAATTTATTTTAAACTTTAAAATTGAAATAACTATATTTTTAGATGTAGCATTTCCTTCGATGATTATTTTCACCTTATTGTGGGTTCAAAAATGAATGCTCATCTACACACCCCAAAACTTTTTTTTTTCGTTCACTGTAAAAATTAGCAGAAAACCGCCCAAACTTTCAACCCTTTCTTGTATACCGGTAACTAACCTAAATTATATGAAAATCCAGAGTAACCAGGACATCTCATACAACGGTCTTGTAGCCGTTATTTCCGAAAATGGTTGAATTCTACAGTGTCGAAGCGGTAAAGTGGCTTATTTCACTTTCAAAATAAACCCAAAAGTATACACTTATGTATTCATCCTGAAGCCTGTCCGAAGCCCATTCCCCAGACGAGCGCGCGCGGTCCTCCGCACGGAATTAAACATTTTTACATTCAAAATAGAACCAAATGTATTTTAAACTTATGATTCTATTTTGATGCCGGTAATTTTTTTTTTTTTTTTGTATGCATACACCCTTAAAATCCCACCCCTAATCTCAGAACCCAAATGTATTATATTTTGCCCGAAGAAAAAAAGTTATATATTAATTTGATTCAATTATAATAATATCCTCCTCCATCCCAATATATTTATACATATCCAAAAATTTTCGCCTTAAAAAACCCATCTCCATATTATACCGGCCCTTGCTTCAACCAAAAAAAGAAGGTGCATAGATAAGCGTTCCATATTGTCCCCACGTACGGTTAATATTTTACTTTTATTAAAATATTTTGACTGTTTATATATACATTTAGAATTTAGAAGTATTGCTTGTAAAATTCATTTTATTTAAACGTTTATTTATGTGATTTTTAAAATATATTTTAACTCATTTGTTTTTAGTTTTTGATTTTCTTTTAAAATGAAATTGTAAATATGTTAAACCAATTTTACTTTATTTTAATAAATTAAATTAATTGGGTTTGTAATTTTATTTAAATTAACTGTTGCTGTTATTTAAATTAATTGTAAATGTAGTTAACTGTAAATGTACTTTTATTTAAATTAAATGTTCCACCAGAAATTGTTAATTTAAAAGTTTTAAGTCTAAAAACAATTCCGTTATTTTAGATATTTTTTAATTTATTTTAAACTTCAAAATTGAAATAACTATATTTTTAGATGCAGTATTTCCTTCGATGATTATTTTCACCTTATTGTGGGTTCAAAAATGAATGCTCATCTACACACCCCAAAACTTTTTTTTTTCGTTCACTGTAAAAATTAGCAGAAAACCGCCCAATCTTTCAACCCTTTCTTGTATACCGGTAACTAACCTAAATTATATGAAAATCCAGAGTAACCAGGACATCTCATACAACGGTCTTGTAGCCGTTATTTCCGAAAATGGTTGAATTCTACAGTGTCGAAGCGGTAAAGTGGCTTATTTCACTTTCAAAATAAACCCAAAAGTATACACTTATGTATTCATCCTGAAGCCTGTCCGAAGCCCATTCCCCAGACGAGCGCGCGCGGTCCTCCGCACGGAATTAAACATTTTTACATTCAAAATAGAACCAAATGTATTTTAAACTTATGATTCTATTTTGATGCCGGTAATTTTTTTTTTTTTTTTTGTATGCATACACCCTTAAAATCCCACCCCTAATCTCAGAACCCAAATGTATTATATTTTGCCCGAAGAAAAAAAGTTATATATTAATTTGATTCAATTTTAATAATATCCTCCTCCATCCCAATATATTTATACATATCCAAAAATTTTCGCCTTAAAAAACCCATCTCCATATTATACCGGCCCTTGCTTCAACCAAAAAAAGAAGGTGCATAGATAAGCGTTCCATATTGTCCCCACGTACGGTTAATATTTTACTTTTATTAAAATATTTTGACTGTTTATATATACATTTAGAATTTAGAAGTATTGCTTGTAAAATTCATTTTATTTAAACGTTTATTTATGTGATTTTTAAAATATATTTTAACTCATTTGTTTTTAGTTTTTGATTTTCTTTTAAAATGAAATTGTAAATATGTTAAACCAATTTTACTTTATTTCAATAAATTAAATTAATTGGGTTTGTAATTTTATTTAAATTAACTCTTGCTGTTATTTAAATTAATTGTAAATGTAGTTAACTGTAAATGTACTTTTATTTAAATTAAATGTTCCACCAGAAATTGTTAATTTAAAAGTTTTAAGTCTAAAAACAATTCCGTTATTTTAGATATTTTTTAATTTATTTTAAACTTTAAAATTGAAATAACTATATTTTTACATGCAGTATTTCCTTCGATGATTATTTTCACCTTATTGTGGGTTCAAAAATGAATGCTCATCTACACACCCCAAAACTTTTTTTTTTTGTTCACTGTAAAAATTAGCAGAAAACCGCCCAATCTTTCAACCCTTTCTTGTATACCGGTAACTAACCTAAATTATATGAAAATCCAGAGTAACCAGGACATCTCATACAACGGTCTTGTAGCCGTTATTTCCGAAAATGGTTGAATTCTACAGTGTCGAAGCGGTAAAGTGGCTTATTTCACTTTCAAAATAAACCCAAAAGTATACACTTATGTATTCATCCTGAAGTCTGTCCGAAGCCCATTCCCCAGACGAGCGCGCGCGGTCCTCCGCACGGAATTAAACATTTTTACATTCAAAATAGAACCAAATGTATTTTAAACTTATGATTCTATTTTGATGCCGGTAATTTTTTTTTTTTTTTTTTTTTTTTTTTTTTTTTTTTTTTTTTTGTATGCATACACCCTTAAAATCCCACCCCTAATCTCAGAACCCAAATGTATTATATTTTGCCCGAAGAAAAAAAGTTATATATTAATTTGATTCAATTTTAATAATATCCTCCTCCATCCCAATATATTTATACATATCCAAAAATTTTCGCCTTAAAAAACCCATCTCCATATTATACCGGCCCTTGCTTCAACCAAAAAAAGAAGGTGCATAGATAAGCGTTCCATATTGTCCCCACGTACGGTTAATATTTTACTTTTATTAAAATATTTTGACTGTTTATATATACATTTAGAATTTAGAAGTATTGCTTGTAAAATTCATTTTATTTAAACGTTTATTTATGTGATTTTTAAAATATATTTTAACTCATTTGTTTTTAGTTTTTGATTTTCTTTTAAAATGAAATTGTAAATATGTTAAACCAATTTTACTTTATTTTAATAAATTAAATTAATTGGGTTTGTAATTTTATTTAAATTAACTGTTGCTGTTATTTAAATTAATTGTAAATGTAGTTAACTGTAAATGTACTTTTATTTAAATTAAATGTTCCACCAGAAATTGTTAATTTAAAAGTTTTAAGTCTAAAAACAATTCCGTTATTTTAGATATTTTTTAATTTATATTAAACTTTAAAATTGAAATAACTATATTTTTAGATGCAGTATTTCCTTCGATGATTATTTTCACCTTATTGTGGGTTCAAAAATGAATGCTCATCTACACACCCCAAAACTTTTTTTTTTCGTTCACTGTAAAAATTAGCAGAAAACCGCCCAAACTTTCAACCCTTTCTTGTATACCGGTAACTAACCTAAATTATATGAAAATCCAGAGTAACCAGGACATCTCATACAACGGTCTTGTAGCCGTTATTTCCGAAAATGGTTGAATTCTACAGTGTCGAAGCGGTAAAGTGGCTTATTTCACTTTCAAAATAAACCCAAAAGTATACACTTATGTATTCATCCTGAAGCCTGTCCGAAGCCCATTCCCCAGACGAGCGCGCGCGGTCCTCCGCACGGAATTAAACATTTTTACATTCAAAATAGAACCAAATGTATTTTAAACTTATGATTCTATTTTGATGCCGGTAATTTTTTTTTTTTTTTGTATGCATACACCCTTAAAATCCCACCCCTAATCTCAGAACCCAAATGTATTATATTTTGCCCGAAGAAAAAAAGTTATATATTAATTTGATTCAATTTTAATAATATCCTCCTCCATCCCAATATATTTATACATATCCAAAAATTTTCGCCTTAAAAAACCCATCTCCATATTATACTGGCCCTTGCTTCAACCAAAAAAAGAAGGTGCATAGATAAGCGTTCCATGTTGTCCCCACGTACGGTTAATATTTTACTTTTATTAAAATATTTTGACTGTTTATATATACATTTAGAATTTAGAAGTATTGCTTGTAAAATTCATTTTATTTAAACGTTTATTTATGTGATTTCTAAAATATATTTTAACTCATTTGTTTTTAGTTTTTGATTTTCTTTTAAAATGAAATTGTAAATATGTTAAACCAATTTTACTTTATTTTAATAAATTAAATTAATTGGGTTTGTAATTTTATTTAAATTAACTGTTGCTGTTATTTAAATTAATTGTAAATGTAGTTAACTGTAAATGTACTTTTATTTAAATTAAATGTTCCACCAGAAATTGTTAATTTAAAAGTTTTAAGTCTAAAAACAATTCCGTTATTTTAGATATTTTTTAATTTATTTTAAACTTTAAAATTGAAATAACTATATTTTTAGATGCAGTATTTCCTTCGATGATTATTTTCACCTTATTGTGGGTTCAAAAATGAATGCTCATCTACACACCCCAAAACTTTTTTTTTTCGTTCACTGTAAAAATTAGCAGAAAACCGCCCAATCTTTCAACCCTTTCTTGTATACCGGTAACTAACCTAAATTATATGAAAATCCAGAGTAACCAGGACATCTCATACAACGGTCTTGTAGCCGTTATTTCCGAAAATGGTTGAATTCTACAGTGTCGAAGCGGTAAAGTGGCTTATTTCACTTTCAAAATAAACCCAAAAGTATACACTTATGTATTCATTCTGAAGCCTGTCCGAAGCCCATTCCCCAGACGAGCGCGCGCGGTCCTCCGCACGGAATTAAACATTTTTACATTCAAAATAGAACCAAATGTATTTTAAACTTATGATTCTATTTTGATGCCGGTAATTTTTTTTTTTTTGTATGCATACACCCTTAAAATCCCACCCCTAATCTCAGAACCCAAATGTATTATATTTTGCCCGAAGAAAAAAAGTTATATATTAATTTGATTCAATTTTAATAATATCCTCCTCCATCCCAATATATTTATACATATCCAAAAATTTTCGCCTTAAAAAACCCATCTCCATATTATACCGGCCCTTGCTTCAACCAAAAAAAGAAGGTGCATAGATAAGCGTTCCATATTGTCCCCACGTACGGTTAATATTTTACTTTTATTAAAATATTTTGACTGTTTATATATACATTTAGAATTTAGAAGTATTGCTTGTAAAATTCATTTTATTTAAACGTTTATTTATGTGATTTTTAAAATATATTTTAACTCATTTGTTTTTAGTTTTTGATTTTCTTTTAAAATGAAATTGTAAATATGTTAAACCAATTTTACTTTATTTCAATAAATTAAATTAATTGGGTTTGTAATTTTATTTAAATTAACTGTTGCTGTTATTTAAATTAATTGTAAATGTAGTTAACTGTAAATGTACTTTTATTTAAATTAAATGTTCCACCAGAAATTGTTAATTTAAAAGTTTTAAGTCTAAAAACAATTCCGTTATTTTAGATATTTTTTAATTTATTTTAAACTTTAAAATTGAAATAACTATATTTTTACATGCAGTATTTCCTTCGATGATTATTTTCACCTTATTGTGGGTTCAAAAATGAATGCTCATCTACACACCCCAAAACTTTTTTTTTTGTTCACTGTAAAAATTAGCAGAAAACCGCCCAATCTTTCAACCCTTTCTTGTATACCGGTAACTAACCTAAATTATATGAAAATCCAGAGTAACCAGGACATCTCATACAACGGTCTTGTAGCCGTTATTTCCGAAAATGGTTGAATTCTACAGTGTCGAAGCGGTAAAGTGGCTTATTTCACTTTCAAAATAAACCCAAAAGTATACACTTATGTATTCATCCTGAAGCCTGTCCGAAGCCCATTCCCCAGACGAGCGCGCGCGGTCCTCCGCACGGAATTAAACATTTTTACATTCAAAATAGAACCAAATGTATTTTAAACTTATGATTCTATTTTGATGCCGGTAATTTTTTTTTTTTTTTTTTTTTTTTGTATGCATACACCCTTAAAATCCCACCCCTAATCTCAGAACCCAAATGTATTATATTTTGCCCGAAGAAAAAAAGTTATATATTAATTTGATTCAATTTTAATAATATCCTCCTCCATCCCAATATATTTATACATATCCAAAAATTTTCGCCTTAAAAAACCCATCTCCATATTATACCGGCCCTTGCTTCAACCAAAAAAAGAAGGTGCATAGATAAGCGTTCCATATTGTCCCCACGTACGGTTAATATTTTACTTTTATTAAAATATTTTGACTGTTTATATATACATTTAGAATTTAGAAGTATTGCTTGTAAAATTCATTTTATTTAAACGTTTATTTATGTGATTTTTAAAATATATTTTAACTCATTTGTTTTTAGTTTTTGATTTTCTTTTAAAATGAAATTGTAAATATGTTAAACCAATTTTACTTTATTTTAATAAATTAAATTAATTGGGTTTGTAATTTTATTTAAATTAACTGTTGCTGTTATTTAAATTAATTGTAAATGTAGTTAACTGTAAATGTACTTTTATTTAAATTAAATGTTCCACCAGAAATTGTTAATTTAAAAGTTTCAAGTCTAAAAACAATTCCGTTATTTTAGATATTTTTTAATTTATTTTAAACTTTAAAATTGAAATAACTATATTTTTAGATGCAGTATTTCCTTCGATGATTATTTTCACCTTATTGTGGGTTCAAAAATGAATGCTCATCTACACACCCCAAAACTTTTTTTTTTCGTTCACTGTAAAAATTAGCAGAAAACCGCCCAATCTTTCAACCCTTTCTTGTATACCGGTAACTAACCTAAATTATATGAAAATCCAGAGTAACCAGGACATCTCATACAACGGTCTTGTAGCCGTTATTTCCGAAAATGGTTGAATTCTACAGTGTCGAAGCGGTAAAGTGGCTTATTTCACTTTCAAAATAAACCCAAAAGTATACACTTATGTATTCATCCTGAAGCCTGTCCGAAACCCATTCCCCAGACGAGCGCGCGCGGTCCTCCGCACGGAATTAAACATTTTTAATTCAAAATAGAACCAAATGTATTTTAAACTTATGATTCTATTTTGATGCCGGTAATTTTTTTTTTTTTTTTTTTTTTTTTTTTTTTGTATGCATACACCCTTAAAATCCCACCCCTAATCTCAGAACCCAAATGTATTATATTTTGCCCGAAGAAAAAAAGTTATATATTAATTTGATTCAATTTTAATAATATCCTCCTCCATCCCAATATATTTATACATATCCAAAAATTTTCGCCTTAAAAAACCCATCTCCATATTATACTGGCCCTTGCTTCAACCAAAAAAAGAAGGTGCATAGATAAGCGTTCCATATTGTCCCCACGTACGGTTAATATTTTACTTTTATTAAAATATTTTGACTGTTTATATATACATTTAGAATTTAGAAGTATTGCTTGTAAAATTCATTTTATTTAAACGTTTATTTATGTGATTTTTAAAATATATTTTAACTCATTTGTTTTTAGTTTTTGATTTTCTTTTAAAATGAAATTGTAAATATGTTAAACCAATTTTACTTTATTTTAATAAATTAAATTAATTGGGTTTGTAATTTTATTTAAATTAACTGTTGCTGTTATTTAAATTAATTGTAAATGTAGTTAACTGTAAATGTACTTTTATTTAAATTAAATGTTCCACCAGAAATTGTTAATTTAAAAGTTTTAAGTCTAAAAACAATTCCGTTATTTTAGATATTTTTTAATTTATTTTAAACTTTAAAATTGAAATAACTATATTTTTAGATGCAGTATTTCCTTCGATGATTATTTTCACCTTATTGTGGGTTCAAAAATGAATGCTCATCTACACACCCCAAAACTTTTTTTTTTCGTTCACTGTAAAAATTAGCAGAAAACCGCCCAATCTTTCAACCCTTTCTTGTATACCGGTAACTAACCTAAATTATATGAAAATCCAGAGTAACCAGGACATCTCATACAACGGTCTTGTAGCCGTTATTTCCGAAAATGGTTGAATCCTACAGTGTCGAAGCGGTAAAGTGGCTTATTTCACTTTCAAAATAAACCCAAAAGTATACACTTATGTATTCATCCTGAAGCCTGTCCGAAGCCCATTCCCCAGACGAGCGCGCGCGGTCCTCCGCACGGAATTAAACATTTTTACATTCAAAATAGAACCAAATGTATTTTAAACTTATGATTCTATTTTGATGCCGGTAATTTTTTTTTTTTTTTTTTTTTGTTTATGCATACACCCTTAAAATCCCACCCCTAATCTCAGAACACAAATGTATTATATTTTGCCCGAAAAAAAAAAAAGTTATATATTAATTTGATTCAATTTTAATAATATCCTCCTCCATCCCAATATATTTATACATATCCAAAAATTTTCGCCTTAAAAAACCCATCTCCATATTATACCGGCCCTTGCTTCAACCAAAAAAAGAATGTGCATAGATAAGCGTTCCATATTGTCCCCACGTACGGTTAATATTTTACTTTTATTAAAATATTTTGACTGTTTATATATACATTTAGAATTTAGAAGTATTGCTTGTAAAATTCATTTTATTTAAACGTTTATTTATGTGATTTTTAAAATATATTTTAACTCATTTGTTTTTAGTTTTTGATTTTCTTTTAAAATGAAATTGTAAATATGTTAAACCAATTTTACTTTATTTTAATAAATTAAATTAATTGGGTTTGTAATTTTATTTAAATTAACTGTTGCTGTTATTTAAATTAATTGTAAATGTAGTTAACTGTAAATGTACTTTTATTGAAATTAAATGTTCCACCAGAAATTGTTAATTTAAAAGTTTTAAGTCTAAAAACAATTCCGTTATTTTAGATATTTTTTAATTTATTTTAAACTTTAAAATTGAAATAACTATATTTTTAGATGCAGTATTTCCTTCGATGATTATTTTCACCTTATTGTGGGTTCAAAAATGAATGCTCATCTACACACCCCAAAACTTTTTTTTTTCGTTCACTGTAAAAATTAGCAGAAAACCGCCCAATCTTTCAACCCTTTCTTTGATACCGGTAACTAACCTAAATTATATGAAAATCCAGAGTAACCAGGACATCTCATACAACGGTCTTGTAGCCGTTATTTCCGAAAATGGTTGAATTCTACAGTGTCGAAGCGGTAAAGTGGCTTATTTCACTTTCAAAATAAACCCAAAAGTATACACTTATGTATTCATCCTGAAGCCTGTCCGAAGCCCATTCCCCAGACGAGCGCGCGCGGTCCTCCGCACGGAATTAAACATTTTTACATTCAAAATAGAACCAAATGTATTTTAAACTTATGATTCTATTTTGATGCCGGTAATTTTTTTTTTTTTTTGTATGCATACACCCTTAAAATCCCACCCCTAATCTCAGAACCCAAATGTATTATATTTTGCCCGAAGAAAAAAAGTTATATATTAATTTGATTCAATTTTAATAATATCCTCCTCCATCCCAATATATTTATACATATCCAAAAATTTTCGCCTTAAAAAACCCATCTCCATATTATACTGGCCCTTGCTTCAACCAAAAAAAGAAGGTGCATAGATAAGCGTTCCATATTGTCCCCACGTACGGTTAATATTTTACTTTTATTAAAATATTTTGACTGTTTATATATACATTTAGAATTTAGAAGTATTGCTTGTAAAATTCATTTTATTTAAACGTTTATTTATGTGATTTTTAAAATATATTTTAACTCATTTGTTTTTAGTTTTTGATTTTCTTTTAAAATGAAATTGTAAATATGTTAAACCAATTTTACTTTATTTTAATAAATTAAATTAATTGGGTTTGTAATTTTATTTAAATTAACTGTTGCTGTTATTTAAATTAATTGTAAATGTAGTTAACTGTAAATGTACTTTTATTTAAATTAAATGTTCCACCAGAAATTGTTAATTTAAAAGTTTTAAGTCTAAAAACAATTCCGTTATTTTAGATATTTTTTAATTTATTTTAAACTTTAAAATTGAAATAACTATATTTTTAGATGCAATATTTCCTTCGATGATTATTTTCACCTTATTGTGGGTTCAAAAATGAATGCTCATCTACACACCACAAAACTTTTTTTTTTCGTTCACTGTAAAAATTAGCAGAAAACCGCCCAATCTTTCAACCCTTTCTTGTATACCGGTAACTAACCTAAATTATATGAAAATCCAGAGTAACCAGGACATCTCATACAACGGTCTTGTAGCCGTTATTTCCGAAAATGGTTGAATCCTACAGTGTCGAAGCGGTAAAGTGGCTTATTTCACTTTCAAAATAAACCCAAAAGTATACACTTATGTATTCATCCTGAAGCCTGTCCGAAGCCCATTCCCCAGACGAGCGCGCGCGGTCCTCCGCACGGAATTAAACATTTTTACATTCAAAATAGAACCAAATGTATTTTAAACTTATGATTCTATTTTGATGCCGGTAATTTTTTTTTTTTTGTGTGTGTATGCATACACCCTTAAAATCCCACCCCTAATCTCAGAACACAAATGTATTATATTTTGCCCGGAAAAAAAAAAAAGTTATATATTAATTTGATTCAATTTTAATAATATCCTCCTCCATCCCAATATATTTATACATATCCAAAAATTTTCGCCTTAAAAAACCCATCTCCATATTATACCGGCCCTTGCTTCAACCAAAAAAAGAAGGTGCATAGATAAGCGTTCCATATTGTCCCCACGTACGGTTAATATTTTACTTTTATTAAAATATTTTGACTGTTTATATATACATTTAGAATTTAGAAGTATTGCTTGTAAAATTCATTTTATTTAAACGTTTATTTATGTGATTTTTAAAATATATTTTAACTCATTTGTTTTTAGTTTTTGATTTTCTTTTAAAATGAAATTGTAAATATGTTAAACCAATTTTACTTTATTTTAATAAATTAAATTAATTGGGTTTGTAATTTTATTTAAATTAACTGTTGCTGTTATTTAAATTAATTGTAAATGTAGTTAACTGTAAATGTACTTTTATTTAAATTAAATGTTCCACCAGAAATTGTTAATTTAAAAGTTTTAAGTCTAAAAACAATTCCGTTATTTTAGATATTTTTTAATTTATTTTAAACTTTAAAATTGAAATAACTATATTTTTAGATGTAGCATTTCCTTCGATGATTATTTTCACCTTATTGTGGGTTCAAAAATGAATGCTCATCTACACACCCCAAAACTTTTTTTTTTCGTTCACTGTAAAAATTAGCAGAAAACCGCCCAAACTTTCAACCCTTTCTTGTATACCGGTAACTAACCTAAATTATATGAAAATCCAGAGTAACCAGGACATCTCATACAACGGTCTTGTAGCCGTTATTTCCGAAAATGGTTGAATTCTACAGTGTCGAAGCGGTAAAGTGGCTTATTTCACTTTCAAAATAAACCCAAAAGTATACACTTATGTATTCATCCTGAAGCCTGTCCGAAGCCCATTCCCCAGACGAGCGCGCGCGGTCCTCCGCACGGAATTAAACATTTTTACATTCAAAATAGAACCAAATGTATTTTAAACTTATGATTCTATTTTGATGCCGGTAATTTTTTTTTTTTTTTTTGTATGCATACACCCTTAAAATCCCACCCCTAATCTCAGAACCCAAATGTATTATATTTTGCCCGAAGAAAAAAAGTTATATATTAATTTGATTCAATTTTAATAATATCCTCCTCCATCCCAATATATTTATACATATCCAAAAATTTTCGCCTTAAAAAACCCATCTCCATATTATACTGGCCCTTGCTTCAACCAAAAAAAGAAGGTGCATAGATAAGCGTTCCATGTTGTCCCCACGTACGGTTAATATTTTACTTTTATTAAAATATTTTGACTGTTTATATATACATTTAGAATTTAGAAGTATTGCTTGTGAAATTCATTTTATTTAAACGTTTATTTATGTGATTTTTAAAATATATTTTAACTCATTTGTTTTTAGTTTTTGATTTTCTTTTAAAATGAAATTGTAAATATGTTAAACCAATTTTACTTTATTTTAATAAATTAAATTAATTGGGTTTGTAATTTTATTTAAATTAACTGTTGCTGTTATTTAAATTAATTGTAAATGTAGTTAACTGTAAATGTACTTTTATTTAAATTAAATGTTCCACCAGAAATTGTTAATTTAAAAGTTTTAAGTCTAAAAACAATTCCGTTATTTTAGATATTTTTTAATTTATTTTAAACTTTAAAATTGAAATAACTATATTTTTAGATGCAGTATTTCCTTCGATGATTATTTTCACCTTATTGTGGGTTCAAAAATGAATGCTCATCTACACACCCCAAAACTTTTTTTTTTCGTTCACTGTAAAAATTAGCAGAAAACCGCCCAATCTTTCAACCCTTTCTTGTATACCGGTAACTAACCTAAATTATATGAAAATCCAGAGTAACCAGGACATCTCATACAACGGTCTTGTAGCCGTTATTTCCGAAAATGGTTGAATTCTACAGTGTCGAAGCGGTAAAGTGGCTTATTTCACTTTCAAAATAAACCCAAAAGTATACACTTATGTATTCATTCTGAAGCCTGTCCGAAGCCCATTCCCCAGACGAGCGCGCGCGGCCCTCCGCACGGAATTAAACATTTTTACATTCAAAATAGAACCAAATGTATTTTAAACTTATGATTCTATTTTGATGCCGGTAATTTTTTTTTTTTTTTTTTTTTTGTATGCATACACCCTTAAAATCCCACCCCTAATCTCAGAACCCAAATGTATTATATTTTGCCCGAAGAAAAAAAGTTATATATTAATTTGATTCAATTATAATAATATCCTCCTCCATCCCAATATATTTATACATATCCAAAAATTTTCGCCTTAAAAAACCCATCTCCATATTATACCGGCCCTTGCTTCAACCAAAAAAAGAAGGTGCATAGATAAGCGTTCCATATTGTCCCCACGTACGGTTAATATTTTACTTTTATTAAAATATTTTGACTGTTTATATATACATTTAGAATTTAGAAGTATTGCTTGTAAAATTCATTTTATTTAAACGTTTATTTATGTGATTTTTAAAATATATTTTAACTCATTTGTTTTTAGTTTTTGATTTTCTTTTAAAATGAAATTGTAAATATGTTAAACCAATTTTACTTTATTTTAATAAATTAAATTAATTGGGTTTGTAATTTTATTTAAATTAACTGTTGCTGTTATTTAAATTAATTGTAAATGTAGTTAACTGTAAATGTACTTTTATTTAAATTAAATGTTCCACCAGAAATTGTTAATTTAAAAGTTTTAAGTCTAAAAACAATTCCGTTATTTTAGATATTTTTTAATTTATTTTAAACTTCAAAATTGAAATAACTATATTTTTAGATGCAGTATTTCCTTCGATGATTATTTTCACCTTATTGTGGGTTCAAAAATGAATGCTCATCTACACACCCCAAAACTTTTTTTTTTCGTTCACTGTAAAAATTAGCAGAAAACCGCCCAATCTTTCAACCCTTTCTTGTATACCGGTAACTAACCTAAATTATATGAAAATCCAGAGTAACCAGGACATCTCATACAACGGTCTTGTAGCCGTTATTTCCGAAAATGGTTGAATTCTACAGTGTCGAAGCGGTAAAGTGGCTTATTTCACTTTCAAAATAAACCCAAAAGTATACACTTATGTATTCATCCTGAAGCCTGTCCGAAGCCCATTCCCCAGACGAGCGCGCGCGGTCCTCCGCACGGAATTAAACATTTTTACATTCAAAATAGAACCAAATGTATTTTAAACTTATGATTCTATTTTGATGCCGGTAATTTTTTTTTTTTTTTGTATGCATACACCCTTAAAATCCCACCCCTAATCTCAGAACCCAAATGTATTATATTTTGCCCGAAGAAAAAAAGTTATATATTAATTTGATTCAATTTTAATAATATCCTCCTCCATCCCAATATATTTATACATATCCAAAAATTTTCGCCTTAAAAAACCCATCTCCATATTATACCGGCCCTTGCTTCAACCAAAAAAAGAAGGTGCATAGATAAGCGTTCCATATTGTCCCCACGTACGGTTAATATTTTACTTTTATTAAAATATTTTGACTGTTTATATATACATTTAGAATTTAGAAGTATTGCTTGTAAAATTCATTTTATTTAAACGTTTATTTATGTGATTTTTAAAATATATTTTAACTCATTTGTTTTTAGTTTTTGATTTTCTTTTAAAATGAAATTGTAAATATGTTAAACCAATTTTACTTTATTTCAATAAATTAAATTAATTGGGTTTGTAATTTTATTTAAATTAACTGTTGCTGTTATTTAAATTAATTGTAAATGTAGTTAACTGTAAATGTACTTTTATTTAAATTAAATGTTCCACCAGAAATTGTTAATTTAAAAGTTTTAAGTCTAAAAACAATTCCGTTATTTTAGATATTTTTTAATTTATTTTAAACTTTAAAATTGAAATAACTATATTTTTAGATGCAGTATTTCCTTCGATGATTATTTTCACCTTATTGTGGGTTCAAAAATGAATGCTCATCTACACACCCCAAAACTTTTTTTTTTGTTCACTGTAAAAATTAGCAGAAAACCGCCCAATCTTTCAACCCTTTCTTGTATACCGGTAACTAACCTAAATTATATGAAAATCCAGAGTAACCAGGACATCTCATACAACGGTCTTGTAGCCGTTATTTCCGAAAATGGTTGAATTCTACAGTGTCGAAGCGGTAAAGTGGCTTATTTCACTTTCAAAATAAACCCAAAAGTATACACTTATGTATTCATCCTGAAGCCTGTCCGAAGCCCATTCCCCAGACGAGCGCGCGCGGTCCTCCGCACGGAATTAAACATTTTTACATTCAAAATAGAACCAAATGTATTTTAAACTTATGATTCTATTTTGATGCCGGTAATTTTTTTTTTTTTTTTTTTTTTTTTTTTTTTTGTATGCATACACCCTTAAAATCCCACCCCTAATCTCAGAACCCAAATGTATTATATTTTGCCCGAAGAAAAAAAGTTATATATTAATTTGATTCAATTTTAATAATATCCTCCTCCATCCCAATATATTTATACATATCCAAAAATTTTCGCCTTAAAAAACCCATCTCCATATTATACCGGCCCTTGCTTCAACCAAAAAAAGAAGGTGCATAGATAAGCGTTCCATATTGTCCCCACGTACGGTTAATATTTTACTTTTATTAAAATATTTTGACTGTTTATATATACATTTAGAATTTAGAAGTATTGCTTGTAAAATTCATTTTATTTAAACGTTTATTTATGTGATTTTTAAAATATATTTTAACTCATTTGTTTTTAGTTTTTGATTTTCTTTTAAAATGAAATTGTAAATATGTTAAACCAATTTTACTTTATTTTAATAAATTAAATTAATTGGGTTTGTAATTTTATTTAAATTAACTGTTGCTGTTATTTAAATTAATTGTAAATGTAGTTAACTGTAAATGTACTTTTATTTAAATTAAATGTTCCACCAGAAATTGTTAATTTAAAAGTTTTAAGTCTAAAAACAATTCCGTTATTTTAGATATTTTTTAATTTATATTAAACTTTAAAATTGAAATAACTATATTTTTAGATGCAGTATTTCCTTCGATGATTATTTTCACCTTATTGTGGGTTCAAAAATGAATGCTCATCTACACACCCCAAAACTTTTTTTTTTCGTTCACTGTAAAAATTAGCAGAAAACCGCCCAATCTTTCAACCCTTTCTTGTATACCGGTAACTAACCTAAATTATATGAAAATCCAGAGTAACCAGGACATCTCATACAACGGTCTTGTAGCCGTTATTTCCGAAAACGGTTGAATTCTACAGTGTCGAAGCGGTAAAGTGGCTTATTTCACTTTCAAAATAAACCCAAAAGTATACACTTATGTATCCATCCTGAAGCCTGTCCGAAGCCCATTCCCCAGACGAGCGCGCGCGGTCCTCCGCACGGAATTAAACATTTTTACATTCAAAATAGAACCAAATGTATTTTAAACTTATGATTCTATTTTGATGCCGGTAATTTTTTTTTTTTTTTTTTTTTTTTTTTTGTATGCATACACCCTTAAAATCCCACCCCTAATCTCAGAACCCAAATGTATTATATTTTGCCCGAAGAAAAAAAGTTATATATTAATTTGATTCAATTTTAATAATATCCTCCTCCATCCCAATATATTTATACATATCCAAAAATTTTCGCCTTAAAAAACCCATCTCCATATTATACCGGCCCTTGCTTCAACCAAAAAAAGAAGGTGCATAGATAAGCGTTCCATATTGTCCCCACGTACGGTTAATATTTTACTTTTATTAAAATATTTTGACTGTTTATATATACATTTAGAATTTAGAAGTATTGCTTGTAAAATTCATTTTATTTAAACGTTTATTTATGTGATTTTTAAAATATATTTTAACTCATTTGTTTTTAGTTTTTGATTTTCTTTTAAAATGAAATTGTAAATATGTTAAACCAATTTTACTTTATTTTAATAAATTAAATTAATTGGGTTTGTAATTTTATTTAAATTAACTGTTGCTGTTATTTAAATTAATTGTAAATGTAGTTAACTGTAAATGTACTTTTATTTAAATTAAATGTTCCACCAGAAATTGTTAATTTAAAAGTTTTAAGTCTAAAAACAATTCCGTTATTTTAGATATTTTTTAATTTATTTTAAACTTTAAAATTGAAATAACTATATTTTTAGATGCAGTATTTCCTTCGATGATTATTTTCACCTTATTGTGGGTTCAAAAATGAATGCTCATCTACACACCCCAAAACTTTTTTTTTTCGTTCACTGTAAAAATTAGCAGAAAACCGCCCAATCTTTCAACCCTTTCTTGTATACCGGTAACTAACCTAAATTATATGAAAATCCAGAGTAACCAGGACATCTCATACAACGGTCTTGTAGCCGTTATTTCCGAAAATGGTTGAATTCTACAGTGTCGAAGCGGTAAAGTGGCTTATTTCACTTTCAAAATAAACCCAAAAGTATACACTTATGTATTCATCCTGAAGCCTGTCCGAAGCCCATTCCCCAGACGAGCGCGCGCGGTCCTCCGCACGGAATTAAACATTTTTACATTCAAAATAGAACCAAATGTATTTTAAACTTATGATTCTATTTTGATGCCGGTAATTTTTTTTTTTTTTTTTTGTATGCATACACCCTTAAAATCCCACCCCTAATCTCAGAACCCAAATGTATTATATTTTGCCCGAAGAAAAAAAGTTATATATTAATTTGATTCAATTTTAATAATATCCTCCTCCATCCCAATATATTTATACATATCCAAAAATTTTCGCCTTAAAAAACCCATCTCCATATTATACCGGCCCTTGCTTCAACCAAAAAAAGAAGGTGCATAGATAAGCGTTCCATATTGTCCCCACGTACGGTTAATATTTTACTTTTATTAAAATATTTTGACTGTTTATATATACATTTAGAATTTAGAAGTATTGCTTGTAAAATTCATTTTATTTAAACGTTTATTTATGTGATTTTTAAAATATATTTTAACTCATTTGTTTTTAGTTTTTGATTTTCTTTTAAAATGAAATTGTAAATATGTTAAACCAATTTTACTTTATTTTAATAAATTAAATTAATTGGGTTTGTAATTTTATTTAAATTAACTGTTGCTGTTATTTAAATTAATTGTAAATGTAGTTAACTGTAAATGTACTTTTATTTAAATTAAATGTTCCACCAGAAATTGTTAATTTAAAAGTTTCAAGTCTAAAAACAATTCCGTTATTTTAGATATTTTTTAATTTATTTTAAACTTTAAAATTGAAATAACTATATTTTTAGATGCAGTATTTCCTTCGATGATTATTTTCACCTTATTGTGGGTTCAAAAATGAATGCTCATCTACACACCCCAAAACATTTTTTTTTCGTTCACTGTAAAAATTAGCAGAAAACCGCCCAATCTTTCAACCCTTTCTTGTATACCGGTAACTAACCTAAATTATATGAAAATCCAGAGTAACCAGGACATCACATACAACGGTCTTGTAGCCGTTATTTCCGAAAATGGTTGAATCCTACAGTGTCGAAGCGGTAAAGTGGCTTATTTCACTTTCAAAATAAACCCAAAAGTATACACTTATGTATTCATCCTGAAGCCTGTCCGAAGCCCATTCCCCAGACGAGCGCGCGCGGTCCTCCGCACGGAATTAAACATTTTTACATTCAAAATAGAACCAAATGTATTTTAAACTTATGATTCTATTTTGATGCCGGTAATTTTTTTTTTTTTTTTTTTTTTTTTGTATGCATACACCCTTAAAATCCCACCCCTAATCTCAGAACCCAAATGTATTATATTTTGCCCGAAGAAAAAAAGTTATATATTAATTTGATTCAATTTTAATAATATCCTCCTCCATCCCAATATATTTATACATATCCAAAAATTTTCGCCTTAAAAAACCCATCTCCATATTATACCGGCCCTTGCTTCAACCAAAAAAAGAAGGTGCATAGATAAGCGTTCCATATTGTCCCCACGCACGGTTAATATTTTACTTTTATTAAAATATTTTGACTGTTTATATATACATTTAGAATTTAGAAGTATTGCTTGTAAAATTCATTTTATTTAAACGTTTATTTATGTGATTTTTAAAATATATTTTAACTCATTTGTTTTTAGTTTTTGATTTTCTTTTAAAATGAAATTGTAAATATGTTAAACCAATTTTACTTTATTTTAATAAATTAAATTAATTGGGTTTGTAATTTTATTTAAATTAACTGTTGCTGTTATTTAAATTAATTGTAAATGTAGTTAACTGTAAATGTACTTTTATTTAAATTAAATGTTCCACCAGAAATTGTTAATTTAAAAGTTTTAAGTCTAAAAACAATTCCGTTATTTTAGATATTTTTTAATTTATTTTAAACTTTAAAATTGAAATAACTATATTTTTAGATGCAGTATTTCCTTCGATGATTATTTTCACCTTATTGTGGGTTCAAAAATGAATGCTCATCTACACACCCCAAAGCTTTTTTTTTCGTTCACTGTAAAAATTAGCAGAAAACCGCCCAATCTTTCAACCCTTTCTTGTATACCGGTAACTAACCTAAATTATATGAAAATCCAGAGTAACCAGGACATCTCATACAACGGTCTTGTAGCCGTTATTTCCGAAAATGGTTGAATTCTACAGTGTCGAAGCGGTAAAGTGGCTTATTTCACTTTCAAAATAAACCCAAAAGTATACACTTATGTATTCATCCTGAAGCCTGTCCGAAGCCCATTCCCCAGACGAGCGCGCGCGGTCCTCCGCACGGAATTAAACATTTTTACATTCAAAATAGAACCAAATGTATTTTAAACTTATGATTCTATTTTGATGCCGGTAATTTTTTTTTTTTTTTTTTTTTTTTTTTTTTTTTTTTTTTGTATGCATACACCCTTAAAATCCCACCCCTAATCTCAGAACCCAAATGTATTATATTTTGCCCGAAGAAAAAAAGTTATATATTAATTTGATTCAATTTTAATAATATCCTCCTCCATCCCAATATATTTATACATATCCAAAAATTTTCGCCTTAAAAAACCCATCTCCATATTATACCGGCCCTTGCTTCAACCAAAAAAAGAAGGTGCATAGATAAGCGTTCCATCTTGTCCCCACGTACGGTTAATATTTTACTTTTATTAAAATATTTTGACTGTTTATATATACATTTAGAATTTAGAAGTATTGCTTGTAAAATTCATTTTATTTAAACGTTTATTTGTGATTTTTAAAATATATTTTAACTCATTTGTTTTTAGTTTTTGATTTTCTTTTAAAATGAAATTGTAAATATGTTAAACCAATTTTACTTTATTTTAATAAATTAAATTAATTGGGTTTGTAATTTTATTTAAATTAACTGTTGCTGTTATTTAAATTAATTGTAAATGTAGTTAACTGTAAATGTACTTTTATTTAAATTAAATGTTCCACCAGAAATTGTTAATTTAAAAGTTTTAAGTCTAAAAACAATTCCGTTATTTTAGATATTTTTTAATTTATTTTAAACTTTAAAATTGAAATAACTATATTTTTAGATGCAGTATTTCCTTCGATGATTATTTTCACCTTATTGTGGGTTCAAAAATGAATGCTCATCTACACACCCCAAAACTTTTTTTTTTTCGTTCACTGTAAAAATTAGCAGAAAACCGCCCAATCTTTCAACCCTTTCTTGTATACCGGTAACTAACCTAAATTATATGAAAATCCAGAGTAACCAGGACATCTCATACAACGGTCTTGTAGCCGTTATTTCCGAAAACGGTTGAATTCTACAGTGTCGAAGCGGTAAAGTGGCTTATTTCACTTTCAAAATAAACCCAAAAGTATACACTTATGTATTCATCCTGAAGCCTGTCCGAAGCCCATTCCCCAGACGAGCGCGCGCGGTCCTCCGCACGGAATTAAACATTTTTACATTCAAAATAGAACCAAATGTATTTTAAACTTATGATTCTATTTTGATGCCGGTAATTTTTTTTTTTTTTTTTTTTTTTTTTGTATGCATACACCCTTAAAATCCCACCCCTAATCTCAGAACCCAAATGTATTATATTTTGCCCGAAGAAAAAAAGTTATATATTAATTTGATTCAATTTTAATAATATCCTCCTCCATCCCAATATATTTATACATATCCAAAAATTTTCGCCTTAAAAAACCCATCTCCATATTATACCGGCCCTTGCTTCAACCAAAAAAAGAAGGTGCATAGATAAGCGTTCCATATTGTCCCCACGTACGGTTAATATTTTACTTTTATTAAAATATTTTGACTGTTTATATATACATTTAGAATTTAGAAGTATTGCTTGTAAAATTCATTTTATTTAAACGTTTATTTATGTGATTTTTAAAATATATTTTAACTCATTTGTTTTTAGTTTTTGATTTTCTTTTAAAATGAAATTGTAAATATGTTAAACCAATTTTACTTTATTTTAATAAATTAAATTAATTGGGTTTGTAATTTTATTTAAATTAACTGTTGCTGTTATTTAAATTAATTGTAAATGTAGTTAACTGTAAATGTACTTTTATTTAAATTAAATGTTCCACCAGAAATTGTTAATTTAAAAGTTTTAAGTCTAAAAACAATTCCGTTATTTTAGATATTTTTTAATTTATTTTAAACTTTAAAATTGAAATAACTATATTTTTAGATGCAGTATTTCCTTCGATGATTATTTTCACCTTATTGTGGGTTCAAAAATGAATGCTCATCTACACACCCCAAAACTTTTTTTTTTCGTTCACTGTAAAAATTAGCAGAAAACCGCCCAATCTTTCAACCCTTTCTTGTATACCGGTAACTAACCTAAATTATATGAAAATCCAGAGTAACCAGGACATCTCATACAACGGTCTTGTAGCCGTTATTTCCGAAAATGGTTGAATTCTACAGTGTCGAAGCGGTAAAGTGGCTTATTTCACTTTCAAAATAAACCCAAAAGTATACACTTATGTATTCATCCTGAAGCCTGTCCGAAGCCCATTCCCCAGACGAGCGCGCGCGGTCCTCCGCACGGAATTAAACATTTTTACATTCAAAATAGAACCAAATGTATTTTAAACTTATGATTCTATTTTGATGCCGGTAATTTTTTTTTTTTTTTTTTTTTTTTTTTTTTTTTTGTATGCATACACCCTTAAAATCCCACCCCTAATCTCAGAACCCAAATGTATTATATTTTGCCCGAAGAAAAAAAGTTATATATTAATTTGATTCAATTTTAATAATATCCTCCTCCATCCCAATATATTTATACATATCCAAAAATTTTCGCCTTAAAAAACCCATCTCCATATTATACCGGCCCTTGCTTCAACCAAAAAAAGAAGGTGCATAGATAAGCGTTACATATTGTCCCCACGTACGGTTAATATTTTACTTTTATTAAAATATTTTGACTGTTTATATATACATTTAGAATTTAGAAGTATTGCTTGTAAAATTCATTTTATTTAAACGTTTATTTATGTGATTTTTAAAATATATTTTAACTCATTTGTTTTTAGTTTTTGATTTTCTTTTAAAATGAAATTGTAAATATGTTAAACCAATTTTACTTTATTTTAATAAATTAAATTAATTGGGTTTGTAATTTTATTTAAATTAACTGTTGCTGTTATTTAAATTAATTGTAAATGTAGTTAACTGTAAATGTACTTTTATTTAAATTAAATGTTCCACCAGAAATTGTTAATTTAAAAGTTTTAAGTCTAAAAACAATTCCGTTATTTTAGATATTTTTTAATTTATTTTAAACTTTAAAATTGAAATAACTATATTTTTAGATGCAGTATTTCCTTCGATGATTATTTTCACCTTATTGTGGGTTCAAAAATGAATGCTCATCTACACACCCCAAAACTTTTTTTTTTCGTTCACTGTAAAAATTAGCAGAAAACCGCCCAATCTTTCAACCCTTTCTTGTATACCGGTAACTAACCTAAATTATATGGAAATCCAGAGTAACCAGGACATCTCATACAACGGTCTTGTAGCCGTTATTTCCGAAAATGGTTGAATCCTACAGTGTCGAAGCGGTAAAGTGGCTTATTTCACTTTCAAAATAAACCCAAAAGTATACACTTATGTATTCATCCTGAAGCCTGTCCGAAGCCCATTCCCCAGACGAGCGCGCGCGGTCCTCCGCACGGAATTAAACATTTTTACATTCAAAATAGAACCAAATGTATTTTAAACTTATGATTCTATTTTGATGCCAGTAATTTTTTTTTTTTTTTTTTTTTGTATGCATACACCCTTAAAATCCCACCCCTAATCTCAGAACCCAAATGTATTATATTTTGCCCGAAGAAAAAAAGTTATATATTAATTTGATTCAATTTTAATAATATCCTCCTCCATCCCAATATATTTATACATATCCAAAAATTTTCGCCTTAAAAAACCCATCTCCATATTATACCGGCCCTTGCTTCAACCAAAAAAAGAAGGTGCATAGATAAGCGTTCCATATTGTCCCCACGTACGGTTAATATTTTACTTTTATTAAAATATTTTGACTGTTTATATATACATTTAGAATTTAGAAGTATTGCTTGTAAAATTCATTTTATTTAAACGTTTATTTATGTGATTTTTAAAATATATTTTAACTCATTTGTTTTTAGTTTTTGATTTTCTTTTAAAATGAAATTGTAAATATGTTAAACCAATTTTACTTTATTTTAATAAATTAAATTAATTGGGTTTGTAATTTTATTTAAATTAACTGTTGCTGTTATTTAAATTAATTGTAAATGTAGTTAACTGTAAATGTACTTTTATTTAAATTAAATGTTCCACCAGAAATTGTTAATTTAAAAGTTTTAAGTCTAAAAACAATTCCGTTATTTTAGATATTTTTTAATTTATTTTAAACTTTAAAATTGAAATAACTATATTTTTAGATGCAGTATTTCCTTCGATGATTATTTTCACCTTATTGTGGGTTCAAAAATGAATGCTCATCTACACACCCCAAAACTTTTTTTTTTCGTTCACTGTAAAAATTAGCAGAAAGCCGCCCAATCTTTCAACCCTTTCTTGTATACCGGTAACTAACCTAAATTATATGAAAATCCAGAGTAACCAGGACATCTCATACAACGGTCTTGTAGCCGTTATTTCCGAAAATGGTTGAATTCTACAGTGTCGAAGCGGTAAAGTGGCTTATTTCACTTTCAAAATAAACCCAAAAGTATACACTTATGTATTCATCCTGAAGCCTGTCCGAAGCCCATTCCCCAGACGAGCGCGCGCGGTCCTCCGCACGGAATTAAACATTTTTACATTCAAAATAGAACCAAATGTATTTTAAACTTATGATTCTATTTTGATGCCGGTAATTTTTTTTTTTTTTTTTTTTGTTTGCATACACCCTTAAAATCCCACCCCTAATCTCAGAACACAAATGTATTATATTTTGCCCGAAAAAAAAAAAAAGTTGTATATTAATTTGATTCAATTTTAATAATATCCTCCTCCATCCCAATATATTTATACATATCCAAAAATTTTCGCCTTAAAAAACCCATCTCCATATTATACCGGCCCTTGCTTCAACCAAAAAAAGAAGGTGCATAGATAAGCGTTCCATATTGTCCCCACGTACGGTTAATATTTTACTTTTATTAAAATATTTTGACTGTTTATATATACATTTAGAATTTAGAAGTATTGCTTGTAAAATTCATTTTATTTAAACGTTTATTTATGTGATTTTTAAAATATATTTTAACTCATTTGTTTTTAGTTTTTGATTTTCTTTTAAAATGAAATTGTAAATATGTTAAACCAATTTTACTTTATTTTAATAAATTAAATTAATTGGGTTTGTAATTTTATTTAAATTAACTGTTGCTGTTATTTAAATTAATTGTAAATGTAGTTAACTGTAAATGTACTTTTATTTAAATTAAATGTTCCACCAGAAATTGCTAATTTAAAAGTTTTAAGTCTAAAAACAATTCCGTTATTTTAGATATTTTTTAATTTATTTTAAACTTTAAAATTGAAATAACTATATTTTTAGATGCAGTATTTCCTTCGATGATTATTTTCACCTTATTGTGGGTTCAAAAATGAATGCTCATCTACACACCCCAAAACTTTTTTTTTCGTTCACTGTAAAAATTAGCAGAAAACCGCCCAATCTTTCAACCCTTTCTTGTATACCGGTAACTAACCTAAATTATATGAAAATCCAGAGTAACCAGGACATCTCATACAACGGTCTTGTAGCCGTTATTTCCGAAAATGGTTGAATTCTACAGTGTCGAAGCGGTAAAGTGGCTTATTTCACTTTCAAAATAAACCCAAAAGTATACACTTATGTATTCATCCTGAAGCCTGTCCGAATCCCATTCCCCAGACGAGCGCGCGCGGTCCTCCGCACGGAATTAAACATTTTTACATTCAAAATAGAACCAAATGTATTTTAAACTTATGATTCTATTTTGATGCCGGTAATTTTTTTTAATGCATACACCCTTAAAATCCCACCCCTAATCTCAGAACCCAAATGTATTATATTTTGCCCGAAGAAAAAAAGTTATATATTAGTTTGATTCAATTTTAATAATATCCTCCTCCATCCCAATATATATTTATACATATCCAAAAATTTTCGCCTTAAAAAACCCATCTCCATATTATACCGGCCCTTGCTTCAACCAAAAAAAGAAGGTGCATAGATAAGCGTTCCATATTGTCCCCACATTTGGTTAATATTTTACTTTTATTATAATATTTTGAATGTTTATATATACATTTAAAATTTAGAAATATTGCTTGTAAAATTCTGTTTTTAAACATTTATTTATGTGATTATTAAAATATATTTTAACTCATTAATTTTTAGTTTTTGTTTTTCTTTTAAAATGAAATTGTAAATATGATGATTATTTTCACCTTATTGTAGGTTCAAAAATGAATGCTCATCTACACACCCCAAAACTTTTTTTTTTTCGTTCACTGTAAAAATTAGCAGAAAACCGCCCAATCTTTCAACCCTTTCTTTGATACCGGTAACTAACCTAAATTATATGAAAATCCAGAGTAACCAAGACATCTCATACAACGGTCTTGTAGCCGTTATTTCCGAAAATGGTTGAATTCTACAGTGTCGAGGCGGTAAAGTGGCTTATTTCACTTTCAAAATAAGCCCAAAAGTATACACTTATGTATTCATCCTGAAGCCTGCCCGAAGCCCATTCTAAAGAATGCGCGCGCGGTCCTCCGCACGGAATTAAACATTTTTACATTCAAAATAGAACCAAATGAATTTTAAACTTATGATTCTATTTTGATGCCGGTAATTTTTTTTTTTTTTTTTTTGAATGCATACACCCTTAAAATCCCATCCCTAATCTCAGAACCCAAATGTATTATATTTTGCCCGAAGAAAAACATTTATATATTAATTTGAGTTAATTTTAATAATATCCTCCTCCATCCCAATATATATTTATACATATCCAAAAATTTTCGCCTTAAAAAACCCATCTCCATATTATACCGGCCCTTGCTTCAACCAAAAAAAGAAGGTGCATAGATAAGCGTTCCATATTGTCCCCACGTACGGTTAATATTTTACTTTTATTATAAAATTTTGACTGTTTATATATACATTAAGAATTTAGAAATATTGCTTGTAAAATTCTTTTTATTTAAACATTTATTCATGTGATTTTTAAAATATATTTTAACTCATTTGTATTTAGTTTTTGATTTTCTTTTAAAATGAAATTGTAAATATGTTAAACCAATTTTACTTTATTTTAATAAATTGTATTATTTAAATTATTAGTGTTTGTAATTTTATTTAAAGTAAATATGCGATTACTTTTATAATTTATTAATAATATTTTTTTAACGATTAATTTTGAGCTTCTGATTTCATTTAAAAATGAAATTTAAGCATATTAAACCAATTTTACTTTATTTTATTTAATTGTTGCTATATTTAAATTAATAGGGTTTGTAATTTTATTTAAATTAACTGTTGCTGTTATTTAAATTAATTGTGAATCTAGTTAACTGTAAATGTACTTTTATTTAAATTAAATGTTCCACCAGAAATTGTTAATTTAAAAGTTTTAAGTCTAAAAACAATTCAGTTATTTTAGATATTTTTTAATTTATTTTAAACTTTAAAATTGAAATAACTATATTTTTAGATTTAGTATTTCCTTCGATGATTATTTTCACCTTATTGTGGGTTCAAAAATGAATGCTCATCTACACACCCCAAAACTTTTTTTTTTCGTTCACTGTAAAAATTAGCAGAAAACCGCCCAATCTTTCAACCCTTTCTTTGATACCGGTAACTAACCTAAATTATATGAAAATCCAGAGTAACCAGGACATCTCATACAACGGTCTTGTAGCCATTATTTCCGAAAATGGTTGAATTCTACAGTGTCGAAGCGGTAAAAATAAACATATCCAAAAATTTTCGCCTTTAAAAACCCATCTCCATATTATACCGGCCCTTGCTTCAACCAAAAAAAGAAGGTGCATAGATAAGCGTTCCATTTTGTCCCCACGTACGGTTAATATTTTACTTTTATTATAAAAGTTTGACTGTTTATATATACATTTATAATTTAGAAATATTGCTTGTAAAATTCTTTTCATTTAAACATTTATTTATGTGATTTTTAAAATATATTTTAAGTCATTTGTTTTTAGTTTTTGATTTTCTTTTAAAATGAAATTGTAAATATGTTAAACCTAAAAATATGTTAAAAATCCTAAAAAAAACAAGATTTTTCCAACATGATATAAAACAATAATTACTTATAGAGATTACTTATAGGATACCTTGATAGTATTAATCATAACAAAATGTTTGAAAAAGGCATTATATTTGTAAATTTATATTAATTTAAATAATGCTTCTATTCCAGTGAAAACTACAATCTAGTGAACAGATCAAGCAGGACGGTCGTTCTGCCAAGCCAAGCTGAAAAAAAATGCTACCCCGCCAAACAAACAAACGCCAAGAATAACGACAAGACACCGTAACTGCTTATTATACTGATGACAACTTCTCCATGTTAAATGGACGAAATATGCCAGCGTAAAATTTCCCATATCAAAAGAAGCAATCATCGCAGAAAAATAAAACCACCACCAGAAGGACCTAATAAAGAAGATCTTCAATTTGAGATCAAATGCATCCTCATAAATTAATTATAAACAGAGATATAGATTTTTTAAAATAACGTCGAGATACTGAAAATAACAGATTTCTTTTCTTCGTCACAACTTATGTTTCAATTGAGGTAGAGACTTAAATAATGGACAGAAAAAAGTAAGGATTGAATTTTTGGATAGATATTTACTCAATCTACGTGCTTTTATAAAATTCAGCTTTAAAAACATTAATTTTCTATTCATAATTAGCGAAAAACTGTTAATTAGTTCTAAAGTTTACAAATTATGCCAAATAGCGATAAGCCCGCCAAAATATTTTAGAAATCTTATACTTTTCTTTTATATTATCCTTTTGCATTGATTTCATCGAAGATAACTATGGCTGAGATTCAGATAGAATTTTCGCTGTTAGTTAAATGAGTTTGACCAATCAGAAGCCTGCATGTTTGAGAATATTTGCTGTTTCTGGATCCCGGCGTATGTCATGAAAGTTTTGAGTCATTTTTTTAGTGTCTTGAATGAAATGCAATGTTTGTAGAAATGTAGGCTAGGATCCAAATAGATTTTTCGCTGTTAGCGAAACGAGAATCACCAATCTACTACTTTGCCTGCATTTCTGCAAACAGCGAAAAGTTCACAAAAAGGCAGGCTTCTGATTGATGAATCTCGTTTCTCTAACAGCCAAAAATCTATCTAGATTGCGCCCAATGGAGGATATTCCAAATATGGGTTCGAGGCTGAAAAAAGTCACGTGATACCGGTAATTTATCCAAAGAACTTCTAACTGATAAGAAGGGAAAATACTACTACTTTGCCTCATGAACCGTTTCATTGGCTAGCGGGGATTTACATTACACGTCTACGGAGCCTTCCCTTCTTTACGATAGAAGTTTTTACCTTGACCACGTGATCAAAATGTAGATGGAATATCCTCCATTATGTTGAACACAATTTTGCATTTCCACATCCAGGAAGGGTATTGATTGTCATAACGACAATACATATTCGAAACTATTTAAGGCACTGATTCTGAACTCCTTTGCTATACATTTCGATATTAAAGAAGTTGTTGTTTCCATAGTAACAGTACTTTTCTGTATTGCTTTCTCTAAAACACAAATATAGAAATTTAACAAAGAGCGCTCAGAATCAACACCATAACAGAGAGCCTTTATACATAAGAGTGATGATATATGCACAGGAAGCATGCTCATTTCAAGTTTTTGCCGAAAGTATGGCTACAGCGTCTAGAATACCTTGTGTGGAAATATGCTATCCAAACAATGCTAAAAATTTGTATCCCTTAAATGTGCGACGATACTGCTAAAATCCCAAGTATCGATCACAGCGACATCTACGGAATTTAGTATTACATTGTATAGACTAGCAATATCTTGCAGTTTGAGAAAACATCCTGCAGATGTCGCTGTGATCTGTATATTTCAGCAGCATCGTTGCACAGTTAAGGGATACAATATTTTAGCACTCTTTTAAGTATTACAGGGATAGCCAATTTCTACACTATATATTCTAGGTGCTATAGTACGGCAATCCACTTTCTTGAATAGAGACTATTCTATCTACGTTATGATCACGTGGTCAAGGCAAAAACGTCTAACGTAAAGAAGGGAAGGCTCCGTCGACGTAAAGTAAATCCCCAACAGTTCACGGGAGAAAGCAGTAGTAGTTTCCTGTTTCCCTTCTCATCAGTTAGAAGTTCTTTAGGTAAATTGCCGGTACCACGTGACTTTTTCAGCCTTGAACCCATATTTGGAATATCCTCCATTAGACGAAACGCGCATGGACGAGCTTTATTAGACTAGGGAAATAATTCAATATGCATTAGTCTGACGATAATGACACGCTCGCAAAGACCTTTAAATTTTTGTTTTATCACTTCTACCAATAAACCTTTATTGGCCATATGTCGCTACTTCGTTATAGCGACACACTTGTTCCTAATTGGATCCCGGCCTTAATGTATCAAAATACGGAGTTTGCTTTCTGTACTATTCTTGAGCTCAGTTATAACGTCTAGAAATACAGGCCGAGATCCAGGTACATTTTTGCAAACAGTGAAAAGTTAGCAATAATTCTAGCTTCCGATTGGTCAATCTCGTTGCGATAACAAAGAAAAATCTACCTAGATCATGGTCATGGTGTGGAAACCGGCTATTCCAGTAATACTTTAAAAATTGCTAAAAATTGAATCCCATAAATATTGAAAAATACTGAATGACAAATGTCGATAGCAGCAACATTTTCTAGATCTTCTCTGAGCGAAACGTTTTCTCATTTGATGTCTTTTGAAATAGTTACGTTGGAATTACCATATGTCGCTGTGATCGACATTCATCGTTCAGCCTCGTTCAACATTTATGGGATACAATTTTTTAGCACCTTTTTAATAAGCCGATTTTTAAACTGCATCTTCTAGATACTATAGCTCCGTTATAGGCCTAGATTATATGTTGTAGAAATCGACTATCCCAGCAATACTTAAAAAAGCGCGGAAATAGTGAATCCCTTAAATGTACAACGATGTTGAATTCCAAACAGTCATTTGCAGCGACATCTGCGGGATATTTTTTAAGGAAGAAAGAGACACGTATAATGCACCGCTATAGCGTCTAGAATACATAATGTGGAAAATTGCTATCCAAGCAGCGCTAAAAAGTTGTATCCCTTAAATGTGCACTGACGCTGAAATCCAGGGAGCTGATCGCAGCGACATCTGTGATATACTTTCAAAGTAAACATCGTATTATTACAGCGGGCTTGACGCCAAGCACACAGGTCAGATGTATGTTAATAAAATGTAAAAAAAAAAAAAAAAAAAAAAAAAAAATGCTAAAGCGTCTAGACCAAATTATAGCGCCTAGAATATATAGTGTGGAAATTGGCTATCCCTGTAATGCTTAAAAAAGTGCTAAAATATTGTATCCTTAAATGTGCAACGATGCTGCTGAAATATACAGATCGCAGCGACATCTGCAGGATATTTTCTATAACTGCAAGATATTGCTAGACTATACAAAATGTAATACGAAAATCCCGCAGATTTCGCTGCGATCGATACTTGGGATTTTAGCAGTATCGTCGATCATTTATGGGATACAAATTTTTAGCGTTGTTTAATAAAATATTTCCACACTAGGTATTCTAGACGCTGTTACCAAATCGTCATAAAGTTTTAGGAAATATCCTGCAGATATCGCTGTGATCGACTCATTGGATTTCAGCATCATTTGAAATTTAAGAGATTCAATATTTTAGCACTTTTTAAAGTATTACTGGGATAGCCGATTTCCACACTATATATTCTAGGCGCTATAGCACCGCGGTAGCTTGTCTTTTTCGTTTACCTCGGAATAGATATAGATGAAGTCATTTGTAGCTGTTCCTAAACTGTGGCCAATAACATATAAGGCCAGTTCATAACGTCACACGGAGTTGATTATCTGTACACGGCAATGGACACAAAAAAAAATCGGCGCACAGCTTTGTACTAATCATCGTGTAAAGATGCTCCAACTCTGAGGCTAACGTAAAAGACAGGCTACCGCGGTGGGTCCGATTCTTCTTTTTTTACAGACCGCTGGAGTCACGTGAGGCTCGAATGCACCAAAGAAGGTGCGTGAAAAGAGCATCACGTGACTCCAGCGGTTTGTAAAAAAAGAAGAATCGGACCCACCGCGGTAGCCTGTCTTTTTCGTTAGCCTCGATCCAACTCCGTATGACTTTTAAACATCATGAACTGGCCTATTATGTCATTGGTTGCGCTAACACCCTCCTTACTGCGTCCACCGTATATAGCGGCATCTTGTACTGGAGACTGCTAAATGGGCTGCTATCGATCAAAATCAAGAGAGAAAAGGGCAGAAGAGAGGTAAAGAACTCGTTTTTTTTGTTTTTTTTTTTTTTTTTTTTTGTAACTAGTTTTTCACACGGGAAGATTGACACGTCTGTTCCTCTCCTTTCATAACTTCATGGTGGTGAAATAAGCCAAAGCCTCCTAAATATTTGAGAAAGTCTTGACTCGCGTCACGAAAACATCACACAAAGCAGGCAAAGCAAAGAAACAAAATCATTCATCGGCTTGTTCATATTCACGAGCCAATGAATGATTTTTCTTCTTTGTTTTGCCTGCTTTGTGTGACGTTTTCCTGACACGTGTCAAGGCTTTCTCCAATATTTAAAGGTCGTTGAATAGGCCGGGATCAAGATAGATTTTTCGCTATTAGCGGGATGAGATTGATCAATCAGACGTCTGCATTTTTCTGAACTTTTTGATGTTTGCAGTAAACACCGAAAAGCCTGCAAGGATGGAGGTTAATGATTGGTCAATGTAATTTTACTAACAGAGAAAAATTTATCTGGATCCCGGACATTAACTTTGGTTGGTTAAAACAATTTTGAATAAAATCAAATTAGGAAGCCAATGTTTGTTAACTTTTCTGGTTAATTTAATTGAAATCTTCCTCGTCTATATTACTGAAAACTAAGTTACCGTACTTTGGACAAAAAATTGAAAATGAGTACACGAATTGTACATATGTCACCACTCTAACACAGTGTTGCCAGATGGGCTACTTTTTTTAATTCAGATACTTGATTGGCACCACTTTTTTGAAATTGTAAAATGCGCCTTATTTAATGACATATTAATTAAGGCGAAAACAAAGGGAATTTTACCGTTTATAATAAGTGCTGGCAATCAAGAAATCTGAATTTAAAAAAAGTAGCCCACTGGCAACACTGCTCTAACATATAAATGTTCTCTGTTATGACCATGATTCTAAGTGCAGTTGGTTAAATTTGAGTATCTGGGCATTAGAGAAAGCAATAGTGGCACACCGTGGCTGAGTGGATAAGACACCATGCCGCTAATTAGCGTAGGTGGGAGCGTAGGTGGAAGCAGATTCGAATCCCGCCGTGATCCGCATGTGATATGATGTATGTGTTCAATAAATCAAACAAAAAAAATAAGCAAGTAATAGTGAAAGGTGCAGTTGGCATGGAAACAACGACTTCTTTAATTCGTATAGAAAATTAATGAATAGTAGTAAATGACTCAAGTTTAAAATGTAGGCAAATGGTCTGGAAATATCAATGGCTCCCATCTAGTATTTCACAAAATTAATTTAATAGATTCACATGATGTATAACTTGATGCAACTCTTAGCTAATGAAAATTCTGCAACAAGACTTATGTAGGTAGATCTTTTGAATGAATAATTCAGAATTCTGAGAACAAAACGAAGTTCTTAAGGGCTCTTCCTCACCCCCCCCCTCAAAAAAGGAAATACGATAGAAAGATATAAGAATTTGGATAGCTTCAATATGCCTGTGATCTTTTGTCAGAGTTCAGCAAAAGAGTCTGGGCATAAAAATAAAAAAAAATGACGAACGATAAGACTATAGATTTCAGGCAAATTTTAACCGAAAAATATTTAATTCTAACGTATATGCGGCTTTAATTATTGACTATTAAAGATAATCAATTTAGGGGAAATTTTATAGTAAATTAATATCCTCACATTCATGCAAATAGGTATGGATAAACAGACTTGAGTAAAATTACATATTTATTCTTTCTTCTCTATAACACGATCTAAATGAAGATGAAGTTATATGTACAGTTTATATCTTTAAATTTTTAGATGTTTTTTATCAAAAATGTTCCTTTATTATGTCTAGAATTGCTAGATTTACAGATCTTCGATTCTTTAGATGCCTGCGGGGTTTCATTCTTGGATTAACCGTAGGTATTTGTAAAGGTAAATTTATTTTGCAAAACCGTCAGCAAAAAAAGTTAGAAAAAAAAATTAACTGACAGACTACCTGTAAATATATATTTTATTTCGACTCTGTTTTTTACTAAATTTTCACCTTTCGTAGAAAATTTTAAGGAGATATAAATTGAGAAAGACTGATACTTTGAAAGAAGAAATTGACTTTCCTTACTTTTAAATTATTAATCACTATAAAAAATGAATGATAGGTAAACAAAATGTATAATATTGTGTTTGCTCCCTGCTTATAAAGTCTATACAAAGACTAATTTGAATTTGAGCTAGTACAATTATTTCAATTATATATCATTTGTTTTAAAAAAAGAACTGATATCTACTAAAAAACAACTTTTCAAAAGTAAAAAAAAGCCAAGCAAAAAAAAAAAGGTGAAAGTTGTGGCTAAAAAATAGTGTGATATCAAATTTCCAAGCTTATATTACGGTACTTATTTAACATTTTTTGATAAAAATTTACCATATGTAAGTCGAGTACCTAAGTATGCGTTGATAGAAAGCCTTTTCTCCTTTACTAAATACATCATAACGTGTTTCTGAAAATAAATTTTTTTTTAATTATGCATGATGGGCTTGGCGGCCATCTTTCCATATTTTACACAAATTTCTAAGCACTCAAGCTCGTAACATATTTGCATTATTCAGAATTTCGAACTTCTAGTTTTAGCTACAGACAGATAAATTAAGAAAGTTTTTTTATTTTGAAAAAACAAATTGATTTTTACTGCTTTAACTAATTAATTACCCCCCCCCCCCCTCCGAAAAAAGAGAATCATAAGATGAAACCTGAAGTTACTTCAGCTTTATTTTTAGACACAAATTTTTAGGCACTCATTTCCATAAATTAAAAGAATAAAATGTTTGCTTTAGTAACAATTTCGAACTTCCAATCTTAACAATGAACTTGTGTGCTTAGAAATTTGTGTAAAATATAGAAAGATGGCCGCCAAGCCCATCATGCATAATTTAAAAAAATTTAATTTCCAGAAACACGTTATGATGTATTTAGTAAAGGAGAAAAGGCTTTCTATCAACGCATACTTAGGTACTCGACTTACATATGGTAAATTTTTATAAAAAAATGTTAAATAAGTACCGTAATATAAGCTTGGAAATTTGATATCACACTATTTTTTAGCCACAACTTTCACCTTTTTTTTTTTTTTTTTTTTTTTTTTTTTTTTTTTTTTTTTTTTTGCTTGGCTTTTTTTACTTTTGAAAAATTGTTTTTTAGTAGATATGTTAGTTCGCGGCAGTGAGAAGGTTAAAACCGAACTGTAACAATGAGGATAAAAGCCCCCGTAAAATTAAGTGCTTCTCATTTCCTATCGATGTTATTTCGGTGTTAGTTTATTGAGGCAAGAACTTACCCTGGGAACTTCCCAGTTTACCAATCAACGTTTAGCACATCAAAAACAACAAATGAAACAATTTTAATTGCCAGGAAGAATATTATAAATGTTATCTCATTGTTCGGGAAAAACTGGTGACATTTTTTATTGTTAAAAATATATATATATATATATATTGTTACATCGTCTCTTGTTAAATATATCTTGCTCGAATCCCTCCCCTGTTCTATTCATTATATCACTGTTCACTCAATGTTTATTCTTACTTTTAACTTTTGTGATTTGCAAACATACACTCTTACGTCATCACGTGGTATACACCTTAACAGAGCCAAAACGTTTAAAATTTGCAAGGTTCCAAGACATGTCTGAGCTCGTTATTTAATAGCTATTAGAACGTCATTGTCTTCAAAAGCGAACTGTAACATTGAGGATAAAAACCGCCGTAAAAAGGAATAACTTCTCATTTCTTTTCGATCTTATTTCGATGTTACTTTATTTAGACAAGCACGGACCTGGGTACTTCTCAAATTACCAACCTGCGTTTAGCGCATCAAACAAACAAATGAAACGTCTTTACTTGTCAGGAAGAATTTTGTAATCGGTATCTCATTGTTTGGGAAAAAAATGTGATATTTTTTATTGTTAAAAAAAACAATAATGTATTGTTATATCATCTCTTTATAAGCTTATCGTGCTCGACTCTCCCCCCTTTTAAGCATTTTTTCATTGTTCAGTCAATGTTTATTCTCACTTTTCACTTTTGTATTTTCCAAACATGCACTCTTACGTCATCACATGGTTTACACCTTCTTTAACCTTCTCACCGCCACGAACTGATATATTCGTTCACTAAGTTGTTGGTTTCACTGCAACAGAAGCAATATTTAAATTAATATAAATCTACAGATTAAACCCAGTTTTGAAAAATAAGTCTATGATTATTATTCTCAAGGCTTCTATACATATGTGTAATAAACAGTTTTATATAATGTTCGAAATAAACATCTGTTTTAACCATTTGTAATAAATTAGAGAGAAAAAACATCTCTTGCCCTATTTCTCTAACAAATTTTGCCCTTTTTTCGGCAGTCAGGGGGTTGACAGCGCCAAAACCTTTAAAATTTGCGAAGTTCCAAGACATTTATGAGCTTGTTATTTAATAACTATTAGAACGTCATTGTCTTCAAAAGCGAACCGTATCAAAAAGGATAAAAACCGCCGTAAAAAGGAAGAACTTCTCATTTCTTTTCGATCTTATTTCGATGTTACTTTATTGAGACAAGCACGGACCTGGGTACTTCTCAAATTACCAACCTGCGTTTAGCGCATCAAACTAACAAATGCAAAACTTTAATTGTCAGGAAGAACTTTGTAATCGTTATCTCATTGTTTGGGCAAAACTAGTGATATTTTTGATTATTAAAAAGAAAACAATAATATATTGTTATATCATCATCTTTTTTAACCATTTTTAATAATTTATAGAGAAAAAAAATCATCATTTTGCCCTTTGGTTCGGCCGTCAGGGGATTAACAGTGCCAAAACCTTTAAATTTTGCAAAGTTCCAAGACATTTCTGAGCTCGTTATATAATAACTATTAGAACGTTATTGTCTTCAAAAGCAAACCATAACAAAGAGGATAAAAACCGCCATAAAATGGAAGAACTTCTCACTTCTTTTCGATCTTATTTCGATGATACTTTATTGAGACAACCACGGATTCTGGCTGGGTACTTTTCAAATTACCAACCTGCGTTTAGCGCATCAAACTAACAAATGAAACAACTTTAATTGTCAGGTAGAGCTTTGGAATCGGTATCTCATTGATTGGGAAAAACTAGTGATATTTTTTATTGTTAAAAACAATATATTGTTATATCATCATCTTTTTTAACCATTTTTAATAATTTAGAGAGAAAAAAACATCATCATTTTGCCCTTTGGCTCGGCCATCAGGGGGTTAACAGCGCCAAAACCTTTAAATTTTGCAAAGTTCCAAGACATGTCTGTGCTCGTTATTTAATAGCTATTAGAACGCCATTGGCTTCAAAAGCGGTCTGTAACAATGAGGATAAAAACCGCCGTAAAAAGGAAGAACTTCGAGCTTATTTCAGTGTTACTTTATTGAGACAAGCACGGACCTGGGTACTTCTCAAATTACCAATCTGCGTTTAGCGCATCAAACTAATAAATTAAACAACTTTAATTGTCAGGAAGAACTTTGTAAACGGTATCTCATTGTTTGAGAAAAACTAGTGATATTTTTGATTCTTAAAAAGAAAACAATAATATATTGTTATATCATATCTTGTTAAACGTATCTTTGCTTGACGCTGCCCCCTTTTAATAATTATTTCATTGTTCAGTCAATGTTTATTTTCACTTTTCCCTTTTATAATTTATTAACATTCTCTCTTATGTCATCACAAAGTATACACCTTCTTTAACAGAGCCAAAACCTTTAAAATTTGCAAAGTTCCAAGACATTTATGAGCTCATTATTTAATAGCTATTAGAACGTCATAGTCTTCCAAAGCGAACTGTAACAATGAGGATAAACACCGCCGAAAAAAGGAAGAACTTATTTCTTTTCTATCTTATTTAAATGATACTTTATTGAGACAAGCACGGACCTGGGTACTTCTCAAATTACCAACCTGCGTTTAGCGCATCAAACTAACAAATGAAAAAATTTAATTGTCAGGAAGAACTTTGTAATCGGTATCTCATTGTTTGGGAAAAACTAGTGGTATTTTTGATTGTTAAAAGAAAACAATAATATATTGTTATATCATCTCTTGTTATACATCTCTTTGATTGACGCTGCCCCTTTTTAATCATGATATCATTGTTCAGTCAATGTTTATTTTCTGTTTTCACTTTTATAATTTATTAACATACACTCTTACGTCATCACAAGGTATACACCTTCTTTAACAGAGCCAAAACCTTTAAAATTTGCAATATTCCAAGACATTTCTGAGCTCGTTATTTAATATCTACTAGAACGTCATTGTCTTCAAAAGCGAACCATAACAAAGTGGATAAAAACCGCCATAAAAAGAAAGAACTTCTCATTTCTTTTCGATCTTATTTCGATGATACTTTATTGACACAAGCCCGTACTCTGGGTGCTTCTCAAATTACCAACCTGCGTTTAGCGCATCAAACTAACAAATGAAACAACTTTAATTGTCAGGTAGAGCTTTGGAATCGGTATCTCATTGTTTGGGAAAAACTAGTGATATTTTTGATTGTTAATAAAAAAACAATAATATATTGTTATATCATCTATTGTTAAACATCTCTTTGCTCGACCCTGCCCCCTTTTAATCATTATTTCAATGTTCAGTCAATGTTTATACTCACATTTCACTTTTGTATTTTGAAATTACGTCATCACATGGTATACAACTATTTTAACAGCGCTAAAACCTTTAAAATTTGCAAAGTTCCAAGACATGTCAGAGCTCGTTATTTAATAGCTATTAGAACGTCATTGTCTTCAAAAGCGATCTGTAACAATGAGGATAAAAACCGCAGTAATAAGGAAGAACTTCTCATTTCTTTTCGAACTTATTTCAGTGTTACTTTATTGAGACAAGCACGGACCTGGGTACTTCTCAAATTACCAACCTGCGTTTAGCGCATCAAACTAACAAATTAAACAACTTTAATTGTCAGGAAGAATTTTGTAAACGGTATCTCATTGTTTGAGAAAAACTAGTGATATTTTTGATTGTTAATAAGAAAACAATAATATATTGTTATATCATCTCATGTTAAACATCTCTTTGATTGACGCTGCCCCCTTTTAATAATGATATCATTGTTCAGTCAATGTTTATTTTCACTTTTCACTTTTATAATTTATTAACATACACTAATACGTCATCACAAGGAATACACCTTCTTTAACAGAGCCAAAGCCTTTAAAATTTGCAAAGTTCCAAGACATTTATGAGCTCGTTATTTAATAGCTATTAGAACGTCATTGTCTTCAAAAGCGAACTGTAACAATGAGGATAAACACCGCCGTAAAAAGGAAGAGCTTATTTCTTTTCCATCTTATTTCGATGTTACTTTATTGAGACAAGCACGGACCTGGGTACTTCTCAAATTACCAACCTGCGTTTAGCGCATCAGACTAACAAATGAAACAACTTTAATAGTCAGGAAGAACTTTGTAATCGGTATCTCACTGTTTGGGAAAAACTAGTGGTATTTTTGATTGTTAAAAGAAAACAATAATATATTGTTATATCATCTTTTTGCTCCACCCTGCCACCTTTTAATCATTATTTCATTGTTCAGTCAATGCTTATTCCCACTTTCCACTTTTATAATTTACAAACATACACTCTTATGTCATCACATGGTATACACCTTCTTTAACAGAGCCAAAACCTTTAAAATTTGCAAAGTTCCAAGACATTTCTGAGCTCGCTATTTAATAGCTACTAGAACGTCATTGTCTTCAAAAGCAAACTGTGACAATGAGATAAAAACCGCCGTAAAAAAGAAAAACTTCTCATTTCTTTTCCATCTTATTTCGATGTTACTTTATTGAGACAAGCACGGACCTGGGTACTTCTCAAATTACCAACCTGCGTTTAGCGCATCAGACTAACAAATGAAACAACTTTAATAGTCAGGAAGAACTTTGTAATCGGTATCTCACTGTTTGGGAAAAACTAGTGGTATTTTTGATTGTTAAAAGAAAACAATAATATATTGTTATATCATCTTTTTGCTCCACCCTGCCACCTTTTAATCATTATTTCATTGTTCAGTCAATGCTTATTCCCACTTTTCACTTTTATAATTTACAAACATACACTCTTATGTCATCACATGGTATACACCTTCTTTAACAGAGCCAAAACCTTTAAAATTTGCAAAGTTCCAAGACATTTCTGAGCTCGCTATTTAATAGCTACTAGAACGTCATTGTCTTCAAAAGCAAACTGTGACAATGAGATAAAAACCGCCGTAAAAAAGAAAAACTTCTCATTTCTTTTCCATCTTATTTCGATGTTACTTTATTGAGACAAGCACGGACCTGGGTACTTCTCAAATTACCAACCTGCGTTTAACGCATCAGACTAACAAATGAAACAACTTTAATAGTCAGGAAGAACTTTGTAATCGGTATCTCACTGTTTGGGAAAAACTAGTGGTATTTTTGATTGTTAAAAGAAAACAATAATATATTGTTATGTCATCTTTTTGCTCCACCCTGCCACCTTTTAATCATTATTTCATTGTTCAGTCAATGCTTATTCCCACTTTTCACTTTTATAATTTACAAACATACACTCTTATGTCATCACATGGTATACACCTTCTTTAACAGAGCCAAAACCTTTAAAATTTGCAAAGTTCCAAGACATTTCTGAGCTCGCTATTTAATAGCTACTAGAACGTCATTGTCTTCAAAAGCAAACTGTGACAATGAGATAAAAACCGCCGTAAAAAAGAAAAACTTCTCATTTCTTTTCAATCTTATTTCGATGTTACTTTATTGAGACAAGCACGGACCTGGGTACTTCTCAAATTACCAACCTGGGTTTAGCGCATCAGACTAACAAATGAAACAACTTTAATAGTCAGGAAGAACTTTGTAATCGGTATCTCACTGTTTGGGAAATACTAGTGGTATTTTTGATTGTTAAAAGAAAACAATAATATATTGTTATATCATCTTTTTGCTCCACCCTGCCACCTTTTAATCATTATTTCATTGTTCAGTCAATGCTTATTCCCACTTTTCACTTTTATAATTTACAAACATACACTCTTATGTCATCACATGGTATACACCTTCTTTAACAGAGCCAAAACCTTTAAAATTTGCAAAGTTCCAAGACATTTCTGAGCTCGCTATTTAATAGCTACTAGAACGTCATTGTCTTCAAAAGCAAACTGTGACAATGAGATAAAAACCGCCGTAAAAAAGAAAAACTTCTCATTTCTTTTCCATCTTATTTCGATGTTACTTTATTGAGACAAGCACGGACCTGGGTACTTCTCAAATTACCAACCTGCGTTTAGCGCATCAGACTAACAAATGAAACAACTTTAATTGTCAGGGAGAACTTTGTAATCGGTATCTCATTGTTTAGGGAAAACTAATGATACTTTTGTTTGTTAAATATTAATAATAATATATTGTCATATCATCTCTTGTTAAACATATCTTGCTCGACAATCTCCCCTTTTAATCCTTTTATCATTGTTTAGTAAATGGTTATTTTAAAACTACTTTAGACGTGTTTGTGCAAAACTTTTTTACAAAACTGCAATTTACAAAACTTTATACTTTAAGAAAACATTTAAATATACTTAAAATTGAATACTTAAATATGAGACATAAGATGCATATTTGGTCCACTGCTCAGAGGATAAATTTTTAGTTCAATCAGTCAAATTATCATTTGTAATTTCACAATTTCTCAGTTACCAAAGTCTTACATAATGACCTCTTTTAGTTTCCGAGATTTCGTTTATTCATTGATATTGATTGATAACAGGATAATAGACACTGAAATCAGTCATGCAGGCAATTTCTTTAATTCGAAGCCAAATAGAGGCTAATTGAAATGACCTTCCCTCTGTACACAATTGAAATTCTTTTAGCAACAAAGTTGTAAATACTTAATTAAATTTCAAAAATTCAAACTAATTGTATATATATGCATAAAGAAATTTTTTAAACATATATTAGCTATAGTAAATGAAAGTTGAAAAGTCATTTGATTTAAATTAATTTGGTAGCACGTAATATATGGAAAAAAAATTATCATCTCTTTTCTTTTCTGATATTCGTTTCTCTGGCTGTTTTTAACATTTATTAAGATCACTTGTTTACAAGCCGGAATTCTTTCGACGAGGACAAAATCTAGCCACAAAAGAGAACGTCAGCACTAACAACCCCTCTTACGTATTTACCAAAAAACGTTTATCGCATCAAAACAAAAAGTGAAACAAGTTTCACTGTTAAGAAGTGCATTTAGATCGTTATCTTATTGTTCCGGAAATATTATTGATATTTTTAATTGTTAAAAAAAATATGTATTGTTACAGCTAGTAAAATATAAACACAACTAATTTTATGTAAAGTGAAAAATGTAAATAAAAGAAGAATATGAGGCATTTTTCGTGTAAAGATATTTTAATGCAATAAAATCCATATAATTTTTTCCTTAATAATTAATTAAGAGTGTCAAAGGAAAAAAGTGGTAAAATCAAAAAATATATCGAAACAAAAATATGGATTGTATCTAAAAAATACTTTGTAAAGAAAAAAATTTTCACCAATCATAATTTTCTTCCTATGCATTTTGTAAAATACATGTATTTTTCTTAATTGCAGTGGTACTTTGTTTTATTATTTTTGTCTCAAAAAGAATTTAAAACTGTACAGTAATTGAAAAATATTTTCCATGTACTTAGTGTACTTTTTTGTTACACTAATATACGAAAAAATAGTTAATAATTTATAAAAAAAAATTTCCAGTAAATAAAGAAGTATTTAATTTTTGTTTACATAACTCATAAGCATCTAAAATAGATCGCATATAAACATTTTAAAAGTCCTTCCGGCCAGTGCCGGGAGGAAGAGGTAGCTTTCATTTTCCTTATTTTAAAAAGCCAACTCATATTATTCAAACACACGAAGCTCAATTTAGTGGAAACCGAATATAGGATATTCAATACTAATTTTTATCAATACTAAATCATTATGAATGAGAATTTCGCGAAATTAGTCAGCTTTATCCAAGCTGCTTTTATTTACAGTAAGTTATATTTGGCTGCCAAATTCGGCGATTTCTTAAAGTTCCTGCAATTTTAAGACAACATGGTGGATGAGAATAACCAGTGAACTTGGTCGAGACCTTAGTAATTGCTGTGCACATGCTCACTCACATCGGAATCGGTTGACATATACGAGTGCTGTCGCAGGCAAAAAATAAGATTTTTCAAAATGTCACCCGCATTAGAAATTGAAACTGCTATATCTGAGCCATTTTTTAAGATAAAGACAAACAAAAATGCTCGTGAATGCTTATAACAAGGTCAAATACTTAAGAAAGAAACCTTTTTCAATTTCTAATTTTTTTGCACCTCACTTTAAATATAATTTTATTCAATTTAATGGCCGCCATTTTGAAACAAGATGGCTGATGAAGCTGGCCAGCGAACTTGGTTGAGATATTGATGTATACTATCCACATACCTTCTTCCATCGAAATAGGCGAATACGTGTGTTATCGCGTGACAAATACAAGATCGTTTCAAAGTGTTAGCCATGCTAGAAATTTAAAGTGCTATAATTCAACTATTTTTTAAGATATAAACAAAAGAAGAAATTTTCAGAAACAAAAACTGCTCCAGAATCTTTGTATCAAGGCCAAACACAAAAAAAATTTTTTTTTTCATTTTCAAATTTTTTAATACTTCATTTTAAATTTTAAATTACTTTTTTTTAAAATGGCAACCCTTTTGAAACAAGATGGCAAATGAAGCTGGCCAACGAACTCGGTCGAGACATTGGTATGTACTATGTACAGACCAAGTTACATCCAAATTGGTTCATAAATACGCCTGTTATCGCGTGACAAAAATCAGGTCGTTTTAAAATGTCAGCCATAATAGAAATTCAAAATGCTATAACTCAGCCATTTTTTAAGATATAGACGAAACAAAAACTGCTCCCGAATCTTTTTATCAAGCTCAAACACATCAGAAAAAAATATTTTTTCAATTTTCAATTTTTTGGTACCACATTTCAAATTTAAGTTTTTCTTAAAAATTTAAATGGCCGCCATTTTTAAACAAGATGGCGGATGATGCTGGCCAACGAACTCGGTCGAGACATTGGTATGTACTATGTATAAACGAAGTTACATCCAAATCGGTTCATACATACGCCTTTTATCGCGTGACAAAATTCAGGACGTTTCTAAATGTCAGCCACGCTAGAAATTCAAAATGCTATAACTCAGCCATTTTTTAAAATATAGACGAAACAAAAACTGCTCCGGAGTCTTTGTATAAAGGTCAAATACATAAGAAAAAAATATTTTTCCATTTTCAATTTTTTGGTACCACATTTCAAATTTTAAATTTTTAAACAAATTTTAAATGGCCGCCATTTTGAAACAAAATGGCGGATGAAGCTGGCCAACGAACTCGGTCGAGAAATTGGTGTGTACAATGTACACACCGAATTACATCCAAATCGGTTCATAAATACGAGAGTTACAGTGTGACATAGGTCATATATATATATATATATATATATATATATATATGGATATATATATATATATATATATATATCAATTTTGAACGGAGGGTGGTTTCGGGGTCTGGGGGTCATGATCGATGAAAATATACCAAAATTTTTTGAAATCGCTTTCCTCCGAACGGCTGCAATAGGTAGCTTTTTGTAATGAAAGCTACCTAATATTTAAACACGCTTCAAAATTTATATATTTAACCACCTGTTTGCTTTAATAATCTCTAGTTCTTAAGGAATATCCACACAACCTATTCGCCTGACTTTCAATCTACAACTGACGACTGGGAAAGGTTTTTACTTAATGAATTTTTCTTCATTGTTGAAAATTAATTGTTTATTTGAAATTCATTGTTGTTTCACATTGTAACCATAAACAAGTAATCGCTGTTACGTCATCAGTTTTAAAATTTTTTGCATGCTTTTGTTGAACTTGTTTCATGTATGCGATATGTATGTGCTTTGTAATGCATAGTTATACCTTCGCAGAACTTTTAAATGCGTAATATTTCTAGGACACATTATAATGATAAAAAAAAGGAAAGGAATATAGCTTTTGGCATGCTTTCATTCATTCTAGACATTATATATAACGTACATTCTACAACTGACGACTGGGATGAATTGCACTTACTAAAGAAATTTTCTTCATTGTTGAACAATCATCACTTATTTTATTTTCATTGTTGCATTGCGCATTTATATTTAAAAATCAACCATTCTTACGTCATGTTTCGACAATTTTCTCATAATGTAGTAAGTTGTTGTTTTACATTATAACAATAAACAAGTAATCGCTGTTATGTCATCAGTTTCGAAATTTTTTGCATGGTTTTGTTGAACTTGTTTCATGTATGCGATATGTATGAGCTTTGTAATGCATAGTTATACCTTCGCAGAACGTTTAAATGCGCAATATTTCTGGAACACATTGAAATTATAATGAGAAAAAAAAAAGTAATATAGCTTTTGGCACGCTTTCATTCATTCTAAACGAAGGGCGAAAGTTGTTTTATAGACAAACTATACGCACGACGTTCCATTTTACATTTGACGATTGGGATAAATTTTTACTCATTGAATGACAATGTGCATTGGAGATAATTTATTTTTCACTTGGAATTCATTATTGTTTACAATGACTGAAAAAATAATTATTATTGAGTCATAAGTACTAGCATTGTTTTCATTAATTCAAAAGTTCTCGGCCCTTTTTTCGGTACTTTTCGGTTAGCCGGGCGCCAGTATTATATATACATATTTATATACATACATATATGTAAATATACGTATATATACATATACATATATTGTATGTATACACATATATACATGTATATATATATATATATGTATATATACATACATGTATATATACATATATATGTGTAAATAACATTGGCGCCCGGCTAACCGAAAAGTACCCTTTTTTCTTAGACATTTTGCAATATATCTAACATATTTGCACTCTAAGCACAATTAAGACACTATTTTACGGACAACCTACACATTTGCAATACATTATGTATCATTTACATTCTAAAACAGACGACTGGGACAAATTTCACTTATTGAATAAATTTTCTGCATTGTTGAACAATCATCATTTATTTGAGTTTCATTGTTATATTGCGCCTCTATATTTAAAAATAAACCATTCTTACGTCATGTTTCGACACTTATCTCATAATTTAGTAAATTCTGCCCATTTTCAAATAGAAATTTAAAGATCTAAAGAATTGAGTGTTTTTCAATCGGACAGTTTTTTCTCGGCATATTTTCTTCCTCCCCGCCTTGTCTTCTGGGATGATGCACCAAATAAAAACCAGGGTAAATTACGCATTAAACGGAGGTTATGCGTCAGAAAAATAAAGATAGGATGTTTAGAATAAAATATAAACAGAATTAATTTTGTGTTCATTGGAAAATGTAAATAAAAGAAAAATATTAGGAATTTTTCGTGTAAAGATCTTTTGAAGTAATAAAATATATATTTTTTTCTTTATAATCCTAAGAGTGTCGAAGAAAAAAAGTGGTAAAATCGGAAACTGAAAAATGAAGAATTTCCTGATGTAATAAAATGTAAACATTAAAAGATATATCGAAACAAAAATATTGATTTTATCTAAAAAATACTTTGTAAAGAAAAAAAAATTTCACCAATCATAATTTTTTTTCCTATCTATTTTGTAAAATGCATATATTTTTCTTACTTTCACTGGTACATGTTTTATTATTTACGTCTCAAAAAAAAATTTAAAATTGTATAGAAATTTAAAAATGTTTTTCATGTAATTAGTGTAATTTTTTGTTACGCTAATATACGAAAAATTAGTTAAATATTAATTTATAAAAAAAAGTGTTTACGAGTAAATAAAGAAGTATTTAATTTTCTGTTTACATAACTTATTTGCATCTTAAATAAATCGTACATAAATATTTTAATATTTACCATACACTTCAAAATTTAAATATCTAACCACCTGATTACTTTAATGTAATAATCTCTAGTTCTTACAGAATATCCCCACAACCTACTCGCCTGACTTTCAATCTACAACTGACGACTAGGAAGGGCTTTCACTTAATGGATTTTTTTTCATTGTTGAAAATTAATTGTTTATTTCAAATTCATTGTTGTTTCACATTGTAACAGCAAACAAGTAATCGCTGTTGCGTCATCAGTTCGAATTTTTTTACATGCTTTTGTTGAACTTTTTTCATGTATGCGATATGTATATGCTTTGTTTACGCAAGCTTTACCTTCGCAGAACGTTTAAATGCATAATATTTCTACGACATATTAAAATTAAGATTTTAAAAATTATATGAAAGGAATATAGCTTTTGGCATGCTTTTATTCATTCTAAACGAAGGAAGAAAATAATTTTATGCACAATAAAAAAAACGCACGATGTTCCATTTTACACTTTACGATTCTGATAAATTTTTACTAATTGAATGACAATGTGCGTTGTTGAAAATTAATTTTTCATTTGCAATTCATTATTGTGTTACGTAGTCACATTAATAAAAAAATAATCGTTATTGGGCCATATCAGCCGTTTTTCTGATAAATTCGAAATTTCTCGGCCTTTTTTATTATTTTTTTGGTAATGTATCACATTCTAAGCACAATTAAAACACAATTTTATAGAAAACCTACACATTTTCAATTCATTATGTATGACTTACATTGTACAACTGACGACTGGGATGGATTTCACTTACTGAATAAAGTTTCAGCAATGTTGAACATTGATTATTCAACTGAGTTTCATACAGTACGAATTTATATTTAAAAATCAAACATTCTTACGTCATGTTTTAACTTTATTCTCACAATTTAGTGAATTCTGCCCATTTTCAATTAGAAATTTATCACTTCGCTAGTCGTGTGTTTTTTCAAACAAGTGTGGTCGTGCTGCATCTGCCAGATGCACTAGTAGTATATATTTTTAATATTAATAAATAAAACAGGTAAAAAACTCAATTTTAAGAAGAAAAAATAACATTAAAGCTAATCCTTTAATATTATAAATATATTTTATGGTTTATATAAGAATTAATGCATTAAAATATATATTAGAATTCTGTGCGGTATTTTATAAATTCTTTCACAGACCTGTGATTGTTCCTCAAGTATTTTTTAAATTTCTTTGAAGTTCGCAAATTTTTCCTTTTATGGAATTTCTCACAATCAGTTCATGAATCCGTCTGTTGTTTCGTGCTATTCTAAATAAAATTCTATGTCTGAAAACTGATGCTTGTACAGGAGGAAAGATTGCAAAAGAGAGACTGGCAGTACTTTTATGATGTAATATATTGGGAGAATTTGAAAAATCAGTTGTAATCGGAAAATCTGCCAAGCCACAATGTTTTGGGAATATGGACATAAAAAACTACCGGTGATGTGGAAAAATAATAAAAAATCTTGGATGACAAATTAAAATTAAATTAAATTATTTATTATTAATTTAATTAAATTTAAATTAAATTATCAGCAAAGTTATATGCAACATGCTTATATACATAACTGCACAAGTCCCACTATGCTTAAGTACTTGTGTAGCTAACAAATTAAATACCCCTCCCCACTTTTTTAAAATTATTTGTTTAGAATTTAGATATGACAATAAAAAAACAGATTGTACCACTGACTAGCAGATGTCATAAAAAATTATAATAAGAAATTTACAGCAAATTTTCTGAAATGTAAAGTGGGTGGTCTGGGGGGGGGGGTTCCCTTCTGGTATTTTTATGCGTTTTTTCACGATCATTTAACGAAATATGAGTTTTCCCGCGATCTGTTGGCGATGCTTGCGTTTCTTTCGCGATCCTTTGACTAAATGTGCGTTTTTTTCGCGATCTTTTGACAAAATTAATTTTTTTCCCGCGATCTTTTGACAAAATTTGCATATTTTTGTGATTCTTTGACAAAATTTGCTATTTTGTGACGATATTTGCGTGTTTTGCGATTTATTGACGAAATTTGCGTTTTTTCCGCGATCAGTTGACGATATTTCCGTTTTTACCGCGATCTATTGGCGATGTTTGCGTTTCTTCGGCGATCCTTTGACGAAATGTGCGGTTTTTTCGCGATCTTTTGACTTCCGGATGACTTCGGAAAAATTCGTATTTTTCTGCGATTTTTTGACGATATTCGCGTTTTTTGGGATCTATTGGCGAAATCTGCGTTTTTTCGTCGGAAGATCACAGAAAGAAAACTTAAATTTCTTTAATCGCGGTAAAGAAATGCGAATTTCGTCAAAGGATCGCAGTAAAAAGAGCAGATTTCGTCAAAGGATTCCGACAGAAAAACATGAATTTCATCAAACGACCATATAAAAAAATATGTGAATAACCGTGAAATGATTGTAGAGAAAAATCGTGAATTTCATCAAAATTTACAGTGAATTGATCTTGCAAAAGATTGAAACCGGGTTTCTTTCATCAAAAGAACACGGCGAAACGAGAAGAAACTCTAAATATTGTATAAAATATGCAGAGGAAAAAATTTACTATATTGAGCTGAAAGATTGAAACAGGATTTTTTACGAATTTCAAGAAATGGCCAGTAAAAAACGCTAAAAATAGCATAAAAAATTCGCAAATATTTCAAAAATAGCTGTAGGTTTTCAGGATTCCTTTTGCTAATGTAGAAAATTCGTCGCGAAATGCGAAAAAAAAAACTGACTCATAAAAATTAAGAAAACTGTCAAAATCAAAAATTCTAACACTGATTTTAAGGTACATAATTTCAGATGTGGTGGTGTCTTCCTATCAAATCTTATAGCTCTCTTCAGGAAACATCACAAACACACCAACATCCATGTTTATTATTATAATACGTGTAGCTTTTTAACAGAAAGAATATATATAGAACTAACTTTTGAAAAATCTGGTTAATCCGAACCAAACTTGCAGGAATCTAAACTCAGTCCAAATGGTCCGAACCGACAAAAAGATAAGAGTTAACACGATTTGCAGTGCAAACAATAGAAACCAACCAACCTCCAGATTAATCTGAATTGTGTGCTACCATTTCTCATTTTCAAAGTTTGGCAGGTCTGTATTTTTTTCCTCTCAGTGTCTTTGAAAATATCATTTCTCATTTTAAGAAAATTTTGCTTTTGACCATTTTCAGAAGTTGCTCTTTTCTGCAGATGTCCAGGGAATTTGTTATATATTTTCAAAACTAGAAGATAACATTTCATGCTTTAAAAGAATGAGGGGTGGGTGCATGCTTCAAATTATTATTGGCTTTCACAGGAGCTTTTGGTCAAAATAAAAAAAATCAATGTATCTAAATCAAGGTTGGGTTTTAAACGTCCAAAACTAGTTTTTGACGTGACATAGGTTTAAACCGTCAAAAATACAAATATTTAAGGACACTCAGAACAAAAGGAAAAAATGGTGTCAGGAAATTTACTTAAATTATTTGGTGCAGCTCTGTATGTGATCCATAAAATTTATACGTCCTTCCCCTATGCTAAAATCTTTACCTTATCTTACCTTCAAAAATGTTTTGAACCAATGAGAATCAACGGAAATTTACTATTTTTGTTCAAGGATTCTAATGGGTCAACATTCTGAAGGTAAGAGGCAGGTCTCATTTTTCGGAGTCCGAGCATTTTGTGTCACCCGATTCGAGGGCTAACGAAAAAGAAAGTCCATCGCGATGCTTTAAGGGGGTCAAGGACACAAAAATCTTCAAATTTTGCGGAAACATTTTATTTCATAAAAAATTTCTCTGTTTTTTCCTGATTAAAATGACATTTAAATCATGTTTCTATCTGAATTAGAATAAAAAATATTAATTTTTTCGTTTTGGTTTGTTTTCAAAATCTAGCTTTCATGCAATGGCTGTCATGCAAACGACTTCTTGTAAAAATGCATTTTCCTTCATGATAGGTTGGTTTTTTACCGTTTCTCGTATTTAAATTCTTATAACTCGAGAACCGTTAAAGATGCAGGGTTCAAACTTGGAACATATCTTTTTCTATTGTTTTACTTTAATATTGATTCAGCATATTTGAAAAAAATACTGACTTTTGAAAATATGATTTTTTTTTAAAAGTTGCATCACTGTTTTTGAAATTTTTTCGTTAAATATTTTTAATTTTTCTATAAATTAATATTTTTAAAAATGCTGAATCAAAATTAAAACTTATATATTTCTGCTTATTTAAATGAAAAAAAAATTGGAATTCTATAAATAATCTTTCGAGTTATAACGATTTCAAATTACCCCACCTTTTTAATAAATTTTAAATTTAATTTTTTTTTAATCCTAAAAAGTTTTATCACGTGATTTTGTTTACAAATGATAAGATTAACCATTGCAAAAAAATTCAGAATTTTAACCCAATAAATAAAAGTTATTTTAAAATGTGTCCCGGATCCCTTTAAGCGGATCATTTTTACAGACCGCTGAAGTCACGTGATGCTCGAATGCACCAATGCAGGTTTGTGAAAATAGTATCACTCCACTCTAGCGGTCTGTAAAAAAAGATACGTGGAATGTAGCCAGTCCTTTTCGTTAGCCTCCGTCCGATACCGAAAGCAAGAAGTAGAGAATTGTTAATGACATTTTAAAATTGTATCAAGATTCTTTTTCTCATTGAAAAATCTCTTCTCTATAGAAATAAGAATGAACCTTAAATTCTCTCTCAGGACAACGTTTCGTGCTTTTCATGTACCGGAAAATATGTTTAAAATAGCAAAATTTGTTAGTTATGGCCAACCACTGCCAGAAATCTGCAAAAGTCACAATTATTAATGTTTTAAAACATCATAGTTCAAGAGACGTGAATTCTGTCTTCCAGTTACTCTGGAAAAGGACTTCAAACGGAAAGCGAGGATAGATAAAGAATATCTCACGGCTTCTTTATGTCACTAACACTGACTTTTCAAAGGCTTCAAAATATTTCTTCTTATATTTTACCAATAAAATTCATTTTCCTTTCCTATTGATTTTTCAAGTATTGTAAAAGATTTAAAAAAAATTAAACTACATTCTTGTTTCTCAAATGGCAAGGTTTTTTTTTTCATTTTTAGGTGCGGTCGTAATTTTATAAATACTTAGAACCTTTAGTCGACTTCTAGTCCGTTCGTCCGTCTGTCCGCACAGAAAATATATAGAATCGTTGCTAAATTTTGTCTAGTCATTTCTAATTTTGTGAAAATCGAATCAAAACTTAAAAAGATACTAATAAAATTTTCCTCGTTCTATTAAATCCTATCATACGTAATGAATTCAATGATATCACATGATAGATTATAATACTAGTTTGCTATGGAGATGACGTACTATTTAAGATGGAGTCTTATTATTTCCGCATCACTGAATTTAATGTATAGAATCGTAGTGAATTTTGTATTCATGCATTATTGCATAAGAGTGCAACAACTATTGCACCAAGATTTGAATATTTATAAAACAAGTTATAGTGCTAACGTATCTCATTTCCCATATTTGACATACAATTTCTGACGAATTTATTTTTTTTTTCAATTTGTGAAAAAAACGAAATTTGCACTTTAACACTTTAAATTTATCGTGCCCGGGCCTGAGCTACGAGATTAAAGTGTAATTTGTAAATGTTTTTATCTTAGTGGCGGTCCATAAATGATGTCACACTTTTTTTTCAATATTTTTGACCCCCTCCCCCCATTTGTCACAAAATGTCACACTTCGCCATACCCCCCCCCCCATTGTCACATGTCACGCTATATTACATAAGCATATACTTGCAGTTCAGAAACAACTCACTACGTTATAGATCATATTTCAAACTTTATTTTTAAACTTTAACTATGTGTTTTAACGACATTGGTGAGCATAATAATAAAAATGATTCATGTACTTATTTTGTATGAAATAAGATTAAGGTTTATAACGAAAACATAATTAATATACAATAGTAGTAAAATATCAATACGAAAGAGCAGTTGAAAACAGTCGCATTTTGGAATTTGAAATGGAATTTAATATATTTGGCTTTAAAACTACTTTATAAACACAAAATACTTTAATTTCAAAATAACTTCAAAATTTAATCTGCTGATTTTTAATGCTTTTATTTTAACCAAAATGTGTGATGTCACATTTCTTCTTACCCCTCCCACCCCTTGTCACAAACTGTCACAATTTGACGAGCCCCCTTCCTCTCCTCCAAGCGTGACATCATTTGTGAAAGGCCCCTTATAAGGATTTCTTTCTTTTTTTTCCCCCTTGCAATTTTTACAGTGCACACTAACACTAAAACTGGAACAATAAATACCTCATAACTCACCAAAAAATGTTTGACTTGATATAGAAATAAAACCATACCATCCGTTACCATCCAACTCCATTTATATCAAAATAAATCATTTTATATTACGTCCAAATTATCTTTTTCAGACCGTTTACCTTTTAAACTGCCGCATGTGAAAAAAATAGTCGATACTGCATTTTTTCTTCCATTATTCTTGAGTAATTGTTTATTTATTTTATCAAACTCAAAACAAATATTTTCCCCAAAGTGGAGAAAACTAACAAAAGCATTTTTAATAGGAAAGGAAACGTTGGTGGGAAAAAACAGCTTTCTTCGATAATTCACTTAGAGGAGCTATTTATAGAATAAATTTTGTTTTACTGTTTTATCACGTTCATAAGAAACTTAAAAAGAAAACAGTTTCCTAAACGAAAAAAAAAAAAAATAGTGGAAAGAATTACTCTCTTTTTTTTTTTTTTTTCCCATGATTGTTTAAATTATGTTAAGTGTAAAGTTTTTATACAATAAATAAAATTTAAGAAAGAAAAGCCAATCATGTGCTTTCTACGTTTACCTTAAAAACTCCATTTTAATAATTAAATAAAGCATCGAATGCATATTTGATTTGCTTTGATAACTATGTTTTTTATTTTATAAAGCTTTATGTGCGTGAGAAATGATAAGAAAACCAATTTTAAGTGTCTACGATCGTCACGTGACGAGATTTGCAAGCTAATGGTAAAACAATGGAAGCGTTCTTTGGACTATTCTTGTATAATATATTAATTTCAAATGCTAAAAGGTATTTATCAAATTAAAGGTACTGAAAAAGGTATAAAGCAGGAAATTTAAGTATAGAAAAAAAGGAGCATATAGCTGATATTAAATATAATAGAAAAACTCCAGCCTTAGCAAGATTTTATCAAGAAGAAACCATCCGAGTAAATTTCAATAAAAGTAAAATAATTTTCCCATCCAGACTATACTATCCATCCATTATAGTAGAAAACATACAGATTGTAACGCGCAAAAACTCAATATGTAACGATGCAGCATCATTTCACTTACCAAAAGTATGGCTTGATCTACTCAATGAATATGAAAATAAAATAAAATAAACATCCATATAAAATAAAAATGTAACGTGCTTAATATGAATATGTGGAAAACTGAATCATGGCATATCATAGACCGTGCAAATTTAGAATAGCTTTATTTGTTTTTGAAAATAACTCGGGGTGAGTCGAAACATGTCAACAGTCGATATACCGTGTTTTTACTGCTTTTAAATTTTTATTTACACATTTTAGCATTTGAAATTAATATATTATTACAAGATGTTATTTGCTATAGATTTCTTGTGTAAATTTCATTATTTTTAAATGATTCTTTATGATAGGATACTTGATATCGATGTTTAGCGTTCTATAATTCTACTGGTTTTTTTTTTTTTTTTTTTTCATTATTTTAGCTGCAGTTTCATTCTGAAAATACTTTTAATTTTGGAAAAACTATTGATTGCCTGCTTGCAAAAATGTAAGTGTCCACAGAAATAAACGACAAATGAATCGAACATGTGCAAAGATACAACATTAGACATGGAACTCAGATGTCCTATGCAAAAAGAATCATTTAAAAATATTAAAATTCAAGCGAGAGATTTGTAAAGAACGCCTCTATTTTCCCATTAGCTTCGAGTGACTAGTATAGGCTCTTAACCTTATGAATTCATGAAAATGTTATCTTCTAAAGCATTTTTTGTGAATTGTTTAAACTACGTCAGAAGATTAACATAATCATTTAATAAATTTTAGAAGGATTTTAGAAGGATTAAAGGATTTTGAAGGATTCATTAAATTTGAATTTATAGGGGTTTTATGCAATACTTATAACGCCACTCAAATCTTTTTATTTTAAATATTTTTCTTAGTATTTTGTAGAATTAGGAAATGTACAAAGATAATGTTCTTACAATAAAAATATTGAAATATTTCCGAATTGAAAAATACCCCCCCCCCCCCAAGGTCCCCCAACGCCAAGAAAGCTGAAAAGATGCAAAGGCAAAAGAAATCATCCTTTTAAAAATATTTTTGTTTTGTGTAAACAATAATGCTTTTGGAACAAGATAAAGTAAGGTATCTATAACTCCTTCTAAACTGCATTACAACTAATGAATGTAAAAAATCAATTTTATGACAAGTTCTTTTAATGATACTTATATGTACCGTCAGTAGATTAAGCGTTAAATGACGGAGTTGATTATAACATGCAGTCGGCATAAAAACACATTATGGAAAGAAGTGCTTGTTCGAGAAATATATATCTTGATTCATTCCAACGTGCTAATAATCCTAAAGAAAAAAAATAATGCTGCCAACTTTTCTATCTATAATTATGATAGATGTTTGTACGTTTGTGAGTGCGTGTGTATGCGGTTGTGTTCTGAAGAGACTGTTGTACCCAGAATTATAAGATTTGCTAAGAAGTTACTGGTATCAATGAAACTGTGCACCTCGAACTCAGTTTTTGGATTTTGTGATAATGAGGCGAGACATTAATTTAAGGGGGCCTCAGGGCTTGATAGATACCGAAAAACATGTAAACAGAGCTCTCGCTTCGAGTCCATAAAAAAACAGAAGTATTCAATGTAACTAATTTAAACTTTCTGATATTCTAAAGGTATATTTGCAGTCTTATAAAATTATAAAATGAAGAACTTCAATGCAATAAAATAAAAAAAATCCCTGCCGGCCCGGCCTACAGGCAGAGGTAGATTTCGAATTCAAATATACTAATTTCACAAACAAAAACTAAATCATGATTATAGATAAATCCACTTTAACAATTTTATCTGGCCGCTCTTGATGAGTTTTTATTTCATTTTCATATAATAGCTGGTTTTATCAGAATCATGTTAGGGCGGTATTAAAAAAAATACTTTTCCATGCTCAACAACTCGAAATTTTCTGGCATAATTCCAGATTCATTTTTAATAAAAAAAAATATGAAACTTGCTGACGTGATTTTTGAAGAGATTTATAAGCGACCTGTGTTTTTATTTTTTGTTCAATTAATTAAAACTTGATATATAAACAATTATTTTCTCAGAAGGACAGTATTTTTCGTTTCTAACACAATCGCTTCGGGAAATTCCGTTCAAAATGTCCACTTTAACATCATTTTTTGAAATATATTCTGCCTCTATCTAAAAATCGATGATTACGGTACATTATATAGTTTCTGAATAAGCGAATCTACCAATTAAATGCGTTTGAGAGCAAAAATGAATTTAAAAACCAGTCAGAAAATAAGCAGTTTGGATTTAAGCGCATCCTTAATACAATGATTTTTCCAACACAATCCGCTTCGGTAAATTCGGTTCAAAATGCCCTTTTTAACAGCATTTAAAAAAATATATTCTGCCCCTATCAGAAAATCGACCATTACGGTACATTATATAGTTTCTGAGTAAGAAAACGTACCAATTGGAAGCCTTTGAGAGCAAAAATGAATTGTAAAATGAGTCAGAAAATAAGCAGTTTGGATTTGAATACACCCTTACTAAGATCATTTTTTACTTCAACCGGTATGTATTTTTAATTTGTTTTTGCTCTAAGAATTGGTCCTATCCAAAACTTGCCTATATAGATGTTGTAGACAATATTAAGAAGATATATGATAAATTCATGGGGATTTTATATCTTTTGAATTGACGGAGTTATGGATTTTTTTCTTCTTCAAACCCCCTTTTTGTTTTCGTTTTTAAATTTTTTTTGCGGTACGAATTGGTCCTATCAAAAACTTGTGAATATAAAAGTTGTAGATAATGTTAAGGAGATTCATGTTAAAATTAATTGGATTTGATATCTTGAGAATTGACGAAGTTATGGATTTTTTTCTTCTTCAAACGCCCTTTTTGTTTTCGTTCTTAATTTTTTTTTTGCGGTACGAATTGCTCCTATCAAAAACTTGTGAATATAAAAGTTTTAGATAATGTTAAGGAGATTTATAATAAAATTAATTGAATTTGATATCTTGAGAATTGACGAAGTTATGAATTTTTTTCTCCCAAAAACCCTATTTTTTGCGCCCCTTGAGCCCACTTTTAACTTTATCAAAAATCTGTGATACATAAATTTTTGGCCCTATTTTTAGAAGTAATAAAAACTTTAAACTGATTTGATATGTACAAAAATTAAGAAGTTATGGGGGGTTTTCTGTTTTCACAAAACCCCTAACTATTTCCCTCCCCTTGGTCCGATTTTGCCCATTAACGAACTTGACCGAGATTTTATGCCCATTGATTTTATGTATCAGTTTGGACGAGATTGGTGCAGAATTACGAAAGTTATCGTGTCCAGAAGAAAGTGATATATATAGATAGATAGATAGATAGATAGATATATATATAAAGTTTTTTACTGAGGGTAGTTTTGGGTTCTAGGGGTCATGATCGGAGTAGATCTGCAAAAATTTTTCAGAAATTCCAACATAGGAACGATCCCAATAGGTAGTATTTCATACGAAATCTACCTAAAATGTAGCAAAATTTATATAACTCAATTTTCTAAAAAAAATTTAGGTGTCCCATCACCGTCCGTAAGATATCTTAACGTTGAATTGACATAAGAACCTAATTTTTGCTTTAAAAGGATCAGAAAACTTTATAGAATGAATTAAGGATATCACTCAACAGACACCTTAGTGAAAAAAAACCCTCAAATTTAAAAATTTTAAAAACCCTAAAAAAATACAATTTTTTTCATTAAAAATACTCAAAATATTAAACTATCTAAAATATATTAATTCATTCTATAGATAATAATGCAAAAAAAAAAAATAAATAAATAAATAAAAATAAAAAAAAAATTAAGACATTCTATCAAATAGTTTTTTTTTTATCTTACGGATAGTCGTCAAGTTTCAAGAAAGCGCAACTTAAAGTAGAACACGAGACTCTGAAGGATCAGGAAAAAACACACAGATCGGGGAAAAGTTTAGATGTTTTTATTCTTCTGCCAATAAAAATAGATTTCAAAGAACAAAGAGAAAAGAAAAATAAAAGAAGTAATGAAAAATGAGACTGGTTGATGTCCAATTTAATAGGTGCGGGTATGAAAGTGTTTGTTACATAAATGCTTATTACTCCGTTAAAAATGCAAATATTTTTATGCGGTTTTTTGCTCTGTGTTCAGCATTAATTGAATAATTAAAATGGATCATTAAAAAAACGAGTTTTTGAAAAGTTTTCATGTCTTGAGCCTCCTTAAAAATTTAATATATATCGCAAAATGGTAAGTTTCCATATTACTGTTAATTGTGTCTTCGCTTGTCCTGACTTTCTTCGGATCTTCATCCGATTCGGGAAAAGAGTCCGTTATATCTGTATTTTAAAATCGGAATCACAAGATTCCCCGTAGACTAACAAAAAAAAAAAAAAAAAAAAAAAAAAAATACATTGCTGTTCGTGGTACTTTTCCGGCTCTAACTGTATCTTTTGTATAATATAATTAATATGAAAAAATAATAATATTTACTATTTCAAATAGCTTTTCATTTTTTATTTTTCCATTTTTGCTAAAATTTTAAATTGCCATCCACGAGCCCAGCTTTAAAATACAAAAGCAAATAATACCCATTTATTTAGAGTACTTTTTCGTTTCTAAAAGTGTCCGCTTTTCAATATATATATATATATATATATATATATACCGGGTGTCCCAAAAAGGACTGACTGATTTTAAAATTCAATAACTTGCAAACGGTGACAGATATTGAAAAAATTCTTGCAGGAGGGTGATGTATAAAGTCAAAAGTTTTTTCCCTGTGATTCTGGATTTTAGTTCGAATTACAAACAATAGATGGCGATGAGAGCGGTAGGCACTCAGTCGAGGCCGAAACTGACGTCATTCAGCATTGATGCGAAAGGAGGAGATTAAGGCCGTGGAGTGGGTCTCGTTTGACAATGCTATCTTGCGCTTAGGGCCCGATTTTGAACCCAGTCGATATGATTTCGATTTTTTTGGCGTCAGCAGAACGATAGAGGAAAATAGTGTTTCCATGGAAACAACGTCTTGGAAATCGAAAGGCGCAACAACTTTCAAAATACCGTTTTTAGGGTTTCGCTCATCTGATATTCGTTTCGCTCCCCTGTCTGTCTGTCTGTCCGTCTGTCACAGAGCCTGTTCTCAGAAACTATACATGTTGGAGACTTGAAATTTTGCATACTTATAGTTGAACACCACACATCATACGAAAAATCATAAGATTTTGAAAAAGTCGTACATTTAACCCTTTGGGCTCCCACATGTGTATTTTAAACAATTTTTTCTAAGTGAGCCCCTCATTAGGTTCGAGGCGTGAAATTTTACATACTTATAGCTGAACACCTCACATCAAACGGAAAATCATAAAACTTTGAAAAAGTCGTACATTTAAACCTTTGTGCTCCCACATGTGTATTTTAAACAATTCTTTCTAAGTGAGCCCCTCATTAAGTTGGAGGCGGGAAATTTTACACACTTATAGCTGAACACCTCACATTAAATGAAAAATCATAAAATTTTGAAAAAGTCGTACATTTAACCCTTTGGGCTCTCACATGTATAATTTAAACAGTTCTTTCTAAGTGATCCCCTAATTAGGTTGGAGGCGTGGAATTTTGTATACTTACAGCTGAACACCTCACATCAAACGACAAATCATAAAATTTTGAAAAAGTCGTAAATTTAACCCTTTGGGCTCCCACATGTGTAATTTAAGCAATTCTTTCTAAGTGATCCCCTATTACGTTGGAGGCGTGAAATTTTGCATACTTATAGCTGAACACCACACATAATACGACAAATCATAAAATTTTGAAAAATAGTACATTTAACCCTTTGGGCTCCCACATACGTATTTTAGGTAATTCTTTCTAACTGAGCCCCTTATTATATTGGAGATTTGAAATTTTGCATACTTATAGCAGAACACCTGAGGTCAGGCGACAAATCATAAAATCTTGAAAAAGTCTTACGTTTAACCCTTTGAGCTACCACATATGTATTTTAAGCAATTCTTACTAAGAGAGCCCCTAATTAAGTTGGAGACATGATTTTTTTGCATACGTATAGCTGAATACGTCAGACCATACGGCAAATCGTAAAATTTTCAAAAAGTCTTATATTATTTACCCCTCCGGGCTCTAACTTGTGTATCTTAAGGGGTCTTGTACCTTTTAAACGCGTCGAAAATTAACGAAAAACTTCAAAGTTTGAATGAGTCTATCTTCAAAGCCTTTTTATGTATAACGATGAAATTTTGGATATTGATTAAACAGATTGTGCTGTGTAATATTCTACCATTAGAAATTTATTAACCCTTTACAGAATTTGTGTATTGTTGAAATCAAAATAGCTCTTTTTTTTACCCCATAAGTCATTGCGTGCATGATATCTTGAGAAAGTATGTATGGATTGGCATGAAATTCGGTAAAGATACTAAACATATATGGGTGTTTAAAATGATCTATTCTTAGGCTAAAATTATTTCATTAAGTATATAAAAAATATTTTTGTAAAAAAAAATAAAAAATTTGTATTTTTAATGGATAAAAATAGTCATAACTAAAAATATTACCATTGTAAATACTTAAAAGTAGATCATTTTAAACACACATATGTGTTTAGTATATTTACCAAATTTCATGACAATCCATACATACTTTCTCAAGATATCATGCCCGCAATGACTTATGGGGTAAAAAAAGAGCTATATTGATTTCAACAATACACAAATTCTGTAAAGGGTTAATAAATTTCTAATGGTAGCATATTACAAAGCACAATCTGTTTAATCAATATCCAAAATTTCATCGTTATACATAAAAAGGTTTTGAAGATAGACTAATTCAAACTTTGAAATTTTTCGTTAAATTTCGACGCGTTTAAAAGGTACAAGACCCCTTAAACAATTTTTCTAACCTTCGCCCTTATCACCCGGGGAGCACTTTTCCAACTTTTGCCGACAACCCTTTGATCATTCTTTCAAATTATGCACCATAGCCTTACATATTTTAGTTCCACTTTTGCCCGCCAGGGGTGCCTACTTATCTTGGGTGCTATCGGCCCAATCCCCTCGACTAATATATCTACGGATAGTATATAAAACGGAGTTTCGTTCGGATAGAGGTTTGTTTAGAACAGAGTGCACCCCTGGTTGCGAAATGTGGAACTAACAGATTTTTCAAAAGGATAAAGTGTTTTGAAAGGAATATTAAACGAAACCCCCTGTGCGATCTGTGATCACACTTACCCACAGGTTTATAATTGTTACATTCCAAGAATGTTAGAATATTTTTTAAACTGGATATCTTCTTTATCAATCAAATATTTTTTTCCCTTTTAAGACTTTCCAACATAGTTGAAAAGTGTTTATGCCCTCAGTTTGTCTGGTCGTCAGTCTTTCTTCCTTTTTTATATAATAGATCATATATAATGCAGAACAAACGATTTCGAGTACACTTCCTTTTATTGACGGAAATTGTTGAAGAGGAATTTTCAACTATGCTATGCGTTCCCTAACTGAACAAAACTTTTGTGCATACTATGAGTATATTTCAGATCTGTAGAATATATACAGGGCTGCACAAAAGAAATCGGATATTTTTCAAGCTATTGAATTCCCGAAATTGGGTTTTCAAATATGTTATTCTTCTCCCAAATGTTTTATTTAGAAATCATCTCTCACCTTATTAAACGGTGAAGTTTTGTTAAAGCAGTCTGAAAGTGTTTCATAATCAAAAGTATGCCGTTACATTATGGCCTATGAGAATAAATGGTTTACAGTCTATTTTAATGATGTTACACAATTTCAAATTTATTGAAATGGATCTAAAGTACTGTACTACACTTTTAAACACTACAAGAAGTTTACTATCGAACATTGTATGTGTTGAAATTATAATTCACTTTTAGGATCACTCAAAAGAATTTCATGATACGACGATATATTGAAGAAATTTTTATGGTGTATATTATTCATGCCACACTGTGAAAAACATAATAAAATTGATTTACATTTATGAAATTCACTAAAATACGCTTTCTGTATAATATGGAATGTAAATCATTTATTATTCGTTTACAGGGCCTCCAAAAAAAATTCATTTGCATAATGGTCTACAGGAAAAACTGTTTGCAGAGTATTTTATTTATGTTACACTATTTCAAATATAATGAAACACATATAAATTACTGAAGTTCACTGTAAGATACTTGTTTTATAATATAATGTGCATAACATTTATCGTTTATTTAAAGTGACGGAAAAAAAAAGATTTCGCTTACAGTACTGTATCCAGAGTACTGTCCATGAGTGATAATTGCTGGAAGTGCGCTTTCAGTTATTGTATGTGTTTTAAAAAATATCGTTGCGCATTACACGGTGTACATTATGCTATAGATCATACACAGGGCTACACAAAAATCCTAATCATTATCGAGTATGAGAATGAATTTATTAAAAGAGTTTTTTAACAGAGTTATGCATTTTAATAATATCATATACAGGTCTACGCTAAGAAATGAATACATGGCCGATGATGGATGATAATTTCTGGAATTGTTATTTCAAAAGCTTTAAGCATGTTTTTGTCTAGATTAATTTTAATTAATTATTTGACTTGTAAAAAATCTATATGTAATAAACAGGTCTATGGAAAAAAAAAGAACATGTTTCCGTGTATTAGAAGAAATTGCTGAATGTGAATTTTCAACTAAGTATTTTCTTATTAAACTAAATTTTTGCATACTATATAGAATATATACAATTTTACAGTTTCTATTACAGGGCTTCAACGAAAGAAGTGGAGTACTTTTTCGATTATGGATAATAGTTACTGAAATTTCGTCTTCAGATGTATTATGCTGTTTCTGAAATGTTTAATTTGATATATTCTTTCAACTTATTAAATGGCGAAATTATTGTGGCGTTTCAAATGTATAGGAAGTAAAATTAGAGCGAATAATTTAAGTTGCGATAGTTTTCGTTTGCATTTTTTGTGATAAACCCTGTTGAGATGATTTTGATTACTTCTTCTTAAAGCATCACCTGTAAAAACTTATTTATCGCCTTAATTTCAAACACTTACATAATGTCGTAAATGAAATTAAAATTAAAAATATAAATAATGCGCTTTCAAATATTTATCACGCTATTTATTTGTCAGAAATACAAAGCTCTTTCAAAAATAACAAATTATTATTACAAACTAAAGATATAACAACAAGTATAATAATCACTTATAAACAGATTAAGTTACATAATGCTATAAAAAGTGATAAAATATCTTTATTAAGATTAACGATCGTTTCATCGCACAAATGGCGACATTTTCAAAATCATTTACGATACAAAATATTTTTACATAATTTAAAAACAATAAATATAGTAAACAATGTCACGAGACATGATGCATACTGAAAAACATTGCAAAGAATAAAATAAAATGAAAATTAAATTAGCTATTTGCGAGCGTAGATTAATTTTCACTTAATTTAAAAACAATAACATGAAACAATGTCACGAGACATAATGCAAATGAAAAACATTGCAAAACATAAAATAAAAATAAAATTAACTTTGTTATTTGCGAGCGTGGATTAATTTTTACTATTGTTACTAAAATTACATAACATCTCTTTCCAAATTTTAGGTAAATCAAGGGACACTGAATCATTGCATATATTCTCCTTGCGTAAAAATATCTCTATTGATTCACGGATTATGGATGGTAAATAAAATCTTGATGGATAAATTAACTTGCTATTTTTAAAATTGATCTGTAAAGGTTCTTCGCTGTTTACCATGTTATTGTTTTTAAATTATGTGAAAATTAATCCATGCTCGCAAATAGCTAATTTAATTTTTATTTTATTTGATGTTTGCAATATTTTTCATTATGCATTATGTCTCGTGACATTGTTTACTATATATTTATTGTTTATAAATTATGTAAAAATATTTTCTATCGTAAATGATTTTGAAAATGTCGCCGTTTGCGCGATGAAACGATCGTCAATCTTAATCAAGATATTTTATCAATTTTTATAGCATTATTTAACTTAAATTAAAGATATGCACACAGAATATCAACTAAACTGTATAGTGAAAGTTTTAGGAATAATAAATCAGAAATGACACTATTGATTATAATATTGATTATAAAATTGATTATAATATTGATTATAATATTAAATAAAGTTAGTAAAGAAATACTGCGCGAAATAACAAAATAAAATATTTTCAAATATTTTCGAACATTTCAAAAATTCTAAAAAATAACTAATCAATAAACTTATATAACTAAAGTAATTAACTAAACAGTTAAGGAAAATTAAAAGGAATAAATACAACTACATAAAATTCTCTAAACACATCAACCCTTTAAAATTGAAATTGAAAAGAATGTGAATACCTCTATTAAAGGATGAAAGGGCAAAGACCAGAAATTAGATGCTCGCAATCACATTATGATATTCTCAAAATGCCCACCATTCGACACAATCAAATGTCTTAAACGAAGTACAAAATTATCCCGTACGTTCCGTAAAGTTGCCTCTGAAATAGCATCACATTCATGACTAATTATTTGTTGCAGTTCCGTTATAGTGGTGGGATTATGTCGGTGAACAGCATCCTTCAAGTGGCCCCATAAAAAGAAATCGCACGGATTGAGATCCGGCGAACACGGTGGCCAATCCATACCTGTACCAGTTGCATTTCTGTAATACAATGCAATTACGCGGTTTCCAAAATATTCATCCAAAAAAGTGAAAACATCTGAGGTCCGATGAGGTCTCGCACCATCTTGCATGAAGCAGTCTGAGTGTAAATCCCCTAACGTATTCAATACAGCTACAAACTGTTGCAAAATTCCGATGTACCGTCTTGAATTTACAGTCTCCTCCAAATAAAAGGGCCCAATAATACCACGGCTGGAAAGGGCTGCCCACACAGTAATTTTCTTTTAATAGACTGATCGTGGCACACACACACATGAGGGTTTTCAGTGCCCTATATCCGCCAATTTTGTTTGTTTACGAAGCCATCAAGATGGAAATACGCTTCGTCAGAAAACCAAATTTGGTTTGCGTCAATACAACCGTCATCTAATAAATTTAGCATTTCATTTGCAAATATCAGTCTTTCTTCTTTCATAATAACAGGAAGCGGCTGCTGAGTTTGTATTTTGTATGGATACATTTCTAAACACTTTCGTAATATTCTGTGTGTTGTGGTTTTACTCACCGAACACGCAACTGCAATTTTGCGGACGGATTTTTTCGAATCTTGTGTAATAACATTTTTAATAATATCCACGTTAGATTCTGTTATGGCCCATTTTTGTCGTCCAACGTTTTCCACCAAATCGTCAGCAACACTACCGGTTCTTATAAATTTATCATACAGTTGTTTAATTATATTTGAATGTGAACTATTAATTACATTAAATTTTATTTTGAAGCTTCTTCTAGTAGCTATTATATTTTGATCCAAGCGGTGGTACTCCAACACTATAAATATTCTTTGTTCTAAAGAATAAACCATTTCCGCGATTTCTTTAGAACATACATAAAATTCTACTGACGAACTTCCTTAAAAGAATTAAATTTTCTTAGAATGTAACAAAATTTATGATATTAACAACAACAACAAAAAATACTAAATAGCTTCAACTACTTTTAAAAAATGATGCACAAAATATTCTTTAACCCTCCATCACTCGCGCCTGTTTTTGTCACACGATCACTCGCGGGGGTGTTGTAAACACCCCAAACTTTTTATTGCAATTTTCAAGTTATAATGAATTATAATAAATTTTTCATCTACTCATAATTAAAGTAACTTACTTTGACTTATTATAAATAAAAATAAATTGGAAATACAAGAAAAATATAATTTTATAAAAAATAGATAAAAAAACTTTACATATACTACTACATTACAGTCAAATTTATATAAAAAATATTTACATTTACTACTTATATTACTTATACTCAAAAAATATTGGATAATGACATTTATTTGCTATATTATAACATACATTAAGATTTGTTTATGCGTAATGATTTAATAATATTATTCTTTAAAACAATTTGGGCAAATGGAAGACATGTTAAGCACATATTTTTTTTGCAAGAAACACAGTAGCAGTTAGTTTTTATGTCCTTTAATCGAGGGCACATCACACAACGACCTTTCTTTGGAGGGTTGGTGTTTTCGAAACTTGTATCAGGATTTAAGCTTCTTTTCAGGCTTTTATTGATATTTGGATTTTGTGCTCTTTCATCTATGTGAGGTTGTATAAGGCTGAATCCAATTTCTTCTATGAACTTCGAACGTGGTATTTCTGTATTTGGAAACACAGAATAGTTTAATACAAAAGCATTAATTCCTGCTGTATTTAGTAGATGATAAAATAATCGAAGCGGCCAACGATTACAAATTTTGATAAATCATAAGTGTTGCACATTTGATCAGCTGTATCAACTCCACATTTAGTAGAATTGTAAAATTGTACAATTTCAGGCTTCATAACTCCGGGCTTTGTTTCGATTAATGTGTCATCATTGTAATGCATTGTAGATAGAAGAATTACATTTTTCTTTTTTTTCTTACAATAAGAAACTATAGTCATGGGCACCTTATTATGAAAGCCAAATACTGACGTACCCGTCTCTTGTTGCTGTATAAATTGTTTCGGCAACTGCTTTTTATTTTTTCTTAGTGTACCAACCAACGTTAGCTTCTTTTTCAATAATTCCTCAGCCAATGGAACACTCGTATACCAATTATCACATGTAATGTTCCTTCCTGAACCATATATACTTTCACTTAACCTCATAACTACATCTAAGGTGGTATAGGAAGTTTTAAATGGTCCATCTGGTTGAGTACCAACATAAGGTTCAAATTTTAAAGTATAAAATGTTTTAGCATCACATAACGCAAATAACTTTAAACCGTATTTTCCTGGTTTATTTGGCATAAACTGTAAAAATGGGCAACGTCCTCTAAATTTGAGCAACTGCTCATCAATCGTCACGTATTCACTTACTGAATAATATTTAGCACTATTTTCGTTAAACTTTGAAAATATGTCTCTGATATAAGTAAATTTATCCAAAGATTTTCTTTCATCACGATCTAAAACATTATCAAAACGAATACAACGTAATAGAAACGAGAAACGATGATAAGTCATTGTTTTGTGAAATATATTAATACCAAGACGGGAAATATTCCATAAATCGCTCAATTTCCTGTGACTAGATTTACATAATCCAGCAAGAACTAATAAGCCAATGAAAGCATTTATTTCGGTTTCATTTGTCACTTTGCAGTCTCTTTCTCTGGAAAAATTTGATTGTATTTTATTTATATACACATTTGTGTGCTTAACCACAGCTTCGATTATATCATCTGATATAAGCAGTTTGAAAAATTCAATAGGTGTTTTACAAGACTTAGCAGCGCCTTTAGCACCCGGCAAGTGAGTAACTATGTTCGAAGAACGCGTACGTATAGAAGTTTTACCTTTTTTCTTGTACCATTTCGTGATTTTATCCTTTCCTAAGTAATACGGAGAGTCAGACTGTAGTTCGATATCTGAATCGTGTTCCGATATTTCATCAGGTTCTTGTTCTGATTCCGAGTTGTGATCAGAACATTCCTCAAAGTATTCATCATCATCCGAAAAAGTATTATCTGTACCTGCTACCTCATCATCTTCAGAATCTGATGAAACAGAAGCCAAAAGATGCCGCAAACGCTGTTGCTCCATTTCCCACGGAGATTTTGACATTTTCTAGAAAAAATGGCAAAATATCGATGTAAAAGACTCAAAATAAATTAAAATAAAACAAAAATTATTCATAAATTTAATTATTATTATGATAAAAATAAAATAAATCTGCAATATAGCTTACCTTAATTGTGTTTTCAGTCAAAAAATATTCCTTGATTACTCGTGGGGTGATCAGAACACCCCACGCGAGTAATGGAGGGTTAAATCAGATAATAAAAAAGTAATCCGAGAAAATAAAGCTTCATAAATGTAAAATCGTCTGCAAACTCAAATGCTACTTGTTAAATCCATGCCCGATTGAGAACGCTGTTGTTATATCGAAGAATTTGTTATTTCCATGGCAACAACACATTTCACTGAAATCATATCGACTGGGTTCAGAATCGGGCTCTAAGAGCAAGATTGCATTGTCAAACGAGACCCACTCCACGGCCTTAATCTCTTCCTTTCGCATCAATGCTGAGTGACGTCAGTTTCGGCATCGACTGAGTGCCTACCGCTCTCATCGCCATCTATTGTTTGTAATTCGAACTAAAATCCAGAATCACAGGAAAAAAACTTTTGACTTTATACAGCACCCTCCTGCAAGAATTTTTCCAATATCTGTCACCGTTTGCAAGTTATTGAATTTTAAAATCAGTCAGTCCTTTTTGGGACACCCCCGGGTGTCCCAAAAAGGACTGACTGATTTTAAAATTCAATAACTTGCAAACGGTGACAGATATTGGAAAAATTCTTGCAGGAGGGTGCTGTATAAAGTCAAAAGTTTTTTTCCTGTGATTCTGGATTTTAGTTCGAATTACAAACAATAGATGGCGATGAGAGCGGTAGGCACTCAGTCGATGCCGAAACTGACGTCACTCAGCATTGATGCGAAAGGAAGAGATTAAGGCCGTGGAGTGGGTCTCGTTTGACAATGCAATCTTGCTCTTAGAGCCCGATTCTGAACCCAGTCGATATGATTTCAGTGAAATGTGTTGTTGCCATGGAAATAACAAATTCTTCGATATAACAACAGCGTTCTCAATCGGGCATGGATTTAACAAGCAGCATTTGAGTTTGCAGACGATTTTACATTTATGAAGCTTTGTTTTCTCGGATTACTTTTTTATTATCTGATTTAAAGAATATTTTGTGCATCATTTTTTAAAAGTAGTTGAAGCTATTTAGTATTTTTTATTGTTGTTGTTAATATCATAAATTTTGTTACATTCTAAGAAAATTTAGTTCTTTTAAGGAAGTTCGTCAGTAGAATTTTATGTATGTTGTAAAGAAATCGCGGAAATGGTTAGAAATGTTTGGAAACGATAAGAAATAAAAATCGCATAGGCATTAAAATCAATAATCTTTATAACTATTCAAATCAAAGTATGATGACAGCAAACATTTTTTTTTTTTATAATGAAAAAGGGAGAAAGAAATTACAGAATTTGAACACATAAATTAGCAAAATAACTTACTTGAATGATAGTAAACAAACGAAAGAGCATGCTTTTCTTTGCACGATGTGACGATGCACAGACGATCAGTTCCAGATCCCGCCATAAACAATTTTTCTGATGTTGCCATTCCAGGAAGAATGTAGGGAAACGCAACCGCTTTGGGGAAACGTTCTCATTGGTTTAGAATAGAAGTAACCTTGAGTAAAATTACAGTCGTCTGACTGGATTCATGTGTAACGGCTAGACGATTATTTTTTTATCATTGGTCGAACGAAATATGTGTAAATAAGCGGTGTTACTACAATTTTCTCGTAAAATGTTAAAGTGAATCTTAAATATACAGTCAACGCATCATTATTTTACGGAAATTTTTAACAGTGCACAGTTTATATCATTTTTTCTTTGTATCCCTCATACAACTATCCTACGACAACATTCCCCAATAGTTTAATAAGTGAAATGCGCCGCATAAAATGGGATGACTTAACGGGAAATAATAGTGCATGACACGAAGTAACAAACTACCACAATTTTCCGGTCTTTGACATTAGCAAACAAATCACATTCCCTCATAAAAAAAAAAAAAAGATTTATGGATTTACTAATAAATATGATTGTAATAGAGGATCTCGTGGCCTTCCTCTCATTCTAAACTGTACTGTGCTGTTCATTCAGATTATAAACAAATCCATCCACGACAATATTTTAATTGTATTTATTTTTAATAACTCATTTTATTTTATTTTTTTGTTACGATATGCGTGTTCAAAGTGAAAAAATAACGTATATTACGCAAACCACCTTGATATATTGCTCTAGTGCATTTAACGATATTATATGCTAGATTTTGAATCTATCTTATATATAAATTAATAATATAACATATAGAGAAGTAAAAATATTACTTTTAATGACAATGTTTAACTTTTGTTGCGTTCGCAATTTTTTCAATTTTCCCCGATTATTGGAAGGCATTCAGTATGAAGCTAGAATCGCGGAACGTCACGTTGCTCATAAAGTACAAAAATGCATTATTTTTCGTAAAGTTATGTAAATCCTTAATAAAGTTTTTAGCCCCCGGGACGCTATGCTATTTCTTTCTCCCAGCTTATTTTGTCTCCAAAAAATAACGTTACCTTACAGAAGGCAGCAATAAACAAAGCAGATGTATCATTGTGCGATTAAATGCTCTATAGCAATTTTTTTCATTTCTAAGCATCGCACATTTTAAATACTTATTGGAAAAAAAAAGTACTTTTAAATGCAATTTGTTTGAAAACTGTATCTCCATTTATTTTTGAAATATTAAATTTTTTGTAGTTTTTAGCACCATGTGTTTAATTTTGGCAACTCAAGTACTCCATTTATATAGAAAGTAAAAGGAAAATAGTTGAAAAATAGAAATTATATCTTTTTGTTGCCATTTTCTCATAACAACCGAAAGAAAATGTAATTAAAATATGTGCTATTTTGGAAAAATATAAACGAATAATTTCGATAAAATGTGGAGCTATTATAAATTATATTTAATTTTAAATATCTGTAGACGCCTTCAGTGTGACCTCAGTCATGACGTTTTGGTTGGAAACTGACTCCAAACAAACGGTTCCTATGCGTCATTTCTTTTTAAATATAAATTGTGGAAAATGTTACCAATAGATATCAAGTATTAAAACACTTAGATGTGAGATATAGATATAATATATAGCTGCAACACACAAACAAAATAGAAAATACAACATAGCAACTGTTTGTTTGGAGTCAGTTTCCAACCAAATCGTCATGACTGACGTCACGACTGAAATCGTCTGTATTAATGTTACAAACAAGTAAATGCCTATGAATCATTAGATAGTCGTTTTTTTGTCGAGTTTCTTTAATGACGGCATCTTTTTGCTGCCTTTGTGTATTATTTTGTGATAGTGACATCCTTATGCATGCTTTACTGTAGATGTTTAAGAGTGGATCGTAAATGTGGAATTCTTAAGCGGATACGAATGACGTCATGTTTGATAAAATAAAAGTGTGTGCTTTAAGTCTTAAAATTGAAATAGGTTTTGTACTATTTATATATACATTTTTTTTTATCGGGGGCGACACTAAATTCTGAAAAGCAGAATTCCTGTTTTCTAGTTTTTTTTTTTTTTTTTTTTTTTTTTTTTTTTTTTTCAGGAAAAGCCAATTAAAAAAACTCAAATGGGAGCGCGCGTCCTTAGGCTCCATTCGTGAGGATGAGGTACTGGAAATAATAGAAATGGAATATAAACAAAATTTCATAAAAGATCTGACATACGTATTTCAATATTTGCTATTTTTCTATTTTTATGCTTTAAAATATTTAGCTTGAACTGAATTTTGACACTTATTAACCATTTGGAAAAATGGTTATTATCCTCGTCAGGGTAGGAAATCAAAAGCATATCTGAAGGTTTTTAACCATTTGGGAAAATGGTTATTGTTCTCGTCAGGGTAGGAAATCAAAAGCATATCTGAAGCTTTTTATTGGTTGAATCCGCATTTTATTCGTATTCTGATTGGTATATACAGTAATCTGTATTTTCCCTTTAATTTCAACAGAGATGGACAACAGAGTGTTGCCACTATGACAAAAAAGTAACAAAAACTACAAAAAAAATTAATAACTCAGAAACAAATTGAGATACAACTTTCAAACAAATTGCATTTAAAAGTAAATTTTTTTCTCTATATGATGGTGTAAAAAGTAATATTGTGGGATGTTTAGAAGTTTAAGAACGAAATTTCATTTAAAATTGGCCGTCAGATTTCTTGGAAATCTGACGATGGAAAAGCCTTTTCCCGAACAGCCAATGAAATGCTTGGATAATACATAAGTTTCAGGTGGATAATACGTATGAGTCGCAGGCGATTTCCGTCGCTTGCAATTTTTACGTGTAATAACACTATTAATGTTTAATTCATGGAGTACGTATTGTATGATCAACTCCGTGCGATTTTTTATGTCTTAAATTTTAGTCTTTGAAAAAATCATTTTCCAAATGGTCGTTGTACTATGTTAAATTGCTTTTTTTTTCTTTTTTAATTAATTTTATTGAGCAAATAATATGGATAATAACTTAAATTCTGATTCAGAATAATTAAATAATAATAATAATAAGCATAAATTTAAAAAAAACATTTACTAACGAACAATTTTCCCATTAACGCTTCTGCTGGTTTTATACGCCATTCTAAATATTGCTAATTTGAAATCCAGAAATTAAATATTACCGGGAGAATTTTCAACCAAATAATATTGTTAAGGGATAAGAATGCGCCCAATTCTTCTAGCATAACATGACACGGCAGGAATTCGATGTTCAATTTTATTCTAAAATTGTGTCCTTTAGGGCCAGAATTGCAATTTTAGCAGAAGACGTAACAACCAGTGATTAGAGAGAAATAAAAATATATGGTGCTGCGATTTTGAAAATGCTGTTTTTTGTGGAAACAATAACGTATATTTCTATTAGTACTTTTTTCTTAACTATTGTAGTATTAGTTACAAGGCAATTCAAAGGAAACTTAATTCAACAGAATTCGTATATCAATAGCTTAATAGAGAAAGTCCTCTAGTCTCTTTGTATAATCAATAGAAATTCAAAGAGATACAAACCAATTCTCTCGTCATATGCTCCATGGCAGACGGTTTCTGAGGATAAATTCGATTTTAACTTTAATATTAAATCTGGGGATTTAGTGTCTGCGACGTGGAACTCTTTGTCATATTTATTTAAGTAGCTGATAATAAGTGATTTCCTTCTAATTACATTTTTAATTTTTTTAATTACCATTTTTATTGATCGTTTAGTTTTACTTGGAAGAACAATGAGAGATATGTTAAAAGAAGAATTATGAAAATCGACGCAACTGTTCAAAACCTACGCATGCATATAACTTAAATACACACTCTTTTGTAGGAAACAAGTTATAGAAAATGACAATTTCCGAGAAAAACCCTATTTTTCAGTTAAAGTTAGAAGGCAACTTGACATTTTTCTCACTGTTTCGCCGATATTTTTCTAAATTTTCACGATATCTGATTTTTTTTTCTCCTATAATGGAGACTGATAACATGTGCAAAAACATATTTGTTGTCGATTGTGCAACTGCAGTTAAACTTTATGACATCAAAATGCTCCAATTTCATGAATATTCAATACATTTGTACTTTAATTGTAGTTTGGTGTTTCTCTTTTATTACAATTTGCCCTATATATCTATCAAACTACTTATTTCATACAAATACTAATATCCCTTCCAATGCTCATTCAATATGTCAGTTTTCAATTGCAGTATAATTTAACTCTATAATGTTCATGAGGGCTATACGCAGACTATTTCTTTCTAGTCTCTTAAAAATGAGTCCATTTAACTTATTTTTAAGTGCTAATTTTTTTTATAACGTAGAAATTGGATGCGTTGATTTACGTTTAATTATTTCTACAATTTACTGCCCTAAATACTGTACACTAATTTATCATATATTTTCTTTGCAGAATAATAATAAGAAAAGATTCTCGTCCCTGAGGAAGTTTTTGTCGAGGATCTGCTGCTGCAAGAAGACACCACCGTCGTAAGACGTGGAAAATTTTCAATATCCTCATTCTTACCTCCAAATGTATATATATAACACTCAAAAACAATGTAGCAAAAAGAAATATTTTTGTAAAGTTTATATTTTAAATGTACACCATATTTTAAATAGATGGTAACTACATCCCTCTGTTAAAACAATAAACCCCAACAATAGAAACCATTTCTTGTGTCTTTCTTTATGATTTTATCTTTAAGGTGTTATTCATAGTTGAGATTGAAAGGTGCAACAACACTTACGAAATACTTTGGGTAAACGGCTGATAGCTAGTTTAATTTTTTTCTGAAAATTACTGGAATGATTTCATTTCTTATGTAGTTTTGCCAATAGCGTAAACTGTAAATAAACAGTTTGTAAAACAAAAATAATAAAAAATGCAATAGTTACGCGTCATAATTATGTCTGAACATATTTATTGAATGGACATTACAGAAAATGAATATATTTTTCAGAAAAAAGAAAAGATTCAAATAGAGCATATTGTAATATTAAAAAATATATTTATTCCTTAGCATAAGCTGTAATGAAATGTGTAAAATTTGTTTTAAGGAATTCGCTGCTGTTGTTCACTTTTGCTTTCAATACAAATCAGTCTGAATTTCAAATGTACCCGTTTTAAATGCATTAATCAATTAAAAAATTATAATTCATGCATTTTTTCTGGGTGTAGCTAAATAGTGTTTTATTATTATTAAAATCAGTTTTCTACCCAAACTCGAAAATCAAATTTTTAAACTCTCGAATTAGTTATACTTGTTATAAATTAATGCATTTTACGTAAATGTTGAAAAAATATATTTTTTATAAATATAACACTGATAAAAGTGTAATACAAATTGAACATATTTAAAATTAATATTGTAGCATGTACATTTAATTTTTTAACCTGAATGTATTGCCTTTAAACTCAAATTTCTATTAGATATATAGAATGTATGATTCCACACACGTTTTATTTTCCGCTTTTTATGTTTTTACTAAAAAGCAATGAACTCATTCACTAGAAAATTTTTGGCTTTCGATTTAGAATCCATTTGTACGTTTTGGGATGTTCTGAGCACTTCTTGATTTTTTTAAGAAGTGAAAATACTTAAGTATTTTACCGAGACATGTCCGTCTTTTAAAAAAATCACCTAGAATAGGTTTGTGAATAGTAATTTGTGAATTATTAAAACATATTTTTGATGCAATTGTTTCAGCAAAGTTTTGTAAGTAAGTCTGTTTCTTACATTATAATTCAAATAATTTTTTAAATACAAGTATATAGTTTTTTTTTTGTAATGAGATTGTTAGCAAGAGAGGATTTTTATAAATTTAGTAATGTATTCTCCGCTACTCCTATAAAAAAAATAAAGTGTATATATTTTTAATCGTTGGGTGGAGTATCTCATTAACATAATCTTATTTTGTACTTTATTTTTAAATTTTAACAATTTTTATTTCCGACTTGAATACGATAAAAAATAGAGTGTGTTTTTAGATTTTTGGGATATCTTTATACTAAATTTAAAAACAAATGAAATGAATATACATGCTTTTTAATTAAATTTTATTCAACAATTTCTTCGAATGCTGCGTTGCATTTAAGGAGATGAAAAAGAATAATTTTGTTGAGAGGCACTTTTTAATTATTTTCTGATATATTGTTAATATGAGAAATCAGATCTAAAAATAAAGGTTCATACTCCAGTCGACAGATATTCAGGAGAGAAAAAAAGAAGTACTGTGTGTTCCATAGCTTGCCTAACATTATGACATCATCTAATATTGCCGGGTCAAATTCTCTGTTGTACCACAGTATAAAAAAAGACAACTGCTTTTTAATCTACGAAAATATAATATAAGAAAGTATGAAAAATATACAATAACATATTTCCAGTTGCCCACGATATTGCTCACGAGCATATTATCATGGCTAGTAATATATATATATATGTGTGTGTGTGTGTGTATGTATATATATATATATATATATATATATACATTGTGCATACAAATGTTTTTTTTTTTTAGTTTTATTAAAATACTTGATTTACTTTAGTCTAAAAGTTTATAATAATACATACATGTAAAACAATCTCCTTTCCTATATATCCCCAATGTAATAGTTTAAAGACATGCGATATCTTTAATTTTTATTTAATAAATTTGAATTCTTTTTATTTGTTTAGCATTCATCTTAGTTGGTGGGGGATTTCAATTCGTATACAAAGATAAGAAAAAATGTTTATCTCGATTTGCTCTCCGTTTTGAAGGAAAGGAGAATTGGCAATCGAATGTTTCTTTATTTATATTAATTAAACAGGAAAACAAGCAATTTTCTTTATTGCACGATTTATATTTATTTAATCTCCAGGTAATCCCTTTGCTTAAAATGTTACAATTGGATTTTTACATTAAAATTAGATTGGTTTCATTGTTTCTAGCAAAAAAATCATTCACAAAAGAATATTTTTTATGTATGTCTTTCAATAATAACATTTTTTTGTATTTTGCATGAAAATATTTTAATGTTATGTACGATTTTTTTAATCCATAAATTTCAGAAAAATATAGTTCATATATTTAAATTTCTAGTTTTCTTATAGTTAAAAAGTGTGCTGATTAAAATATACCAAATTTAATAAGAGGCTTATAAAACAATTTCTTTTAAGTTTGCTTTTAAAAAGATCTTGCCCTTCTTCTAACAGGATTTTTCTCAGTGCTGGAGTTTTTCCTCGACGAAAACTTTGCTTAATCTTTGTTTTCCATTCTTTTTCTAAAAGTAAAGCTATCCAAAGCAGATTAAATTACAGTAAAAATGTTTTACTTGAATAAAAAAGTATTAAGTTAAAGTTAAAATTTCTGATCAAGGGTCAAAATCAGGTCAAAACTTGAAAAAAAGCCGGGCAACAGCAACATTTATTTCCTTAATCATATCATACAAGCTGGCTATCAAATATGTATATGATCTTACTTATCAATACCGAAAGCAACCGACAGCTATCGAGACAGCAATTCTTGCGTACTCGGAGGTCGCAACATTGCCTGTCACAGAGAAATGAATGTTAACCAGTTTAAGGAAGATTGTTACTGTTGGCGGGAATACTTTTGATCTTCCGTAATTGGCTGCCATTCATTTCCTTTTGCGTGATGTTGCTGCTTTCGAGGATGCATCTACGGCTGTCGTGACAGCTATTGGCTATTTTCATTATTAAGATCAATTAAAATTTAATCAATATTTGAAGGACGACTTATGTACAATGGATGTGACAGACTGTAACCTTTTTCCGAGTGTCTGGCCCAAAAAATTAAACAAGCTTCAGAATTGGCTAGTTCTGAATGTCATAGTTAGGGGACACCCCCACCCTCCCCTCGTTGTCCCGATGTACTTACTCTCTTAAACAGTTAGAGTCTACAAACTAACCAAGAAATATGGATCAAACACCATTCCATTTTTACCCTTCTTTGTTTAATTTTTGAAAAGTTAAAAAAATACGTTTGGAAAAGTTTTAGCGAGCATGACTACAGAGCGATCTGTATTCGACATTTTGAACTAAATGAAGGTAGCGTAACAAAAAATTCCTGGCCTCACACAGTCATCTCCTGAAATTATTAATCTTACTATGGCCATTTCACGATACTTAGTATACTAATTCCATGAGAAATAACACAAAGACATTCATAAGTAATGTGATAAGATAACTAATATTGTAGTGCAATATTGATAAATGAAATCATGAATGCAGTACACTGTAAAAAAAACGGACTAAAATACGGAAATGCTACGGGCAATCGAGACGCCAGTACTATTTCCGTATGTTAACGGAAGTCCCCCCCCCCTGTAAATTAAAAAAAAAACGGAATTTTTTCTATAATTTACCGGGAAAAAGTTCTGTTAAAATACGGAAATAGTATTGGCGTCTCGATTGCCAGTAGCATTTCTGGATTTTAGTCCGTTTTTTTACAGTGAATATTATAGAAATACACAAATTCGTTCCTTTATTTTACATTCATAGCCCTAATCTACTGATGATCTTGAAATGATTCTTGAGTATAAAAAAGTATTACCATTTCTGAAATAATGTTTTCAAATATTTACACATCATTCATAAAATACTTTATAGTTTCTGAAAATATCGATTTACTCTATATGTATATACAGTAGACTCTCTCTTAACCGGCCTCCTCTTAATCGGAATTCCGCTTTAACCGGCCGACTTTATCAGGCAAAATTCAGGGATTACGGCCTCGGGAACTCAGCTTATGCTTTCGAGTTGAAGCGCTATCCGGAGGGGAAGGAGGCAAAATTCAAAAAAGGAGAACGTTGGTCCTAAATGGATATGCGTTGACCTTCACCAGAGTTGAATTCAGGGTATGGCCTGGGGGGAGAACCGTCCCTACCCCAGGAACAATGAGGGTCTCCCCGGAAGATTTGAGATTTTGCATTTTAATGGTCAAAAGTGCAATTTACCTAACCCCCCCACCCCCTCGGAACTCTATAATGTCTGATATATCTGCAAACTGTTTTTCACAAACGTTTAAAATCTTGAGTGATGCGAAAGAAAGAAGATGCATAAGAGTTGTTAGAGTCTGATAAAGATCTCAAGCATGAAACATTACTTGACGAGGATATAATTAGAACTGTAACTGATGTTGTTCAATACGAAGACGATCCTGATGATTATACATTTGAAGTTGACACTGCTAAAATTCCTCAGACGGAAGGGGTAAACGCATTAGAGTTGGCGCTACGCTACGCTGAGCAGCGGCTAACAGCTTCCTCAGTTAAACTTACGATGTTAAAGAGATGGAGAGATTATGCTGCAAAATGTCGGGCATCTTGCCTTTAACAGAAGGAGGTCACTGATTTCTTTATGGTTGATTAACTTAAATATACATAATGCAGAACAATTTCAACAATTTAATTTGTGTTACATATTTTTCATTGTTTGTTATCAGTGATATTTTTTCTTTCAATTCAGTTAATGTATTCATTTCACAAAATGTAGAAAATATGTGCTTTTTTAAAACTACACAAATTGAAAAACAAAATGCATCGTACGAGTTTATTTAATTAAATTACACAGGTACTTAGTTACTTTTTTTTACTTCTCCGCTTTAACCGGTTTTACTCTTTACCAGCTAACCCTCGGTCCCGTTTAGCCGGTTAAGCAGAAGGCTACTGTACATATATATACATATACCAAGTAGTCACACAATTTTGGTTGGAATAACTGGCAGTGCAATTTACGTTTTGTTTTAATCTTTTACATAAATTTCTAAAATTGTAATATTCTAATGATTATTAAATATCCACGAAAAGTTTAAGTCGATATAAATGATGATATAAATTTTTTCTCTATCCAGATGTCCTTATGTAAAGAATATTTTTGAGTGTATCTACATTGTGTAAAACGTAAACATGATAAATAGGGATTAGTTTTATACACCTGTGAAAAATAACTTTGCTTAATTTAATTTTCTTGATAGTGAATATATTTTTTACATTCTTTTCTCAACAACATTAAATATATTCTCATTTATTCCAAAGTTGTTGCATCACAAGAATAGTGTGGCGACAATATCCGGAATTAGATTCTGGAGTTCGTCAGTCTATTCATTCGTGATTGTGTAGATTCCGCAGCTGATTGCGAAACCGATGAGATGGACATTTCCTGATCTGTTCATTTCTCCTAAACAACATTAATTTCAATCGGGATAGACACTTCATAAAGCCTGAACTACATTGTTTGGAGGGGCTTCAGGAAGTGATACATTTATAGGAGCATATAAGGAGTATGAAAAGATTTCACGGTAGAATGTTAATACATAAATAAAATCATCCACATTGAAAGACAGGATATCTTAAGTAGTTTGTATATTTTCAAAAGAAAAGATTTTTTGTCTTTATTTTTCAACTAAAATTATTCAGTGTCATAAAATGGTCACAAAACGTTTTAGAGTAATTCTAAATATAAAAGGCCTTTAACCTTATTAGGAAAATTATAATTTATAGTTAATGAGGATTAATTCGTACTGAGATCCACAAAAGTCGTTTGGTGATGAATGGAAACGCATTAGTAAATTTTTGTGTAAATCGTGAAAACGGTTTATCATCAAATTAATAGAACACGAATGCAAACTTGCAGGCAGGCCCTGATTTTCGAATAGGCACGCGAAACACGTGCTTCCCTTAGAAAATTTTGAAGGGACCGAAATTGAGAAAAAAGGGGCCCCAAATTTTAAAATAAATTAATTCCATTCCGAAATTCTAACTAATTTCTGTTTTAAGTATTAACTCATTTTTATATAAGTATTTTTAAAAAGGCGCTTCATAAAAATACTTTTTATAACAAATTAATTTTTGATATAATAGTTTAGTTTCAACTGCGTGATTACAATTCTTCAGTTTCCCCATTGTTTTAGATGCATGTGTATTTTACAAATTGAATTTGAATATTATTGAATTTGGCTTGTATCCACAGCATAAGATATTTATCATTTAAACTATTGCCAAAATTGAAAGAAGTATTTCAAAATATTGATATTTTATGTTGTGCGTACAGCATACATGCTTGACTTCAACCTTTTAATCAAACTTACATTTTTATACAAATTCATTTTTGAATATTTCTCTTGGTTATACCCAGTTTTTGTATATACAGGGAAAAAGGTTGTTTAATGAAGTATATGCTCAACTAAGCCACTATTTCAAACAATTTTTGTAGCATTGATGAGTTTCCAGGTATGTCGAATTTAGAAAAGTCTTCTCGAATAAACGGGGCCACCGAAATGACACTGTGCTTCTCATAGCTTCAGATATTAATCGGACCCTGCTTGCAGGCATGTGTTTTAGATTCTACAGCCACAAACAGCATCGTATTTCATTCAATAAGATGTTTGAATTTATTGTATTGTATGCCTGTTCTAATCAGTTGTACAAGATCTGCACTACTGAACAAAGTTAATTAGTTGTACAAAATAAAATACAACAGTCCTAGTAAAGACATCATAAATACTCAAAAATACTTTCTAGACATGTTCCTCTTGAAATAAATGTCTTAAAAATAATACATTTTTCAGTTAAAGGTGTGCTCTACAATATTTTTTCTTGTAGAGCGAATGTTTTGAATTTCGTCAGATGAAAATAACAGCAGAAATATGAGTTTTATAAGAGTAGTAAGAAATTAATAACGTAAGTAGATTAGTTTTTATACTGTACAAAATAAACACGTTTCCTTTTTGCTAAAATATATCTTTCAGTTTTTTTTTTTTTTTTTTTTTTTTAGGCAAAACTTTTTTTATTCAAGTAAATGAACGATTATTTCTTTTAATAAAGAAACACACACTTTTTTAATATTATTAACTAAGTTCAATTCTCTACGTATTCTAGAGGTTGTTAGTTTCTAACTATTTTAGCTTTGTAGCCATACAGGATGATTGTAAGAAAACTTTACCGATATAGGATCCTTGGGATGTGGTTATTTTATGGTAATGAGCTAAAAAACAACAATCGAAGTCTCACAGTTACGATTTTCACAGCTACGATTTCAAAATTTAGAAAGTTTCAAATGACAACAGCCAATTATTTTCATCGCAAAATGATCTTTACGGTAAAACATCATAAGTAGAGTTTATAAAACTATATTTAGTTCTAGAAATTGTAAATAACAAATCAGTGACATAGTCATCTAGCGCCATTTCCCTTTTCCATGGTCAGCAGGGTTACTTGGATACACATTAATCGCATTTTGTCTCTTATGCATTAAAAATTCTATTAAGACGCTTTACATCCGATAAGTGAGTTTGATATGAAAAAAGCCATTCTCAGATTCTGCATTGTCTTGTTACATAGTCTGCCGCATACGTCATTGTCTGTGATCGTAAAGACTTAAACATTTTACAATCAAAGAAAATTATTTGTTGTTTTATTGTCGCCAGCGTAAACGAATTTATTCTTGTCACTGCTTTTCTTTGCATTTCTTTTAAGCCGACATCTATACAACTACGATTTTATTTAACTCAGTTTAGGATTTTTAACCGTTAAGATTAATTTGCAAGAAAAAAATTGGATGCTGCCATTTGAAATTTTGCCATTGTAACCTTAAAACATCGATTGTTGTTCTTTATCTCTTTCTCGTGTCAATACCATAAAATAACCAAATGATAAATGACACACCGTTCCCTTGTACGGTATACTTGCTAGGAGTTGATATACAGGGTCATCGAAAAATAATGCCTGGATTTAAAAAAGTCGTAACATCGAAACCTTTTATGTTAAATGAGTAATTCTTTCACTACACGATAACTGGTGAACGCAAGTTTGGTTTTAGTTCACCAGAATTCCTTTGCGTGTCTGTGTTATGGGCGGATTAGTCGTGTAGTCGTCAAGGTCAACCGACGCGCCAGACTGCAGCTGCTCAGTACGATGTTGACCGTGCAACAAAAAGCACAGTGCGTGATTTGGTATGCGGGTTATTTCATGAAAATGTTACTGGACCTTTCTTTTTCGCAGAAAAATCCATGTACTGAGCAGCTGCAGTCTGGCGCGTCGGCTGACCTGGACGACTACACAACTAATCCGCGCATAACACAGACACGCAAACGAATTCTGGTGAACTAAAACCAAACTTGCGTTCACCAGTTATCGTGTAGTGAAAGAATTACGCATTTAACATAAAAGGTTTCGATGTTATGTTTTTTTAAAATCTAGGTATTATTTTTCGATAATCCTGTACCTCTAAAGTTCTTGTTTTTAATTATCAGTTCTAAACTTTAAACAAATTTTACGAATGAATAAATTATTTTTAGGTAGGCCTTTGTATATAATAAGACAATTATGTGACATAAGTCTGTATTATATAACATTACTTTGCACGTGCACTTAAATTACCCGCTTCATAAGGGAGAATATTCTTATACTCAAATAAGCAATATTACTTACACATCACCCTATTCAAATCATCCTGACATCAGCATATGAATACTACACTGTTAAACATTTGCAGCATTCTGTTCAGTCATTCTACAATTTTTTCAAAAAACGGTGTCATAGCCATAATTTAACTATATTCTGACCATAAAATGGCCAATAATATGGTCAGAATAATGTTAAATTACAGTTGTGTAACTGTTTTCGATAAAACCGGTCAAATGACTGGACAGAATGCTGCAAATTTTTATCAGTGTATGAAACTGGATTTCCTTAGATCCACAACAAAAATAAATATTAAAGTAGATTATTATTCTTTAAATACATTTTTTCAAGCATTCATGTTTATCTTGAAACCACGTTTAATTTCATGTCTGCCATTTATGATTTTTCAAGAACATTTACCTTTCTTACGTTAATTTGGCTTGGTCAGCAAACCCAAATATAGAAAATTTACAGCTTCTTTTTCTACTGATAGTAGTAAGCGCGAAATACGGAATTTTTGAATTTTTTTTAATAATATTCGTCTTTTTTCGTTATTAAGATAGGGCAACAGCACTGTTAAAAATTTGCAGCATTCTGGCAGGTCATTTGATCGTTTTTTCCGAAAACGGATACAGAACCGTAATTTTAACACTTTTCTGACCATATTATGGGTCATTTTATGGTCAGAATATATTTAAATTATGGTTATGAAACCGTTTTTTCAAAAAACGGTCGAATGACCTGCCAGAATGCTGCAAAAGTTTTAACAGTGAGGAAAGAAAAATAATTAAACATAATTTAAATTACATTTACAGGATTACTAAACCTACAATCATAATTTAATTAGTATTATACTATTAACATATGAAATCGTATTTTAAAAATATGTTACACTATTATTTGTTTGTAATTTATTTTATACATTTTCGTGTTTAAAATATGTTAGTGTTGTAGTTTTTTAACCCTTTAGCCGTTTTTTACGAGCATGGATTGGCGCATCATTGAATCTATTGTTTTAACTGTCCATTCATATACAACTTCAACCATAAAGAATATTTGGCGTGCATATTTTGTCTGCGAAAGTCGAATATACTAAATGTCATGTTTCCGGATATTTTCTAACTCCAAATAATTAGATATTACTATTTTCATATATTTCGATGTTACTTTCATTCAGAACTTAAAATTTCAAACTTAATTCTAAAATTGTTCAGTGTACATTCTTTTAACATCAGGATAGAATTCGTCATGTGTCTAAAGAAATCGAGTAGAAATAACAGAGGAGTAACAGGATTAACAATGGTATTCAGAAAACGTGTTGTTTTAGTGGGAAAAGTACTTTATTAAAATAATAACAAGTTAAACAAATAACGTAATATTTCTATTTTTTTTTTAAATAGTATCATACTAAGTCGTTTATAGCATTAATCAATTGGAGGAACACTGGCAATTTAATCCAAAGGTTCTGGGTTCGATGACCGGTTTGGACACTTTATCAATCAGTTGAAAATTTTCAACTTTTATGAGATTTTATTTAGAAGAAATCGTTATTTCAAATACAAGGTAATTATTTTTCTTGTGATGGAATAGCTTTAAAATCAATTTTGAATAAAAAGTTACATTCAACATACAGTGTGTCCATAATTAAACGATCCTATTTTAAAGTTGTCTACAGACGAAACAATTGTTCAGAATATTGTGAAATTTTGTGAAGGACATAATAAAAGTATGGGAACTTGTTTGAGTGTAAAAAAATTACTTCAAAATTTCGAAGCCAAGGGGCGTTTTTTAACGTATTACACATTTAGCATCATTTACGATAATTTGCAAATTTTATTGCAACCAAACATGCTCCAGATGCCGGTCATCATTTTCAGATACTATCTGGAATCGATATTCAATAGTTGACTACATTGTGTTCTGAGCAATGTTAAGAACATGTCGTGAAATGCTGTCTTTAATATCAGAACACTTAACAAATAAAATTTCTAAAGTATCGTAAATGTATGCTAAATTAGTAATTCATTAAAAATCTCCCTATGGTGGCGACATTTTTTACTATTATTTTTCACTTAAACAAATTCCCATTCCATTATTATGTTTTTCACAAAATTTCACAAATTTATGAACCATAGTTTCGTCTGTTGAAAACTTTAAAGTGGGGTCGCTTAATTATGGACATCCTTTATCTAGCAAATCGTTATCATATTTCTTTAAAATGAGATATTTATTTCACGATTTTGGGAATGCATCAAAAGATGTTTAATTCATCTTTGGGTGATTAATTTGCCTTTAATATATTTGTCATTACGGAAATAAATATAAAATCATATAAAGCTCGTTAATAATGTAATTCATTAACGACTTTAATATTTCGTATATGCATTGGGCCTATGAAGTTTATAATTTCTGTATAATCCTATATTTATTTTTAAAAGTTACAAAACTATTTGAAAAAAGTTAAAACAGGTATAAAACGCTTTTTCTTGTTTAACTGAAAATGGCATGCATAAAGACCTAGAGGTATAAAATGAACTTAGCAATCCCGCATGAGCCGATGCAAAGCAAAGTGAATAGTATATCGATAACGGATATTGCTCGATTACAGTGGCAGTCATCCGTAATCGAAATACCGTATTTTATGGAAGAAACACCGCACCCGTCGTAAACGCCGCACTCCTCAAACTGGCCTGAATAAATTTTAAAATATCGTAATCGCCTCACAAGTTGTAGACGTCGCATCCGTCGGAACGCTACTTTTGTCGACAGCGCCACATTGACCTAACTGTAATCAAAGTTTTCTGAGCGGTGTCGGATACCTCGTTTTTAAAATCTTAAGATGTCTGGAGTTTTATTTAAAATATTTAAATCCGATTTTAAATATTTTTATGAATTTTTAAATTAAGGAAACTGAGTTGGTATTTAAAAAAATCGTAAACGCCGCACATGGCGTAAACGCCGCACTTGGAAAGAAATTCACTTTTAAACTCGTAAACGCCGCGATGTTTCTTCCATAAAATACTAAATTATTGTTTAATAGTATAGCACCATTAAAATACCCTGCAAACGATTTTTCTCCCATCGACCATAATATAAAGAGAATATTTTGAGTGTCCTTGTAAACGATCTATAAATGTAATACACTTCATTTTCAATCGAGTACATGATATTGTAAACCTACTTAACATATATTATTTAATGGCAATCTGTATATATTTATGGGAGTTAGAGAACAGACGGCAGACAGACAAACGGAATTCCTAAAGATTTTTCAGCTATGTTTAAAGTGTTTAAAAGCGTGAAGTTAAGATCTAATTTGATGTGTTTAAAACAAAAATGTAATTGTTATTTTTCTTGCACTACAAAATAAGCAAAAAAAAAAAAAAAAAAAAAAAAAAAAAAAAAAAAAAAAAAAACAATAGAAAATTAGTCTTCATAATTTTTATATAAGAACTTGTATAACACTCATTACAATGTATATCGTGATACATAAGATTATACAGTGGCTATATTATAAAAGCAGAGACACATATTTAAATGTTTTTTTTTTATCGCCCCTGTGTTTATAGAAAACTGGGTCGTAATGCCATTCTACGGAAGCCTTTTAGCCGTTGCAAGTCGTCGAACGAGCAACGTTTCCAGGGAGAACCGCGTGGAGGTAGGCTTCCTCTCTCCCCTCTCGCAGGACCATTCCTCTGCCCATACATTCTTGTCTGAACGTGGTCTTCCCAGAAGGAAATCGAGCAGAGTGTGTCCCACTCGCAGGACCATTCCTCTGCTCCAGGAGGTGATGGTTAAAGGAGCAGAGTGTGTCCCGCTTTCGTGATGGTGATGCTGTTGACAATGAAGACTAATGATGTTGGGTGATGGTGTTTGAAGATCAGCACAGGAGGATTCAGTTTGTGATAGTCGTAGAAGATGGCTTTAGAAGATGGAAGGAGTGAAGAGATGATGACAGTCATGGTCTTAGAAGATGGAGTGCAGATGGAGCAGATGAAGTAGTGAAAATGAAGAGTGGAGATGGAGAAATGAGACTCAAGAAGGAGTGAGGAAGATGGAGAATGAATACGAAGAAGATGGTGTATGAAGAAGACGTAGAATGAATACTTGAGAATGAAGAAGTGAATTGAGTGAAGTGAAGCGAATGAAGAAAATTGAGAAAAGATAATCAAGCGAGGACATGATAAGATGCAGAGGTCATAGTCGTGATGATGTAGTCGCTGTCTTAGCCCTGGTGGCTTTAAAAGATGGAGAAGGAGCACAGTATGAAATAGAAAGGTAAAGCTGTTACAAATCCGATTTTTCTTACTTTAGAAGATGGCAAGGATGAGGAGTCAATGGCTGTATTATTGTTACTGTTCACTGAAAGAAAATTTACATTTAATAGGGCCGAAAAAAATATTGGACTTTCCCCTTTCTGAGTTAGTAAATTAGTTTACTATTTTAAAATTATAAGAATGTGTTAATTACAAATTAAAGTATGTCGAGAACGAATAGAACTTATTTCTCCCAACCCCGAAAAAAATGAAAACTTTTATACATTTCTTTTGAAACAATAAACTAAAACAGTAATAAAATGAAAGAAATATTTGAAATGCATAATCGAATTAGAAACAGTCATAAAAATATTTAAATCAATATGCTAAGTTCAAAAATTGCCATTAATCATTAAAACTTTTTTTTCCAATTTACTAACTCATAAAGCAGATCGTCCGATTTCATTGAAAAATATAAAAAAGCTTAAAACTAATTTCTTAATAAAACTAATAAAACTCTTTCTTAATAAAACTAAAAGGTTATAAAGCCAAAATAAATATTTGTTTTTAATATATACATATTGAGAAAGCAATGGCAAGCATCTTAATAACCGACTGTCTTAATTCCTATTCTCCGAGAAAATTAAGAAGCCTTTGATTACAAATTTCTGTTTTAGTTAAATTAAAAACTGATGCTCATCATATATCATTTCTTATTTTTATCAAACTTCTGCATAAACAGGCGAGATTTGCAATGTTTATTTGTGTCTGCAATCGGAGTTAGAAGCTTGCCACTGATTTCCAAACTAATCTGCAAATTTAAATTTATATAACATAAATAACATACATAAACAATACAATAAACATATTAGATAAATAAGAATAATATAAGAAAATAAAATTTAACGGCGGCGGCAGAGGCGTCCGAGGCAGGAGCGCAATCCCTGATTTTCATTGCATTCTTTTTTATTTTCTTTTTCGTTCAGCTTTGCAGCTGTTGCAATCCAAATCCTTACTTGTTTGCGTAAGGCTTTTTCCCCTTTTTCTTTTCGAGCCAAATCTTTCTTTTTTTCCCTTTCCTCGCGCTCCAACCACTTTTGCCAGTGCCTCCGCCGTGACCTACGATCCAGTGCTCGTCTTGCTTCCTGCACCATGTCCACGATGTCCGCAAATGCGATGTACATCAGGTGAAGCAAGCCGATATCCAGAGCCCGGCTGAAAAAAAAAAAAAAAAACTTGTTTTAAGAAGATTTAAAATTAGCTAATATTTTCAAAAACACATTATCATACTGAAATTATTTTCAGTGTCTTTACAAATACGTTAAAAAGCTCATTTTTTATAATTATATAACTCAAAATTATAACGAACAGGATTTCAGTATTTAGTTTGAAAAATTGTTTTTTTCTATAAAATTAATTCAACATTTCACAGCAAAATACCTGTTAATTGATGCATAATGCTTTTTTATTTTATCAAGAATTCTAAATTACATAGAATACTTTTAAAAAATGCATTTATATTTTTAAAATATGCATTTATTATAAAATATGCATATTTTAAATATGCAAATATCCATTTATCCTCGTCTATGTACTCAGATTTATGAATTTAAACTAAATTTCCAGTAATTTCAACGTTATTAAAGAACACTGTGATATAACTGAAAATTATAAACATAAAAATAAAAAAATTATTTATGTAATAATGCAAATTACAAAAAAATAAATAAATAAATAATAATAATAATAAAAATAAATAAAAGAAAAATAAGAAGAAAGAAAGAAAGAGAGGAATTCATATTTATTCATACTCTTTAACACATACGTTTTCAAGAAGGTATATAACAATCTCATTGAATATCGTACCAAAGCATTAACTATTTTGCAACTACCTTAATTTTGTAAAAAGAACAGTAGTAAAAATTACTGTTCTAAAGACTAGTATAAGTCAATTGCGCTAGCATTCAGAGAAAAAGTTTCAGTTTCCCTGGAGATGCGTAAGTAGAATTTGCGAAGTTCCCCGATTAACCCTCTTGCTGCGCAACCCAAGATATACACGGGCATGCATTTTTCCGTCTAATTAATACTATTTGGTTATTTCCACCAGTTATTTTTTAGCGAAAACTTAGTCTGATTTAATCAGGACATTTTCCCCGATTACGATAGTCAAAAATTTCTGCTTTAAAGAACCGGTGATAAAAGATTAAAAATTCTGTAAAAGACGCTCATCGCGAAGAACTACTTACGCAGCGAGAGGGTTAATAACCGCCCACTATAAATTAATGCCAGAGTTAGACGTTAAAACGAGCTTTTGAATAGCTTCCATTACAAAAGTAAGAAATTACTTTTTGCAGCTGTCCGAAAGACAGCAATTCCGAAAAATTTTGATATATGTTTCCGATTATAATCTCCAGACCCCAAAATGAACCTTCGTTCAAATGTTGATTTATATACTGAAACTTCCTTGAACGATCACCTCTAAGCAACGATAACCTTTAAATACCGGACACATATTGATGGAACCCATGGGGCTATGAAGATTAAAAAAGACGACATAAGAGATGTCACTTGAAGCTGTTCATACCTTCCTGCTTCCGCCATATTTGACCGCGGTGAGCTGCGCTGTGAGCCTGTTTCTCCCCGCTGTACAAATCAACTACGGTAAAAGTCAAATAAGGCGGATGGCGGAGAGGAGGGAAAGAACTCGTCTTTCCGCTTCTACGCTCTCCACGGTGCAAGATTGATATATCGTCTCCTTTTAATATTCATAGCTCAATGGATTGAACCAAACATGTTCCATAGCATTGACAATATTACGAATCTCTAAATAAGGAATTCTGAACAACAGCCGCTCAAATTGCATGAGAAAAAAATTAACAGTCACTGGTACAATTTCATATTTTTTTGAATACCGAAATGTGAAACTGATAAAAAAAAAAATTACGTGATATGTTAACAAAAGTCACTTAAACACTTAATCCTTTTCCAAAAAATAATCGCTTAATCCTTTTGATAACCACTTGTGACTCAAGATGTCGTAAATTCCCAAGAGGACCAGAGTGCACAGAAAGAATTTCGTTCTACTGAGGGTAGCGGAAAGACAAACAACAGATAACCTGTTAAACGAACAATGCGATCACAGAGTCTTTTTTTAATTTTTCTTCTTTGGTGTGGGGCCTTGAAAATCTCCTTTTATCCATAGAAACCGCCGTGTAAGTTTCATTGGTGGTGGGTGAGGGGGAGGCGAAAAAAAATTTCGTTTAGGAACAACGGAGAGATGAATTCTGTAAACAAAACTGTGCATCTTTGGAAGTTTCAGTTTTCTTTAAACTTCAGAAAAAAAAATGTTAAAGATTGAATATTCTCTTGTTCAAATTTTCTGCAGTCTGTTTTATTTGGGCTCCTTCGTATAACTGAAGAACACAGTTCTTACCTGTTCGCTATTTTTCGTGCGTTGTTACGAACTATCGTATTAAAATCATCATTTTTTATCATTTGATTACTAGCGGAAAATCACGATGAGTTCTAAACGAAAATTCCTGAATTTGAAAGAGATAATTTAAGTTATAGAACTTAATAAGAAAAGTGGCAGAAGTTTTTGATTGTGGCAGGATACATATTAACGCTAATTTAAACCAGTCGGATGTACCAATCCCAAAACTTTCTTTTATCTCATACAGGTCAATACTTCAAAATTCGTAATCACTTTGCCAAAATTAAATGGCAATCTATGCTCATCATAAGGATTCTAAAAATATGAAATTCTGTGCATTAGTTCTTGAGATATGACTATCGCTGAAATCGTCTAAATCCAGCAAAATGCAGCACAGCAGCGTCACTTATAGGGTGATTTACACCAGAACCTAATCATCAACAACTTATGTCAATGTCTAACTGAATATGAAATTTGGGGGAAATTCGTGCATTAGTTTTTGAGATAAAGCTATTGCGCAAATCATGACAAATGCAGCATAGCAGCGCCACCTGTTGAGCGAATTGCATCAACACATAATCAGCAGCAATATTAATCAAGATATACTTGAATCTGAAGTTTGATGAAAATTCGTGCATTAGTTCTTGAGATAGAGCTATTGAGGAAATCGTTCTAAATGCACCACAGCACCGCCACCTATTGGGAGATTTACACCAACACGTAGTCAGTATAATTTCATATCAAGGCCTTACTAAATCCGAAGTTTGATGAAAATGTGTGTATTAGTTCTTGAGATAGAGCTACTGCAAAAATAGTGTAAATCCTGCAAAATGCAGCATAGCAGCACCACCTGTTGGGCGATTTACACCAAAACGTGTATAGCACCAACTCATATCAAGGAGTAACTGAATCTGAAGTTTTATAAAGATCCGTGCAGTAGTTCTTGAGATAGAGCTATTGCAGAAATCCTGCAAAATGCAGCATAGCAGCGCCACCTGCTGGGCGATTTGTACCAAAAACTAATCAGCCCCAATCTATATCAGGGACTACCTGAATATAATTTTTTATTAAATTCCGTGCATTAGTTCTTGAGATAGAGCGCCCACAAAATTTGCGTCACATACACACAGACAGACAGACTCACAGACAGCCATTTTGTAAAAACATGTTTTTTGGAATCTCTGACCCCTAAAACGTGTACATCCGTCAAAAAACGGAAGTCGAAAATTTTCATGAATCCAATACTTTCTTCTTGTAAAGATAGAAGAAAGTAAAAACAGTGGATATTACATGGATCAATCTTTTCAGGAAGTGAACTTAGAAACTAAAACCAAGCGTCGGAAGACAGTAAATGAAGAATTTGACAAAATGCTATTGGAATGGCTGACTACTTGTCGATCCAAAAATCTTCCAATTTCAGGACCGATACATGAAAGTATGTTAGAAATTGCGTAAAAAATTAAAAATTCCAGATTTCAAAGCATATAATGGGTGGTTAGAGAAATAGGACCAGACATAGCATCGTATTTCGCAAGGTGACTATAGAAGCAACAGATTGCACCGTAAATGATATAGAAGCCTGGATGAAAACACTGCCTTCCATAATTGCAAGTTAGTAATCTCAAAACATTTTCAATTGCGATGAAACTGGGCTTTTTTTCCGTGCACTTCCTGATAAGACTTTATGTTTAAAGAGCGATGCTTGCAAAGTTGGGAAGCATGCGAAAGAAAGACTGACAGTGCTTGTGTGCTGTAACATGATTGGCGATTTTCAGAAAACCCTTGTGATAGGAAATGCTGCTAAGCCACGGTGCTTCAAAAACATGGTCATAAAAAATTACCCGTAATGTTGAGGCCTAATAAGAAAGCTTTTATGACCCAGTACATTATGACAGAATGACTGACAGAGCTGAATAAAAAAATGAAGATACAAAAACGGAAAGTTTTTCTTTTTATAGGTAATTCACCCCAGTCTCATCCTACTGACAATGATTTCAGTAATCGTAAAATACAGATTTTGCCCCCAAAACCAACTATCTTCTGTCAACCATTTGATCAAGGAATAATCCAGGCTTTCAAATTGCGTTACAGAAAAATGCTAATTCGGAAACTGGTGTCAAAGATAAAAGATGCAGCATCAATAAATGTTGTCATAAAATCTCTTAATGTGCTGTATGCTGTTAATTCGATTAGCATTGCAGAAAAATAAGAGAAGAGCTCAACAGTACACAAATGTTTTGCAAAGGCAAGTTTCTAGGTAAGTTCTTTTATTTATTTACTTTTTTTTGTCGTGCAGGGGAAAAAAAAAGTTTAAACTAAGTTTTCACTCTTTTACTTCATTTTGTATTGCAAATTTAAATAAGACGTATTCATCACCATTCAATGTCTTTAACACCTCATCATTTAATTCGTATTTTAGAGTTTTCTTTCTGTTTCTAATTTTTCGTATGATTACATATTTAATTGAACGAAAACATTATTCCATGCGCTGTTTTATAATTTGTCAACAATATAAAAAAATAAACCTTTTTTAAAAATCAAATATATCTCTAATAAAATAAGGAAATCTTGAATAAAAAATTAAAAACAAAACCTCAAAAAATTAATTAAAGTACAAACATAATTGGACACTGCTCTGCACAAGCTTGTCAAATATGCTACTGGAAAAGATGGGTAAACTACTATGCATAGAATTTGTTCCTATAAAACTTCTTAAACTGATTTCAACATTAAATATCTCTTTAAATAATTCTTCGGTTTACTTCAGCGTGTTTATCTACCATTTTCCTACCAATTTTTGTATTTTTATGTGCAATAGTTTTCTTAATATTAATATTAACCTAGAAAGTTCTCCGACTCAAAAACAAATCATTTACGGCAGTGACAGCATTAGTTACTTTTTTTAGAATAGAGAGATTAAATTATAGCTTCGTTTCTAATATAATTTTTATAGTATTGTCACTTAATTTACTACTAAATATTACTGTTTAATCTTTAATGGCTGTTATTTACATTTACCACCCTCTGGTTTAAATCAATATAATCTTTTTCGAGTGCAAGTGACGTGTTTTAAATGAGGACAATTGGGCTATTTTACCTCAATTGAAAAATGAGTACCAGGGCCATACCCTTGTTGACTATGACATCGAAATACACTGGGACATTAAAAGTATGTTTAACAAAAATAGTTTTTTTTTTCTTTCTCTTTTTACCATTATCGACCCACATTTTTAGTGACAAGATGTTTGCCGTCAATAAACAAAACATTAATAGTGGGCACCACTGGTAACAAAATTACTCAAAAGTTATATTTACTTTAAAAGAATATTTTGTTATACTTGTTTTTAGTTATTTATTATTTACTAAATTAAATGTAGAAGGAAGATTAGTTATTTAAGTTATCTCCTTTCACCCCTGCAATTACGGTTATCCCAATGTTGTGGTCGGTCATTATTTTGCGAAAGTCAACACCGAGTTTATAAAAACAAAATTTATTGCGAATATGTACTCCAAATGCTCATATATGCACAATATTTGCGTTTTAGTATACGTCATATATGTCTTTCAAGCGGGAGGTTCATGCCTACACATGTGATATATATATATATATATATAATATATACAGTAATATATGTGTCCTAAATTACTATAACTTGGACATATAATCACTGATATGTCACATACATCCCATATGATTATAATGTGATATGTTATATATCTTACAGTTTGGAGATACATCTTGTTCGCTTGGCCTTTCTTTCTCGGGGGCCACTATAACTAAGAAATACCGTAGAGAGTCTTATGAAACTTTTATTTTTGCTATTGTATAATTGTTTTTAGTTTAAAAAAAATAATAAATCAAAAAACTGCAAAATTATCACTTATAATTTTCCTTACAATACGGTAAATGAAAGGACGCCACATTTCCAGACCGAGACTGTCACCAAGAAAATATAAACCCATAACTAGTGAAATGATAACCTAGTAAATAAGTAATTTTTTGTTGTATATTATCAAACTAAATTCACCGCGGGATGTATTATATCTGCAATGATCTTTGATTTTTCTAATCTGACAGCTGACAAATAGGACTAATTACAGGAATAACACTAAACATAGCCTTTTTATTTAAATTTCCAATAATAGATTTTTAAATCTAGTAATATTCCGTAATCGAAGTACAGTATTCTTCCAAAAGTTCATTAACATTCATTCTAAATGTTGCAGGAAAAAAGGAAAATAGCATTTAATTGGAAAATACGCTGGAAATCATTTACAGATAAAAAGCTTAACGGCCATCTTCAAACAGAAATTGTACCAAATATTGGAATTTTCAGTACCAACACTCAATTTTGACAGCATATTTGATGTCTTTGATAAATTGTCCTTTCGGATTCCTAACGGAAGTCATTAATCTAAACACTTTAGAATTATCAGATTTAGAACACCTAATGTTTAAATGCAGTTTTAATCGTTGTGACACAATAAACGCTATGCGAATTGTTTTTTAACCACCAGAATGCAAAAAATAAATAAATAAATAAATAAATAAATAAAGGACAAAAATTACAATAATGCATTTTATTTGATATGCTTTTAAAACTTTTCTAGATAGTTACGAATTTAGATTCAGGAATTTACTGCATTTTAACTAATTCCGTTTTTCCTTTCCGGTCCAATGGATACGTCATGTAGGCGGAGGGTAGAGCATTATTCAAAATCTACTTAAGAGATGAGTTATAATTTTGGATTCGCACATTTAAAAAGATTCAAGTAAACGATTACTGCAAAAAAATGTTCATAAGAAACAATTCATGTGTTTTTCAGAAACTAATTAAAAAAGAAGAATTGTACCCCATACATATTTTTAAAAAGCTTGAAAAATGCTAATCTGCAATTGAAGCTCATACCGCCAAGTAGTTTTAGAGTTATGCTTAAAAACTACATGCTCAACAATCTCTTTTGCAAGGATTAAAAATGAAGCTAACATCAGGAGGTCCAAAATAAAAATATATATATAATCCTTAAACTATTCGACAGAATGATTTTTGCTTGATAGCGGAAAGTAGCCTTTACCGGTAAATCCAAAAAGGCTGTCAAAATTGGATGCTAGTATTTAAATTTCAATTTTAGTGCAATTTCTGTGTGAAGACGGGCCCCCTAAGATTATTTCTGTAACATGGATTTCAAGAAGGCATGATTTCCAATCGAATGGCAGTTTTCGTATTCCCCTGCAGTTTTTAGATTTAAAGTAATGACTATCATTTTTTTTACTGGTGTGAAAGAGATACTATGGATACTGTCATTCCACGCCAATGGACAACAAATATAAACAACGTCGGTAGGTGTTTGAGGAATTAAAACTAGAAGAGCATTTAATTTCGCGCCAAAATATTGTTTTCCTTGAGTAACTCGATCAAGTAAAATATCATTACTTTTGCTTTAAGCCTGTCTAAATAAATAAAGTTAAGAACCAATATAGCACGGTTTCGACTTGGCAAATTTTACTGCCAAACAAAATACAAGATCAGAGTAGGATATTTGCTAATAAATACATAATTTGCAACTAGTGTTGCTAGGTGCCCCTCGTACATAAAGTCTCCAAATGCCCTGGACACCAGTATTTTAAAGTAATTTTCTTCGCCTTATCTAATGGCAAAATTAACTGCAATTAAAAATGGTGAAATAAACTGTAAGAAATTAAAGGTGTCCAGAGCATTTGGAGCCTGATTTACGCGGGTCATCTGCCAATACTATTTGCCACTAACACGAACATAAAACTTCATTACTTAAAAAGTTTACTTCATAGGGAATAAATACTAACAAAAACGCAAATAAATGTGAGGTATTTGCTTCTTTTATGTCAGCTGTGGTAGGCGATAAATCGCCACAAATATCGTTCCAATCGTCGTTATTCGTATTGCATTCAAAAACAACAACATGTCCCGAATTTCCTTTAAAATGCATATATTACATACTTTTAAAATACATGCCTTTCACTCATTTCATTTAAAATGGGAAACAATAAAGGAAAAAGGAAATACCATAATAAAAAGCATTTTATTTTATTATCAAAATTTTGTTTCTAATTTACACCCACGAAAAATAACAATCGCTATTGGCAAGAAAAACTGTGCTATTGGTGATATTTGCCTGTTTCTTATTACTATATTTTAGACATAGATTAACTTTCTGCAATCGGGATTCATATACAACTTTGGCGACTAACTTGAGCAAAGTTGGTAATGATTTGAATGTAGAAGGATAGTGATTAAATCTAACGCAGGAATTTAACTTACAAACTAAATATAGAGGCAATAAAATAAACTTGGAGTTTTCGTACAATCATGTGAAATCAGCGACAACAATAATTCTTATGACAAATAGTTATATTTTTATCTGACAAATAACAATATATTAATTACAGGATTAAAAAAAAACAGTGAAACCCATGTTTCTAAGCCTGGGATATCATTGAACGATTTTTTTTTTCGCGATAAAGGATAAAAATTAAATACATTTGCAATCCCTTCTTCTTTTGAAAATTTTGCTCTTCATACTGTGCCAAATCATGCCAGAAAATTGCTGTAAAGTACGATGATCCCGATTACAGAAGAAAAACAATAAACGTAAATCTAGCTTTATGTTTTATTGTAAAAAGAAATTACAGTCACATACAACACATTTTTTCAGATTAATATACAGTAAAATTTTTTACAAAATAGGTGAAATACATTTTAAAAGTCAGAATTACTGTAATATCAAATTATACATTGACACCTCAAATACAAGAATAACGAAGGAAATCGTACTTAAAAACAAAATACGATCAGATCGAAAACATTTTTTCAGATTCAAAATTAACGCGGTAAAATGCGTTATCAGTTAGTTGAAACGGTACTACTTAGTTATCCCGTCGACCAAAAATCTATTGCCAAACTATAAGATTAAATGTCAATAATGGTTGATCGTAAATGTCACATTCACCTGACTTTAAGCAAGTTACACGTGTTTACGTCATCAAGTGACTTTTATTTCGACGTTTTATTTATATTTTTATTAATGTTATACTAATTGATTTGTTCTTTCGTTATTTAAAATAAAAATTATGTGAATTTGTATAATTTGGCGAGTGGTTTGGCGATTTATATAATATATCGAAATTGGTCGGCGGGATAACTAAGTAGTACCATTGAAACACATTTTAAAAATCAGAATTACCGTTATGTCAAATTTTATATTGGTACCAAAATATAAGAGAAACGAAGGATACCATACTACTTAAAACAAAATTTCACGTAATTGCATTCGCAAAAAAAAAAAAAAAAAAAAAAAAAAAATGTAGTAATTAAAGCTGCAATTTATATTTTGCAAAAAGATATCCTAATACACTTGTTGTTTAAAACATGAACAAAAAATACATTCACTTAAAGTGCTACTAACATAGTACATTGACTTGGTTTTAATGTACACTAATTAGTCCTTTGCATCAAATTATAAATGAATAGAAAATGTCAAATTAGTCAGTTTATATACTTATACTAAACGTTAATATAGATTATTTGAGAAAGAAATTCGATTGAATCTCAAAATCGGTTAACAAACGAATCAGACTGAAAGCATTCAAATCAACTAAGCGATGCAGCAAGTAAAACCTAGACTAAATGAAATGTAAAAAGATATACTTACTCCACAAACGGAAAGCAATCGTCGAAAAGGCCGTCCATTCTGCTGTAAAGATTGAAAAGATACTTTAACAAAATCAAGTGAGCTATATAATCAATTAGCTTAAAATAGTGGAAGTATTAAAAGCTTTTGATCAAAATTGTAGATGTCAATTATCATGCAATCAGTTAAGTGACAGTTAACTCGAAGTTAAATTTAAATTTAACTGTTGCCATTTCTATGTTTTTAATATTCTGTTGTCATTTCTATGTCGCTTATATAAAATGCACTATCTCGTTAATTCGGTATGATTTAATTGATTTTCTGTTATTTTAAAATTTATTTCTAAACATATTAAGCAAAAAGACTTTCCTCGTAAGAAAGCGATTTATCCATATCAGAAGAAACAAGAAAATCATATTAGTAAGTGAATCGGAATAACGCCATTTTCAACGAAATTTTATTTGAGATATGGAGTCCAGAATATGTTGGTGAAAATGAAGTCATTGTTTTACAAAGATCGCGTGAAAAAACGCTAATTTCGTCAAAGATCGCGTAAAAAAGCGCTAATTTCTTCAAAGGATCTCGACAAAAGACCTAATTTTTGAAAGAAAAAACGCGAATTTCGTCAAAGATCACGGGAAAAAACACTAATTTCGTCGAGGGATTGTGAAAAATACGCGAATTTCATCAAATTTCGCGGGAAAAACGCGAATATCATCAAATATCGCAGGAAAAAACACGAATTTTATCAAAGATATTTGAAAAAAAAATTGCCAAAGGATCTCGAAAAAAAAAACGCGCATTTCGTTAAAAATCGCGCAGAAAAACACTATTTTTGTCGAAGAATCGTGAAAAGAACGTGAATTTTGTCAAAAGTCGCAGGAAAACATTAATTTCGGCAAAAAATCGTGAAAATAACGCGAATTACGTCAAAGATCGCGGGGAAAGAACACTAATTCCGTCAAGAGATCGTGAAAAAAAAGCGAATTTCGTTAGAAAACGCGTAAAAACGCAAATTTCGTCAAAGGATCGCGAATATCGTCAAAGATCGTTTGAAAAAACACGAATTTTATCAAAAATCTTTGAAACAAAGCTAATTTTGTCAAAGATCGTGGGAAATAACGCGAATTTCGTCAAAGATTACGTAAAAAAACGCGAATTTTGTCGAGGATCGCGTAAAATTTCGAAATTGAAATGTTGGCAGGTATGTAGCAGATTTTCCCAATATTTCGACTTTTTAAAAATTTAAAAATTTGCGATTTGTGAAAAATCCTGACGTGATAGTATTGTAAAAAATGAAGGTCGTTTTTGGATTCAGCAGTAAAAAATACATAAGAACCAATTATCGAAGGCTGAAAAACATAACCATCGCATCCATTTTTTAATATCAGATTTCTGAAAGAGGATAATCTCTGAAAAAGTCTCCCCTTCAGAAATCTGAAGGGGCCTTAACTTCCTTGAAAGTCAAAATGTGTCATCTAAGTGGTCGTTTGCAGGTCAAGGGATCGCAAAAAAAAAAAAACGCGAATTCCGTCAAAGTATCCCGCAAAAACGTGAATTTCGTCAAAGGATTGCAGAAAAAACGCGAATTTCGTCAAAGGATCGCAGAAAAAAACGCGAATTTTGCGAATCAATTGCGGAAAAAACGCTAATTTCGCGAAAGAATTGCGCAAAAAATGCTAATTTCGTCCACAGATCTCGGAGAAAATGCAAATTTCGTCAAAGAATCGCGAAAAAATACGCGAATTTCGTCAAAGGGCCGCGAAAAAACGCATGGAAATTCCCCTAGGTATGCATCCACGGTGGGGGGATCTATCGGGGCTGTCGCCCCTCCCCCCTAAGATATAAATCCAACGCTTTTAACGGCAGTTTTCGCGGAACAGAAAGACAAACAAACGAAAACCAAACACATTTCGGTGTCAATGGTAAACCTCACTGACGTTTCGGCAATTTGTGAACAAAAAAGGATTATGTCCTATCAAAAGGCATATGGCGTCATGATTTTTGACACTATGGGTTGAGGCGGGGGCGATGCCACTTCGTATACCTTTTGTTGAATCTGTACAACAGAAATTGACAACGTTATGTGGATCCCTTTAAAGTGTTGAAACTGTTTCGTTCTTTCAAAGAAGTTTCAATTCTAATTTCTGTATAACGATATTTTTGAGGAGTGCTTTATTGTTTGAGAAAAGAATGGGATTCATAGCAATTTCCAAAGAAAGAAAGAAACAAGAAAAAGAAAGGTCCTTTGAAAAATTCAAGCATCTTAATGTTTTCGGAAGAAAGCCACTAATGTGCAAAAAATATACTGTTATTGCCACCCACATTGGTAAATTTCAAGGGATATTTTATGAATGAACAAAAAAGGATTATGTCCTAATCCTATTCAGTTAAAATCTAAAATGCGTATGGTGTGTTGATTTCTTAAAAACGACCTTGGTAAATTTGTTCTTCCCTTCTTTGCCCCGATCGACCCCCCCCCCCCCCTCGTGGATGTGCGCCTAGGGGAACCTCCTCACTGTGCTAATTGTGCGTTTTTTTTTGCGCGGCCTTTTACGAAATTCGCGTTTTTTCAGCAATTCTTTGGCGAAATTCGTGTATTTTTACGCGATTCTTTGAAGAAATTTGCATTTTTTCAGAGATCTGCTGACTAAATTTGCATTTTTTCAGAGATCTGCTGACTAAATTAGCGTTTTTTCAGCAATTGTTTGGCGAAATTCGCGATTTTTCTGCGATCCTTTGACGAAATTCGCGATTTTTCTGCGATCCTTTGACGAAATTCGCGATTTTTTCATAGTCCTTTGACGAAATGCGCGATCCTTTGACGAAATTGGCGTTTTTTGCGCGATACTTTGACGAAATTGGCGTTTCTTTTGCGATCTTTTGACCTGCGAACGATTCACGAAATTTAATTTTTTCGGGGACCATTTGTCGAAATTCGTGATAATCGGTGGACTTATATGATTTAGGGGGGGGGGGGGCGATCGCCTCCCCCCCCGTGGATCCGCGCCTGTTTTTAAAGCACCAGTATGTTCTTTTAGGCGAAACTGGTAGATCATTGGAAATTCGCCTAAAAGAACATACTGGTGCTTAAAAAAGAGTAATTTGAATTAGAGAATCTTGAGAAGAAAGTTGTTTCGCGACGGCCCTGACACAGCTCGCTATTTATTGAAAGTAAAGCATTTTTGTTTATTATTTAATCGTATAACTACGCTAAATACTATAATTTGTTCTTTTTCGTATCGGAAATATATCTTTATTGAATTATGTCTTGCCAGAGAACATTTCTCTCTTCATAACGGAACATACGGTTTTAATGGAAATGTTTATTGGTGAAATAAAGTAACTTAGATTCGAAATGCGTAGCCAATTCGAAATAAATTGGGACAGTGCTTTGATCTTGCTAACACTTTGGATGCGTTGATTAATCAAGAGGAGTCAGTAAACCGTTCTGAAATAACGGCACTTTGAAAATCCGAATAACTACGGACAGCGGGGCTATATTTGCAGTTCGTTATTATTACATGTTAAACTTTTAGAATAAACTACATTTTTAAACAGAGTTTACCGGGAGTATTATCTATTTCTTTCATTTGTATTAAATCTCATTTATGTATCTTGAAAAGAAAAAGAAAACAAGTAGCAAATTATAATTCAAACGTGGTAAATATACGTACTATAACTACTTTTTATAAATATTCAGATCTTGGTGAATAGACGCTGCACTGTTATGCAAAAATGCATGAATACAAAATTTATTACGTTAATCAATATTGAATTCAGTAATACGAAAATAACAGGACGTCATCACCATGGTAACCTAGAATCATGCTTATCATGGGATATCATTGAATTAATTGCGTATGATAGGATTTAATAGAACGAAGAAAACTTCCATTAATATCTTTAAGTTTTGATTCGATTTTCATAAAATTTAAAATGGCTCGACAAAGTTCTGCAGTGATTATATACATTAAATTTCAAACTATTCGATTGGGTAGTTTTGCTATATTCGGAGAAACAGATGGATGAACCAGGCGATGACTATAGGTGCTAATTATTGATATAAATGCGAACGCACCTAAAAAAAAAAAGGCAACTTACACCTTTGTTTGCATCCAACCCCCTCTTTGTAATTCTTCCGTTTTCCGATGAAAATGAACAGTGCATCTGTTCCTAACTTACATAGACTTTTTTCACATTCTTTTAAGTTGCCATTTCTCGATATTAATTATTAATGCCTCCAAGGTATTGAGGAAATGGAAATTTTTACTTCCTTTCAAAGACAACACTTTCGTCTTTGTTTCAGCAAATGTCACTCTGCAGCAAACAAACTCCTAACTAAAGAATCTTCTACAATCAGAAACCTAAAATAGTGACATATTAATCCGTATTTAATTTTTAGTACCTGTTGAACAACTGGAAGAAATACTGATCTCTTTGTCGCAAATAGGTAATTAAAAAAATATACTATTCCTTATTTTATTCTATTTATATACACTGATTGCCCACCAGTTGAACGTAATTCAGTGAATGTCATTATTTACCGCACAAAGGTTTTTTTTTTTTTTTTTTTTTTTTTTTTTTTTTTAATCCCTCGATATGCTATTTATTCCAGATCAATTAAAGTGTCGTCACTGAAAAATAACGTTGTACCTAATCATAAGCCAAGCCACCCGTAAAATGAAGCAGGTGTATCATCGTACGGTTAAATACTGATAATCTACGGCAATTTTTTTAACTTCTAAACAACGCACATTTTCAACTTGTACACCGTTGTGTAGGGGGGGGGGGGGGGAAGAGATTTTAATTTTTTTGTAGTTTTACTGACAATTCTGTAATGGTGGGAAATGAAGTACTCTATTTCTGTAGAAAGTAAAGGGAATATAGTAGATTACTGTATATATTTGTTGAAATTTTCTCATGAGAACTGAAAAAAAACTAGTATGTTGTGGCCGTTACAAAACTTTCTTCTATATAAATCACGTCAGTTAAATCATTTTAATAGTACAAGAAATTACATCAATTTAGCACCAATTCATATCAAAGTATATCTGAATTTGAAGTTGGATGAAAATTAGTGCCTTAGTTCTTGAGACAGAGCTATAGCGGAAATTCTAAAAAATGTAGTATAGCAGCGCCACCTGTTGAGCGATTTACACCAAAACATAAACAGCACTAATTGATATCCAGGTATACCTGAATCTGAAGTTCGTTGAAAATCCAAGCATTAGTTCTTGAGATAGAGCAATTGCAGAAATAAAAAAAAGCATAGCAGCGCCACCTGTTGAGCGATTTACACCAAAATGTACAAAACTTCAATTCATGTCAAGGACTAACTGAATCTGAAGTTTGATGAAAATTCGTGCATTAGTTTTTGAGATGCAGCTATAGTGGAAATTCTGAAAAGTGCAGTATAGCGATTTGCACCAAAACATAAACAGCAGTAATTCATATCAAGGAATACTTGAATCTGAAGTTCGTTGAAAATCCAAGCATTGGTTCTTGAGATAGAGCAATTGCGGAAATCGTAAAAAATTTAGTATAGCAGCGCCACCTGTTGAGCGATTTACACCAAAATGTACAAAACTTCAATTCATGTCAAGGACTAACTGAATCTGAAGTTTGATGAAAATCCGTGCATCAGTTCTGGAGATTGAGCTATTGCGGAAATCGTGCAAAAGGCTGCATAGCAGCGCCACCTGTTGAGCGATTTACACCAAGAACTAATCAGCACTCATTTATATCAGGGATTAACTGAGTATAAATTTTTATTATATTCCGTGCATTGGTTCTTGAGATAGAGCGCCCACAAAATTTGTGTCACATACAGACAGACTGACATTTTGTAAAAACATATTTTTCAGAATCTCTGACCCCTAAAACGCGTAAATCCGTCGAAAACCGAAAGTCAAAAATTTTTACGAATCCAATACATTCTTCTTGTAAAGATAGAAGAAAGTAAAAAAATGTGTTTAAGATATGTGCTATGCCAAGAATAGCATCTGCAGTAAAAATGTATTTTAAAGAGTATTTGTGTGACTTATTTTCTCCGCATTTACTTAATTCCTATGAAAAAGCTGAAAGAATGCAATTTTATTAATCAGTGTGTCATAACATTTTCCAAAATTTCAAAAAATGGATAATTTCTGATGAAGCATGGAGCTATTATAAACTATAATTTGATTTTCGGTATCCATATTAATATTACAAACAAATGGAGACATGTAAATCATTAGATACCTGATTTTTTTTATAGAGTTTCTTGAATGATGACAGCACAACGCTTTTTGTTGGGTTTGTGTGTTATTCCGCGATAGTGACGTCCTATGCATACTTTTCTATAGATGTTGCTTAAGACTGAATCCTAAATGTGGAATTCTTCAGTGGATGCAAATGACGTCATTTTATATAAAATAAAAGCGTGTATTTTAAGTCTTAAAACTAAAATATGTTTCGTACTAACTACACACATATATATATATATATACATTTTTTTTTCACATCAAGGGTGACATTAAATTCTGAAAAAGCAGAATTGCTATTTTATATCTTTTTTTTTTTTTTTTTTTACGTTTTGCGTATTTTAACTACAGATTAATAAATACACCATGGTTTATATTCGTTTTTAATTTTAGTGTTTCAATATCGATTATTTGTTTGCCGTCTAAAAAACATTTTTTGTACGATAAAATGGATATTTTTCATTTGTTTACATTTTCACGTGCGATATTTTTGTCGATTGTTGCAAGTATCGTTTATCTGGCAACAATTCGATTAACAAATCTTTTTACCAATTGCGTCATTCTTAGCTAAAATATCTATATTTTAAAGTATTACTGATCAAAGGCTAAGAATTAATAAATACACCAACTCTATATTCGTTTTTAATCTTTAGTTTCAATATCGATTATTTGTTTGCCGTCTAAAAAACATTTTTTGTACGATAAACTGCCTATTTTTCATTTGTTTACATTTTCACGTGCAATATTTTTGTCGATTGTTGCACGTATCTTTTATCTGGCAACAATTGGATTCATTAACAAATCTTTTTATCAATTGCGTCAATCTTAGCTAAAAATTTGTACTTTGCAAGATTACTGATACAGGCTAAGACATTTATTATGTTGTTTTATGAATTATTATCGTTTATTTATTGGGTTTTTTTATTTATTTTTGCTAATTTTCTTTCTTTTTTAGTTTCTTCGGCTATAGAAGTTTGGTTTGATGAAGATGAGGATGACTTTGTGGATGCTCCATTAGGTAAGTGGGTACCACAATCTTCCATCTTTTCCAATTCACCATTATCTTCTTGTATCATTTCAGATTTGGCCGACTGCAATGCAGTCCGAGATGGTTCTGAGGAGAGTGATGCGGATGAAAAAGACCTCGGATCCTTGTTGTCTGCTTCTCCTACCGGGAGCTGCTTCTTCGTTCCTCCATCTCCGAAGAAGTCGGATGTCCGGGAGCCTCCTTTCTTGATGAGACGAAAGAGGAGGAGCTATAAGCACCGCATCATCAAGTTCCTGAACCGCTTTGGCCTATGCAGAGGTAAAATGTACGATACCTATTATTTTTTGTAAGTTTAATTTAAACAGATAAGTAGAGTTGCCAAGTTGTCATTAAAATTGATTAGTGTCGGATAAAGTAAAAAATATATATAATGATTGATATTTTCGTTTCTATTTGATTATTTAAAAATATAGGCAGGAAAAATGTAAACTGCATTGCAAATTTTGGCAGTGAATGCTTTTTTTATTTGAACGAAACATATTTTTTAAAATATTCTTTCACTGAACCCTATTTTGTACAAAATAAGTTAATAGATTTTTTTTTTCCATTAGTTTGATAGCTCTCAGAATTTTAAATATTAAAAGTTTTATGCAAATAGAGCAAAATGTAATTACATATATCTACATTTAAAAAAATCGTTTTAATATAGTACTAAGTCCGGTTTTCCTTTATGTGTAATGAATTAATGTGTAACTTTTATAATTCATATTTTCATGTTATAAGTTACGCACGAATCGAACCTGCTTGTTACATAACAAATTACGGTACTTGTTAGTTATCGCGTCGACCCATTTCGCCAAATTATATAAATCGCCAAATTATACAAATTGACATAATTTTTATTTTAAATAACGAAAGAACAAATAATAGTATATTATTAATAAAAATACAAATAAAACGTCAAAATTAAAATCACTTGATGATGTAAACACGGATTGTCAAGTGAATGTGACATTTAAGATCAACCATTATTGGCATTTAATCTTACAATTTGGTGACAGTAATTGGGTTGACGGGATAACTAACAAGTACCCAAATTACTTTATGCAACGTGATTTAGGGTTTCTTTTTCCTTACTGAAATACATTTAGCGACAAAACAAATACTCCATTGCAATATATACACAGATTGTAGAATTAGAAAAATAGAAATTTCTAAACTTACTATCAGACACAGTAAATTATACAGATTTTGTGGGAGGGGTTATACCTCTTTTTTGGTTTAATTTTAAATTAATTTCTTTTCTCATTGTGAAGAAACAATCTTTTTGTAAAAGTGTTAGATTATTAGTGCATTACATAGTTCTGTATTTTTTGTTTGGTATTTTTATGTTAGCCGGGTGCAGGTGATAAATCGCCAAATATTTTTCATATTGCCAACATTTTTATTTCATCCATTTCATTTAAAATATAAACCTTTCACACATTTTATTTGAAATATATAACTTTCTTTTAAAATACATGTCTTTCATTCATTTTATTTCAACATTAAAGCACCATTTATAATTTACACAGGCAAAAAGCTGCTAGTAGTACAAGAAAAGAAAATGCTATTGGCGAAATGTGGTCCGCCTAACATAAAAAATCTTCTTTTTTTTTAAACAAACACTTAAAAAAAGTATCTCATAAAGACAAATTAATCTTTTTGTGAAAATGTTATTAAAATATAGCTATAAATCCTTTTAAAGGAAGTATATATTCAGTGTAAAAAGTACTTGGAATTTATTGGGCGAGTGTAAAAAGTTGTACCCGGTTCTGAGCATATGCAAATGGCCAGTGGAGTACGGAAGTAAGAGCTGAGATTCCAAGGACAAGAAAGTACTCAAAAACTCATGAAGCAGTATGATACTTATAGGCACAATGTTTGTCAGAAGATCCCATGCAGAACGGGAAACATGGCAATCGACAAAGACCACATCAGATATTGTTTACTGTACAAATATGATAAAGGCAGCCATTACAGCAGCCGCATTCACCTGATCATATGTGACATTCTCCTGTTCCTGAAGCTCAAATCACCACTTCAAAGAGGGCGTTTTTAGTCACTTGAAGAAGCTGGGATTGTTGGCGTGATCCTGTAACCCAGCGTCTTGGGAGCTGAAAGCTACGGTGAGAGCAGGCAGGGTTCTATCCTCAGCAAGAGGATGAGAAGTCATTTGAAGAAATAAAAGAAAATTAGCTGCAAATGCTGAAGTTCATACATCAAACCAGCCTATGAAGAATGGAAGGAGTGCTGGTCAAGCATTGCTTGAAGTTGTATTGGACTCAAAGGGGCCTAATACGAAGGTGACAAAATAAATTTTGATAAATAAATTATTTTTTTGTGTTTTATTTAACAATTCCGGATACTTTTTACACAGAATGTAGCTCCTGAAAACTATGCTTAAAGTGTATTTTTACTTACCAAGGGTTCTATACAAATCTGTTAAACTTGATGCATTAGTAACACATTTTTTTTTTTTTTTTTTGAGGAACTCAATAGTAACAATAACATATACTGGACAATTGCACCATAAAATATAATAAATAAAGACACACAACCTTGCTTAATGATACACAAAACACGAACTTTAATAAGCTAAAATATAAATTCTACGTTCCAAGCTGTTTCTACAACAGTCTTCAGGAAAAATATGATGGTTAATTGGCTAAAAGCAATTTAGTCAATGTTCGACAAATTATCTCTCGCACAGGAAGCCTTCATCTCTAAGCTTTTAGCCATTTAACCATCCTATTTTTCCTGAAGACGGCTGTAGAAACAACTTGAAACGTAGAATTTATATTTTAGCTTATTAAAGTTCGTGTTTTGTGTACCATTAAGCAAGGTTGCGTGTCTTTATTTATCAATAGTAACAGTTGTAAATTTCCAAGTAGGTGAAAAAAGTCTGGGCCAGGATTTGAACCAGGGATGTATTGGTTGAAGCCGCCAATGCTCTTCCAACTGAGCCATCCCGGACGAATACTGGAGGACTAATTCACCCAACTTAGGTTAATAGTACCTCGTTAGGTTAGGTGGATGAATTAGTCCTCCAGTATTGGTCTAGGATGGCTCAGTTGGAAGAGCATTGGTGGCTTCAGCCAATACATCCCTGGTTCCAATCCTGGCCTGGACTTTTTTCACCCACTTGGAAATTTACAACTGTTATGATTTATTTACCAATTGAATAATTGTATTAAAATTAATCTAATAGAACTCAATAGCATTTATTTTTAAATTAAAATAAAGTACTTATTTGAAAAATATGTTTCGAAATGATCTTCAATGATCCCAGGCAAGCTCTACTTTCTGTTTTCTTCTAATTATTTGTTTAATGTTTTTTTTTTTTTTTTCAGTGTTAAAAAGTAAGTATATTTAATTTATCTATTATATTATGACAAACTCAATACATATTATTTCTGTATATATCTAAATTGTTATAATTTATGTCTGTTTGTAAATAAAGACACTATATATATATATATATTCTTCTACTTTTGGCTTACATTCTTCTAAATTTAGTTTTCAGTAATAAAATTACATTTTACATCATTTTGGCTTTTGATTCTAAATTACTACAAAGTTCAATAAAAATACATATTCTATTATTTTGGCTTTAAATTCTAAATTTCCATACAGTTCAATAGCAATAGACACCATACTATACCTACTACAGAAAAATAGCTTTTTTTTATAGCAATTTAGATCACATTTTCATAAATAACCATCAAATGATAAATAATGATACAATAAATAAGCAGATTAAACCTCTCTTTTTTTTACATTAACTAATAATAATTAAAGCAATCCAGTATTTTTGTCCTCACTTCTTGTCCACCAGCTAAGAGCTCATTTCTTCATTGGTTTGCATTTTAACATCTTCTTTCTAAAATAAAATAGAATGTGGCATGGCTTCCAGTTTGTGGTTCTTTTTGGCATAACATCTGACTTGGCACTGAACGAAACTCTCCTTATGTTCAATAAAATAGAATGTGGCATGGCTTCCAGTTTGTGGTTCTTTTTGGCATAACATCTGACTTGCACTGAACGAAACTCTCCTTATGTTCAATAAAATAGAATGTGGCATGGCTTCCGGCTTGTGATTATTTTTGGCATAACATATGGCTTGGCATTCAACGAAACTCTCCTCATCTGGCAAATACTTTCCAACTTTCGGCAGCTGAAGTAACGGTTCCTTTAAATGTTAATCTGCAGTGGAAGGGGCACACTTTTCCTAAAGTTAATCCAGAAACCGATATAGGGTGTATAGTTAAGTGTGTAAAAACATATAATAATATATATTCCAAACAGAAAAGTCAAAAACATATATTAGAAATATTTATTTGCTTAAAAGACGTTACTTTACTAAAAACACATTATAAGATTGATCTTTTAATGTGTTTTTAGTAAAAAACGTCTTTTAAGCAAATAAATATTTCTAATATATGCTTTTGACTTTTCCGTTTGGAATATATATTATTATGATATGATTATTAGTAGACGTATTTAGGACTTATTATTCTTACATTTGCGTAAAAACAATTACGGATTTTCATGCGAAGAATTAATAAATATATAACAGTTAAACTCGGTAGCGACGAAAGCAGTCTGAGTTTCGCGCAGCGATTTCAATCGTTCTGTCATATTGGCATAGCATTTGTTGTGTAAGGTTACGTTCTAATGGAATCTATTTAAACTAGAGTACAGTGTTTTTTGGTATTATGTATATTTAGAATTGTATTTATGATGTAATGATACATTTTTAGATAATAAAAATTTTAATTGATAATGTTTGTTTGTGTGGTTTATTTCAAAGTGGTGTTTACAATCTCAAACTAAAATGAGACCAATCATTGGGGATCACATTTCACAATTATTTCATGCATTTTGTCGAGTAATTTTAGTATAATCCTTAGTAATATCCTTAGAGTTTGATACAAAATAACACGTGTCTTGTTTTCTTATTTATTTTACTTATTATGTATAGTGTTTCTCTGTATTCTGTTAACATCCATAAATGTAACTTTTATTGATGAAATAAAATGAAAGTTTTACAAAGAAGTCTTTTGTTCTTTTTTATCATTCACAACACATTACATCTGTTTGGTATACAGGTAGGTCATGGTGTGCTTTCTATGTTTATATGTCCTGTTAACAAATGCTAAAGTTACTTTGGTATAATTTTAAAATTTACACTATTAATATGCATTTAATGCTCTAAACAGTAGACACACGAACAATGCATTGTGTTTATTTAATATACACTTTGAGAGAAATTGCATAGGAACTGCTGATCAAAATGACTTTGCATAATTAATATGGATATTAATTGTGCGAAGAAATTTAACGAAATATAATCTAGTCTATAATGTTGATGATTAAAAAGGAAAAAAAAAATGTTTTTCGAAATGTGTTTTGGATAACAGAGTGAGTTTATTAATGCATATCAGAATATAAAAATATATAGAGTCTGGGGAAAAACAAAAGTTAAAATTTTAATATTATTTTTAATTATTAGGCTTTAAAAAAAATCTCAATTTGAAATGATTAGAAAAAAAAATCTATTCAAATAGGTCAGCAGCAAAGACTAATAGTAGTGAAAATGTTTCAATAAAAGAAACAAGCAATTTAGGAAATGGGGAGCATAATTAGATTTTTTAAATTAAATATCTTTTAATCGTTGGCATTATACTAATTGGAAATGTAATTCAGTAAAATGAAAATTTGTTTGAACCATTTAAAGATGCAGTTACATAAGAAATTTTTCTCATATAAGGTGAGGTTTGGCCCAGGAAGGGGATTGGAGGTGCTTGGGAGTATAATAAATGTGACAAATAGTAAATTACAAGATGAAACAGCATTGAAAAACTGGCAATAAACCACAATTAAATAATAAAACTTTTTATAAATCATAAACAAAATAAAAAACACACAGAACACGTTTCGAGCTGGAAATTTTAACAGCTCATCATCAGCCAAGGTAAAGATGGGTTCGTAAGGGAACAAGGTCACAATATGACCTTTGTGACCTTGTCTCCTTACGGAGACGAGTTTACTTCAGCTGATGACGGGCTGTTATAATTTCCGATTTGAAACACATCTTGTGTGTTTTTATATTTTTATGGTGATTTAAACAAAGTTTCAGTTGATTTTAAATAGGGTATAATCTTTTTTGCTTTTATGTATATTTAGAATTGTATTCATAATGTTGATGAAATAATATGTGATATTTGCAATCTCAAAACAAAATCGGATCAAAGAGAATCACACTTCACAGCTATTTCATACCCTTGGTTAAGCAATTTTAATAATATTTATTTTACTTTAATCTTTAAAAGAATTTCAAACAAAATAATACACAAGTGTTTATTTTATTTCTTATATATATTGTTCCTTTGTATTCTGTTAAGTGTAACTTTTCTTGAGTAAATAATATGAAAGTTTTACAAAAGAAGTCTTCTGTTCTTTTCTATCATTCACAATATACCCGTTTGGTGTAGAGGTTAGAGTGTGATTTCTTATAATAATATGTAAATACCAAAGTAACTTTAGATTTTACGTTATTAATATGCATTTAACAACTCTACGCAGTAAACACATAAAAAACGTTTTATGTTTATTTAATATGCACATTGAGAAATATCGCGTGGGAAGAGCTGGTCAAAACAACTTTTATAAAAATAATTGGATTTTAATCATATGATGAAAATAAAAATACTCTAGCATGTTTGTCCATCACAAAATTGTAAAATGTTTTTGAAATAGACATGTAGTTAGAATTAAACAGCTATTCATTAATGAATTTTAAGGCATAAAAAAATAAATAATAATAAAACTTCTGATTGTTGTAAAGTTAAAATAAAAAAAATTCTTAATCTAAAATGTATGGCAAAAAAAAAAAAAAAAAAGTATTTTATTTAAATAAGGCAATAGCAAGACAAACAGTAATCAAAACATTGCTAGGTAAAAAACAATTCAAGAAATGAGTGAGATTTACTACAAAAGATTTTCTCTTTTTAATTGTTAGCTTTGTATTAAACAGCCCAAAATTTAAGAGAGATATATTTAAGGAAATTTAAAATAAATTGGATACTAACTAATTCAGTAAAATGCAATTTTCTCTGAACCGTTTAAATGAATGAAGTTATAAAGGAAAATTTTGCCATAAAAGGTGAGGTTTGGCCCAGGAAGGGGATTGGAGGTGCCTGGGAATATAATAAATGTGACAAATAGTAAATTAGTAGAAAATTTTAATAGAGAAAATGCATCCTTACGAAAAAGAGACATTAGCAATGCAAAAGTATTTAGATATAACGTCTGATATTTTTAGCATTTGCATTAAAGCAATATTAACAACTAGCAAAAAGTAATTATATATATACATAAAAAAATCATTGTTATATTAAGCCAGATTCTGTATAATTTGCCAATATGTAATTTTTATAATTAATATTTTAATGTTATTTTTTTATGCTATGGTCGAACTGATCTTTGTTATTATGCAATGTAAAATTACTTTTGGTGAAAAGCTTGAAGCACTGCAGATGCAAGAAGACCATCTAGGATTTCTTTTTAATTCCAATGAGATGCATTTGGCAACAAAATGCTCTTTATAGTTTTTATTAGAATAGCTTTATGTACCAAACATAATATTTGTGTATCCACTCTTTTCACAGAGTACAGAACACAGCATTTACAATAAATTAAATGAATTACAAAAGTACTATTTGAGCAGTTAAATTTCAAACTCTGATAGTAGACAGTTAAATCATGTGAGAAGGGTTGTGCCTCTTGATTAGTTTAATTTTAAATTCAAGTAATCTCTTTGTTTATCATGAAGCAGCTCTCTCTCAGAAACTTTAGTCTATTAAACTGTCATCAGAAAAATTCAAAATTATTTTTGAAAGATTTTAAAATTACAGAATAAACATTTTTAACGAATTACAGTACAGAACAAATTATAGAATCTGGTAAAAAGTAACATCTTTAAGTATTATAAAGTTTTGAAAAAGAAAGTGCAATTTTCAATGATTAGGAAAGAAGTATTTTATTGAAATATGGCAGTAGCAATAAAAACATTTTGATAAGAAAAAATAAATTAAGGAAATGAAATGGGAAAAGTTAAAACTTTGAAATTTTACCATTCTATTTTTAATAATACCGTTCTAAATTTGCCACAAATATAGGTCAAAATTGGGAAATTTCATTAGCGGCCACTGGCCGGTAGGACTAATTTTTTAAGTGGCCACTTTCTTTAAACTAGCGGCCACTTTTTTATTTCAAATTGCTAAACAGTAAAATTTCCATAAGTATTAATCTAAATTGAGTAGCCAAAATAAATATGTTAATATAAATATATTGGAACCAAAAAAGTAGAATACTTGATGAAATGCAAGAAAATTTTATCTCCTTATAAAAAAGTGGCCGGAAGGTGACCGCTGATAGACAATTTTTCACAAGCCACTTTTTTTCATTTACTGGCCCTGTGGCCAGTGGCTAGTGCTAATTTTGACCTTTAGCCACAAACATAATTGGAGAAATTCTTTTAAAATACTGGATACTAATTCAGTAAAAGAAAGAAAAAAAAAATCTCTAAACCATTTCAAAAAATAGATTTACATAAGAAATTTTACTCATAAAAGATGAGCACTTGGCTCAGAAAAGGGACTAGAGGTGCCCGGGAATGCAATAAATATGATAAATGGTAAAGTAATAAAAAGTTTTGATAGCAAACATACATCTCAATAAAGGATTAGAAAAAGTAAGAATTTATATATAAATGATAGATATTTTTAGCTTTCATATACAAACACTCAAAAATCTAAATAGATAATGTTAGTATCCAACTTATTTTTAAGTTCCTGAATTTATTTAAAAGTAAAATAACATTCAAACATAAAAAAGAAATGTATTTAAAAGAATTAATAGGATGGAGTTTGAAACAGGGAGAGGATCTAAAACGCAATTTGGAAAATATATAACAAACAGCAATGAAAACCTTTTTGTAATGCTTAACAGGCTTTAGAAAATGAAGGAGATTCTTAAATCTTCTTAAATTTTACACAGATTTAATGGGATAAATATTTATATTTTAAAATCTACATTAAAAAAAAAAAAAAAAAAAAAAAAAAAAAAAAAAAAATGCAAAACTATCTGAAAAAAAAAAAAAAAAGGAGTTACAAAGTCAAACAAGGTGAGGTAATGAAAAATGAACATTAATGAAGGAAAAAGATTAGTAACGTAAGAGTTTTTACTTAAATATCTGACACTTTTGGCTTTTGTATAAGTTAACTCAAAAATAATTAAGCAGATTCTATAATTATTTATTTCCCAACTGATTTAAAAGTGAAATTTTCTCCAAATACATACAGAAATCTAATTAATAGAAAATTTTAGATGAGGTTTGGTCCAGGAAAAGATCATCAGCAAAAAATATTTTAAAATATGGTCAAATATCTGATATCAGATATAAGATGTATGAAAATATTAATTTTCTGAAAATAAATCATTATTATTTTTTTCAAGATAGCAGAAGCTGCCCTTCTTATAATTTAGCATTAGTTTTAGGTCAATCAAAATTATCGCTATCATAATATAAAGTAATTAAGTTTTCTGAGACAAGTCTGATGGACATTGATCAGCTCTTCCAGGTAGGGACTCCATCGAAGAGGCTTCACCTTGACGCGGTGATGGAGTTTACCAGACCCACTCTGAGATTCTGCTTGTAAAAGGTTTTTTTTTTTTTCAAAAGCATTTAATACGTGACATTACGGGTATAGCCTAGAGAAGGTTAATTTCAAAATATGATTTTATTATTATTTTCTTTTTAACTATCAATCAATATTTCAGCACAATAAAGAGTGGGCCTGAACTAAGAAAGCCTCAAACATTTCTTCTTTTAAGATATCTTACCTTAGTGTGATCTAATTCTAATTTTTTTTCTTCTGCCATTTGAAATACTGCACATAAAATAAGAAGAAACATAACAGATCACATTTTGCAAAAACCAATGTTTTTCTCAAAAAAAAAAAAAAAAAAAAAAAAGAAAGAAAGAAAAGAAAAAAAAACTATAAAAGCAAACAAATTTATTGTGAATTAGCTGTTAGCGAAGTGAGATTTCCAAAAAATTCCAATAAAAAGTATTTTACCAAAAGAATATAAGTGAATTCTTCATGAATCAATCATGACTAATCTTACGAGTACAAATAATTGAACACAAAATAAGAAACAGACAATAAATTTTCATTAAATTGTATTTTAGATTTGGCAGAGTATCTATATAAATGTACAAGAATTATACATTTCAGTAAAACAAAGAGTTGTTTCAACAAATAACATCAAAACTTTAGGGCATAAAAATTTGCATTTTGATCATCTATGTTTTCAAACAACTGCAAAAAACAATTTTATGCACATGAATAGGTCAGCATTACAAAATAATGGTTAGAATTTAATAACACACTTTGAGGTATCACACATTTCACCAGTATTTTTATTTATTTTTTAATTTATAAGCACAGTTTGTAATTAACACTTACAAGGAAAAAAAAAAAAAAAAAAAAAAAAAAAAAGGTTATTTAGAAAATGTACAGTAATAAATGAAGTATTTTTTGTTACATTTAATTTTCAAATTACAAAATGTCTTAGAAATTTTAGATTAAAATTAAAATGTGCTAAAGATTATTATTCACGTGGTTTATTTTTTAAGTATTAAAATCAATCAGCATTCTAAAATAATAACATTTCTGAAAGATCATTAAATAATTCTCTATAATTTATTTTTGGTAATATTTTTTTAAGAAATAAAATTCTTCAAAATAAAGCAAATACTTTACACTAATTTGCACAGTTCTTTTCTAATATTGCCTAGTAAATAATAACTATACAACATCATGAAAAATGTGGTAAATAAAATTAGCTAGCAAGCATAATTACCAAGCAGAAGGAAAAATATGTGTGACTATTATACAAACCTCTCTCTCAAGGTGAAAGAAAAACCTTTCAAAATGATATATAAAGCAGAAAATTAAATACAAACACACAGGCAAAATAACCTAAGCCCCAAAAGCTGTTTTTAGGAAATAAACACAAAGGAAAGGAAAATCAAACTTACACTAAAGTGACATAAGCAAAAGATTAGAATCAGTAGCATATGAAAAAAAAAAGGGGGGGGGGAGGACAAGAAATAAAATGGAAAACTCACAAATTTTAGCAAAAAATGCTGAATCCATTCTCACACAGTCATATCGAAAATTAAATACAACTGACTAAATAGTCAAAACCACTCTTGCAATCTGTTGGACTTAAATGCCAAATATTAACCCATTTGTGCCTGAATTTTTATTTTCTCAAATTTGTTAGTAAAATCACTTTAAAATGTTGCAAAATGAACTGGAAAAATACTAAAAAAAATTACGCTAAAATATTTTTGTATTTATTTGATAAAATGTAAACGTACTAAATATAGGAAAATTTATATACAGAAAAAGGCATAATTAGATGCTTTGCCCAAATTTGTATAAATTAAGCTTTTAAATTGTATATTATATACTATAATTAGTATTTCTATGAACTATTAAAAAATATATTTATTTCTTTGCAGAGACTAATAACATTATAAGTATTATTAATAAATTAAGAATAATTGTATTTGAGGCTAAAAATCAATTTATTTCAAAATCATCTTGAAAAGGACTTTACATAAATAACTGTCCCCCAAATGGCTAATAGAAATATGTACCCATTTGCGCCTAGTACCTATAATTTGTACATTACAAACATGCATAAAAAATAGGCTTGAACATATAATTTCGCAATTTAAAAAAATACGTATTTCAAAGAAGTCTACAAGATAAGATTCTGACTTATTTATTTGGATCCTTGATACAAAAAATACAAATAAACTTACATTTTGCATTTCACTATCTTGAAAAATGAAAAATCTATAAACACTGGAAAAAGACCTTCATTTAAGCAAATAAATATCAATCTTATGCTGTCATCTCTCAGTAATAGCTAAAGACATTTACGATCATTACTTAATACAATTTTCATGTTGCAAAGAAGAAGAAAATTATAAAACTTTATTAAAATTCTAAACGTCCCAAAAAATGGGACACTAGGCATAAATGGGTTAAATACCATGCAAAAACACTTATTTGAACTTTTTAATTATTGCTGCTGCTTTTCATCAAAGAAATGGATAAATTGCAAGTCGAACAATGATTAATGCTGCTTTGGTCGTTTTTGATATAATAGTTTACACTATGATAAAAAGTGTAAAAAACTTATCCCAAGTGATAGAAAGGAAAAGGGCATTTTATTAAAGTAACTATAAAAAATACCTTTTTAATTACCTTTCAGACAAACAGATTCATTCAATGCATGCAAAAATCAATATGAAAATTATGACAACACTTCAAAATTATGTTGATAAGATCTTCAGTTTCAATATCATTTAATTTACTTTCATATTAAAGAGATCTTAAGATTCGAGTTTTTTTAAGTTTAAAAAAAAGCAACTATATTGATTAGTACTAAAAATAGTCAGATTATGTGGAAATTATAAATGGTTAATTCTTTAAAAAATACATCTCTATCAAAGTTGTTTATGGTAAACTTAATGTAAGTCAGATTAATTAATAATAACTATAAAATACATTTTATAAAAGCAGCAGTTAAGATTACGCTTACAAAAAAAGTTTGTCCTGTATTAACAAGATCACGGACATATTTTCTAAATTTCAATATTCTAAATATCAACAAAGGAAGATAGTTTTCTTTCACTCGCATTTTATTTTATCGTAAAAGCGAGTACCATGTTTACCAAACGGAAGCTGGAAAGCATAAAAATTCGATGCTCTGGGCCTATTACAAATGCTGTTTGGAGAGATATTGTAAGTAAACATTTAAAAAAATAAATTATTGGTTTTAATGCGTTGGTGTATTACCAAAAATAAAATACAATTAAAAAGTGAGGAAAATGCAGGATTGTCATAAGGCAACAAAGAAGTTATTGCTCTGAGGGTTGGTACAAGAAGAATGAGGGGTTGAGCCCTTTAGTGTATTTATACAGCAAAATGTAACCATCAACAGACACTCTCGCAAATGCACTAAAAGTACAAAGTTTTACTCTAAATCTCAAGTAAATGATGCAAATGCAGCAATGAAACAGGTAAAAATGCTATTGTAAAAATACCATTTTTATATACTGTATTTAATTTATCTATTTTTAAAATGGAAGAATTAATCCTGTTTATAAAGGATTTTTTTTCTTTTCTCAGAACAAATTCTTTTCATGGTTTACAAACAAATAAAATTTTATTGTTGAAAACTAGTGCAATATTCGAAACAAAGATCATATATATATATATATATATATATATATATATATATATATATATATAACCATTATAAAATAACACAAAACATATATACGTATGACTAAATAACACATAAACTAGATTGTGTTATTTTTAAAAAGAATGGTTTTAAACGTAAAATATAGATAGCTTTCAAACATTGGATTATGAAGAATGTGAAAAATAATGGCTAACTAACAATGCTTTACAAAATTGTTTATCTAAAAGTTTTTCATATCTTTCTATAACTTAAATTTGGCATAACAGCATTGTATTAAAAGATTTTCACCTTTTTAATCTTTAAGCAAGGGATGCAAAATAAGTAGTTTCAGAAATAGAGTAAAAGAGGTTTTAATTTGATAAGAGCCTATAAACCATGCAAATAATCTAAAGTGTTTTTATTTTTACTTCAGCTTTAAAATAAAAGATTTAAAAAAAAAATTGCATAGCATTTATGTAATTGTATCTTGAATGTTTCTTTTAAATATGTAATAAAGAGCAAGTCTGATATACTTTCTTATACTATAGTAAAACAAAATTTTGTCCCTTCACAAAGACATTGCTTTGATAAAAATCTCACTATCAAAAATAATTATTAATTCAAATAATTCTTAGAAAAGCATAACAGAATGAAACATATAAATTAAAAAATATCATCCCTGACGAGAAGGTTTTGAATAATTAACCATATACATATACACAGATTCAATGAAATGCCCTAGAGAAGAAAAAAAAAAAAAAAGACACTGCAATGAAAATTTCACTTGCCAAAATATCCTCTGATAAAATAAACATATGCCATATTTAAAAAAAATTACTATGTAAATTATTAAAAATTGCAGAAAATTCGACTGACAATTAACGAAGTAACCACTTGGCCACTTTTCTAAAGAAACATATATAAAGTCAATTCTTTTAATCATCTATAATTTTATGAAAGTTTAAATAAGTGTATTAATACAGAGTTAGGCTGAGTGTCATAGTTATGCATCTGTACAAATCTTTTGTCATTCATTTCAACAAAAAGTTCCTTATTTGTGCTGTTATATACCAGGGCAGTATGCAACCTTCACTACACCACTCCTCAAAAATTCAGGAAAAAGTCTTTATCAGCATACTATACACGCATCAGTATTATTAATAATTTAATAAGTGTTCTATTTTCAAGTCAAAGCCCACTGCATTATCTTGCAATCACTTTCCTTAAGAGAGATTAGTCGAAGTATATCTGGAATGAAATCCACATTGGTCACATGACTACTAAGATCCACCATAGCTGCAATGGGATGACTGTAAAAAAAAATAAAGAGAAGTTTTTTCAGTCAATCATGATTAAAGTAATAAGCAAATTTTATATGTAATACAGATTAATAATGTGCAAAGAATTAAATGTAAAACAACCAACACAATTTTTAAGCACACATTACTTTTTCATTACATAAGAATGTGTATCAAACTATCAGATCAAAAAGATATTTTCTTTTTGGAAAATTTATGGAATTAGTCAAAATACAGTGTACAGGAGTATCTATCTAGACTAAGATAACAAAAAAAGAAATTTTTAAATATCAGACTCGAATCCAACTCCTCTTCAGAATTTGATTGATGAACCACAGGTTTCGCCACATTGACTGTTTTAATGAGATAACATTTTACTAATAACAAAAAACTGTTTCTGATCAATATGTGTATGTATATATACAGTAGCGCTCAAAAGTATTTTGACAAAGACGATAATTGACTTAATTAAAAACAATAATAAAATACAAAAATCCATCATTTATTTTATTTAATCGTATGCAATGTTTTACAGAATTTTAGTAAATTAACTGTCATTTGATGGAAAATAACGCACAACTCAAGAAAAATCAGAAAAATGATAAAACAAAAGTATTTGACATAAAAATAAAAAAAAATATTTTAACACAATAATTATCAAATATAGTAATGAGTCAGTGAATATTTAGTAGCATATCCTCTGGCCTTTAAGACAGCCTTACAACACGTGGACTTTGAGTCGACTAAATCTTGTATTCGATCTAAAATAATTCGATCCCATTCATTTTTAAGAGCTTTGTATAAAGCTGTCTTATTTGAATAATTTTGGCATCTTACTGTACGATCAAACTCCTCCCACAGACGCTCTATGACGTTCAAATCCGGACTTTCGCTTTGCCACTCTAGAACCTTTACTTTTTTGCATTTCATAAAATCAATTATGTACTTGGATTTGTGTTTCTGGTCATTATCTTGCTGAAAATACCACTGAGCAGGCATGTTTTATTTAGCATACGGTAGCATATGAGTCTTTAATGTATCAGCATACATGAACCGATCTGTATTCGCACCAATTCGAACTAAGGGTCAAACTCCTCTGAGTGAAAAACAACTCCAAGCCATCACATTGCCGCCTTCATGTTTGACGGTAGGTATTTGGAATCGAACATCATATTTTTTGTTTTTAGGACGTCGAATGTACTTGATTTCATCAGATGATACTAAATTAAATTTCCTTTCATCACTCCACAAAACATTAGACCATTCTCCACTTTTCCACGATTTATGCCGTTTTGCAAATGCAACCTTAGCCTTCTTATTCTTAGTAGGTAAACGCTTCTTTGGTGGTCTTCTGTCATGTAAACCATAGAGGTTTAGGTTTAGACATCGTTTGACAGTTGAAACATGTATATCTATTTATAAAAACTTTTCAAAATAACAGACATTACATTACAAGATAAAAACATGTATATCTATGCCGAATTTTCTTTCAATTCATTTTTTATTATTACAGTGTTTTACGACAATCACTTGTAGATAACATTTTTTTAATACAGTCAACATTGCAAGATGTTTTTTTTCGTATGGCCACTTCAAGGCTTATTTTCGATGTATTTCTGTTTATTAAAAACTTTATTCCGTATAACAAGCTGTCGAGACACATTAAAAGAACGTGCAAATTCTGCTTGCAGTATACCTTTCTTAAGTGCATTTACAACGGCTTTTCTAGAATCACTGGAATATTCTTTACGTATCGGCATTTAAAAATAATCACAATAAGTCAATATATAGATGTCTCCAGAACCCTTAAAAATAGCAGAAAAATAAAATTAGTGAAAAATATTCGTCACAGTGTTAATAAAAAAATGTTTATTGAAATTATGCGCTTACGCACCTTTGGCCGAAAATGGGTTAACTAACAGTTTGGGAATGGACAGATTGCCTAGCTATACCTCCATTAGGGAATGTACTTTAGCAGAAAATGCATTGATATCTTTGCAGCATAAAAAGAATTTTGAGGTGTGTCATAAATAACACAATGAAAGTTATGTGCAATAGGCAGCAAAAGCCAAGACTAATTTAGATTACTATTTAGAGAAGTCAACGCTGAGCTTCGGAGCGCCTACAGGAAATAGAGCTTTCCCGCTTAATCTCCAACGACATTGAGAAGAAACATAAAGGTGAGTTTCGAAGATGACGGGAACAGAGAGCAGCAACTGATTTCCCATTGGTTGAGACCCGAAGGCCCCTCCCTCTGGTAAAACAGCTGCCACGGAGCATTGACAGACTCAGCTGGTCGTTCAAGGATATGACTTTTAAGGTTCAGGTAGGCAAAGGGAAAACCTTGCACAAAAAAAAAAAAGGCCCCACAGGTCCACATATTTTCATTACATTAAATAATTTTCCTAACTACAATAATTTTTATTTGCAATTTTCTACATTTTTTTTTTTTTTCCTATGATTTATTCTGTGAAATCTTAGTGATTTCGTCCATAAATACTAAAGTTTTTCTAGCAGCATCTTGCTGCGCTACAATGCGTTCGTAAACTCTTTCAAATTTATCTGCTAATTCAGAAAATGATTCAATGTTAAGTTCTTTTTTAATTTTTTCAATAATTTCAGTGACTTTGATGAAATCACTATCTAACTCATTCAGCTGGTATAGCAGTACCGGGGCAGGTGGCTCCCTCTTTGGATCAGCCTGCGCACTTTTCTTTTTGACAGGATTGATTGGTTGATTTTGAATTTCTTTCTTTTTTGGTTTTCCTTTTCGTTTTTGGTTATATCCGCGTAACTTTTGCGGAATTGCGGTTTTAAAGGGTATTTTTTGCACCCCTTATAATTTGACTCGAATTGCAATTCTTGCAAGACGGCGGCAGAATTTCAATTTTTTCCTCAGAATCTGCATTTTGAAGTTTTTTCCGGGGACAATCCGGGGATTTATGAGCTGCGCCGCAACCAACGCACGAGGACTCCATAAAGCACTGCGCAGATACATGAAAAAACTCTTGGCAATTCCAGCACTGCACAGCTTTTCTGGGTGCCCTGTACATCTCTACTTCTAAACGAATTTTGAATAACGATTTTAATTGAAGAATGCTCTTCGAAGTTTTATTACGTGGTAAGTGCAGAAGAAAAAGGGGCAAAACCCTTTGGTCTTTACGACTGATCATCTGCACTACCTTAATTACATCATAGCCTAAATTCGTAATTTCCTTTTTTATGCTTTCAACATTAATACTTTTAGGGGGGGGGGCTGATGAGGCTACAGCCCCTCCCCCCCGAAATTTTCGAAAGTGATATGAAAAAGTGCTGCTTTTTCCTCTTTCTTTTTAGGAAAGTTTTAATTTTTTTCAATCATACAGCGGACTAGGCATTCTCATTAGTCCCATATTAGTCCACATTGACGACAAAGAAGAGAAAGGGGGCAGAAGGGGTTACAGCCCCCCCCCACCCGGAATAGTCGAAAAATTAAATGAAAAAGTAATTTTTCCTTACTTTTTTAAGAGAAATCTGTAATTTTTTCTTCTGTCATATAGCAAAATAGACATTCTTGTTAACACTATATTAGTCCACATTGACATCACACCATACCAAAAGATGGGGAGGGGGATGATGGAATTTCAGCCCCCTCCTCTCGAAATGGTCGAAAATGAAATGATAAAATAGTGCTGAATTTTTTCTGCTTGTTTAAGATAAATTTGCATTTTATCCCCTATCGTTTAACAGACTATACGCTTCCTTCACCATATAGTTCCATAGTAGTCTATATTGACACCAAAGAAGATAAAGGGGGCTGACGGGGTTACTGCCCCTCCCCCACCCCCCCAACCAGAAATAGTCGAAAAATTAAATGAAAAATTACTTTTTAAAGATAAATCTGTAATTTTTTTCTTTTGTCATACAGAAAAATAGCCATTCTCGTTAACTCCATATTAGTCCACATTGACATCACAGCATACCCAAAGATGGGGAGGGGGTTGTTGGAATTACAGCCCCCTCTCCAAATAGTAGAAAATGAAATGAAAAGATAGCGCTGATTTTTTTCTGTCTGCTTGAGATAAATTTGCATTTTCTCCCCTATCATTCAACAGACTAGCCGCTCCCTTTACTGTAGTTCCATATTAGTGTACAGTGACACCACGTTACACCCAAAAATATAGAAGGGGGCTAATGGGGTTACAGCCCTCTCCCCAAAAAAGTTGAACGTGAAATGAAAAAGTGCTGGTATTTTTCTTTTTGTTTGAGATAAATTTGTATTTCCCCCCTATCATTCAACAGACTAGCCGCTCTCTTCTCTTTAGTTCCGTAATAGTACACAGTGGCACCACATTATACCCAAAGAGATGAAAGGGGCTAATAGGATGCCCCATTCGTAAATTGTGTAAAATGAAATGAAAAAAAAAAAGCTGATTTTTTTCTTCTTGTTTGAGATAAATTTGTAATTTTTCTTCTGCCATACAGCGAAATAGCCATTTTCGTCAAATCCATATTAGTCCACATTGACATCACAGCTTACCGAAAGAAGGAGAGGCGGCTGATGGGCTTACAGCCCCCTCCTGCCAAAATAGCCGAAAAAAAATGTTTTTCTTTCTGTTTGAGATAAATTTGCATTTTTTTTCTCCTGTCATTCAACAGACTAGCCACACTCTTTTGTTTAGTTCCATATTAGTACACAGTGACGCCACATTACACCCAAAGAAGAAGAAAGGGGGTGATGGGGTTACAGACCTCTCCCAAAATAGTTGAAAATGAAATGAAAAAAGTGCTGCTTTTTTTTTCTTTTTGTTTGAGATAAATTTGTAATGCAATTGTTTTCAGCAATACAAGGAACTAGACTTTCTGGCTAGTCTCACATCAGCGCATAGTTACACTGCAGTATACCTAATGAGGGAAAGGGGGCTGATGGAGTTATAGGACCCTTTCGAAGTAATCAAAAATGAAAAAAAATCCCTGTTTTTTTTTTTTCTTTCTTTTGAGATAAAAAAAATTTTCTGCGACGCAGCTATTCTGGTTAGTCCCATATACTAGTGCACATGCACAGTGATGCCCCAGCATACACCCAAAGAAGTCGATGGCGACGGGGGTTATGAGGTTACAGCTCCATTCCACCTCCGAAGAGATCGCAGTGAAATGAAAAAACGGCTGATATTCCTTCTTCTTCAGATAAATTTGTTTTATTTTCTGGCATGCCATGAATTTGTTCCTCTTTTTAATCCAATATCCTCCTCAGTCCTGCGACCATATTTACTTGAAACCACAAAATCAATTTTCAAATGACTGAAAAATAGCTCCATGCCTGTTTTATTGGATAAATGGAAATGTATATGGTCAGTTCAAGAGACCTACAAGTAAATTCGACAAATCTAAAAGTAGTTTAATTTAAGGAGTTTTTTAATTTCGCTCACAGTCGGCGGGCGCCAAGATTGTCGATGCGGAAGAATATTAATGTACAGTAACACTACAGCTAATCACAAGGCGATTTCGGTTAAATCGGAGATCCGATGCAGAAGAGTTGACTGTACTTAAGTACTTAAATGCAGCTTATTATTTTTCATTTTTCAGTCGTATCTCCATGCAAAAAATTTGTGTTTTTCCATGTTTTTTTGACGAAATTTGCGTTTTTTCTGCAGTCCTTTGAAGAAATTCGCGTTTTTTTTACGCACTCCTTCGTTGAAATTTGCGGGGTTTTTTTTCGCGATCCTGTCAAAATTTGTGTTTTTTCCGCGTTTTTTCGACGGGTTTTTGATGAAACTCAAGTTTTTTCGCAGATTTTTTCCGAAATTCGCGTTTTATTTTACGAAATCCTTCGTTGAAATTTGCTTTTTTTCCGCGGCTTTTTTGACGAAATTCGATTTTTTTTTTCTCGTCTTTTTGATGAAATTCACTTTTTTTCTATGGCTCTTTGGCGAAATTCGCGTTTTCTTTGACGAAATTAGCTTTTTTTTTACAGTCTTTTCACGAAATTCACGTTTTACTGTGGCCCTTCTTTGTGACCCTGCTTTTTCTTTTTTTTTTGCGATCTTTAACGAAATTCACGTTTTATCCGCTTCCCTTTGACGGAATGCGTGTTTTTTTAATGATACTTTGTCGAAATTTGCGTTTTTTCTGTGGCCCTTGGACGAAATTCGCGTTTTTTTCCGAGGTCATTTGCCGAAATGCGCGTTTTTTTTTTACACAATCCTTCGTCGAAATTTGCGTTTTTTCCACAGATTTTTGATGAAATTTCCATTTTTTTTTCTCGTCTTTTTGATGAAATACACGTTTTTTTGCGATCCTTTACGAAATAAGCTTTTTTTTGCAGCCCTTTGACGGAATGCGTGTTTTAAGCGATCTTTTTTCGAAATTCATGTTTTTCTGCTACCTTTTGATGAAATTTGCATTTTTTCTGCGGCCCTTTAACGAAATTTGCGTTTTTTCGAGATCTTTTGTCGATATTTGCTTTTTTCCGCAGCCTTTTGGCGAACACGTTTTTCTGTGGCTCTTCTTTGTGACCCTGCTTTTTCTTCTTTTTGCGATCCTTTAACGAAATTCGCGTTTTTTCCCGCTTCCCTTTGACGGAATGCGTGTGCTTTTAGCGATCCTTTGTGGAAATTTGCGTTTTTTCTGGGACCCTTTGACGAAATTCGCGTTTTTTCTGTGGTCATGTGCCGAAATTCGCGTTTTTTTAATGCAATCTTTCGTCGAAATTTGCACTTTGTCCACGGCTTTTTGATGAAATTTGCACTTTTTTCTCGTCTTTTTGATGAAATTTGCGTTTTTCAACTTTCTTTTGAAGGAATACGTATTTTTTTTAGCGATCCTTTGTCGAAATTTGCGTTTTGTTTGCGGCCTTTTGACGAAATTCGCGTTTTTTCCCGAGGTCATTTGCCTAAATTTGCATTTTTTTTACGCAATTCTACGTCGAAATTTGTATTTTTTCTTTGTATTTTTGACGAAATTCGCGTTTTTCTTTCGTCTTTTTGATGAAATTCGCACTTTTTTGCGATCTTTTACGAAATTAGCTTTTTTTGTCGCAGCTCTTTCACGGAATGCGTGTTTTAAGCGATCTTTTTTCCGAAATTCGCGTTTTTCCCGCGACTTTTTGATGAAATTCGCGTTTTTTCTGCGGACCTTTGGCGAAATTCGCGTTTTTTCGAGATCCTTTGTCGAAATTTGCTTTTTTCCGCGGCTTTTTGACGAAATTCGCTTTTTTCCGCAGCCGTTTGACAAAATTCACGTTTTTCTGTCGCCTTTTTTTGCGATCCTTTAACGAAATTCGCGTTTTTCCGCTGCCCTTTGACGGAATGCATGTTTTTTTAGCGATCCTTTGTTGAAATTTCCGTTTTTTCTGCGGCCCTTTGACGAAATTCGCATTTTTTCTGTGATCATTTGCCAAAATTTGCGTTTTTTAGGCAATCCTTCGTCGAAATTTGCGTTTTTTCTACGGCTTTTCGACGAAATTTGCTTTTCTTCTTGTCTTTTTGGTGAAATTTGCGGTTTTCTGCGGCTTTTTGACGAAATTTGCATTTTTTTCTTCTTCCCTTTGATGAAATGCGTTTTTTTTTTAGCAATCTTTTGTCCGCCCCCCCCCCCCCCGAAATAAAATCCTGGGTACGCCACTGTGTACCCTTCCCCCTCCCCCAACAAAGCTGCACGCAAAATATGGCCAATTTACACCAGAAGAAGTTTTCATTTAATTCATTGTAAGTTTTTTGTTTCCAAAGAAATTTATTTTTATGTATAATTTGAATTTAGTTAATTTATTTAGCAGTTTAAGTAGTCATAATAGCAGTTCGATGGCAATGTTACATATTAAATTAGATGATTATTGCTAAATTTTCGATTATCCAGAAATTTTGATTATCCGATGTAGTTTCGGTCCCAATTACGTGAGTTAATCGAGGTTCTATTGTAATTAAAGTCTTTTTATTAACGGTCAATCATTATAAAAATATACCAGAATATATCTACCATAATTTCCGGCCTATAATCTGCGGTGGCGTATAAACCGCAGCCGCAATTTTTAGCCCTTATAAAAAAATTTCAGCAGATAATCCGCATCGCCATACAATCCGCGGATTATACACCGGACTATACGAGAAATACTCATTGTTTTCAACATTCCAAAGTACTACTAATAAACCACCTCCCTATTTATTTAGTTGCTCTATTTAAATGATAATTGTAATAAAATAACTGCAAAAAATAATAAAATAATTACAAGTTAAAAAATACAAATATTTTTTTTTTCATTGAAGCTAGACAACCTTCTATATCTAAAACGTAGAAAGTCTTGTGAATACAGATAATTCTGTAATAATTGCTGTTTTTAAGTCATCTTCCACTTTTTAAATAACTTTCTGTTTAAATTCTGCAGCGTTAAATAACAGGTTTTCTCTTAGACATTATTATAACTTTCAACGTGATATACCATCAAATACGTTTTGGTTTTAAATATAAATTACAAGGTCATAATTGTATTTTATTATCCTATCCATAGAGGGCAGCAGTAAAACCATGAAATTACGATACGATAATAATTCATTCGATTCATTTGTGAGGGATTCCCATTGGTTGCATCGTAATCAGTAAAACTGCCGTAATTTTGGAAAGAGCTTATAATAAATGATTGACATTGCAATTTTTGAAAGGGATGAGTTGAGAAACACTCTGTTCTTCATAGGAACATGTTGCCAAAAGGTTAAAAAAAAATAACATCCTAATCGGAAGCCACTCCCACTAGCATGTCATATGTGAACCAATCACAAGCAACTCCACAAACGGTCGATAGCAGACAATCATTTGATAACTGTTTACATTTTTATTTTAGGACTGCCGGTAGAAACTGGATGTCTGCCCTGAATTTCTGCTTAAAAAAAAATTTCAGCAGATAATCCGCACTTAAAATTTTTGAGGTTTTTTAACAGATAATCCGCGGATTATAGGCCGGAAATTATGGTATATTTATTTATTTATTGTTCAGTTGAAAGAATTTAATTGCATTTGATGAGAAATATGAAAGTTAGAGCTAAGTCTTATTTTAAAAATTAATAAAACTAAAATGGGGAAAATGTCAGGATTTTAGAGATTTCCGGATTTTGGATGTCCAGATTTTCGAGGTTCAACTGTACTCTCTTCTTGTAAAGATAGAAGAAAGTAAAAAGGAAATTTAAAGATAAAGATTGTAAACTTAGTATGCAGGAGGGAAAAGGAAGGAAGGGGGGGGGGGGGAGGGGAGTCAAAGAAGAAGAAAGTTTAAAAAAATTAGAGCTTTTAGGACTTTTAATTTTCTGAGCTGGGGTGCAAATTAGGGGAAGCACAAATTTTATAGGTGGAAAGTATAGGAAGTTTATTAGATTAATTATTTATCATTACTAAAGATTTATAATTTAAAAAAAATTAAACAGTTTTAAAGACTAAATTTTGTGTGCAAGGATAGTGGGAATGGGGACGGCAATTTCAGATTGAGGGAAGACTTCAAGTGGTTAACTACTGTTATAATAAAGTAACAAATAGAGCATAAATATAAACAAAAACGAAGACTTTTAAAGATTTTTCATTTTGTGAGTTGGGGGAGTGGAGGGGAGAAACATATTTTTTTATTATGGGGGGGGGGGGGGGGAGTTTAACAGATGACTGATAATTTACCATACTAAAGATTTACAAATAGCACAAAAAAGGAAAATTAAACAGTTTAAGACTTTAAATTTTATATGCTTGGTAAGGATGAGGGGGGGGGGGGGGGACGTCAATATCGGTGTGGGGAGGAGTAAAACTGTAAAATCAATTATTTATCTACCCTATATATATAAAATCCTAATGAAACGAATTTATGAAACGACTGATTAAATGACTGATTGTGTTTCACGACTTTTTCTCCTAAAATATGAAAGGTTTGAGAGTAAAATTAACACCAATTATCCGTATTAATTTATAGGTGTCAAAACTGGTGTTAGAATTTTTAAATTTGAATTAGTGTTCGAGATATTAATTTTTTTTTTCATATTTTAATAACATTTGATCAATGATGGCAACATAATTACCCCATTTTTTGTTGAAAAAAACGGGAGAGTAGGGAAAAACTATAGGAATTTGAATAAATTGATATTATCTTTCATTTCAATTGATAGTGAAGAGAATATTATGTTTTTCAGGAAAATAAAAACATTTTTTTACATTTCGATCATCCAGGAACAGTTTTATTTTAAAAACCAAAAATTGTCTGTCACTTTCAAATTTTATAAATGTTAAAAAAAAAGGTTTTTTTTTTTTTCAATTTTAAAGAGAAAATGACATCAATAATCTTAAAAACAGAAAGCAAATTTTAAAATAAGAATTAAATGATCATGTGTTAAAAGCAGAAAATAAGGAAAGTTATGTCAAAATATTTACACATAAATATTAAAAAAGTATGAAAACTTTAAAATAAAATTATCCCAAGGAAAACACATTTAAAGGTGATAATTACATCATATGTAACAGACCCAAACATTAAATATAATAATGGACAGCATTCCTGTGATGTCAATGTCACAATTGGTAAAATGGTGATTTTCATAGCCTCGAACTGAAAGGAAGAATACGGTCCATATTTAAAGTACCTAAAATAATTAAATTTTTACACGTGACAAACTTTTAATGGTGAATATTTGGTCATATTTAAAAAGCTCTTAAGTTAAATAATATATGTACCCGTAAATCTTAAAAGATTAAAAAAAAAAAAATTATTACATAAGAAATGCATGTAATAGGGAAAATTACATCATATATTAAAATTATTTTCATTCCAGAGACTTAAATTGATGACCGATGGTATAAAATTAGTGTGGCAAGCAAATTCGTTTATATATTACATCACTTGGTGTAGCATAAATACAGGTAAATGTATGTTCAAGATATTTTCGATTTATTTCGTATGAATTAGTATTAAATACGTATTAGAAAATTCAGATATTCTTATTAATTAATACAGAGAAGAATTCATGAATAAGCTATACCTGTTCTTTAAATACCTAAAACTTAATCAAGACATAAAATATAAGGATAAAATTTCAAAACACGATGCTTTTCAATATGTGGATCTGAAACCTATTTCAGTTTTACAACCTCAAACCTAAAGGAAGAATATTGTCTGTAGTGTCATTATAAAACTCAGGAAGATAGCGTCATTTTTAAAGGTGTATTCCAAACCAAACTGCTTATTTCCTTATTCATTTTTAAAATCATTTTTGCTGTCAAATGCATCAAACTGGGAAATTATCTTATTTAGAAACTACATAATGTGCCGTGCTTCTCAATTTTTTGATAAATGCAGAAAATAGTGTAAAAAATGCTGCCAAAGTTGGCGTTTTGAACCGAATTTTCTGAAGCAGGAGATCAGGGTATGAAAAAAAGGGTCATACTGAGAAAATAATTGTTTAAAACTGAAATTCTAATTAATTGAGCAAAAAATGAAATCATACAGCCTCTTATACATTTCTTCAAAAATCACCTCAGCAAGTTTCATGTTTTTACTTTTAAAAATGAGTCTGAAAAGGTCTCTGAAAATTTAGAGCTGTTGAGGGTGGAAAAACATTTTTTCGAATGTATCCTTAACTTAACCATTTTATACAAGCTGGTTTTCAAATGTGTAATTGATTTTACTTATCAACATTATGTCTGTGATGGATGAGGCCAAGGTAACCGAAAAATGCCCATTCAAACTGAAAAGCATATCAACACAATTACAGAAAATAGCAATGTCAATCAGAAAAAAGAATTGAATGAATAATTGCTGTTTATCAAACAAGAACATAGCTATTCTTTTATATGAATAACTATGATAAATATTTTATCTTTATAAACAAAAAATTCTGAAAAATAACTAGCTATTAAGGAAAATAAAACAGATGATACATTTCAATTTACTTATTATTTTATCTATAAATATAAAGAAGTCATAGGCTATACCTTGTTTATCCCCACTTTCTGTTTAAAGTATATATTCCAGAATTATTCGTTAATACAACTTGCACTATTACTTCACTACCTATGATGTAGCATCTAAAAGAAAAAAAAAATCCTTTAAACTTATGTAAGTGTTCTGGTGTATTATAGAATCCAAGATCCATCTGATTACTAAGGGCAAAATTCAACAGGAAAAAAGAACAATAAATTTACATTTAAAAATAATTCTGATCTTTAAAACATGATAAAACAATATTATGTTTTATAATAGTTCCTTATATTTAATAATGAAATAAAAAAAAATATGGTGATTTTTTTGCAATTGTTTTCAAAAAAATTTGTAAGGGAAGCGGTCAAAAAAGTCCTTTTCACAACCAATTTAATTTTTATGAGTATGATAAAAATTTAAACTCATTACATTGAATACAATTTAAAATTGTCTAAATAAAAATGTATGAAATATTCATTTCATTAGGAATTTAATTGTATGTTAATGCTATTGAAAAATGTTGAAATTGTAATTGGTTCAGATTGAGTTTTGTCAGACTGAGCCTGATTTAATTTATTTTGTGCATGGGATAGGCACAGTCCAATTTTTTTTTTTTTTTAATACAAGACTGGTTCAAGATAGCTTTTTTCCGGGATGGGCTTGTATCCTGTATCACATTGGGTAGCCCAATTTTACCCAAAACTGGTAGGGTTCGTGATGACTCTTTTCACTGTAGGTCGGGTTCAGAACAGGGTTAACCTGATTTTAAAAATCAAGCTAATATATTTTTCAGATAAAAAAGCTAACTATATGTTTGAATACTTAGAAGTACGTCTATGTTTTTGCATAAAAGACAAAATTAATATGAAAAATATAATTGTAGACTACTTTCCCATAATTGCATTAAAATCTGGATTAAGTTTCTTTCAATTAGAGTTCGGGTCGGATATATGAAAATATTTTTTATCAGGTTCTGGTTTACTTGACATACAATTTTCGGGTTAGGCTTGCATGCACACTCTGGTACAGATCTTTACTCTCGAGTACATTTTAAAATATGAAGATGAGAAGGTTAGCTCTAATTTTTTTCATTACGGATTGGGTTTGGGTAAGGTTGAATGTTGAATCCAACTATTTCAGTTTCAGGTTAAACCGATTTTATTTTTAAAAAGTTCAGAAAATTTCTTCACAGGAAAAAAATAAATAAAAAAATTTTTTGAGTATGTGTGGGTGTAGGGGAGAGGGGGGTACCTTTGAACTGGGAGCACCTTTGAACACTGTAAATATTTTCCTTTAAATAAATTATATTTTTAAAATGTATATGGCAGCACAGTACAACTGCTTCAATGGAACAAGAATACAAAGCTTTACTATTTTGCGCACACTACTGTCTAAACAAGATATGTAAATTTTGCTTTCTTGAATCTAAACTTAACAAAATAAAGTTGTAAGCTTTTTGTTGATAATCTTGTATTCCTAAAATTATAATTTACTATTTAATACCTAAATAAAGATGTTAGCTTTAACTTATAAGGTTTGTTTTATTCAAATTCTCAAACCTAATTGAGTAAATAGTTGTAATGCTGAACTCCATGCGATGAGGCACCATTGAATGGAAAAGTGGGTGCACCATTGAACAATTAAAACTATGAAGTAAAGGGTTATGAATGTATCTATATATTATTATTGTTGAATTTTTTAATTAATATGAAAATTAAGAGATTAATTAAGTGTTATTTTACTTAATATGGAAGTTGTACTGGTGCAGAGCTTCAACTACAGGCAAATTCAGGACACACGATAATAATTTATGATTTAGCAAATTTGTCTAATAAACCCTATACTATTTGATTTACAAAGGTAAACATTATTTCTGGATTTCATAAAGCAGGGTTTTATCCATTTTCTATAACAATTTGAAAGTAAATGATTTCATTTTAGTTCAGTTTCATGCAAAAAAACTTCTTTATTACGTTCATCAGATTAAATTTTTTAATACCAGGTTTCTTCATAAAAAAGAACATATGATATATTTTCCAGCAGAGGCATCAGATATCAATTTGGTGGATTTTAAGGATATTATACAAAAAAGTTCTCACAATTAAACATAATTAGAGGGATCCTCCGTTCTGTCTCAACAATGTGCTTTGATGGATAAAAATTTGGTTAAATAATAAAAATATAGTAATTTCAGTTAAATGTAATTGTGTAATTTTATTCTTATTATTTTATATTTTGGAAAGATACACAGTTTTTTTTAACAAAAACTGTCAATATTTTCATATTTTGTTTATTTGTTCAAAGGTACCCCTACATGGGGCAGGTTTGAACACAAAACTTTCAGCTTTTTAAAGCCTCACAACATATTTAATCTATCTGAAAAACTGTAATTTTTTATTTCATATGATGCAGAATTACATTCTTTCTCTCACGAAATATTTAAAATTCAATACATATAAATCAAGTAAGAAAAATGTGGACTTAAAAAAAAAATGTTCAAAGATGTCCTCTTCTCCCCTATATATATTATTTTTCAACATAAAAAATAAAATTGATATTAGAAATAAAATTTTAAACTACTTTTCCATTATTATACTGAAAAAAGGATAAACTGTTAAGAATGTTAATACCAGCAGTGTAGTTGTCAGACCCAGCTGGGCAAGATTCACTCAACCTTTCATCCCTTCAGGGTCGATAAAATGAATACCAAGCTTGCTTGGGAACTAAACACCAAGGGTCTTGTGTTAGACTGACCACCTGACTGGGATGCAAACTGTAAAGCACCTTGGGGCTCAGAGACAAGGAAACAGGGTTGGGAATATTGTAGGCTTAGATCATTGATGGATTGTATAGCTATAGCTATAGGTTTAGTTTTTTTTTTTTTTTTTTTTTTTTTTTTTTTCAGTTTAAAATGTTTTTTTATAATTACGAATGGAAATATTCATTTGCATTGAAAACTTAAATAAAAGGTTTATCAAATGAAATATAATGTAAGAAAAAGAATTTGCAGCTCACTAAAAAACAATCTTTAAGGTAATGTAATTAAAAAATGTTCCCTTTAAGATTGTTCCACTTATATTCCGCTCAAAAACGTAATTCTTTTTTACATATATGCAAACTCATTTTTGCACATAAATTCAAGAAATTTCATGCACTTACAAGAAATATTTTAAGAATCAAGTAATGTTTTTTATTTTATGATATATGCAATAAATCAGAAATTTTAATCAATTATTTCCTGATGACAACTTTTCACCATATGTCATGACACCAAAATCTGCTTAAAACTCTAAATGTGACAACATTCTTTGAAAGATAATTTATTTTATAGAAAAGTGGAAAACGTTATTTGACTTTATACTATCTGAATAAGAAGAGGTCAAATTCAACGAATTTGTGAACAAAAATAAATTTGTGAATGTGTTAAACAGCAGTGAGATTAGATTTGAGAATAGCCATTGTATGCATGCCATTCATATGTCAGTGTTTCATAATTTTCTAACACACATAATTTGTTTAAACACAAAAAAGTAGTTTTTATATGAATAATTTATGTATATAATTTGACGTTTTGTTATTTATTTCTATGCATACATTTTAAATAAATTTATATATTTTAAATAAACCAATAAAAATGTTGATAAAAACTACTATAGGTTTTTAACTATTTTCTTTATTGTTAATTGCATCAGTTCTGTTTTCATAATTAAAAGAAAACATTATAATAGTTAATTATTTGTCACATTTTCACTCAATAATTTAATTCTTTAATACACTGATGATTATAAGTAAGTATATATATATATTAGAGCTGTAGCAAACCGCACATATTCGTTACTAAGTAACGGGTATTCTCTACGATACGAAATACCGAATCGGTACTTCGAAATACGACTCGTTAGTCGTTACTGTGTCAATACTCAATACGCAGCCGAACAAAATGAAACTAACTTCAAACGCTGCTTACGTTTGTATAATTCATGAATGGAGCAGATAGCCGGATGCGGTAAAAGATGCGAATTTGTATTCGGACTCGGATATTTCGGGATCAGTTGTTTCCGTATCAGCGTATGCGTATCATTCTGTTAGTATAAGTTATTCTCAAATCTCAAATGATTTTGATTTCGTAGGGGCTTGTTGATTCCTTTATTATGGAAAGAAAAAGAAGTATAGCTGTTTTATACTCCGAGCTTGCGGATTTAACAAAAAAGTATTTATCAGCGATGTCTACATTAGTACCATCTGAAAGAATTTTTTGAAAATCAGATTATATATTATCTGAAAGGCGTGCTTCATTAAAATAAAAAAGAATGGAAAAAATATTATTTTTAAACATAAATCAAAGATTTCTAAAATAGTAATGCGAGTGGCGTAAACTGTTGGTTGATAAGATGATAAAGACTAAAATGAAACACATTTCTTTTAAATGTTCTGAAAATTTTCAAGAAATTCTGTTCTAAAATTTACAGGTTTGCTTTCAGTGCATTCTTTATCTTCTAAAAATATCTTTGTACGTGTATTTATGTTTTAAATTTGAAAAAAAAATATTTTTATGATAAAGACGAGTTTTTAGATTGTTTGTAAAAATGTTTTTATGATAACGTTTAATTTTTTTAGCCCCCGGTATGCTATTTCTTTCTCCCAGCTAAGCTAATAAAGTGTCGTCTCAAAAAAAAAAAAAAAAAAAAAAAAAAAAAAAGCACGCTCCGTTGTATCAGCCAGTGTATAAAACAAAGCAGGGGTATCATTGTACGGAATAATCTCTGCCGCAATATTTTTTTACTTCTAAGCATCGCACATTTTCAATTTTTATACCGTCGTATTGGGGAAAAAAAGTACTTTTAAATGCAATTTGTTTGAAAACTGCATCTCGATTTATTTTTGAGATATTAATTTTTTTGTAGTTTTTAATGCTGTTTAATTTTTGTAACTCAAGTGCTCCATTTCTGTAGAAACTAAAAGTAAGGGAAAAATAGTTGGAAAGTACCAATTATAACTTTTTGTAGCCATTTTCTCATAAAAACTGAAAAAAAAAATTAATTAAAATACGTGCTGTTTCGAAAAAATATAAGCGAATGACTTCTAATAAAACATGGAACTTTTATAAACTGAACAATTTTAAGTATCGACATTAATATTACAAAGAAATGAAAGCATATAAATCATAAGATAGCCTTTTTTTTTTTTTTTTTTTTTTTTTTTTTTTTGTCGAAGTTCTTAAATAACGAAAGGAATTCTTCAGCGGATGCGGATAACGTGATTTTATATAAAATAAAAGCGTGTGTTTTAAGTCTTATAACTGAACTATCTGCATTTATACACATATATATTTTTTTTCATCGGGCGTGATACTAAATTCTGAAAAAGCAGAATTCCTGTTTTCTAATTTTTTTTTTTTTTTTTTTTGGGGGGGGGGGGGGCTTGTAAAAATATTTGTCACAGATATCATATACGCATTTCATTGGCGCAATTTTTTTCTGACGCCAATATCATATAAGTACCGGGGTACTTAACTGGCGCCAAAGTCCCGTTATTTTGCTTAATATGCTAACCCGGATGTTGTTTATTTGTTAATATATTGTTTAGTTCTATAGTTATTAAATAAACTTTTTTTTATTTATTGTTATTCCCTTTTTTAAATATATAAATGTAACTGGTATTCGAAAACGAGGTTTTCGCCAATTGGCGTCAGAAAAAAATCACGCCAATGTGGTGCGTATATGACATCTGTGCCAAATATTTTTGTTGGTATGTTTTTAAATTTCATATTTGAAAAAAAGGTTTTTTTTAAATATAAATCAATAATTTCAGAAATAACAATGTGACTGAAGTACAATGTATTTTGATAGAATGACCACGTAAGAAATTAAATATACATATATTTAAATATTTTCAAATTATTCCAGAAGTTAAATTTTCATAATACATAATTACTTTTAGTGTAAAATTAGTAAATAAATTTGTTTGTAAAAATATTTTCTTTGTGTAATTATATTTCATAGTTTTAGTATAAATTTGGTAAACTTTTACTCTTCCTAATTGCTTTCTCCAATTATTCATTATTTCATAAGTAAGAAATTCTACAATTCAGACATGTTATATTCAATTATGCATCGTATTTTAATTTTGTTTGCCTTTTTTCATTAAAACGTAGAAAATTAAATGTAAATTTTACGTAAAGATGGCAGCACATATTTTACGTTAAAACAGTAACGAATTCTTCAAAAGACTCATGTGCAAGTGCAGTATATAATTAGATTTGCTGCAGGTTTGTAGTACATACCCGGTTTTTGAACACTAACGAAAGTAACGAGTAACGAATACTTTCTAACGGGTAGCGAGTTTGAAAGTAACGACATCATACGGGTATTCATTTAGTCGTTACTTTTACAGCACTAATATATATATATATATATATGAAAAAAAATGTAATTTGGCATAAATAATGCATTATTTATGAAACAACAAGAACAACAACAAAAAAAAAAAAAAAAAAAAAAATGCTTAAATTTTACATATAAAGGAAAGCATAAAAAAATGTGCTGAAAAATAAAAATTATATTTTAAAAGTACACATTAGAAGGAAAATACACACGTTTTATGCTTCAATACTTATAAAACTGTTTCAGTTACACTATTTTATAAATTTTTAATTCTTGTCTGAAATACAATGTGTTAAGTTCAAAGAACAAAGGTGTTCATTAGTCTCATGTAAAAAGTATATTAAACATTAATCAATCAAAAGGTTGCATTTTGTTTCTCAAATATTACTTTGTTAAACTGAGGATTGACAAAGTTTCACTTCACACATAGCTCTCTTACTATGACCTGGAAGCAAAAATGAAACTGCGAGTCACATGATCAGGATAGGCGGAGAAATCGGCATTCAAATGAAGTGAGAGAGAGAAATTTTCCTTGTTTATACAAAGGTTATTACTGTTTTTTAATAATTTAAAAATTTTGTATAAAAACAGATCAACATATACATCAAACATAGAATACACATTATCTGAAAGAACTTAAAAGTAAAACGTATTCACTCATAATAAAATACAACATAGTTAATTTATCTTTAATTTATTTAACTTATAAAAATATATAATGCATATGTTGATATATTAACCATAAATATTTGCCTTTATGATAATGTTTAATAGAATATAATTTTTAATATTCAATAGTTTCAGTGCTACTATCAATGTAATTAATAAAGTTAATATTTATAGTAATTTGTTGTGTACAGAATTGTTCTACCATAGATGATCAATAAAATATTGAAGATTGAAAGTAACAGATTCTTAAAAACTTGTTTGAATTAAAAAAATTGATCTTTAATTTTACTTATATAAAGAAAATATATGTATTTTACATTCGTATATCTTCTTAAAAATGTATAAACAAGAACCAGAATATAGCTATCATTTAAAATTTACACAATTATGATTAGATTTTTTACTAATTTTAAAAGCTTTTCACACTTTCACCCCTATCAAAAAAGTCTGGACAGACCCTTGGATTAAGATTTTCAACAATAAACCAGATTATAAAACATGAAATGAAGAATTAAAAATATAAAAAGTGGAATTTTTAACTGTTGTTCTTTTAAAAATAAAACGAAATTGGAGGGTGTTTGTTAATGGATGGGTGTCTATTATTAGCATATTTACTTATTTTTTTTTTTTTAAATATTAAAATAAAATTTGCCGCTGTTTCCATGCTACCCAATGAGGTAAGCGACCAGCTCGTTTTTTTTAAAATGTTGTGTCCCCATCATAATTTTAATCAAATTACACTGACAGGCCTAGTCCAAGAGGCCTGAATAAACAAGAACCTGAATATAGCTATCATTTCAAATTTACACAATTATGATTAGATTTTTTACTAATTTTAAAAGCTTTTCACATTTTCACAAAAACTTTTACCTCTATTAAAAAAGTCTGGACAGACCCTTGGAATAAGATTTTCAACAATAAACCAAATTATAAAACATGAAATGAAGAATTAAAAATAATCAAAACGGAATTTTTAACTGTTGTTCTTTTAAAAATAAAACAAAATTGGAGGGTGTTTGTTAATAGATGGGTGTCTATTATTAGCATATTTACTTTATTTTTTTTTTAAATATTAAAATAAAATTTGCCGCTGTTTCCATGCCACCCAATGAGGTAAGCGACCAGCTCGTTTTTTTTTTTTAAATGTGGTGTCCCCGTCATAAATTTAATCAAATTACACTGACAGGCCTAGTCCACTATTTACTTCTTGGTTATATATCAAATAATAAATATTTACATATTTTATAACTAAATAAAATAAAACATTAATTAAAATTTCTTAAGTTTTTTAGCACTATTATTTACATTTATCAAATCATTCTTATGTTTAATATAATTATTTAACATGATTTTGGATGAAATGAAAAGAATATTTTCTAATCTAGTCTGTAAAATCATTTGACAATTACAGGTATCTGATAAATCAATCCCAATTCTAGTTAATTGGATGCATAATAATTTGTATAATATTCCCAACTGCTGTCCTGAACTAAGGTACTTATTTTCAAATTTTTCAAGAATATTTGTGAATAAGTAATGTGGAATTGACGATGATAGTAAAGCTAATTCTGAAGGCAAAATTAGTTTACCTCTATCTAATTCTTTTATAAACATGGATAAATCTTCAGGCACATGAACAGTCGTATTAGTTTGCAACCAGTTTTGACAAATGCTGCATTTAGTGATTCTCAGTTCTTTGTGACATGCATAACCATATATATAAGCTAGTATTGGTAATATGTCTTATGCAGTGTGTTCTAAATTAAAATCATCAACTAACAGATTTAAATAACACTCAGTATCATCTGCAGAAAATATCGAAGGTTTGTCTTCATCAGGTAAAAGTGAACCCAAAGTAATATTTGCATTTTTGTAGATATTAAAATATTACTTTTAAATCAAAGCTTTTTTTCACTTTCTAACAGTTGTAAGTAACTAATGAAATAATTTGAGACGGACATTTGGCGATACATCCCAAAGCGGGATTCAGGAGCATCAGTCTGAAATTTCCCAAGCAAGATGTAATCAAATTTATACTTATTAAATAAGTATGGAATCATTTGAATAAATGCATCCGTTGTAGTAATTAATGACTGAAATGTTTGGGCTGATAATGCTTGAGCAATAGGTACAGATTGTCGCCAAATTTTCAACCTGTGAGGAAAAATTTTTCAAAAATAATATTTGCTCTTCACTTACTGGCATGATTGCTTTCTTGATATTTATTGTTAAAACGTTTCCCAGCAAAAACACTTTTACAATTTACAATTTTCTACAAAGTAATAATTATAGACATAAAATCACAAGTATGATCTGAGTTAAGGAAAAGAGATTGGTGATCTTTGGAAACACATTTTAATGCATTTCATTCAAAACTTGAAGTGCAAGCTTTACATTTTGTTTTTGAGTGCTAGATGGGTATAATGCTTTATTCGAAAGTAAATGTCCATACTTAATAATATGAGTAGAAGATTGGGATTTTTCAGTACTGAAAATCATTTCTAAATGTTTGTAATTTAGCTTTTTTTAAATTGTCATGATCATTGAAATCAGGAAATGTTAGAGTTCTTTTATTATACCAATTGTTTCATATGGATTTAAGCATATGTACAGAGTCAAAAAGAAAAAAAAGAAGCCTTTCATCATCTAAAGGATGTTTAATAAAAGGTTGCAAGGTTTTCTCTGGAGTCATTAATTCAAATGCATGCCTGTTTACACCATTATTATCAGAAACAACTGATACTACTTGAAATCCTATGCTCTCTAGAGCTGTTAAAACTTGTAAAATCATATCTTTAAGATCATGACTCTAATTTATCTACAGGAACTAGATGTACAACATCTTTATAAGACGAAGCAGCAGATGTTATCATGAAAACCTGAGTTGTCTTGGCAGGAACTGATGGCTTTTTCTTACTACAACCATATACAGAACCAGCTTTGAAATTAAACATTAGCTGAATATAAATTTCATCTAATAAAATATTTACTATAAGCTCATTATTTTTAAGACAAGATTTTTTTACTTTCTAAATAAGAGATACTCCCTGCTAAATCTAATTTTGATATTGAATAACTACTGATAATATTTCTTAAAATACGATCACTTGGCAAGCGTAAGTATCCACTATCTAATAAAGCATTATAAGCCGATGGTGACTGAACAAATACTGCTGTGGCTAAGAGCAAGGAATTATTTTTATAACGCCTATTATTTTTGGAGAGTTTTAACAATTCTAACTGTTCTATATTTAATTCAAAATTATCAGAAATATCAGAAGAGCAGTCCAATGATTTTAGCATGGAAATTGCTGAATCTAATACAGTAGGCAAAGTAGGAGATTTTACAAAATTTCCAACATTTTCCATTAACTGATGCAATACTTGGGTATTATTAATGATAGCATATTTACAAAATCTACTAAAATTTACAATTATTTACATACACTTCAAATTTCAAATCATTCGTAATGACAATACAACTTAAAACAACAGGAAAAGCAGTAGAAGTATCATATAGGCAAATATGAAACATTAAAAGTATCATGTATAAATAACCAGTTTTTATCAAATATTGCTTTATTTTCCTCTAGATATGTTTTAATATCAATAAAGGATTTCACTGCGATCTTTTTCAATAATGCCTTCTGTTCAAGAAGGCTTTCCTGTATTGCACATTTCATATTTTCTTCTTCGGAGTCAATAAGTCGACGTGGTTTTGGCTGGTTATTTGACAGATATGAAGGTGCATTTGGAAATATGTTAGGGCACAGCACACTCTTTAAGTTTCGGAATTTTTCTGTCCCGCCTTCTTTATATTTGCCTTTATAAACGACACAGTCTTTTCTAACAATATCCCTTTCATTGAAGTGTTTAATACAAATTACTGGATTCTTTAGTTTGCTTAAATCTGTTGGAATTTTCCTCACCCATTCAGCTTTTAATTTGTCTGATTTTGGTAAGCTAAATGTATTTACAGATGGTTGACCATCATAATTGGATTTACATCCAAATATACTGCAATGTCGAGGCATTTTAAAAGCAGTAAAAAAATTATATAACGAATTTATCACATTGCTAGATCACCAAAAATGTTTTCATAATATAGCAAGTAAATTAAAATTCTTATACTAAAATAACACCACATTGTTATTTAACAAAGTATAAATACCTTCTTTAAAAATATTATCCGTCTTGTAAAACACATGTATATATTTTTTAATCACAATAACTAAAGAAAAGCGAGAGCTACAACTACGTGTGTCGAGGTATTTCTAACTGAATTTCGCGGGAAGCTTATTCGAATCGTTTGACGCTATTGGTCACATGACTTTTTCGCATCCGGGCCATAGTAAGGGAGCTATGCACTTCACACCACTGATGTCACAGGGAAGAATTGCTATCAACCAATAGACAGAGACAAGAAGATTGACCCACTTCTTTATTCTACATATCTTGATATTCACCAAGTATATTAAAATATAAGACAGGGAGCAATGATAAATACTTGACTTTATTCATAGTTTCAGTTTGAAAATGATTATGAAAAACATTTAAATTGATATTAAATTAAATGATTAAATTTCTATGTTTTATCTACAAACAAAATTAAAATTCAGAGAAAATAATTTCATTGATGAAATCATAGTAAAAGTTTTAGTTCTACAAAGATAATAAATTTTTTGTTAGATTGATTTCTGTGATATGTGTATGACAGGAAAACGATAGCTCATCCAGTGTCAGTTGTGAGCTTAGTATTACTGAAAGGAGCATTAGACCAGTAGTATATTTCATATTGCTTGTAGAAGTCATCTGCAGAAAAATCTAACCTCTGCAATTCTTTATCTTATTTTTTATGCTAGCAAAGCATGTGGGTGTACGAAATGAGGATTAAAAATCAAAACTAGGATTCTAACCACACTTTTCACACTGGGCCTTGTTTTAGTGAAATTGTGAATAATTTTTTTATATTTGTGTAAAATCTAATCACAATTTTGGGAATTAGAAATTATTATATCCAGGCTTACCTAGTTTTAACAAGATCTGTCTTATACATATAGAGAAGATAGATAATAGGCTGTGTGGTGACATAGCTGTTTTGTGACAGGCATATTTTATTTTTAAACGATTAAATTCATGATTATTAATGTGTTTAAAATGATTAAACTCATTCATTGATTTATTTCATTATTAAATTTGTGAAAAGTTTAGTTTGGAGATGGAAAGGTTTCATAAAAGGTCTAATTTGGAGGAGAAGAATTTGTGAAAGGTACTATTTTAATATAAAAAAATTTATGACCCATTTTTTTCCCTAAACAGATCCCTGAAAACCCTTTCCAGGGTATTTGAAAACTAATTACACACAAATCCCATTGTTTTACTATGAATGCATGATGCATAAAAAAGAACATAAATGAAAGCATAAACAGCCAAAAAATTTGAACATACATATGTGCTAAGTAGTCTTCAAATCAAATAGCTTCAGTAAAAAATTAATGAAAGAGAAAGTGAAGAATAATAGCACTGAAAATACTTCATGAAAAAGTAAAATAATGAAATTGTAAGAGTGATTAAAAGGTGAATTCCCCTTTTAGAAATGCTTTGGCTTCATTCCAAATTTTTGCCGTGTGTGAACATTTCAAGTAATATTAACTTCTAAATAATATAGTAGCTTCTTAAAACTTGAAAAACAATTTATTCGCACATGTACATCTTTAAGTCATTATGATATTATAAGGATCTCTCCTTCACTTTTATGCAGTATACATTTATAGCTTTGTTTCGAAACTCACATCAGAATATCGAACACATGCTACATTGGTGGTTATTTTTTTTAGTTAGTTATTTAAGCTATGAGGTATTCGCTACGGCTTTTGCCGGCATGACCTCAAATGATCTCAAAATGGTGTTATTTCCTTGGAACAACATTCCTCCACGAGGAAAAAAGGCAGAACCCAACATTGGTGGTTCAGCCATAAAGACACACTAAAGTGTTCTCACTTCGTTTCACTTCACAAGTGGGGGATATCAACTAGCAGCAACACCTGCCTTTTATTTCACATTTTAATCACATTTTCGACACCCCTTTCAGGTGAAACCTCTCGTGATGGCTGTATTTATGTTTTTAAAATCATAAATACAAATTAATGCACATTTTAACATATAAGTATAATAATGTACATCTTGTAAAAAGAAAGAAGTTTCAAGTCTGCAAATATTCCTCTTTCAAAATCCAAATGAAGTATGTATATGTATCAGACCCTGATCTCTTATAGAATTAAAAAAAAGTTTTTTATCTCTTTATTTTCATTATTGTTTATGAACGAACACAAACAATACAAGGCAAATGATGAGCAAATCACTGAGCGAAAACTGTCAGTATCAGAAGAAGGAAAAATTGTCCTCATAATCAAACTGCCTATATTTTCACTGAGAACGAGAAAACCCCAAAATATGCTAATTTAAGAGCATACCTTGATTTCCTAGATTCAACAGCTTCCTACTCTTATGCCCCTCCCCTACCTTTGCACACTTACCAGCATAATGAAGAAGCATATCATATCCACAAACCACATCTAATGTCTGAAAACGTATCTACAGATAAAGGGAGGGGACAAAAGTTCTCTTTAATCATTTCTCAAACACAAATTTTTAATTCAAAATATCACTTTATTACATTGATCTGTAATTATAATTAGTTTTAACCAGTGGTGTAGTCATAAAAAAAGCAGAGGGCATACACTCTAAGCAGAGGGTATACGCTCAAGGCAGAGGATATACCCTACAGTGTATATTCTATAGCTTTTTTGAGAAACAGAGGGTATACGGTGTTCCTTAAAAAAATTCAGAAGGTATACGGCGTATACCACCATATACCCTCCACTACATCCCTCGTTTTAACTTATTAGGGTGAAATCTATATATTCAGGTAAATTTACCACAACCATAAATTTGTATGCTTAAAAATTTCATGATATTTAAATACATGATCAACTGTGTATTTAAATTGAACGTAATGAAAAAATAAAATTTATTAAAACCTTGGCATTTAGTATATTTTTTACTCTTTTAGTTTTGAGGAAATCGTATATAAATTAAACATTCTCTTTTAGAAATTGAAAAAATGATTATGGAAAACAAAAATCACTGTTTTCATTTTTATTATGTACATTTGATATAAAAATTACCATTGCATAATGTCTCAGTTTTGCAAATTAGTTACAGTCTTAAGAAATAATAATTGTATGCACAAATCATATGGTGCTTTTTTTCTCCTTTTCATAAAATATGACAACAGGAAAAAAAAAGGTTTCTAGTTATTATTTAAAAAAAAAAAGAAAATATATATAATAATAACAAGTTGGAAATTGCTCGTCAAACGTGGCAAATGAGGTGCGTTCGTACTATAACTAGTTTTATAAATATTTTTTTCGCCGCATATTGTACAGAATGTATATTTTAGTGTACTTCGAAAGGCTATAACATCATTAATTTGCACTTGAAACAATTTTTTCCCATTGGCCGTAATGTAACGGAAAACTTATGACTGTCCCTGTAATTAAACTATACATCCGATTTTCATAAAATATGAAATGACTCGACAAAATCTTGCAACAATTATATATTTATAATTTCAGACCATTCGGAAGGCTGTAACATCATTAAAATGCACTTGCAATAATTTCTTCCCATTGGCCGTAATGTAACGGAAAACTTTTGATTGTCCCTGTAATTAAACTATACATCCGATTTTCATAAAAATTGAAATGACTCGACAAAATCTTGCAACAATTATATATTTATAATTTCAGACCATTCGGAAGGCTGTAACATCATTAAAATGCACTTGCAATAATTTCTTCCCATTGGCCGTAATGTAACGGAAAACTTTTGATTGTCCCTGTAATTAAACTATACATCCGATTTTCATAAAAATTGAAATGACTCGACAAAATTATGCAACAATTATATAGTTTAAATTTTAAACGATTCGGTTGGGTAGTTTTTGCTCTATTATATGCGGACGGACAGACAGACGGACGGACTGAACGACAACTATAGGTGCTACGTATTTATGTAATTACGAACGCACCTAAAAAGTAAAATAAAATGAAAAGCTCAAGAAATAATTCTTACGCCAGAAAAAAAAAATCCGCAAGCATCATGTGTTAATAGAAAACAGCTCTCTTTTTCACATTAAAACAATTGCATGACGAAAATCTATCAAAAATTTTTATAACAAACCCCATATCATATGCCAAACAGCATAAGAAATTGTGACCAAAGATGTCAAACATTTGCTCCTAGTCTTCTAATGAGCTATAAACACGACCAAGATTTATAAGCTTATACCTCTACCTCACATTCAAAGAACATTTTCTCCTATTTCAATTCCACACTTTGATTTGAATAAATGTGGTTTTTATCATTTTCCCAATAGATTCTAGTGTTTTAATGTTATGCAACTGTGAGTGTTATAAAACATTAGAAAGACAGAATAACCTTTGACCAGCATTGAAACGAGATTCAACTACAATATCCATACCGTGAATGAAAAAATTTTCTACTTATATACACATTGCATATTGCAGTTGCATCAAATGGTTTCCCAACAACCAATTGCTTTTGAGGCAGTTAAACTTAGTGGTTAGCATTGCTCTAACTGGCTCCCCAGATTCCAACCATACTGATTTTTAATGTCTTGGAAGCTGGGATCGATATCAAACAGTAGGAGACAAATATATTATGCGAGGCGATTGGATAAAAACCGATGTGTAAAAAGAAAAGTTTAATGTTTTTTCTTTCATAAGAATACCTGACTATACTAAATACTATAATTATACTTCGAGGTTGACAGAGATGAAATGTGCAGCTTTAGCTTGAAGTAAAAAATATAACCCTAAAAATGGTTGCAATTCAGCCCAAACACTTGTGACTTGCTTTAAAAATCTCTCTCCATTCAATGAATTCCTTTGTTCCTTCTGCTTTTCTTGTTTGGGCTTTATAACTTGATAGATAACCAACTTCAGATTGCAAACCGTTTTGACGATATAGTGCATCTCTATTATACTTAGAGCTCTACCCTAAAACCTTCCTTGAAAAATTATTTAATTTCAGTGCAAGTTCCATCAAAATCCATTCAGTAGAACACAAGTTATAAGCAATTGGAACAAAGAACGAATTTGCATTTTATATGTAGAGTAGATAGAATATTTTGCTCCAAGTAACTTCAAGTTATGTTAATTTGAATCATGCAATTTGAGTATACAAAGTAAATACATTCTATTACCAAAATATGATTTTTTAATTAAATAATAATTAAAATATATTTAGTAATTTAAAAAAAAATTGTACAACCAGAAATAAGTATCTAATATTACAGTTATTTAGAAAGAAGGGAAGAAGACATTATACAAAGCCAGTTTTTTAAGTATAGCATAACCGTGCAAAAAATACTAAGATAACATAAATTGAATGCATAGTTTATAGTTTAATTTAATCATTTTACCAATAAAAATACATAACTTACATACTGAAGATTAAATTGCAATTATCTTTATCAATCTGATCAGGAGTGGGGAAACACATCCTTTTACTCGCCTCTGGCGATTAAATTTTTAGGTAGTCATCAAAAACTGTAAACTATGCAGATATGCACTTTTTTTTTGTACTAGTTAGCCATATTTGGCAACTTTCCAAATTACAGCGATGTAAACATAGTACTAAGTTCTATTATATTAAACTTTCCTCTCTTGTATATATTTCTTAATTTTAGAGAAATAAATATGAAAATTCCTTGTAGTAATAGTAACTAACTACTTTTGCAGTTGTGCAAATTTTGTCATAATAACAGTTTTCAACTGTATGTTGCATTTTGCTGGCTGGTGAAATAAATCCTTGGCTGGTAAGATTTTCTAGAAATTCCCCACCCCTGTTCCCAGAATGTGTGCACATAGAAATTGTGGAATAAAATATTGCAAAAAAATAAAATAAAATAAATAAATAAAAATGAACATTTTGATACAATTGTTACATTTCAACATAATTGAAATTTATTTAGAAATTAAAAAACTTTGTACAACAAGAAAGAAGTACCTAGTATTACAGTTATTTAGAAAGGAGGGATGAAGACATTATCCCCAAAAAAATTTTAAATACAAAATTATCATACAAAAAATATTAAAATAACATAAATTGAATGCACAGTTTTTATAGTTTAATTTAATCATTTTACAAATAAAAATACATAATTACATACTGAAGATTAAATTGCAATTATCTTTATCAATCTGAACTTGTTGGAAGATATAAAACAAACTTCACATTCATAAATCTTTCATTATGCATACCTTTAATGTATTTGTTTAGTTGGTTGACAAATGCAAAAAGAAGGCATGGCATGCCCTTTTTGTAACTGAAACAATTTTGCACATTGCACCATTGTTTAATTTAAGGCTGGTCTCAGATCCATAGGAGCTACTACAAAAGTATAGACACTTTTCTGTATAGACACATTTTTGTTTCTAAATGCATGAAATTGGTAGGTGTTCTTATTTAGAAACTATGAAATCGAATGGTGTTTACCATTTTTTGGTAAAGGCAGAAGGTCTTTCAGAAAATACTGTCAAAATCGTTTTAAAACGTTTGATTTCTTGATGCGACAGTATGAGAAATGAGAAAATCCTATCATGTGACAACAATCACTAATAACTCAATAAGTAATTTATTTGTCAAAACATGGAAAACACAATTCCCTTCCAAATCACTTCAATAGTTAGATCTACCAATTATATACCTTTATGTTTAATAATGAGTTAGAAAACTTATCAGAAAGTTTTGCATTGTTGGACAGGGAATTTGATAACAGCCTTAAGCTTATTTCTGACAATTAAATTGATATCAAAATTTATGAAACTGTGTCTGAGTGAAATATTAATAATTTTACAGTAAATCAATTTCATTTTCTAAATATAAAAGTTGATATCAAGAAGAAAAAAGTTGCTGCTTTATATTAACATTATACACTATGATAATCAGCTTTTATAATTCTTGTAACAAATTTCAAATTTATCCCAAACTTCATGTGCTATAACAATATAAATCAATATTACTCTGAATGTGCCCTTAGCCGGCCAATGCAGGAAGATAGTTTATAAAATCTGCTGTGAGATAAGCAGACAGACTTATTTCATAGTGCATGATGGAATTTACATAACTATTAAATTATGTTGATGAAATAACATGAAAATAGTTTAAGAGGTGCAAGGAACGGATTAAAAGAAGAAGAAAAAAAATTCTGGGCCACTGCTGATATAAATATTATTTAAAACTTCATTAATATTTAAAATACAGTAGAATCTCAAAAATCTGCACTTCAAAAATCCACAATCTTCTAAAATCTGCTTGCATTTCAAAACATAAACAGTGAAAGTTGCAGTTAAGAAGTATTCTTTATAATCTTTATTTCAAATATCAATGAATGAAAATAAAATTATTTTTAACATAAATTTATGGGAAAGCAGTAATGACACAGGATATTACACAAATAAAACACTTTTATTTTACAGAAACTTACACACAATAAAATGTAAAACAATAGAAATTTACAAGAAATGTAAACAAGTCCAGAAAAGTTTTAGCGTTGGCCCATCTATCGGCCTCTATAGAGAGTAGCAAATTATTTTATATTTCATGCAAGGTTTTAATTAATGCATGACATAAAATATGGCCTGGTTCTTAATTATCAAAAATGAGGATGAAGATAAAGATTTTTCAGGTTTTCAGTTAACCTTACCACAAGCTATAGCATCTGAACTGTTGAATTATGCAAAAATTTTTAACACAGGTTCAGAAGAGCTTTTAAAGAAGAAGAAATTGTTGAATGGGTGAATAATAATGATGGAATTTTGGTAAGTCGTATTACAGATGAAGAAATTATTTCTTCAATAATGAATCTACTCCAAGACAGTGAAATTCAGTCGATAACTGTGAGAAAAAACAAAAGTTTTGAAGAAAGTTTGATTTTAGGTTTAAAAAAAATTAAGTTTTTGGAACAGCAGAGTTGTATAGACCAGCAGGAAATAATGACTGTTTACAGAATTCAAAATACATTTAAGAAAAGACAGTGAAAGTTCTAAAGCAAAGGACTGACTATACAAGAAATGTTTAAAAATTGTAATAAAAAATAATTTTGGATATTAGAATGATAATGTACAGGTAAATAAAAAAGATTCAAGTTTTGATTTGCTTAAATTGAGTTATTACATACTTTTCTTGTAAATGGATTACAGGTAAATTGAAAAAAAACAAACAAATAATTTGATCTAGAATCTGCAAAACTCTAAAATCTGCAAAATTCTAAAATCCACACAGCCTCTGATCCCAAGCTGTGCAGATTTTTGAGACTCTACTGTACATACAAAAAATCTGTTGGGACAATTATACAATATTATTACATTAAAAGGTTTACTGAATAAAATCTTTCAAAGTGAAAGAAAGAAATGTGTATGGAACTAAATGTCTCAGAATTAATTAAAAAATAAAGCAGTTATTTGATAATTTTTCGGAAATCAATGAATACAGACAATGAAATATCTGAAACATTTAAATAAATTAAAGGGCTGTTACATCTTGAAAGTTAACAACACACATATAATAAAAAGGGTTTACTTAAAGATAGATATTATTCACAAAAGCTAAAAATTTTCAAAACATTAAAAATAAAATTTTAAAAGTCTAAAAAACTGATAAATTTTAACCACTCTGTAGCCATCATCAGCATCATACTTCAGTATCGAGAGACACAAATATTTATAGACTGTAAAAGTCAAAAATAAAGTTATGATCCTGAAGTATGACCATGATGATGGCTACAGAGTGGTTGAAACTTGTCGGCTTTATAGGCTTAGAAAAAAAAAAAAAATTAAAGTTTTGAAAGTTTTTACCTTTTGTGTATAATATACATCTTTAAGTAAATCTTTCTATTTATTGTGTGTTGCTGAAACATTTAATAAAAAAAAACTAATGGATAGATGACATGAGATATTCAAGACTACTAATATGTCTGGATGTGGACATATAGAAAAAGGAAAGAGTATTTAACATAAATTTAATGTGTTGACAGGAAAAGGATAGACAGATTTTTTTAAAGGGAAGATGAAGGAAAACAAGTGGGTAAGTGTGATCACAGATCGCCCAGAGGGTTTCGTTTAATATTCATTTCAAAACACTTTATCGTTTTGAAAAATCTGTTAGTTCCACATTTCGCCACCAGGGGCGCACTCTATTCTAAACAAATCTGTTCTGATTAAGTACTATATAGCAGAGTGCAATTACTTTAAAAATTAATGAATTCTAACTGTCTTTAATTTCTTAACACAATACCTATTAACTCCCATCTTCTTAGTAGAAAATAAAATGTCTACTTACAAATTTGAAGAGACTTGTAGCAGAAATGAGATAGATGACTCACAATGATACATACTAGAAATGAAGACTTCATTAAATAAAAACTAACATCTTTTTATTTAGGCATATCAGGAAACATCTTCAATTTATACACTTGTAACACCAAAGCAAGAACTAGATGACATGAATGAGAAACTCTCTCATTTTATAATGGTTTGCAACCAATCACAACTAGCCAGCACATGCTGGAACTCTTTTGCATAAACAACAGAAAGTTGAGTAACACTGTGCAACCTGAAAAATATGTCAACAAAGTTTAACTGATACCTTGTTGGTAACCAACCAACCATTCAATCAATTAACTATGAATTTAACTGAAAACCATAAAAACAAAATGTAAACAATATGGATGCCAGCATGCTGTTGAAGTTAAGTGTTAGTTTTGTTAGTAAGTTAGTAGTTTTTATCATTGAAATAAAGTAAAAGGTACCTTTTTATATAAAACACTTAATACAAGAAATAAAGTTGAAAAATGATGGAAAGAAACTTAATAAAAAGTGTGGTTCTTCCACAAAATGCCCCCCTTTTCCAGCATTTTTCATTTACTAAACACTTTCAAGAATAAATGTAAATGTATTATGCAAAATACATATGTACAATACACAATTGAAAAATATTCACTTAAAAAAAAGTTCATCAGTTCATGATTTTTAAGTTCAAAAAAGTTTTTTTTTTTTTTTTTTCTTCAGCATAAGTAAGCAGATCTAAGTTTCATAAATAAGTCCTTGCACAGAGACTTTGTAAGGAGATCAGCTAAATTTTCCTTAGACTTAACGTGAATAATGTCAAACACATTCTGTAGATATGAGTCTCTTACGAACATGTATTTTAAATCTATGTATCTATTCCTGATATTCTCAGCCCTGTTCTTAATGAACTGTATAGCTGCAGCATTGTCACACTTCAATATTGGTTTTTGGTTACCAATAATATTTGAATCAAGGTTAAAAGTAGAATACAGTTGTTCTAAGGTCGAATTCAAGTACTTAAGTTCTTTAGCAGCTTCTGAGGCTGCAATAAATTCCGATTCCATCGGAGACATAGCTACACAGGTCTGTTTCACCACACGCCATGTTATCGGGAGGCCATTTAAGAAAATAGAGTAGCCAGTCCAGGATCGCCGGTCACTCGGGTCACTAGCCCAGCTAGCATCAACATAGGCAGAGAGCTGAGTGGGAGGGTCTTGAGGGTGCATTTGGATTCCTAATTCCTTCGTAGTTCCAAGGTAGCACAGGATTTGTTGAAGGCATTTCCAATGCATAGGTCCAGGATTTTCAACAAATTGCGAAAGAGCTGCTACTCCATAGCTGATATCGGGTCTGCAACGTCCGGAAATGTAGAGCAGGCATCCCAGTAAATTTCTGTATGGAACATCTTCCATCTGGTTGTCATCAGTCGGCATATCTTTCCTAGAAGGAACAACTCCAGGTTGGAGAGGAAGAAAGACTTTAGTAAAGTTTTTAAAATTAAATTTTTCAAGACATTTCTCAATGTACTCTTTACAATGAATTTTCATGGAGTCTCCTGTCATATCAAATTCAATACCCAAAAGTTTAGAAATGGGCCCCATATTCTCAACTTCATATAAACTTTTTATAAGAGAAACTACTTCTTTTAAAATTATTTCATTTTCAGCAAATATCGGCAGGTCGTCCACATATACTAGTACCACTGCTTTTCTTTTATAAGAATAAGCACAAGTAAGTCCTGGTATTTCATTAAAACCATTACTTGTGAGTTTGTTGTGCAATTCTTCATACCAACACCTTCCCGACTGATGAAGGCCGTATAATGCTTTATGTAATTTTAAGACATGGTTTTCCTTTCCAAGTGTTATGTAATCTGCAGGTTGTCTTATGTATATATCTTTATCTATGGCTCCATATAAATATGCACATCGTACATCTAGAAGACAATGCTTCCACCCCAAAATACATATGAATAAAGCTATAAAAAGTCTGATTAATAGGAAGTTAACCACTGGACTGAATGTTTCTTCATAATCCAGTCCTTCTCTCTGGTTATTCCCCAAGGCTACTAATCTTGCTTTAAAGTTTCCAAACCCATCGCTGGCTTTTCTTTTAAGAGTATATACCCACTTAGTACCTAAAATTTTACAGTTTTCTGGTTGTGGAACTAATGTCCATACATTTCGGTCGATCATAGTTTTAATTTCTGCATCCATTGCCTCTTTCCAAAACTTAGCTTCAGGGAGCGTTTTTGCTTGATTCGGAGATCTTGGTATTATGATTTCTGCACAGCAGGTTTCCTCACTATCTGGTACATTAGTGTTACTTTCCACTTTTAAGATAATAGGACCCTCATATTCATCTTTATATGAAAAGCTTATTAGATCTTTGTCATAAATTATTTTATTTTTCTGACAATACTCTTGCATTTCTCTTTGGCTTCTTAAAGTCTTCCTGTCAGGTGTAAAAATATAAATGTCAAATTTTCCCTTTGAGGCCCCTTTACTTCTTATTGTTCTTATCCTATGAAATTTAACTGTATTCGATTCTGGTTCAGGACTTGGGGTGAGTGATCGAGGTTCTTTTAATTCAATCGCTCTTTCTAACTCATCTTTGGTTGGTTGGGGTAAAGACACTGATTCTGGATCAACTTGTAATTCGGGGCTTGAAACACTGTTTCTTATGTTGCCCCCCAAATCATCATCATCGTCAAATTCCGAGGAAATATTATGACCCTCTTTTGCTTTTCCTAGCCTTGCTTCGTCAAAAGTCACATGTTTACTTTCTACAATGGTATTTTCATCAGGGATCCATATTCTATAACCACTCGTCCCATACCCATATCCTACAAAAATGCCTTTCTTGGCACGAGGCTGAAATTTATTTCTTTTCTGTGGGGGTTGATGAACATAGGCTGTACAGCCATATCTCTTAAGATGATTTATTGATGGCTTTTTATTATACCACCGCCTGAAGGGGATGTCATTTATGGTAGTGTGAAATATTCTATTTCTTATGTAATTAACTGTCATCATGGCTTCTAGCCAAAAATCATCTGTTAAATTAGCTGAATGTATTAATGTTCTCATTCCATCAAACAGTACACGATTGTATCGCTCTGCACAGCCGTTCATTTGCGGCGAGTAAATCGTGGTGTGTTCGTGTTTGATTCCAAGATTTTCTAAAAATTTTCCTAATGGTCGGTTGCAGTATTCTAACCCATTATCTGTTCTGACAGTTTTAACTTTCTTTCCAGTTTGCCTTTCTACCATAGCTATAAAATCTTTAAACTTACTATGAACTTCATCCTTATTTCGTAGTGGGTAACAGAAAGCCCTGCGGCTATAATCATCAATAAATGTTAAAACATATCTATAGCCTTGTTTTGTTGTAACTGGAGCCGGACCCCACACATCGCTGTGTATAAGTTCTAATAGCTCTCTAGATCTAATTTGTGGTAATTTTGGGTGGACAGCTCTCGCACTTTTCCCTATTACACATGATTCACATCGTGTTTCATCACCTTTAAGTTTTCCAGGATTTTGTACCAGATTTTTATTAAACATATCTTTCAAAGTGCTTAAGTTTACATGTGCCAGTCGCTCATGCCAGAGCATGATGTTATTCCTGTCTAAAGCATATGAACTATTATAATTGTTCTCTTTACTTAAGTTTACTTTATGTTGTGTCTTAAGTGTTTCATTTTTCCCTTTAAATTGAAAGTTTTCTTTAGCAGGCCAGCCTTTTATAGTGTAAAAATTACCCTTTAATTTAGCACTCCATAAGTATTTCCATCTAGGTGAAAAAATTTGAAAACCTTTATTTAGTCGGGCATGCATTTTCGCCTTATCCATTTTAGACATACTAATTAAATTTCTATGAATAGAAGGAACGTATAAAACATCATGTAAATTTACAGTCATTATTTTATTTCGGTCTTTAATATTAAATTCAACTTTACCAATACCCTGTACTGTGTGGGGAGTGGTTCCCATACGTACTACTGCACCTGCTGGAGGCTTCCTTAATTCTGTAAAAAATTCTTTATTTTGACATACATGTGCCGATGATGCACTATCTAAAGTCCATTCTCTATTTGCGGGGAAAAGTTCATTTGCATAACACTTATCTACCATAAATTCTGAGACGAAAGAACTGACTCTAGGTTTAGTTCTAGAAACTAAAGTTTTGTTTTTACAAAATTTAGCAAAATGATCACTTTTACCACATAAAAAACAAGTTAACTTTTTCCTTATGCCTGGCTTAATTGTAATTGGTTTACTAGGATTTAATTTATCTTTACTTTCAACAGTTAATGAACATTCTTGTTTTTGAAGATCACGGAAATTTCGTCGATTATATTCCTTTAAAATTTCTGCCTTTAAATTGTCAAACTTAAATTTAGACTCGACACAATTTTCAAATTCCCTTGCAAGGTAATCATATTCCTCTGGCAGGCACTGTAACAATTGATAACACCTATGATCTTCAGTAATTGACTCCCCAGAATCCCTTAACTTTCTATAACAATCCTCAAACCTAGCTATAAATGTAGGTAACTCTTCATCAGGAAGAATTCTTAAATTTCTAAACTCTGCTAGCCTATATGCTTTTAAGGACCTACACTCAATTTCTAAATTTGTTTTAAGTGTATCCCATATAACTGAAGGATCACTTAAATGATTTATCTGAAGCTCAACTTCTCTACTACAGTATGTTTTCAATAGACCAGCGGCCTTGCTTTTACTTTGATTCAATTTAAATTTATCAATTTCACCTAAGTCATCTACTTTTGGCCATTTACTCTTATCTATCCAAATTATTAAACCCTCCGACTCTAGTATCCTTTTTATATTTGTTACCCAAGAATGGTAATTATGTCTTGTCAATAGTAATTGAGGGTTAGGGCTAGCAGCCATGTTTGTTTACAAACAGTGAAATATTTCTAAGTTAAAACTCATCAAATTCTGACTTTAAAATGGTGCAATACTGGGTTCCATAACCCTTCGTTCTGATTAAGTACTATATAGCAGAGTGCAATTACTTTAAAAATTAATGAATTCTAACTGTCTTTAATTTCTTAACACAATACCTATTAACTCCCATCTTCTTAGTAGAAAATAAAATGTCTACTTACAAATTTGAAGAGACTTGTAGCAGAAATGAGATAGATGACTCACAATGATACATACTAGAAATGAAGACTTCATTAAATAAAAACTAACATCTTTTTATTTAGGCATATCAGGAAACATCTTCAATTTATACACTTGTAACACCAAAGCAAGAACTAGATGACATGAATGAGAAACTCTCTCATTTTATAATGGCTTGCAACCAATCACAACTAGCCAGCACATGCTGGAACTCTTTTGCATAAACAACAGAAAGTTGAGTAACACTGTGCAACCTGAAAAATATGTCAACAAAGTTTAACTGATACCTTGTTGGTAACCAACCAACCATTCAATCAATTAACTATGAATTTAACTGAAAACCATAAAAACAAAATGTAAACAATATGGATGCCAGCAAGCTGTTGAAGTTAAGTGTTAGTTTTGTTAGTAAGTTAGTAGTTTTTATCATTGAAATAAAGTAAAAGGTACCTTTTTATATAAAACACTTAATACAAGAAATAAAGTTGAAAAATGATGGAAAGAAACTTAATAAAAAGTGTGGTTCTTCCACAAAATCTCTATCCGAAAGAAACTCTGTTTTACATACTATCCGTATATATATTAGTCGAAGGGATTGGGCCCATAGCACCCGAGATAAGTAGGTGCCCCTGGTGGTAAAAAGTGGAACTCAAATATGTAAGGCTATGGTGCATAATATAAAAGAATGGTCAAAGGGGTGTCGGCAAAAGTTGGAAAAGTGCTCCCCGGGTGAAAAGGGTGGAGGTTAGAAAAATTGCTTAAAATATACGCTAGAGCATGGAGGAGTAAATAATATAAGACTTTTTTAAAATTTTATGATTTGTCGTGTGGTCTGAGGTATTCAGCTATACGTATGCAAAAATTCATGTCTCCAACTTAATTAGGGGCTCTCTTAAAAAGAATTGCTTAAAATACATATGTGGTAGCTCAAAGGGTTAAGCGTAAGACTTTTTCAAGATTTTATAATTTGTCGCCTGGCCTCAGGTGTTCTGCTATAATAAGCATGCAAAATTTCAAATCTCCAATTTAATAAGGGGCTCAGTTAGGAAGAATTGCTTAAAACACGCATGTGGGAGCCCAAAGGGTTAAATGTGCGACTTTTTCAAATTTTTATGATTTGTCGCATGATGGTGTTCAGCTAGTATACAAAATTTCAAGCCTCCAACCTAAATAGAGTGTCACTTAGAAAGAATTGTTTAAAATACACATGTAGGAACCCAAAAGCTTAAATGTACGACTTTTTCAAAATTTTATGATTTGCCGTTTGATCTGTGATGCTCAGCTATAAGTATGCAGAATTTCACGCTTCCAACCTAATTAGGGGCTCACTTAGAAAGAATTGTTTAAAATACACATGTTGAAGATCAAAGGGTTAAATGTACGACTTTTTGAAAATTTTATGGTTTGTCATTTGATGTGAGGTGTTCAGCTATAAGTATGCCAAATTTCACACCTCCAACCTAAATAGAGTGTCACTTAGAAAGAATTGTTTAAAATACACATGTAGGAACCCAAAAGCTTAAATGTACGACTTTTTCAAAATTTTATGATTTGTCGTTTGATGCGAGGTGCTCAGCTATAAGTATGCAAAATTTCACGCCTCCAACCTAATTAGGAGCTCACTTAGAAAGAATTGTTTAAAATACACATGTGGGAGGCCAAGTGGTTAAATGTACGACTTTTGAAAATTTTATGGTTTGTCATTTGATGTGAGGTGTTCAGCTATAAGTATGCCAAATTTCACACCTCCAACGTAAATAGGGTGTCACTTAGAAAGAATTGTTTAAAGTACACATGTGGGAGCCCAAAAAGTTAAATGTACGACTTTTTCAAAATTTTATGGTTTGTCATTTGATGTGAGGTGTTCAGCTATAAGTTTGTAAAATTTCACGCCTCCAACCTAATTAGAGGCTCACATAGAAAGAATTGTTTGAAATACACATGGGGGAGCCCAAAGGGTTAAATGTACGACTTTTTCAAAATTTTATGATTTGTCCTTTGATGTGAGGTATTCAGCTATAAGTATGCAAAATTTCACGCCTCCAATCTAATGAGAGGTTCACATAGAAAGAATTGTTTAATATACACATGTGGGAGCCCAAAGGGTTGAATGTACGACTTTTTCAAAATTTTATGATTTGTCCTTTGATGTGAGGTATTCAGCTATAAGTATGCAAAATTTCACGCCTCCAATGTAATTAGAGGTTCACATAGAAAGAATTGTTTAAAATACACATGTGGGAGCCCAAAGGGTTAAATGAATGACTTTTTCAAAATTTTATGATTTGTCGTTTGATCTGAGGTGTCCATCTATAAGTACGCAAAATTTCATGCCTGCAACCTAATTAGGGACTCACTTAGAAAGAATTGTTTAAAATACACATGTGGGAGCCCAAAGGGTTAAATGTACAACTTTTTCAAAATTTTATGATTTGTCGTATGATGTGTGGTGGTCATCTATAAGTATGCAAAATTTCAAATCTCCAACATGTGTAGTTTCTGAGAACGGGCTCTGTGACGGACAGACAGACAGACAGAGGAGCGAGACGAATAGGGTTTCGTCAGGTGAACGAAACCCTAAAAACAATTCTATACGAGTCATAAAAAGAAAGAAAAAAACTAGAACAATGATTGCTGATTAATATCTAACAAATTGGAGTTCAGTCAATTGACGTTTTACTATATTTGAGTAAATACTGATTGAAATAACACATACTTTATAATTTCATTTTCAGAATCAAAATGATTGTAGATTTGCATTCCATACTTTTCAGTGAATATACTGATTACTACTAATTTGTAATAAAGATTAAACATACTTTTTTTAATACAGTTCTCATGCTATTAGAATGTATAAGATGTCAAGGTTGAAATATAATCAGATTTAAGGGTGTAGTTTGAAAACCAAAAACTTTGACTTAGGATTTTGATACGAAAAAAGGAAGGAAAAAAGTGCAAAAGAACGTGATTTTTACAATAAATATTAATATTTTAGTGCGGAAATTACACACAGTCGTGAAAAAAAATATTTGTAACTCAAATTTCGTTCAGAAATTATAACATAGAGGGGGAAAATAATCAGTTCAAATTTCGAAAAATTTCCCATACGTTTCAGCCACAAAAAAAAAAAAAAAATAAAATAAAATAAAATAAAAAAATAACAAAAGGAAAACACCGCTTTTTAGAACTAAATATCAATATCTTAGAACAAAAATTACACAAGCTTTGGATGACAATAAATGTTATTTTTTTAAACATTGAATACCCCCCCCCCCCCCCATGACTTTCCCATAGAAGTTATTTCAAGCCTGTTTACCACTAAATATCAGTGTTATTTTTTAAACCAATTTTTCAAAACAGTCAGCGAGCATGTATTTTATATAAAACATTTGGACAATTATAGGTTGAGAAATTTATTATATTTTTGTAAAAAATGGCATTTTGTAACAAAAAATGAAATCCTGATACTCAAACAAACAATTTTCTTATGCATGCTTTTAGAACTAAAAATGATTTTTTTTTTTTTTCATTTTAAAATATACATTCAGACAAAATTGGGTTAAAGATATAAAATCATACAATTTTGAAGTTCATTTAAGGTTACTATCGCAATCATTTTAAATCTAAAATTATCTAAAGAGTAAAAACACTATCAAAATCTAAATAAATTTTTAGGAGGAATAACTAGAATCTAATTAAAAATACAAAAGAAAGCTAAAATTATAGACAATAAAAAATTAAAGGGTTTTTTTCACTGTTTTTGCAGAATTTATGTAAAAAAGTCAAAAGTTAAACATACCATAACTTAGATATAGTATAGAGTTCTTTCAACATTCAAGCAAGGCCATTGCTGGATCCCAAAGCACACTAAATAATAATAAAATATTTAAGCATTTGAAGCTTATAAAGTCATAGAACATGTAACAAATTTTGTAAATTTTTAAAATAAAATATTTAAAGAACTTATTCCAACATATAAAGTGTTCAGAATCAAAATAAATCAAGTGTATAAAATATTATCCAGAGATATTTAGAGGTAAAATTTAAAAAACTCAAAAAACAGCAAAGTGTATTCTTCACATGTGACTTTAATTATATGCTTAGAGCAGGGTCACTAAGTTGGGGTATTATTGCATTTTATTTTATTTATTTCTTTATTCACCTTTTTTAAAATTCTATTAGAAACTTATTTTTGAATATTTAATATTTTTTAACTGTTAAATCTTTTTTTTTTTTTTTTTTTTTTTTTTTTTTTTTTTTTTAATTGATATGTTTTAAAAATTGTCATGAACAGGTATATTGATTAATTTTCGTTTAAATTTGGTTTATTTCACATTTATAATCTAAATTTTAAAAAAGCGGCCAATTCTGCAGATCACAGTCATATCGTTCTAAAATTTTGTCTTTCACTGGGTTGCTAATAATCCCCACTAAATGGTAGCAAATCAAAAATTGTATGGCAAATGTGGCAAATGAGGTGAGTTCGTACTATAACTAGTTTTAAAAATATTCAGATCTTGGTGCAATAGCTGCTGCACTCATATGCAACAATGTATGAATACCAAATTTTTTACAATTATATATATTAAATTCAGTAAAACGAAAATAATAGGACTCCATCTTAAATAGGACATGGCAACCCAGTATCATTACCTATCATGGGATATCGTTGAATTTATTACATATGATAGGATTTAATAGAATAATCATCCTAGCAACCTAGAATCCTTACCTATCATGGGATATCATTGAATTAATTACATATGATAGGATTTAATAGAATGAAGTAAACTTTTATTAATATCTTTTTTAATTTTAATTCGATTTTCATAAAATTTAAAATGACAAAATTCTGAAACGATTATATGTACAGTATGGAGCCATTTATTCAGGAACCAGTTAACCGGAAAACCAGTTATCCGGAATGATATTTCTGATAGACTGATTTCAGAATCTTTGCAGAAAAAGGTGTCATACACTGCCAGTTTGACATAGGTTTTGCTTGAAACAATTGTATAATTTGATGACAACATCTAGTATTTGAAATGAAAACATATTTAGTTGTATTTTAGATGTTTTAATTTTTATGCAGAGGAAACAGGAGAATATTTGTTCCTAAGGGATTCCCATAAATTACCCTCTTTTAAACTCTGGTTAACTTTTGATCTTTCTTGCAGTGATTTTTAATCAAAGTAATCTAATAATTTAAAATCAGAAATAATGTCACAACCACACATATTCCACAAAACTTATCAAATGGATGCTGCTTTAATGCACAACCAGTTAACCGGGAAAACCAGTTATCTGGAATATATCTTACCCCAAGCATTCTGGATAAATGGTTCTGTACTGTATTAAATTTCAAACAATTCGGTTAGACAGTTTTGGTGCTCAGATGGTAGAGCACTGGCGACTTCAGCCAAGAGATCCCTGGCCCGGACATTTTTCGCCCGGTTGGAAATTTACATCTGATATGATTTATTTACCAATTAGAATAACTGTGTTGAAATTAATCTAGTAGAATACAAATACATGAATGTAAGTTTAGATTTAGGTGATTGGCAGCAACTTGTCTAAATACAAATGCAAAACAAGCAGCAAACAATATTTGTTTGTTTTGTTACTTGTGCGATCTTAACCAATGAAATTACTTATTTGCATTCTTTATTAATTCTGTAATTACTTACTCTTCCCTCTAGGCCACTTTTTAAGGGTGCAGGATCCTGCCCTTTTTAAAATCGGCAAAATGCATCTGTTAAAAAAAAAAAAAAAAAAAAAAAAGTGAAATTCACCTTTAATTTAGCCCAGAGATATCTTGTAAAAAAGTTCCCCATATCACAGTATTTTTAAATTCATGTGCCCTAACTAATGAAATTATTATTTTGCAGTTTTCAAAATTTCTATAATTAGAAATGATAACTTTATTAATTAAAGCATAAAAATATAGATTGAGTTAGTAATTAGTGGGTTAACTGTTTTGGAAACCTAAAATACTTCAAACAATCACAATTTAAATTTTAAAATATCTTATTTTAATAATAATAAAAGATTTTTTTGGTATAATAATAAAAGATTTTTTTGATTAAACCCTTTGCGACAAGAGCCCTTTGCTTAATTTTTAATCTATTACCAAAAGTTTTTCAAAACAGAAATTTTTTTGTACTTGAATCGCGGAAATGTTCTGATTAAAGAAGGTAAACTTTACAATAAAAAATAACTGGTGGGAATGTGTTAATTAAACCTAGGGTAGGATTTAAAAAAAAAATGTCATATTTAAATATTGATAAAAGGACTTTTACCTCTGTTTTTCATGATGGCTAACAAGTTGTTAAAGTTCTATGTGCCCTTCAAATTTTTGAGTTAGTAAAGAATAAAATTAAGAAAACATAATAAAGTGTTGACCCAGAAAGTAATGTATAATAATATTGTTAAGCACAAAAGGCTGAAAGCAGTTATGAAGAAATTGGAAGAAAATTCATGAAAAACAAGACTGATAAAGGCAAGAAAAGGTGTGGAATTGGTGCCAGAAGAATAAACTTCCTGTCTTTAGATGACAAAAATCATCTCAGTGTATGCAAAATTAAATGGGATAGTGCAATCTAGAGTGAATTAAATACAGTTTTATGCAGAGTGCTATATTTTGATCTGAATGCTAGAATTCCAGTGAAAAGAAAAAAAAAAAAAACATTTTTATCAATCAAACAAAGGTTGAAAAGATTTATTTGGCATAAAATGCAAGTTAACTAGACAGAAAAATAATGTAGCCATGTTATTAGGAATGTTAGTTTTTTTTTTTCTTTTTCTGTTCCTGTGCACTGATCAAAATGGTGCACTCAGCACAGACCTGTACTTTGATTCAACTCCACATTGCAGTGTGTCATTCACATTTTCTAAATTTTATTATGCTTTAATAACTCAAAAATTGAAAGAGCACATAGAACTTAGCAACTTGATTGCCAGCATAAAACACAGTGATAAAAGTCTTCCTATCAATACAAAAACATGGTATGAATTTTTTGAAATTCTATCTTAGGTTTGATTGACACATTACCAAACAAAAAAAAAATCTGTCTGCCAAATATGTCCGGAAAGATTTTAACAAGAGATCTCTAGGTACAACTAGGGGTGGTTTTTTTTTTTTTTTTTTTTTTCAGAGTTAAAAAAAGGGAGGGGTCTGCGCCTTTAAAAAATTGACTAAAAGGGATGAAACCGGTTGATATTCATAGGAGAATGCAGATGATATCAACTGATTTCATGCCTAGAATCCATGTTCTCCTTTGGTGAAACTGCGTAGTGGTGCTGCCATCTTTAATCAAAATAATCCATCTTTAATGAGATCCTCTGTACCTCCAACCCTACCTACCGGCACTGCATCATACTACCAGCTAAGGAAGACTTCACAGACTGTCTCTGCCAATTTCCAAGCACCTAGAATGAGAAACATAATTTTAGGGACACATTTGCTGTTTTCATTTGATCCCTCCTCGTATATAGTTGAACTTACCAAGTTTTCCAAAGTTGCAGACAGCATAGTGGAATGAGATTTTTCATTCATTATAACTTCACGATAAAGATACATAACTAAATTTTTGAGAAAGTCTAATTTTGAGATGCTATTGGCATTAAAGACAATTTTAGCATTTTGAAAATTAAAATTATGGTTGGAATCCCAAGAATGCTTGGCAATAGAGGATTTAGAAATTTCTTGCTTAGAAACATAACAGGAGTATTCTTAGGCTGGATTTGAAGATTTCTTTTAATTTGACCAATATAAGACAAAGAACATTATAAATTTCCCGTTTGAGAAGATGACGAACAGGAGACTTAGTGGAGGAGAACTCAAGCTTATTAACAGATTTAACGTTTTGTATTACTGTGTTGCATTGATAAATGCAATATTTAAAAAAATTCTGTAGAGCCTGGAAAATGCCCAGCCCGCCTAGCCATGCAAAAATGAAAATTTCAGGTTCTCACTCGAAGATGACATCTCATTGACTCAGAGTTAATGAGTGGGTTTTTAATTAATATCTTAGTATTAAGACTTTTTCAAAATTTTATGATTTGTCATGTGACAGGTGGTATTCAGATGTAAGTGCACAAAATTTCAAGTCTCTAACTTATATAGTTTCTAAGAACATTTCCATGATGGATAGACAAGAATGGGACGAATAGGGTTTCATCAGATGAACAAAACCTTAAAAACAGCTCCTAAGCTCTTCAGAAGGTGGGAGGAGCAAATAAGTTTCAACAGTATACTGCCTTTCAGGTTTCGCAAGGCATAGCTAGCTTGCATACTTCAAATACGTCATAAAATAAAGAAATTTTAGAATTATCTAAAATAAAAACAACAAAAATTCTCAATTCTAATAACTGAAATAACTCAGCAAAATAAAAAATAGTTACACAGATAACATACGTTAAATATGCAACAGTATAAAATTAAAATATGTCAAAATTATACTGCAATGGAAATAAAAATAAAAATGAACATGCAAGCCGCCATGCCCCCACCTTGACCTGAAAAGACTTGTAAACTATTAACTCGACTTGGTCATCCATCTTTAGCCAGAAATTATAAGTCTTTTCTCGTATAAAAGACTGCTTCAAGATTATTGAATTATCTGTCTGTTTTCATTTACATCCATTTCATCCCAGTCTGTTGGAGTTCCATGATTCTTCATAGCTTGCTAGCATGCATGTATAGTCAGTGCCGAAAATGTTACACAAAATATAATAAATGCATTCTATTTTCTTTTAATGTTATCTGTCTTTTTGTGGGGAAAAGGGAGCGTTTTCACACATAATCCTTTTGTAATGAGAATGTTTACCTTTTTTTTTCTTTTTCATTCTTTTTTTTTTTTTATGAATTATGAGCAGCTTCCATGGTCTCTATGCACAAGTTAATATTAAACACTAAAGAAAATGGGAGATCATTTATATAAGAAATTTCAGTAAATTTGCTAGAGTAGACGATTTTTTAATTTCTTTTTTTGTTACCTGTCATCCTGACAGTAGGAATACAAAACAAAATTATTTAACTTTTTTTTTCACGAATAATCATATTTATTTATGTAATTTTTTTTTAACTTTATCCTTAGGACCATTTTTATTTTGGAAGTATATTTTGAGAAAGAAAAAGAATGCTCATTTTCCATATAAAAGTTCGATCTGAAATGGAAAAAGAAAAATGAAAATGAAGAAATGAGATTTCATTATTTACCTGCATGTATGGTCTAAAATGCCATTTGAATTTGGATTGGCATGAGATATATAAAAATCAATGCGCACATGTTATATGAAAAAAACAGCATTTTCCTTGCAGGAAAAAATGACATCAGAGGAAGTTTGAGCATTTTAATTTGTAAAATACAAATTTTAAATTTGCCATGCAGAAAATGGCAAGAGCCTTTGAAACAAACTTTCTTTGAAAGAATGCACATGCTCCCATTTGTTTACTTTTGCATTTTGCTATGCACATAAGAATTTTGATATGAGTAACATATCTATATTTATAAAGGGCAAACGTGTCTATGCGTAATGCTGATGTCATTTTGAAAATGGCAACATTTCACGATGAAATTTCAATTTTGCAATTTTTTAATCTTCAATGCATTGCATATTGTAAATTTTTATACCATCGTATAGGAAAAAATTGTACTTTTAAATGCAATTTGTTTGAAAACTGTATCTTAATTGACTCATTTATTACGGATTTTTAAATAATTTTCAAGAATACTTTATATACAAAAAAAAAATTATCACTATCATGTTCTCCATTACGAAATAATAATAAACTATTTGCACATAAATTCAGCATTTGTCTCGGCTAATTTTCTATCCTGAAATTAAAGTTTCATGAATAAATAAATAAAAGAATATTTAAAAAACACAAATTTAACATCTAATCAAACAATTTAAATTTTTACAATGCCAAATAGGAAAAAAAAGTACTTTGAAATTTAGTTTGTTTGAAAACTACATCGCAGTTTACTGATTGCTCAGGGTTTTAAAAATAATTTTCAAGCATGAATTATTTTCAAATTATTTTCTATTTCGTGGACCTCAATTAAGAAAGATTAATTCATTTTCCCTTAAAACAATGCAAAGAGTTCAACCTTTTTTTCTGGATAAAATACCATAGCAAAATTAAAACTTCCTCTATAAATAAATAATTAAATAATATAATTAAGATACAAATTTAACAGACATCTAATTGAACAACGTGCTTAAAGCACTGAAATGATCAGAACCAAAAATGCTGCCGTACATAGCAAAATCTTCGTCTAATAACTCCTGGCATGTGTCTAATACAAAAATATCACTTTAGATAAATTTCAGTGCTTTGATTGCATAATTAATACTTTTCATATAAAAATACTTTTTGGCGTTAGGTGGGCAATCTAAAACGCATATCACATGTAAAAAATTTGTTAGAGCTTTCAATTTTAAATTAAAAAACAGTTTTTACCTATACTCTTTAACCCAGGAAGCCTGGGTTCGATCTACTAATATTTCTAATGGTGAAAGAGGTACACAAGATATTTTGTCACATTGTATGGCACATTCAATTGTGCCAATTAGATCTGCAGAGATCATCTTTAAAAATTAAAGACACTTATTTATTTTTCTTAATAGTTTCAGAAGTTCAAGAACTTAAAACAGAGTAAGGAATCATATAATACTTACGAAAATTCAAAACAGGTTGTATATTCTCTGAAAAATTGGGACATCTGGTATCCTGCATAATGCTTCAGTGGGATGTGCTTTTCAGTAACCCCTAAAAATCAAGATATCCTGCATAAATCAGGACGTCTGGCAACACTACAGATATGTTTTACATAATCAAAAATAACAATATGATTTGACATTGATAATTCTACAAACTTCTCTTTTTAATTGAAATCTATATTATACAAGAAAAATATGTCTGTGAACAATAGTGCTGTAAAAGTAATGACTAAATAAGCACCTGTATGTATTCATTACCTTCAAACTCACTACCCGCTAGAAAGTATTTGTTACTCGTTACTTCCGTTAATCTTTAGAAATGGATATTAAAAATAATTGTAAATACTAGTACACATAAATATATTCAGTGTATTTTCTAATTTTCAGAGGTTTTTTTTTTTGTTAGTTTTAACTATTCCTTAAAATAAAGATAAAATCTATATACTAAAATTTCATAAAGTATAAGGCTGGGCATTTAAAATATTACACATGAAATATAGGGTCATAAGACTGCAACAAATCTAATTATATTTCGTACATGAGGTTTCTGCAAAAATTCGTTACCGCTACTTAGACCCATAATGGAATTTTGTATGGAACCATCCTGTCACAGAAATTTGCATAAAAATGTAAACAGTCACAATATAATAATAAATAAATTGATCTTATGAAAGTGGAATTCTACCTTGAATGGAAATATTCCAAGGTAAATTTCTATGAAAATCTTACAATGCAATTTCATCTGTTAAGACAAAAAATCTGTCCAACATGGAATGTTTCAGTGATTTCTCGCGATTCCGTCTCAACAAGTACATTATTGTATATATCAAAAAGAAAAATAGTAATTGAGTATCTTAATAGAGATGTCCACTGCTTACTGAAACCAGTAACACATGCGACAATGGAACCTGTCTATAACGGAAACTAGCATTAAGCCAGTTCTCAAAAACATATTTTCCCCACTCAATATCGCAAAACTTTCTGACACATTCAATGACTAATGCATAAAATCATAAAATTGGCAGTGATGGCAATAGCAATGATATGAAATCGAATAGCATTTTTCATTTTCCGATAAGTGTATTGAAGGTCAAGTTATAATCGAAAGCTTTTATATGACGAGCCTTCAAATAGAAATCTTCCCAGAAATACTTTATCATTCCTTAAATATAGCTATAACGAATGATTCTACTATAAGTTTCCGTTCTTTTTACAGTAAAATTATAAAAAATTTTAACAGATTAAATGCATAATTAATACAAAATTAGTCTAATTAAAATCTTAAATGATTGATAAAAACACATGTTGTCTCTTTTTTGCTTAGATTGATGATTCCTTTTTTAAAATACATACATGGAAATGTTAATAGTTTCTTGGTAAAAAAAAAAAATCAATTATTTTGTCCATGTTTTAAAAATGCATGTAACACTTCATATCTGTAAGATAAAAAGTACAATCCCTGAAGGAATAAATGATCTCATAACAATCGTTCTTCTAAAAGCCTTTTTTCTGCTATTGACCATGTGATTTCAAAAACTTCCCCCCAAATTCACACACACATTTTCGGCAAATGAGCAGGTGCTGAAGTAATGAAAAACCCGTATGTGATACTAATACAGGTACGGGAACAACTGATTCCGAGTCTAAAGTCCGAAGACAAACTTTTATCTTTCCCTATCAGACTATGCGCCTCCGTTCCTGAATTACGAAATGAAGGTAGAGTTTGAAGTTCATTTCATTTAGTTTTGCAGTAACAAATACGGCTCAAATTCCAAAGTAATGATTCAGCATTTCATATTAGAGAGAATATGCGTTACTCAGTAATGAATGCATTTAGTTTGCAACAGCTCTAGTGGGAAACGCTGGCATTAATCATATTAACTTTGGTAACACCTGACCAATAACTTTCTATTTTTCTGCAGTTTTTTTTTTTTTTTTTTTTTTTTTTTTTTAAACTTCTAGACATTGCACAATTTCAATTTTTACACTATCAGATAGGAATTTCTTTTTCTTTCAAATACAATTTGTTTGAAAACTGTATTGCAATTTACTGACTTTTTATAGTTTAAAAAATAATTTTCAAGAATTTCCCTATCGTGTGCAGCCTGATTATGAAAGATTAATCTATTTGTACTTAAAACAATGTATATAAAATAACTCTCCAGTTAATATTGCATAACAAAATTTAAATTTCATGAAAATATAAATAAAATAATAGTATAAAATAAACATAAATTTGACACACACATAATCAAACTAAATCACTGAAATTATTAGAATAAAAAAGGCTCCTGTATGTAGTAAAATCTTTGGCTATTAATATTCTGGCATGTGGATAATACAAAAGTATCGTTTTTAATAAATTTGAAAACTTTGTTTTAATACATTATTGATAATTTTCAGATAAAAAATTTTTTAGGTATTATTAGTGAGCAACCTACAAAATATGTATATTAAATATAAAAAATCTATTAGTTTTCAATAACAAAAAAAAAAGGGGGCGGGGGTATATTCTATAACAAAGGAATCCTGGGTTACATTTCCAAGTGATTTTAATATTTAAAATGTTTTTGAATGGCCAAAAGAAAAAAGATAGGCTCATACCCGCCAACATAAACCTTCAGAAGATTTGGTAAATAATATAAACATAAAATATATATGTATAAATAAACATACAATATATACATACAAAAACAATAAATTACATGAAAAGCTTTTTGTTTAAAAACCAGTCGGATGAGCCAATCCCAAAACTGGCTTCTATCTCATGCATGTCCATACTTCAAAATTCACTATCATAATGCCAAAATTAAATGACAATCTATGCTCATCATGGGGATTCTAAAGCTTGAGGTTAATTGAATTGTGTACATTTAAAAACGAGATATAAGCATATCATTTTTCAAACAAATAATTGTTTTTTTGGCACATACCTTTTTAAATGTCTGCGACCAAATTTCCCAACTCAAAGAGCATAAAAGCGACACCTGTTTGGCAGTATGTACCCAAGTCTAATAAGGATCAATTTATGTGAAAGTGTAACAAAATATGAAGTTTGATTAAATTCCATGCATTAGTTTTTGAGACATAGCTAACATGAAAATCGTAAAAAATGCAGCATAGCAGCTTCAATTGTTGTATGATTTACACAAAAACCTAACCAGCACCAATTTATGTCAAGGAATAACAATGAAAAAATGACTGGTGGATTTCAATATATTGACAGTACTGGTAAAAAGAATGTATTAGATGAACAAGTAGGAAATAACTCCGAAAAAAATCCAGAAGAATTAAATCAGGAAAAAGAAACAGTTAAAAGATGTTATGAAGGATGTACATGATTCTGTAACAGAAGAATATCAAATGAATAATATTATTAATGAAAATGATGAACAACAAGAAAAAGAAAATAATGAGAACAAGTTGTTTGAAGGATCTAGAAGATCATTACAAATTAGGAAACCAAATACAAAGTACAGCGGGTGATCTGTTAACGAACTTAATCCGTTCCAAAACAGTGTTCGTTAACCGATCAAAGATTTTGTATCCCATATTGATTTGTATGGGAATTCAATTAATTCATTCTTAAAAGCTAAATAATGTATAAAAATAATATAAATGTTTTCTTTATAATAGAATTAATAAACGTCCTTATTTAATATGGACAGATTGTATTTTGATGTTTTTGTCTGTGTCGTGGCATATTTAAAATATAAAAAAAAATGTAAAAATAAATAATAAAGCCCTTTGTAAAAACATTTAAAATTACATTAACTGAATACGGCATTTAATCGTATCAATTTGTCACTTTGACCTTTCAAAAACCCCTTAGTTCATTAAAAATTCTTGTTTGCTGCAGGGCCAGATGAAGTTCAAGTAGAGCCTAGAGCCTGTTTGTTAATAATTTGTGAACTAAATTTCAATTAAAATATTTAATTTGCAATTAAAAATATTTCTTTGAAAAGGGATACAAAATATAAAAATTAATCTTTCTGATCTGTTCAAATTAATATGGGTTCAAACCCCCAGTAGCCCATGAATTAATTAGGCTATACATATACAACTGTTATAATGTTCTCTAAGTCAGCAATAGATGCAATTAAATATAACTCAGCAATTCTGAAACACAGCTTCTTCTTGGCTTTGTTTTGTGAGGTGTTCCTTATACAGACATGAAAATCTACCACAAAAGTGTTTGTAAACCAATCACCCACTGTATTTAGCAAATTTGGTACACAAGGAAGTTCCAAAGAGTTGTAATGAAGTATCAACTTCTAAATATAAGGATAAATGGATAGAAACAATCAAAAGAGAATCAGATTCATTAGAAGAACACAAAACATGGAAAATCGTTGACAGACCAAAAGATGTGAAGGCACTGAGAAGTAAATGGGTTTTTATAGTGAAATAAAACAGTAAAGATATAAAATATAAAGCAAGATTAGTAGCTGACAGATCAAGACTTAAATTTGGAATAAATTATCAAGAATTATACAGTCCAGTAATGAAAATTGAGTCATTTAGAACTTTATCAGCAGTTGCAGCAATCAAAGGCTACAAAATTACATTTTTTGATGTAGAAACAGCTTACTAGAATACAGAATTAGATCTGCTGTTTATATATGAATCCATCTGAAGGTCTACAAATCAAAAGAGGAAAAATATCATTGGTGACAGGAAATTTATATGGATTGCCAGAAACAGGAAGATGCTGGTACAGAAAATTAGTAAATACATTTGATAAAATTGGATAACAACATGTAAAGCAGATCCCTGTGTTTGTCAATGAAAAGGATAATAAATTTGTTACTGTTGGAATACATGTCAATGATGAAATAATTACCAGTGAATCTAAGTAATTAATAAATTGATTGAACAATTGAAGAAAGAAGTAAAAATTGAAGAACTGAAACAAAAAATAGAAATTCCTTGGTATTGATATTGAAGAAGATAATAGAGGTTTCTTGCAGGGGCAAACTAATACTGTAGACTCCCTCAAATCCGCACTGCTTGGGTCCAGAGATTGTGTGGATTTTAGAACCTTGTGGATTTCTGGTCATTGATTTGTTTACATTTTTAAAACATAATTTGAATTTAATAATGCAATTGAAATTATAATGAATGCTTACAATAGAGTAGAATATTAAAAATTTTAAGTAAAGTAATAAACTAAAATAATAAAAATTAAGAGGATTTTACAAATTATGAAATTATTATAAGTAAATGTCAAGTAAATAATTAATAATGTATAATTAAATATGTACCATAAAGATACATTTTTCTTCAATTTCTCAATGCAATTTGCCTCATGAAAATATCCTACTAATTCACATCAAAATCATATACTAATAAGGGAGTTTTATTTCAGGTTTAGCCAGACTTAATAACCAAAAAAGCTTGATTAATACATAAATATATTTGGCAAAAAAATTGTGATTACCAAAGGCATCATCAATATCTTGAGGGTTTTTTTTTTTTTCAGAAATAAATTTATACTTCCCTCATAAAAAGCCATGAGTTCAGTCATATTAATGAGAATTATGCTTAAAATACATACAGAATGATAAGAAAATTAAAAAGTCTGTAATTTTGACCCCACATCTGAGGTGAAAGTTTCATTGTTTACATCTGTTATGATATGCGGATTTGAGGGAGTCCACTGTATACATAGAAGATCTTAGAAAGATATGACAATGAGTGTTGAGAAAGTGTGAAATTTCTGGTATTCTTGAAATAAATTTAGATGAGTAAAAAAAAAAAACTGATTCAACATTATATCAAGAAATGCTTGGAAGGATAGGATCTGGTCTTGTTAGTAGTAAGAGGAACAAGAACAGATTTAACTTTCACCCAGGATCAGACTGGTCGGTGCGCCCTCGTCCAAAGAAAACTTTGTGTCCCTAAGTGTCTAAGCCACTCCAATATAGTTCCCCTTGTTGTGCGCATGCATTCTGACTAGTGTACTAATTTTTGAGAATTCGTTTAGGGAATAATCATCAGTCAACAGACAAACAGCACAAGAGGGATATTAACAACAAAAAAATAAATAAATAAATAAAGATACATTGAGACAATTTCAGTATCGGGAACCGAAGTACTTGGCATCTTTGCATGCGATTGAGAAAGAAAACATGTATCCAAAAAAAACTAGTAACCACGGCGCCCCATACTGTTTCTTTTTCATTGTTTCTTTGAATATCTTTTATTTTTTAACCAAATATTTTGCATATTTTCACTCCTTTAGCTTTTAGTACCTTACCCCTCTCCCCTTAAAGCCGGACATGAATGCACTTATAATTAAAAGCGTGCTTTATGAAATAACTTAATAAAGGAAAGAGATAAATATCAGAAAGTAAAAAACTATTTGTGAGGATTTTGTTGTTGATTGGAAAACCTGATCTTACTTTTCGAGGAATACAAACTTGATGACATTTCTCGATTACAATCCTCAAAGTCATAAAATCCAACAGACAGTGATTTTTTTATTCGCAAAATCTACAATATAATTTTCAGTTTGAAATGTTCGCTTTATTTAATGACAGACTTTCTGTAGTTAAATAACTATTAGGAAATTTAGCATGTATTTTAAATAAAAAAATGCTTAATTTAATCATGGAAAAATCTATTGTTAAATAAAGCAATCATTATATAGAGAAATTACAGTATGTTTTTTGAAGAAAAAAAAACGCTGGTCACAGGATCCTGCAACTTCTAGGAATACAATCCCAGGAACATTTCTATCAATTGTCAAAATTTAAATATTACCCTTGATCTATAATTATGATAAGAATTTTGAAAATCGTGGGAAGAGTGTGATGAGAAGAGTAAATTTAGTATATTATTTTAGTGATTTTAGACCAATAAAACAAATTTTTTAGTGTACATTTTTTGTAGAAATATCAATATGAAATATCAATTCAGCATTTTATGGATACATAAAGTCATTTTTTAAGGATACAAAATGCCTCTTCCTACAAGATACCTGACTCGCAAAAGTAATTGCTATCAGATTGTAACAGAAATTGAATTTATCTCATTTTTAACTGACTGAAAACAAATTCTTATTATGTTACAGAAATATATACTTAAAAAAAGGTTGAAACATTTTAGCAGCACCGAAGTAACTCTATTTGGCACCTAGTGCAAAAAACCTTAGTTTTTCTACCAACTTTCAGTGCATCAATGGTGACAAGTGAAGTAAAAGTGGTCACTCCTCACTAAATCTGCTAAAAATAATCATAAAAAATCTCTAAGAACCAATAGACTAGGGATAATGTCTACTAATTATTGTTATGTATAAATTATGTGTCCGAAGTCGCCTACATTTTAAAAGTTGCATCAACTTTAAATTTTCAAAAAGTAACACCCATTTTTGACACCCTTATTTGAGTTTCTTGGATCGAAACAGTCAGGAACTGGTATTGTTTATCCATATTATCTCAAATCTTGATAGAGTTAGAAGAGTTTAAATTTGAGGGTGCTAAAGTTAAACCCATTTCAGAAACATTAATTTATATCTTCATAAAAGCCATCTGATTGATTTTTTAAATTTATTAAAGAGATACACTGGATAGATCCAAACATATTACAGGCTTTTTTCTCTATTCAAAAATATTTTTTTAATTATTAAAACTATTAATGAATTCATATTAAAAATTTATAAAATTTATGACCTACATTAATTTTTGAATACAACAAACCACAATCGTTAAAAACATCGATGTATAAGTTTACAGCTTACTTGAATAATTATTTTTTCGAGATACAGAGGAATTTTGCCTTTCAATAATTTAAGGGGGCATTTTTCTTTTATCAAAGGAGCAACAACAACAAAATCGTAGAAATTTACCAGAAAGACTTTGCAGGATTTTCTTTAAAATAAATTAAGTTTATTTTAAATTTAAAATTACTGTATAATGTTAGTGGTGACTAATTGAGTTTTTTCAGTACTTTTTCTTATAAGATCTTCATTTTATTTTACTAAATTTATGGATGAACTCCTAACACTCTCCTTTTTAACAAACTCCTACCTAACAAACTACTTTTTTATAATTGTATTAAGATATACAAAAATTATCAGAACCATTTCTCTTTCTTGGCTGGTAAGGATTCAAATAGAGAGTTAAAAATGGACGTTAACTTTTGAAAAATCAATGTTCGTGCATTTTTTAATATATAGACAATCCCCAAAGCAAAATTTATAAATAGCATTTAATAGTCTATGTTATCACCAATCCATTGGTACCTATGTCTTTTTGATATGGTCATTTGTGGAGAATTTGGAGAGGGTAATCACTATTTCTTCATGATTCTTATAAGGTGACAAAAGAATAAAGTGACAGCCTTGATATCAATCAACTACAAGCTAATCTGTGTTCAACTTGCTGGAATCTTTAGATATTACATGATTCGTTTTAGAAAATTGCGTAACATTCTACAGATTTTATGGAACTTTAAACATGCATGGAGAATATAGCAAAGCTTTCTATCTAGACTCAAAGATGTAATATTAAGAAATTTTCATATTTGGTGCTATGCGAATGTGTTAAACCTTGTCAAGTTAGATACAACACAAGCAAGTAAAATTGATGTGAGTTAGTTAAATATTTTTGCGCCCTCTAAAAATCTAAGGCCCACACCCTTTTCTCTGGCCCAGTCCGACCCTGCTTTCACCATAAGTAATTTGACTCAATATGCAAAAGATTCTAGAGAAATCCATTTACAAGTGAAGAGAGTTTTGTGGTACATTCAAGCCACTAACAACTACTAACTTCAAATTAAAAATGAAAAGGGCCAGCTGTCACTATGTTCTGATGCTAGTTGGTGTACCACACAAGATTCAAAATCATTTGGTGGATATATTGTGAAAATAGGAGAATCACTAATGCAGTGTTTCTCAACCTAAGTGCCACAAGAGAATGCCGGTCAAGAGATGTGCGGTGAGGTTTTTTGACAAATAATTAAAATTGTATAGTAATTGTATCAACAATACAACATTTTCTATTTATCATATGCATAACACTTAAAAACTACTTTCTGTCACTTTCAGTTGACGAATATGAATGGTTAATGAACCCATTTGTAATTTGCAAGACACCAAATTTGACAACGACAGAAAAAGAACAGCTCATTGATTTGAGAAACAATAAGTTTTACTATTCAATAATCTTCAAGAAAAATTTGGGCGAGTTTTGGTTTTCTGTCAAAAATGTGTACTCTGTAATCAGATTGAAAGCTATTAAAATTCTTCTGCCTTTTGCATCTTCATGAATCTGTGAATTTGGATTTTCAGCATTCACAGAAATTAAGTTCAAAGAGTCAGTAAGGCTTTTAAAAGTTGACGATGAAATGGCAACTTGTGTGGTGACTTTAGTACCTTGTTTTGATTTAATTTGTTCAGGAAAATATGCCCTCTCATTGAATAAATTTTGTAAATAAATACATAATTATTTTGTATCATATAACTTTCACATTTTTTATATTCAGGTGTGCCACAAATAATTCCTAATAGTTTTAGTGTGCCATCAACCAAAAAAGGTTGAGAAAAACTGCACTAATCGGATGGAAAAGTAATAAACAGAAATTGGTTGTGCTCTTGACAATGGAATATGAACGTTTAAGTTTATGTGATGCAGTTTGTGAAGAAAAATGGTTAATGGGCCTCTTAGAAGAATTTAAACCAAGAAGAAATGGTAAAGCATCCAATACAAATTAGCACTGACAATAAATATGTAATTGATTGGACCAAAAACTCAAGAATAATCGTAACAAACATATTGCTAGGAAATACCAGTTTGTAAAAGATGAAAGAGCAAAAGGAGAAATTCAAACCAAATATGTAAATATATCTGAACTGGAAGCAGATATCATGACTAAGAATTTAAGTTATACAGTGAAACCTCTCTGTGTGACCACCTCCCTGAACGACCATTTTTGCACGGAACGAAATTTATTCCCATAGGCTCAATACTAATTTTACCTGCATTCAGAGACCATCCATCAGAGACCCATTTCTTTGAAGAACATGAAACAAATTCCGTTTCTTCCTGGTCGCTTGAAGAATGTTTTATTAGAATAATTCCAGAGAGTGCATTATTTATCAAACTTCTAAACTAAGTTTGCATTTTTTTCCCTTTTATTCCTATAACTTTTAAGTGTTTAAACCCCTTTGTGCCTTTTTAGGCAATGAATTTAACTCTGGTGACAAATTAAGAATGACAGTCAATAAACTCCCCTGCCCTATTCTGTCAGAAAACTCTCGAAGAAAAAGATAAATTAATGAAATCGTCATTAATTGCTCACGTCAAAAAAAAAAAAAAAAAAAAAAAAAAAAAAAAAAAAAAAAAGCATTTACTGAACTTTGAAAGGACTTGGAAACAAAAGTTATAAAAGATAAAACCGTAAAATCAAAGCAAACGTCAATGTATTCCTTTTTGAAACTCTGCAGTAATTAACTAATGTAATTAACTTTTGTTTTGATACTTAAATTTTTATATTTTTTCCTAATGTGAAAAGTAAATTTATTTAATTGTTACCTTTTTTAACAATTAAAATCTAGATTTAAACATGACCTCTATTAAGAGACCACCTCTTGGAGCGACCAATTTTTTATTGGAATGGAACATGGTCACTTTAGGGAGGTTTTACTGTAGTATCATCAGTAAACAAATTACAAGTCTTTGAAATGTTGAGGAATATTGGCATGTGGAAGGAGGGAATGAAAGTAAAGTTGCATGACAATAAATAAATTATTTTATTAAAAGATGATTAACTATTGGGCAAAAGACATCTTTTCTTTACTCTATGTATTTATTTTATTTTATTGAAACTATTATAAACGATAAGCGCAAGATGTTCTACAATGAAGTTTACATGTAATATGATTTTTTATGTTGTTATTAGATGTGATGTGTTGTTATTGTTGAAATAAATGGTAATTTTGTGCGTTTAAGTAATATTTACTATTAAATAATTAATGTATTTTTTAACTAAAATGTTTTAAAAAAAATAAATAGTAAATAATTTTGGCAGAAGACATTACACAGGGTTCCTACAGGTCAGGGAATTTCCAGACCAGAAAATCTCTGTGTACCAGTATTTCCTTATAGAAAAATTAACTTTAAATAAGGCAAAGTTTTGCCTGATTAAATTAGGAGAATTTTTCTGTAAGAAAATAACTAGCAATTGCCTGAAAAATTCCCTGAAGTGTAGGAACACTACTACATTTGTATTTACTACTTAACAAGCAAAAAGAGTAGCACCAAAGCAGTGAAAATATTAAATTAATCCAAATTGCCAACTCATATAAAATATCACAGTGTTTTATAAAACTACATTAATTCATAATCGTATAATTTTTAATTTAGCTCAGCCAGAGTTTCGTTTATGGGGGGTACAAAGATAAAGGTCCTCTTTTCTTTCTTTATTAACTTTAGATATAAACAACATTTAAATTTTTATTAATTGTAATATGATAAAGGCGGAAAAATTACCTATTTATTGTAGTGAACTACAAATACTTTATTGAAAAAGTAGTTATTTACAACTATAACTGCTTCTTTAAAAAAGTAGTGATTACAAACTACTTTTCTAAAGTAGTCGCTACTTTGCTACTTTTAGATTTTGTCAAAGAATAGAAGTTGACTCAAAATTGAAGACACCGATTAAATAATAAAGTGATCCCTCGTTATATCAGTTTATCATTATTCAATTAAGTATGTGGGATGCATCCAAGGGCATTAAAATTTTAGAAAAATAACATACAGAAGAAAAAAAATCAGGATTAGAAGAGCTATCTTCATTTTTTAGATTTTTAAAAAGAAGATATAGGGCTGAGCAAGGAGATATGATATTAAAATTAACTTTGTAACAGTTATAAAATGACAACAATACCAGCTGAACTTCTCTCATATATGTTATATCTAATTTCAAAATATATTGACTCAGAATTCTTATTGGAAAGAAGGGGAAAAAAATCAAAGCATTGAAATATAAGGCAAAATACCTTTAAAATCTTAGACACTAATATTTGTTGGAAAAAAAAAACATATTTTGAAGGTGGACTCATTAAAAGGAAAAGAGGCGTATTTTGTGTTAAATACATTCTATCTTATTTTTAAAGCAAGGACCCACTTTTGTTAAAAATGACCCAATTTTTGGAAGTGTCTGGTTCCCAGTACTTAAACAGTTTAGCAACATCACTGTTTATTTAATGCAAAATTAGACTGTTTTTTTTTGCCTTCAACTGTACATCCATTTTGCAACTCCTAGATGAATGCATAGTAAAAAATGCCAAAGTGAATTTGCAAGGTGAACTAGCAGAAAAGTTCTTGCAGACTTACAAAATAAAGTTTCTGGATGATATGCAAAGGTAAATTTGAGAAAGGTAACTGACATGATATGGGCTGCCTGGTAAAATGTATCTTCTACCTAGAGATGTAATTTTTTCGGAAAAGTTAAAGAGGCAGAAAAATTCCAGTTTTTTTTTTTTTTTTTTTTTTTTTTTGGAAAAATTTATTTTTTACAAATGTTTCTCCCAACTAAATTACATTTTTCTAGAAAAAAATTAAATAATAAGTATTTTTTTCATTTATCCACACTAAAAGAAAATTATTTTCACTTTATATGACTATATTACAAAAAAAAAAAAAAAAAAAAAGGGTAAGGCCTGCTTTTAAAAAATTAGTTTTTCAGTCTCAGAATTTTCACAGTAACATTTATGCTTTATTTAACGCTGTTGTTTATTATATCCTGTCTCTGTTGAAATGATTTTTTCAGTTACATTTGTTTAATTACCAGCAGAGCTATTCTAAAAACCTCATAATTTTCAGCCAATATCTCAGCAGTTTGAAATCAAATGTATTATACATCTCATCTACATAGTATTGATTTAATACTATATCACAGTCAAAATGTATATTTAGTTTTGGTATAACTTTCTATTCTAAACTCAAACCAAGTATAAAAAAGTTCTGGTTTAGTTTTATAGTCTAAAATCAAGCCAAAACTAAGTTTTAGTTTAAATTTGGATTACATAGGTCTGCAAATAAAAAACTGCTTAGGATTTTAAGAAATTTTCATCACATCAGTTTTCCTTGCAAAACTTATGTCTTTAGTTTAATTAAAGCATAAAATTTCTCTTTTTAACCTGAAATCTAGTATCCTATTCTTGAGTAGAAAACCATATCTAATAATGATTCCATATACTAATTTCATATTTCTTTCAGTGACACTCAACAGATATGAACTACAAAACATAACACTACAAATAGAAAATGCGTAAAAAACGAGGAATGAACAAGAACAGTTACACACAGACATAAGCTTCTACTACGATTCACACAACTACTGAAATACAAAGTGTGAAAAGCAAAGGGGAAAGTAATTTGGAACACAGTTACTTAAAATATTGACTTTTTTTTTTCATTGCAACTGTGCTTTTCTAATGTAAACTAACCTTCTTTTTCAATGATATTGTATGTGATGGAGGGAAATGGGGGTCATTTTTGGATTCAGCACCGTAAAAAACTTAATTATGATTAATTGCAGCTATAGCATTAAAAATGAATGCATGTTTCAAATTTTATGTTAGATTTTCAACTTTACCATTAATTGGCTTATTATTGAAATAATTTTATACATAAACTCGTTTTTAACAAGAGAAGTTGAATTTAATTATCTTATCAGGCATCTTTCTGCATTTTTTTTCTAACACAATCCTGTTTTTGTGAAATCGTGAACTTTTTTACACACTTGTACAAAATGTAATCCAAATTTGGTGAATTAGAAATTATTGTTATATTTAGGTTCCTATTTAGATGGTTTTAATAAGTTCCTCCATACTTGTATACAAATAGATAAGATTCATTTGTTAGCGCCAGTTGCCATATGACATGAAATTTTCTTTTTCTTCAATCATTCCACTTGCGAAAGATTCAATTTCGAGATTAAAAATTTTTCTGAAATATCTATTTTTAAGAGAAATTTTGTGAAGAGACTTGTGTTTTAAAGTAAAAAAAAAAAAAAAAAAAAAAAAAATGTGAAAGATCTTTTACAGAACAAGTTTTCTTAAACAGATTTCTGCTAAGAGATCAGATATCCCACATTAATGTTTTCATGTGAGACACTTAACATAAAAATAAATATAATAAAAAGTATCAAACTGTAGCTATTACAAAATTTTGAAAATATTATTTTATAAATGAAATTTTTATTTTTCCAATTTGGAAGAATTGAAAAATAACCCTTCTGCAAAAATCCGAAAAAAAAAACTGTTTTTTTTTGGAGCATTCCCATCTCTACTTCTACCACAATTTTAAAAAATGACGGGGAGAATCCAGCTTTGTATGTTTAACAAATAAAGCAAAAAACTGTTGAAGAGTCTACTTATTGTATTGAATTTCTTGCTGATCTCTGGACCACAGTTACAGAATGTTTACTACTTGCATCATTTTCTAATGATCGTGTTGAATATGATGAAGGAGTTACCACATGCGCTAACCTAACTACAAATGACATCATCTGAAACTTAATGAAAGAAAAGAAAGCAGAGCAGATGATGGTGAAAGTGAAGACTAAGATGATGATTGTCCATAAAGTACTAAAGATTATGTTGTAAGATCGAAAGAGGATTTATCAAACATGGAAACTCTTTAAAAAGTATTACTTTTAATTTATTAAATTAATTATTATTAAGCTGTATGGTATGTAAAATAAATTATATTTCTGCCACTTCTTTGTTATAAAAGCTTTGGCATAATTCAGTTATAAAAAAAAAATGAAATTTTGAATATTGAAATTCTTAAAAATACTACTCTTAAACTAAACATTGGAAAAATGTTACCTTCATAAGCTACTTTAGTCAAGTTGAAGAGAATCTTAGCATTCTTTTTTTGTACAGGATCGAGGCGTTTATGATGATATAATTCTAATTCATGCTAGATGATATAATTCTAAACCTTCAGTACCTAAGCATTTGTAATATCTTCTTGGGTAGCCTTTAAAAAACATAATATATAAGTACATTTAAACATAATTAAGAAATCAAATCACTGCAGTTCTGATTTTATAAAATAATCTTCATGAATCTGACAACCTTCCAGCTTTTTAAAAATCAAATAAATATATATTGAACTAGAAATTTAAGTCAATAATTTAAATTAAGTACTCATAGAAACAAAACACATTATTAAATCATTTATTTCTGGTTCTATACATGTCTTTGACTTGGAAAAAACTACAAGGTTGGCAGCTACTTCTATGTTATTTCTAAATTGCTCAGATGTCATTTGTGACATCACGCATGTGAATCAGTCTTAGAATCAGGCCGGTAAAAAAAGCACACAGTATCATTTCAGAAGCCTCGATCCAGCCCTCCATTTAGAAGAGGATCATGTTTGTTTCTTTTGGGTAAGGTCATAAGTCTTCATTAGCAATTTTTATATCTTTGGTGTATTTTCTGACAGAAACTCAATTCTTTTTCTTTCGTAAATGCATGAAAATTTCAAGTATATTCATACATGTATGAAATTTGCACGCTTTATTTAGCTACTAAGAAGTTAGAGTTTCTCATTTTCTTATAAAAAGAAAGAATCATGCAGAAAGCTCTCTCACAGTTTCCATTAAATCGATTTTTGGGGCACGGCAGTCATGGAAATCGACAGTCCTGAAAAAGCAATTGTGGCACTGTAAATTATCTTAAGTGCCGTTAATCATAAAGCTGCCGATGATATGATTAAGTGCCGAGAATAAAATAACTTTGTTCAGTAGAAGTGGATAAGAATAAATAAAAGTAAACGATCTTACTTAATAGATGGAGACATTGATGACACAGCAGTTATAAAAATCTTGTTTATTTATCCATTCTTGAGAGGTGGGAAGGCATAGAAGAGAAATTCAACTGGTCACCATACATAGTAGAAAACGTTCCACATAGATTATTAAAACTTTAAAGTAATTCCATGACGGTAATGATTGCTGGTTGAAATTATTCCTTAGAGAATGCCTTGATAATAAACTGCCCAAATTGAGATGCGTAAATTTAAATAATATCAGTAATTGATAAAAGACTTTTATGGATAGAATTATCACTTTAGAAGAACACCACATTCATAGAACAATTGTTCTTGCTCTTTTCGAATCAGGTGTGCGGCCCGAATTCTAAAAGGACAATTACATTGAATGTTTTGGTGAGTATTTTTTTGTATGTCACTACCGTACCCACTTCTAATTGATAATTAAATGAACTGTTAATCTGCTTTTATTATATAAGAAATAGAAAATCATTGTATGGGCCAGAAGATATAATGGCTGCCATTTATGTCTGGGAAAAAATAAAGGTATTTTGCTTAATTTGTCATTACCATAGATATCATTACCATGCTCACTTATCTCATTAACCAAGTTAATTAAAATTTAAAAATTAGTTTGAAAATGTTAAATTAGTAATTTGGTCTCTGCTGATGCTTGTATGTTAATGTTTATGAGGTAAGGTAATTATTTACAAAACATTAGAGCTTTCTGATTATTTCTAAAAATTTGATTTTATTCCAAAACATGGGCAAATTTTGAAAATGACCCTCATACCATTTGTTGCAAAGTATTTTCCTTCAAAAATAGTATGTTTCTTATTCTTCCTACTCTATGCATTATTTATCAGTAACATTTTAACTATATAATTACTTTATGAATAACTGACAAAATTATAAAATACAAACTAAAATAAAACATTCTTAAATTTAGGACATTGATGATTTTATTTTAATTAACACAAGAGAGGAAGCTCTTGAAAAACTAAAATTAATTTAATGCCACATGTTGTGCTAAGATATAATGGCTGCCATTTATGCCTGGGGAAAAATAAAAGTATTTTGCTTAATTTGTCATTATCGTGCTCACTTATCTCATTAACAAAGTTAATTAAAATTTAAAAATTAGTTTGAAAATGTTAAATTAGTAATTTGGTCTCTGCTGATGCTTGTGTATTAATGTTTATGAGGTAAGATAATTGTTTACAAAACATTAAAACTTTCTGATTATTTCTAAAAATTTGATTTTGTTATTCCAAAACATGGGTAGATTTTGAAAATGACCCTTATACCATTTGTTGCAAAGTATTTTTCCTCAAAAATAGTATGTTTCTTATTCTTCCTACTCTATGCATTATTTATCAGTAACATTTTAACTATTTAATTACTTTGCAAATAACTGATAAAATTATAAAATACAAATTAAAATAAAAAATTCATAAATTTAGAATGTTGATGATTTTATTTTAATTAACACAAGAAAAGAGGAAGCTCTTGAAAAACTAAAATTAATTTAATGCCACATGCCGTGCTAATATACATACTTATTATTTGGATGATAGATGCAACAGAAATGTTTTTTTCAATTTTTCTCTAAGAATCAATTTATTCTTAATAGAAAAAAATCACTGTATTTATATCTTCCTGCCTATTTACTACAAGAAAACAACACTGAAAGCTTTTTTTAAAAAATTATAAATACTCAAATCATATTTGGGAATAGTTTTGCACTAATTTAAATTTTGTTTTCTGATAAATATTCATAGCTGAAAAATATCAGGACAGGATATATTAAATTCACTCGAGAAAATTTTGCTGTAACAAAAATATGACAAACAACAAAGAAAGTCATAGCACAGTATAAATAAGCATTACTGACTGGGAAGCTCTTTTTAAAAGCAACCAATCATTACAGTAAGCGGCTGTTTCATCATTGGACTTCGCGCTATCTTCTGTATTAAACGCGACAATGAATAACCAGTGCTCATGCGTGATCATACATGATGTATCAATTATCTGGAGTTATTGGAATATGTGTAGGCCAATCACAGTTACGAGAGAAGTAAGACGATAAGTGTTATTCATTATTACACAGACAGTCGAACGAACTCTAGGTTTACAGCGAAGGGATGTATTACAATAACTGAGGGGCAATTCCATGAAAAGTGAAACCAGTGTGTCAAAATTTCATATTGTACTTATGTAACTATATTATATATCATTGTAAAGCTTAAAATGTCTATTTTCAATATCTAATATTAGATTTATAATAAATGTTAATTTATCTATCTTTTTTTGAATTTGAAATGGGATACTCTCAGGTTTTCAAGAACGTCAGTAAAAAGCACGATTTTTCAGATGAATAATTTCAATAGCAAAATAAAAATAAAACTAATTACTGCGATTTTTTAACAGCTAACATTATACTATTGTAATATGCAAAAAGAATTTTTCTTTTACAGTTTGAAATTCTATAATTTTTAATTTAAAATATTGAATTTTGATGTTACGTCCGTAACAAAAATATAACAAAAGTTGTCACTATCTCTTAAAAAATTTAAAATAAAAAAAAACCCTTTCTGGTGCTTTTAGCAATTCATTAGACTAAATGTTTACCATAAACTAAAACATTTCAACTTCTTTAATTTTTTTTTTAAAGATGTTGCAGACGTAACATTTTTTGTTTCGGACGTAACAAAATGTAGTATGTTACGTCCGTAACTCATGTATATATCCAATTAAATAATTTTAAAAAGGTATAATGGACTATTATTTAATATATTGACAAATTACCAAATACTTTGACTTTGATTTTTTTTAAATATTCCAGTAAACATTTAATGATTTTATTTTTTAAAACTATTGTAATGCATATATCTTTTCCTCTCAATGGAAGACTTTTCCTTTTTTTGCATAATATAATAAATTGAATGTGTTGACTAATGATCAAGTATCAATATATACAGCAGTTGCTTACACAGTTTTGGGAACATTTTCTTATGCAATAATTTCAACTTACATGCATCACAATAAAACTGCTGTTTATGTATTCAATAGTAAATTGTTTGAAGACCTAAAAGAAAAGCTTCCAGAACTTGAATGCAGTGATATTTTCTCTGATGGTGCTGCACAACATTTTAAACAAAAATACACTTTGTGTGACTTAACATATGGAATAACAGATTACCATTTGAACCTCAATTGGTACTTTTTTGCTACATCTCATGGCAAAGGAGCTGTTGATGGAGTCGGAGGAATGATAAAGCATCATGTATGGCAAAGAGAAAAATCAAGTACTGCATTTGTCAATGATGCTATCTCTTTTTTTACGTGTGCTGCTTCAATTACGGAGAAAGTAAATGTGTATGTTTTTCAGGAAGATATCTTGAAAGAATCGCCAAAATTAGAAGAACATTGGGAAGACATAGAGCATTTGCCAAAAACTCATGATAGTCATTGTGTTCCAACAGAATGCATAAATGTTGTCAGATATTCCAAATCATCTGATAAAGAAGCAGGGATGTAGTGGAGAGTATACGGGGGTATACGCCGTATGCCCTCTGGATTTTTTTAAGGAACACCGTATACCCTCTGTTTCTCAAGAAAGCTATAGTATATATACACTAGGGTATACCCTCTGACTTGAGCGTATACCCTCTGACTTGAGCGTATACCCTCTGCTTAGAACGTATACCCTCTGTTATTTTTACGACTACACCACTGTAAAGAAGGAAACGTTTTTGTTTTTAAAAATAATCTTCCAACTGCAGCAACCATCACAAATTTACCAACGAAACGCAATATCACCCGGAATCATGAAATTCAGTTTGGCAAGTGGAATCTAGTTGAGTTTAAGTGTGAAAAAGTGTTCTACAATTTGTTGGACAAATAATTGAAAATCCGACAAATTCAAAAGCTATTGTCAAACTTTTAAAGAAATCTGGAAATAAATATGTTTGGCCAGTAGTAGAAGATGTTGCAACCATAGATAAAACACAAATTATTAAAGCACTCCCAGAACCTGTTACAGATTCGCAGGAAAAATTAACCTTCCCAAAATTAGGCATAGAAGTCTCTTTCCAACGTATTTATCAGGAATTTGAAAAATAAATTTCAAATTAGATCCTTCTAAAGTTTTATTTCAGTAACTTTAAATTTTTTTACATGTAATTTTACTTCTACATGCATTTACTTATTTATTATGTATTTCCCTTTGGTGCACGAAGGAGAGTGATGTGCCCCGCCCCCTAAACTTTTAAAAGTAGTAAGATATAACTTGAAATATTAAGAGACTATTAATTGATAGTACTGTCCTCCCCTAACAAAAATCCTGTGTATATCTACGATTTTACATGCTTAAGGCATTTCAGATATCATAGATGTTACGTCCGTAACACCTATTTGTTATGTCCGTAACAAATATATTAATCTCTATCATAAATTACACAAGTAAAATCTATAAAAGCTTTATGGTTTTAGAAAGCTTGAAGTCTCTAGAACAAGTACCTAAAAGAAAATTTTCAAAAATCCAGAATAGTTGACAGAAATATTTGTAATTATATAGCAATATAGAATTTTGCCTGTTTTCTGAGTTACGTCCGTAACAGGCAGTTATTTTTATTTTTTTGTTATCAAGGAATCTTTACCGAAAGTTAGAATAGCATAAATAAACTCAAATTGTACATGATAAAAAAAAAATTGCATATTTTTATCAAACCATATTGTAATTATATGTATTTGAAGCCTGCAATTGTTACGTCCATAACGATGGAATTGCCCTGAGATAATTTCTATTGGAGATAATCAACGGAAAGGAAGATTCTCAATGTAGATTTTCTGTTTTGGATGAGGCAGGAGGTTGAAAACATTGGAATAGATTTTTATTATTATTTTTTTTTTCTAGGGCTCTGGTGAGCACAGAACATTATTATTTTATTGAGTTTTGAGATATTTGGCAACATTTCTTTCGGGGCTCGTGTTCATAATTGCAGCGTTTGTTAACATTATTTTATTGGAATATATCAACAGAGTCAAAGTTTAGACATTGTTATTGCAATAGTTAAGAAATATCAATATCTGTCGATATATTGATAATTAATCCAGCCCTACTGGCTGTGCAGAATATAAGTGTCAAAAACAGTGGCACATATACCAGTCGGAGGGCTGGGCGATGTCTGGAATTATATATCGTGATAAATCGGCATCTTTATACCATGATATTTCGATATATCGATATTATGACGTATGAACAAACTAATAAAATATCAAGTAACGTATAAAACTGAACAAAATAATAAAATATAGTCGGAAATAGTCGGTATATTAATATAGTCGGGGGGAAAAAAAAAGGGTTTTTTTTGCGTGCTCAAGAAGTCAGAGACAGAGCAATGAAAATGAGCGGGCGCGCTTGCTGATTTTCAGAAAATAATTCAGAAATTCAAAAATTTCTGTAAATCTGCTAATTGTAAAATTCCTACCTTGGACTATCCTCATCTAAATTTTCAGACTTGTATGTGTGGTAGATTTCGTTAGCCATCGCCGACACACACACAAGTAGAGCGAAAGTTTCTTTTATTAGTATAAATTACAACATTTAATAAATAAATACACTTATTCCAATGAAATTATATATAAGCTATTTAAAATTACTGTTAAAGTAAAATTTATTATTTCCCGGTATACACGTAAAAAGAACCATATATCCGAATGCGCAATCTAAAGAGGCAAGAAATGTGTGGCTGCTGTATTAATGTAATATATGCTGCCACAGGCACTGGCTAAGAAGTGTGCGGGAGGGCCACTTGCCACTGCATCACCGTGCATTCTGAAATTTAGTAAATCTTTATATTTGAAAAAGTAAAATTTAATCTTCTTAGCAGAAAATGCAGAAAATTAAGGGTTAAAAGAAAAAAAGTACTACAATTTTGTTGAATGAGGGAGAAAAAAAAATGTAATAATCCGGCTATAATCACTTCTTAAATTTTTTATATAATTCTTAAATTCCTACATTGCTTTTTGGCTGGTATGTTTAAACATTGTCTAATATGGTGGCGTCTCCGACAGAAAATTCTTATTTTATTTAATTTTTATATTCTTCATTAAAAAAAAAAAAAAAAAAAAAGCTCTGCCTATGCTGCGGCCCACAATCAAATGTCTTTCGAAATTTACCTTATCCTTCTTTTCGTTCTTCCGATTCCGAAGCCCATGTATGCTGTATATATGAAGCGTTATAAATATTTTTTTTGCAACAGCGGATTGGGATTTTAATGGGTCACTGTCCCTTCCAAATACTGGATATGCAACGCACTATCTTCCGCACCCGAGAAAGGCAGAGAGAGAGAGAGAAATATACCAAGACCAAGTGCATATCGCATGACGCGCAGCAAACAATCACAATCGAACTTCCAGTTTTGGTAAATCCAATCTGCTTAAAAATAGTTCCACGGTTGCTACTCTTTTGTAAAACAACAACAAAAAACTTTTTTTTTTTTTTTTTTTTTTTTTTTTGCTGACTTCTATTCTAATTATATTTTAAGCTCGGTACTAACAATACACAAATACAATAATTTCATTTTGTGCTTGTGTCAGGATGCAATTATTATTGTGAAAATTATCTTTTGTGTATTTTTACCTGAACCGAAATATTTAACATGAATCCGAAGCAAAGTGAAAGAAAATTAATGCCACATTTTCATGTGACTATACGGTAAAATAGACTACAGTCACGCCTCTTGTTTTGAATTTAAAAAGGAAAATATTTGATTAAAAAAAATTCTGAATTAAAAAATATATCTTTTCCTAACCTTTAAGAGTCTATTTCTTATGCTTGTGGTAGCAGGAAAGTTGGATAAGAATCTGTTACGTTTCGACCAATGTCCGCTTAATGGAAGAAAAAAAAACTATAACCCCCCCCCCCCCCCCAAACACAGAGAAAATTGCGTCTCTCCTTTTATTGCCAGCACACAAACTTTAACTACTTAATTTTTCTGCCATGTTTGTTATTTTGAATTCTGGTGACATTAAATAAATAAACAAACATCTAATTGTTCTCTCCCACTCCCCACAAACAAATGATGCCAGAGGCAGTAAAATACCAAATACTCACATATAGCACACAACTGTCGATTTTTAAAAGAAACCGTGAGGAGAAAAAAAAACGCGCTTCACAGATGTAAAAATATCTGCATTAAAAAGGACCCTAGAATAGACATTAATAAATATTATTATGGAAGTATTATTTCACTTATTCAATTAAACCGCCTGTTGCAAATAAAATATAATATTTTATTTCTTTGTCGCCCTGATTATTCGCACGTTGTTGAAAAACAAAGGGCAAATATTCATCAACACGGCTGAAATCTAAATACCAGAACGAAATTAAAATCATGGTATCTGATCTGTAGCATTTTGAGCTTTACACCGTCAATACTGCAAAAACAACATAAATATCCGCTGACGACAAATGTAAGCGAAAACCAGATGTATGATATTTATCACCCGTCCTATAAACATAGAAAAGATAACTTTTTCCCCTTTTCAAGAACCGTTTAGGCTGTGGGAAATCATACCGTTAATACCATGATAATATCGGCAACTGAGGATTCGGTATTTAATAAAACGATTGAAGCTGGGAGAGTCTTGAGGAGTCGTCATGGTTTAGGCTGTGGGAAATCATACCGTTAATACCACGGTAATATCGGCAACCGAGGATTCGGTATTTAATAAAATGATTGAAGCTGGGAGAATCTTGAGGAGTCATTACGGTTTACAGCACGATTATGATAATCGCGGTTTACATCAGGATTATGATAATCGCAGTTTACATCATGATTATGATAATCGCGGTTTACATTACGATTATGATAATCGCGATTTACATCACGATTATGATATTCGTGATGCACCGTTATATAGGATTTTTTGATATCATTATCACGATTTATATTTTATATCGATTTTATCGGTTTTATCGATATATCGCCCAGCCCTACCAGTCGCACAGGATGAAAGTGCAAACAATGCCGGTGAGTATACTAGTCGCTCATCCCTAAGGGGTTAATAAAATAAACATATGTCAAATTACTGTTTTAAGCATGAATGTTTATGATAAATAAGATTGGCAACTGTCAACCATTTTTTGTGATCTATCTCCTGGCTACAGCGTAAGTACCCAAATATGATAATCTTTATTATTTCTTTTCTAATTAAAAATCATCTTCTAAATTGAATAAAATGTCCATTTTTATCTAACATCACAAGATAAACAAAAATTCCCAAAATATTAATTGAATATTTTTACTTAAAAATAACCCTGCACAATACACAGTTTTAAATCATAATAAAATTTATAATGAGAAATTTAAACGTGTTGAAAAATGAAAAAGAATACAATGACAAGAAAAGAGTAATTCTTGTTAAAAAACAAGTTGGAATAAAAAGTTCCCAGCAAGCAATACATAGTAGTTGGCAGCCATGTAATTACAATTAAATCTTCAAATCTTAAGTTTCTGTTTATACTTTTCATAATAAATATTTATCTTTGATAGTTTTCATAGTAACTTCTATACTTGGTATGCGATGGTGCCTGTTTAATGGAAAAATACAAAGCATAATACAGAATCGACAATTTCCTACATTTTATATATATTAAAAAAAAAAAAAAAAAATTCTTAAACTAAACATTAGAAAAACGTGGCCTTCTTTATCTACTTTAGTCTTGTTGAAGAGAATCTCTGCATTATTTTTCTATACAGGATCAAGGTGTATCTAGATGATATATTTTACTAAACCTTGGGTAAGTATTTATAATATCTTCTCCGGTAGCCTTTAAAAAACATAATATATAAGCACATTTAAACGAAAAGTAACACAGAATTAATAAATCAAATCAATGCAACTGATTTTATAAAATACAATGGGTGATTGGTTAACGAACTAAATCCATTCCAAAACAGTGTTAGCTAACTGAATTGTTCGTTAACCAATCATAGATTTAGTATAGATTTGTATGGAAATTCAATTAATTCATTCTTAAAAGCTAAATATATAAAAATAATATAAATCTTCCTTTTATAACAGGGCACGCCACATCCTTATTTAATATAAACAGATCGTATTTTGATGGCTTTATCCATGTTGTGGCGTATTTAAACAAAATAAACGACATAATCTTTGTAAAAACTTTTAGGAATACATTCATTAACTACGGCATTAAATAATATTAATTTGTCACTTTGACCTTTCAAAAACTCCTTACTTCTCCAAAAGATCATATTTACTGCAGGGACCGATTAAGCTCAAGGAAAGCCTAGAGCCTGTTAATAATTTGTGAACTAATAAATTTTCAATTAAAATAATTGATTTGAAAATAAAAGTATTTCTTTAAAAAGAGACAAAATATAAACATTAATGTTGCTAATCTGTTCATTCTAATTTGGGGGTCCTAAAATGCAGGGCCCGAACCCCGGTAGCCCATAATTAATTAGGCCTTATGTATACAACTAATGTTAAAATGTTCTCTAAGTCGACAATAGATGCAATTAAATACAGCTCGACAAATTTGAAATACAACATGGCTTCTTCTTGGCTTTGTTGTGTGAGGTGTTTGTAATCCACAGTTATTTATAGTTGTTCAAACATGCATGCCAAAAATACATTTTTCACGAACACACTGTGGTGGTGGTCTTAGAAATGTCAAGAATCAGAAAACATATTATATACTATTAGGGTTGTCCCTTAGAGGAGTTTATTTTTTATTCCAGAATGCTACTGCTATTTTTAAATAGTATAATATTTGTCTTATTTATTCTGACATTAGAACTCATCTTCTGCTCCCGTTCTTGTAAGGGCAATATTTCTCTGCAAAATGTGGTAGCATGCTGAAGTCTCACTCATGTGGCAACACCAATCAGTGACCGATGATAGACTGATATAACTCAATTTAAAATTTTAGCTCCTAGAAATTGCAGATACAAAGTTAACCAATCTACATGTAGCAAAGTGCAGGATCTTGTGTCTGAAAATTTAGATTCGTAAAATTTTAACTACTTATATTGTTTATGGGTTTTATGTCGAAAGCTCGAAACTAATAGTTTATTTTACTACTCTCTTCAATTTTACTGGTATGTTAAATGCTAAGAAATATATTCCAAAATTAATAAAATTCAGGGGTAATTAAGAACAGTTTAAAAAAATCAAAATGAGAAATTAGATAGTTTTTAGAGGAATTCTTTGAAAGTGACACAACTTATCATTTTATCACATAAAAACTCCGAATATGTCATCCAAGTTCTTCACTTGGACTTTAATCGAACTATGGATTTTGAATTTAAGTTCTTTAATTATAAAAACATGTATAATAATCAGTTATAAACAAATTAAGTTAAATAATGCTGTAAAAAGTGATAGAATATCTTTATTAAGACTTACGATCGTTTCATCGCACAATCGGCGACATTTTCAAAATCATTCATGATAGAAAATATTTTCACATAACTTAAAAACAATAATATAGTAAACAATGTCACGAGACATGAAGCATAATGAAAATATTGCAACCATAAAATAAAATAAAAATTAAATTAGCTATTTGCAAGCGTGGCTTAATTTTCACATAATTTAAAAACAACATGGTAAACAATGTCACGAGACATCATGCATACTGAAAAACATTGCAAAACATAAAATAAAATAAAATTAACTTGGCTATTTGCGAGTATGGATTAATTTTTACTATTGTTTCTACAATTACTTAGTATCTCTTTCCAAATTCTAGGTAAATCAAGGGAGGACACAGAATCATTGCAAATATTCTCGTTGCGTAAAAATATTTCTATTGATTCTCGGACTATGGATGGTAAATAAAATCTTGATGGATAAATTAATTTGCTATTTTTAAATTCAATCTGTAAAGGTTCTTCGCTGCATAATCTGGCCAAAGCTGTGGTTCTTCTATTGTATTTGATGTCTGCTATATGTTCTTTGATTCTAGTTTTAAGTTTTCTGCTTGTCATACCTATATAAAACTGCTTTGTTCCATCTTCTTTGGTGAAAGGTATTTCGTATACTCCTGATAATTGGTTGGAATCAATTTGATCTATTTTCTTGCATACTGTATTTTTTATTTTCATGGAGGGTTTTGCGACTAGGGAGATATTGAATTTATTGAGTTTATATTTTAAATGTTCGAAGAAACCAGGAAAATATTGTAAAGTGGATAACGTGGGATTTTGTGGCTTGAAATTTCTTTTCTTTTCGTTCTTCAAGCTCTTAATTAATTTTTCTACGGTGCTTTCTTTGTATCCATTGTTTCTTGCAATATCATATATTTTATTTATTTCGTTATTTAAATGTTCAGGGGTACAAACTGTGAAAGCTCTCTGAATAGAATGTCTAAATGCAGAAACTTTGTATGAAAAAGGTGCTTGCGCATTATTAGGGATAATGGATTGACTGGCTATGGGCTTTCTGTACACAGTGCGTTTTATTCCTTGGTGCGTCTTGATTAATAATACATCTAAATACGGTAGCGTACCATTTTCTTCTATTTCCAATGTAAATTTAATTTTAGAATCAAGATTATTAATCTGGTTTAGAAAGTTATTGAGCAAGGTTTCTTCATGTTGCCATACGATGAAAATATCGTCTACGTATCTGATCCATGCATGGGGGGTATAATCCGAATTGTATATATATCCATTTCAAGAGGTCGTAATATGAATTCAGCTAATAATCCTGATATAGGAGAACCCATGGAGCTCTGTTATTCTGTTTGTATATTTTGTCGTCGAAAGTGAAGTAATTATTATTAACTATGAGATTAAGAGCACTCTTTAGAGTAATTTTCATATTTTCGTTAATACTCTCCATGCGGTCGATGCAGTTATTTATATTAGTAACGACTTTTTGGGTATCAATAGATGGGTATAAAGAGACTACATCTAGACTGGGAATTAAATAATTCTGAGGTAAGTTAATGTTATTCAAATATTGAATGAACTCATAAGTTGAATTAATTAGATGATCAGAGTTGGGCAAAATATTTTTCAATAAAACTAAAAAAGCTTTTTCCATAAAATACGTGGGGCTTGAGCATTTATTTACTATTGGTCTTATTGGCATATCTATTTTGTGGTCTTTGAGTCTGCTGACAATTGCTGGGATTACTGCTAACTTATTAATTCTCATTAGAACTTTCATATTATCAGGCCAGCTCCCTTTATTAACCAATTCGTTAACTTTTTTGTTAATTATGTTAAGTGGATTCTTCTTGACTTGTTGACAATCCATATTGTTAATACACTGTACCATTTTATTTTTATAGTCATCAGTATTTAATATGGCTAATTTATTAGATTTATCTGTTTGGACTAAAATAATTTCTGGATCAAGTTTAAGATTTTTCAAAATATTCAATTCTTCCTTTGGTACTATTGTGGGTTGCTTAATTAACTTCTTAAGTTCATGGTACATAATAGCATTATTTAACATTTAATACTTTTTTATAGCATTATTTAACTTAATTTCTTTAATTATGTTCATTTTATTAATAAATTTTGTTTGATCTTTCTTTAATTTTTTATTGATTGACACATGTTTTACTGACATACTCACGCATATCACAGAATTTATATACATAAAAAGGTACTTCTTACTTATCCTGTCAACCAATTTTACAAAATTATATAAATCGCCAAACCACCCACCAGATTTATACACATTGACATAATTTTTATTTTAAATAATGAAAGAACACATAAATTAGTAAAACATTAACAAAAATACAAATAAAATGTCGAAATAATGGTTTTATTGGTCATTATTAGCATTTAATCTTACAATTAATTAATTAATGGCAACCATTATTGGCATTTAATCTTACAATTTGGCGACAGTAATTTGGTCGACGGGATAACTAAGAAGTATACCCATAAAAAAGTTAAAGTTCTCTACCAATATGAATAATATGATCTAACTGAAGATGAACATCGTAATTTTTTTAAAAAGGTACAGTACCATTATACTAAAAGGAAAAATGAAATTTCATATTTTATATGTTGACTCTGTTGGAGTTTGGAAAGAATGTAACATTACGACATGCTACAGTGCACAGTATAAAGAAAACTTATAAAAATCTTCCAAAACATCAGAAAGATGAACTGCCAGAATTGAAACTGATACTTCCTAAAAGAGAAATAAAGTACTTTCAACAAGCCTATTGTAGAAAGTACATTTTCTTCAATACAAACATTACAATGTTACTATTTTCATTTTAAATCAACAATTTATGAATGCGGATTATTAAAAGATCATCAATAGACTTACCAATACTTGGAGTTTTCATTTGAAATTAAAAAGTACCTGAATAAGCTTCAACCTCAAAGCAAATTTCATAATGCTATCTTGTTATTTGATGGTATTACAGTATTTAAATATATATATATATATATATATATATATATATATTAGAGGTCTGCACGGGCCCGGGCTTGGCCCGAGGCCCGTACCCGGCCCGGCCTGCGGAATGAAGGCGAATTTCCAAACGGGCCGGGCCGGCAGAATTAGGACAATTTTTTCAACGGGCCGGGCTGGGCCGACAGACAAAATAAACGGGCCGGGCCGGCAAAAAAATTAATCGGGCCTGTCGGCCCGATATAAGAATTTAAACGAAGCAGATAAAATATGAGCCATTTTCAATGAATATGATTTTCTCGAGAGGTGTAAATGTGTGTCACGAGCCGATGCGAGTTTAACAACATCAATACAGAAATGTAACATGCCCATCGTAGAGATCGGCATCGTACAGTTACAAGATGTCTGATTCCGAGTTTAATTTTTTTTCAGCAGACTCGTGCCGGGACGGAACTGGTCTTAATCGATCTCAGGATATGTAGAACAGTCATTGCGTTTTGTAGTATTAATAGTGATAATGAAGTTCTCTTAACAGTATCTTTGGAAATATACCTTAAGGCGATTCTCATATTCACTGCTCAACAATGCGAAGCTTTCAGACACATTTTCTGACAAAATTTTTAACTATAAAGGCATAAAACTGACAGGCCTGCCTATTGAAGGCATTTGGAAACGAATAGCTTTTCCCATATTTGATAAATTACTTACAGAGATAACAGAGATTCCTGTCACGTGACTGTACGTTTTTCTCCTTTCCTGTGCTATCGCTTCCGGAAATTCGTTTCAAAACGCTAACTTTGACAGTATTTTCAGAAATATATATTGCTTTTATCTATGAAAAAAGAAACGACATTTACATAGCTTCTGAATAAGAATACCTGCCAATCTTACGCGTTTCCAAAAAGAGAAGAATCCATAAATGTGTCGAAATGTAGCTCCTTTAGATTTGAGAAAAGCCTTATAAATGAGAGAAATATTTTCACAAATATACTTTTTATTATACAGCTTCAAAAGTTATCATGTTTTTAATCCTTTATTCTGAACTACATTAGTCTTCTAATGAATCCTTATTTCCATTTTGAAATGTCTGTAGACACGATGACTAAAACACTGTAAGTAATCGTTAATGTTTACTATTGTGTGTTTTCTGTTTTGCGAACATCATAGTAATGTAAAATATACTGTAAAATGTTCCCATAAATATGTATCTAGTATTCATTAAAAGAATTTTAATTGTATGTTGAGAAAAAACGGATTTTTTTTTTTTTTTTTTTTGTAGAAATTGTGTCGGGCCGGGCCGGGCCGGGCCTGTTTTCACTGATTTTTGTACGGGCCGGGCCGGGCCAAGATAACTTTCGTCCGGGCCGGGCCGGGCCCGGCCTGGAAATTCCGGCCCGTGCAGACCTCTAATATATATATATTAGATTTTCAAAATAAAATGTATAACATTTTGAATGTTGCCAGGCATTATTACAAAAATCATGAGAAAGGGAATTTTTAGAATATACAAAATATAAATTCAAAAGATGATTTTTGAATTTCAAAAAATATGAAAATCAATTTAATCAATTTCTTCACCTCCAGAGTTTAAATGTTGAAATTTTTAATGCAGTTAATCAAAATTTTGTGTGTTTCCATATAAGAGCGATAATATATAGATATGGGATTTCCAAATTTCTGTAACTATTTATCAACCGACCATTTTTTTAAAAAGTATAGTATGCAATTAGGCATATTTTAGATATGTTCGGTATCGCACTTTTGTACGACATCGTTGAGCAGCTGCTAACCTTTTGTTATTTTTCAAGTAAAAAATAACATAATTTGAACAACAATTTATTAAATAAATTTTGATTCAAAATATGAAAAAAATATGAACTTGAAAAATCCAGAAGACTGACAGCTACTCCTTATTTAGATAAAGATTAACAGACCATTGGGTACAAATCGCAAATGTTTTCGAAAAATAAGATGAACTATGAATAATATTTTTGTAATTTTACATGAATATTTCTTTAACATGTTTTGTACATAAAAATTTTATTCTGTGCATTGGTAATAATATTATTTACTTTTTTTACTTGTAAACTGCGGCTTTGTTTATAAAGCATTTTTTGCACACGGTGGTAAATGAGTTTGACATGCCTGCTGTCCCAGTAGCAGAAAATTCTACAAGCGTCTGCGACAGATATTTCAGGGACAAGAAATAATCTGCAACTAAAATATTTTTACAACTGAAGTGTTAATTAATCACACTATCACTTACCTGTAGTGTTTTTATGCATTTTATAAATTTTTATTAATAATAATCTTAAGATTTTGTATTAAGCAATAAAGAACTAAACATAATATAAAGCAAAATAAAGGTTCGAAGAAAAAGAATTTGCAAAAGAGAAAAAATCTGTGATGCCCGTCTCCTGTCTCGAACTTTCTGCTACCGGGCCTGCTGTAAATAAAGATATATTCTGTACACACCATATTCTGCACTAAGTACCATCTAGGCGTTTTTCACAGGGCCTCCCTGCCTGCCCTTCTTTACAAAATTTGACGCCCTGATACCCCCAATGTCCGAAAGCCCCGCCCCGCGAGCCCTATCTCTCGGAAAATCGACCGAGGGAAAAATAGCACCCTTTAAGTTAATTTCATCGCTTATTTCAAGCAAACTCTAAACTATTTGTAAACATTATATAACGTCCTAGCCCCATTTTGCTCCTAATCTGTTCCTTTTCACTCCCCTCCCCCCCCCCCCCCACATCCTCATACAGACACCAATTATTTTCAGTAAAATTCCAGCACCGACGCAGACATAAATCTCTGTCTCTATACCCTGTTTCTTAGCTACCGTGAAAACTAAGCCGAAATAAGAGAGAAAAAAAAGCGGAAAAGTCATTTGATGAAATTGGCGTTTTTTCGCGATTCTCTGACGAAATTGTTTTTCTTTTCGGCGAACATTTCTCAAAATTTGTGATATAGTTTGTCTAAATTTTCGGATTTATGACCGATTCTTTTTAGTTTTCGGAAATGACTGCCTTAATTTTTCTGAAAAGAATCACCCCTGCACTGCAAAGTGTCATGGATGGGGTAAAGGGTTAGTAGCCAAGATTTTTTAGGGGGTGGTGTCAGGGTGGAAGAGTTATTAGTTATTTATCATTACATTAATCTGCCCTTTTATGGCAAAGTGCACCCTGCCTGCCCCTTGATCCTAGAATGAACTCTGAGTACCATGTAGATCACCTCAATGATATATATAAATTTCAGTAAAAATAATGTAATATCATAAAAGTACACCACAAATAACTTTTCCTATTTTCAGTAGAACTCATTTTCATAATTTTTTTGGTTAGCATACATGTGTATAAGTTTAGATTTGATTAACAGTGGTGATTAACAGTAATTTTTTAAGTACAAATGCAAAACGAGCTGCAAATAATATTTGTTAGTTTTGTTAATTTTGCTACTAACTAATGAAATTACTTATTTGCAGTTTTTATTAATTCTGGGATTACTGCACAAAATGCACCCTGCCTTTAAAGAAAAAAAAAAAGTTAAATTCACCTGTAGTTGTAGCCAGAGATTTCTTGTAAAAAAAATTCCCATTCAACAGTATTTCTAGATTCATGTGCCCAAGTTCTTGCAAAAATAATAGAACAGAACTTTATTTCTTTAGAAAAAACAGGATATTATTAAAATTAAAACATGTTGCTATTTAATTGTAATTTTCAATTTGTGATTCATAAAATTATTAAAAACTAAGGACACTTTATTTATTATACTAAAAATCATTATTTTTTTTCCTTATATCATTACTAAACATACTACTAATATATTTCCTCACGAAAGAGTGCTCTTTTTTGGAACTAGCATCCTGCTCCTTTTTCTTTCTAAAATGAATACTGCATTATTAATTATCATTTTAATAAATAAAGCTTAAAAATGTATAATATGTTCCTAATTACAGAGTTAATTGTTTAATAATTATTAATTTGAAGTAGTGTTAACTATTTAATATTAAATGCAGTTAATAATTTTAATAAATATTAAATATCACTAATATTTAAAAAAGTTTTAGATAATTATTACAATATTGATGTATACAGTAGAATCCCTCAAATCCGCACAGCTTGGGACCAGAGGTTGTGTGAATTTCTGGTCATTGATTTGTTTACATTTTTGAAGCATTAATTTGATTGGTAGTTAAGCAAGGGAAATTATAATGAATGCTTACAATAAAGTGAAACATTAAAATAACTAAAATATTAAAATAATTTATTAGTTTAAACATAAGTAATTATTAAAATAATTATGTAAAATAAAAATCTAGAAAAATATTAAATTATTACCGAAAAAATCGATTCAATTCGATTCCAAAAGTACTATGCTGTTATCTAGTGGGAAAGCGATCGTAAGATCGATACGCCATCATATAGATATGCTAATTTATATCAAAATCAAAAGTAATGTAAATTTATTTAGTAATAAATCAGCTGTAATAACCAAAAGAGAATGATTAACAAAAAATTTGGTAAAAAAAACATTGCGGTAGTCGCTGATTTTGACGCCATCTTGAATTTTGTTCCTGCAACTTAACTGTAAATTTCATTGTTTACATCTAAAAAATAGGCGGATTTTAGGGAGTCTACTGTATAACATTATTGTATGATACTACCTAATGAAACTACTAATTTGCAGTTTTTATAATTTCTGTAATTGCCAATTAATAATTATAATTTTATTAATTAAAGTGTAAAAACATAGATGTTAGCAATTAGTGATTTAATTGTATTGGAAATCTAAAACTCTTGGTAGCTATCCAGTATTTGAACTCTGTGAAAAAAATCATAAAAATCCGATTTAAATAAAAAAAATCAGTTTTTTTAAAGAAATAATGATTTTTTTTACACCCTAATATGCACATATATATATATGTATATATACATATATATAACACTGGCGCCCGGCTAACTGAAAAGTACCAAAATAAACACTACAGACAGAAATTAGGCAAATGTTATTATGTATTAATGAAATTACATAAATGCTGCTTTAGAAAATGGTAATCAGTACAATTTCCATATTTTAATCGCAAGTGAGTATTAAAATTGTATTTTCGTACATTTAACAGGGTGTCTATTCCAGATCAGCAACAAATTTCCCTGACTTTTTCAAGTGTTTTCCCTGATTTTTTCAGGTAGTGAGATTTTGTGATGTTACACACAAAAGCTCTTAAAAGTTGTGAATTTGAGAGTGGAACTTTCACAACTGATGCTGAAGTAACAACAACTGAACTGTTAAACAAATTCTTGAAAAATTTCCAAATCATTGAACATTTTACATGCTAAAACCTTTTGCAAATACACACTTTTTAGCATAAGGTTCTATCCATTTTGTCAAATCAGGATGAAGTTCTTTGTCACAGTTATAAACATTTAGCTTTAGCATATTTTATTATAAATAAATATTCTATAAATTAAGCTAACAAATGTTCAGTTCCATGAACAGACTGAAACATCTAATCAATCCTACAACATTCGGTACAAAGATTCAATGAAGCTGGAGTTGAAAATATGAGAAACAAGGAAGGATTGAAACGGGGGTAGAAGACACAATTATTTGCAAAACATGCTGAAATGCTCTTTAAAGCACTTATAAAGAGCAAAATTTCATTTTCCTGGTGCTACAATTTCAAATCCTTAGTTTTTATAATGCGAAATTTTTCCTTGAAAGTTTCAAATTTTTAAACTCTTTCTCGGAGTTTTCAAATTTCCCTTACTTTTTTCTCAAGAACAGCAAATTTCTCTGACTTTTCCAGGTGGCTAGTCGGCTAGACACCCTGATTTAATGACACAAATTTCAGAGTTTCCCCCAGACAGTTTCAGGAGCACCCTGCCTGCCCTTAGGTTTACAAGATAGCACCCCTCTTGCCCCTTATTTAAAAAATTAGCTCCCTTGTTGCCTCCGCCTAAAAAAAGTGTCTTTATCCTTTGTTTATTAAAAAATTTACTTGCATGGTAAAAATTGATTCATTGCTGTCTTTAAAATAGTGTTCTGTCTATTAAATATTAAAAAGTAGTTTTAAAAATCAAAAGGATGCCTTTAAAAATTTCAAAAAATGCCCTTAAGAATCCAAAAGTGCCCTTTTCCCACAAGCAGCACCCTGCCCTTTTTTTAAACCTGCAGGAAATTCTGCAAATTTCATTTGACAAGTAATGCATTTTCAATACAATAAAAAGGCAATTTAAATATAATAATGTATTGTAAAATCCCGATTGTAAGCCCCCCCCCCTCGAAAGTAAGCCCCCTCCCACTTTTAAGCAATTTTTATTTTATTTTACACTCCTAAATATAAGCCCCCCTAACCCCCCCCCCCTTTTCACAAAATTTTTTGTGGGAAAAATTTATTTAAAAATCTAAGGGAATATTTTGACTGTTTTGGCGGATTTCTACATGTTTTCACATAATATTAATGAACCCCACCCATCCCTCTGCATGAAATATCCGCTTTCTTTCTCTGTTTTCCCTCACCCTCCTCAGCACAAAAAGTTTAAAATAGTGGAAATCTTAATTCTTTTGTTTTATTTGTTGCTTGCTAATAACAACAAATAAATAATCGATTATTTAAATTACATCCCTTTCTCCAAAAGTTCTTATTTCTCCTCTGATCCCCACCCTGCAAAGTTTAAAATCCTTACATTTAGTTTGTAAAAAAATCCTGCCCTATTTCTTACAGTTGAGCCTCGAAAATTCAGAATCGGCGAGACCGTGGCGATTCCGGATTTTCTGGATTTTGGAGGTCTGTTAAAAAATATTTTTCATGACAACATAATAACATACAAAATGAATTTTTTCCCCCTAGTGAAAATAAAAGATGATCAAATTGCCGAAGTAAGTTATAAAATAGGAATGATACACTAAAGCATAACACTTATGCTGAAATTAAAAACACATATTAAAACAACAAATTAAAATATAGTACACAATAGATAATACAGAAGGGATTTTATTCTGAAAATTTAAGTAATTCGGATTAAAAAATTAAAGAAATATCGCCCACCAGTCCAAAAAATCAGACGAAAAAAATCCTCAGAAAAAAAAAAAATCTGCTAAAGGAAGCAAACTTCTTAACATAAAATCCTCTTAATGGGTGTTAAACATGAGTGAAATCGTGTAATTACGTCACAAATTCTTTATCAGAGAAGGTTTAGTGCCATTTCTAGAGTTTCATGAAAGGAGGGGGGAGGAGGGAGGTGTTCGTTGAGATTAGGGATTGACCGAATACCGAATAGTCGATTCGGTATTCGGTGATTCGGCATGTAAACCGAATATTCGGCTTCGGCCGAATACTTCAAAGTATTCGGCCGAATAATTGCAGATAAGTATTTTCTTAGAAGTAGAAGAATTCTCTTTTACTTAGAAGTAGAATAGGCTAAATGGTGAGTTTCAATATTATGTGCATGAGTTCAAAGTTCAGCTGCACTACCAAAAACAAGTCAAAGGCCATTTTTAATTACAAAAAACTTTTTTTTTTCTTTCCTAAAATAGTCTATATAGGGGTGAAATCAGAACAACTGTCTACGATATAGGAAAAAAAAGTAAGGAATATGGGCATCTTTCCATTACCATTTAATTTTAATTATTTCTACATTAGTTTTTTCAATTTAAATTTATTTAATGTGTATTCTCTTTAATATACACCTCAAATAAGTATATCAGAGTTCATCTCTGTATATCTAAGGTTTATATTAAAGAAAATACACACATCAAATAAGTATACTCCTATGCCTATCCTATAGCTTTTATAACCATTAAAATTAAAATCGCTCAAATTTATCTTCATCACCACAGTGATAAATATTAATCAAAATATAAATATGTATCAATAATTTCTCAGAAAATAGTTAAATGTACAAATTGATATGATACCTTTTGTATTTGAGAACATTCCAATTCAATATGCATATAATTAGATAATCAGTAAATCAGCTTAATGACAACATTGTTTCTTTTTATTTGAATGAACTTTTGTTTTTCTGAGAATCCTTATCATTAATAATAGCCTGTATAGTTTAATACTTTCATTGGGTTAATTTGGATATTGACTAGTGATAAAATAATAAAAAATAAGTGATGGGTTAATGAATTTGTGAGTTGAAAGAAGTCATTAAATTTTTTTGTGTAATTAGATTTAAGAATAAAAATGTAACTGAATTAAATTATTAAGAATTTAATTTTAATTAAAGTTTATTAAAAAAGCTAATATATGCAAAAATGTGTATTAAAAATTTTTAAGTATTCGGTTGCCGAATACCGAATATTCGGTGTACACTTTGACCGAAGCTTCGGTATTCGGTATTTGGCAAAATTGCTGATTCGGTCAATCCCTAGTTGAGATAACATTTAAAATTGCAAGATTCTACCGAGAATATTTAGAGAATTTCTTCAAACAATCATGGAAAAATCTATATATATATTTCTCTTACGTAGTGCTAAAAATGGGCTGTATTTGTAGCTTGCTATTTGGCAACAGCCAAAGCGACGATTGTCAGTGGTTATGTTACGGTCACGTGTCCCAATCCACTCAGCAAATCAAAATCCAGACAGAATCTCTCTTTTAACGCAAACCGTTTGAGCAATACATGAATGACAATTGCTATTGGTCCGTTTTATGGTGACATGAGGAATTCAGCGAATCAGCTTTTTGATCCAAGGTTGTATTTAGACACAGGCGAAAACGTTTTGTTTACAGTTCGATAGCGTGTTACGTAGCATCTTATTATAGTTTTAAATTTACTTAAGCCGTGATTTTCAATACTATAGGCAAAATGAAAGGAGAAGGACCCTATCCGACACTAACATGCCATTTAAATTTAAACGGCGTCAGTTTCCTGTTCGCTTAGCTTTCTCAATGATGATCAACATGTCACAGCGCCAAACTTTTGATAAATGGATTTTTATTTATATTTTCAACAAAATTTTCAATTACTTTTTTTATGAATTAAAATATTTGTAAATTTCATATATTGCTTGCTCGGATCGCCTAGCGGCCCAACTAAAAATATTTTTTATTGTGTTTTCACTAAAGTTTTAAATTAATTCTGTTTCCAAGGTACATTTTTATTTACATTTTCAACAAAGTTTTTCATTACTGTTTTGAATATTAAAAATATTTGTAAATTCAATACGTTGCAACGATTTATGATAGCACTCATTGGCTAGAGTTGACATAAAATTGGCGAGCGAGCGAAGCGAGCTGGGATCGCTTAGAGATCCCAATCTTAATTGCATAGCAACTTATGGGGTCCCCTAGTATTGTGAATTTCGTCGCATATCTAAGAAACAATTAGAGATTTTTTTTTTCAACTGATTGCTGTAAAGAATTGCTAATTTCAATAATCAATTAAAGGGAGAAAAAAAAAACAAATTTGTCTATCATTCGCTGAGAAAAATAGCGACTGATGCGGCCTAAATGGAAAGTTCAGTGTCAGTCACCGGTGACTGACATGGACTCAATGTGTTAAATATTTTACGACAAAAAGACAAATCAAGCAGAAATTAAAAAAAAAAAAATTACAGATTTTAAACTGCATGAGAAGCAGGGAGGGGGGGTGGTCATGATATGAGCATCAAGAGAGACAGGGAGAGAATAATTTATCTCATAGATTATTTATTGTAACTATAGTGTATTTGTATAGCATATTGTGTATTAAGAAATTTAGAGAGTTTATAGGTTTAATTATGCATGTTTAGTACCAGAAGGGATGGGGGGGGGGGCAAAGGGGGAGGCAATACTTTTTTTGGACGGGGGCTTAGATGATTGATTAAATATTGTTGCAGTAAAATAACAAATAAGTGCATCTGAAAAAAAAAAATAAATTTTTTAATTTTTGCCTAGATTTTTTTAAAGGGATTTTTTTTTTTTTTTTTTTTTACAAATAACACTGGCACCCGGCTAACCGAAAAGTACCAATTATATTAAGTTTAAAATGGTTATTCACTGCTGTGCTTACGGCTGTAAAGAAAGTTTTGTTAAAAGAGCAGCTGTAACATTTCACACATACTGAACTTCAGTTGTGTTCATATTATTTCTTTTTTTTTTCAAATTAAATATCAATAAAATATTTATGCAAAGTGTTCCAAATTGCAATTTAATATTAGATTTTTTCTAATAGCTTTATATATAGGCATAAAAATATGTTACATTCGTTTCTTTTATTATTTTCTTTGACGATTCAAAATTAAGAATTTGGCACCTGATTTTATCGCCATGTTCTACCATATATTTGCAAAATCAAAATAAACAAATTAGGGTGAACTTCCCGCAATTGACCACATGCCAGTAATTGACCAAAAACACATTTGTGTTAAAAACAAGAATCAATGTGCTGATAAAATATTTTTGAATGCTGAATAAAAATATCTAACACCCAATGAATTGCATAGGAAAAAATTACTTTTGCTATATCTATATTCTGATTGAACGTAAAAAATTAAAGAAAATGCACCTTCAAACAATATCAAAAATGAATACATTCTGTAATAGTAGTGTTGTTTTGCGAGTTGTTTTATTAATCTTGCAGCATAAAGTTTAATTTAGTAATTTGGTTCATCAAATGAGGTGTGTAGTTCATTTTTGTTTGTTTTAAGTTAATCATTAAGCATTTAATATTAAATTCATAAATTAAATGATGTTAAGGGGGGTGGTTAACTACTAGATGTGTGAATGTTGAAAGCATTCAGTAATTGACCAAAGTGGTCAACTACTGACTTTTTGCTTGTTTGCATCCATTCCTTTTGATACTTAAAAAAAATACATAGATTTCGATTGTGAAAGCAATATCCACCAATTTTTTATTTAAAAAATGAGTTCTTTCAGTTGTTGACCAGGGTGGTTAATAACTAAATATGCTTGGTCAATTACTGATCAAGCAAGCACACATTTGTTATGTTAAGAGGGTCATAACACATTTATATAATAATAATGCAAGAAAAGTGCAATTAAAATGTAAAGATAACAAAATTAGTATAGTGAGGCTCTAAATATCATTAGGGTTTGTCACGCAAATCTTATAAAAAAAAGTTTCACCACCATCAACTCCAAACATAGTTTGTGATAGATTTCTATTACAATTGTTGTGTATGCTGTTAAAATTGCTATATAAAATGTTTTTTATTCTAATTTTATCCATGACAAAGTTCAACCCTAATTAACTGCAGTTGTATAATAATAAAACATAATAACAAAACAGAATTTACATTAACATTACAGTAAGTTTTGAGGGACAAAAGTAGAGTGTTAATTGCCAAGTGCTTCAGAAATATATGCATAAACTGTAGCACAAATAGGACTACAACTAAAAAAAAAAAATCTTTTCACTAAATGAAAATGGCATTTAGAATATTTAAACATAATTTAAAATTAATTATAAATAACATGACAGATTTTGTCATCCCAAAAAAATATAAAGCAATAGGGAAAAATCTTAAATATATTTTATGCATAAATCAATTTTATAAATAGATTAACGATTATGTATCTCGGGCCACAAGTAAAAGATTACTGGGCCATATGTGGCCTGCAGGTTGAGCATGGCTGCTTTAAAGCATGACTAAATTATTGGGAAAGTAAAGAAGAGAAACAGAGGAAAGAAGACAGGAAGTAAGGCAAGTTAAAAAATTAAAGAAAACAAAACAAAAAAACAGGTGAAAAAGAAGCAATAAAGACTTCTACATATAAGCAAAGTCTGATAAATGATTGGGTGTGAAAGGCATGTGAAGAAATCTGGATGAAAGAAGATATGATAGGAATTAAAGAAATCTGGTATGAGCCCTATCATACTAAAATGTGCGTCTACGAGACACAGGCAACAATTTGCATTGGATGACAGAGTGACAAAGAAGTTGACTTCATGTGTGTCAGTTGTTTTGGTGAAACAGATGAGGATTAAGTTTCATTTTTGTGTTAACTTTAATAATTAATGGATTTTTTTTATATAAATAAATTTCGAAGTAGTAACTATTCTTTTCTTGTCTATATTTACACATAAATATCATGTTTTACCACTAATTTCAATCTTACAAAACATTGTGGAAATTCACTAATATGTTTTCTGTTCGGAAACGGTTTTAATTTTTTTTTACAAAAAATCTCTTGACTAGTTTTATAAAAGCAGATCATGATGTGCTCTATATAGAATGTACATCTATGTTTTCCATACAGAGTGACTGTTGAGCCAAGTTCAGTGATGAATTTCCTTTACTTTTCTAGGTTTTCCATGCCAATAAAAACAATTGGTACTTTTCGGTTAGCCAGGCGGCAACAATTTTTCAAGTGTCGAGATTGTGTGATGTTACATACCAAAAACCTTAATTGCCAAGGAGAGTAAAAGAGGATAAGCAAAAAAAAAAAAAAAAAAAATCTATAAGAGGTTCGAACAGTCCTTATAAAGAGCACAGCTACATATTTTGCTACTACTGCAATTTAAAAATCCTTGGCTTTATGATTGAAATTCATTTTCTAAAAAATTTCAAATTCATCAGTTTTTTTTTTTTTAGAATTTTGAAATTTCCCCGATTTTTTTTCTGGCTGTCCAGGAGGCTAGACATCCAGTTTCTGTAGAATAAAACTTGGCAAACTTCCCCATTTTTTCATATGATTAATTTTAAGAAGGTTTATCAGTTCAACTTCAGAGTGGCCAATTACTGACACAGTGATGGTCATTTTCTAACATTAAGTGGTCAATTACTGGCAAAATCTCACTTGACAACTATTATATTTAATAAAATAAATTTGCAAAAAAGTAGACAAAAAATGTTTATTTATTATTGATCCTTATAAGTGATTGTTGCTTTAAAAAAAAAGTTTCAAGAAATATCTCCTTAAATTTAGCACAGGAAAAAAAAATGTGAAGAAACTTTCACTAAATGGTCAATTACTGGGTAGTTCACCCTACAATATCGTTAAATTTAAGTGAGAAGCTTCTTTTACCATTTTAAAACACATTTTAAGTTGCTTTGTTTTATTTCGTTCATATTTTTGCATTTTAAGCGATAGATCAGTTTTTAATATTGTATAGTTATAGTTACTTTTTTTCTCTGAAGGCAACGTCTACGTCACTTGAAAAGAATAAATATGGCAATAAAGTTTTAAATAAGATTATTCAACAAGTAAATTTTTAATTACTTTTCCCCTACGTTAAGAAGAATATAATAGTCGTTCTCCAATAAAGAATCAACAAGATTCTTCTATCATAGAATCAATGGAATAAACCTTCTCTACGGAATAAACCAGCATGGGACCCGCTTGATTTGATTTGATTTGGCTTTGAGGTAGGTGCTACAGCTAGTGCCGGCATGACCTCAAATGATCACAGAAACCAAGGCAGAAACCGATACCAGGAACACAACAACAGACACCATACAAGCAGGAGAAAAACATCTAACACAGAGACAACGATCACCAGCAATAACAACAGAGAGGGAAACCACACCCAGAAACCCACGGAGTAAAACTACAGTACCAAGTAAAACAGAACCAAAACTAGAAAGTCACATACCTAACACTCAGCAGGAAACACACCAACCATAAATAAAAAAAAAAAAAAAAAAAAAAAAAAAAAAAAAAAAAAAACGTATAAAACGGGCAACACAAGATGAGACAATTAAAATCGTCCGCTCCCGAGGAAGAGTCTAAGGAAAAGGCGAAAACAGCGATAGTTAGAATTCAGACAGTCCCAGAGATCAACCCAGTCATCAAGAGAAAAGCCAGCCGCAGACATCGCATCCCGAAGGATAGACCTCTCCGCATCAAAAACCCGACAGCTGAAAATATAATGGAACTCCGTCCCAACATCCGTGAGACATAAAGAGCAAATGGGAGAATTGTTCTGCTTGAAGGTGTGCAGCCGTTTGTCTGTTATAGCAGTTTGCGTCCGAAAGCGAGCAGTGAAAATGTCCTCTCTTCTGTTCCTCGTCCACCGATAGATGCTCGGTCCCAGAAACGGTGAGTCTACAGCATATTTGCTGCTGTCCCACCAGAGCTTGAAACTTGCATCGAGGCGATCCCTTAAGTGCCTTTTCAGATCATCTGGAGCAATACCACTGTAAGTATTAACAGCAAAGGGACCACTGTTGGCTAATCTATCAGCCCTCTCATTTGGTGCAATACCAGCATGGCCCGGGACCCAAATTAGGGTGAGATTCGCAATGTTCTTCCGGACTGTTATCTATTTTATAACATTTTAGTTAAAATAATGATAATTATTTTACTATAAACATAACTTCTTTAAAAAACACACAAAACATTTATTTAGACAATCACAGTACAGCCACTACGAATACACATCTCCAAACCATAATAACAACATCAATATTATCGTCGAACATCTCACGTTTTTCGTCTGAACCCAAAAAAAATTAAATACATGGAGTCAGGAAAAAATGTCTATTGTTCAAGAGTTTATCTTATGAAAAAAAAATTTAAATATTGTCATGTGACTTTACTTACAAATCCCTCCTTTCACATGTCAATAATCCTCAGTAATTCCGAGACTTGTAATATGTTTTTTCATGACATCATAACTCAAATTCTTAGTCATTATATCTGCTTCCAGTTCAGACGAATTTACATATTTTGTTTCAATTTCTCCTTTCGCTCTTTCATCTTTTACAAAATGATATTTTCTACCTATATGTTTGTTGCGATTATTCACTCTTGGGTTTTTAATCCAATCAATTACAGATTGACTATCAGTACTGATTTCTATTGGACGCTTCACCATTTCTTCCTGGCTTAACTCTTCCAAGAGACCCATTAACCATTTTCCTTCACAAACAGCATCACATAAACTTAAAAGTTCAGATTCCATTGTAGAAAGCGCAACCAGTTTCTGTTTATTACTTTTCCATTCAATCAGTGATTCTCCTATCTTTACGATATATCCACCAAATGATTTTGAATCCCGTGTAGTACACCAGCTAGCATCAGAACAAAGTGATAATTGGCCCTTTTTATTTTTAATTCGAAGTTTGTAGTTTTTAGTGCCTTGGATGTACCGCAAAACTCTCTTCACTGCCTGTAAATGAATTTCTCTAGGATCTTTTGCATATTGAGACAAATTACTTAAAGTGAAAGCTAAATCTGGCCTTGTTCCTCTTACTAGATATCCTATACTTCCAAGCATTTCTAGATATAGTGTTTCATCAATTTTATTTTCATTTTCATATTCATCTAATTTTATTCCAGAAACACCAGGGGTTTTCACACTTTTACAATTTTCCATATCAAATCTTTCTAAGATTTTTTCTGCATACTTAGCTTGCCCTAGCAAAAATTCTCCATTATTTTCTTCAATATCAATACCAAGGAATTTAATGTTTTTCTTCAGCTCTTTAATTTTTGCTTCTTTATTCAATTTTTGTATCAATTTATTTATTAATTCTTCGGATTCACTAACGATTATTCCATCATCGACATATATTCCAACTGCAATAAATTTATTATCATTTTTATTAAAAAACACACATGGATCTGCTTTGCATGGCTGTAACCCAATTTTATCAAATATATTAACTATTTTTTCATACCAGCATCTTCCTGCTTCTGGCAACCCATATAAATTTCCTGTTACCAATAATATTTTCCCTCCTTCAATTTGTAGACCTTCAGGCAGATTCATATAAATTGCAGTTTCTAGATCTGCATTCAGATATGCTGTTTCTACGTCGAAAAATCTAGTTTTGTAACCTTTCATCGCTGCGACTGCCAATAAAGTTCTAAATGATTCAGTTTTCATTACAGGACTATACGATTCTTGATAATTTGTTCCAAATTTAAGTCTTGATCCGTCGGCTACTAATCTTGCTTTATATTTTACATCTTCACCGTCTTCTTTTACAGTAAAAATCCATTTGCTTCTCAGTGCCTTCACATCTTTTGGTTTGTCAACGATTTTCCACGTTTTGTGTTCTTCTAATGAGTGTAATTCCTTTTTGATTGCTTCTATCCATTTATCCTTATCTCTAGAATTTAATGCATCTTTGTAATTCTTTGGAACTTCCTCGTGCACTAGATTCGCTAAATACTTTGGATTGGGTTTCCTAATTCGTGATGATCTTCTAGGTTCTTCAAACAACTTATTCTCATTAGTTTCTTTTTCTTGCTGTTCCTTGTTTTCATCAATTATATGATTTACTTCAGATTCTTCTGTCGCAGAATCATTCAAATCATCTGACAACGCAATTGCTTCCTTTTTCTGATTTAACTCTTCTTCATTTTCATCGGAATTATTATCTTCTTGTTCATCTATTACATTTTTATTATTGGTAATGTTGATGTATTCAAATTCATCAGTCATTTCTTCCTTGTTAGCTATATCTTCATATCCCATTTTTTCTTCTATAAATACTACATCTCTGCTTTCACGTATTCTCTTTTCTTTTAAATCATACAATCTGTATGCTCGCCGATCTCTTGAATATCCGATAAACACTGCTGGTTTTGCTCTTACATCAAATTTCTTTTTATTGATATCATCGTTGCGATAAAAAGCTTTACATCCAAATACTCTCATATGATTTACTGTTGGTTTATTATTTGACCATAATTCTAATGGCGTTTTCTTTCTCGTAGCTGTTGAAGTAACATTATGTATATAAGCAGCTGTTGATACTGCTTCGGCCCAAAAGGATAAAGGTAGTTTTGCTTCTATCAGCAATGTTCTTGCAGTATTAATAACAGTCCGATTAGCCCTTTCTGCAATCCCGTTACTTTGTGGACTATGAATTGTGGTTCTTTCATTCTGTATGCCCTTCCTTTTGTAATAATTCACGAGCTCTTCATTAGTAAATTCACCACCATTATCTGATCTAACCGCTTTTACTTTCTTGCCGGTTTCATTTTCTCTTCTCTCTATTATATTTATAATTCTTTCTTTTGCTTCATCTTTACTTCTTAAAAAATCTACAGAATATCTTCTACTATATTCATCTACTACCATTAGCATGTACTTACTCCCTCCCAATGAGTGTACTTTCATTGGTCCACATAAATCAACATGTAATCTTTCTAAAATGCGTGTTGTTCTTTCTATCACTTGATTAAATGGTGTTCTTGTTAATTTCCCTTGAATACATATTTCACATTTTGTTTCTTCACCATTCATCTTTTCTAATCCCCTTACAAGATTTTCTCTCGACATTCTTTGTAAGTATACATAATTTATATGCCCAAGTCTTCTATGCCATAATTCTTTCTTTGATTCATTTGTCTGTAAACAAGATTCATTTCTGTCTTCATCTGTTTCTCGTACAGCTAAATTTATTTTAAATGTATTATCTTCGAATGTTCCTTTAGCTATTAATTCGCCTGTATTCTTTTCATAAATGGCTGCTCCTTCATTATCAAATATCACATATTTTCCTTTTCTGACTAAACTTGGAACTGACATTAAATTTTCTCTTAAATTAGGTACGCAAAGAACTTCTGTAAGTTTTATTTTTGTTTCACCCCTTTTCTTATCGTAAGCCGTAACATGAACATTTCCACGATATTTCGCTTGTATTGATCGCTCGCTGTCAGCAGTTGCAATTTCTACATCTTCAGGTTTTCTTTCTACAACAATATCTTCTTTATGCGTCATATGCGAAGTGCAAGCTGAATCTAACATCCAGGTTATTTCCCTATTATTTTCAGATTCTTTACACTCATTTCTATTGAATTCATTTGACTGCAATGCATGTTCATTTGTAAAACATGTATATTCTTTTGCCTTCTTGTTTGAAACATTATTATTCTTATTATAATTCTTATTATTGCGTGAGTATTCTCTTACATCTTGAACTTTATTACTATAATAATTTTGAAAATTTTTCTTAGGTGAATACTCCCTATCATTTCGCGAGTGTGTCATATTCGATTTACTATAACAATTCCGCGCTATATGATTTGGCTTTCCGCAAGCAAAACATAAAACCTTTTTCTTTTCATTAGCCCTAAATGCTTTAGACTCGTTTTCTCGAAATTTATCATATTTTCTTTCATATCTCAACAAAGTTTCTCGCATTACTTCATAAGTTATATTTGGGTTTGATGATATCGCAGTTGTTACTTCGCTATATATCTTTGGGAGCCCTTCTATAATAAATCCTATTAATTCGCATTCATCAATTTCTGTACCCAATTCTAATATTTCATTAGCTATCCCTTGAGCTCTTATCAAATATTCTTCTATTGTTTCTCTTTCGTTTTTCTCTATTCTCGCAAGATTAATTTTTAACTGAATTCTTCTCTGATTTTCAATTCCCGCATAACGCTTTTTCAGTAATTGCCATAAATCCTTAGCTTTTTTAATCCCTCTAACAGCCATCATTTGTTCTGCGGACAACGTCAATATAATTATACCGTAAACTTCATCATTCTTTTCTAACCATGTTTTATGCGCTTTTAAACTATCGGGATCCCCTTCATTTTTTACCGGTTCATCATTTTCGATAACATCAAATAAATGTTTTGATTTAATCAAAGCTTCAACTCGCATACTCCATAATGTATAATTTTTACTTGTTAACGGCTCTATTCTAGGAATTCCAAACATATTGGATTCACACATAATTAAAATACTTTATCTTCCAAACTATTTTTAAATGCATATAAAATTCTTACCTCTTAAATTTTTTCTATTGGCGGTTAGTCCAATGGAACAAATTCTTAACTTGTATTAGGCCTAGTTCATACAATTCATATTTATTTACTCTTCTTACTTGTACACTCAAAATATAAAATTCGCTTTAAAACCACGCTCTGCTACCAAATTGTTATCTATTTTATAACATTTTAGTTAAAATAATGATAATTATTTTACTATAAACATAACTTCTTTAAAAAACACACAAAACATTTATTTAGACAATCACAGTACAGCCACTACGAATACACATCTCCAAACCATAATAACAACATCAATATTATCGTCGAACATCTCACGTTTTTCGTCTGAACCCAAAAAAAATTAAATACATGGAGTCAGGAAAAAATGTCTATTGTTCAAGAGTTTATCTTATGAAAAAAAAATTTAAATATTGTCATGTGACTTTACTTACACGGACATGAACCAGTGTTTGAAAAAGATGCAGGATAACGGTAGGAGACTTATAATTAACATGCTTAAGGGCTTCCAGAGTAGACTTGCTGTCCGTTATCACAATGTACTTTCTATTATGAAGAAGGAAGCTTTGAAAGGCAAGATGTATGGCTAGGACCTCAGCCGTAAAGACAGAATTCAGATGGTTAACTAAATGGGCCCTAGAAGAATTCTCAGTAATATTGATTGCAGCAATGGAGGTCTTGAAGTCATTCTTCGATGCATCTGTCGCAATGATGCTGTAGCTACCACGTTGTTGAATGTCATGCATGTAAAGATTAAAACAGTGACTGATAGTGGTAGGAGGGAGCTGCTTTGTTTGGAATGGGAGATGGTCAGTAATGATATCACAATAATCATTTATAATACCCGCAGGCCAAGAAGAGGTAATTAACATTGACGGCATCACCAGAGTGGAATCCGTGGACCAGGAAAAATTATCAGGAAAAATGTGCAGGGAAGGCCTGTTGAAATTGGCAGCTGCGGTACAACGGATATAAAAGGAATCGGTCAAATAGGTACGCCGAAATCTGAGAGGAACTTGATTGGCTTCTTTATACAACTTGAAAATGGGTGTCCACCTCGGCAGACCGGTTGCAAAACGCAAGGCGGCATTGTACAGAACATCCACTTTCTTCAGAGATGAATGGGCAGCAGTGCCATAGACCGGGCAAGCATAATCGAGCACCCCGCGGATGATGGAATTCACCAAAGGAATCAAATTTGTAGTTTTCACCCCCCAATGAGGGCTGGCAACTGCTCTCAGCAGATTCAAACGTTTGGTACATTTCCTGCGGATATACTCAATGTGCTCGTTAAAGGAGAGGTTGTGAGTGAAAATGACACCCAGAATTTTCACAGAAGAATGCCATGGGATATCTGAGCCATGAAGCGTAAGGTTGATAGGGGGGTGGATACTGTGACGTGAAAAAGCAATAGCAGCGCACTTGTCAGGACGGAGCTCGAGTTTCCAGTGGCAGCACCACAAATAAATCCTATTAAGAATATCTTGCAGCTTGGAGAAGGCCGTTTCAAACAGAGCATCCGAAACATACAGTAGGATATCATCAGCATAAATGACCATTTGGACCCCGGAGTCGACTGCATCAAACATGTCCCACAGGAAGATCATAAATAGGATGGGCGATAGGACACTACCCTGAGGGACCCCACGAAAAGACCTCACTGGACGGGAAAAGACACCCCTCCACTTAACCTTGATCCGTCTACAGTTAATCCACTTAGAGATCCAGAGCGCAGTCCTGCCGGCAATACCAATGCTAACCATTTTATAGATGAGGCCATCACGCCATATGGAGTCATAGGCAGCATGAATATCAAGCTTGAGAGCAATAATGAATTTTTTGTCTTTCCTGGCTTGGCTGATGTCGGAATGGAACAGTTTAAGGGCTTTTGTACAATCACAGTTAGGAAGAAAACCAAAGTGCCTATCCTGGAAGATCTGATTGGGTATAACCCAGTCCAGAATTCTCTTAAGCAGAATCTTTTCCATAATTTTGCATCCCACGGCAGTGAGGGCAATAGGGCGATAGCTGCTTGGGGCTGTCTTCAGCTTGCCAGGTTTCCAGATCGGCAATATCACAGCAGATCTCCAGGTATCTGGGACAATCCCGGAAGCAAAGCTTTCATTGAGAAGCCGGAGGAAACTCACTTTGTTCGTAGCAGAAAGAGCTTTATACACCTTAGCAGGAATCCCGTCTTCCCCTGGGGTAGTATTACTAAGTTGCTGAATCGCGATTTGAAGCTCTTCTAACGTGATTAACTTATTCCACCGATCCTCGGTGGTGCTAAGATCATATGGGATACCATCGAGCTCATCGGCGTTGCCAAACAGATCCGCAAAGGTATTAGCTTGTTCCATCCGATCCATGATGTCCCCATCTTCAACCGTCAGAAGGAGATTGGATTTCGCAGTGCTCCTATTACCAATGGCCTTGATGATACGATACATGGACCCAGAGTCCACCGAGCAACAAATGTCATCCCAATAGTTGCGAGCCTGGCGCTTCATGTAACTCTTAAGTTTGGCGGCAAACCTTTTATAAGTTTTCCAGAAGTCCCTGGACAAAAAGGTTTTCGCAAGTCTCAGGAACTTACGTTTCTGTCCAAGCAGCCAAGAACAGTGGGAGTCCCACCAAGGAGGATTATCACGATGCTCCACTCTATAACTGAAAGAGTTCCTAGAAGTCACAGCCCGAAAGCTATTCTGGAGGTCGTCAAAAGAATCGATGGTGCGACCCTCAAGAACTTGGTTGAAGCAGGGCACCACCGCGTTCCAATCAATGGAAGTATGAACCGAGGAAGACGTGCAGCGATTAATCGTATGGATAATGGGCCGGTGATCCGAATCAAAGGGATCCGGATGGACGAAGGAATCAGTACGCCGAAAAAGATCCGGACTAGAAAAAGAGAGATCAATAAGTGACTGCGAACCAGAAAAGGAGACGTGGGTATGCTGAGTGGTGTTCAAGATGCAGACATTGTTGTTAATCAGCCACCGGAAAGTATCTTCAGCGCCTGGGGAGTTGCAGGACCCGCCCCAAGCGTGGTGCTTCTGATTGAAATCACCAAGAATGAAAAAAGGATATTTTAAAGACTTTAACAAACATTGGAGCCAGGCTTCACTAACCCTACCCTCGGGAGCATAGACGTTAACAAAAGTCACCCAGTGACGGTTTAGATAGACATTGACCCCCAGGGCCTCCACATCCTGAGGAGTGGGAAGGTTCAGAAAAATCTGAGCAGACGTGAGATTACGACTGACAGCGGTGATAAGACCACCACCCCTGCCGGGTCTGTCACACCGGTAAACCACCTTACCAGGAAGAGCAAACGAATCCTCCCCGTTAAGAAAGGATTCCTGAAAAACAAAGATGTCGGCCAGCGAGAAGGGGGTGCAACGCAGCCAACGGGATTTGTTTCTAATCCCCCGGGCATTCCACTGGATCACCGAGAATGAACCAGATGAACGAGCCATAAAGATAAGAATGCAGAGAAAAAAAAATATATATATATATGCAAAAATAGCAACCCCAGAAACAGCATAGCAAACAAACGCACTGGGAGGGGGAAACAACAACAACAACAAAAAACAGCAAAGGCACAATAAAAAAAAGAAACAAGAGGAAAAACTGAACAAACTGAAGAATCAGAAGAAAACGCACTAACCTTCATGCATCCTACTGTCGGGAGGCACAGTCTCGATTTCCGGTGCCGGAGGAACATAAGCGCTATCAGGGTTACTTGAGGACTGTATACCAGAAAAGTCTAAAGGTGAGGCAGAGAATAAATTCGGAGCACAGGCTGAATTGTTAGGGCTATATAGAGTCTGTTTGGTAGGCATATTAATGGGCGGAACCAAGTTCGCCAGCTTTATTTTTTTTGACTTTGAATTATGATCATCAGGAGATTGCACATTTTCTTTTGGAGTACTAGTGGACTGAGAAGCTTCTGTATGTACCGACGAAAGGGAGTTTACCACCCCCTCCACTGCCTGCAAGAAAAATTGCGCCTGCTGTCGCATGGCTACAAGGAAGCACTCCTGGGTACGCTGGAAGAAGAGTTCAAGCGTATGCTCCAAATCTTCTTTGGTAACATACAGAGGATTGGCGGCGAGTTCAGGAGGTTTAGCAGCTTCAGCATATCTTTTTGGTTTCTCGTTTTTAGCATATCTTCTACGCGCTTCAGTAATTGACAGGTGGTTGTCAGACTTAAATCTCAAAAAGTCCATCTCCTTGGAGCGGGCCGGGCATTGTGGATCTGACGCAATATGCGCACTCTGGCAGTTGGAACACTTAAAGTCCATACTGTTACATGTGGCAGCCGCGTGGTTTTCCCCACATTTCCTGCAAACTATTCCATTTTTACATTTACCAGTAGCGTGGTTAAATTGCCAACAATTTAAACATTGGCGGGGTCTGTCATAGAAAGGGCGAACCCTCTCACTCATATAAAACATCTTTATCCTGTTAGGAATAATAGTACCATAAATAGTAACAAGGACGGTTTCCAACGGAGAAATATTAGAGTTCTCTTTTTTTGTAAAGCGTCTTAGTTCTTTAACTTTAAGTCCATTCTCATCTTGAATTTCTCTCCCCAACTCCGCCAGCTGGATGCTTTTGTCAACGTTATGAACCACAAATCTTGATGTAATGGTTTCCTGCTGTATATATGTATTCACGGGAACACCAAGTAGACATGAGATGTCCGCCACTCTTTGGGCACAAGCACTATCCGAAGTTTCAACAGCGAGCTTACCAATTCTGGTGAAGCGAATATTTAATGGGGCGTTTGGTCCCACTTTATCGTCAATATCTTTTTTTAACAATTGAGGTTTATTGCGAGGAAATTGACCGCTTTGCGGTTCAATAAATATACATACATGAGAAACACCATTATTAAAAGAATAAAAAATTTGCTGAGACGTACTAATTATGTCCTGGATGAAGGTTTCAGAATCAGATTCGCTAGCATCGGAAACGTTAAATACAGACGGCATAATTTATGCAAACAATCCAATCTCCGCCGATATCAGCAGGAGAAGGATATCTCAGAACACCAAAAAACAAGACGACTACAGATAAACACAAGAAATACACCACACAAAATAAAAATTACCACCGACTAGCCCCAACAAGAAGAGATGAAAACAAAATTACGACACGTGGATGAAAACGCACTACGGGGATGTCACTACTACTCGCACGGAGCCAGGCACAGCAAGTCACCTACCTCCGCCACGCTTAGCGACCCATCATGGGACCCGCCATGTTTACTTACAAAACAGCAGGGATGCATGCCACTTCATGTAAAATACATTTAAATATTTCAATTTTTTAATAGATACCTTTTTTAGTGAACATTTCTTCATTTATTTCAAACGTGAAACATAATTCTCAAATATTTTAGTAGGAATTTCCTTATGACAAGTATTATAATTCTTTAGTTAAACATCGATATGTCGACATCGAATAAACATCGAAACATCGATCAAAAACCCGCCAACCACCTAACCAGAGGAAAAAAAATCACAAAAACGAGACGAATAAGGTTTCGTCAGATGAACGAAATCCTAAAAATAATATTATTCCAGAAAAAGTCAACAACTATATAAAAAAAAGATCCTTTTCTAGACTCTAAATCGGAAACTTTAAATTAACAAAATTATATAAAAAAAATTACATAAATAATTTAAAACATACAGAATTTAATGTTTTAGCATTAAATAAATAAAAAAAGACCTGAAAAATAAATCTAAAAAAATTTTTTTAAGTCGCTCCAGGTTCTCTGCCATAAAATAAATATGAAAGTAAAAAAGTTTTTCTGTTTTTAACCCTTTATGCCCGACGGTACATTAAATTGCCATTAAAATAACTTGTTAAAAAACTAATTTAATACATCGATAGTTATACTGTTTAGAATGATTTATAGATATTTTACTTTATCTTGTTCCAAAAAACATTATTGGTTGCACAAATGAAAATTAAAAAAAAAAACAATTTCTTTTGCATTTGCATCTTTTTCAGCTTTCTTGACGTTGACAGATTGGAGGGGGGGGGGGAGGCGAAAGTTTCTGTTTCGAAATATTTTTATTGTAAGAAATTATATTTGTATATTTTGTAATTCTACAAAATACTAAAAAACAAGATTTTAAATAGAGGATTTGAGGGTAGTTACAAATATTGCGCAAAATCCCTATAAATTTAATTTAATTAATTTTGGCAAAAGCCTTCTAAAACTTATTAAATGATTGTGTAAATCTTGTAGTGTAGTTTCAAAAATTCACAAAATATGCTTTAGAAGATGAAATGTTCATAAATTCATAATTTGGGCCATAAGATAAACATTCTTTTATAGATATTCAATTTTTATCTTAAAAATCAAGCCTAGTTTCATGACTGCTATTCAAGTCCGCTACAATGTGTTAATTTTGCGTGACCCCGATTATGGAAATTTCCTTTGTTTAATTTACGATTAGAAAAGCATGAACTTGTGCATTTATTTTAAAAATTACAATTTTCTCTGTTTTTTTTTTTTTTTTTTTAATGTATGCAAAAGGAAAAAAAGAAACATAGTTTAAACAACCCTTCAAGATTTCTAAATTGTTTTTTGAAACATAAAATCCTTAATTAATTAATGATAAAAGTGCATTTAAAAATTTATATTTTATTTTTTACATTTTAATTTTTTAAATATTTCATTGTTGCAGTTTCACAGCTAACTGGCATATTTTAGGGTGCATGATCTGGTACATAATTAATTCCATTCTTCCTGTAACTCTTATATAATTATAATGCAGGGGTGCAGAAAATGTCTCTACTCCCAACATTTCCCCCAATCCACATGAAAATTTCCTCAAAATTTTACGGTACGTTATAGATAAATGCTGTATTACCGTAGGTACAGAAAATTTATTTTTCCGATATTTCTCAACTTATGAGCGAGTATATATGGCAGGGGTGATTCTGAGTGAAAAAAAAAGTTCGGAAATTAACAGCAAATTTTCAGAAAGGTTACCGCAGAGTGGGGGAAGGGGGGAAATCCACTCCCAGCACTATGTTTTCTTCGCGGCCCTTTGACGAAATACGCGTTTTTTCATGATCTTTTGATGAAATTTACATTTTTTAGCGATCCTTTAACGAAATTCACGGTTATTTCGCGATCTTTTGACGAGTTTTGTGGTTATTTCGCCTTTCTTTTGACGAAATTAGCGGTTATTTCGCTATCTTCTGATGAAATTCGCGGTTGTTTTGCGATCGTTCGATGAAATTTCTGATTTTTTGCGATCTTTTAACGAAATTTGCGGTTATTTCGCCCCCTTTTTGACGAAATTTGCGGTTCTTTCGCTATCTTTTGAGGAAATTTGTGGTTATTTTGCGATCTTGTGACGAAATGCGCGTTTTTTCCGTAATTCTTGGACAAAATTCGCGGTATTTTTATGTACGAATTTTCAGATTGATGACCGATTTTTTTTTAATTTTCGGAACCGAATGTCTTAAATTTTCGGAACAGAATCACCCCTGATATACCTTACGTATCATTTTGAGATCGATTTTGTGAAGGTCGCCATACGTATCTTTTTACTTGCAGTGAAATTTTTCCCTATTTCAGGAAATTATGGAATTCGTTGTTAAAATCGAAATCAATTGTATATGTTTCTGCAAAATTTCCCCAGGTCGTTAAAATTTCCCCCGATCCTAGATCGCCGGATCGGACATATTCTGCACCCCTGTATAATCATAAACAATATTTAGCAATTTGTCACTTGGACCCTCCTTAGGGAAATATATTATTAATTTATAATTAAATTCTCAAAATATTAAAATGTTAGTCATCGAAAATCTGTTTATTCTTAATGATTAAAATCGGTTTAAAAACTGACATTATTTTTTAAAATTATTTTCCATTAGGCAATTTTTTTTTTAAGTTTTTAGTACTCTAAGTTAGTTATTAAATTTTTCTATAGAAAAGTGTGAATATTTGTTTTATTTTGGATTTTAAAAGTAACACAAGGAAAAAAAAGTGCAAGTTTCATTTTTAATTTTCATTAACTAAAAAAGTACTTGCCATATTATTTTAATTTTTTTACAGCTTAAAATCGAAATTTTTCATTCACATTTTATAAAAAGTCATCAAAATATCTTGAGTTAATTTCGATGGCTTATCTTAAACGAAACAGAACAAACTCGCTTCAATACATGATTTTTTCTTGGAAAAGGGAGTATTCGACGTTTCCCCTAGCGCTAGAGATTGCTCTCTGAAAAGGATGCGACTCAATGACCAATGAGGTGCTCGGATTTCACCTGACTGTGATTTTGGGTAAGAGGAGTTCTAATTTTGGGAAGAGACTCAAGGGTGAAAGGTTCCATTCTTCCATTGGTTGACAAGAAAAAAGAATCCCACGATTACTTCTCAAGGTTACAAGTCCTGATAATTGAGCAGTGGAAGACATTTCTTCGTGACAAATCAGAGGGCACATAGCATTTCACCACCAAAACAAATCGCCAAGTGTCACTTGAGATTATTTCAAGTATTAAGTTGCAATCATATTAAATTTTCTTTGCGACATGTAAGGAATTTTAATTTATTTCTCATATAAAGTGATTCACGGAAAACAATGATATGGTATTTTTAAAAATATCCCTTTTTTCCCTGAAAAAAATTGATAAAACTGACTTTCTTTTAAAAAAGTAATCAACTTAAATATTTTAGACTTATTATTTTATAACTTATTTTTAAATTACACATTACTTATATTTTTCTTTGTATATACAGGTGTATGTAAATTTAACCTTAAAAAAAAAAAAAAAACATATCCCATATTTTAAAAGTATAAAATTGATATTTATACGAAAAGTAAAATTAATAGTTTTTGATTTATAGCTTTGCACCAGGATGACAGAAGCTTAGGGGATTAGACCCCCCCCCCCCACGAAATAATATCCTGGCTACGCAACTACATTTAATTACCTATGTGTTTTGACTGTAGTTATGTGTGCAAAGCAACAGTAAACTCAAGCACCCCCCCTCCCCTTTTTTGATACCTGATGTGTGTTTTTTTTTAAATAATAAATAGATAGAAAACAATTAATAAAAATACGCAGTCAAATTTTATGTATATTTTCTCATGGCACTTTGTGTGTGTAAATATAAATAATTAAATGGCCAAACTAGTACTCAAATAATCAAAATTGTCAGAAAGGGATTTAGATCATCTAGATTCTACCTTGCCTGTGTGGCAATTTGCAAAATTAATATCTATTTATTATTACTGCGAAATAACAAACAGGTAAAAAAAAAAAAAAAAAATCTAAAAATAAAGTGTTTCATAGATAGTGAATGAAAAAGGTCAAAGGTTAATAAATTATAGTTCACACTTGTGGTGAAATATAATGAAAAAATAAATTAAATAATAATAACAGATTATTATTATTATTTTTTTTTTTTTTTTACACACCCAAAGAAAAAAAAAAGTTGGAACCAAAAACAATAATATCTGAGCAATAACTACCAAAAACTATAAGAAGTTTTTATAATGTATTTTGTTGCATTAAATATTTCTAGTTAATGATTGCTTGGACTTAACTGCCTTTAACTTAGTTTTTAAATATTTAGGGTGGTAATAGTGAAGGGTCAATTTATAATAATTTTTTATATAAAAATAATTTATGTTTTTGACTGAGTTTTCAAATAATATATATATATAATATATATATTGTTTTGAAAAGTAGTTTATTAGAATTAAAAAAAAAAAACATTTTTTAGCAAATTTTAATAAAAAGTATTTAATAATTAACTATTACAAGTTGATTTAAATAATTAATTACTCATTAAATTAATAATATTATTAATATAAATTCATAAATTAATAAAATTTTTCTTTCAAATAAAATAAACTCAATATAGTTATGTATTCATTAAAAATTTTTAATAATAACAAATAAAAAAACTTTAGCAAATTTTAATAAAAAGTATTTAACAATTAACTATTACAAATTGATTTAAATAATTAATTACTGATTAAGTTAATAATATTATTAATATAAATTCAAAAATTAATAAAATTTTACTTTCAAATAAAATAAACTGAATATAGTTATGTATTCAGATATATTGTTAAATATTATAACATAAAAATAAAAATATTTTATATAAGTGTAAGAAATAACATTATATTTTCAAAAATATTCATTTTAAGGAATTGAAATAAATAGCTTATAAGTAATATGAGTTTTAAAAATTAATTTCATTAACAGTATTTCATACATAAAAAAAAAATTACAAAGCATTTGATAATAAATTAATAAAGTTTTTCTGCATGAAAAATACTAATTAATTTTAAAAGAAAACTTTGATAAATTAAAATTAATTTATTAATTAATTAATTTAAAACAAAATTTTATTTTATTTAATAACAATTAAAACTTAATTTAATAAAAATTTTAGTTAATTATCTAATTGACAATTAAAAAAATTGGAAATGAACGGATAATAAAAGTCGATAAATCTTTATTAACTAACTTAATAAAAATCGAAACAAAACACAAATAAAAAATATAAAAGTAGCAGGGAGGATAGAACCTGCCTACTTAAGTTTGCTAGACGAACGCTTTGACCACTGTACAAGATCGTCCAAAAAAAAAAAAAAAAACTCTTACCAAAATAGAATGAATTAACTAGGTAACTAGGTACGATATTTCTCAAAGTGCTTGCATTTCATCGCCAAATCATCCATGGGAAGCAAGCCAAGACCGGTTTCTCATCAACCAATGAGAGAATGGAACCTTTCACTCTTGAGTCGCTTCCTGATTTTGGACCTCCATTTTAGAATTTCGCTGACTGGCGTCATGTTTTGTTTATTTCCTTGCCACTGTGCACTGTTGTTTTTTGTTTTATTATTAATCGTTATTGATATTTTTTTTTCTTTCTTTTACACTATGAATGATCAGTGTTACGAAAAACTGCCGTTTTCAGGGCGAACTTCTCTTGATAATCGGTCAGAACAGATTGATAACAATTTGTTTACAGCACATAGTTTGCCATCTGAAATTTACCAAGCTGCTTGTAGCAGTAATATGACCAATTTATCATTTTCTGAGGATCTGATTAAACAGATCGATGACAATTCATCAGATAATGTACAAATTTCTAAAGTTGTCTGTGGCAGTAATTTTACCTGTCTGGTATGTAATAAGGTCTTTTCTCAAAAAAGTAATTTATAAATTACAGTCTATAATTTATAAACTACAGTGTACAGTTAATTACACATAAGATCTTTTGATGAAGTACTATACACATGAAATCTTTTCATCTTGATTTTTCACCTCCTAACAGTCTGTCAGAACGGAATGATATTATTTGTCAGATGTGTAATAAAGTTGTTTCTAGTAAAAGTAATTTAACCAATACATGAAATGTGTTCACCTCACTCTGATTTTTCTAGTGCACATTTTACAGTAGACTCCTTCAAATCCGCACATATTCGCAGATGTATGCAATGAAACTTTCAGTTCAGATGTAGGGACAAAATTGTAGACTTTTTAATTTTTATATCATTCTGTAGGTATTAATGTGTAATTCTTGTTAATTGAACTCGTGCTTTTTTATGAAGAAGGTATAAAATAATTTCTGGAAAAAAAAATCAAGATATTGCAGGGAACAGATGTATTATAATCCCGCATCCGCCATCTTGGATTTTTTTCTTGACGTGAATTAAAAATTATTTTTTAATTAATAGTTATAATTATTATATTCCAGTTTTTTCAATATTATATTAATCTATCAACAATATTTAACCATTGGCGACAGTTATTACTTGGCGAAAAAAGGAGTTTCCATGCAAGAAAATAATCTAAGATGGCGGATGCGGGATTATAATACATCTGTTTCTATTGCAGATATTGCTCGTAATCACAACCTTTTTACCAAATTCATTATAATATGTATTAATTAAGCTTTTTTAGTTATTAAGCTCGGCTAAATCTGAAATAAAATTTTCTTATTTTATGATTCTGATGCGAATTAGTAGGGTGCATTATGAGGCAAATTTTATTAAATAATTCAAGATAAAAGTATCTCATCTTTATTGTGCATATTTAATTATATATAATTATTTATTTGATCTTTACTTTTAATAATTTCCTCATTTTTATAATTATCTTAATTTTTATTATTTTAACTTATTACTTTACTTAATTATTTTAACGTTTTACTATATTGTAAGCATTCATTATAATTTCGATTGCATTATTACATTGAAATTACTGTTTGAAAAATGTAAACAAAGCAATGACCAGAAATCCGCAAAATTCTAAAATCTGCACAACCTCTGGTCCCAAGCTGTGTAGATTTGAGGGTGTCTACTGTACAAGAGAGGAAAGTTTAATATAGAATAGAACTTACAAGGAAGGTCTCCTTACTGGGCATACTCAGAATATTTTGAAAAAAATACCAATTAAACTACTTATGTATGTCATAAAGGATCAGTCAAATTTAGCGGCGGAATTACAGTAGAAAGTCTGTAAAAAAATAAAATACTTTCGAGTATTTGGCGCGAAAAGACGAAAGCGTCACACGATTTGGCGAGCAGTACTTTTCCTCGCCTAAAAAAAACGATTTTATTGCAGCTGAAAATTGTTTATTAATTGATTTTTAGAATGCGTGTAAAAAAAATATTTAATGAATTTAAGCATAAACAATGAGAGAGTTTAATAAATACATTTTTTTCGTATTACATATTTATGTTGCTTGTTATTTAATTTTATTACTTTAAAAACAATTTCATGCATAAAAATACTTTCATATATTTAAGCGTATTCCAAAATAAAGGCAAGATTCATTTACCAGTTATTCATTTCAATATCAAAGAATTCGTCGCTTCCATAGCAACAAAACTGAATCGACAGTGCTCAATTGGACTTAATTTTGAGATATTGAAACAAATTTTTTTTTGTTTTAATTAATAAAATTTGATAGTTAACTTTCATTAACTTTGATAGTAACTTTCATTATAAACATATATATATATGTACATGACAAAATTATAGTTAAACCAAACTAAAATTGACAAAACTAAAGTTATTTACATTAAATTTATTTAAACAAGTTCAATATGAAACATTTTTATCTTAAAGAGTATTCGACATAAAAAAGCATTTTTCGAAATTTCATTTCATTGCCAACCGATGATAAATCGCCAAATAAACGAAATTTTCATTATTTTTTTACAAACGTTCTATGGAGGTTCCGCCAAAATTTTTTTTATAAACATATATATCCACATGAGAAGAACTATCGGTAATTTTTCCAGATTTTCCTGAATATGCCCGTATGGAGACCTTCCTTGTTAGTACCATGTTTACATCACAGTAATTTTGAAAGTTGCAAAATATAGCTAACTAGTAAAAAAAAAAACTGAAGTTTTCGGCATATCTCTATAGTTTGCAGTTTTCGAAGACTACCTAAAAAATAACTCAGCAGTGGTGAGTAAAATGATGCATTTCCCCACCCCTGTCTATGAAGCATTGCAGAATCAACCGTCTGGATGGCCGCTGTAATTCAACTTTGAAAACATTTTTTACCAATCTCCAATTCATGACACTGATGAACTGAAAAGTTGAATTATAGCAGCCACCCAAACTGTTGATTCTGCAATGCTTCATAGAACGTGGTTAAATCTCGTATAGATTCGATGTGCTGTGTGCAACTAATTGTGCACAATTAACTTATACATAAAATAATACGCATTAAAAATTAAAACATATTTAAGTAATGTTTTATTGATTTTGCATAGCTGATAACTTTTATGCTTTTCCCAACTTTGATCAGAAAACTTTTTATTTCTTTTAACGCAACACCCTGTATTTTTAATTGAATAAGAGGATTTTGATTCTGGTTTCTTGTACAGAAAATATCTTAATCGCATTATCTCCCTTGAAAGTTTGTGCCAAAATTTTAGGAACATCATGCATATTTCCAATCTCTGAAAATAATAATCACTCATCTTAATATCCTCTGGTGCATTTAAAAATTTCCTTTCTCAGTTTGAATAGGTATTTATCTTGAATATATAATGCTTTGAATATATATCTTTTTTACTCCTTTCATGACAAGTAGCATATGACTGTAAAAATTTCCTTCAAAATTAATCTGTAATTTAAAAATATTTATTTTGGAAAATAAAAATTTATTTATTTATTTTAATTTAGAGAAGAAATCATGAAGTTAAAATTTTTATTACCAATTTTATAAAAGTTTTCACCATAATCATAAGTTCATATTTCTCTGAAATAACTAGTAAATCTGCAGATCAGGTGCCTCAATGTCAGCTCTACTAATCTCTGTTTATTAATCTCACTTTGAATAATATACTACAGTACACTCCCTAAAATACGCACACCATTGCAGATGTAAACAATAGCAATGAAACTTACAGTTAACATGTAGGGAAAAAATTCACGATTTTAAGAATGTCCTATGATTCTGTATGCACTTTAATATGTAATTCTGATTAATAAGATTGAACTTGTGTGTTCCCATGAAGGAAGTATAAATTTACTTTCAAATAAAATTCAAGATGCACTGATATAAATGGTTTTATGATCATGATTTTTTTTATGAAATACATTTATGTATTAACCAAACTTTTTAGGTTATTAAATCTGGCTAAACATATAGTAAAATATTAGTGTACCTATATAAGGCAACTTTCATTGAAAATTTATATCGATTTAAGTTCAGAATCCAAAAATCTCTATGGTGCAGCTCCCAGCAAAAAAAACAAAAAAAAGTTCTTAATTTTAAAAGTGCTGCTTTGACACATATTTAAATTCATTTTTGTTTAAAAACACATAAAATTGGCAAGTGTTGTTATTCAGAAACTATGTAATCGGAAAATAGTTTGAATTTTAGATATAAGAGAAAAATATCTTTCAGAAAGTCATGTTGAAGTGGAGGTTTTGAAGTGAAAATTTAATCAAAAAATGGAAAACTCAATTTGATTCCAAATCGTAAAATATTAGTGTACGTCTATATAAGGCAACTTTCATTGAAAAATTCAATAAAAGTTTATATCGATTTAAGTTCAGAATAAATCAGCTTGCCAATTTTATATATCTTTACATTTAAAAATTATTAAATTATGTCAGAAAGTTTTGTGTTTTTTCAGTAGGACATTTGAAAACAGTCTTAAGCAAGGCTGGAAATACAATTAGGAAAAAAATTCCTTATTTTGCATTAGATAAGTTTGTTGTTTGTGTACGGCACCATTATCTATGAGCAATAAATATTTGTCTTTTCACTTGTTTTGCACAGTAATTTGGTTTTGTGAATTTCTCAATGACTGAACAAAAAAAAATGTGAAAATCATTCATTTGCTGCATAAATAAAAGTACCCTTTTATGAATTTAAATATTTTTTTTTCTTTTAGAAAAAATGAATATAGCAATAATCATGTTCAACCACCCTCAACGCACATACAGTATGGCCACAAGCACATACAGTATGGCCAAACAGGACTCTACATGATTGACCAAGACTACGGAGATGAGGGGTGGATCGAACTTTTGAAAGGCGATATCATGATCCATAAAATTGAAAAAATTATGATTCAACAAAATTTTATGGACGAAGACGTTGTAAACAATGTATATCATGAACTAAAGATAAAATGAAACCCGTGATTTCAGTGACAGACGGTGCAGGTGACTGCAAATGGTGCAAATCAGTATGTTGCACCAAATTCCTATTAAGTTACTTGTTGTGTCCTTATTTGAATGTGATGTGGGTACCAGTATCGTGTAAAAAACTTAATTCAATTCATGGTGCACCATACAGAATGTGGTACAACATACAGATTCACATTTTCAGACTAATTTGTATATAATTAGAAATAATGTAATATAATACTCATGAAATGCAATAAAAATTGTATTTTATGCCACGTTTTTTTCCCTTTCTTCTTATTGACAGCAGGTAAACATTGAAAAAAAAATTGACAACACGATAATTATAAAATTTAACATATTTTCATAGATCGGTTTCAACTGAAGAACTTTTCATAAACTGTGTGGAATATATTTTTTTTTCTGCTGATACATATGTTTATTTTCCAGATCTTCTTCAAAAACAGATTTATTTTATTTAAATAAAGTACATAAAGATTTCATTTATGACGTAAGTTTTAATTTATTTTTGTTCGGAAATGCATGAAACTAGCAGGTGTTGTTTTTCAGAAACTATGTAACTGCGCTTTCTTTCTTTCTTTCTTTCTTTTCTTTTTTTTTTTTTTTTTGAAAATGCAATAGGTCTTTTAGAAAATAGTGTCAAAGTGGGCATTTTGAACCAAATATGAAAGAAGAATAACCACCCAAGAAAGATTCAGAAACATCTTTGTCATGTGATCAAAATCACTTATTACTCAACTAGCCGCCTCTGGCGACCAGTTTGGTCTCCCTTAAATGTATGCTAAGCATTGCATCATGTTACTTTCATCCTCAAACTAATTCACTTTTTCAATCCTTCCCTGCGAGTCCAAAGAGAAATCAAGAATTCTTTGCGCACTTAATAACATTTCATACATTTTTTGTTATTATGCTTATTTAGTCTTTTATGACGAATACCTCTTAATTTCCGTAGCTGTAAAAATGAGTGAAATTTCAAGTGTTTGAACTGAGATTTGTTCATAAATTATCTAAATTAAACTTATTTTACTTAAACATGCCGTTACTTCAATGTTATTTTTTAGTATTAATAAATTTATTTAAATTATGAAAATCATGCATTTATAATTTTTTTTTCACTACTTAGTAACTAAATAAGGAATATATATACTTTTGTTTTTATAGATTTGATTTCTGAGTTCATAAATATGATATTAAAGTAACGTAACTAAGAGAAATAGCAAAATAAAATCCTCGTGAATGCTAGCCATTAGCGCCGCCAATTTACATACTATGACGTCATAAGAATATTGTCCATTCATTGTTTGAGAACCTGCTTTCCGAATGATTACCTCCATAGCCTAATATTTTCTACCGTTTATAGTGAATGAATCTCTTGTGTTTGTTTACTTTATGAAATGAAATAGAAAGCTGTATTTCAATTGAAAATATCTTGGAATATGTATTTATTTGAATGTAAATTAGAAACAATACTTTGATGTTGAAATGAAATATTTTAGTTTATGTTATTATTATTACGATTAATTGCTTATTTAAGTATTTTTCTATTACAGGGGCCTTGGTTTCTTTTTTTAAAAACTATGAAAATATAAGTATGTAAGCTATAAATATAAGCTATGAAAATAAAACTGGTGAAATTGTATTTTTATTTATATGTATTTATTTGCATATAAACATTTTATTTACACATGTATATACAATATTTGGGTACAGATGTCACATTCGCCCCATATTGGCGCGATTTTTTTCGGTTGCCAATTTGGCGAAAACATCAACAGCATAAACAACATAATGCGGGTTACCACATCAAGCACTTTGGCGCAAGTTAAGTACCTGTTGCCTATATGATATTGGCGACAGAAAAAAATCGCGCCAATATGGGGCGAATATGACCGAATATTCCCAATATTTGTTTAGATACCAATTACTTCTATTTTTATATAAAAATAGATTATTGGCTTCTTTAGATTGGCACAGATGTCATATTCGCCCCATATTGGTGCGATTTTATTCTGACGCCAATATCATATAGGCAACAGGTACTTAACTTGCGCCAAAATGTCATTATTTTGCTTGATGTGGTAACCCGGATTATGTTGTTTATGCTGTTGATGTTTTCGCCAAATTGGCAACCGAAAAAAATCACGCCAATATGGGGCGAATATGACATCTATGCCTTTAGATTAAATAAATTGTATACATATGGAAAAAATTGCTTATGTATATGAAATAGGATTTAGATTGCCGGAAAATACAATGCCAATTTTTTTTTTCTCGCCAAGAACCTATGCTGGAAAAATATCTATTTATTTATTTATTGTATTTTAAATGTGGTAAATGAAAGATGCGTATTTTAAATGAAAGTTATGTATTTTAAATGAAATGAGCGATATATTTATATTTTAATGAAATGATGGCGATGGAAGAATATTTGTCGATTTATCATCTGCGCCGGACTAATGGCCGTTTGGCATATAAAAGTGAAGCGGTCAGCCCGGAACTATTGATGACAGTCACATGACTTCGGCTATTATTACATAGATAGGTAATTGATTGATCAAAAAAAAGGAAAACACAGTTCGATTCCAAATCGCTTCCATGGTCAGGCTTTCCAGTTTATATCATTCTGTTAAAAAATGAATTTGTAAATGTGCCAAAACGTTTTGCGCTTGTTGAGAACAGCCTTAAGAGAAGTTTTCATTTGAAACATTATTTCTTTAATATTATATTCATTTTGAATAAACTGCTATTGATACATTGCAAATAAGGAGTCTCTGGCTTTTATACACATCACTATTATCTTAAAGAAAATGTTGTTTTTCTTTTAAATCATCCAAACTAATTTAATACTAATTTATTATTATTATTTAATACTAATATTAATACTTTAATATCAGTTAAAAATCTTTAATTTTTTACACCCATGGCTGGTATCGAAAAAGCTGGAAACTTGGCAGCTGTGCAAATACATTAATACTATTCATGTATCAGAAATTTATGATACTCACTACCATGGAGCATAGAAGAAGATAACATTTTTCATTTTTTACAAAAGAATACATTTTAAAACTTTGAATGTTTATTCTGATACATAAAGGTTTGGACTGGGCTAAAAACATGTACATCTTTTGGAATTTAGTAACACAATTACATAGCTGACACTTTTTTTCCTATCACTAATTTTTAAGCAATAACTTGTCTGAGTAAAGCTTTACAGTACATTTATAGGTCATTTTAAAAATAAAGGTCCATTATGAGATTTTCTTTTCTCTAAAAATGAAATAAAAAGACCTTTGAGAGGATTGTATACATCTTCAAGAATAGAAATGCCAACTTTTACTCTTTTCCTGTATTTGATCAGAAAACTTTTTACTTATTTAATCCTATGTGTTTTGATGATTAAATAAGATCTGTTAAAATATAATGGTATAAAAAAAAGCGTAAAACTTGGTAGCTAAGAGAATAAAACATTAGCAGCACACTGTTTTAAAAATATTATTTACTACACTTAGAAATGTAGGCACGTCGAATGAAAAGTGTCTCCTGTATTATCATATTTTAAATAATCTTCCCATTTTGTCTTATTTATGACAGTAAAAGAGTAATTTTAACATTTTTTTTTTTTTTTTTTTTTTTTTCACTGCTACATTTTTTTTTGTTTATGTATATGGGGGTGAGACTCCATACATAACTCACAACTCACTTTTAGGACGAACACTGACATTTATTGAGACGGATACACAAACAAAAAATACAGATATAAACACTCTTCTCGTTCTTTAATTAGCTTAAAGTCTATAATTCAGGACGTCGTTGAATATTTCTCAGATTTTCTTACGTCGTGTAAATATTCAATCTTATTTCACCGTAATATGTTCTGTTCTTTTTTAACAAAACCCTGCGTCGTAAAAACTCATTTCGTTCTCTTTACTTCTTCTGCATTTCCACTTCACACAGCTTCGTTAAGGCTCGTTTCCTTTTTAATCTCGAAGCGGAAAATACGGGGACACACAGTCTAATGCAGGTGTTGCTTGCGAAATCTCCACAAGCGGCCGTCCTGACATCTGGAGCTGCCGCAGCGACATGTGGTAAAATAGAATCTGAAAAACAAAAAACAAAAACCAGTAACTGTTCTTAGGGGAAAAGAGAAAAAGAAAAATTAATCTGCACATCATAGTTGAAGTAGCGTAACATCGTATTTTTTTTTTAAGTTTCAGTTTTCGTCAGGCCAAGGTTTCATGTATTCAGCACAGGAGCTAGTATTTATCGGTCCTTCAGTTGATGAGATTTTCGTTACGTCGTAGGTGTCATTAGACTTCACTTTGATTACTTTATACGGACCTAAGAATTTAGATTTCAACTTTAAACCTGGTCCTTGCTGGGTTCTCTTAATTGCTACAAGGTCACCAAGCTTGTACTTACGGGTTACGTCGTAAATTATAGTGCTTGCGGTTTTCTTGTTGAATTTCCAGAATATTCTTCTTGGCTTCTTTACGGAGCCCTTCTCTGTCTTTCATAAATTGTTCTTCGACTGCACTGTTTAAGAGGTCAATAATTTGTACATCTTCTTTCTGTTTCATTTTTGTACCAAATAATATTTCAAACGGTGTTCTCTTAATGCTTCTTTGGTAAGTTGAATTAATGACTTGTTGAACTTTAGGAACATGTTTAAACCATTTGGTCGGTTCGTCTTTGGACATTTTAGAGATTACAGAAATTATGGTGGAATTAAGTCGCTCTACTTGACCATTGGCACGGGGAAGGCCAGTTGTAACTGTCTCGTGCTTTATATTTTCATCTTGACAATAATCAGCAAATTCTTTGCTTGTAAATGCAGGACCTTTATCGCTAATGATAATGGAAGGATTGCCAAAAGTATGACTTTGTTGTCGTAGTTTTGATATAACTTCGGTAGCAGAAGTACTTTTGCATGGATACAACCAGACGAATTTAGTAAATGCGTCTATTAAAGACAAAATATGTTTATAATTTTTGTTGGTTGTTTCAAGAGGGCCTAAATGATCAATGTGGTAGGTTTGGAGAGGAGTCTCTTCTTTAGGTACGGGATGTAATTCACCTTCTTGTTTGCCACGTTTGCGATTATACAAAAGGCATGTTACACAATTTGCTATAATTTTATCAATTTTATTTGACATATTAGGGATGAGAAATTCTTCGTTAAGGAGTTTTTCACAGCGTTTACGGGCAAAATGTCCTTTGTCATGAACGTGTTTAATGACATTTAGCTGCATTTCATCCGGCACAACTATCAGATCGATACCTGTATGATTTTTATAGAAAACGTTATTTTTAAAGAAATAGTTGTCATATGGCTTTGTTTTCAAAATTTCTTTGATGGCCTGTATATGTTCGTCAGTGTTCTGTGATTGTATGATTTTGGTAGTAAAACTATCTTGAATGACCATACATATTGGATTTCTACTTAAAGCGTCGACATGGCGCATGCGTGTACCTTGTCTGTGTTCGATTGTATAGTTATAGTCAGCTAACATTAAAGCCCATCGAGCAATCTTGGTGCAAAGATCTTTTTTATTCATAGTAAGGGCGAATGCGTTGCAATCTGTGACTATCTTGAAAGGAATACCTAGAATGTAAACGCGAAATTTTTTAAGGGCTTCTATGACAGCTAAAACTTCTAATTCATAACTCGAATATTTACGTTCGGCATCTGTGGTTTTTTTGCTCATAAAATAGACAGGGTGAAATTGATTGTCAATAGAAGACTTTTGAAGGAGGACTGCTCCGTAACCGTCAATAGATGCATCACAGTGAACTTCTGTTTCGTTACTAGGGTTATAAATGCTTAAAACAGGACCTGAAGAAAGGATGTGTTTCAGCTGATTAAATGCATTTCGTTGCTGGTCGCCAAAGTGAAATTTAGTGTCCTTTCTAAGAAGATCTGTTAAAGGCTTGGCTATTAAAGAGTAATCTTGAATGAATTTACGAAAATATGAAGTTAATCCGACAAATGAATGTACATCTTTTATACTTTTAGGTTCTGGGAAATTAAGGACAGCTTTAGTTTTTAAGGGGGATTGGTGCAGTTGACCATTTTTAATGTGGTAACCCAAAAAATCAGTTTCTCGTTGTAGAAAGTGGCATTTTTTGAGATTCAGTTCTAAACCATATTCGGATGCAGTTGTAAGGACGCGTTGTAATTTCTGGAGTCCTTCGACTTAGTTTTCAGCTGGTATTATGAAGTCATCCATATAGACAATAAGTACTTTTTCATTAATGAGGTCTCGAAAAACGTTATAAATATATCTTTGAAACACTAACGGTGCATCGCTAAGGCCATAATTCATATATAAGAATTCAAATTGACCAGAATGTGTTACGAAAGAAGTATATTTTCTACTATTTTCTTCTACTTCGACATGAAAAAAAGCATTTTTAAGGTCAAGAGTAGTAAATACTTTTGCAGAATGCAACTGATCAATAATGTCATCAATTACTGGGAGGGGAAAACGTTGTTTATGTGTTTTAGAATTTAACTTCCTATAGTCAACACACAATCTATATGAACCATCTTTCTTTTTTACTAGGACAATAGGTGATGAAAAATTACTAGTGCTTTTACGAATAATTCCTTTTTCGAGCCACTCAGAAATTTGTTTTTCGACGAAGTTTTTCTCTATTTGCGCCAAGCGCCTGGGAGGACAAGTAACAGGTTCTTCGTTTTCCAGATGAATTGATAATTTAACATCAGTTGTCTTTATTTTTTTAGGAGAATAATTTTGAATAAGTTCTGAAATTTTTGAACGTATTGTTTCATCGGTAATATGAGATAAATCAAGATTAAGATCGTCTAACACATGAGCAATATTAATCAAAAAATTATTGGACGTATCGTCATTTTTCTCGATTTTTTGCATCGAAATATTATTTCCAGAAATTGTTAAAATACTTTGTTGAATGATATCTGTACCAATAATAAGATCAAAAGATATGGAATAATCTGGGACTACATAAACATTAGTTGTATAATTAAAATCATCTATCATAATGTTCGTAGAGAAAAAACCTAGGGGTTTGATTATAGTATTTCCTAATCCAGTTAATGTGATAGTTGAATGTTCAAGGTTCGAAATTGTAGGGAGTTTGCGATAAATACTTTCCTTTAGTAAACTTCTTTCACTACCTGTGTCTACCAATGATGTAACATTTACAGACGAAATAATGACTTGTTTGGTCATGAAAGTGTTCGACGTGACAGTGGAAACATTGGAGGGTTCTGACTTAACTCTAGGCCTCCTTGGTTGATCACATTGAGTCGATTTATGGCCAAAATTCGAACAATTAAAACAACGAGGGCCTTTATCTTTATGTCTGCATTGGCTACTTTTATGATTCGACAAACCACAATTAAAGCAAAAAAGATCAGATTTTGGTCGAAAGGATTTCTCTTTCACTGGCATTTCAGGTTTGACTTTACGAAATTTAGTGTTCTCAAAGTCATGTCGAATTTTGTCATAAATTTTGAGCTTTTGCTTGAATTCTACAATGGATTGGCATCCATATAACATTGATTTTCTGAAAACGGGGTCGGGTATGCCGTTTATGATGTATTGCATTAATGCGGAATCCTCGATTTTACTACGCGAGCATATTTGTTTCATGATAAGAAAATATTCTTCTATTGATTCATTTTCTTGCAATTTTCGTTTATTTAATATATCATGTAACTCGGCAGAATTATAAGTGGTGCTAAATTCTGATATTAAGAGTTGTTTAAGTTTGTCATATGAATTGATATGAAATTCTGTTTGTGCTAATAACTGGGCTTTTCCTCGTAATGATCTTTTACAAAATATGAATTTATGAAAGTCAGATAAATTAAACATATTAGTAACATCCTCAAAATTATTAAACCATACGTTTATATCACTAAAAGAACTACCACCGAAAGGAGGTATTACACTTTCAATATCAGTAAAATTCATAGACGATGGCATAAAACTTTGAACTGGAAATTGCTGTTGTTTGTCAAAATTTGATAATTGAGTGTTATTACTTGAAGTCATATTATTTGAAGGCAGTTCGGGTTCCGAGTCGGTGTCACTTTCATTTTGTATAATATTATTTTGTAGTAAGGTCAAGTCTGAAAGGTATGTCACTAATCGGGTTGCGAGATCGTTTAAATATCCCTCATTATCAATACAAAGTAGATTGCACACTGTAATCAGATCATTTAATGAAAAATCAGTTTGAACTTTAGTTATTTTATTTTTGAATTCGGTGCTGTCGGTTTGAAAACCGAAACCAGTAAAATCACGTATTCTCTTTCTATTAGAGCGATCACCGTCAGCATCAAATAGGAATTTATGCAGCAATTTAATTTTATGCGTTCGTTCGTTTTTAAATGCAACTTCCAGTTCTGGTATTTCAACTAACTTCATAATCAAAATAATAATAATGAACTCACCGTTAGAATAATATCCGGCTTGAATATGTAGGATGAATAACTCTAATTAATCATATTGGTGGGTTAACTGTCACTTCTGACGCCAATTTATGGGGGTGAGACTCCATACATAACTCACAACTCACTTTTAGGACGAACACTGACATTTATTGAGACGGATACACAAACAAAAAATACAGATATAAACACTCTTCTCGTTCTTTAATTAGCTTAAAGTCTATAATTCAGGACGTCGTTGAATATTTCTCAGATTTTCTTACGTCGTGTAAATATTCAATCTTATTTCACCGTAATATGTTCTGTTCTTTTTTAACAAAACCCTGCGTCGTAAAAACTCATTTCGTTCTCTTTACTTCTTCTGCATTTCCACTTCACACAGCTTCGTTAAGGCTCGTTTCCTTTTTAATCTCGAAGCGGAAAATACGGGGACACACAGTCTAATGCAGGTGTTGCTTGCGAAATCTCCACATGTATATATTTTCTCACAAAATGGATATATTATCATAGCTGCCAACTTTGACACTTTTTCTTACCACTGAAATTTAAAAGAAAATTTTGACTTATTTAATTGCAGATTTCACAGATTAAATAAGGGAAAATGTTCTATTAAATTTTAGTGATAAGAAAAAAGCATAAAAGTTGACAGCTATGATATTATGTCCCCTGTGTTACTTTTTTAGTATTATCACAATATAAAATTTTATATAAAGAACCTGGCCCCATTATGGTTACACTAAGGTTTGATTGCTTTTTTCACTATGTTAATATTATTTTTTCCGTAAACTATTTATGCTGTTGCTTAGAGGGATTAATGTGGTAAATAAAAGAAAAGACTTTATACTTATAATTATACTATTAAGAATTATATAAGCTGAAATGTAAAATGTGTCATATGGGATGTATTGGGGACACTCCGTTCTCAATATGGCCCACTTTGTAAATTTTTAGAAAATTGCAAATTATTATATGTTATATACATATATATTTATATATACATATCATGTATATAATAATTGCAATTTTTTAAAAGCCAGGAAAATCACAAAAAATTAAAAAATTAAAAAAAAAATATGTATATAATATTTATTTTTACTAAAAATTTTATTAATTGACGAACAGAAGTGAAACAAAATTATGTTAGTAAAAAATATATATACGCTTGAAGTCATTAAAAACATATAGTCCACCCTGGCCATAATGGGAACCTCCTCAATTTTTTTATTTTGCCCCCCCCCCCCCCCAAAAAAAAAAACGGATATATTACTTTATTATGGATATAAATGATAAAACTTTTGATAGCATCTTAAGTAGATTAACAGTGTTATTATATTCATTTTTAGTTTGTATTAAATGCTAACAAATATTAGTATTAATAATACGAAATATTCCTTACCTTTAAGAAATAATAACACAACTTTTTTTGGCTGTAAATTTCACTCCCCCTGCCAGTAGCGTCGCCCATGTGATACAAATTCGCCTTTATTGTTTTTTCCACTTTCTATCATCCTGGGGGTCGAATATATACTGACATCTATTGAATGAAAAAGAAAGAAAATGAAACATACGTTGTGGGGCATACTGGGAACCGGGCCATAATGGACCCAGGTACCTTAATTAGGTAAAAAGTATAGTAATATAATAAAATCTCAATCATACATATTAGTTATTGCGTAATTAACCCTTTGATTCTTAAGAATGTTTTTTTTTCCCTTTTTGTTAAGATTAAAAAAAAAAAGTAACACAGGGGGCACACGGTAACACCAAAGTAACAAAGTGCACACATGTTCAGCACTAAGAATTAAAAATGTTTAGAAAAGTGTTTATATATATATAGTAAAAGATTTTTATTACGCAAACCGAAAAATACAAGGTTTTGCATTATATAGATCATTTCATACACCATTAAAACTTACCTCGTAAACATAGCGAAATTGGTCTGGAGTATATCAATATACAGTACAAGATCTTTATTTTGCATTTCCCAGGACCAACAGTTGTGCAGATTATAAAATTTTGCTTAATACAAGTCATTTCATATATTGTGAAATTAACTTATAAGCATGATCAAAGTATACCTGTTGCAAAATCGTTATATTAGTTACTAGCAGACCCGCCCGGCACTGCCCGGGGTTTGTAAATAATAACCTTAAACAAAATTTAAGTTTATATGATTTTATATCTTTGGAAACTCTTTTAAATGAACCTAATTTCGGAGGCCCCATTGCCTTCCGCAGCGTCTAGTGTGTTCCTATCAAACTTCTTTCCGAACGAACCTGTAATCTAGATCCCCACTACATATGGCAGCATTTACCGGAAGTGCCCGTACGTGCCGGAGACAATCGAAAATTCGTGAGCCAAACCTCATAGGAATCAAGCCCATGGGGGAAAAAAAAATGCACCATTAATGTTAGAAAATGTCGGTACCTAAAGTCTAAGATAAAATTTCATAGTACAGAAAGTAGCTGAATTGTAATCTAAGTTGAAGGAAGCAAATCCCGTTGAAATTGGGCCCTTAAATCCGAAAAAATAATGCGCCACCAAGCGGTGGAAGGTGCCCCCTCACCTTGTAAATTTCATGAATTACTGTTAGAATTAACACAATATTTAATAAACGGATGAAATCCCTTATCTAAAGTTACCTTTAAAGTAACGCGATTTTTAATTTACGGCTGTAGTGAGTAGACGTAAGTTGATGCTGAAAAAGGAGATTAATGTTCGAAAAACGTGGTAGCTGAGGTATAAAGAAAGACAGGGCCCTGGGGGCCAGGGTCTTAACTGGAATTTAATTGGGTATAAGAAATTTTTTTAGGGGTTTTAAAGAAGCTGGAAGACGCTAAAACTATGTTAAAGAAAATTGCAATAGAATTGGATAGTTTTTAAAGGAGCTGTAACAAAAGCCCCAAGAAGACGATTAATATTCAAAATTGGCGGTGGCTGAATTCTGCAAATTTTTTTTGTCGTTCATGTAGTAGCTGGAGAACCTAAGAAGTTATTAGAAAAAAAAAAGAGTTCGTGAATCGGACCATTTTCAAGGGAGCTATAACAGGGGGCCCAACTGATAGTTGAGAGCAGGGTCCTAACATGAAAATGTTTTAGTTCTTAGAGTTTTAGATTTTCAATTAGTCAAAATTAATCATAGGGTATGAAATAATCATTAGAATAATATTTTAAAGAAATGCGCAAAAATGGGGTAAATGCTTAAAAAGGGGCCCAAGAACCCCAATAAAAATATGAGAGTGTTAGTCTAGGGTGAAGGGTCCAAGACTCAATTTTAAAATGCAATGAGAAGGTGAGAAAATTAGGGTGTAAAAAATGCATAGCACACAAAAAGTTCAAGGGGCCCCGGATCGGGCCCTAAAGGACCCTAAGGTGCCCCAGGATTTCAACTGGAATATATAAACTGGAGAATAAATAAATGGAAAAATGGTTCCAAAAATTGAAGATCGGATTAAGAGGAGCAATTTATTAATAATTTATGGTGCAAAAGCTTTAAGGGGCCTTGTACCGGGCCCCAAGGGGGAGGAACTTAAGTGGCATGTGGTTTGGTATAAATACACATTTTAGTAGCTTTTAGCGTAATCAGAGGACACTAGAACTATGGTAAAGAAAATTGCAAGGAATTCGGATCATTTTTAAAGAAGATACACCAAGGGCTCCAAGAAGACGATTTATATTCAAAATTGGTGGTAATTGAAGTCTAAAATATTTTTTTTTCGTTCATGTAATAGCTGGAGAACCTAAGATGTTGTTAGAAATAAAAGCTAGTTAATCGGACTATTTTTAAGGGAGTTATAATAGGGGGCCCAAAAGGGGCCGACTGATAGTTGAGAACAGGGCCCTAACATGAAAACATCTTAAAACCTTTTTACGCTATCGTTTTAGATTTTCTGTTAGTCAAGATTAAGCTTAGGGTATGAATTAATCATTAGAATATATAGAATATATTAGAATATTAGAATTAATATTTGAAAGAAATGTGCAAAAAATTGGGGAAATGCTTAAAAAAGGGCCCTAGGGGCCCAATAAAAATATGTGAGCGTTGGTCTAAGGAGAAGAGTTCAAGATTCAAGTTTAAAATTACGCACTGCGAAGGTGAGAAAATTAGAGTGTGAAAAACGCATGGCACACAAAAAATTTAAGGGGCCCTGGACCAGGCCCTACGGGACCCTAGACGGACCCATGGTCTTAACTGGAATGTAGAAACGAGATAATAACTAAATGGAGAAAGTATCCCAAAAATGAAGATCAGATAAAAAAGAAGCAATTTATTAACAATTTAGTACACTAAAACTTCAAGGGGCCCTGTACCGGGCCCCTTGAAAGGCTGCCAGGGTCTTAACTGAAATGTAGAAATGGGGTAGAAACTGAAAGAAGAATTCAACCCCAAAACGAAGAAGACCGGATAGAAAAGAGGCATGTTATTAACAAATTAGTGCACTAAAACTTCAAGGGGTCCTATACCGGGCCCCTTGCAAGGGTGCCAGGGTCTTAACTAAAATGTAGAAATGGGGCAGAAACTTAAAGGAGAATTCACCCCAAAGACGAAGAAGATCGGACAGAAAAGAGGCATGTTATTATCAGTTTAATGCACTAAAACTTCCAGGGGCCCTGTACCGGTCCCCTTGCAAGGGTGCCAGGGTCTTAACTGAAATGTAAGAAATAGGGTAGAAACTGAAAGGAGAATTCACCCCAAAGACGAAGAAGATCGGATACAAAAGAGGCATGTTATTAACAATTTAGTGCACAAAAACTTCGAGGGGCCCTGTACCGGCCCCTTGCAAGGGTGCCATGGTCTTAACTAAAATGTAGAAATGGGGCAGAAACTTAAAGGAGAATTCACCCCAAAGACGAAGAAGATCGGATAGAAAAGAGGCATGTTATTATCAATTTAATGCACTAAAACTTCCAGGGGCCCTGTACCGGTCCCCTTGCAAGGGTGCCAGGGTCTTAACTGAAATGTAAGAAATAGGGTAGAAACTGAAAGGAGAATTCACCCCAAAAACGAAGAAGATCGCATACAAAAGAGGCATGTTATTAACAATTTAGTGCACAAAAACTTCAAAGGGTCCTGTACAGGGTCCCTTGAAAGGGTGCTAGGGTCTTAACTGAAATGTAGAAATGGGGCAGAAACTGAAAGGAGAATTCACCCCAAAACTGTAAGGATTTACTACATACTCAGGAGTTTTATCTGCTTATATTATATTGTGCTTATGTATCATCTTAATTGTCACTTGAATAATGTTGTTGGATAAATTGATTTTTTTTTTCATTAAAAATTTCGCGTGCTCCTATTCATGCACCTCCTAAATCACATCGACTGTAATGTTAATTTCGACAGATAAATTCGAAAACAAAGGACTATATCCGAAACTTTCTTTGAAATAGATGTAAATTAACATTCGAGGATAAAGTGGTACTACGATTCTTGTATAGATGGCAGCACCAAAAAAGATTTCTAGAGTAGATAAAAAGTATTAAATTTTATGTCTAGATGGCAGCACTAAAAATAATATTCTTTGAAAAATTGATATATCTTCTGAACGAATAATACTTTTGTATACTTTTCTTCCTTTTAGAGTACAGAAGCGAATAATTATTAATTTATCTTCTGGATTTACAAATTCATATGTACATATGTAAATAAAATAAAGTAATTTTTTATGAGTACTACTTTTTACTACGAGAAAACATTCGTAAAAATTTCTCTCTCTCTCTCAAAAAAAAAAAAAACACCAAACAATCATAAATGTAATTAATATGTAAGTGAAAATAATTGTACGAAATCTCATAACTTTATCACCCATAGAAATTTAGATATATCAATCTGAATAGGACAAATATTTATTCAAAAAAACTGTGGAGCATCTGTAAGCTTCACCCCCCCCCGTCCCCCCTTCATCAACAACAAAAAGTAAAAACGCGATATTTTCAAGATTTCTGTGAGGTTAATTTCTGTCGCAGACTTGAATCCATTCTTTGTTGGTGAATGCATGAGATTGGCAAGTGATCTTATTCAGAAACTATGAAGTAGAATAGTTTTTAACATTTCACGATAAAGGCAGAGTATGCAGCAGCGTGCGAAGAGAAAACTGCGCCCGGGGTAAAGTTTCAATTTGGCAATTTGCTATTTTGAGAGTATATGTTTTTGTTACAAGCACAGACTCAGAAAAGGGAAGGTTAACAAAAGAGATTAAGACAAAGACCCAAAACAAGTTTAGAAAATAAACCTTATTCATAAATTGGTATTTCAATGAAGGGTGGGGGTGGGGTAAAAAAGACAATGCAATAACTTTGTAACGAAAAATGTACGTACTTCCACTAGGGGGGAAAATTCCCAATGTGTAAATATGCAATTTTTTTTTCTTTTTTACAAAACAGAAGAAAAAAAGAGGTTTGTACTATAAATTTGGCGCCTCCTCAATTTCCGCACCCGGGACGACTGCCCCCTTCACCCCCACTTCACACGGCCCTGTGAATATCTTTCCAAAAGAGCTGTCAAAGGTGACAATTTGAACGGAATTTCCGGACGCGAGAACCCAATTAACCCATTCGCTGCCAATGACCAGGGCCTGATTACCGCACACGCCAAGTAGGTCGCGCCCTTGGGCCTACTGCTGAGTGAGCCCAAATTTTATAAAATGATTTAGAAAAAGGAATTAAATTGCAGTTTCCTGCAATTATTTTCTCAAAAAGAAAAGCTATTTCGATTAACATGGCAACCGTATGATAATCTAATGATAACCCCTCAAAAATACTCCCAGAAAAAAAAAAATCTATCTACTGTTTTGGTGTGACGGGGGGGGGGGGCAAAAAAGTGCTGGGTCTTGGCCCCCCTACAACCTTAACCGAACTCTGCCAATAACGAGTATACTTGTAGCTTTAATATATTAATTACTTTGTCACCACTATTTTATAATGAAAAAAATTGCCTTATTTATCGGCAGAAATTTCGGTGTATTAGTAAAGCGAAATTTACCTTTCTGAATTTGTGGTAGCAAACGACTTTCAACAAGAAATTTGAAAATTCTTACTTCATAGTTTTGGCAGTGAACGTGTTAAGGACGACATGAAACGACATCAATAACTCAAGATATACGCCAGTTATCAAAAAATGAAAAAAAAAAAAAAAAAAAAAAAAGATTCCAAATTACTTTATTAGTAGACTCCATTAATAGAATTGGTATAATTCTACCAGCAGAATGGATTTAATGGAAAAACCCTCACTGGTGAAAGAGTCCCACTACGCCATTATCTGAAGAATTAAGAGAATGGACAATCTCAATCGATACCACCATTCGATTTGTCAGTTCTTTGCATAACGAAAATTTATTTGTTGCGTTCGGATTGTCAATAAAATAGAATATTCGAATAATAATAAACATAATTGTTTAGTTAATGCTCGTATTATATTATACGCAGTGGTGACATTCAAATAATTTAACAATTGGTTCGCTACCCGAATGATTTTTGAAGTACAAACATCAAAGAAAAATGAAGCGTCACACACAAAGTGTGAAACGCTTTCCATTACTATAAGACCATTGTTTAAAAAAACTTTGATCGTTTGGTACAGTGTAAAAAAATTATCAAACCTGTTTGCCTATAAAAGGATGTAATTTATTTAATAAATATTCGACAGTCGTGAAACCCTGATGAAGATTTCTATCAGAAAATGCATGAAAACAGTATAATATCGTAAGGATAACAGAGAAATAGGAGAAATTTAAGTTTAGGAATTAACTCAAGTTAATTTCTTGGTGCAATAGCTCTTGCACTCTTATGCAAAAACTGCATGAATACAAAATATATTTCGATTCTATATATTAAATTCAGTAATAATAGGATTCCATTTTAAATAGGACATCGTCATCATGGCAACCTAGAATCATTATCTATCATGGGATATCAATGAATGAATTACGAATTATAGAATTTAATAGAATAATCACCATGGCAATTTAGAATCATTACCTATCATAGGATATCATTGAATTAATTACGTATCATACGATTTTATAGAATGGAATTATTAATATCTTTTTAAGTTTTGACTCTATTATCATAAAATTTGAAAAGACTCGACAAAATTCTGCAACGACTCTATAGGTTAAATTTAAAACCATTCGGTTGGGTAGTTTTTGCGCTGTTATATTTATAAAGCTAATTATAGTATGAACGCCCCTCATTTGCTACGTTTGATGTACAATTTCCGACTTGTTTCCTCTTTACCTTAAAGCTCCTTGCCATTTTGCCCTAGCTATCATACCGTTAAAAAAAAAAAAAAAAAAAAAAAAAAAAAAAAAAAAAAAAAAAAAAAAAAAAAAAAAACCTCTTATAAAATCATTTTTTTTTACTGTATAGTCATTTTTCTCGGTCGGATTGGAATCGAGAAAATCGAGTTACTCGATCCGATGTAGGATTCTAGCATAAGAACATCCGCGTAAACTAGAGAACAACAAAAGTAGAAAAAAGAAAGACCTAAGTAGATTTTCCCATAATTTTGAAGTCATAAAGTTTAAGATGGTATTTAAGTTTAATAAAATATTATTTTCGAATTTCCGATAACATCCGAATTATATTACATTCGCATTGGACTATTTGAAGATTTAGTCACTGTAATGTTTGAATATTACTGTAATATGCCAAATATTTAAATATGTAGCTCTTTTAAATTTATAAATATCTATTCCCTTCTCTCTGTATATAACATATATTAGATTTAGGAAAATTAACAGAAGAAAAAGTGAATATAACGATTAACATGAAATTCTCTCAAACAAGTTCAAAGAAACTTTAAAGAACTTTAACAGATCACATGCAAAAACAATGACTTTTTCAGGCATCGAAAAGACAAATTTAAGTATACAGGTTCCCGCAAAAGATTAAACACGCTTTATTTTTTTACCTGTTGGGGATACTTAGGCAATGTAAATTAGAAAAGTGTTCAAAATAAGGTAGAAATGAAGTTTATGTTGATTGAATAGACCTGTCATTTATTTTCAGAAATTTACACTTTAAAAATTTTATACGGCCCCTTGAACCTGTAAGTGATATTCTGAAGCATCTTCTCCTGTCTCTTGAAAGTACAACAGCAAAAGTTTCATTCTTCTACGATCAAAACGCTTCTTACCATACTTTAAACAATTGTATTTTTCACAGGTAGCTGAGATCAATCTTTTTAACTGAATATTTTTTTTTTGCTGTTTCGATTTTGGTTCCAATTTTTTCTTATGAAGGTATTTTCAATTTCTGAACCAGTTATGAAATAGAAAATGACCTCATAAAAAAACTATCTATATCATAAAGGACAAACGTGTCTATGCGTAACGCTGATGTTATTTTGACGATGACAACAAGAGACGATTAAATTTAACTTTTTGTGCAATTTTTAAAGTTCCAAATAATGCATATTTTCAATTTTTACACTGACGATTAGGGGAAAAAATGTACTTTCCAATGCATTTTGTTTGAAAACTGTATATCGCAATTAGTTTAAAAAATATATCGCTATTTTCTCAATTTTTGTGTTTTTAAAAATAATTTTCAAGCATGATTTTTTAGAAAAATCCATCTCCACGTGCAGATGAGTACGAAAGATAAATCCATTTGCACTTAAAGCTGTTCTCAAATCCAAAAGAGCAACTTTGTGGCATAAGTTTTAATTTATTTTTGCTCGGAAATGCATAAAACTAGCAGGCGTTCTGGTTCAGAAACTATGTAATCGAACTGTTTTTTCTGTTTTTTGCAAACGCAATAAATCTTTCAGAAAATAGTGTCAAAGTGGGCGTTTTGAACCGAATTTCCGCGCGAAAGAAGAATAACCACTCAAGAAAGGCTGAAATATGTCTTTGTCATGAGATCAAAATCGCTTATAACTCAATAGGTAATTTATTGATCAAAAAATGGAAAACATAGTTCGATTCCAAATCGCTTCCACAGTCAGGCTTTTCAATTTTATAGCTTTCCATTAAAAAATGAATTTGTAAATGTGTCAAAACGGTTTGCTCTTGTTGCTAATTTCTAGAATATTCTATTCATGTTTAATTGGGTTTGTTAGCTGAGGCATATTTAACAATTTCTTCATCAAGGAATACAAAATTTCGCATTTATGAAAATATCTTTCTGCCAAAAGGCTATGTTCAAATTTTCATCTGTGATCGAAAGTGATTGCACTATTTTTTGTGCATCATTCATTAAACTCCCTTGTAGCTCTGTGCATCTAATAGTTTTGTAATATATGTAACAGCAGCTTTTAATAAATCAGAAAATGGCAACCTTGATCTACAGTACCCAAAACGACTAGAAAAGGGAAAATAGTGATTTATCCTCGTTAGAATTAGAATTAAAAGTGACATTGTTTATATAACCCATTTTTACATTACCCTTCACATTTATTTTACTAACAATACCTGACATTTCATCTAAAGTTTCAAAAAGTTCTTTTTAATTGAAGAATCAAACAGATGGTACATATAATGAGACTGCCACTCAGCTAGTGCTCCAGCGGGAAAGGGGGGATGTGGTCATAGCAACATCAAACAACGCACGGCCACCCGATTATTGACATTAAGAGGCTACTTCAGTCAGCTGAAAACACCCGCTCACTAATGCTAATTCTGTTGAAGAAATTTTTTAAAGATATCTCATTTGCATTTCAGTATTTTTAAACAATTCTTTTTGCATTGGCTAGCTGAGATTAGTATGTACAAAGGGCTTTTTTTTACTTTCCCGATTTTTTTTACTGATATTTTAATTGGGAAACTTTCATTTTCGAAACCGGTTTTGAAAGTGAAAGCATCCTTTTGAAAAAATTCTGCAACCAAAATCGAAAAAGTAAAAAAACGGGCAGATGTAGAGATCAATCTCAGCTATCCAATGCAATAAAAATCATTTAAAAATGTTAAAATGCAAACGAGATATCTTAAAAAATTTCTTCTATAGGATTAGAATTAGCGAGCGAGTCTTTCCTGGTGACTGAAGTAGCCCCTTAACCTGAATAGTGTGCTTCATCAGTAATTGGGTTGCCATCTACTTCACATTGCAAAGGATAGCAAGGAACTCGGCAGCGGGAAGTACGATGTTGCTATGTTGTATTCAACAATTCCCTGCTAGAGTGCAAGCGGACTGACATTTTCGTTATTTCTATCATCTAATCCAGTGGTTCTCAAACTGTGTGCCGAGGAAAGATACCAGGTGTGCCGCGAAACTTTTAAGCAAGTTTCACCAAATTCTTAAAAATTCAAATCTGTAATGTCTGACATTTCATATTACACGATTTACTTTGAAATAAAGTTTAGTGTCACAAATTTTCTTTATTTGGGAGATTTTTCTTCTGTTACTCATTATAAGAGTATACAAGGAAACCTTAAAAATGGCCTTACGCCCCTTGAGATAAATTCTTCCAGAAAAGAAAAAGAAATAAAAAAAGAAAAAAAAAACTTCTCTTCTGAAGAAAAAAGATTACAATTTAAAATGCAGTAGAAAATATGGTTACAAAATGATTCAAGAGTATGCCTATCCGAAGATTTTATCTTACACAGAAAGTCTTCTTATTTTAAAAGTCAAACTCAGTTATCTCTTTAAATGCTAGTATAATAAATTAAGATATTTTTCCATATTACCAGTTCCTTCCCCTGTACAATTCAAACTCAGTATGTAAAATCAGATACATCTTTAAATGCTAATGGGACAAATTAAGATATTTTTCCATATGACCAGTTCCTTTCCCTATACAATAACTTGCTGCCTGTAGTTTCTGTAGTGCTATTTGTCAATAAACCTATACCTCCTATCTGTTTCTCCTCCATATATACTTGAAATTTTCATGATTCTTTGCACTGGTGACGGTATGTTGAATAATGCCAAAACTATGTTAAAAAGGTGCTTAAAAGGGTGTTTCACCTGCTTATAAATGTTAATGCATGTTAAAGAGAAGTACAGTAAACTCTGTCTAAGGCGAAATCGATCGGGACCGAGAAAATTTTCCGTAGTAGACAATATTCCGCCTTAGACAAATTTTACTCTATGTCTATGGATTCGCAGGGATTTGAAAATCTTTCCTAGTTAGACAGATTTCTGTCTTACACAGAGTCCGCCTTACAGAGCGTTTACTGTATGTAAAAAAAGGTTATAAAAATTTTATTTAAAATATTTTTTTCCTTTATTCGGCTCGGATGGTCTATTTTGTTTTGTGATAGTAAATAAATAAAAAATTATATGTAATCATTTATTATGTAATGATAGATGATGCTTTCTTTATTTAAGTCAACGTAATTTTAGTGTGCCGCACAAATTTAATTCTAGGTGTAAGTGCGCCATGAAGTAAAAAAGGTTGAGAAACACTCATCTAATCTATCATACATACCAAACAGAACGACGCGAAATTGGTTAAGAAAATTTAAACTGAAGAAAGCTTTTTAGCGACCAAAAGCTTTCTTCTGGCAGCCAGTGTCACAAAAAGTGACACTGGCTGCCAGAAGAAAGCTCTTGGTCGCTAAAAAGAAACTTTTGACACCTGTTCATTTCCCGGTAAATTCGTTTTTTCGATCTTTGAATTAAAATGCAATTTTTTTCTGTAATTTTGTGGGTGGTAAAGAAAAGAAACAAGAAAAGGAGAAAATCTTTACAATTATTCTTTATTTACTCTTTTAGAGCCAATAAAATAAGAGAAAGAGGTCCATAGCCCTCTACCACCCAAGGAATCGAATTGGGTCATTTCAGATTTCTGTGATGGAGCCAATCGAATATCTTGGAAAGTTTATCGTTTCCAGTTATTGTAGGCTTTGCCTTTTTCAGTCTGGCAGTCAAAATGAAAAGAAAAAAAGAAGATAGAGAGAGAAAAATATTTTATCGATTATCGACGAAATAGTCAATATTGGGTGGTAAGCCGTCGAATAGATTTTTGGACTATATATAATGTTTTGTTTGTTTCTTATATTTTTCTTGGGGGCTTCAGATGAAATTCCCAGAAATCTTGTGATTGGAAAACAATTTGATGCCGAATGGTGGCTATTTGAGGCACAGCTGCGTAAACCCAAGACAGAAAAGTGAAAAACAGAAAGCGTTTTAAATTGTAAATTTTCAAATGTTTATTGGTGTCTTTGGAAATACAATATGAATCTAATAATATATACAGTATTTGGATATTATACATGTAATTAAATTAAAAATATTGAAGAACGTAAAATTTAAGTTTTTGAATGCGTCAGTATTGTGCATCGATTTCATATTTCGAAAAAAAAAAAAAAAATAGCGAATCCACAACCATATTAATGTACATATAATGACATTTATCCGACGAAGCATATGATGAAGCGTTCTTGTTCGTCAGAATAGAGATAAATTACGATTACATAACAATTTTCTATGAAACTGGTTGAGTGACAGGACAGTTTTCTGCAGATTTTTAACAGTGTAGAAATTTTGCGTGGGTTTTGATAACAATGTAAACTGTTGAGGATACTGGAGTTCAGAGTTAAGTTACACTTAGAGAGTATTTAGTAATTTTTTCATGGAAAAAAAAAAAGAAAAAAAAACACTACCTCTTAGGCAACCATGTGAGCGCGGCTTCTCTGAAATTGCAGTGTGCTCTTGCACCGAACAAACCTGAAAATTCAAAATAATAATAATAATAAAAATATTAATGCAATTAATCTTTTGTATATTGCTTATGGCAGTGAATATATATATATTTTTTCAAAATTTAAATATTTTTAAAAACGGTGTACTTTGCTAATATATATATCTATATAAATACTTTTTAAATGTTTGTAAAAAATCGAAAAATTTAAATATAAAAGAAATCCTACGTAGCACCATAGATAATTCGATTTTTAGCGTTTGCATCAAGAATTAAATAAAATCGATTAATCGGTTCCAGACTAATTCAGGCGGCAACAGGTCAAAGAAAAATGGGTTAAAAGTTTACTTTAATGGCAACTATTTAATGCGCTTGTAAATGTACCGACGACTTTTCAATGCATTGTAATGGAATGGAATGGAATCTATGCGTGTAAGTGCAGAAACAAGTTTGAATCAATTGGCGCTAGGTCAGGTCTATATGAGCTTGTTCTCAACTGTATGACACGATGAGATCCCTGACACAGCACCAAGTGAAAGTGACTACCAGTTGTTACTTCACTAATAGTACGGAAAATCCTTTGATCGAGTTCACGGTTGAAATTCCAGAATTAGTTAAAACTCGTGCCGTATATTAAAACGAAATTGATCTGGCAAGCCATATCTTGGTGGAAAACACCTGAAAACCCGATTTTCGTGGTTACTCGTACACTGTTAAAAATCTGCGGCTATATCTGCATCGTCACTCCATCGCTTTTATATAAAACAATTACTTTACTCTATATATAGCATTTTCATTGGTCAAAGTAGAGATATCCTGTACAAGCGGTGGAGTGACTATGCAGCTATAGCTGCAGATTTCTAACAGTGTAGGTTTATCATTGTGCTTTCTTGCACCCAAAGGTATGAAAACATGGAGGACAGGGAGTAGGAAAACACAATGGTAAAACTAAGAGTCAATCGCTAAAATCGGGTTTTCAGCTGTTTTCCACCAAGATATGACTTAGCAGACCGATTGCATTTTAATATGCGAATCGAGTTTTAACAAATTCTGAGATTTCAGCTGTGAACTCGACGAGGTGATTGTCTGTGCTGCGTCCTCCCGGTCTATAACCGAAGAACCTTGGCGGGTACCGATACTCAGCTCGACTCTACTCAGCGCTACTCAGATACTCAGAAATGACGATGACGACGTCAAAAGCATTGGTTAGCATAGCAGGCTACAGATTTATATGAGGGTGAGATACGACATGTTACTGGTTGTAGGATACGATAAGTGCCCTAATATAGGCAGAAATTATGTTAAAAAGTAGATTAAGGCCCAAGGCTTTCATGTGAAAATGTAATTGTTTAAAACAATGGCCTTTTTTTTATATCAAAACGGTACTTTCTTAAAATTTTCGCCCCGTATATATGACATACATAGCTATAAACATAAACGAAAAAACCTTTTTGTATTTGAATTTCTTAGCCCTATCTTACGTTATGTGTAGTGTTTAGAATAGGGATGCACAACCTGAGACCCGCGAACTTCGTCAATTTATAACTTGAAAAAATTGCAATTTTTGCCCATAGGTAGCAAGAAAAAATCGTGAATTTCATCAATTTGCGGTGGGAAAATTGAAAATTTCACCAGTCAGATAAGAATCGTGAATTTCGTTAATCGGGCGCAGAAAAATCGCTAATTTTATTGATCGGGTGCGGAAAGTTCGCAAATTTTGTCGTTCAGACGCGGAAAAAAATCGTAAATTTCCCGATCGGGCACGGAAAAATCCCGAGTTTTGTCGATCGGATTCGGAAAAATCACGAATTTCGTTGATCGGGTGCAGAAAAATAGCGAATTTTGTCAATCTGGCGCTAAAAAATCGCATATTTCGTTGATCGAGCGCGGAAAAATTGTCTGTTGGCTGTAAAAAAATCGTGAGATTCGTCAGTCACGAGAAATAAATCGCAAATTTCGTCAATTTACAGCGAAAAAAATTGCAAATTTCGTCAGTCCATTAAGATTCGCGAATTTCGCCGAACGGGTGCAGAAAAATCGCGTATTTTGCAGATTAGGAGCTGAAAAATCTCAAATTTTGTTGATCGCCTGCGAAAAAATCGCGTGTTTCGTGTGTTTATCGCAAGAAAAAAATCGAGAATTTCGTAAATTTGCCGTGGGAAAAAATGCACATTTCTTCAGAGTCAGTTAAGAATTGCAAATTACGTTGATTTAGCGCGGAAAAATCGCAAATTTCGTCGATCGGGCATGGAAAATTCGCTAGGTTTGTTGATCAGGCTCCGAAAAGTCGCAGATCTCGCTCGTCGGGCACAAAACTCGCGAATTTTGTAGATCAGGCAAGGAAATATCGCAAATTTCGTTGATTTGGTACGAAAAGTCACGAATTTCGTCAATGATGTGCGAAAGAATTTAAAATTTCGTTGATCGGCTGCGGAAAAATCGTGAGTTTAGTCAGTTGATAGCGAGAAAAAATCGCGAATTTCGTCAATTGACAGCGGCAAAAAATTTCAGATTTCGTCAGAGTTAGTTAATTAAGAATCGCAAATTTCTTTGATCAGGGGCGGGAAAGCACAAATTTCGTCGATCAGGGGCGGAAAAATCGCAAACTTCGTCGATCGGGCACGGAAAAAACGCGAATTTTGTCGATCGGCTTCGGAAAAATTGCGAATTTTTTCTATCAGGGTTAAAAAAATTGCGAGTTTTGTTGATCGGGCTCGGAAAAATCTCAAATTTCGTTGATTGGACTCCTTTCAACTTCGTTCATAAAGTTCAATTTTTTTTCGGCACTAGCCACTTTCATACCTATGTTCGTTTTTTAGCACTTTTAATAAAACAAAATTTACTCCCCCCACAGATCACCTCCCCAAAATAGAATTCCCTCTGTGTTACTGATGTGGACCTCGACAACCCTGACATTTTTGCAAGTGGCCCTTCTCTATAAAAGGTTGTGCACCCTAGTTTAGAAGTAATATGATATGCAAAGTCTAATTTAAGTACTTCACTAAATGATCCAATTCAAATGTATTAATTTCTTTTGAAACATTTTGTTTCGACGATTAAGATATCTGCATTGTTGATAAGAAAGCATCGTTATTTTTTTCTGTATCAATTTAAGGGAAAAAATTATTTCCTTTATGAGGCACTTAAGAAAAAGCGTGGTTGTCGCCTATCAAAGGATATATTTAATAGAATAGCAGGTGATTTCTTGAAATATATGTCATTTCTTTAAATATGTTTTTGGTAAAAAATTGTATCGCATTAAATTAGATTAAAAATAACCCCACAGATAAAACTAAGCATAGAAAATTTTCTAAGTTAGAAAATCTTGCAAAAATAAACATGTTTAAAAAAATATTATGAACTTTTTTTAATGTTATATTTTAGTATTTATTGAGGAAATCTATAATAATAAAGATACATGTGCGTCTGCGAGGGTGTTTGTGAAAGGATGGTGTGTTGTGAAGAGCCCGCTGGTCGCAGAGTTACAAGACTTGGGAGGAAGGTAACCACGTCTGAAGTTTTGCACCTTAAAGCAAGTTTTTAGATTTTTCGATTTGATTTTTTATGCGATTTTTTTTTTCATTATGGGACAATTTTTACTTTTTTTCTATCTTTAGAAAAACAAAGTATTGAATTCGTGAAAAATTTCGATTTCCTGTTTTTGATGGATTTATACATTTTAGAAGGTCCTGAACACGATTTGATGGTTTTTAGAAAATGTCTGTCTGCTCTCTGTCACTCTGCGAAATTTTGTGGCCGTTCTATCTCAAGAACTAATGAACGGAATTTCACAGAGCTTTAGATTCCGTTATACCTTGATATGAACTGGTGCTGATTGCTTTTTAGTGTAAATCGCCGCTCAAGTGGCTCTGCTATGCTGCATTTTCACTGTTTCTACAATAGAGAACTCCCTCAAGAACAACTGCGCGGATTTTTATAAAACTTCAAGTTCAGTTAGTCCTTATGGTATAGTTTGGTGCTGATTACTTTTTGGGGAAAATCGCCCCAAATCGCTGCTATAATGCATTATTCATGATTATCGCAATAGCTTTATCTCAAGATCTAATGCACGAATTTTCTTTAAATCTCAGATTCAATTAGTCCCTGGTATACGTTGGCCCTAATTAGCCTTTGGTGTAAAGCGCCCAACATGTGGTGCTGATATACAGAATTTTTTATGATTTCCACAATGGCTCTATCTCAAAAACTAATGCATGTATCTCGATCAAACTTCAGATTCAGTTAGAAGTTGACATAAGTTGTTGCTGATTAGATTTTGGAATAAATCACCTAACCGGTGGCACTGACATGCTGCATTTTTCAGGAAGTATTAACGTGTATGAGATAGAAGAAAGTTTTGGGATATCAGCATCCGACTAGTTACAGATAAGGGGAAAAAATGTGATTTAAATTTAGCCGGATTATTTATATTACTATATTTCTGCCAACATAATATGTACAATTTTTCCTCTTCGGAATTCGTACAAAGAATTTTGAATTTTCGCAATTTTTTATGCAATTTTTAGAGGTTTTTTGCAATTTTTCGACAGTCGTAAAAAGAATCCGTTTTCAATCATTTAGCTCAAAATAGTAAATTTTATTCTTTGCGATTTTTGATATTCGTAAAGAAATCTGGTTTCAACTACCCTAATATAGAAGATTTCGTCCGATTTTGAATAGAGTTTATTCGGAATTTTTCATGCGATTTAAAAATTTTTCGTGTGATTTTTAATTTTTTTCTGTTCTTTTTTACAATTTATAACCCAGTTTCAATTCATTTAGTAAATTTCGTACTGTAAAATTATCGAATTTTAGTGATTTTTTATGGGATTTTTACTGTATTTTTGCTGTACGTGCAGATTTTTCCCCATTGGTTAAAGAAATCCGTATCAGTTTCTTACCCAAGTATAGTGAATTTTGACGACTGTGTTTTTTTTAATTTCTTGCGAATTCCAAATGCAATTTTTCCGTTTTGCAGCAATTTTTTTGCTTCATATCCTTACGCTTTACGTCTTATAGCCCAATATAGTAAAATTTGGATTCTTTTTCGCGAAATATTTATGCACCCTTTTTTCGCGTTTCGTGAAAATTTGTTAAACATTCGAAAAAAAGAATAAAAAAAGAATCTGGTCCCAGTTTTCTAGCTCATATAAGTAAATTTTGTTCTGTGCGATTTTTTAATTTTCTCCAATGTTTACGCGATTTTTAGCGTGGTGTTTTTTCACGGCTATTTTTTTCTGCAACGGAAAGAACTAAAGGATAAATTTTGCAATAGCCATGATTAAATCCAACTTAAGAATGCCAAATCGGTTCCTACATCACCGTAGAAAACGATGATAAAGATTTTGAATTCAAGATTACGTTTATGCGAGACCAGAGCAGGTGCAGACTCCCATAACTTCTTTTTCACAATACATATAGACTCAGTTTAAAGTTTTTTATTATTTCTGAAAAATGGGCTAAAAAATTAGGCATGACAGATTTTTGATAAAATTAAAAATGGGTCAAGGGGCGAAAAAAAATAGGGTTTTGGGGAGAAAAAAAAATCATAACTTAGTCAATTCTCAAGATATCATATCCAATTAAATTTTTTATAAATTGTCTTAATTTTATCTACAACTTTTATATTGACAAGTTTTTGATAGGACTAATTCTCACCTAAAAAAAAAAAAAAATTAAAAACGAAAACAAAAAGGGGGTGTTGAAGAAGAAAAAAATCCACAACTTCGTCAATTCAGAAGATATCCAATCCACTAAGATTTATTATACATCTTCTGAATATTATCTACAATTTTTATATTGACAAGTTTTTGATTGGACCAATTCTTACTGCAACAACAAATTAAAAACACATAGAGGTTGAAGAAAAAAAAATATTGTATTACTCAAATCCAAACTGCTTATTTTCTGACTCATTTTTAAATTCATTTTTGCATCCCATTTTTAGGTTCTTATATTCAGAAACTATATAATGTGCCGTAAAGGTCGATTTTTTGATAGAGGCAGAATATATTTCAAAAAATGATGTCAAGTGGGCATTTTGAACCGAATTTCTCGAAGCGATTGTGTTGGAAACGAAAGATATTGTCCTACGGAGAAAATAATTGTTTATAAATCGAGTTCTAATTAATTGAACGAAAAATAAAAACATAGATTGCTTATAAATCACTTAAAAAATCACCTCAGCAAGTTTCATAAATTTCCTTTTAAAAATAAATCTGAAAATTCGTCAGAAAATTTCGAGTTGTTGAGCATGTAAAAATATTTTTTGAATACTGTCTTAACATGGTTTTGATAAAACCAGCTCTTATATAAAAATGAAATTAAAAACTCGTCAAAAGTGGCCAGGTAAAGTTGTTAAAGTGGGTTTATTTCTAATCCTGATTTAGTTTTAGTTGGTGAAATTGATACTTAAATTCGAAATGTACTTGAGCCTGTAGGCCGAGCCGGCAGGGACTTTTTTTCCCGAGTTTCTTGAATGAAGGCATCTTTTTGCTTCATTTGTATATGATTTCGCAATACTGATGTCCTATGCATAATATACTGTAGCTTGTCATTTATGTGTGTTTTATTATATATTGTAGTGTATGCGTTTTATTTTACTGTAGCTGTTAAGGAATGGATCGTAAATGTGGAATTTTTAAGCGGATCCGAATGACGTCATTTTACATAAAATAAAAGTGCGTGTTTTTAGTTTTTATATTGAAATATGTTTTGTACTATTTATATATACATATATTTTTTTTCATCGGGGGCGACACTAAATTCTGAAAAAGTAGAATTCCTGTTTTTCTAGTATTCTGGTGTTAATACAATTTTGTTAAAGATTTATTAAAAAAAATAGGACGTTCCTTCATTATTTATTTTTCTTTGTGCCTATACATAAAATAAACACGTACATCACTCATTTCTTCCATGTTCTCTATTTCCACGGGCATCTCTAATTACGGACATATTCCGATATCCCGAGTTGTCCGCTATTAAGAAGTTTCACTGTATTTAGATTTTTAAAAGATGTTTTTTGTTTTTTATTTTATCCTTAAAAGTTTAAAGTATTTCAGACAATAAAATTTACAGTGTATGTTATCATTATTTTAGAAAAAAAATGCTTCATAAAACGCTACATTTATTTAAGTTTATATATTTCTTCTTTTAAATCAGTCATTTATAAAAGTGCTCTGGTATGAAAAAAAAAAAATTAAAAAAAATCTTTTTTTTTTCTTCAAAAAATCTGGAATTTTCCGCGTCAGTTCACGAAAATAAATATACCGTTTAACGACATTAAATTTATATACTTATTTTGTATTTAAAATTTGATAAAAAGTCACTTGTCCCGAGAGTTACAAATAAGGCAGATAGGTACTCGCAAATTTCAAATAATGATAACAAAGCAATCGTAATTCACAATTTACAAGTCATTTTAAGAATAAACAACTACTGATAAACGGTCTTGAAATAACAATTACACTTAAAACTATAATTTAAAAGACCAATATAGTAAATTTCTGATATCCTGACTCACATCGTATCAAGCAAACGATATAGGATCAGAAATAGTACTTAAAAACTAAAATGAAAATGTAAGACATGTCAATGACTTACATCCTATTAAATATAATTTTTGGTTAAAAATATATTTGTTTGATCCTCATGTTATACATCAAATTGTATGTTACATATAATGTTGGCAGAGGCACAATAAATGACATTAGTGCCATCACCCAGTTCACACCATTCTTTGTGTTCAGTTGTTCACTTCCACGATATAGCGATTTATAATCTCACCGTTAGTCGTACATACCTCGTTTTTTACATCAATTTTTGAGACATTTGAAACCTGACTCAGGGTTGTATAATTTCTTCCTTCTCATTTAAAGGGAATGGGTGCTTAGAATAGTTGAATAATCATATAGTAGCAGCTAACGTTGATGTACTTTTTTTTCGGAAATACTTAAGCGATGGCAATATACATCTTACATATTATCTTACATATTATCATACATATTATCTTTGAACTCAATTTACTCCAAATAGAAATTTTGTCACTTGTACCCCTTGGCTTCTGATGTCCTCATATATATTTTTATATAAGCTCTATTTGAATCTTATTTCTGCGAAATTTATTCATTTCCTGTAAGGTTCATTCAATAAATATGTCCATCTATAAGTATACACGCGTAACTACTAAATTTTTTATTTTCATTTTTTTTATATGAGGACCCCAGAAGCCAAGGGGTATAAGTGACAAAAATGAAAAAAAAATGAATTAATTGCACAGACGACCTGGAAATATGCTTTTTTATTTTCAGGTAAAGAAATGTAAGTGATTTTCTAATTATATGTTGTGTTTTAGAAATCAACCACTTTTGCCGAATAATGATCAATATTGATTAATTATAAATTTAAAGAAAATCGCACTCTACTTTTTTCACATCTATCGAAATAAGAGTTCAAAGACCACTGTAAAACAAGCAGCAGTTTCCTATTTCAATTCAGTCAATTGTTATGGATGTTCAACTTTAACGTCAATTATCTTTGAACTCAATTTACTCCAAATCGAAATTTTGTCACTTGTACCCCTTGGCTTCTGATGTCTTCATATATATTTTTATATAAGCTCTATTTGAATCTTATTTCTGCGAAATTTATTCATTTCCTGTAAGGTTCATTCAATAAATATGTCCATCTATAAGTATACACGCGTAACTACTAAATTTTTTATTTTCCTTTTTGTTTTGTTTACAAACGGTTTATTTACAGTATAGGTAATGGCATAACCATATATATATATATATAAAACTATTGAAATCGCTCCAGTAATATCTGGTAAAAAAGAACTTCGCTAACAGCCGTTTCCTCAAAGAATATCGTAAGGATTGTTGCCTTTTTTAATCTTGGCTGCGTTCAAACGCTTGTTTCGTCATCATTCAACACTTTCCGAGGAAAAGTACTCTTCTCCAACCGTTTATGGTTTATTTACAGAAGGATGGGAGATTCAACCATCGGTAAGGAGATAATTATACTGACTTGAAGAATTTTTTTCCCCTGCAGCATGTCAGTTTCATTCGAAAGCTATTAAAGATGAAAAGCGCCATGTGGCCCAAGAAAAACACAGCGAGTTCAATGATACGATTATTTGGACCTCAAAGGTAGCAGACATCTTAAAGATAAAAAGACAAAGAAAGACACAAGAAACGTTTTCTATTGTAAGGGGTTTATTTTTAAACTGATAGAGGTAGTTACATACTATTAAAGCATGGTACATAAATATATAATTTAAGAAAAATATTGTTTTTTTATTACATTTTTTGTGAGTTTTTTAATTATATATTTGGAGGGGAAAATGAGGATATTGTATATTTTCCACCTTTTATGAGGGTGGCCTTTTCCGGCAGCAGCAAATTCGGCTCAAGAATTTTCTCAGGGATGAGAATCTTTTCTTAGGATGACACTGCAAAGAAAATGCACGATAAATTAGTGTACAGTAATTAAAACAGAAAATTGTACAAATAATTAATTACAAATCAACGCATTCAATTTCTAGATTACAAAAAATAAGCACTTAAAAATTAGCTAAATGTGAATAAAAGATGTGATTAAAATGCTAAAGGTGTAAGAAAAGAATATATGTTTAGACATAGTTTACGTCATACGGCCATATTATATTGCAATTAAAAATTGAGTATATTGAATGGATAGTGGACGTGATATTGGTATTTGTAAAAAATAATAATAATAATAATAATAATAATTGGTAGATATACAAAGCAAATTATATTAAAAGAGAAAAACCACACTGCAATTAAAATATAAATATATTAAATAATTCATGAACTAGGAGCATTTTTGTGTCATGAAACTCAATTGCAGATGCGCGATCGATAACAAATCTGTTTTTTCATAATTTGATTCTCACCAGTTAAGGGAAATTAAAATAAAGTCGGAAATTGCACGTCAAACGGGGCAAATGAGGTGCGTTTGTGCTATAACTAATTTTATAAATACTCAGATCTTGGCACAATAGCTGTTGCACTCTTATGCAAAAATGCATGAATACAAAATTTATTACGATTCTGTATTTTAAATTAAATAATACGGAAATAATAGGACTCCATCTTAAATAGAACATCCTGACCATGACAACCTAGAATCATTACTTATCATGGGATGTCATTGAATTCATTACGCATGATAGGATTGAATAAAATGAAGAAAACTTTTATTAATACCTTTTAAATTTTTTATAGGATTTTCATAGAATTTAAAATGACTAGACAGAATTTTGCAACGATTACAAAAATTAAATTTCAAACCATTCGGTTGGGTAGTTTTTGCGCTGTTATATCCAGGCTATGTATGTAGGTAGGCTTGTAGGTGTAATGTATGTAGGTATATAGGTATGCATGTATATAATTAAAAAAATTCCAACAATTTCTTAAAAGATTTAAATGTGTTTTAAACGACAATTTTAGATAAACAAACACACTAGAGAAGGTCTTAAGCTAAAAATGGCCATGGTATCTTGGATAGATTTTCCATAGAGTTAAGTTAAAAGATTAACACTGATTGTCTGTTGCGTTTTCAAGGTGTTCGTTGCTCGAATTAAACGAAAAAGCATACGTTGTTATTTATCTCTAAGTACACCATGCATTTATGATACTTTATTTTAAGCAAATTCAATTCGATTTTGAATATTTTTTTAAAACAGTATGAGCCATTGAAAGCATCGCAGCGAAGTGAAATTGCTTCATCTAACACCTTTTAATGAGACGCTAAAATCATTCTTTCGAGGAGAACGATTTTATTGAAAGGCAATTATTTCCATAAAATATAAAACATCGTATTCTTAATAGCGCAAACACTGCTCAGAAAAATGACACAATGAAGCTTCACGCCGCAGAGACAAAATCTCTAGGTGTAATATTAAAGTTAAAATCGATATTTATTCTTTTAAGCCATCTACCATGAAGCAGATGACGAGAGAATAGTTTTTTTTTTTAATCGTTTTTTTTAATTTTATGAGAAAGCGTTTTGATTCATTACTAAAACAAGGAGGTCCGTTTTAAGAGATTTTTTTTACATTTAATATATAATTATTAGATTTTTCCTTAGCAACACCAAAAGTACCTTCTTATATAAAAAATAGCAATTATGTATTCCAACAAAATTTTGAAATTTATTAAAAGCCATAGTTTCGTATTGGCCTCGTTCCAGGAATTAACAATTAAAGAAATCGCCAACGACCGCTAACCTTTTTTATTCTGTTCATTTCAATTTTTTAAACGTGGTTCAGTTATATGACTTTAATTTCTATTTAAATTCTGTTTTATTATTTTATTTATGGATTGATAAAGGTTGAATTTCTTTATGGAATGTAGGGCAGAAAGAAGTGCCGAACTATTTTATTTATAAAATCTCATTTGCATAAAGTGAGATTTTGTATACAGTGAAACCAACAAGAACATCAAAATAATAATCACTGTTCTCTAGAATTCATGATTGTTTTCTGATTTTGAACCAAGTTGCTATAAAATGTGATATATTTTCGATTTGTATATATATATATATATATATATATTGTTAATAGGTCAATTCGAAAGGTATACTTTTTTTTTCATTCCTTTATTACTCACAATATTGTAAATATGTATTGTAAATTTATGTGTAATATTCAAATGCAGACAGAAAATATTAACCAGCACAGGTTTGGGCAATAATGCTTTTTAGAGTAAGATTGCACGTTTATCTGATTTTAAAAGTGAAACTAATGCAATACTTATTCAAGATTTGAATATTTTTAGAGTTTTATGTAACATTCAAAGTTTTTTGTTTATTCTTTTATTTAATTTTTCTATTAAACCGCTATATTAGGACTATGTAACTTTAAATGAACATGTTTTATAAATCGCATTTAAAGAGTGTAAAACGTTTTTCCATGTAACAAGAGCAAACTTAAATAGTGACAAATAGTTTATCATTCAAAATATTTGTGTTTTAATACCAAAATTTTTAAAATCATGTCACATTAACAGAGATTAAGGGGGAAAAAATCACTTACTTTCTCGGATGCTGCTGCCAAAGCTTCTTGTTCTAATATATCTGGAGGAGGAGAGAATTTCATTTCCTCTACCCTGTCCGGAAAAGACGTGTCCAGATTTGTTTTTTCAGTATTACTCATTGATCCAGCATGGTGTTCTTCGTCTCTGAAATAGATATCGGAAGCGGAATCCATTTCGATCACTGGAGGGGCGAAAGGACTTTCATTTTCTTCTTCTTTCTCTAGAGAAGACGTGGAACTATTGGTCTCTTCAATAACCTCAAAGTCAGAATTTTCTTTACTGAAGGACACGTCCTCTACCCTGTCCGGAAAAGACGTGTCAAGATTTGTTTCTTCAGTATTACTCATTGATGCAGAATTGCGTTCTTCTGTGAAAGAGACCTCGGAAGCGGAATCCATTTCAATCTCAGGAGGGGCGAAAGGACATTCATTTTCTTCTTCTTTCTTTGGAGAAGACGTGGAACTATTGGTCTCATCAATAACGCTCTCAACGCCAGTATCTTCTTTACTAAAGGATGATTCTGTTTTGTGAGGAACAGGATCAATTTCACTATCCTCAGCTATACATGAAGAAAACTCAACAAGATGAAGATCTTCAGTAACGTTCTGAGATTCCACATAAAGCTCTTCTTTACTTAGAGAGATGTCTGGAGTATTAGGGATCTCTCCTTCTTTACTGTCTGATGAAGAAACGGATAGTTGAGGATGTTCTTTCATCAGTTGGTAGTCTGGATCAATACCCTCCTCAATGAACACTTCCTGTACTTCTTCACTTTCTGGAGTAGACGTCAGAACTGACTTTTTCAATACATCAAGTAAGTAATGCACATCTTTGGATTCCTCCGATGTTATATTTCTAGAAGATAGATAATACTCGTTAATCAAGGATTTAATTTCTCATTTAATAAGCATGCACAAAATTAAAATACTAATAAAACAGATTGAGATTACTAAATAAAAGAAACTGAACTATTATCGGATTATAAATCAGTGTTACTTTGATACAATTTTGTTTCTTAGTGGCGTTTGAATGTTTATTTTTCTTTACTTATACTCGCTTCTAGCTGGATATTGTCCAAAGCGCAACAATTGATCTCCAGAATAAAAAAAAGAAATTATAAATAAAAGAATTCATAATCGTTCCAATGTTACTAATTTAGCGGATTTGTTTGTTGAGATACCTACCAGAATTTTCGAAAAGTATTTTAGGACTTATTTAATCAGACATTCAAAGAGACGAATGCCACTTATGGGACATTTTGGTAGATATCTCAAAAAAATATCCGCTTAACTGGCAAGACTGAACAGATCTCGTTCATCGATTGACTCATTTCTATGATACGATCTATACTATGAAGACGACACCAGTTACTTCAAGTTATCAGCAGTTTTGAGATAAGCAAGTACAATTATAATTATCTTTCTTCCGATTAAAATGTTTCATAAAGAAATTTAATTTGACTACCGACACATTGTAAAAATTGTTGTTGTTTATCGTGTTTTTTTTTTTGTTTTTTTTTTTTTTCAGAGGGCTTTTTTAAGACATGGTCGTTATCTACGAATGAATATTTGTTTATACATAACAATGAATCCACCAATTAATATTTTTCAAGATCATGTAGATAAACTATGAAATTTTCAATATGATAAACAACTTCCGAAATTGTTGTATTATACAGGGAATTCGAAAGACAAATTCAGAGGAACGATACTAGGCATCAAGGGGATGAAAAAATACCATAGAACATGGAATCGTAAACTACTTATTTAGTTACAAATACAGGATGTTTCGCCATAACGGAACTCGGATTGACGAAAATAATTTTAGGAAAAATAAATATGCTGCAATGAAAATGATATGATATGTACCTCGTTTGGTATAAAATGTTATAACATCACAAAAAGTTCTGGAACAAGAGTTTAATTCACATTGTCGATGATACCGTATGAACTAGTAATAGCAGTCCAAAATATAACGCGTCAAGTGCATACTGCTAGCACGTATAATGGAAATTTCTACAACATTTTTTTATGTTATGGCATTTAGAATAAAAGTGAACATTTCTATTAAAAGTTTTCTGATAATATGCTTCAGTTTTGTGAAAGTTTTTAGCGACAACCCGAGTTACCTGTATTTTTGTTTAAATGGGGGATTTGCGACACAATGTTTCATTGCATTTTTTGTTCCTCTTAATACCTACTATCCCCTCTCAGAAACTGTTGATCGAATTCGGCAACAACCTGTGTATAAAGTGACTGAAAAGTAGGACAAGCTTAGAAATTCCTCTTTTGACTCTTTATTTTCTTTATTGAATTCGAATACGATGCACTTAAATGTTTTACGAATACATTTTTTACAGCATATATTTTCAAAAATATCGAAGTATTCTACGACATTCAAACTATTGCAATATAAATTCTGTTGAATTAAATTTCCTTTGAATTGTATTGCAATCAGTACAAAAATTATTGAAAAAAAAATGCAAATAGAAATCTACATACATTAATTTTGTTTCCATAAAAACAGCATTGTAAAAGAGCGCAATGCTATGATTTTTTAATTCCCTCAAAACCACTGGTTGGATGTGTTCCGCTAAAATTACAATTCGGGTAATAAAGGACACAATTTTAGAAAAAAAATGAATATCAATTTCCTGCCGTGTCGCGTTATGGCAAAATAATTGAGAAAATTCTTATCCCTTAATAATGTTTCGCTGAAAATTTTCGCGATAATATTTCTTTGTTGATTTCTCAATAATAATATTTAGAATATCTTACATAACCAGCAGAAGCGTAAATGGAATAATTCTACATTAGTGAAACTAATTTTAAATTTATGCTTTTTTAAAAAATGATTATTTTAACAATTATTCTGAACCAGAGTTTAAGTGGCGCTCAATGGAGTTAAAATAAGTGCAAAATTCAGTTACTGCTAATAATTTTAAAACAATAAAATATAAAGAGATAAATTATTTAAATACGTACCTAAGTCCTCTTATAAAATTTCGTACAAATCCCTTTTTTGTTATTTTTAATTCTACTCCGTCAGTAATACGACATAAGGAGGAACGTTCCCACTTTAGCTTTTGAAGTTGCTTTTCACTGAAAAAATAAAAACATTACTTAAGGATTTAACTAGCATTGTGAAAGTAATATATTTGTGTCTTTTGGTAATATATTTGTGTGCTTGGAATCCCAATAATTGAAGAAAATTCGAAAATTTACAAGGACAAAAAATTGCGAACACAACAAAAGTTAAACAATGTCATTAACGGTGGAATTCATGCTTCTCTAGATTTTATATTATTATGAATTTATACATCAGATATCAGCAAAATCTAGCACAGATTATAGTTAAATACAGTGAGCAATTTATTGAGGTGTTTTTGCTTAATACACTTTACTTTTTATCCTTTCGGCATGCAATTAATGTTATTAAAAAAATGCAATGAAAATGTCGTTGTAAATGATATAGTTTATAATATGAAAGAACAACACCACAACGGTTTTCAACGTGCGGAATGCCACTAGTTCATCTATTACGATCATATTTATTATTCATTCAAGAAAACTTTAATTTTTGAAGGAATATTATTTGTTTGCCGATACACAGACTTTCTATAATTTATGGAGTGTATCCTGAATGCTTGCTATGCTGTAGTTTTTCAAATTTTTATAATATCAAGCAATACTATCTTATTGTGGTGAACATTATCTATAAAACTATTGTAGCTTATAATTGTATGACATAGTTGTATGAGTGCGTAAAAAATTCTATAAATTATGTCGTTTCCCAATCAGCCTTTATTTACATGAGAGAAATTTTAAGGTTAATTTATTGGGATGAATGCAATTTGTTTGCGTAAACCTAAAGACACATTTTACTTTGAAAAACAAAGAAATCCGACGTCTGAAAATCGAAGTTGGTTGCGAGAGGATGAAAGAAAATGTAGCTTTGTTATGGAAACTTTAGTATGTATAACTTTGTTATGGACTTTCTACTATTTTTAAATGAAATTTTATCTATTTATTATTTTTTATTCTTAATGTTTTAATCTTAAAAAGATTAATAGTTTTTATATGCAATATTACGCTTAACATTATTATACATCACTATTTCAGTTGTAGAATGACGTTTGTGACATTTGTATGACCTAACATAGTAGAAAATCTTACATTTCTGAAAAAAAAATTGCAATTTTTTTGTCAATATATAGAAAAAAAAATCATTGACAGTATGATTGTAACTTAGATTATATTTTCTTTGCGCGAATTTTTCTCTTAGCCTCCGTGAGTGGTGTACTGTTAATTTATTGTGTAAAGGAATAGTTAGAAGGTGTAAAGTCACACGTTCATCACAATCGCAACAGCCGAAATGCGATTTCTCCATATCCTTGCGATGCTGCATTTATTTTCACTTATTTTTTTGAAATGATATAGAATCTCTCGTAAGGTCATTCGCTGACTTCAGTCTGAAATCGTTAATTTTTTTTCTCTTGGTGCGTTTTCAGAGGACGCCATTCGAAATCTAGAAATTAAATACGCCACAACTGACAGAGGGCCTAAATCACTAGCAAAAAGTTGTTCACATATGACAATGGTCATATAATGGTCACAAAATACTTACAAATTTCTCATCCTTAACCTTTTGATGGGCAAATAACTTCTGTTGCTGAGAGTTTGAAATGATTGGTTGACACCAGGATAAAGAAGCAAATTTATTTGAAAATAAGTGTAGGCTTTTTCTCCTACTTACATTTTGAAAGAAAATTTTTACTTCAAAATTCTGGCGTCAGTGTAGCATATGAGAATTAAAATTAAGTGGAATATACTATCTTCATGCGCACTTAAAGGGTAAAATTATATTTTCTCTGTTTCATTCTTCTCCCTTCATAAGGCGTGGCATCTGCAACTCAGCATTTATATTTTTGAAAAATACCATGCTGTATTTTACAAAACAGATTTTTAATTTTATTTAAGGAACTTATTATGAATTTATAATTAACACTATGAAGATAATAAAATTGCTTATAGATGATATAAACATTTAAAACGCGAGACTTTCAGCACTGATATAAATTATCAGTTACATCATATAGGCGTAAAGTTATCTTTTTTTCACATTTAATGACATTCAACGATAAAAATCTATCGAAACTACTCGTCATTATTTAACGTTCCTCAAGGTTTTTTATGAGTAGTTAACATACATACTTAAGTATGGAATTTCTGATGTTCAAAAACGCATTTATGAGGATAAATTACATTTGTATAAAGACGCATCTTATTTGAAAATCGCAGGATTCAAAATATAATTAAAAAAACCCCAAATAGATTAATTTTTTTCATTGGTGATAAAAATAGTTTTTAGAACAATATTATTATTTTAAACAGATATGAAAATACTTCATTATGCTTGGAATTCTAAGTAAAAGAGTTATTTTAAATTTGAAAATTGTTACTTACATTTTGAAAAATCCACTACACTCTTTTTTATAAAGTCTTTTCTTTCCATTATCATAGTTCAACTTCATAAATCGTTTTAAGTCACCCATTTCTAAAGATCCTAACATTTGCTGAAAAGAAACGAAAATTAGAAGCAGCTTTGTCATCAATGCATAGTCACTGTTGTATGTTGTACGTTAAAACTTAAAAGTTATTTCTACAAAAAGTTACATGTATACATAATTCAGAGAGGGAATTTCTTTTTCAACTGAATAAACCATATTCAAGGTTAGAATACCACTGTTGAAGTGTATTCCAATAGTCCTAGTATGGACATTTTTCACTCTAATGGAATAAGCCTAAACTGTACTACTCCAACGTTGAATACAACATGTATGCCTTTTGTTCGAGATCAGTATTTCTCAGCATTTTCAACGTTTTTCAAAAAAAAAAAAAAAAAAAAGTTATAATCTCAAATGAAAGGAATGCAAGGGAAATTGAATAATTTTTCAAAAGCAGATTTTTGAAAAATGTAAGTTTGTGTCAAACGTAAAATTTGTGATAACTAATATACTTTCAAGTTTTAAACATATTGTATTACATGTTTAACATATTGTACATTAAGTATTTTAAAGGGAAAATTTTTCTTCTCCAACATCAGAGCTTTGCGCAGGAATAATTTTCATTAAAACAATGTTATAATTTTAAATAACGAAGAACTTTTATATAGAGAAATGTAAATATAAATTTTCAGAAGTTCTAAAAATAAGCAAATAATATCTAGAATAAGCATTTTCTAGGCATATTTTTCATATTGTTAAGTGCGTACCATGATTCACAGCTTTTATATTTCCGTTGATAGCATGTATCGTCTTACAAACGATGAGAAATGTATTAAATTATTCCTTTCAAATGCAGTTTTGGTGCCTTTTCGCAACAATATTTATATTTGTTATTATCTGTTGTTTCTGAAGTTTGACATCGTTATCTATCTATATTATAAATTACGAAAGTATCCGTCCGTAATGGTTACGTCATTTTAACGGTGGCAACACCAAACGTTTAGCTTTTAATGCAATTTTTTAAACTGCTAAACATCACACATTTTTAATTTTTACGTCGTCGAATACCCAAATAAAACGTCCTTTTAAATGCAGTTTGTTTGAAAATTGTATCATGATTAATTTTAAAACTATCGCGATTTACTCATTTTTTATGGTTTCTAAAATAATTCTCAAGAGCGGATTGCTTTTAAATCTATCAACTGTCTCGTGCAGGCGATTACGGAAGACATATCCGCTTATATTCCATAATGAATTTAAAACGTCATAAATAAATAACTTAATAAAATATAAATAAAATAAAAATTTAAGACATCTAGTAAATCTACGCACGTGAACCACCGAAATAATCAGATTAAACAAGTCGGAAATCTCACGTCAAACGTAGTAAATGAGGTGCGTTCGTACTATAACTAGTTTTATAAATATTGAGATCTTGGTGCAAAAGCTGTTGCATTCTTATGCAATAATACAAAAAATTTTTATGATTATATATAATAAATTTAGTAATATGGAAATGATACGACTTCATCTTAAATATAACATAATCACCATGGCAACCTGGAATCATGACCTATCATGAAATATCATTGAATTAATGGCGTGTGATAGGATTTAATAGAATGAAGAAAACTTTTGTTAATATCTTTTTAAGTTTTGATTAGATTTTCATAAAATTTGAAATGACAAAATTTTGCAACGATTCTATATATTAAATTACAAACCATTCGGTTGGGTAGTTTTTGAGCTGTTATATGCGGACAGGCGGACGAGACGACGACTATTGGTGCTATGTATGTATAAAATTGCGAAAGCATCTACAAATGGTGTATGTAAATGCTGATGTCTTTGGCGAATTCTCGGTTAATTGGTTAAATTCCTTCTTTGGTTAAGTCCAGGCTCGAAGCCAATATAAAAGTGAGTGTCAATTTTAATAAATTTCAAAACCTTATTTGAATACATAATAGATATTTTTATATAAAATAATTTTTGGCATTCTTAGTAGGCGTTCTAAAAAATACACTCTAAATACAAAAATATCTATATAAATATCTATTAGTGTTTTTAATTTAAAAAAAAAAATGGTTTTCCCCTTTATTCTGCAACAAAGGGAAGCCACAAGGGGATAATCCCGAGCACGATTTTCCTCTTGTTACTTTAAAGATATATATATATATATATACATTTATACAGATAATTTCACTTACGTAGAGTATGTACTTTTCTGCCGGATCTTCATATCTAACTCGCCCTTTTGGAATTCGAATTACGTCACTGAAAAATAAAAAATATTCGTGGATTAAATTAAAGGGAAATCATATACCAAAACACATACACGTGAGCACTTACACGAATTTCTCACTATAAAATTTCACATTTAAAAATAAGATTCATCTCTATCGAATTTTAAAGAATCATTCTTAAAATAAATGCTGGAAATTCCATTTTTTGCTATTTCACTTTACTCTCGGTGTAGTAAGAATTTCCAACTCAGCATATTATTTTTATTCACAAATCTGCCATAATTTGAGAGTTGTGAAAATAGGTACATTAAATCTGTCAATAAATATGTTTTTTTTATTTGGAAGTTCTGGTAGATTTTTGAATAAAAACAAATCCTCTCATTTCGCAAAACTGGATACATAAATTAAACGAAACATTTAGAAATTTGCAGATGGGTTCGTTGAAAAATTATTGTTACATAATTTTCCTCAAATCTTTCCACAATATCACATAATTTTTAAAATGCATATCAAGACTCTGGCACAATCCTCAGTCACAATTTTGTGTTTTCTAAAAGAGAGCAATGCGAATTCGTATTTAAGACGAATAAGGCATGACAAATCGAATACGCCTCCGTGTTGAGATTTTTAGGGATTGAATAAAATTAAATGTATAAAAGAAGAAAACGAAAATATATTCAATTCATAAAAACAAAAGAGGACGAAAATGAAATTAAAAAAACTTCATTCAAATTCAAAAAATTTTAAGAAAATCTCTGAGAGCTTTAAATTTGGAGTTTTGACTATGGTTCCGATTTTGAGTTTTGACTTCCTGTACCATTATTACGTTGTGGACCAGAACCTATTACAGGTGGTGGTGTTTATGACGACAACTTATCTGCACGAGAGTTGGGTTCGAAAAGTCTTGGGTGCCCTCCGTGGGTGTTTTTGTAAGGGAACCTAATCCGTATTTACGCAAGGAGATCCAAATTTCGAAGAGAACCACGGAAAACTCCGAACGATGAGGTCAACGGGCGCTATTGGATTCGAACCCGCCTACCAGCTTTGAGAGCAGAACTTCACGGTCAATGGTGGAGACAGAACCTATTACAGATTTATGCAGCTCCTCGTCAGTAAATATTAAACACTTAAACCTTTTTCATCAATTTGATGCATTTAGTAAACTTTAGTTCATTCACCATTATGTTAATTCCTATTTTTTATTCAATTAAAAAGTGCATGTTAAATTGACTGTAAGTATAGAATATTGTTGTATGTGCGTCAATAAGGTAATTGTTAGCCTTTAAGTGCAAGTAGTTCTTACCACATAAGGAAAGAAAGATTGAAATGTAGGAATGGCGATGATGCATTTAAGAATGTCTGTTGAGCACGATGCTAAATTAAAAGTTAAATAGAATTCACTAATCTTAAATATTAAATAAGCATAAAAAATATTTCTGCCAAATTATCTGTTTTATCCCTCTTTTAATCTGAATGAAGATAGTTCATACTTTTCTCGACATAAGATATTTTATAACCACAAGAACATCACAAAATGTTGAAGTATTGTACCCCTTTTTAGGTAATACTGTATAGCATTCTAACTCCAGGAACAAAGCCCTATCACCAAAAACTTTTGCGAGCATTTTATGGATTGCCTTTAAAAACATTTTATCTAAAACGTAACACTGATGCAGCAGAAGCAAGGGCATTTTTCTGAAATTGTTTTCCATTTAGCTTTAGAAATTTAAACAATACAAGAATTTTGAGGGATATAAGTCATTATTTCCAATCTTATATCAAACTAATATAGCATTAAAAGTGCAAAGTAAATTTCAGTTATCATCTGCTGTCAACAATATATAAACATCTGTATAATAAGAATGAAAAGGATCGATGTGTTTTTTTAATTGGGTCTTTGAATTTTTGTTAAACATATCTTTTATAGAGTAATAACAAAGCGAAAAATTATAATAGTAAATAAAATTAATTAAAAGTAGTAACAAAAATCAGTAAATGTAAATAATTGGTATGTTTTTGAAAACAAAAAGACAATTTTTTTAAATACTTACTGAAAATAATACTCGAAATCCATATCAAATGATTTTTTTACTTTTTCATCTTCACGAATTGTATATAAGCAACGATCCCATTTCCATTTAACCTTTTTCAGAAACTCTTTCCTGGAAGAATAAATAAAGTCATTACTTAAATATTTAAATAACATTAAAAATAATATAATGCATATTTCTGTTTTCTTGATGTGGTATTCCGTGATTAAAGTAGCGTTTGACTGCTTACTTTAAGACGCCTATGAATGCTGATAAAATAGAACCTGTATGCACCAAAAAAAAAAAAAAGATTAAGATTTTGCCAAAAGAAATCAAGCTGTTCATATCTAAACCTATCTAAAACAAAATATTTTCTGTCCGCAGTGTTTTTTTTTCCGGTTTTATAGTAGTTTCTTTAATGAATTCCATGTTATTGGAACATATTGATAGAGGAATCCTGTCTAAAAAAAATCATATTTCTCGGGGTGGGGGGATACCATGCAGTTATCATTTGAAAACCTCTCCAAATATACTAAAGAGCTTAGAAAGATTCTGTTTTAGAAAGATTTTTGCCTTAGCATGTAGATTTGCATGGTACATTTTGCAGTAGGAATTTTTCACGCTTAATGCAGGATTCTCTTAAAGATAGGTTCCGTTTCCATGGGATTTATTGTATTTTTATGCCAAAATTCTTTAGCCACTGTCTCACTTTTTTAACTGCCTCTTTTGTTTTTGTTGCGATTATGGAGCAGACCAGGGACCGTGGCTACTGGTAGCTTCAATGTACAGTCGATGTCACGTTTCATCGTGACTAACTTTTAAGGCACATCACACGAAATTCTCAAGCTACATGCACTGTATATGCTGTGACCATGAACATTGAGTAGTATAAGACTTTTAATTACATAAGCTTTGGAAGGAAAATACTAGCGAAAAATATTTGAAATAGGTGGCGTAATGTAGCATGGTTCTATTACGAATCAGTAGTTTGTCTGCTTCTTCACCGATATTGCATTTCAAAAACCAGGTTGGTGGTAGCAGTACTTTAAATCAATTTTGCGCCATATTAGTTTGAAAATGGCAACTCACTATTAACGCTATTATGATTGAAGTCCAATTGTACTTTATGTTCATTTGTAATGTTCAAACCAAAAAACGTTAGCTAAATGTTGCTGTGCCTCAGTAGTTGTTCGGCATGGGTTTCTTTTCCCTTCATTTGCGACTGGTGAACTACTTTCCACATTACCCGACGGTAATTTTTTGTGACGTTCTGTAAACGATTTTATGAGCTTATTACCTCCCCTTCCTTTTATTTCCTTTGTGTTCTCATAAAACCTGCATTGGAAATCCAGTGTTTAGATTTTCGTAAAATACTGTACAGTATTTTTAAAGAGAATATTTTATCCCCTTCGCGACGAGCGTTATATGATTAATTTTTAATCTATGTCCTCCGGTTTTTCAAAATGGAATTTTTTTCGTTGAATTTTGAATTGCGAAAATGCTCTAATTAAATAAGGTTAACTTTGCAATAAAATATAACTGGTGGGAATAATGAATGATTCTGAAGAGAAACATGTATTAGTTTAGATTTACTTTACTCACGATTGCGATGCACAAAGTTGTTCTTTTAATATATAAAAGTACACCTCGCCAGAAAAGTAATCAACCAGATGTTTGGTTATTAGTTTTCATTAGTCAAGGTAAGATTTAACATAACGCATACTCCCTTATTAGTGAATATGTAGTAAGTACGACATTACTGTTGCAAAAAGCATTTTTGAGTGAGCTGTTTGTTTAAAATCTAAATAAAAAAATATATACTTTTTTAATACAATAATCCATTTTTTCCTCTGATTTAAACGATTTTCATGTAACATGCTACCTTTGAATTGGAGTTTTAAACCAATTTTCAAAATACTTAGTGTATTATTGTAAACAGAAATACAAATATTTAAATGTAGATGAAATTCGAAAGTTATTACCTGACTGAAAATAAGGGTTATGTGTTTCACGCGTATCTATGTATGTGGATTTCTTTATACCCTCGTAACATCCCAACGGCTGGATGGGTTTTAATGAATGAGGTCTCTATCGATTCGTCTTAACGGCCCAATGGTTATAGGTTAGGTTTTATTTTTATAAATTCAAAATAGCGGCCGTAAAATACAAAATGGCGGTACAGACGAAAAAAAATTACGCACCCTATTGAGTGGCATGTCATTGGATAGGTCTTTCAAAATGAAGACGATGTTTCTTTGACTATTTTACAGTCAGAAGCTCCATTAAAATATTATACAACCTGGAAGTTGTGTATGTATTGTGGATCTCTAGCTTTACTGCATCTCTAATCATCATAGACATCTATAGATCTTATCAAAACAGTGTTTATAGATAAGAACTAACAATTAAACACAACTTAAAAGTCATCAATACAAGTAAATTAAAAAAATAGGTAAGTAATATAAACAAGTAATATAAAAAAATATTTTAAGTCAATTCCTACTTAGGTCAATAAGAGAATTTTTTTCCCCATTCTTCTTTCCTTTTGAGTGGCGCTTAAAATGCCTTGATCAAGAAGAGGGCTCCCTCGATTATTGAAAATTAATTAATTTAATTTAATTAATGAATTAATATTTGAAAAAAAACTGGATTAACATCAAGTGTCACCCACTACAAGTTTAAAGAAATTTATTTGAGCTTGATTGGATGAATAATAAGTATCTTATTAACGATTGAAAATTTGAACAAGATATATATAGCGAGAGTGTGAGCTAATAGTAGGAATTGAAAAAAAAAATAGTTTCACATTGATGAGAAATAATTAATTAGTTCGCTTTTTACGCAGTCGGGTTTTTGATTTTTTAAACTTAATTGTTTATTTTAAAGTTATTAAATATAAGAAAGAATATTTGTACATACATATTAGTGTATCCTTTCGTTACGTCATTATATAGATTTTCTTTGAGCTGGTTATATGTTCCATCTATTTCTGCTTTGAGTTGCATAAAATCTGCAGCAGATAACGATTCCTAAAAAAGAAAGTAAAATAAACACTTTTACAACTTTTACGCATACTCGCAGTTACAAATAAAATTTTGAAAAGGTGTCTTTCTAAAAATTTATGTCATTTTATTAAAATCTATACTTCTCAGACTAGGCAAGATTTTGTAAAAGAAGGTTACCTATACAATTTAAAGAAATACTAAAGAAAATAATATTTTAAAAGCTAATTTTTTGAGAACAATGAAAATGTCAAATTTCTCACGGAAAAAATATTTTATCCGTATTTGTTTGAGTTGAGTTTTATTAAAAAGAAACTGCACTTGCATGGACAGAGCCATATACGTTAAAGATGACTTCGGGTATTTTTTTAGGAGGCCGATCCCTAATATTTGAAATATGAGGCCGTCCGTTATAGAAACAATTTTTCTTATCGGAGCCCGAACTCGATAAAAGCTGCGAATAACATTTTAAAATTTCTTATAATTTAATTTTTGCCTTATTCTATTTTTAACAGAAGAAAGTATTGTAATCGAAAAAATTTTCAACTTCCGGTTTTCAACGGATTTTTACGATTATTGGTGAGAGATCCTAAAAATTTTATACAATCTGTCTGTGTGCCACTATTTTACCATCGAAAAGTGTATGCAGTTATGTATGGAATTGAACCAAACTATTTTGTGTAGGTTTTTGGCGACGCCCCGCAGGCACTTCTAAATTTAGAAATATTCCGCCTGAAAAGAACGCCGTACTAGCGATTTTTGTGCCATTTTTATTTTTGTATTATCGAAAAGTGTATGAAGTATCATACTTTTTGTGTATTCTTTTTGTTATGGCTGGCATGTCCTCCTTGAATTTTAAAATATTTCGCCGGAAGGAGGCGCTATAATAGCGATTTTTGTATAATTTTTTCTATTTTTCATTGTTCTATTTTACGTCGGTGGCTTAAGAGGCGACGGAAACTTCGCATTCTGCTAAGCCGTATATTCGCAAACAGCTGATGCCAGAATAACGAAAAACTATTGATTTTAATAAATATCACGATCGAGATGAACTCGTTTTTAATCTCATTAATTGACTGAAAGAGAAATTTAAAATGAAAGTCAAAGTTGCTATAGTATTGAACTAATAATAATTATTGAATTGAAGTATTGACATTTGTAATTACTTTTTGAAATATTAAGATATATAAGATAGAAAAAGTTTTGGTACTGTCACATACAACTAATTTCATTTAAAATCACTGCTTTAATAGAAAAGGTATAAATACTAAAAAAATAGTCCTTCTCATGACAACATTTCCTGATTTTCCTGTTCCTGGAAATCTTTCTAAGATAGCAAATTTCTTATTTATACCACAAATTGGCAGAAATCTGCAAAAACCACGATTCTTTTTTTTCATTTAAAATATCATCGCATAACTATGGAAATAGATACCAGATCTGTTTTCTAGGATTTCTGTAAAAGATTAGAGAAAGGATATCCCACGGTTTCTTTATGTTACTAAAATTGTCATTTAAAGACATCTGAATAACTCTCCCGATATTCATTAATACAATTTCATCTCTCTTCCAAATTGATTTTTAAAGGATTTTAGAACCCTTTGAGAAACGCTATAATAGCTAAAATCTGTAAAATCCAATGATTTGAAATTTCATATATATAGAATCATTACAGAATTTTTTGAATCATTGCAAATTTTATGAAATCCGAAAGAAAACATAAAAAGATATTAATAAAAGTTTTCTTCATTCTATTAAATATTATCATACGTATATAATTCAATGCTACCCAATGATAGGTAATGAGTCTAGGTTGCTATGGTGGTGCCATCCTATTTAAGATGGAGTTCTATTATTTTCATATTACTGAATTTAATATAAAGAATCGTAATAAATTTTGTATGCATGCATTTTTGAATAAGAGTGCAGCAACTATTGCACAAAGAATCTGAATGTGCATGAAGAATCTGAATCATGTGCAACTATTGCACAAAGAAAGATCTGAATGTTTATAAATTTACTTATAATACGAACGCACCTCATTTGCCACGTTTGACGTACGATTTCCGACTTGTTTTTCCTTTTCCCAGTTTGTCAATAAATAAAATTTTCGCTTAATTTCCGAGCCTGCCTGTTCTCCATGACTTGCGTAAATATGGATCCCGAACAAGTTTCTGTCTTGGATTCGGGAGGATTCCGTCTCATTCTTAATGTACACGCATAATTGTATGTAAAAGAACATACAGAAAATTTTATGTAAAAATCTCAATTTTAATGTCTTAGATGTGCTAAAAGTTTGTTAACAATTTTGTAAATTATATCGTTCGTGTTTTTGAATGACTCCTATTTTGTGTGCCTTTTAGAGTTTCGTTGATTACACATATGTTTTAACAAATTTTGAAAGCTTCAGAATTTTTCCTTCTAAATCAATTTGCTACTTAGCACGAGTGTTTCTTTAATAACTCTGATATTTCTATAAGTTAACATCTACTTTCCTAGATTTGCTTTTAGGTAGCTTTCATTACAAAAAGCTACCTATTGCAGCCGTTCAGAGGAAAGCGATTTCAAACAATTTTGGTATATTTTCATCGATCATGACCCCCAGACCCCGAAACCACCCTCCGTTCAAAATTGATATATATATATATATATATGACCTTTGTCACACTGTAACTCTCGTATTTATGAACCGATTTCGATGTAATTCAGCGTGTACATAGTACATACCAATGTCTCGACCGAGTTCGTTGGCCAGCTTCATCCGCCATTTGTTTCAAAATGGCGGCCATTTAAAAATTTTTAAAAAAATTTAAATTTGAAATATGGTACCAAAAAATTGAAAATGGAAAAATATTTTTCTCTTATGTATTTAACCTTTATACAAAGATTCCGGAGCAGTTTTTGTTTCGTCTATATCTTAAAAAATGGCTGAGTTATAGCATTTTGAATTTCTAGCGTGGCTGACATTTAGAAACGTCCTGAATTTTCTCACGCGATAAAAGGCGTATTTATGAACCGATTTCGATGTAATTCAGTGTGTGCATAGTACATACCAATGTCACGACCGAGTTCGTTGGCCAGCTTCCTCCGCCATTTTGAAACAAAATGGCGGATATTTAATTTTTTTTTTTTAATTTAAAATTTGAAATGTGGTACCAAAAATTGGAAATGGAAAAATATTTTTTTTTATGTATTTGACCTTTATACAAAGATTCTGGAGCAGTTTTTGTTTCGTCTATATCTTAAAAAATGGCTGAGTTATAGCATTTTGAATTTCTAGCGGGGCTGACATTTAGAAACGTCCTGAATTTTCTCACGCGATAAAAGGCGTATTTATGAACCGATTTGGATGTAACTTCGTTTATACATAGTACATACCAATGTCTCGACCGAGTTCGTTGGCCAGCTTCATCCGCCATCTTGTTTAAAAATGACGGCCATTTAAATGTTTAAGAAAAATTTTAATTTGAAATGTGGTACCAAAAAATTGAAAATTTAAGAAATATTTTTTTCTTATGTGTTTGACCTTGATAAAAAGATTCGGGAACAGTTTTTGTTTCGTCTATATCTTAAAAAATGGCTGAGTTATAGCATTTTGAATTTCTAGCGTGGCTGATATTTTGAAACGTCCTGATTTTTGTCACGTGATAACAGACGTATTTATGAACCGATTTGGATGTACCTTGGTGTATACTAAGTATTTACAAATGTCTCGACCGGTTCGTTGGCCAGCTTCATCCGCCATCTTGTTTCAAAATGGCGGCCATTTAATAAAATTTAAAAAATTTAAAATTTAAAATGAGATACCAAAAAATTGGAAAATGAGAAAGAGTTTTTTCGTATGTGTTTTGACCTTAATACAAAGATTCCGGAACAGTTTTTGTTTCGTCTATATGTAAAAAAATGGCTGAGTTATAGCATTTTGAATTTTTATTGTGGCTGACATTTTAAAACGACCTGATTTTTGTCAGGCGTTAACAGGCGTATTTATGAACCGATTTGGATGTAACTTGGTCTGTACATAGTACATACCAATGTCTCGACCGAGTTCGTTGGCCAGCTTCATTCGCCATCTTGTTTCAAAAGGGTTGCCATTTAAAAAAAGTTAAATTTAAAATGAGGTATTAAAAAATTGGAAAATGAAAAAGATTTTTTTTATGTGTTTGGCCTTGATACAAAGATTCCGGAGCAGTTTTTGTTTCTGAAAATTTGTTCTTTTGTTTATATCTTAAAAAATGATTGAATTATAGCACTTTGAATTTCTAGCATGGCTAACATTTTGAGACGATCTTGTATTTGTCACGCGATAACACACGTATTCGCCTATTTCGATGCAAGAAGACATGTGGATAGTATACATCAATATCTCGACCAAGTTCGCTGGCCAGCTTCATCAGCCATCTTGTTTCAAAATGGCGGCCATTAAATAAAAAAAAATTATATTTAAAGTGAGTTGCAAAAAAATTAGAAATTGAAAAAGGTTTCTTTCATAAGTATTTGACCTTGATAGAAGGATTCAGGAGCATTTTTTGTTTGTCTTTATCTTAAAAAATGGCTCAGATATAGCAGTTTCAATTTCTAATGTGGGTGACATTTTGAAAAATCTGATTTTTTGCCTGCGACAGCACTCGTATATATCAACCGATTCCGATGTGAGTGAGCAAGTGCACAGGAATTACTAAGGTCTCGACCAAGTTCACTGGTTAGCCTCATCCACCATGTTGTCTTAAAATGGCAGGCACTTTAAGAAATCGCCAAATTCGGCAGCCAAATATAAGTTATTTTAAAGAAAAGCAGATTGGATAAAGCTGACTAATTTCGCGAAATTCTCATTCATTATATTGATAAAAATTAGTATTTATTCTCCTATATTCGGTTTCCACTAAATTGAGCTTCGTGTGTTTGAATAATATAAGTTGGCTTTTTTAAAATAAGGAATATGAAAGCTACCTCTTCCTCCCGGCACTGGCCGGAAGGACTTTTTTAATTTTGAAAATAAATTTTCTGTTGCATCGAATTTTATTTTTCACGATATTTTTCATTCGCGATATTCTTTATATATATGTATGAGTGTGTAATTTAGAAAAATTCATAGCACTAAAAACTAGAGTAATATGAAAAATGCTCATACACATTTAAAACGATATTAATCAAACTTAGCGCAAAATATGCATTCTGCCACGGGCAAACGCTAAGATATATTATGTAATATATTTATTATATACATTTTTAACACTGCAAAATCATAATACCATTCGACTTACCAAAAAACTAACATCGTCTTCTTGACGAAGATTTGTATTAGTCGTACTCGGCTGAACTCCTTCAGTGAGTTGGACAGCTGTATTCTCATTAATATCTGATGTAGTTGAAACTACGTCATTAGCCACCAAGCTATCTGAAGAATTACTAAAAAAAGAAAACATTCGTTAATTATATTCATTTGTTTGAAATCGTTGACTCTGATATTGTGATATCTCGCGCTAACAAAAACTTTGCAATGAAAGTAAGTTATTACATTATTTATAGGCGGGATTAGTTACTACGAAGGCGGATTACATATATCTACCCTATATATATGAAATCCTAATGAAGCGAATTTGTGAAACGGAGATATGAAAAGGGTGAAATGAAACGAATTTATGAAACGACTGATTAAACAACTGATTATGTTTCACGGCGATTTCTCCTAAAATATGAAATATGCGATTAAATTAACATCAAAAATCAGTATTGATCCGCAGATCTCGAATCTGGTATTGGAATTTTTAAATTCGGATTAGTTTTCGAAATAATAATTTTTTTCTAATTTTAAATACATTTTTCTAATAATGGAAACTCAAATTTTAATCATAACAGATATTTGTTTTTCATATTTCAGAAAAGGTTATTATTTTAAACTAATTTGGCGAACAGTTTGGCCTCCCTTAAATGTATGCTAAGAAATGTACCATGCTACTTTTATTCATAATTCAATTTACTTGAACAATCATTCGCCAAATCGAAAGATTCTGATAGAGAAATCAATTCTGACGGGATTTTTATGTTAGCGAGACGCAGGTGATGATTCGCCGAACATTTTTCCCTTCGCATTTTTTTATATTTCATTAAATTCATTTAAAATATAATCCTTTCATTCATTTTATTTAAAATTGATGGCTTCTTTCTTTCTTTTTTTTTTTTAACAAAACGAAAAGAAAAAAAATTAGGCACAGATGTTATCTACGCACCGGGGTATAATTGCCGCCAAAATGGCATTATTATAAATCGCCAAACCACTCGCCGAATTATACAGATTGACATAATTTTTATTTTAAATAACGGAAGAACAAATAAATTAGTATAACATAAATAAATATACAAAAAAAAGGTCGAAATAAAAATCACTTGATGACGTAAACACGTGTAACTTGCTTAAAGTCAAGTGAATGTGACATTTACGATCAACCATTATTGGCATTTAATCTTATAGTTTGGCGATAGATTTTTTATCGACGGGATAACTAAATAATACCAAAAATGCGTATGTAACTGGTATTTGAAAACGAGGCTTTCGCCAAATTTTCGTTAAAAAAAAAAAAAAAAAAAAAAAAAAAAAAAATCACGACATCTGGCCAAATATTACCACTTGAAAAAAAAAAAAAATGCTAACTGGCGAGTTAAAAAAAAGCTATTGGCGAGATTTGCATCCGGTTAACGTAACAGTAAGTAAGTAAGCACCCACCCTGGGAACCCGCTTTTGGCTTATGGTTGGGTGTAACCCCCAAGCCCAGGGTAGGGAAAAGTTTTACTACCTTCGGAACCCTTTGGAAACAAATAAGTTTTAAGATTAATTATAACTATTCTAAATATTGTTATGTACAAACGAGGGTTTATAGATTACCCACAACTTTTTAAAGTTAAGTGTTCATATAAGTTCATGTATAAGTTCATACACCTTGTAGTTATAACTAGTCCCATCAAAACCAGCCACCACCACCAAGGCCACTAGTGCCTGGACTGGAAATGTCATTCCTGTATTTAATCTGATTCATAAAGGTGGGGCATTGTGTTGAGTTCGCTGTGTGTTTATAATAATTTGGTAAGTTTATACAATTTGTACAGTTTCTGAGATCCTGTTTGTTTATATTCGTGCAACTAGTGGTCTGATGATCCATCGCACAGAATGCGCATAAGAATTCTTTGCGATCATGGCAACTTTTATGTAGTTTTATTCGAAAAAAAATTTGATTTTTTAATCAAAGTGGAAAACTTACGGCCCCATATTGGCGCGATTATTTTCTGACGCCAATGTCATATACGGAACGGGCACTTAACTGGCGACAAAGTATCGTTTTTTTATATGGTAAGCCGGATATTGTTGGTTATGCTGTTGATGCGTTCCCCAAATTGGCGTCGGAAAAAAATCGCGGCAATACGAGGCCGTAAGTTTTCCATTTTGATTAAAAAAATCAAAAATTTTTTTATGACATCTGTGCCAAACTTTCATATGAAAGGCGAAGGGATCAAACCGTATTTGTTTATAGCACTTGATGACTTGAACTATTATAATACAGATGAAATGATGGCGATAGAATAATATTTGGCGACTTATCACCTGTGCCTGACTAACAATAAAGTACCAAAATGACGCCTAGAGTATAAAAAGCGAAGTGGTCCGCCCGGAACTTTTGATGATAGTCACATGACTTAGGCTATTGTTATAGAGATTGTTTTAAAATACCGGGAGACAAAGACTCTGTATACTTAATTCATTTTATTTTAGCTTCTTTTTAAATGTTTAACTGATCCTCTTTAATCAAAAACGAAAACAACCATTGGTTGTCATAAGAGCAACTGACCATTTCCAAATTACCATTAAATTTTTGGAATCAAAGGGAATTGAATGAAAACCCGTTTACAGGGAGATCTGCACAGCTTTTTTTCAGTATAATTCAATCTTCTCTAATATTTTTAAAACCCATCAGATTAGCGTGTTTTTAGATTCTGCGGTGTCTGAACGGGGGTTGGCGAGCGTAGGTTCCAGGGGGCAGAGCCCCTAGTATATATATATAAAAAGATCACAAGGAGTACCATTTGAAAGGTAATTATTGTGGGGAATTTTTTTTTCGCAGATTGGAGACAGATGGCGCTAGTTTTTTTATAGCGTTTGTGCGGATAGGTAGTGTAAGTTAGTAGACTCATCTGAGCAATTCAAAAGGCATAACGTTTGGAAAAGTGGTCTCGCTTGTGCCACTTTGACAAGCTTATGTGAAGACATCTGAATGACAATACGAGCCCCATACTGATCGCCAAATTCAAGTATTGCTGCAAAATTTCAATTGGAAAATCGGGAGCTACCCACATACAGCCCAGATTTGGCACTCAGATTTTTTCAGAAACGGAAACACTTATCTAGAATCAGGTTCTTTTCAGAGCGTGATGTAAAACCAGCTTACCTACAACTGGCTGCATGGGCATAGCCAAATTGGCACCCAATGATTTTTTTCAATTTTTGAAATTGACGGAAACACTTATCTAGAACAAGGATCTTGAACGTGATGTAAAACCAGCTGCCGAAAACTAGATGAGTAGGCGGAAACGTGTTTTCCACCAAAGCGGTTTAAACAAGTTGGTCCAGCGTTTACATAAATGTTTAAATAGGTTTGATGATTATATGGAAAAGTGATCGGCAAGTACACCTCTTAATTTCCTTTTGTATTTTCTATCTATTGCAATTAAATAATTTATTACCCTTGTAACCTTTTTTAGAATCCATCCTCGTAATTACTATTTATTTATTTATTGAACAACAAACATATGACTTGTGTTCTTGACATGACAGCCTGCTCATAAGTCAGAGACAAGATAGCACAAGGAAATATTACAACACAATAGAAATACATCATGGGAGTTCCACACAAAGAGTGTGTGCAATGGAACCAGCGGGAATCGTAATTACTATTAACTGCCGGAAAGTACTTGCGCCATTCATGGTGAAATCACCTCCATTATGGATAGTCGCTATTGTTGTGTTATGGAGGAGAATATATTGTTGGTTCATTCATTTCTATATTGTATTCAATAAATGTTAAACGCTATCAAACTTTACACCATCTGATAGATTTATTATAGCTGAATTAAGAGTAAGAGAGGTTGCACGTTAATCCTTTTTAATCTAGTTTGTTTTAAGAAGGTTTTTCACGTTGGGTGTACGTAGCATAATTTTTTTGTCTCTTAACATGTATGTACATTATATTATGAATGTGAGTATAAGAAAACGATGTAAGCATGTAAAACAAATAGGAAAAAATGTGGGTAACAATAATTCAACATAAAATTATTTAAGATATATATAATGAAACCTTTCTTTAGTGTAAATGAAGTTTGCCAATAAAGCCAAATTTTGCTGCCTTGTTTAAATTTGCTTGAATATTTTATTACCGAAGAATTTTAGAAAATGCTGATGAAATATCCCTTTTATTTTGTTAATGATATAGTAGATCTTATGTCCAGGAGCAAACCCATGCTAGCAAATGCAGTTTGACAACATTTTTCTGCCTGCTTTTACAATTATTATGCATAAAGAGTAACACCCATGCAACATAACCACGGATTTTCTATATAATTGTTATCAATTGAGTTCTGGTATTTTAAACATTGTTCTCTTATGGCGTTATTTCCGATATTACGTCAATGTGTTACACTTAAATACTCGTATATATTACTGAACAATAATAAGTGCCACAATCAATAACTGCTAACTTCTTTTTAAGTTAAAATTACGATAAAATTTATCTATATGTTTACTTGAATTGTGCCTTTGACTAGAAATTTAATTTTTTCATCTTATCACATCAAAACAGAATAAGTATTCCTGCGAACTGGTTCGATTTTTAGACACATACTTCGTTTTTCCCTAGAGAAATTTTCGCCGATTTTAATCGAAATTTTCTGTTAAGAAAAAGTGTTTCCGAAAAGTCGTCGCCGTTGGCAGCTATGATTATTTGCATTTTATACAAAGTTTTTCCACATTTTATTAAAATAGTGTTTTATTTTTATCAAAATTATTCATAAATTAGAATCGTATATAATTTGATTAAATTATGTTCTCATAATTTCTTAAATACATTTGTTAAAAATAATATTTGTTATAAATAACATAAAAAATGCTAAACATTGAAAGTTCAAAAAATTAATTGTCAAGAAAAATATACAGTTTAGTAACCTAATTGATTTATCAATTCTACGCATTAAAACCGGTCAAAATAGCCAAGCAATTTGTTTATGAGAGAAATTTAATTATTCATCCACTTTCAGTGTTCCTGTAAGGTGTTCCCCCACCAGTGTTCCCACCAGTGTTCCCCCACCGTCCCCCTAAATGAAAAAAATAACCACATTGTTTTTCATCAAGACGAAAAAACAGTCTTTTTGACTTGTACCGGGAGGAAAAGACAGCTTCACTCTTCCTTGTTTTTAAGGATTCAGCTAATTTTACACAAACACACGAAAGTAAAATACGTGGAACCCAATCATAGAAGGTTTCTAGTTTTTGTCAATACTGAATTTGAATGGGAATTCTAAAAGCTTAGCATGGGACTAGCAGCAATGAAAATAAATTTTCAAAAAACAACATTTGCTAAAACTCTCAAATTACGCTCGATTATAGAAAATATCTACTGTCTCAAAACGGCAGCCATCCTAGAATTTCAAATTGCTATACTCATTCATTTTTTAAGACAGGGGGGGGGGGGGGGGACCAAAAAATGTTCTTGAATCCTTCTATCAAAACCTAACGATTATGAAATAAATAAATTTGCATTTATAATTTTTTCTATATTTTTTTTAGTTTGAAATCGTTAAGGTGCCGTCATTTTGAAACAGGATGACGGATCAAGATGTCCAACGTTTTGGTCCAGATCTTAATAAACCCTTAAGATATCGCACCCTTGCTTCAAAAGTGGCATAACTCAAAAAACTTCGTTTTTCAGGAAATGCGAAAAACTGTTTTCAAGCTGTGAACGGGTCAATGGTAATCTTGCAAACACAACCGCTACATGGTGGCTGAATTTTCACTGCGCTATCTGGTACTTTAGGTGATTGGTAGAGGCGTAAAAACAAAGTAAAATGGTACACAGAAGCCCCGTTACACGAAAATATTCATATACAGGGTAATCCGAGAATTGTTGGACATTTTAGAAAATTAAATTAATAACAAACCGTAAATAGTAACAGGGTGTTTGAAATACTCATACTAAGAGAATGTCTAATTTTCGTTCTGCATAATTTTATACCAAAAATATCTCATAGATGGCACTAAATGTTTCACAAAGTCAGTGAAAGGTCAAACAAAGTCAAAGTAAAAAAAAACCCAACAAAGTCAGCGTCGTGTTGCTGTTGAATTGGAACGTGATTCAGCAACAGTTACTGTTTGGTGCACCCTATCTAAAATGAAAGTTATTGGCCCTTTCTTATTTGCCGAAAAGACCAGAAATGGTGACCATTTATTTCGATATGTCGAAAATGTTCAATATCCGTCAGATCATACGTTTCCGCATTGGGCAACGTCTGTGCGCAATTGTCTCAACCAACAGTTCCTCAACAGATGGATTGGTCATGGTGGTCTGATTCTGTGGCCTCTTCGATCATCAAATTTAACACACTTGGATTTTTTCATGTGAGTATACGTCATAGATGTAGTCTATAAGACTACTTGTCCTAATGTAGAGAAACTCAAGCGGCGAAAATCACAACTGCTATTCATTCCATCACTACTCAGATGCTGTCAAATACATGGAATGAAATCGACATACATACGACTTATATGCTTAGATACACTACGAACCACCAAAAGATCGTATGTTGAAATCTATTAACTTTTGTAGCTATACATCAAGTTAGTGATTACATTTTATTGCTACTGTTTTTATAATTATTTTTATCTCATTTTGTAAAGTGTCCAACAGTCCTCGAACACCTTGTAGGAAGCTACTAACACAAAAATCACCTTTAAAATCAATCTATGTGTGTGTGTTTGTGTGCGTGACGGAGATGGCTAGAAATATCTACCGCACGTGCAAGTCTGAAAATTTGTGTGAGGGTAGTCCAAGGCCGGTCCTGTTGTACATGAGACTCAGATTTCTAATTTTTTGACAATTAGCCGAGAATATTAATTAAAAACTCATCAAAAACACGATTTTTTTTCATAAAATGGCAAAATCTCTTTCACATCTGAACCTGGTTACACAGCCGAAATGAAATAAATTAAGAATTTCACTAATCAGCGAAAATTAAGAAAACTAATTACGATATCGATTTGAAGACTTCAGAATAATGTATAAAATGTTTGAAAATTGGTCGGTAATTGTTCTTAATTTTTTCAAAAAACTGACGGCGACAGTACAAAAGTTCGGAGAAAAAAATATACAGGGACGAACATTCATTAAAAACCGAACTAAGAAGAGAACTTTTTTCGGCCGACCCCTTCATTTTATTTCCGAAAATTAATGGATCAGAGATTATATGACATGTAGACAATCGACTTAATTATTAGATTTGGCTGAATGCTAAAAACATAATTTAAATTTTATCAATTTTAATCGAAAGTTATTAGCGTAATATGCGCCAAGAGTCACGTAATATGAGTTAAGAGTTCGTCCACAAGGGTTTTTCCTCTTTATTTAAATTTAAAACAATGTTTTCCAAAATATAGGCTTCTTTTACCACCATTATCGAGCATTAACGCATTATTTTCTCGGATTTCATGGGGCAGATTTCAACAGGAAATGATTCTTTCAACTTAGCTTACGATTTTCTTGCAGTTTTTAGCTCCACCTTTCAGTGAAGGGGGCACATTCTTATCTCGGGTTCTATGGATTCAATTTCAACTCAGTTTTACTCACTCAACTTGATTTCGATGGACTTACAGTTTTTAGTTTTACCTTCCACCTTCAAGGGACATTTTTATCTGAAGTTTCATGGGCCCGATTTCTGCGAATTTTTTTTCTTTCAACTAATCTTACGATTCCCTTCAGATTTTCCGGCGCGTGCGTAGCACGCCTGCGATACGGGGACACATGCATCGGGGACCCGTGCCGGAGATTTTGAAACAGATAAATTCGAGTGGATGTTTTCAGTGATTAGAGATACCTGCATAGCACGCCCGGTCTATGCTGCCAAAGACAGTGGGGACCCATCCCAGAGGTTCATTTTGAGAGATTCGATTTTTTTAAAAAATATGAATAGAGCATTTAATCACTCGCGGTTTGTTTAGAAAAATTGAAGGTCGGGTCAGCTACTATAGAAATGAAAAATGCTCTTTTGATACCAGAAATGTGACTCCAAGTCGCCAAAAGGCCTTTTGATATATAAATTGGAGGCTAGACAGTTAGAAATAAACCTCCATTAGCGATTGACAATTATGGATCTCTCCATTCTCCCCATCTTAGCGAATATCTTTAAAACATTCACACACACACACACCAAAGAAACGGTGAACAATTCTTATTTATTGTCAAAATATGTGAAATAATTTCGGTTTAAAGCTCCTCTCAATTTGGCGCCCCCTATTTAATCATTTTGCACCTCAGTTCAGGTACATAATTATCTTAGGTACCAAGTGTATTGAGCCATCCCTAGAAACATTTATAGAAGCTTTTAATTTCTTCATTATTTGGATATAATAAAATATCTTAGTAAAGAAAACATTCACACACAAATACAAGAAAAGTTTAAAAATCAACAATTTTCATTGATTGTCAAAATATGCGAGATAATGTCGGTTTAAAGCTCTCTCAATTTGGCGCCCCTTGGCCTCGGCGCCCGGGGCAGCCGCCCCCCTTGCCCCCCCCCCCCTAGCTACGCCACTGCATGATAGCATTGCAGTGACTTTTTATAATTGAAGGCATTGGTTGTAAACCAGGTAACTTTCAAGTGCAAATTTTGATAGATTGAACATTCAACATCTATAAATCTACTACCAAAACCATTATGATGGTTTACTATAAAAAAGCACCTTTTTATGGCTGAACTTTATGTCAATTAGGTGCAATATTTTTTGTTGGGTGGATTTTATTTTGTTGGATTCAATAGCAAAAGCACGTTTCGCTTATCTGAAATTAACTTTGATTAGGTTGCGTTTGACGAAAAAAAAGCAAAACTTGTATGTTTAGAAAGATGTAGTTAAAAAAAAATCTTGAATTTTTAATTGTTTGCTTTTAATTTGATTAAATATTTAAATCGCAACTCATTTCTATATTGTATAAGTGATTCTTATCGATTTAAAGCGATAGATGCTGCTGTCTGTCTATCCTATTCAATGAAGTGAAAAAAAAATTAATTTATATTTTATAACCTTTTAGCTTACTTTTTTATCAAAAGTTTAACTAAAAATATTGGGTTGAGCATTTATTTTTACTTACTATTGTCTCAAGTTTTTTGAAAAAAAAAATAACAGTACTTTCTATTTTCCAATTTTGTTTAAACTATACGACCATTATAAGCTGTCATGAATTTTAATTTTATCATCCCCATACTGCAAAATCCTTAATTTGAAACTTCATGCAGCAAACGATTTATATTACATATTTTTCTATTACTGGAAATTTATTTTACATTTTTATACATTTTTTAAATATTAAACCATGGACATCAAGGTAATTTCTTTTATAGTTCTTGTATGAATATTTTTCTTTCTTTCCGCATTTTTTCATTTTTTTACAGAAGAGAATGACGAACTGTTCTTCCTGATACACACGCGTATATATTCTTGATAATGGTAGAAAAACATATCAAAAATTGTAGATCAGCTTAATTTATTTAATTGTTGATTACATGCAAAACATTTTAGCTTACATATTTTAAATATAACGTTATTATGTTTTAACAAAATTGATGAGTGTTAAATTTTATTTGATGATAAAGCATTCAAATAATAATAATAATAATAATAATAATAATAATAATAATAATAATAATAATAATAATACACATCATATAACTTGTTCCCTTAATAAAATATGTCATTATTGAAATGAATTATCGCTAAAATATTACAAAAATCATTTTTTCGGGTTGAACTCGCGACCTCTGCAAAAATCCAGAGCTTTAAACTAATGCTCGTCCTACCTTAATCTAAATTAAAAAGGTTCTAAATTTAATTTTAAAAATCCGCAAATTTGTCCGTTTTGCACTGAACTTATTTTACAGAATTACTTTAACGCTTAAATATATTATTTTGTTATAAGGTATCTTATATTTATTTAATTAATAATAAGAATTTAAAATAAACTTCTTTCTCTTTCTAATGTGTAAGGAAAACAGTACAACCATTTTTCAGAAATTTCTTACCTATTCTCTTTATCGTCATTTGGATCGTCATTCAACTTTTCAGGCCCCTCCTCATAATAAAGATGACACGTACTCTTAACATCCCCAACTACATCGGCGAAACTCTCATACGACTCTTCAGAAAATCTAAAAAACGTAAGCGATTCATTATAAAAACTGAAATTAGATATTGTATAATCGTGGAAAAAAAAAGTAAACACTCTTAATAAATCTGCAAAAAAATCATTGTAGAAGAAAGTTACTGCTACCAAACGATTGGAAATAAAGTCTTTTAAGTGCGTACATAAAATTTGCTTAAGGGATCATCTGCATATCAGAACGAACCCAAACTTTGTGTTCTTTTATCAGTAGCAATACCCACGTTTGATACCATAAATAAATTCTACATCCTTCAATTAGCCAAAAAACAAATTTGCACAAAATTCGTACGGTTTGTTTCAGAAAAATTAATTATTTTAAAATGAGCCTATTTTAGGGGCTGTATGCAAATTTAAGTTTGGTACTCGATTTTTGAAATGTTGCAGAATGACTAAGTCACTTCTATTAAGGTATTATTTCTTGTAAATATGATCATTTTACCCGCTTAATATGTTTCGACTATTGCCAGTGAAATGTTTCAATAAAATAAGTAGAGTATATATATATATATATTTTTTTTTTTTGCATTATGCTTTTCTAAACATCATAGACTTAAATCGTCATTTTGACATTTTTGAATAACAATTCAAAAACCCCTTGTAAGAAAAATTTGAAATTGAGAATTGAGCTCTAAATTTTGATTGTTTTATTCCAAAAACTTATCATCCAAATGACTCGAAATTTCATATCTAGTCATAGTTTGAATCGAAGATTTGAAATATAGTGCTTCGAAAAAACAAAGTGTGGTCTAATTTCGATTTGTAGATGGCCCCATAAGCAAATTTTATATGCATAATTTGAAGAGGAATTTATTTCCAGTCGTTTGGTACTAGTAAATTTCTTCTATTACAATTCATTGGAGAGTTAGTACGGGGTGTTTACTTTTTTGTCACGACTGTACACGTTAATATAAAATTTCGTAATAATCCGTCTTTACTAAAACACGTAAAAGTTCCAGAAACGCAGTAATATTAATATGTTTCTGATACAGATGGGTGATTTTTTTAATTGCACTTTTTTACATATCGTTCAATAATTTTCACAGCCTATTCCTCATTTTTTTACAACATTCATAAATCAAATACTTCGATAACATCGAAGTAAATTTCAGCGTTAAGGTGTTATATTTGATTTAGAACCTAAAACCAAATTCTTATTGGTTTCATTTGCCAAACAAAAACTGAACAACATAGAAATATTTTATTATTTTTGAAGGAAAAGTATTTACATGGAAACGAGTAAAGAAAAAAGAAATTGATCTTTTTGATGGCATCTGGAAGTAATAAATATTCTTGCAATGCCAGTTGAAATAAAAATAACCAATTTAAGATGAAAGTTGGCTAATTCAGAAAACTGCAAGTTATTTTTTATTATATGCACTTACTAATCTTATGTATAACTTTTTTTTAAATTTTCTTTCGTTCATTATTTTAAGGGATTTTCGGTGTCATTCCTTTGTGTGTTTAACGATAAAATATGAGAACTTTTCTTATTGTTTGTCGATTTCATACTTTAATTACAACGCCCCTCCACTACCACAGCCACATTAAAAAAACATATTCTTAAGTATTCAAGATATTTTTAATTTATTCTATTAATAATAGAAGAAAATATTGTAATCGACATTTTTTTTAACTTCCGGTTATTTACACGTTTTTGGTGTCAGAAATCGAAAAAAACATGATTGTGCAAATTATCTATCTGTCCATGTGTGTGTCAGTACACTGTAAAAAAAAACCTGACCAGTTTTCCTGTAGGGATCGGAAAAATAGTCGCCCTTATCGTACCGGAAAATTTTCCGACCCAGATCGGAATAAAATCTGTAAAAAAAAAGAAATAGTCAATAAAACGGTATTTTACGGATTTTATTCCGAGCTGGGTAGGAAATTTTCCCGGTTCGATAAGGACAACTATTTTTCAGATTCCTACAGGAAAACTGGTCGTATTTTTTTTTACAGTGTATGTTCGTGCGTCCCCATTGTACCATCGGAAGGCGTCTATGTAGTTATGCATAGAATTGAACCAAATTTTGGGCGTATATGCATGGTTATGGCGAGCAAGTCCTTCTTCAGTTTGAAAATATTCTGCCGGAAGAAGGAGTTGTATTAGTGATGTCTGGGTTTCGATTTCGAATTTTTTCGATTTTTCGTAGTTCTGTTGTACATAGGCGGCTTGTGCATCGACTGAACTTCACATCCTGCTAAGCCGCCTCTACTCGAATAGCTGGAATACAACTGAATAATGAAAAGTATTGATTTTATTGAATACCATGATTGAGATTAACTCTTTTACTCCATTCGAAGCAAAAATTTAAGATAAAAGTCAAGTTGGTATAGTATTAAACTGATAATATTTAAATATTAACATTTATAACTCCATTTTGAAATATTAAGATGTATGAGATAAAAGAAAGTTTTAAGATTGGCACATCCAATTAGTGACTGTAAACAGCCAAGTATCGCAACTTTCAATGCAAATTACAAAGTGAAGTTATACGCTAGGAAACACTCTTCTCCTTTTCAAGGATATTCTGAGAAACTTAACTGTTAGGTTTGGTGTAAGTATTTTTGCGCATAAACTTCCTGAAGTTTCTCGAAGAATGGCAGATTGATTTTATTGATTTAAAGACATCTCTAATACCATGATAATAACAACTCTCTTTCACACCCTTTCTTTATAGAAACAGTATTTCGACTTCAACCTAGTTAATTTCAAACACTCTCGATACTTTGGCTTCTATAGGTCGTAGGAGTATGATTTATGGTAAAATGTTTTTGGCATCCATGCTAAGCCATAGCTAATTATCATAGACATCCATAGCTAATTATCATAGGCATCCATAGCTAATTAGCATAGGTGGTCGCCAAAATCTATCTCGATACCGGCTAATACATTATACTCGTTAATCACAAATACTTTCAAAACTACTTTTGAAATAATATTAACAGTGCTAATGTTTGAAAGAGTATTTGCCATTTTGTAGCAATCATAAAATTTTATGAATTAAAACATATCAAGAGGTAACCAGTTTTAACTTAAAAATGTATACAAATTATTTTCTGACATCATTAATCGGACTAGAAGCGTTATGTGTGTTGCATAATACAGAGTTTCTACAAATTATGAACGTCGGTTATGAACACTTACGCCATCTATGAATAAACTTCGGCAATATTACTATTAGTCTGACTTTCAACTAGTTAATATCATTTAATATTTCGGAAGATCTTAACTTACGAAATTGCCCAACTAATTTGCTGACACCCCGTATAATTAAATCAGCTGGGATAGGAATAATACCACACAAAATACATCGAAGAGCACAGATGATAAAGTTATTAAGTGACATTACCATCCTTTTGAGAAAACTCATTTTGAACAACTTTTATCAACTAAAATTACAGTATTTTAATGTCAAATACCTCCTTTCTCCATTAAAATCTCCGGGAGTATTAGGGTTTTCAAATAGTAATTTAAGAGATTTCAGAGGACCCTTGATTATCTTCAATCGTATGATTAACTCAATTTTATTTTTTATTTTGGTACATACCACCTTTATCATATGAACCCTGCAATTTAAAATGATCATTCATAGAATGTTATGTATTAGAATCCAAATTACATTAATTTAGTCCTTTTCAACAAATTTAACTTGTGGTTTGAATTAAGCCGAATGTCATAAAACAAATATAAAACAAGTAGTGCAAATTCGGTTATAAGCACATTTAATATTTGGTAAGAAATGTAAAAAATCACTTCTTTGATCCAAGTAGTCAAAAGTTATTATATCTAATTTTTTAAAGCATAAATCTGTTGAATATTTTATTGGAAATAATATAATGTTTACTTACTCATTCACAGGAGAGTATAAACCGCCATCATATTCTTCGTAGGCGAAAGAATTTTGTTCCACATAAGAGGGCACCCAAGTAGTTTCGTGAGCAGGAACTTGATAAATATCACTTATGTAGTATAAATTCGTTGTTTGATAGTAATGTGGCAAATAATATCCTGAATAGACTGGTACATAATAACCAGTACTGTAGGTTACAGGAATTCCAGTATAATACACGAGATAACTAGAAAAAGAAAACAAAAAAAATAATATATATGTAATGAGTATGTAATGCATATACAAATTACATGGTACGTTTAAAAACTTTTATTTTGAATGCTAAACATGACTGACAAAGTCCATTTTAATAAAAATTATAAATTTTAGCAAACCCATACATTTCATAAAACAGTGAGTAACATTTTTTCTCGAGATAAGAAGTAATGGAATATTATCCAAGCAATTGAAAAATAAGTTTATACTATATAAATGATAAATTAACTAGTTAACGTCATCTGCTGCTGTTGAAATTTCTTTTTATGTTAATTACATTATTATAATGTGTTTAACTCGAAAATTTAGTATTCTATTCAATGTCTATACTAATAAAAGATAGTTTCACTCTGTAGGTGTGCGTGTGGGTGTCTGTGGGTGATATGATGGCTAGAAAAATCTACAGGTCGTAAGAGGCTGAACATTCTCGTAAGGATAGTACAAAGTGTCTCTTGATGCACCTCAGAATTTAAAAATTCTAATAATTAGTTGAATTATTAATTAAAAATCGCAACTTACTCTCTTTAAAAACATATCCCAGTCCTTGGGTGATGGAAAAACCTCGAGCGCCTAATTACGTATCAGTAGGAAATGAAGATCAAAAAGACGAAATTTCGGGAGTATTTTGTATTTATTTATTAACATAAATCGGCCATACCGCTTAGTAAAGTTCAAAACGGAAGACATATTCTGAAAGATCGTATTCTTACGTCTCAAATGCCGCAATCAATTCGAAAAAAATATCGCAGCTAAACCTTAAAAATATAATTTTCAAAAAGGATCGTTTTCCGAAAAATGTTTTTCGCGCTTATTGCAATGCAACTCCAGGGCACCATTTTAGAGGCACGAACAAACCAAAAACATATTCTTAAAGCTGAAACTTCCTTCTAATCGATGGTGCAATCGATTTTAAAAAGTAGAAAATTTAACGCTTTCAAATGCACTCGCAAAAGCAGGCCTTTTCGCGCCTTACGTAGGTGTAAGTAATTAAACGTGTAAGGTGTAAGTAATTACTTTAAGGTGTAAGTAATTAAACGTGTAAGGTGTAAGTAATTACTTTAACACAATCTTTTTAGAGCCTCTCAATATACTAGATTTACATCATCTACAAAACTTTTGAGACGTTCGGACAGGTAGAAATGCTTTTTACAAAGTAAAATATGTGAAAATTTCAATGAAATCAGTAAAAACCTGAGTGTTTCGTCGCGGTTTTGTTCGCTTTCCGTACGCATAGGCTGCAAAAATCAAATTACGCAGAACTTAAAATGCCAAATAGCATATATTTTCAATTCAATATTTTTTTTAATTTAAAAATATAAATTCACATAAAATGGAGTTAACGATATAAAATCATACAAGTTTGAGATTCATTCAAGGGACATTCATAATGGGCCAGCTAGTATCTATTTAAAAATTATGTATGTATGTATGCCCTCAATTGTATGAACAACCACTGTGCAGATTTAAATAACCATCTCAGAGTTAAGAATTATGACTTGTCTCACTGTATTATCAATAAATAATAAACAATATATAATAAACAACAATAAACATAATTAGATGTGCACTGTCAAGTTCTGGAAGGTAGATTACCTTTCTTTTGGCACAAGCTTCTAATCTGAGTTTGTGTTCAATTTGCATGTCGCCACCCTCTGTTTTATAAAGTTAGTTTAGACGACTGAACGACTGAATTAGATGAAGATAACCACAAAATTCTGTTGAGAAAACACTTTGTTATACCGAAAAAAAAAATGAAACAAACAAACGTTTGAAACGCGAAAAAATTTGTCATCTGGAAGTATGTGATAAAAAAATAGGCAGATTGTATAGCAAGATTATTTTTATACGATTGTTTATTCAGAAATGTTCCTTTGAAGGCTTTTTTGCACCTAAGAAAGTTGTATCAGTGAGCAAAACAATTTATAATTTATAACAAGCTGAATTTTTCTCGACACATTTCTGATTACTGAAGCATATGTAACTGTATTTCACGTTCCAAAATCGAGGAAAAGCCAGACTCGCATTTGAAGCTACAACTCAAGCCGTTAAAGACCAAGTTATTTTAAATTTGAATTTAATTGACATTTTTTTTTATCAATGTGCTTGGAACGTCATTGCAATACCTTGTTCAATTACTACTTATGCAGCAATTAATGCACCGCGTTAGTATCAGCTGACATGAAACTGTTCTGTAATTATTTGAAATTATCTGTACATACTGCTTTTAGGTAGTAATTTCAATCAATTTTGATTTGCTCTTGTACGGCGAAAATCACGTATTGCGCAACCTGCTGCGCAATCCCCTCCCTCCCCAAAAATGCAAAAATATCTACTTAATTAAAATAATTGATAAAATTATAAATGGTATCCCGCTTAAAGAGAGCAGAAAGTTTCAAGCCTTTTCCAAATGTGGGTCGATGATAAAGTGAATGCTAGAACGTCTTTTCTCCATGGCTGTTATAAATATCTTAATTCCTTAATTAAAATACTTAATTACGGTTTAAAGTTACATGCGATATTTTCTCAGATTTCGTTGCTTTGAAATAAATTCAAATAATAAAAGATTACGATTAAAATGTTTGAATTAACGATTTAATGCTTTTACATAAATTTTTCATACAGCTAAAAAGCTTAAAATTAATATTAAACTTGTATATTAACAGCTTAACTTGACTTCCATGGAAATAACCACTAAATTCGTATGGGAGCCATGATTTGAAACACAAAGGATCAAGATGTTCGCAATCTTTTAAAATAAAACAACGCTGTTTGACACAGACCAACTCCTTTAAAAATTCACCATACAATACGCCATCAGACCCCACTCTATATATGAAGGAACCCTAATACCGTTTATACTATTATCTTTATATTTCTATATCCAGCGCTTAGTCCAGTCTTTTTCCAATGCAAGCATTAGTCGCTCATAGCACCCTGGTGATGTAGTGACATTTTTTAAGCAGGATTTTTAGCAGAAAGCTATTTTCCACAGACCAACTCCTTTAAAAATTCACGATACAATACGCCAAACCTTGTCTAGATTTTTATTCATAACTTTTAGAATAATGCCTTTTCCAATCTTTTTAAAACATATAATTTGTTGTATATGAAGTGCGGTGATATAACACGAAGATTTGGGACTCTACAGTAGTTCGATCAGTGATACCGTATAAGTGACACTATAAGACAGTGACTGAATACGGACTGTAATATTTCACTAGTAGAGATGATTTTGGAAATGATCGATAATCATCTTTCCGAACCTGACGTTATAGTCAAGCAAATGTGTTTTTACGAATTCGTCGACTAATCAGACTCATTCAGGAGAATATTTTCGAGTAAAGGATTGTAGTTTGACATAGTTTGGACTAAAATGTCAACACGAGTACCTTCCCTGTGGAAATGATCCCACTCTGAATATGAAGAAACTCTAACACAGTATATACTATTAACTTCATATTGCGATATCCAGCGTTTAGTTCAGTCTTCTTCCAATGCAAACAGTAGTTCACTCTCACCCTGATGATGCAGCGACATTTTAAAGTAGTTTAAGTTAAAATGCATATCTATACACAATTTGACAGTATGAATTGACTACACACAATAAAGAAGCCGGTGATTAATACAAATTTTGATTTATTTATTCGTTCATTAAAGGCGATAAGCACTACTGCCAGCTAGAAGAAATTAACCCTTTATGTACTGAATTATGAATTCGTGAAAATTTTATCTTCTAAAGCATTTTTCGTGAATTTTTGAAACTACATTAGAAGATTTAAATAATCATTTAATAAATTTTAGAATGATTTTAGAAGGATCGAAGGATTCAGAATGATTAATTAAATTTGAACTTATAAGGATTTTGTGTAATATTTATAACACCACTCAAATGTTTTACTTTAAATATTTTTCTTAGTATTTTGTAGAATTAGGAAATGTACAAATATAATGTTCTTACAATAAAAATATAGAAATATTTCCGAATTGAAAAAATCCCCCCCCCCCCCAACGCCAAGAAAGCTGAAAAGATGCAAATGCAAAAGAAATCCTCCTTTTAAAAATATTTTTGTTCTGTGTAACCCATAATGCTTTTGGAACAATATGAAGTAATGCATCTATAACTCATTCTAAACTGTATTACTACTAATCGATGTATTAAATGAATTTTATAACAAGTTATTTTAATGGTACTTGCAAGTACCGAAAGTAGATAAAGGGTTAATGTTTCATGAAAATGCTTACAAGGACATCGGCCAAGTTATTATGCATGAACTGTAGAAGATTTCTTCAAATGTACTCACCTCGACTGGACATAATTAATAGGATAATAGACGAAATCTCCTTGATAATAAAGCAAATTGCTCCCATTTAATGATGGTTCCTGTGGAGCATTATGATAGATATTCTCATCATCATAGAGGCCATACACCTAAAATTAAGTAGAGCATGATAGTTTATAAATTGAAAAGGTATTTTTAATAAAAATGTAGATCAAGTAAAACAAAAACATAGAAATTCATTTCAAAATCAGACTTTTATAACATGATTGTAAAATATTTCCCTTTATGAACAAAATTAGTTAATTATAGTACTTCCTTAAGGAAGCATTATCAACTGATATTAAAAGATATTATTTATCAATTGATATTAAAGATCACAGCCTCATTATTTTTTTGAAATATCTATCGAAATTACAAAATTACTTTTGAGAGCTTAAAATTAAAAGAGTAAGTCAGTCTGAGGTAAGTAGACTCATTATATGTAAAATTTCACTGAGAAAAGTTACGGTACTTTTGTATTTTTCTTGCCGCGTCGGATACACGGCGCCAACAATGGCGACGATTATAATAACTAAATTAACCATATTTTATTTTTCTTTCTACAATGCGACTGTATTTTATATCATGTGTTTGTCGGATATCCAACCAATTGGATTAGAAGCTATTCATCACTCCCAGGAATGTGGTACATTATACCAAAAATACGTGCTTCAATCCTTTGAAATGAATAAATACCTAAATAATTATATTATATAGAGATGTTGTATACAGTGCAGACAACATATTTGAAAAAGCAAAGGCTATTCGTACGGGGGAAATAGAATTTTATTCGTAAATGCATTATAGTTCATATATTTCTACACCTTACTCCAAATAAACTTTTATTTCTGTTGTGTCAAAACTAAGATAATGTCTCCGCAAGACCAAATTAAGTGCACTGGCATATTTAGAAAACTTATTAGACCAATATTTACGATAAGTTTTATTTTGCTGTTGTTCAGATGTATTTTTTAATTGCATTTTAGTTTTACGATATTTAAGGATCCTTTTTGAGTTGAATTTGAGTAATAAGTAAGCAAAAGATATCTATTTCAATACTTACTGAAATTTAACATAAGAAAGCACACTGTTCAATGATGCTTGTTTATTTTTGGCGATACTTATACAATGTAATTATCTTTCATATAAATTTAACGGCTTCATTTGGCGGGCTTTAAATTGCTTTTGAATGAATAACAGAAAATCCCACGTAAACACGACTAGCGATTGGCAACCGTTTTTGGCGATCTACCTTCCTCGCACGAATAATACTTAAATTCCAAATTAAAATTAAAATGGATTCTATTAATTCATAAAGATGTATCATTTTACTCATCTTGTTTTTACGATCGTGTTGGTTTAAACTCACGGTTTTTCTCGATACGCGTGAAAGCGTTGATAACGCATGAAGTCATTCTATACAATAATGTCCTCCAAAAAATGCATTGCAATCATTCATACTTAGATTAAGATGAAAAGGAACTGAAATTATTGCATGATACCGAATTAAGAGAGTACCCGTCTTCTACAATAGAAAAAAAAGTAATATTCTTTTATATTACACCAAAAGATAGAAATTCTTGTGATTTATTTGAATTCCGCCAGATGTTGCTTAAAAAAGTGGAATCATTAGCAGGTTGATTTGAACATTTTAAACATTTTAAACTGCTCATCTGAAAGCCAAAAAAAGAAAAAAAATGTTTCATTTGTCAACTGAGAAAAATAATTAATTAAAAAAAAGTATTTTGACATTTAAGCATATTAGAACTTGATGGTGAACTTTGATAAATTAACAGTTGAACTTTTTCTGACATTTCTTAGTTAAAGTTTCCACCAGTTTTGTGTTTTAAATACTCACATTTATGAGTGGCTGAACTACACCACCTAAGTTAATAATGCAGAAAATACTAGCCCAAATGGGCCATTATTTAAAATGTATATATATAAATTTAAAATGAAAAATTATTAGTATTTTTCATAAAAAAGTCATCTGTAATTGTTTATATGCTATGAAATATTTTGTTATCTCTATGAATTTCCACAATGATTCTTATATGGCTAACAAAAACACGCATGATTTACAACAACATTAGTTTTGAAACCTACGGTATTAAAATAATCAATTGTGTTAAAGTAGATTCATAAAGCCCAGAAATGGAAAGTGAAATATTCATCACAACTTAATTTATTTTTTACGTTCTATTCGGACATATCACGTGACTACTGTCTATGTCATTATAAACATATTTTTTCCTGATCCGTCACATGCAGTAACTTCGGAGTTCCCTTAACGCAAACAGTAAAAAATAAATTCATGCCAACTACTTTACATTGCAGTATTCCCGATTGTGAACAATGAATTCAAATTACATTTTTATGATACTGATCCGAAGAAAACATTGCGTGTCATAACAGAAAGAATGCCTCAAATTTGAGACAAAAAATAAATATCAGACAAAAGGTGTAAATTTTCATAGAAAAATCATAAAAACGATTACTCTTTGTTATCAGGGATTGCTTCGACTCCTCTTTAAAAAATACGCTTTAGTTAAAGCCAAAATATTGCTTGTATTGTTTCCAAAATAAAAAGGGTAACCAATAGTACCGTGTTCTTATCCAGGATTGAAGTCAAAAATATTCTTCAAACGAAACGCTCAGAAAGATCTGGCCAAACAGCCCATAAAATTTCATAGTATTTTTAATATGTTAAATTTTAGATAAGAATATTGAAAATAAGTTAACTTCTCAACACATCCTTAATATGGACTATAAATTTCGGTTTGAATCATAATCCCAAAGAAAACTGCAATTATAATCGCAATGGAATTTTCGATGCAATGAAATACACCAACGAAAGCAGATAAAGAAGTCAAAAAAGATATCTCTTTTATATTTATTATGAATTTCTATTTAAAAATGATTTTTGGTTATTGTAAAGACATCGTTTGGAATAATTCTTAAAATTAACTATTATTGATTCTCACATCATTTTTTAAATCTCTGTCGGAATCATTTAATACTACCGTATAAAGAAATGCCTAAAAATGCACCGAAAACTTGACATGTAAGATTAAAAAAGCAATTCAAATTTAGGAAACAATGCCCAGTTTCCAAAAGAAAGTACTTTTGGATCTGAATTCAATCTATAAAGGGTTATTAAGTCCTAACAAGCAATACGCCCTCTAAAAACTATGTCAAATCAGAAAACCAAATACAAAATATATAAAAATGCTGCAAATAACGTACCTCATCAACAAGCCCTGAATCTGAACTAAAATGCTGATTTTCAACCATAATTACAAATAAAATTGTAGATAGCTCTGATGCAGTAAAATACAACATACACCAAAAATAGTCGGTAAAAGACTCAAGTAAGATCTTTCGTTGACATTGATTGTTATACGTTTTTCATTGCTGAAATTATTATTGTATATTGTGAAATTATCATTTAGAATCCTTGTTAAAATCAACAATTGTTCATTCTTGCATCATAGATGTAAATCACTTTTACAATCAATAAATACTACATGAAAAAAATTTAAAACATACATTGGAAACCTGAAAAATAGTATTAAAAATGCAACTCAAATTTAGGAAACACCGCCCATTTTTCAGAAATATGTATTTTACGATGGAAATTCAAAGAAAGCATAACAAGCAATATGCCCTCTAGAGTAACTACCCACTTTTAAGCTTTTTTCCTACCACTATATTTGAATAGAAAATTTTGTTTTATTTAATCGTCGAAAATTGAGGATTAAATAAGACAAATTTTTCCGTTTAGAAATAGTGGTAGGAAAAAAGCATAAAAGTTGACTACTTCGCCTCTAGTAACTATGTCAAATGAGAAAACCAAATAAAAATTTCGTAAAAATGTTGCAAATAACTTACCTCATCAAAACCCCCAGAATATAAACTACAAAGTTGATTTTCAACCATAATTACAAATAAAATCGTAATGATAGCACTGATGCAGTAAAATACAACATACAGCAAAGGTAGCCGGTAAAAGACTCAAATAAGTTCTTTCGTTGACAATGATTATCATATTTTTTTCATTGTTGAACCGATTGTTGATTATTTAGAATTATACCCTTTAATCATTGTTGAAAACAACAATTGTACATTTTTACATCATAGGATTAAAAAAGGCATAATTATGTGAGCACAAAAATTCAGGAAGGAACAAGAAAACAAAATGATATTATAGTTTTGTGAAACGAGAAAAATAGTTGTTCATTTTGTTCATAGTTCATGTTTAATAGTTCATGCCATAGTTCATGTTGTAGTTCATGTTTAATAGTTCATTTTGTTCCGAAAATGATGTGAAAATAAGTAAACATCAAACATTGCAAATGTCACATTCAAATCATATGTATTTTTAAATGTAATATCGGATTTCCCCGTCCCCCGGTATTTTTCAAAAGAATACATTTTGGATCTGATTTTAACCTGTAATTTGATTATTCAGAGTTAACAAATAACAAAGGATGTACCCAGTACATCAAATGAGAAACCAATCAAATTAGAGTTTTAAATTTACGTAAGAATGCTGCAAATAAAAGTGAAATTAAACAAATTAATAATATGAAAATGATTTCGAATGTAGCAATCCCTGTTTACATCTCTGAAACCTCACAACACTGTCGTTTAAATCGCGTTTATTCGTAGTGTTACAATTACGTAATTTTTAGGAGAAATCCGAAGAAATTAGTTCAACCTTTTCCCTCATTTTAAAGGGATTTATTTCTCCATATGACAGCCAATGCATTGAAAAGAGAGGTGGACCTAAATTTACTGTGTATTGTACTAAAATAACAAAATAGGAACAAGATATAAATAACTCTGAAATGCTCAGCATCGAAAATCTCACTAATGAGTTCTTTAATTTAAATTAGATTATTCCATTTATGATAAGTTAAAAATTCCAAAAATAAAAATGTGTATTAAATAGCTCTCGTATTGCAGTACGTGTCGCTTATATAAATATTTAGGAATAAAAAAATGGATAACGAATGTCATTCTATAAAATAATCTCATTTAAATTTTCTTCGTAGTTAAGAAATGCGCAAATGTTACTTATTCTAACTATACACGTGTTTTGTATAAATAACTTGATTTTTTTTTTTTTTATTGCAGGGTGTCTGTCTAAAGATCTCGTAACACGGAACTTAAAAATCTATTTATTTTAATTTTAAGTACTACATTTTCAGAGATATTATGGAAAGTGTACAGCAAAAATACGCCACCTCCTGTATTTTCGGAACTACTGAAACTAAAATAATTTAAAAAATTAGTAGCAGTAGGAGTTCATTTAAACCTTGCAGGAAAACTATAGTGATTATCCTAGGTTAGATAGTTTATGAGAAAATCGCATTTTTCTGTTATACGAAAACATTACTTTGCGAGCGCTGAGCGTGGAAGTTGAGAAAAGTTCGAGGTATCTGCCGATGCGGAATTTTGTGCGCAAGTAAAATTAGCATTTGACCGATTATATTTTTAAATACATGGTAATAAATGAACAATTGTCCCCTTTCACAGCAATAGTCTCCAAAGAAAATATAGATGGCATACGTATTCGTGTGGTATGACTCCCCGGGAAATATTGATGCCATATATATTTGTGCGCGTGGTGGTTGTTCAATGTGTTTAGGTAGTAAAAGACTGAACTCCTTTTTCAAAGATATAAGGAAAAAGATAGAAATACATTTAAATGAAAGCAAGCGCTTTTAATTCGGAATTTATTCAGGCGATGCCGAATCTACATGCGTTAACCTACCATGCTAATATCTGCCTTTAATTTTATGTCTCAGTTAGGCGTGAAAATAAATGAAATAACTTTAATATAGCTTTTTGATAAAAATCAATAAAAAGAAACAGACAAATTTTCTACGAAATTTTAATGATATTTATATGAAATAGAAGTATGTTTTGGGAAAATACTTTAGGTTTGTTGCATTTTAATTCTGTTGGACGGCTCTATATAAAGTATATATATGACAAAGAAGAAGTATGCATTTCAAAAGCCAAGCCAGAAAACGTATAATTTGACTGAAAGCGCACTTCTAGAAATAACCAGCTAAAGACAAGTATCTTCCAGATACTCTCATGGAGCTGTGTACGCAAAATAACGAGGACTTATTGCGGGGCATGTTTGAATTTGAACATATTGTCTGTAGCGTACATATTTCTGAATTTTAAGTGTTACGCGCTTCTTGAACATTTCTTCAACTTTGATTTATATTTCATAATATTATAAATCAAAATTACAAATTAATCATGGTTCATATTTAAATAAATAAACATAATGCTGAAAACTGTAATTGAACAATTGAATTGGTTTAAAGTTGATGTACTCGGCACAACCCTGCGATCAGTATTGTAAATAAATATGTCATCTGCTTTTCTAACTCGAATGATAATTTTTTTGCCACATGAGTTAGTATAAATAAAGGTAGTCGAAAATGATTTGATACGTTAAAAAAAAAAAGAATAGCTTAATGTACAAGGTGGCCATAATTAAACTGAGTGTAGTCAGAGTGTTCTATAGCGCGATCTAAATGAAGGAATGACGCCAAATTTTGTAAGAAGATTAAACAAAGCGGAGCATGAAGGATTCCACGAAAAAAAAAATAGTTTCGAAAGTCTCCCCTAGGGGACTATGTAGAGCTGTGTAACAGAAAAGCGAGTTTTTAAAAAAGCAGAATCAATACTAAAGTCGCTAAATGTGCTAAATAAAAGGTAATTTTATTTCAGCATTGATTCTGCATTTTTTAAAACTCTCTTTTCTGTTACACAGAGCAACATATCCCCCTAGCGGTGACTTTTGGAACTAATATTTTTTTTCGTGTAATCCTTCATCCCCCGTCTTCTTTAATATTATTACAAAATTTGACATCATTCTCTCAATTAGATCGCGCTACAGAACACTCCGAGTTCTGTCAGTTTAATTATGGCCACCTTGTATTTAGGGAAAGGTAGTCATTATTTGGGTAAGCACTTGGAAATTGTAAGAAATTTGTTAGATATAATTGTTTAGCAGCTTCAGACGATCCGCACAAGCGTTGCTTGGAGGAAATTTAAATCTGGATCACATTCACAGTTTTCGCTTTCGTTTAGACTCTTCACGTACATGAAGCATTATTTCTTACTTTATCAACTATTATGAAAAACTTTTTAACACTTCAAACAATGAACTTTTTTGTATATCTCAAATAGATTTCAGAATACGGCGAGATAAAAGAAGGCTGGGCAGATTTTAAAAAATCGTAACTCTAAAAATAATTGAGTAAACACCAAACTTTTTCCGATGTACACCTGTTTCATTTGCATCGAATAAAGGTTACTGCTGAGAAAAACAAAAATTCTCGGAAAAAAATTATCACGTTTCCTCAATTAGTTTTGATTTTGATTTTTTTTTTTTTTTTTTTTTTTTTTAACGCGTCCAAACATTTTTGCTCAACCTGTATGTTTTATTTCTCTCTATATTTACTAAACATAATTGATGGAAATTACACATTAGAATCATGTAGTATTCCTTCCTTATTTCTATTAAATACATAGTAGAATTGATTAACTACTTTATTATAATTACGGCTACTCTTTTTTACGGGACTGCACTGATGTGGATTATATTATTAGATACCACATACAGTGCGGCGCAAAAGTTTAAACACAACGCAAATATTTTAATAAAAATAAAATTATACAGTGGAATGCTTTCAAATATCCACTGTAGGTAAATACTATGATCATAAATATATATCTGAAGTTTCAAAAAAATTCATCGTTACGAAAATCAGAAATTACAAGAAAACATTTTTTGTGATGTCGCAAAAGTTTAGGCACAAACGAGAATTTATGCAAATATCTCCTTAAACATAATAGGTGGAGGTTCGGCGAGACTTTTTTCCTAGAGTATAAAGTGTAGAGATTGCTGTACGAGTTATATCAAAATGTCGAAATCTCTGCCGCTCTCGCCTGAAGAAGTTGTAGAAGTTTGGAAGCTAAAAGCTGAAGGTAAATCTTTTTTGCAAATTTCGCTTATTTTAAATCGGTCTAAACGTGGTGTTTATAGTGTTTTTCAACGTGAAAACAATTCAAAAATGTATATTGCTCAGAAACGTCGAGTAAAACCACATTTTGTGAGTATAGAAGAATTAAAAGATTGGCTTTAACTAGCTATTTGTCTCTTAATGAGATAAAAAATCGACTTGGCTCAAAAATATCACATGACTTCATATGCAGACGAATAACAGAATCAGGATTCATCAAAAAACAAAAATTATCTCATAAGCTTTTTCTGAAACAGTCTCACAAACAAGCAAGACTCGAATGAGCAAAGCAGCACATGTATTATCGTGACGAATGGATTAGTGTTATTTTTTCTGATTAAAAAAATGGAATTTGGGTGGTCCAAATGGCTTCCCATTTTTTTGGCGTGCCTTGTGGAAAGATCCAAAGAGCATATTCAGCAGGCAACAACGTGGTGATACGCTCATGGTATGGGGCGCTTTTGGCTACAATGCACAAACGTATCTTTGCTTCCTAAATGGCAGACAAAATTCACAAATGTATCAGGAAATTGTGATGGAGCATTTGTGACCGTTTGGATAATTCCTAGGATGTCCCAACCGGAACTTTCAGCAAGACAACGCATCAATACTAACTTCTCGTTGGACAAGAGAATGGCTTAGATCTCAGAATATCAGTGTGATGAACTGGCCAGCACTCAGCCCAGATCTCAATCCCATAGAGAACATCTGGGGAATCCTCTCACGTGACGGCTACAAGAATTTGAAGCAGCATTACGCAGTGCAAAAGCTCAAATCAGTGATCGAGGAAGCATGGTACAAACTCGCTCCCCAAACCTTCCATACTCTTGTGTTATCAATGGAAAATCGACTGTTCGATCTCACCGGGTACAATGGTACCACCATAGACTACTAAAGGACTTTTGTGCCTTGTGAAATGTATATATTTCGTTTTTGTGCATAAACTTTTGAGAATCACAATTTTCAATATTTTATAATTTATTATTTTCCTTACAATGAATTGTTTCCGAATTTGAAACATGAATTTGTAATCAAATTGTTTAGATACAGTAAAAATTTCAAAGCATTCCGATGTATATTTTTCATTTTATAAAAATATTTAGCTTGTGCATAAACTTTTGCGCAGCACTGTACCACGTTTAGTGTGAGAAACCGTGAAAATACAAGTGAAACATGCATCACGGGTTAATTTATTTTTTGTCTATTTATTCTTCTCACCTATGTACCTACTAGCTACCTACTCATCTATGTAATTTTATTAAGGTCCTGTACATTCAATACGTGTTTATTTACTGTATCTTAACAAACAAACAAACAAAAACCTCATTTAAACATTTTATAGGGAAGTGTTTCCAATTGTTAACAAGAAAATTAAATTTAACTTCATTGATACTGACACGAAGGTGGTTTGATTTTTTTAAAAACAAAAATTGAATTTCTAACATAAAACGAAAATTGTAGAGAAAATCACAAGAACAGCTGTTTTTTTTTTTTTTTTTTTTTTTTTTTTTTTTTGTCGGAGTCCTGCTTCGATCCTGCACGATAAATTTAAAAATATTACTCACATTAACAAAAGAATGAGAATGAAAGTTGGTTGTTTCAAGATCACGCCGAAGTTTTAAAATAAACTTGACGGATGGTCAATGCCGAAACTTTTTTCTCTCATAATTTTGAATATTTCAAAAAGTTCTTACATATGTTACCATAGACTTCTCATATAACTTACATAGACTTCTTGTCTTTACTCTGAGTATGTTACTATTGCAGTCTTTTTACTTCAATACTAGACCACATTTGATTTAAATTTATGATTTATTCTATAAATCTGAGTAAAAACGAGTTAATCTCTGTCATAATATGTAATAAAAACAATTTTTGTTATTCTGTTTTACGCCGGCTGCTTGCGATTCATCGTTTAGCTCGATGCGGAGTGCCTGCAACTGCACGAGCATTTGATGTTAACAGAACTGCGAAAAATCGAGAAAATTGCAGAAAAGTCGTTTCCAAACTGCTACCTTCTGGATGAATATCTCCTTTTTCAACTAAGACCTTTCCAAAGTCAAAAACATATATATGAAAATTGGTTCAATTCCATGCACAACTTCGTTCACTTTTCATTGATACGATAATTTAAATGGCAGGAAAAACACTGCTTCAGCTCCCCCTTCAGGCAAATTATTCCCTATTTCAATTGGAACCTGCCTGACATAGCCATAAACATATATATGAAATTTTGTTCGATTCTACTTCATATACTTTTGTATGATGCAAAAAGGAGACATGGACAAAAAGATACACGCACGGACAGACAGGCATTTTGTAAAAACCTTTTTTTTTTCGGATCTCTGACACTTAAAACATCTGAATCCTTTGAAAATCGAAACATTTTCGATTATAATACTTTACTCTTTAGAAAGAAGAAATTAAAAAAATGTACGTTAACCCACACGCACCGGAAAGTCGATTTAAAAAGAAATAGATTTTCCTATAACATTATTTTAAGAGACTTTCGAAGAACAAAGTTATACAATCTGTCGGTATATTCTTCTCCTATATTAGTCCGAGCATAACCCTTGAACGAAATGTTTGATTTTAAAACTTCTTTGTTTGATAAAAGAGTTGCACACTGTAAAAAAAAGACATTTTTACAGTACAAAGTACTGTTCATCTCGCTCACAAACTCGATCACAGTGAATGTGCTGTATCTTTGTTTGGTTTCCTGGATATATTAAAATGGAAAATACAGTAGTTGTGTAAAATTAACAGCACAATGTACTGGCAATTTGGACGTCAGCAGTTTGTGCTGTAAAAAAATGCGTCCAAATTGCCAGCACATTGTGCTGTTAATTTTACGCAACTACTGTATTTTCCATGTTAATATAGTCAGGAAACCAAAGAAAGATACAGCACATTCACTGTGATCGAGTTTGTTCTGGCAAATCTACAGTGGTTTTTTTACAGTGCAGTCTGCAGATGGTTCTGTTATCATATTATTTAGATCTAAAATTTATATGTGTCTATCTGCTTAATGTTCGGCAAAATTGACCAACCAATTGGAATTTTTATAGGGTGTTAAAGAACACACAATATTTTTCGTTTTTAAAAGAGTCGTCGTAATATTTATAATTTTTTTTAATCGCAAAACTTATAATATAACATCGTCTACTGCATTAATAAAACATATTGAGGAACAGATTTTATATATTCCCGCGGCCGCCATACTGGATTTTTCCTTGGCGTGGAAACCCCTTTTCCGCCAAGTAAATATCGCCAAGCAGATTTATGCGCATGTTAGGCTTAACGGGGTTGACAGAGCACGTCACTCGTCGGGATTGCCTTATTGATCAACGCCAACAAAACATCACCGAGAAATCCAAGATGTTGGCCGCGGGAATATATAACATCTTAGCGCATATGGACAACGTTGAGAAATAAAATGTATGTAGATTATAGTTTTGCTTGCGTTGGGCTAACTCTAATTTACTGATCCCGTCTCTCTCCGTAGTCTGGGTCGGATTGGGCTGGCAAGAAAATTTTTCGTTTGTGGGTCGTGTTATTTTTAATTGTTCCGTGTTCGGGTGGGTTTCGGATTGGCATTTGATTCTTGCTTGTCAGATTTGGTAATTAGTAATTTAAAAAGAATGCATATAATATAAAGACAAATAAATATATTTGAATCTAAATTTGTTTATATGTCTTATTTTTCCACATACAAATAAAATTGACATTAAAAATGTAATTACACAATATGCTTGTATATATACATTAAAATAACATAAATGCATTAAATTATGCGGTTCAAGTGTGTTGGATTCGAGCCGTATTCAGAGTTATCAAATCGAGTTTTTCTATTCAGTGTCTTACGGCGACTCGAACTGGATTCTAGCTTGGATAACAATACAGGATTGCTACAAAACATAGGGATAAGAAACAATCCCTTGTAGAGCTCTCTATTTATTTTTTATTTATTTGCCTGTCTCTATAATAACGTTGATTCAAAAATTATCGTTTGTAATTATCGTTGGCATCAATATATGTACATTGTGACTTCATTTGTACAAGTCAGCGTTTCATCACCAATTTTTCATTAGTGCCGCGTCACTAGAAGTATAGTGAAAAATAGTGTAAACTGAATTATCGATAATCTGAGGCCAAATTATCATTTCATTTTTCCAAAAGAATATAAGTTTTCAAACAGGAGTACATATCGCAAATTTTCGAAAAATAATGTGCTTTGACTTAAAAACGACCTATGAATAGTTAACGAGATTAGACAAACATGATCCCATCTACGAACCATTTAAAATGAGAGAACCAATTGAAATAAAGTCCAAAAATTTAGATAAAAATTATGTAAATAAGTTACCTCATCAACGCTTCCTCCATAATAATTAAATTCATAATAATTTTCCATTATCGCAATGAAAATGCTAATTAAAATACAGATGCGTTTAAAAAACAAGGTACTTTAATCAAAGCCGCTGAAAGACTCAAAATAGCGTTTTTCCAGAACACTAATTATTAAAAGTTTGGATTGTTAGAAACATTATTGACGAAAACATAATTTACTTTGAACAAATAAATATTTTTTAATACACTCATTGTTAACTGTAAAATAATTTTCCATTGTCACTAGTACTGTTGTGGAATAATTGTTGTTAATTATTTCTTTTCAACGCCCTTTTAAGTGAAGCTCCTTTAAAAAATTTACAATCAGATTAACTTCTGAACCATTCTGCGTAATTCAACGAACCATTCTCAGTCACTCACAAACAAATGCAGCTATTCGGCAAATAATCCCTCTGACACATTTCCTAACTTCATAATTTTCCTACAGAACAACAAACAGGAATAGATGCGTTTGTGGTCTCCAGAATGAACTTGTCGATTTTATTCACAAACGCGCCAGATTGCCATTTTTAAAAAATGATTGCCAATCTGAATTTTCGAGATAAACCGATCTAGTAGTTACTTCTCACAACTAAAAATTTTTATCGGTTCCTTAAATGAGCTGACGTTTAAAAATTTTGAAAGAGATCGCCATATACCAAAGTAAAATTTCTTCCTAGTTTTGTAATTACGATCAATTTGAATAACGAAATTTTCTCGTAGTTCCATAATTAGGATCAATTTCAATAACGTCATTTTCAGCCTATTAATATAAAAAATTTTGAAAAAAATATTAAAAATTACAAAAGTATCCTTCGATATTAATAAATTTAGTATCTAAATGCAGAAAATCAGATCATAAAATTCAGTTGATAAGAAACAATACTTACAAAAAATTACTTAATTTAATTACTTAATTTACGGAAATAATTCTTGCATTATCTAGACAAATTAATTGATTTTGAGCATGCAAAAGTAACAAATTGATATTAATTTTAACGTTAATAATAATGTTAATACTGTGAAATTAAGATAATCGTAAAAATATTTACTGAGAATGCATATCATCCGATATTCTGGATCGGAAAGACAGTTTAAGCATTACAATAGCTACTCGTAAACGTTTCCGAAAATGGCAATAAAAAAATCATAAAATGTTTATTAAATTTCAGAAATATATTGGTTATTGAAGATTCTAAAAATATAAGGTATTTTTCGTAATCGTTAGTTGGCAGAGGTTACTATGTGATTTCATTTATGACTATATAATATTGTTCTTGATTAAGAAATATTTGTCTTTTTTACACTGCAGACATCCAACGTTAAAAAACAGGGTATATCATATACCGTCTAAAATCATTTTTACTATGATTGAAAAAATAATTACTTTGTCTTTAAAAGAGAGAGAAAGAGCGAGATAGATAGATAGAGAAATAGAGAGAGAGATCATGCGAATATGTAGCGAATGTAACACACTCTCAAAATTAATAATAATAAAAAAATCTAAATTGCTTCTAAGATTTACGTTTAACGACTCTTTACGACTAAAACATAAATTGAATGACGCCACATATATTAATCAAGGAGTATCATATATCGTCTACAACCATTTTTACACTGGTGATCAAAATTAAGAATAATCACAGAAATAAAACACATCTGATACTTACTGAAAAATTATTAATAGAAATTTGTACAAAATTAACATAAAGTACAATGTTTGGCAATTGATTTCTCAAAATATTGAAATTAAAACCAAATTTATGAAAATTGGAAAATTATGGAAAAATTAAGTCACATCTTGTGGAAAAATATTTTATTTAATATTCTGTATAATCACCTCGGACAGATATGCATATCTTGATTTCATTTTACTAAAGGGTTCATGAAGTCTTATGGAATTGCATGCCACTCTTCTAAAAGTCCATTTTTCAACTTCTAAAAGATCTGGGAAAGAATTTGGCACACTGAAAATTGGCGTCCTAAGGCATCCCACACATTCTTAATCGGTTTCAAGTCGGGTAAGTAAGATGGCAATACATTCAAGTGATATTTTCTGTTTGCAATTGTTTTGACACTACATATGCTCGATGTGGCCGAGGATTGTCACCCATTAGCAAACAATCTGGAACAACAGCACCCCTAAACAGTGTAACTTGGGTTTCTAATTCCTCCTCCATATATCTCCGAGCGGTAACAGAACCTCCTTGAAAGATATGTAGCTCGGTGCGGCCACTTCTCAAGATTTCCCCCAAATTTTCCCCGGTCTTCGGCTGCAGATGTTGCTCTTGGTCGCCCTACCAGGCTGTCTATTATCAGATCCAGTGCTTAAAAAACGGCTCCAAGCTCTTGATATGATAATTTGAGGGATATTCAAATCTTGGGGGACCTCTATATCTGATTCACCTGCCTCGATTTTACCAATTATTCGCCACTTTTGACCTTTACTTAAATGATACCTTTGAGCTATGACTAATGAATACTCATCACTTTCACACACCTCATGCACTTTAAACAACACTACAGACCAGAATTACAATATGAGACCATTGCGCACGATATATTTAGTCACCGAATTTACATATTTCCGGTCCTAACGTGTACGCGGTAGTGCAATTTTGTGTTTAATTGTATTTAATTAACATAAATAATTGCAGCATTGCCCATTGGTTGCAACATTAACTTAGCGAACCTATTTTTACTCCTTATCCTTTAATTTTGATGACCTGTGTACAATGCCACAAAAAAACTTAGGATAGGGCCATCAACAAAATCAGTAAATGAGATATTTTAATGAAAAACCAATATCATTGCCAAATTATACATATAAAGTTATGCAAGTTTTGCAATTTGTTTTAAATTTAAATAAAATGTTTTGAAAAAATAAGCAAAAATTAGTTTTTACATAACACAGCTTGGTGAAAAAAGTTTAGGACCAGTATATTTAAAATTTAAATTACACATCCAGATGATTTGTACTTTAATTTTTAATACTTTGTTTGTTTCCCTTTAACACTGATGACTTCCGAAAGACTCTTTGGGAAGGATTGATAAGGTTTTTACATGTGGAAATGGATATTTGTTTATATGTTTACAAAATGGCTGCTTTTAATTCAACAATCAAATCAAACTGCTTTCTGTTGGCATAAACTTGACGAACCGTGATTCTCCACAAGTTCTCTATGGAATTTATGTCAGGATTCTTTATCTGAAATCTTCAAAGTTTTGATAATGTTTGCAGATAATCAATCTGGAGTTGGCACAGACTTGCGAATAAATACCTTATCATGAAGCAATGACAAATTCTGATCCATGAGTTCATCTTTAAGTGGAACAAAATTATTACTAAGACCATCTTGATAGTCAGGAGTTCATCTTTGTCTTCGTGAAAATCAAACTTGTTTTTCCTTTTCCATTAAAATCTGTCCAAATTAGGACTGAGCTACCACTTTGTACACATTTAAAACACAGATATGGCTAACTTGGTAAATCATGCCCGTAATATCTTATATTTTATCAAGGGTGAATATTTTTCATTAGTACAAAAACAATTTCCCCCATAGGTTGAATTTTAAGACACTGGAAGATGCGGATTTTAGTCTTGCGTCGATATGATGCTTTTTTAGTTTTGGCTTGGCTTTGAATTTAGCATAATTCAAGCATTCGGTTTTTTTAAACACATTTCTAACATTTGTGGACGTTACTGAGGAGTCTAGAGCAGATTTTATAGTAGAAGAATAATCCCAATCTTGTACCACCATTCTTAAAACGTTCGTTCACATCGGGTTGAGAGTTTTGATAGCCATTCGCTTCTTTTATTTTTAGCACAGTTCATTGGATCCCAAAGAAAACTGTGTACAACAGTTTTAAATTCACTTATTTGTAGGGCAATTTGCCTTTCAGCCAGTCCGTAATCCGAAATGGCCCTTATTTTACCCCTTTCTTCTTCAGTCAATGAGTTCCCGCGACCCATGCCCAAATCAGCAGTTGTATGTCTCACATCATCAAATCTAGCGACTACTAACCTATAGACATCATTACATATGAGTCCCGCATAAAATACTACAGTCATGACGTCATTGCATTATGTTAGATTTGAAAGAATCTACTGGTCGTCATAACATTATGTTAGATTTAAAAGGATCTACTGGTCCTAAACTTATTTCCATTTGTTAATATTACACGATTTTAACACTTGTACATAAAAATACGTTTTAAATTTCATAATTGAATTAAATTCAGATATTATATCATACATATGTGTCTAAATTCGAGATATATAACTGTTTTCTGAATTTTGCTCTAAACAACAAAATTAACATATGGTCTTAAACTTTTTTCCTGCATTGTATATTGATTGAAAAAATAAGTACATTGTCTTTTAAAGAGAGAGAGTGAAATGCCATGTAGCTAAAGTAACACCCCCCCAAAATTAATAAAAACTAAAGATAAAATTCTACATTGCTTCAAAGACGACACTCTTTAAGACAGAAACATAAATTGATTGATGCCAAACATATTAATCGAGGTGTATCATATCTCATCAAAAACCATTTTTATATATTAATTCAAAAAGTAATTATTTAGTTTTAGAAAGGGAAAACAGAGAGTAACATATCATATACCTAATGTAACACACTCTCAAAATTAATAAAAATTAAAATCAAATTCTCCATTGCTTCTAAGATTATACTGTTTACGAATAAAACATGAATGATGCCACATTTATTAATCGAGGTTCATGATCTATCCTCTAAACCCATTTTTATATTGATTGAAAAAATAATCTGTTTTTCTTTAAAAGAGAGACAGAGGTTGAGATATTATGTAGCTAACGTAACACACTCTCAAAATTAGTAAAAACTAAAATAAAATTATACGCTGCTTCTAAGATGGCTGTCTTTACGATTAAAACATAAACTGAATGGACACAACACGCTTTTTGCATACTTAAAATATTTTAATAAAATTTCAAATTATTTTCTGAAGATTACTAATTTTAGAATTTAATATTTCAATAACCGGCATTTCTGATACTTCCTTCTTGTTTTTATGTTACAAATCAATAAAAAGTGAAATAATATTTATTTTATTAGTTTTTATAGACATTCTAAAAGTTTTTTCCGCGATTTAAAAGAAAGCTGTTTAAAATAAATATGGACTTGATATTCTCAGAATATTATTTACATATTTTTGAATGTATGAAAATGTTCCAGAAATTGATTGTAGAAACAGATAAAACATGAACATAAATACAAACGTTCTTAATTATCAAGCGAAATTGAAAACTGTAATACGTGACTTTAAGTATATCTCTGTTGTCATATATTTATTTCACTCATTAGGAGGTGCCACGTGTCAACCTCCATCCAAAGTTCGCAATCTCTAAAAGCATGGTAATGTGCCCTATTTTAAAAATATTCTTCGGTTACGGAAGATTGGATGAAATTATACGAACTGCGATTATCTTCTGTAATAGGGTTGCCATGTATTTTCGTTTGAATGGGAAATTTTTCGCTTACTATGGCTACAGCTATCGCGATAGTAGATTGAAGTTTTTGGGATAGACAAGATTAATTACACATTAAAAAAATCATCTTCTTTAAAATAAAAATATCGCTGCCTCCTCGACGTTGTGGGCAACATCCTTCATTTGGATTCCAGCTTACAATACTCCGTCAGCTTGAAAATAACATTTATAACCGCGGTAGTTCAAAACATTGTGTTTTGAAATTTTATTCTTATATTTTATTTTTAGATCGAGTTTTAGATATTTCCAAGAACAAGTATAGCTTATGCATAGGTTGTTATCTCTATTTTAATGCACCATCATGTATTTTTTCATGATACGTTTAAAATATAAATTTTTAGTTTTAATTAATAAGAATATATTTATTTTCCAGTATACATTTAACGATGGAATTTTTAACTGGTGGTTTTTTGGAGTACCTAAAGTATAAATATTGATATTGCATGAAAAAAAAAATTAAAACTTTCGACAAAAGGATGGTCTTACGAATGGCTTTCGGTTGGAGCTACGGTTCGGATTTCCCTTTCCCTTTTATTATTGATGAGTTTTGCAGATGAATAAATATTATTAAATTTTAAAAGAAAAGACTTTTTAACTTCAGTGTTAGTACAAATACATGGATAGATATTGAGTTTTCTCTAGACATATATTACACAACTTAATTTTGTGCCGTTTATTTGTGTACTTCCGTATTATTATTCAACCGAACAGGGCCATTTTTCGTGATCTAAACGGTATTCTACTATGATCTGTAGATCTTACAGACGCTGTCACATCATCTTAGACTATGGCTATATTATATTTTTCCGTCTGTTACAATGTGTCCATGTTAGTGGCCTGCACATGTAGTAGTTAGTATAAGCGTGTACTAGAGCGTTGGTCGAGAAATGAGTTTAGAAAAGTTTTGAAAAATCGTCATTTGTCTAATTCCACTCCGTTAATCTCAATTTGAAAAAAATGTGTCTGAACATAAAACACTGTAGCTGAAATTTGCTGCTGAAATTCTCAAATTGTTGAGCAGAACAAATTTTGTGCAAAAGATGAAGTTACGGCCGCACGATTTATAAAATGGCACCTTTTTTCAACTGAAGCAGTGTTAAAATTTTCATGTATTAAAGTTGCCTACCATCAACAGTAAATGATCCAGTTTTATAAGTGAATGTCATTAAAGAACAAACAAACTAATAAAATTAAAACCCGCAGACGTAATTTATTTCTGAGGGTTGACGGCGGTGAACCTAATACATTTTCATGTACAATGATATATATATTTTTAAGAATGAAAAATACCTTAGAAATTGAGCTACTTTCCAAATTTTTTGTACATTCATATAGTATTTAAGCGAAGACACCGTTTCATTATTTACTTCAATCTAAAAATATAATTTATATTTTCAAAATATAGTAATAACAAATGCTAACGGTTCACTTCTTGGGTAATTTCTATATCTTTTACTCCATAGCTAGGTTTTTCATGCTGCTGAGATAACATTTATAATTTTTTCGTGATCTATTTCCACCGTCGTTACTTACTAAATTGGACGATAGTCAAGATAAGTTATTCGCCCGACATTACAGCAGTAACGATGATTTTCTGCATTCAGAAGTACTGTTAAACTGTTTCGCCTCTTAATCCGGGAAAAAAAAACAAGTTTCATCCTTCCATGTTCAAAAATAGATATCAATAGATCGACCATTACGAACTCGATGATCTGGCCCAGATATAAGTGTATAAGTTACTTAAAACGCTAGAACTGATATATTTTTTAGAATAAGTCGAAGTTGATTTCTATTTGAATCGAGAGTAATTCATGGTATACGTATTTTCCCACATAAATACTCTTTTCCCTTTAGGTTTGTTCAATTACAAAATCTTTCTAAAATATCTGCATTGCAAAGTACGATAATAATTGCGTTATTGTTTAGCTGGTAACAAACTAGTAAAGTCAATGAATTTGAGAAATTTTCTTGTTTATATTTTCTCGTGGAAGCGTCTCAATATTATGACACTTTTGTAGAAGGTATCTACAAATTAGTTGGGCAATTTCGTAAGTTAAAATTCCGAAATATTAAATGAAATTAACTAGTTGAAAGTCAGACTAGTAGTAATATTGCCGAAATTTATTCATAGATGGCGTTAGGTGTCCTAACTGATGCTATCGCTTAGCGAGTGGAGGTGTTATTCAATGACCACCACGATCACAGGATCTTTCACCGCTTGATTTCGGTGTATGGGGTTTTGTAAAGGGTCCAGTGTACAAGCCGTCACTTCCTGCATCCATTCCTGAACTAAAATCAACAATCTACACTGCAATTAATTGGATCGACGGAAACATGCTGACAAATCTGTGGCAAGAAATGATTTACCGATGGGACATTTGCAGAGTCGCGAAAGGAAGTTACATCGAACATTTGTGATAATGACTATGTCTCTATATCTTACAACAATATGTACTTTAATTTTTTTTCCTGTCAATTTCATTCAATAAATCATTCCTTTTGCCTAACTAATTTGTAGACACCCTGTATAAGGGTGCAAGTATAGTTCAGCACTCCCATGCCATTTCCTGATAATTTTCTAAGCGGTTATCAAACACGTCTTTTATTAAGTCGCCAAGCGAGGGAACAGTAATGACAACTTTAAATGTTTTTTTTTTTTTTTTTTCATAACAGCACTTTGAAAATCAATCGATACCCTCCCTTCAGAATTCATTAATAAACCAACATGATTTTTTTCTTTTTTTTTTTTTTTGAATTATTCGTCACACTTTTTTCGATTGAAGTACAGGGTATCTAGAAAAGGATTTCCCAGTTATAAATTTTAATAGCATCAACTGTAACGTTGTAGAGTGTTGGTTCAACGTCACAAACGAAAAGTAACTCAAACAGTTTTAGATAAGCGCATGCGCGAGTACTGCTTTGTTAGTGACTCGCTTGTAGTGCCGAAAAATGGCGAATTCTGAGCGTAAAGCGTTATTGTTGGACTGAAGATTTAAAAGCCGTTAGAGCCATGCGATTATTTCTTTTAGAACTTTATAAAAGATCGTGTCTCAAAGCCGCCGCTACCTAATGATTTGCCAGAGCTGAGACACAGAATTGAAGAGGCTTCCATGACTCCGGACTTGTTAACCGAAGTATGGGAAGAATTAGACTTTAGGGTAGATGCGTGCCGTATAACTAAAAGTGCACATAGTAAACATTTCTAAGAAAAACTAGATTAGTTTACCTCCAGTTTTATGTATGATTTGTTGTAAATAGTCTAAATTAAACTTTTATAATATGCCACTGAAACTGGGACATTCTTTTACTCAGTGTTAAATTCAGGGGTTGGCCCGGGGGGGACCCCCCCCGGAAGATTTGAGATTTTGTGTTGTCAATGGTAAAAAAGTGCAATCCCTCCCCCCCCCCCCCTCGGAGCCTTAGAAAAATCTCCCGGAGAAAAGTGTCTAAATTCAACACTGATTTTACAGTTTATTTTTGCGAAATATTGATATCTAGCTTTTCTGTGCAACATTATGGAAGATAATATTTATCTGTAAATTTATATTTTTACTAGGGGCCTCTGCACCTGTAAGCTACGCTCGCCAACCCCCGTTCAGACACCGCAGAATCTAAAAACACGCTAATATGATGGGTTTTAAAAATATTAGAGAAGATTGAATTATACTGAAAAAAGCTATGCAGATCTCCCTGTAAGCGGGTTTCCATTCAATTCCCTTTGATTGCAAAAATTTAAGGGCGAATGAGTTGCTGTTATGACATCCAATGGTTGTTTTCGTTTTTGGTTAAAGAGGATCAGTTAAACATTTGAAAAGAAGCTAAAATAAAATGAATTGAGTATACAGAGTCTTTGTCTCCCGGTATTTTAAAACAATCTCTTATAATAATAGCCTAAGTCATTTGACTATCATCAACAGTTACGGGCGGACCACTTCGCTTTTTATACTCTAGGTGTCATTTTGGTACTTTAATGTTAGCCATGCACAGGTGATAAGTCCCCAAATATTATTCTGTCGCCATCATTTCATCTATATTATAATAGTTCAAGTCATCAAAGGCCATAAACAAATACGGTCTAATCCCTTCGCTTTTCATGTGAAAGTTTGGCATAGATGTCATATACGCCCCATATTGGCGCGATTTTTTTCCGACGTCAATTTGGGAAGCTCATGAACAGCATAAACAACAACATCCGTCTTACCATACAAGAAAAAAAACGATACTTTGGCGCCAGTTAAGTGCCCGTTCCGTATATGACATTGGCGTAAGAAAATTATCGCGCCAATATGGGGCCGCAAGTTTTCCATTTTGATTAAAAAATCAAAAAAAATTTTTTGAATAAAACTACATAAAAGTTGCCATGGTCGCAAAGAATTCTTGGTACTGTTACGCTAGCGGGATGCAAATCTCGCCAATAGCTTTTTTTCAACTCGCCAGTTAGCATTTTTTTTTCGAGTGGTAATATTTGGCCAGATGTCATATACGCACCGCAGGTTTGGCGTGATTTTTCTTTTTTTCTTTTTTTTTACGAAGATTTGGCGAAAACCTCGTTTTCTAATACCAGTTACATATGCATTTTTGGTATTACTTAGTTATCCCGTCGACCAAAAATCTATCGCCAAACAATCAAAGTAAATGCCAATAATGGTTGATCGTAAATGTCCATTCACTTGACTTTAAGCAAGTTACATGTGTTTACGTCATGAAATGATTTTTATTTCGACGTTTTATTTGTATATTTATTAATGTTATACTAATTTGTTTGTTCTTTCGTTATTTAAAATAAAAGTTATGTCAATTTGTGTAATTTGGTGAGTGGTTTGGCGATTTATATAATTTGGCGAAATTGGTCGACGGAATAACTAAGTAGTACCGTATTTTTTAATTATTTTCTATTATTTTCTAAAGGAGATATTAAAAAAAAATAATTAATAACTATAGAACAAAATAATTTATATAATTTTAAAAAAGAAATAAAAGTATATAAACATTTATTATTAAATAAACAACCAATAGCCGGGTTACCATATCAATCACAATAATGCCTATTTGGCGGCAATTAGGTACCCCAGTGCGTAGATAACATCTGTGCGTAATTTTTTTCTTTTCGTTTTGTTTTAAAAAAAAGAAAGAAAGAAGTGAAAGCCATCAATTTTAAATGAAAGTTGTGTATTTTAAATAAAATGAATGAAAGGATTATATTTTAAATGAATTTATTGAAATATAAAAAAATGCAACGGGAAAAATGTTTGGCGAATTATCACCTGCGTCTCGCTAACATAAAAATACCGTCAGAATTGATTTCTCTATCAGAATCTTTCGATTTGGCGAAAGATTGTTCAAGTAAATTGAATTGTGAATAAAAGTAGCATGATACATTTCTTAGCATACATTTAAGGGAGGCCAAACTGGTCGCCAAATTAGTTTAAAATAATAACTTTTTCTGAAATATGAAAAAAATATCTATTATGATTAAAATTTGAGTTGCCATCATTAGAAAAATGTATTTAAAATGAGAAAAAAATTAATATTTCGATAACTAATTCGAATTTAAAAATTCTAATACCAGTTTTGAGATCTGCAGATCAATGCTGATTTTTGGTGTTAATTTCATCGCAAAGTATTCCATATTTTAGGAGAAATCGCCGTGAAACATAATCAGTTGTTTAATCAGTCGTTTCAAAGAATCGTTACATAAACTCGTTTCATTTCAGCCGTTTCATATATCCATTTCATAAATTCGTTTCATTAGGATTTTATATATACGAGTTGGAACCCGTCGAAATTCGACGAAATTCGAACATTTTAATTCGTGGAAATTCGACGAATTAAAATGTTTAGAATGGAACTGTTAGATCGAATTTATAATAAACCTACAAAAATAATTACGATAAAAAGTCCATCTTGCATTGGTTGTCTAACTCTTAAAACAAATAATGTTTTTAACCTAAAATTAACAAAACATTATTTTCACAAACTTCAACTGCTTAAATTATTGAAAAATTAAACTGTATTAGAATACGTAATCAAGATAATAATTATGTTGAAGTTATCGATTGAGGCTCTTATGTTTGTTTTTACAGGATGAAAAATCAGTAAAAAGGATTTCGCTTTGTCACATAAAATTTTCCCCCATAAAATCGAAACTGTACGTTATTTACACATTCTCAAAATTTATATACGCACCACTCAAATCCACAATTTATAAGTATTTTAATACGCAATAGATTATTAATGAATGTATTTCCAAACTTAAAGTCCCGTTTGTCCGATACAACTTTTTATATGAACATGCGCACAAACTTTATGTTCAAATCTCAGTACCCGCGAAAATTTGCCATTCAGAAATTTGCCTTTAGTTGGCATAGTATTGGTCATTTAGTATTGGTTAAATATTTAGTTTTATCAAAGAAAATGATCGTTTGGTTTTAAATATGACCTCATTTTTACTCTCTGAATCATTTTGCCTAGCGTCTCAAACTCAGTATCAGCGTAATGTAAAAAGAAAAATCTTCTTCAATCTTTTGATTTATGGAGAAGAATGCGTGTTTTTTTAATGGCTGACGTCATTTTCTGTTCAAAAATTAGAAAAAAGTTACTGTTATTTGTAATGTGAAAATGGCATCAATAAGGATATAATCAATAATAATAAATAAACCATGACTATTTTCCCTTTACTTTTAATAAAAATGGAGTACTTCAGTTGCCACAATTACAAAATTGCTACTAAAAACTGTAAAAAAATCAATATCTCAAAAATAAATAGAGATAGAGCTTTCAAACAAATTGCATTTAAAAGTACATTTTTTCCCTGTACGTTGGTGTAAAAATTGAAACTGCGCGATGTTTAGAAGTTTTAAAATTTGCCGTCGTGAAAATTGCAAAACCGAAATTTTATTTCAAATTTCTAAGTGTTGCCATTCGCAGAATGACGTATGCGTTACGCACAGATATGTTTGTCCTTTATAATATAGATAGGGTAGATTTAATTTGCATTTTAAAAACGTATTTTTTTTTATATAAACGGCTACATATTTAACTAGCTTTTGGACAAAGGAAAATATATCTTTTTCTCATTGTTATAAGTCGACGATGAGCTATCTAATCCAGATCATGACTATCTTTTTTTTAAGCTCTCTAATTCATAAGCTGCCAAGTCGTTATTTTTTAAATGTCAACTAAAATAAAATATAGTTTCTACTTTAACGCATAATAATTTAATGTAAATGGATTTTTAAAAACGCTTCGTATTTAAAAAAAAAAATGTCTTAAATTTCAGGTCATCATTGTTATGTTCATCCTTAAATACCTTTTTCAGAATGCAAATGATGCGATATATAAAAAATTGAAATTATATGAGAAATTGAAATTATAATTCATTCTAAGGTTAAAGGTTAATATTAACAGATTCGAATAAAATAGATATTTTTTCTGGGAAGTATACCATATGGCAACGTCTTCTGATTAGGACTTAAATTTTATTTCTGAAAATCGTGTCTCCCAAAAAACTCCGCTGTTAGAATCTTAGCTCAAGAAAATATTGTAGCAATCGAAGTCTTTATTTTTTTACTACTAAAAGGACTCATTACACCGTGTTACAATAAATAAAAATAAGGACGGCTAATCAGTGTATACAATAAATTTGAAAATCTACAATTAAAATAACATACTACTCACAGTAATAAAATACAAATATATTCCAACAGTTTCGAACAATAAAAAACTTGTTCATCATCATAGAAACAGGGTCCAGGTTTCCATCCAGGTTCCTCCCGGATATTTCCCTGATGATGAACAAGTTTTTTATTGTTCGAAACTGTTGGAATATATTTGTATTTTATTACTGTGAGTAGTATGTTATTTTAATTATAGATTTTCAAATTTATTGATTACACTGATTAGCCGTTCTTATTTTTGTCTTTTTCATCATAATTTACTTTAAAAATTAGTCTGCAAAATGCGAAATTTAACTTATTCTGGAATTTCAGCCATGAACTCGATGAGGTGATTGCCTGTGCCGCCGTCTCCCAGTCTATTAGGAATGTTCAAAGCAATCCCCTCTGTTATATAATAACATCCTTTCCAATTAAAATTAATTTAAAAAGCTATTTTAAAATATTTAAATTAAATCAAAAAACTTCTTTACTTTCAAAATTTAAATTCTACCTTTAAATATTCATTAATTTTCGTTAAGTTCGTTTTTCAGTTAAATTTCACTTAAAAACAATTTAATTTAATCGCCATAAAAGATCGTCAAAAATTATCAATAATAAAATAATAAATCTTAAAATTAATACTTTCTACCGTAATAGAATATTTTTATAATAATTTTCAAATCTAAAATTCATCATTTAACGTTATTTCATTCAAAAACTTTTATTACTATGTGTGGCATCGTCGATTTTAAATCAGCCAATCAACGACGTTCGTTCTAACGGCGGGTTTTTGTAGCGTCTGTTTTTGGAATTGGCGTGGCTCCTTTCCTGCCTGGATTCTACGGTGAGCGGACGTACTCCGCTTTCGGCGGCTCCGCCTTTTTCTTTCCCCTGGCATATCGGCGTCGGGCTAAACGGGTCCTTCGCTCGATATGGCCATTTCTTTTAATTGATAACTTATTAAGAAATAATTTAAATTTTGATTCCTCCACCAACCCAATCCTTTAATAGAAATACCAAATGGATTATGTCGACTTCGTTATCATTGGCATCCTGCCGATGACGGCTACGCAATTTTGAATCACAAAAATGAGGTGATGAATACAGACATCGATTCCCATTGCAAGAGTTCCTCTGTAAAAGCAAATGAATCATGTTTCATATGATTTATCATTGCCAAGTAATTTCTTTCGTTATAAATGAATAGCAGTGTCTGCCAGGGGGAGGTGACTAGTGCTTAGCGATTTGAAATCTTTGTTTTCTGGGCGTGGTCCAGCGTGACAACTTACTTGTGAGTCTTCAACTATTATAGTTTACGGTGCATATTCGGCGATATTAGAGACTTCATTAGTTCTACGAACTTAAAGCCGATTTGTATGGAGAAACTCTGACAGTAGTGATTCAATGACTTGTGTTAATGACAACAAACTGAAATGGTTAACGGAGTTGAAGAATCTACGTAACATTCAATATTTAATAATTCAAAATGTTTACCTAAATATAATTAAGAGTCAATATCTGTTGAATATCCTTCCAAATCATATATGATAATGTTGGCATCCATGTTAAACAAATGTGTGTTTCATTATTTGATGAATATTCATTTATAGAAAAGAATCTGCGCAGATTTCAGGTCCGAAAATGATAAATAAATATACAATAAAGATTCTTTTTTGTATATATGTAGTGTTATATTTTGTGTTTTAAATTTATTTAATGAATTTTTTTATGTAAAAATATCATTACACCATGAAGAAAAATGGGTAAGATTTACGAACCAAAATGATTTGGAAAATACGTTTGTTATTTCAAATATTCTCATTTTTACGTCACAGTAACAAGAGTTCAGGTAAGAGGTTTCTATTATACATTTTACCATGAAGATTCCTTAGATTAGATTTATTCACTTCCTTCACATCCAATGTTTACTAACCACTAAAGTTCACTCGGCCATTATTAATAAGTAAACTTTCTTCTCTTTTCTAATTCATAAATTAAATCTACATAATTTTTCATAACTCCTATTTTTAATAATAATTTAAATTTAAAATCCCTTCCTTCCCTTTATTTTATTTATTTTATTTTTTTTTTTACCTAACATTAATGGTGCCTTTGACAAACTTTCGAACTTCTATTCTTTTATTTTAATGGGACTCTTTCTGGGTTATTTCTTTCAGTATTGTTTATTTATTAAAATTCAATAGATAATTTCGGAAATATGATTTAAATATATAAATTTTTTCATGCATTCTCCGGGACTTCTTCAGGAAAAATACTTTATTGTTGCTATATATACATTTGTTATTGTTTAATATATATATTTTTACTTTGAAATTATTACATACATATTGAGTTAATGTCTGAAGTTGCATTTTTAAAAATAAATATCAGACTATAAAAGGTTTATTTTGCAAATAATTTTTTTTTCTGTTTACATATTTTTAAATATAATAAGGATGATTTTGAAATAATGATTTATGATGTTATTAATTGATTACAAGGTCAATATTCCTAAAAATTAATTTTTTTTCTGTGATTTCTTAAATCGGTGTATGGTTGTGGAGACCTGATCAATCTTTACCTCCATTTTGTTATTTTGTCCCTGATCCAGACATTTTAACAATTGCATTGATTTGAATAAATCACAATTCATTGGTGTAATTTTTTTTTACTCCCAAGTTTGTGCAGTATAAGAATTTTTATATAAAATTTTCAGGTATGATTTTCATTCACATAGGTTTAGAAGTATTATGGCTCTCTATTAGGATAAAATAAAATTTTAAATAAACATTTTTTTATACAAATAAGATTCAATTTCATTCTGAGAATAAATTTTTCAATTATATAGAAACTATTTAAATCTGATTTTTCTATCCCAGTGCAATAATTTATATTTTATTTTCTGCATGGTTTTCCTTTTCAGGAAAATTGCTTACATATCAGAAAAATTATTTATTTTTGTTTTATTTACAAAATTTTAGTACATGTTATGAATTTTTTTACATTGTTTAAAAAATTACTTAATATATATATAAAGTTAAAATTGCATTTTACTTTCTTTTTACATTTTATTGATAAATTGTGATCAATTAGGTTTGAGTTTATAAATGAGTAGTCTTATGTTTTGCTGGCCAAAACAGGCAGTGTGCTAGTACGTAATAGTACACTGGGATCTATTTGTTTTTACCATTCAGCATTCTTGATATGTCATAATTTTATCATTTAAAATTTACCATAGCTACAAACTACACCAACTTAATTTTTTAATGTATTATATTTTATTTGGGATATCAGTATCATGTTGCTACAATTTTTTTTTATATATACTCAACTATTAATTTTCTTTTTACATTAAATTTATAAATTATGATCATTTGACAATTATGAATTTTTTACTTATATGTCCATTTTAATCATTTAAATTTCTGAATATACTTATATATCTCTTGTCATACAACCTTAAATTTGTTTAAAAATGAAATAATTTACAAAAGATATAGATATAAATATATGAAAATTATACTATTTTCCAGATTTTATTAATATTTATCAAACAAGACTTACAATATCTGCAATTCTCTCATGTCATTTTAATATTACCCCTTAAAATTCATTTATTTTTTTTTCAAGCTATAGCATATTCAGTTTTAACCACCAGTTTTTATATAATACTTTTTTGGTAGTTCTGTTTGTACACAATGGTTTTGTGGATTAGCCAGTGCATATTAAACCGAAAAATCCAGTGTTTTGTGGCAACAGACTACACTTCATTTGGAAATTCGAGGCTCTTTTTACTGTTATGAAGTCAAGTTAACCCTGTCCTTGTACTTTTGAGCGCCACCAGATTTCTGGGTCTCAGACAGTTTAGAGAGTCCAGTCGCAATTTCTGGACGCAATAGATTAAATTATTTAATTCCTATTTTATCGATTTTTTTCTTACCATGATTGTTTCGTTTTGCGTTTCAATCCAGAGCAGTAGAATCTCGTAATTCTCGCTGGCATTTAGTTAAGGGTCGTGACACAAAGGAATATGGCATTCCTCCGCCTTCCAGTCTTGTTCTGCGGTTTAGGAAACTTCTGATAAAATCCATTTATTTTATAATATTTATTTGATGCTATAGCTAAAGTTCAAACTTATTTATTTATTATTCACTTACAATAGCAATTGTTGGACTTTGAGAGAATATAGTGTTGTTATTTTGCCGAGGAATTTATTTTTAATGATAAAGTTAGTTAAATTTAAAGGGTACCCTATAGCTTATAAAATTGAGAAAGAAATATATAAAAATGAAAAATATGAAAAAATAATAGAAATGAAAATAATGAAATATAAAAATGAAAGATATGAAATGAAATGAAAAAATTGAAAAATATAATAAAATGAAATGTATATATAAAAATATATATTAGACTGATCTAGGCGAATGACAGGACTTTGTTCATTTGTGGTGTAGAATGTTTGTTTTTTCCCTCAGGCTGACCTGGTCTAATTCAGTTATGATGAGCACACACAGAGGGTAAACTTGGCTTAGCTTGGGTAATTTAACCTTCCAATAAGTCCCTCACGGTGCAGTTATATCTATTTTGGATATCATGGGCAGTATACTTGTCAAATTGAGCGGAATACTGTGTTTGAGTTTGTAAATATTTTTTTTTGGTTTAACGCTTGGAGACTTAGATCAATCAGTCCATTGTTGTCGAAGGTCATACTATGGGGCAACTGCCTTACGTTTTTGACCTGTGTACACAATGAAGAGATTGTAGATTGCAATCTATTTTTTGCTGCTATTTTACTTTATTTCCTCAGCATTTAACATTTCAGTACCAATATTTTTTTAAAGAAAATATTTATGAAATAATAATAAAAATTATTAGCCAAATTAAATAATACTATGAAATTTAATTATTATTCCTTTAAAAAAATTTCAAGTAATATTGGACATATATAATTTTTTTTTAAAAAAAAACTCAGATTTCTAAGCCAAAATTACTCATTATATTCAATTGGTTGAATTTTTTATGTGGATATACAGATTTGCTATATATTTGAAAAGTTTCAGATAAATAGTAACGTAAATATGCTATTTTATTTTGCCCTTTTAAAATTATTTATTCAGTCGTGAGAGCCATATTTACATAGGTCACTTACCTTATCCTCACTTTTGTGCAATACATTGAAGTCTTAGAGAATGTCTTGGATTTCTTCATGGTGAAATTTTTTAACTTACCTGAACATCTATTTCCTGTAAAAATTTGTTGTTTTGGTTCTTTATGTTTTCATCTTTGGTTCTATGTATTTGCATTACAATTTGATGTTTATTTGTATTTGTTATGTCAGTATTTGAGTATGCCAAAGATTTTAGAAAAATTTGTATACTTATATTTTTATATAGCATATTTTATGTGTAGGCGCAAGCGTATTCATTATTATATATATATTTTTATACATTTTTATGTTATGTTTATATGTGTCAATTGTCCAAAAAACTGGGGCAGATAATTCCTTTTGATTTTGGTTTTGTTTTTAAGTTTTGAAAAGTTCCATTTGCTCGATGCCACAGGCAATAACTTTTTTTTTAATGCTTTTTTTTTCCCTTAGGGGTAAGGTAAATGTTATATAATAACATCCTTTCCAATTAAAATTAATTTAAAAAGCTATTTTAAAATATTTAAATTAAATCAAAAAACTTCTTTACTTTCAAAATTTAAATTCTACCTTTAAATATTCATTAATTTTCGTTAAGTTCGTTTTTCAGTTAAATTTCACTTAAAAACAATTTAATTTAATCGCCATAAAAGATCGTCAAAAATTATCAATAATAAAATAATAAATCTTAAAATTAATACTTTCTACCGTAATAGAATATTTTTATAATAATTTTCAAATCTAAAATTCATCATTTAACGTTATTTCATTCAAAAACTTTTATTACTATGTGTGGCATCGTCGATTTTAAATCAGCCAATCAACGACGTTCGTTCTAACGGCGGGTTTTTGTAGCGTCTGTTTTTGGAATTGGCGTGGCTCCTTTCCTGCCTGGATTCTACGGTGAGCGGACGTACTCCGCTTTCGGCGGCTCCGCCTTTTTCTTTCCCCTGGCATATCGGCGTCGGGCTAAACGGGTCCTTCGCTCGATATGGCCATTTCTTTTAATTGATAACTTATTAAGAAATAATTTAAATTTTGATTCCTCCACCAACCCAATCCTTTAATAGAAATACCAAATGGATTATGTCGACTTCGTTATCATTGGCATCCTGCCGATGACGGCTACGCAATTTTGAATCACAAAAATGAGGTGATGAATACAGACATCGATTCCCATTGCAAGAGTTCCTCTGTAAAAGCAAATGAATCATGTTTCATATGATTTATCATTGCCAAGTAATTTCTTTCGTTATAAATGAATAGCAGTGTCTGCCAGGGGGAGGTGACTAGTGCTTAGCGATTTGAAATCTTTGTTTTCTGGGCGTGGTCCAGCGTGACAACTTACTTGTGAGTCTTCAACTATTATAGTTTACGGTGCATATTCGGCGATATTAGAGACTTCATTAGTTCTACGAACTTAAAGCCGATTTGTATGGAGAAACTCTGACAGTAGTGATTCAATGACTTGTGTTAATGACAACAAACTGAAATGGTTAACGGAGTTGAAGAATCTACGTAACATTCAATATTTAATAATTCAAAATGTTTACCTAAATATAATTAAGAGTCAATATCTGTTGAATATCCTTCCAAATCATATATGATAAGGTTGGCATCCATGTTAAACAAATGTGTGTTTCATTATTTGATGAATATTCATTTATAGAAAAGAATCTGCGCAGATTTCAGGTCCGAAAATGATAAATAAATATACAATAAAGATTCTTTTTTGTATATATGTAGTGTTATATTTTGTGTTTTAAATTTATTTAATGAATTTTTTTATGTAAAAATATCATTACACCATGAAGAAAAATGGGTAAGATTTACGAGCCAAAATGATTTGGAAAATACGTTTGTTATTTCAAATATTCTCATTTTTACGTCACAGTAACAAGAGTTCAGGTAAGAGGTTTCTATTATACATTTTACCATGAAGATTCCTTAGATTAGATTTATTCACTTCCTTCACATCCAATGTTTACTAACCACTAAAGTTCACTCGGCCATTATTAATAAGTAAACTTTCTTCTCTTTTCTAATTCATAAATTAAATCTACATAATTTTTCATAACTCCTATTTTTAATAATAATTTAAATTTAAAATCCCTTCCTTCCCTTTATTTTATTTATTTTTTTTTTTTTTTTACCTAACACCCTCCAAGATCATCGTAGTTTTATAGGCGAATTTTCCAGAGATTAGATGCCTCAAGCCATCCATTTCTTGGAATAGATGAAAAATATTCTTTTATAGACTCAACAATCTTGTCCTTGGAATGAAAACGACGCTCACAGATTTCTTTTAAATCAGAAAATAGCCAAAAGTCACACATAGCAAGATCAGGAGAATAGGGTGGATGTTCAGTCACTTTGATGCTTTTTGTTCAAGGAATTCGACAGTAATCCTTCCTGAATGAGAAGATGCATTGTCATGGTGAAGTATGCGTCCCCAAACATTCACCTCTTGAAGAATTTCTGAAAGACACTTAGTGATGTACCAGTTAAATATAACCGTCTTCTATCCCTATAGCTTAAGGGCTTTGACAAGACCTGCATTCGGCACGCATTACTTTCTTCATTGCTTGTTGCCTTTTCACCATTGTTGGTTTGGGATCAATCTTCAAAGACTCATACTTTACTTTCTTGACGTGTTGCAACATCAAAACTAGACGGATGTGGCAATCCCAAAACTTTCTTCTATCTCATAGATGTTAATACTTCCTGAAAAATACAGCATAGCAGTGCCACCGGTTAGATGATTTACGCCGAAATCTAATCAGCAACAACTTATGTCAACTTCTAACTTAATCTGAAGTTTCGTGAAAATCCGTGCATTATTTTTTGAGTAGAGCTATGGCGAAAATCGCAAAAAATTCTTCATAGCAGCGCCACCTGTTGGGCGATATATACCAAAACCTTATAAGCAACAACTTAAGTCAACTTCGTAACTGAATCTGAAGTTTGATTAAAATCCGTGCATTAGTTCTTGAGATAAAACTATTTCGGGAATCAGGAAAAATGCAGCTTAGAAGCGCTACCTGTTGGAGGATTTACACCAAACCGTAGTCAGCGCCAACTCATATCAAGGACTAACTGAATCTGAAGTTTCATAAAAATCCGCGCATTAGTTCTTGAAATAGTGCCCTTGCGGAAATCGTGATAAAAGCTGTATAGCAGCGCCACCTGTTGAGCGATTTACACCAAATCGTAGTAAACACCAATTCATATCAAGGACTAACTGAATCCGAAGTTTGATAAAACTCCGTGAGTTAGTTCTTGAGATAGTGCCATTGCGGAAATCGTAAACGATGCAGCATAGTAGCGCCACCTGTTGAGCGATTTACACCAAAAACTAATCAGCACCAATTTATATCAGGGACTAACTGAATATAAATTTTTATTAAATTCCGTGCATTAGTTCTTGAGCTAGAGCGCCCACAAAATTTGTGTCACACACAGACAGACATCCTCACAGACATACTCACAGACTGAGATTTTGTAAAAACATGTTTTTCGGGATCTCTGACCCCTAAAACGTGTAAATTCATCGAAGACCGAAATTCGAAAATTTTCACGAATCCAATACTTTCTTCTTGTAAAGATAGAAGAAAGTAAAAATGCTATATAAGTCTCATCAGCAGTTATGATTTTATAAATAATGCTGTGGCCACCATCATTAAGTAATTTTAGGGTTCCTTTACTGATTCTGACCCTATCAGTTTTTTGGTGTTCTGTTAAATTATGGAGGACCCAACGACAAACCAATTTTTTCATATACAGTTCTTCATGAATAATTTTATGCATAGCTGCGGATCCAATGTTAAGATCCGTCTGTATCATGTGATAGATAATGTGATTATCATCGATTAACATTTTTCGTACGGTCGTCACATTTTCTGGGACTACAGCTGACAACGGTCTTCCTGTATGTTCTTCAACCAAAAGAGAATTCCGATTTATAAATTCTATAAACCATCTGAATACAGTGCCACGAAATGGATCTAATGGTAGACGTTGAAAGCATTTCTTCTTGATTTAGCCCCACTTCAAAATCATAGAAAACCATAGGTCGATAATGCTCTCGAGTCAACTCCAGTTTCTCTTCTTTCAAAATTTATTCTGTTATAGCTAAATAGCAATTGTTGCCACAAATTATTGTCTGAGGACATAAAAGAATTAAAATTTTCATATCCGACGAATTATTATTATTATTATTATTATTATTATTATTATTTTGTTGTTGTTGTTCTCATATTTTCTGCCTCATACAAAAAAAGTCCTTCCGGCCAGTGCCGGGACGAAGAGGTAGCTTTCAAATTCCTTATTTTAAAAAAGCCAACTTATATTATTCAAACACACGAAGCTCAATTTAGTGGAAACCGAATATAGGAGATTCAATACTAATTTTTATCAATACTAAATCATTATGAATGAGAATTTCGCAAAATTAGTCAGCTTTATATAAGCTGCTTTTATTTAAAGTAACTTATATTTGGCTGAGATGTTGATGTATACTATCCACATGCCTTCTTACATGGAAATAGGCGAATATGTGCGTTATCGCGTGACAAATACAAGATCGTTTCAAAATGTTAGCCTTACTAGAAATTCAAAGTGCTATAATTCAACCATTTTTTAAGATATAAACAAAAGAACAAATTTTCAGAAACAAAATCTGCTCCGGAATCATTGTATCAAGGACAAACACATAAAAAAATCTTTTTTATTTTCCAATTTTTTAATACCTCATTTTAAATTTTAAATTTAATATTTTTAAATGGCAAACCTTTTGAAACAAGATGGCGAATGAAGCTGGCCAACGAACTCGGTCGAGACATTGGTATGTACTATGTACAGACCACGTAACATCCAAATCGGTTCATAAATACGCTTGTTATCGCGTGACAAAAATAGGTCGTTTTAAAATGTCAGCCACAATAGAAATTCAAAATGCTATAACTCAGCCATTTTTTTAGATATAGACAAAACAAAAACTGTTACGGAATCTTTGTATTAAGGTCAAACAAATACGAAAAAGATCTTTTTCATTTTCCAATTTTTTGGTATCTCATTTTAAATTTTAAATTTTTAAAATTTTTTTAAATGGCCGCCATTTTGAAACAAGATGGCGGATGAAGCTGGCCAACGAACTCGGTCGAGATATTTGTATGTACTATGTACACACCAAGGTACATCCAAATCGGTTCATAAATACGCCTGTTATCACGTGAAAAATATCAGGACGTTTGAAAATGTCATCCACGCTAGAAATTCAAAATGCTATAACTCAGCCATTTTTTAAGATATAGACGAAACAAAAACTGCTCCCGAATCTTTGTATCAAGGTCAAATACATAAGAAAAAAATATTTTTTCAATTTTCAATTTTTTGGTACCACATTTCAAATTTAAATTTTTCCTAAAAATTTAAATGCCTGCCATTTTTAAACAAGATGGCGGATGAAGCTGGCCAACGAACTCGGTCGAGACATTGGTATGTACTATGTACAAACGAAGTTACATCCAAATCGGTTCATAAATACGCCTTTTATCGCGTGACAAAATTCAGGACGTTTCAAAATGTCAGCCACGCTAGAAATTCAAAACGCTATAACTCAGCCATTTTTTAAGATATAGACGAAACAAAAACTGCTCCGGAATCTTTTTATAAAGGTCAAATACATAAGAAAAAAATATTTCTCCATTTTCAATTCTTTGGTACCACATTTCAAATTTAAAATTTTGAAAAAAATTTTAAATGGCCGCCATTTTTAAACAAAATGACGGATGAAGCTGGCCAACGAACTCGGTCGAGACATTGGTATGTACTATGTACATACCGAATTACATCCAAATCGGTTCATAAATTCGAGAGTTACAGTATGACAAAGGTCAGATATATATATATATATATATATGGATATATATATATATATATATCAACTTTTGAACGGAGGGGGGTTTCGGGGTCTGGGGGTCATGATCGATGAAAATATACCAAAAGTTTTTGAAATCGCTTTCTTCCGAACGGCTGCAATAGGTAGCTTTTTGTAATGAAAGCTACCTAAAATTCATAGTTACCCTCGTATTTTTGTATCATTTCTTATTAACATAATTTTAGGATCTGGTTTTCTATATTTAGATGGTAAATTAAAATTGAAGCTAATTTTGTAACTTTTAATATTTCTTTATTGCTTTCTTCTATCTTTCCAAGAAGAAAGTATTGGATTAGTGAAAATTTTCGACTTCCGGTTTTCGACGGATTTACACGTTTTAGGGGTCAGGGATCACAAAAATGTTTTTACAAAATGCTGTCTGTGAGTGTATCTGTCTGTATGTGGCACAAACTTTGTGGGTGCTGTATCTCAAGAACTAATGCACGGAATTTTATAAAAAAATATATTCAGGTACTCCCTGATATAAATTGGTGCTGATTAGCTTTTGGTGTAAATCGCCCAACAGGTGGTGCTGCTATGCGGCATTTTTCACGATTTTTGCAATCGCTATATCTCAATGATTTATATGCATGATTTTAATAAAACTTCAGATTCAGTTAGTCCGTGATGTGAATCGGTACTGTTTATGTTTTGGTGTAAATCGTCCAACAGATGGCGCTGCTATGTTGCCCTTTGCAAGATTTACACGATTTCCGCTATAGCTCTATCTCAAGAACTAATGCACACATTTTCATCAAACTTCAGATTCAGTTAGTCCTTGATATGAAATGATGCTGATTACCTGTTGGTGTAAATTGCCCAATAGGTGGCGCTGCTGTGCTGCATTTGTCATGACTTCCGCAATAGCTCTATCTCAAGAACTAATGCACGAAATTTCCCCAAACTGCATATTCAGTTAAACGTTGACATAAGTTGATTATGATTAGGTTCTGTTGTAAATTACCCAATAGGTGGCGCTGCTATGCTGCATTATGCAGGATTTACACGATTTCAGCGATAGTCATATCTCAAGAACTAATGCACGAAATTTCATCTTTTTAGAATCCTTATGATGAGCATAGATTGGCATTTAATTTCGGCACTGTGATAGCGAATTCTGAAGTATTAACCTGTATGAGATAGAAGAAAGTTTAGGGATTAACACATATGACTAGTTTTCAGTTATTCTTGCATGTTTATGTACTGAAAATATCGTTATTAAAATTGATCGTAATTACGAAACTACGAAGAAGTTTTGTAATTGAAATGGATCACAATTACTAAACCACGAGAAAACTTTATAATTGAAATTGATCGTGCTTAGACTTATACGAAACAACGAAAAAATGTTGTTTTGAAATAGAGCGATCACTTTCAAAACTTTAAAAGTTTTTAGAGTGACGATAAAATCACTTTACTTTTGAAAATAACCGCCCTCTTCTTTTTCCCGGAGTTGAAGATTGGCTATCATTTTTTAAAAAAACCGCATTTTGTGAAAAAATCGCTAAGTACATTCTGAGGACTACTGATTTTCTACAGTTAATATTTTTAAGTTAATGGTGTAGTAATTATTGTTATGAAATTTCGGACACTAATTTTGGCAACACTTTTTTGAGTTTGTCGCTTAACTTTCCTGCCATCAGTTCCATGTTTTAGTAAAGTTTTAGATCACTTATTTCAGTACTGTGTATGTTGAACACTTTTATTTTTATTAATAAATGTCTGGTGCATTATATTACGTTTATTTTAGCCTTTTGTACGGTTTTTGTTACACCATTACCAATTAACATAAGTCAAACATTGAATTCTTACTGCTGGCTTTACTTACCCATATGGAGGGATAACTTAAGCCACCATAAATTTCCCCCCTTTAAGATACATATTTTAGAAAACTTTCATTCATATGAACATAGAGTACTGCAGACCCAAGTTTTTCAACAATTAATTAATCTCTAAATTAAATGCTCTTGAATCGGCGGAAGTTTTATACTGGTAAGTGGCTTAAGTAACCCCGAATGACGGAACTGCTTTACTTTAGCCAGTATCACGAATTTTTTGAAAAAAAAATAAGCGAGATTAGAAAGAAGCTTAATTAGTGACGGATGCTATTTTTCGACCGCTTAATTAAAAAAATATTAAATAATTTTATTTTATAAAATTAGCATTGTTCTATACAATTCATCTGTTCTACATAACACATCTGTTTCAAAGATTATGACTGTGTTTTTATTGGTGTAACTGGACGATCATGCAGCATCTACCTAGAAACACGCGCTTACTAAATGGTGCTACTGTGATATAGACTCCCAGGTTATTTAATATTTTAAATGCGTCATTTTGAAAGTGAAAATATGTAAACAACAGCTTTAGTTAAAATAATTAAAATATACATAAAGCACAAATAATTTTACAAAAATTACTTTCAGGGGCATAAATCTATACTTCTATACTAATATTATAAAGAGGTAAAAATTGTTTATTTGTAGGAGGTAAGCTCTGGAACTACCGAACCGATTCCAAAAGTAATGGTATCAAAATGATGGTGTTAGTCCAACTTAGAACATAGGCTATAGCTTATGTCCATGCCACTGGCCAAAAGGGAGTGCAGGAGCAAAAAACGTTCTAAAAATGCTATTTTTATGTTACTGAAGGGCATAGAAAAATGAAATTTGGAATGGTAGTTACTTATAAGATACTAATGATCTCTAAGGACATTTCTTTAAAAAATCGAAATTAAAAAGGGGTGAAAATGCGTGAAAAGCGTTCTAAAAAACGTTCTAAATGGCAATTTCTACGCAATCTCGGAAAGTACCCAGCCTATTTCAAAAGTAATGATTAGAAATTGATGATGACAGCCCTTGCTCCAACATAGTCTCTATTTCATGTCGGTGTCACTACCACCTAGGGGTGGCAGAAGCAAAAAAAACGTTCGAAATTGCGATATTTTTTTGTTACTGAAGGGTCCAGATACATGGAATTTGGCATGGTAGTTATTTATTAGATATAAATGATCTCTAAGAACATTTCTTAAAAAATTCGAAATTTAAAAGGGGTGGAAATGCGCAAAAAGTGTTCTAAAAAACGTTCTAAATGGCAATTTTTACGCAATCTCAAGAAGTACCAAACCGATTTAAAAAATAATGGTGTCAAAATGATGGCGACAACCCTTGCTCCAATATCGGCTACATTTTATTTCGGTGACACTACCCCTAAACGGGGTGCAGAAGAACAGATAAACGTTCGAAATTGCGATTTTTGTGTTACTGAAGGGCCCAAATACACGGAATTTGGAATGGTAGTTACTTATAAGATGTAAATGATCTCTAAGAACATTTCTTAAAAAATTCGAAATTTTAAAGGGGTGAAAATGCGCGAAAATAGTTCTAAAAAACGTTCTAAATGGCGATTTCTACGCAATCTCGGAAAGTACCCAACCTATTTTAAAAGTAATGATTAGAAATTGATGATGACAGCCCTTGCTCCAACATAGTCTCTATTTCATGTCGGTGTCACTACCTCCTAGGGGTTGCAGAAGCAAAAAAACGTTCTAAATTGCGATTTTTGTGTTACTGAAGGGCCTAGAATCCTGAAATTAGGCAGGGCAGTTATTTATACGATACAAATGATCTCTAAGTACATTTCCTAAAAAATCGAAATTTGAAAGGGTGAAAATGAGCGAAAAGCGTTCTAAAAAAACTTTCTAAATTGCGATTTCTGAGCAATCTCAGGAAGTACCGAACCGATTTAAAAAATAATTGTATGAAAACGATGGTGACAGCCCTCGCTCCAACATAAGCTTTATTTCATGTTGGTGCCACTACACCAAAGGAGGTGAAGGAGCGAAAAACTATCTAAATTGCATTTTTTTGTAATACTGCAGGGACTAGAAACTTGAAACTAGGCATGTTCGTTATTTATAAGATATAAATGTTCTCTAAGAACATATCCTAAATAATTCAAAATTTAAAAAGAGTGAAAATGGATGAAAAACGTTCAAACGTTCTAAATTGCGATTTCTACGCAATCTCAGAAAGTACCCAACCGATTTCAAAAGTAATGGTTGGAAATTGATGATGACAGCCCTTTCTCCAATATAGGATCTATTTCAGGTCGGCGTCACTACCACCTTGCGGTTGCATTTTAAAAAGCATTCTAAATTGTGATTTTTGTGTGAAGGGGCTAGCCACTTGAAATTTGGCGTGGTAATTACTTATGAGATATAGATAATCTCTGAGAAGAGTTCCTTAAAAAAATTGAAATTTAAAAGGAGTGAAAATGAGCGAAAAGCGTTCTAAATAACGATTTCTACGCAATCTCTGGAAATATAAACCGATTTCAGAAGTAATGGTTTCAGATTGATGTTGACAGTCCCCGATCCAACATAGCCTATATTTTACGTTGTTGTCACTACCACATGGGGGTTACAGGAGCAAAAAATGTTCTAAATTGCGTTTTTTGTGTTACTGAGGGCGGGTCTAACATTTTACATTTAGAATGATAATTACTTCAAAGATGCAAATACTAAGAACTGTCGAAAGAAAATTCCAAATTTAAAAGGATGAAGTGAGCGAAAAGCGTTCTATAAGCGTTCTAAATTACGATTTTTATGCAATCGTATGAAATACCAAACCGATTTCAAACATAATGGTTGAAAATTGATAGCGATAGAACCTGCTCAAACATAAGCTATATTTTATGTCGAGGGTTGCGGGAGCAAAAAACTTTCTAAATTGCGATTTCTGTGATACTGAAGAGGCAAGAAACTTTAAATATACCACGGTAGTTCCTTATAAAATATAAATGTCCTCTAAGAACACACTGTAAAAAATTTTCCGGAAGGTTCCGGAAAAAAGTAGTGGCATTTAGATGCCACGGCTTTTTGCTGTTACGTTTCACAACAATTCCAATTTTTCAGAAACATTCCGTAATATATACTCCGAAACCTTTCATAACAGTTATGAAAGGTTTCGGATTATGTATTACGGAATGTTTCTGAAAAATTGGAATGTTTCACTACTTTGTTGTGAAACGTAACAGAAAAAAGCCATGGCATCTTAATGCCACCACTTTTGTCCGGAATCCTCCGAAAAATTTGCTACATTCAACGTTAACAAACAATATTAGAGTATTATATTTGTTCATAAATGCACGCTCGGTGGAAAAAAAGAAATTTTTCAATACAAAAAAAAAAAAGTCATGTTATGAAACGTTAATATATTACATAAAAAATGTGGAAAAATAAAATCAAACACTATTTTCAGATCTACTCGCTGTTTTCAACATTAAATATGGCAAATAAATTTCAAATACCTTTTTAGGTGTTATCGTAATTATATAAATACGCAGCACCTATAATCGTCCTTCGGTCCGTCTGGCTGCCTGCCTGTCCGTCCGCATATAACAGAATAAATACTACCCAACCGAATGGTTTGAAATTTTAAATATATAATTGCTGCAAAATTTTGTCGAGTCGTTTTAAATTTTATGAAAATTAAATGTATAGTTTAATTACAGGGACAGTCAAAAGTTTTCCGTTACATGACTGCCAATGGAAAAAATTTATTTCAAGTGCATTTTAATAATGTTACAGCTTTTCGAACAGAATGAAATGGATATGGGGCATTCTCACAATCTTTTGACTTTTGGGAAAAAAAAAATCTGGCGAAATTAAACTTGCTAAAATAACATTTTAATCTAATAGACGAATGCTATAATGATTCAAAATAAAGAAAAATTGGTTAGCAGCGAAAAAAAATTTATTTAACTGAGGTTTAAGTTAAATTTGCGAGTTTAATTTTCCTTACCATTTTACCACTATAACTTTTTATTTTCTTCTAATTTTTTACTTATAATGAATTTGCATAGTACCCACAGTACATTCAAAAAAGAAATATTAACAATGTAGTACTTTTAGTGCAAAATTTTGGTATAACATTGTCTTAAAGGAGTGTTAAAGAAGGGACGGTAATGTAAAAAAAAAGGAGATGGTATAGGAAAAAAGGGACAAAATGGGGAAAAAAGGGACGGTAAGGATGGAACAGCAAGGAAACTTACCACCTATTTTAGGCAGATCATGTTAAGACTAAGTGGTAGCGAAAATGTTCATTGATTTTTAGAAACAGTTATTTACATTGGATTAAATTTTAAAAAATAATTAATTTATTTCGAAAATTGCAGGATTAAACCTTGCGGACGGCAAGACTACCAATAAAGCCACGGTGCTTGAAATTGATATTTAAATGCTTATTTATATTCTGCAGTAAATTTCCTGTCAAAGAATTATAGATATTCTTTCTCTAGCATACTTCTGCATGAGCAAAAACTTGAAAAAAATTCTGTCGCTGCATCTGAAGTGATTTTCTGTATCATTTTAGAAGAGGGATGGGAAAAAATCTAAAACCCAGGGACAGAGTTCAAAAAATAATATCAACCCTAAAAATGTGTGCAGGTTAATTTTTAGCTACATATGTATATAAAACAATAGATTCAGTTTCAGAAAAAAATTACATCGAATTATTTTTATTGAAACAATTTTATCCAGACAGCTCCAAACTTCAAAATCAGCATCAGGGACACGGGACGGTAGATGAGTTTTCCATGTGTTTGGACCCCCAACAAAGTCCTCGTTGATACTGTTGTGCAATCATGCATTGGGATGTTCCCCAGGATATGAAATAAAAAAAAACACAAAAAAGTGTATTAAATAAAAAATTATTATTCAGGGACATAAAAGTTAAAAGATTGTAAGAATGCCCCATATGCGCTTATGAAGAGCACTAAAATATACATTCAGTACGATATGTGGTGCGAAAATATTTATAAAACTAGTTACAGTACGAACTCACTTCATTTGCCAAGTATGACGTGCACTTTCCAACTTGTTTATTTTAATTTCATATTGGTAAACTATTAGTCTTCTAAGAATTCAACCTCTGGGAAACATCTAAAAAAACATAGATAAGAATTCATTTTTTCTGTCTTGAATTTTCAGCTTTGCTACGGGCAGCAACTACAGGTGTGCGCCGGGTAAAATTCCTCGTCGGCGGCTTTGCGAGACAGCGGGATTTTTAAATTTCTAAAACTGCTTATCACTATAGGTAATTAATATTAATAATTCAGTTTTTACATGCTATTAGCTTTCTTGGTTGCCTTTCTGAAGTAATAAATTTCACTTCATATAGTTTCAACATATTTTGTTTGATGTAATTCTCATACATCGTACAAAATTAAACTTTAGTGTTAGTTTTTAAATGTAACACTAGAATCAAGCTGAAAGCTCATTAATTCTGAAAATATTATTTTTTATTTATCAGGTAGAAAAATCGAAGCTGTGCAACAATGATATATTAATCGAAACTCATGACTAAACATATAATAAAAAAAGTGCCTAGATAAATTGATGGTATTGAGCTTACAGGCTATTCATACTAATTGTATATTATACTCTTATTTCAAGGAATAATGCCCTCAAAAAATAAATTAAGGGAGGGGTTTATCACCCCCCCCCCCCGTTTCACATCTTTATACTTAACCAATGAGACTCCAAATATCATCAGGGAAGCGCCTTATCAGAATAAACCGGTATACCACATTTGAAGCAAATCGGATAGAAAAACACATTTATCTAAATTAAGGGGGTATTAGCCCACCGTACCCCATCTTTATACTTAACCAATGAACCCCTAAAACTAATCAGGGAAGCACCTTATCAGAATGATCCTAGAAAAACATTGAAGCAAATCGGATATTTCTATCAAGAGTTATCGCGTTACGTACATACATACATACGTACATACAGAACCTGTGGGCATATTAGCTCTACGGCTTTGATAGCCTGTGAGCTAAAAAGTATTTTCTAAAAATGAGTTCTGATCTCGGACTTGCGCGAGTAAATAAAGTATAAAACTGTTAATTATATTTTTAAAAAATGCAAACATTATTTTTATTCCTTTATTAAAATCATAAGTTTTCAGAAAATATAAAAATTCCTTTTAATCAATTTTTTTCTGGTTTAATAATTTACATCCTTTTCTAGAAGATTCGATAAACAATACAAAAGATAAGTATAAAGCGTGCAAAAAGTACTTTTATGTGTTAATTTTTTTTCCAAATTTTACATAATAAAATGAGAGGAATAGTACATTACAGTTATTTTACATATATCATATTTTATAAATAGGAAAGGCGGTACATTAAAAATTCTAAAATTATTTCAACTGCCTCTACGGCACAAATTTATTAAAATAATTTTGTTTATAATTAACTAAACGAAAAAAAAAAAAAAAGATAATATATGGTTCTATCAACGGATAAGATTTTTGAAAACAATTTACATATAACATAGGCTTAGTGATGTTTTTAAAGGACATTTTAATTAATTTATAAATTAAAGAAAGTACTAAAGCTGATTAATAAAATACATAAATTTTTGAAAGATAGCAAAAGATGAACATGGATTTGATTTTATTACTCATTTAAAAAATACATAAATAAAAACACTTGTAGCATCTGCTCTATGATTCCAGATGCATTAATCCTTTGAGCTGCACAGATATATGTAAAAATTACGATGCTTTACAACCAGTATTTTACTATGATAATTTTTACGTGTAAAATCTCCAAAATATAAAAGCAAAAGTTTCTATTCGAAAATACTTATGGCAAATTTGTAAATTTTTGGTGTTTGCGCCGTGCAAACAGCACTCTTCAAAGGGTTAAAAAAGCTAGATTTCATGAAGCAATACAAACATTGTAAAAACCGTTTGTTGAATATTTAAATACACTTTATTTCATAAATTATTAAAAATATTAATTCTTAACAGCATAATTGAATTTCATTATACTGAAATTCTGTGAAAGTTTTAAAATAAAATATGATGTTTATCTCAAAATAGTCCAGGGGAAATGTACCAAAAAAAAGAGGGTTACCTTGCAAAAGGTCGGGTAGAAGATTTTATTTTTTTTAATTTGTTCATACTGAGGCAAGCATGGAAAAACCAAGTTTTCTAACAAAATTTCTTAAGGCTAAATTTTCTGTGGCCAAAAACCGACAAAATTTTGGGACTTTTTTTTATTTTTTAAAAATATCTCGAAGGACGTTGTCGTAGCATATTATTTGTCAATTACAATATTAAAGAAGACTAAATTCTCTACAACTTTTATATTTACCACTTTTTTTTACACTTAATAGCAAGCGCAGTACGCCATTTCAAAAACAGGACAATTTTTTCAATTTTCATAAAAACCGTCAAAAACTTAGTTCTGCCCCGATTATTCAAATGTTTCCCACGGATTTAATTGTGTACGTCAACTTCTATATATTGATAGCAGTAAATTATGTTTTTCAGGGCCGGAACTAGCATTTTTGTACGTGTGGCAAACATATATTTTGCCCCCCCCCCCCCCCCCCTACAAAGAAAATATACCGCAAGAATTTTAGTAAATCTCTAATAGCCCGATTTTGAAAATTTTAAGTGTGTAATCATTAAATACGTAATGCTGAACTACATAATCAACTTTGTCAAATATTGTTTCATTAACACCTTGAAAACCTAACCGAAATATATTTCGCTTGAAATACGTTTCCATCTTAGAAGGTTCAACTGTTCATTTTCTTTCTCTTGAAAATACATAATTTTTTCTTTAAAGACCGGATTCCGTATATACAGATTTCATTTTCGAAGATTTTGCGGTACTTGAGTTACGGGAGTTAGTATTGAGGCATTTAAAGTCACAGTTATATGAATTATGAGACTAAATTAGTCACACGAAGGCATTCGCAAGGTAATATTAAACCTATTAGAGCATTCTTGACAAATACCTCGATTGCATTTTATTACTTTAAAAACAATTTTTTTTATGTGATACCTGAGATCAATACCTAATGTGCTTTTATACTTTTTCGGCTTTATACATCTAGATGAACAATGAACATGATCTAGGTATCTCTTTTATTCAGGATAAGGATATTCCTTTGAAACGGGTTGCTAACAATCCTACAATAGTGCCGCCAAAGAGAAAAAAATATTGTTAAATACCCTATCGAAATTATTATTATTAAAATACATTTTTTCATTTAGCTTATGCAGTCATGTTGCGTACTTTTTTTTTATTTTGTAGGGAAAGTGGAGTTGAATGAGACATGTGATCAATGCGAAAACAAAAATATTTATGTTGTCTACAATCATAAATAAATTGGTATTTCATTTGTTAAATAGTATCACTGAGATCATTAAACAGATATAGTTTCAAAACAGTACATATTATAGGAGATTTTGAATATTCCACAAAGTGTATTTTTCAACAACCAAAGTAAGTTTTTCTGTTTGAGCTTTAAAGCAATTAATAGATAATCTTAAAGTTTTATATATTTTTGCATGCTAAAATGACATAATCTCTTGTTATATTTATTGATATAAGTGGGGGGGAAATTATAATATTTATTAAAACTAATCTTTTAAATATTTTTATGAAACTAGTGATCTCAAATATTTTATTGACAGAATTTTAAAATTTTACAAGAGATAAATAATAACATTAGTTAGTGAAATAATCTGTTGTCAATTTTTATTGTAGCTATTTTATAAGGTAAAAATATTTCTTACATAAAATATTTTTTTTGAGTCCCCCCTTTTATATGGGACTACAACACAATGTTTGCTATCGTTAAAACAGTAAAACATTAAAACATATGTTATCAACAATTGGCAAATAAAATATGTTTTTCGCAAATTTTCATACCTATCCCATTGATCCCTGGAAAAATATGTATGCATTATAAAAATTATAAAAATTATAAAATTATTATAATTATTATAATTAAACAAGAATTGTTTTTTGAATTGAAACTATCGCGGCAATAAGTTATTAAATATTGAAGTATTCTTTTAAACAATGCTTTGAAAATAACATTGTATACACTTAAATTTACTGTCTAAATATGAAAATTGTCTTATTCATCTACACTCTGCCCTACTTTTAAAATGATATAAATTTATAGAATATAAAATGTCTGTTGAAATGAAAATAAAGACGTGGGTGTGCAAATAACAAGTAATTTACTGCTACCAATTTTTAAGAGTCAACATATTCGATTAAATCCGTGGGGAACATTTGAATAATCGGGTCAAAACTACCTTTTTCACGGTTTTAAAGAAAATTGAAAAAATTGTCTTATTTTTGAAATGGCGTACTGCGCTTCTATTGAGTGTATAAAAAAGTTGTAAATATGAAAGTTGTAGAGACTTTTGTCTTCTTTAAAATTGTAATTAACAAATAATATGCTACGGCAACGGGTCTCAAGATATTTTTAAAAAATCCCAAAAAGTCCCAAAATTTTGCTGTTTTTTGACCACAGAAAATTTAGCCTTAAGAAATTTTGTTAGAAAACTTGTTTTTTTTTATGCTTGCCTCAGTATAAACAAGTTAAAAAAATAAAATCTTCTACCCGACCTTTTGCAAGGTAAAATGTACATTTCCCCTGGGCTAAAAAAGGAATTTTATAATGTTTTAAACTTATTAATGCATTGCTCATATTAAATATTAGGAAGCTTATTTCAAAAGAAAATTGAAAAATATTACTTATGTATACATTTTAATAAAAAACATTTCTCAATTGGGAGATGCATTCAGTTTTTATTACAAAGAATAATTATTTCATAATCAGACATTATAAATAATAATCGATATACTTCAAAAAGGTTTAAACTAGCTACTTACTTTACTGGTTGTTATCCAAACAAAGAATGGCATTTGTTCAGAATACATTTGTCTCTAAGTGCCTAGGCAAATATTTTTTATTATTCTTTATGTATCAAAATGGCTAATGGAAGATTGAACATGAAGTACGCATGCGCAGAAAGTAGTTTACGGAAAAGTTGAAACCTCTCAAAAATATTACACGAATTATTGCTGTAATTGGCGTGGGACATAAAAGAAATTGGAAATTATGGTAAAATATGCGAAATGTTTCAGGATAATTTCCTGAAACGTTCCGAAAATTTTTTACAGTGCTGTCGAAAATAAATTCGAAATTAAAAAGAGGTGAAGCGAAGCGAAGGAGCGAAAAGCATTCTAAAAGAACCCTAAATTACGATTTCTATGGAATCTCAGGAAATAATAAACCGACTACAGAAGTTATTGGTAGCGAATCAAGAGTGATAGTCCCTGATCCTATACGTGCAATATTTTATGTCGGTGTCACTACCACCTGGTTGGCAGGAACAACAAGAAAGCCTTTAAACACATCTAAATTCCGTTTTCTATAGAATATTAGGAAATACCAAGCGATTTGAAGGTTAATGTTGGGAAGTTAATTGTAACAGTCTCTGTTTCAATGTTTCTCGAGACATTCTATTTCAACTCTCTTTCGGCATTTTATGTTCGTGCCACTAACACCAGAGAGGTGGTAGACTGTTAGACAAGAAGCTTGGAAACTGACATGATGGTTAATTTTAATATGTAAATGTGTTAAGATGTTTTCTAAAAAAATCAAAAGTTCAAATGAATACTGAAATGAGCATAAAAGTCTCAAAATACTTTGTAAATTATCATTTAATTGGAATTAGTTTTAGTTCTTCTTATTAATAAAAATCTCATTTCTGTCTATTGCACTTTTATAATGAATTTTAGTCAAACTGTGGCTTAATTTGTAATTTTTGAATTATTTCAAAAAGTGTTCTTCTAATAAAAAATAGTCATACAAATATCACTTGGCATATTTTAACTATTACGCGAGCAAAGCCGCGGGGTTTGCCAGTATAATATAAAGATATTTAAAATACAAATTTAAAACATCTCAAAATACATCAGAAAAAACCTAGAACGCTTTCAACCTTTACAAGGCCGTCTTCAGTAGGATTTAAATGCTGTTATTATTTTCTTTGCACTTATTCGAGAATTGTCCAGAAGAAAAAAACAATGTGATTTAAATTTAAATGCTATACGTCGTATGAGGATAAAGTTATTCAAATTTTCAATAGAACGAGCTTTCATCTACTATGTAGCAATTTGAAAATTTGAATAATTTTATCTGGCATCTCATATGACGTATAACATTTAAATTTAAATTACAATGTTTTCTTCTGGATAATAATAAGCTAATAAGCGCTAAGAAAATAATAACAGCATTTAAATCCTACTGATGACGGCCTTGTAATTGTTGAAAACGTTCTAGTTTTTTCTGATGCATTTTGAGATATTTTAAATTTGTATTTTAAATATCTTTATTTATGCACGTGAAAGTAATTTTTGTACAATTACTCGTGCTTTATGTATATTTTAATTAAGCAACTCAAGGTGAATATAGCCCTAGAATTTTAATTTTCATTTATTAACAACTTTAGTTATTTGTGATGATGAGGAACTTGTGCACAGTTTGAAACGTCTTCTATAATTGATTTTATTATGTAATATATTAATGTGTTGTTTTTTTAGTTTTAGTAATTGTCTGATTTTAAATATCTTTTTAATTTTATTATTTCCATACGTACAGAATGTTTTTTCTGATAAGGTTTATTTTTTATATATGAGGATGTGTGTTTCAAAACTCGCCTTATCCAGAAAATGCAATTTTAGGAAATCTCGAAAATCCTCTGAGTGTGTCCATTGGTTTTCATTGTAAACCAAGATTTTACAATGCCAGAAATATACGATAATACTAGTTTTTTTCAGATTGTAGTCTTTTTTAGATGCAGGATCACCAACAGAATAGATTGATAGAGAAAAATCGATCTTTAAATTTTCGATAAGGCGAGTTTTGAAACTCTGGTCCTCATATATAACCATGCTTATATATATATATATATATATATATATAATACATATTCACATCATCTTACATACATTCATCTATCTTACACATTTGAATATATATTATAAAATTCTCACACAATAAAATGTACCAAATTGCAATATACATATATATGCATAACCATTATTTTTTTTTTCAAAAATGTAAGTACAAGAGGCGAATAAGGAATATTTCATAATCCTGATACACAACACAACAATCCCCACAACAGCATTTCTTTTCCTTCTTCATAGTGCCGTTATCGTAATCGATGCTACGTTTTTCCGGTGACACAAAACAATCAGCAACTCTGTCACTTAATACAAAATACTTATGTACAAAAACAAAAACAAAAACAGAAAACACATATTCTATTGTATTTTTTATTTCTATTAATTGAGGTTTAATCAATGCTATTGACATATGTATGTTTCATTTTTAAATTACAATATAATTAATGATGTTGGTTAGAATGGAGGATTGGTATCAACTATTTCAACAAGAATTGTCTATTTTTTTAGGTGCCAATAGAGGATAATTCTGATTATTGGAAGTTTTGACACCTACATGCAAATGACTTTTTCTTTCTCACTTATGGAGGATCCTTTGTTGTACAACAGCAACAAAATGTTTTAGACAGCCATTTTTTAAAAGACTTAAATCTTCTTTTTGGCTGCTTCTGTAAATGAAAGAAACGAGTAATTAAAACATATAAAAGAAAAACAAATACATGATATTCTTAAATAATGATTTTTTACAATTGATATTTTTAACCCTCTCGACACTGAATTTTTTTCCAATTTTGGGAAAAATTACTTTTACGCTAACAAAATTAAAAGTAACTATCGAAATCACAGAAGTTACAGTTTACTGAAATTTAACGAATGTGTTCTTTACAGAAACCTAACGAATGTAGTTATGTTGCTTGATTTTCATATAAAAATAGTCTAAGGAAGAATTTTTTAAGACGTTTGGAAAATGTCGTATTACAATCAGATTAAACAAACATAAAAAATGTAGTAGTATATTTTTATCTTTTATTACAAGTTACTAATTCAGAAAAGGAGTCACCAATTTAAATTTAAAGAGTGAAACATATTTTTGAATTAAAATAAACGCTAACAGTTTACTAATAATTAATAAAACTTTTATTAATATTATTATTATTAAATGCTGAAACATAAGTAAAGTCATAATAGTAAATGTATCGACATATGCTATCACTGTTAGGTGATGGAATTAACAAAAATAATTTTTTTTCTTTCAAATATTGCAATTCGAAGTAGGAGCCTCATATGACGCTCAGTGTGATAAGAGGGTTAAGTTAGTTGCATAGTAACTATTATTATGAACCATCATCCGGGGTTACTTAAGCCACTGGGGTAACAAAAGCCATTTTGAGAGATACATTTTAGACGCTGATTTTGCAACACTATTTTGAGTTTGACGGTTAACTTTTCCGCCATCAGTTCCATGTTTTAGTAAAGTTTTGGATCACTTACTTTAATACTATGTTGAACACTTTTATTTTTACTAATAAATGTCTTGAGCAGTATATTACGTTTATTTTAGTCTTTTATGCGGTTTTTGTTACCCCATCACCAACTAACATAAGCCAAACATTGAATTCTTACTGCTGGCTTTAGTTACCCATATAGATGTGTAACTTAAGCCACCATGTTTTTTTGTTTTTGTTTTGTCTTTAATATACATGTTTTAGAAAACTTTCATACGTGTAAACATAGAGTGTAACTGCAGACCCATGTTTTACAACATTTAGTTAATCTCTAAAGTAAATGCTGTTGAATTGGCAGAAGTTTTATACTGATAAGTCGCTTAAGTAACCCCGGAATGACGGAACTGCTTTACTTTAGCCAATGTCACGAATTCTTTGAAAAAAACAATTAAACGAGAATAGTAAGGAGCTTAGTTACTGACAGACATTATTTTTCGACAGTTTAATTAAAAAATGTTAAATAATTTTATTTTATAAAATTAACATTATTCTATAAAAATCATTCAAAATAAATTACCGTCAGGTTAAAATACGTGCTTTCATGATCTGTATCCTAACATACAAGCATTTTACATGCTTCCATCTTACATATACTAACATCTATTTTATATATTTTACTGCACAACTAATGTTTCTTACTGCACATAACATTTACCTAATGGAAATAAACTAAATAATGAGGCATCTAGCATAATCCTAACGCATAAAAGGACAATCCCTATGATAATGATCAGAATGGTTTTATCATAAATAACACCCTATTCTTTTTATGACTGAAGCGATAATTCATTCTGCCATTAAAAAATACAGAAGAAAAAAAAAGACTTCAAAGTCTAACTGAATTTTATGAACAGAAAGTATGATCTTAATCGCGCTAACGCGTGCCCTTTTTTGTTAAAAGTAATAGCGCGCTCAGTCTGTCAGGCTTGAGGTTTCATCAGAAAATATGCAGGAAATTAAACAGCTTTCGGTAGTTTTCACAATCTTTGTGCCATTTTAACTGTACTTTAGTAATCCCGTCCCTTAAAAGATAAGAATGTTAAATGTCACATGATTCATCGCTTGAACCTTATGCCTTTTGTGTATTCCTTACATTTTTTTAAATCCTTTTAACTAAGAAATTCCTCATAAGTTCAAACTTGAACTAATAAGATATAGAATCGCTTCAATTAATAATTGAAACACAGACGCATTTTCAGTTTTCATATTTAATTATAAATAAAAATAAGAGCTCGCGCGCCCGGGCTAATCAACGCCCCCTAGATTGGAAAAAGTCGTGACACGCTTTGTTGTGACGTTACACAAATCAGGGAAAACAAAGAAAAAAATTCTAAGTTTCGATTTCTTGAGTTCGTGGGATTATTACTTATTATTGATAAATAATAATAATTTTCCAAATACATTTAAAAATATATATCTATTTCAATTGTACGAAATTTGTGCGTCATATGCTTTGAAAACATTCATATATATTTAACTGTGTTTTTCATACAAAACTGTTGTTATGAACTTAATATATCTATGTAAATGTCTTACAATTAAAATGGGAATCTTAAGATATGTTAAAGTGTCGAAATTTGTGCGGCTAGAAAAGTTCAAATTCTTATTGAATAGTGTTTTGCTACTAAATATCCAGAAATTTTCCGAATCGTATACTATGAAAACCGCATTTCAATATGTGAATTTGTTAATTTTTTATGCACATTGAAATATTATTTGTTAGTCTAATTAGTCTAGTTAAGGCGACTCTTCACTCGCTTGAAAACACCCGCTCCGTAATTTTAAACCTATGGGCAGGTTGTTTTCGAATTTCTCGTTTCAATTTGAATATGTTTAAACGGTTTTTTTTGTATAGGATAACTGAGGTCGATCTGTAATATGGCTGTTTTTTACTTTTCCGATTTTGGTTGCAGATATTTTAAAGGAATGTCATTTTCCAAACCGGTTCCGAAAGTGAAAGTACCTTTATTAAGCAAATCTGCAACCGAAATCGAAAAAGTAAAAATCAGCCATATTGTAGATTGACCTCATCTATCCTATGCAAAAAAAAAGTTTAAAAATATTCAAGTTGAACCGGGAAATTCGAAAATAACCTGCCCATAGGATTAACATTACGGAGCGTGTGTTTTCAAGTGAGTGAAGAGTCATCTTAAAGGTGTTCCTCAAATGAAATTGTTGTTATGAACTTAATGTGTCTATTTAAATGTCTTATAATTAAAGAAGAGAACCTTAAGATATGTTAATGTTTCGAAATTTGTGCGGCCAAAAAAGTTGAAATTCTTACTGAACAATATTTTGCTACTAAATATTCAGAAATTTTCCGAATCGTATATACGATGTAAACCAAATTTCGATGCGAATTTCGAATTTGTTAATTTTTCATGCATATTGAAATATTATTTTGGTAGTCTAATGGTCATCGAAACGACAATATTTTTAATTTTTATTAAATTTTGAAATGTAAACGTATTTATGGAACATCGTGTACAAACATAAAATTTTTTTTTTAAGAATTGGAAAAGTGTGACTTTGAAATAGAATTGACAAATGCACTTACTATTTCACTAATGACAGGTTCATCTTCGACACTTGATATCATTTCAGAAGATACAATCATACCATCCTCTATTTTTATTTCGTCCTCAGACTCTATAGGCATGTCATCCATTAGGGGGGTGGACTCCTCCTCTATAGTGGGTAATACATCAAACAGGGGGGTTTTTTCTCTCCGGCGATTACTACAAAATAAATACACAATCCAAGGAATAAAATGTTAATTCAAAAAAAGTTTTATACAAATGTCAGTTTGTTTATTAATATACGCAGCGCAGTAATAATTTTAATTAAGAAGCCAAATCTCCAAATTTATACATACCACTATTTTCAAAAAGGAAAATTCCACTCTATTTTAATCCAGGTTTTCTGCTATAAGATATGACCAAAAACTTTTATTCGGAAATACTGACATTTCAAAATCATGAGACTTGGAAGCTCGGCATAAAAACTGTTAAACACGTTGAAAGTTCCGTCTGTACACTTATTATAGTTGAATAATAATATTAAGAAATGAGAAATTACGCAAAATTCGAGAACAAAGTTCATGCTATTATTTTTGCAAATTATGGAGAGGACAAAATTGGGGACATTGTTTTTTCAAGATAAAATTGTTTCAAGGTGCTTATAAGATGGGCTTAAATTTTGCCGCCTCTAGAGGAAACTAAAAGATAAGCAACTAAAATTTCCAAGCCGTTCATATAAGGTTGCGTTAATAATGTGGTTATGAATTAGATTTTAAGACAGAGTTGACTTCCTTTCTTTGAATTCAATAGTTGTGTCCGCTGAACTAGGAATATTCAAAACATAGGTACAATAGTTATTAATACAAGATGCGTCTAAAATGTTTGGTGAATAGATCGATTTTTAAACGGCAAAATGGACTTGATATGAGCACATGAAGTAAACAGTAAAGAAATTATCGCTGCGTTGAAGACACTAAGCAGAAGCAGAAATACTTCAGCTGACTTTCTAACATAGCGAATGAGAGTACTCGTGATACGGCGTAATAAAGCAACCTGTTACTTTTTGGGAAATGCTGCATGGAGATTCCCGTAATGTTGTTGGAATTGGGGCAAAAGCCATATGAGCTAAGAACGTGTTTACGATTGGATCAAGTGCTTTTACGACTGAAATAAAACTGTTAAAAATGAATTATGTTAGCGTTATTTATTTATATATTGAACCCATACATCTAACTTGTGTGCTTGACATCAGTTGTCCGCTTATAAGTCATCGACAATATACAAGGGAGAGATAGCCACAAGGAAATTTAGAACACCAGACAATTATAACCGGGAGCTCCACAGAGAGTGCGCAACGGAGCCAACGGGAGTTGAACTCGACGTTCACCTACTCTCTCAAGCGGTTAGCGGTGTGGTGCCTTAACCACTCAGCTACGGTGGGCCCGTGTTCGGGACAACCGACAAAATACAAAAAGAAAGAGAGCAGCAATCAAGCGTGTCTCTGTTACAGATTGACGGCATTCGGGCAATAAAATTTCATTAGTCGAGACGTATTTCGACAAAAATGAAGCGTCCGGCATGCATTTGGCGATCTTAAAATAGTAATGTTTGTAAGTTTCTCTCGTGTAACCTAAACCGGCCGCGTGAATATCGCCAAATTTGGGAATGAGGGACTGCCATAATTTCCTCAAAACGTTCAGTCTAAATATGTGTTTTATGCGTATGTGGCCATTTTACTATATCAATAAAGTGCTAAAGAGCTGGCAAGAGACATGCGATTGAATGATGTCATAGAAGATCCACCGGCGATACAACAATTTGACATCATCAACACTTCAACCGATTCCAATAAAACCTTCGTTCACAGCTTACAGCATCAGTAGAAAAGTTCTTGAAAGTGTATTGTGTCCGGTGGAGATTACTGTGATTGCAATTAAAGGCTATATCTATATTTATATCTATCTCTATATACACTATATGGCCAAAGGTGACCGGTCATTTGCGATTTTTGACGTTTTGTTAAATATCTAGAAAAAGACACGAGGAACTAACCTGAAACTGCAGGTATGTAAACAGTATAGAATAGGTTATCTATTTCCGCGAAGATTTTATCCCGAAACTCCATAGGGGATCCAATTTTTATTATTTTTTAATTCTGACTGCAGAGTATTCTGTACAATGTTGTTCGTCATATTTTCTGAAAAGAACTTTTTTTTAATATTAAGAACTCTGCAAATTATAAGTAAAAAACTTGGCGAAATTTGGGACTGTTTTTATAAAAACCTTAATTTCTCTACGAGTATACATGCTATCCTCATAAAAATGGACACAGTGTGTTACAATAAGCCACTTATTAATAATCTCGAGTTTAAACGGTTTTGCTCCATTATTTTTTACAGGGTTATCCAAAAGATATTCGTTATTTTTCAATTTTTCGACGGTTCCCTATGGGGTTTCGGGAAAAAAACCTTCCGGAAATATATGACCTATACTATACTGTTTACACACCTGCAGTTTCAGGTTAATAACTCATGTATATTTCTAGATATTTAACAAAACGTCAAAAATCGCAAGTGACCGGTGACTTTTGGCCATATAGTGTATATATATATGTGTGTGTGTGTGTATATATATATATATATATATATATATATATCGTCAAACTTTTTGTAATAATAAACCATTTTAACAAATGAAAAATTTACTATAAAAATTAAATCATTTATGATGCCTATATGTATATTCGCACACTATACAACGAATGTTTTATAGAAATCTTCTACAAATTGTTATCATTTGAACCCTTTTACATTTCAATTAATTTATTTTAAATTAACTACGTTACATAAATAAGTAAAAGGAAATTCATCTTATCGAAATTATTAAACAAATCAATATTTAAGATTTACAATACCGAGAATTGTATTTCTAAATACAGTTATCTTATTTACGCAAAGGATTTTAACGATTAAATTGATAACTAGAGATATTCCTTGATTTATTAATTACCATTTTTTGTAATGTTATACTCGTAAGTAAGACATTTCAACAGAAAATCCTTCCTAGATGTCCAACTACATACGATAAAAGAGCAAAAATTAAGGCTAAATATTACCCCCATTAATACTTTTTTTTATGTTTCTGGTATTAAACTGAATTCCATATTATGAAAAAAATAATAATTTTGTAACTGAACAATAAAAAATTACTTCAGTCTTAAATAAAAAATGTAATTTCGTGGTTATTTTTCTGATGACTTAATAAAACATTTCATGAATTATAATAAGAAAAAAAAACTTCCATACTTTTTTAAAGATTCTCTGTATAAATAATCCTTGTAAAGCTTCGGGTGTTCCAGATTATCTTGAACGTATAAATATTCCTCCGAAGATACTATCATCTGAAACAAAATAAAAATTATTTATAGTCACATCAGTTACACACGATCAGAACACAATTACATCGTATGCACACAATCACACACATACTAGCAGTAGTTCAAAATCTGCAACTTTTGAATTAGTCCTACCTCAAAACAGCATCACAGTTAAATAAAACAAAATATATCAGGTAGTAGTTGAACATATGTACAAAAACATGGAGTCGAAAAATAGGTGAGGTCTCATGCTATTTTCAGAAGAAAATAAATGACAAAACTTACAAAAAGGCAGTGCAATAATCAGGCTTTTCCCCTACAAGGAGAAAGAGAAAAGGGAGTTTCCATTTCCTCATAGGAGAAAAACATAGGAAAGGAAAAGAGAAACGGGATAAATTATTTTCTGATAGGGAAAAAGCCTGATATTGACACTGCCTTTTTGTAAATTTTGTCATTTTTTTTTCAGAAAATAGCATGAGACCCCTCTTATTTTTCATTTCCATGTTTTTGTACATATGTTCAACTACTACCTGATATATTTTGTTTTATTGAACTGGGATGCTGTTTTGACATAGGACTAATTCAAAAGTTGCAGATTTAGAAACTTTTGAATATTTAACAGATTATATCTACTAACAGCATCGATATCCCAGTAAAGTTCTATATTACTTAGCTTGTCGTAATAGTAAACTTTCATATTCTATAAGAAAAATTTTGGGGTACTATTACTTAACTAAGACTTAACTAATTAGATAGACTATTACTTAACTATTATTAATAGTTTTATTTATACTATTATTATAGACTATTACTAATAGACTATTACTTAACTAAGTGCAGAAAACGGACAAAAACGTCATTTTGATTGCATTTTGTGGCAACATAACAAGAAAATTAGCAATGCCCTATGGAACCAAGTAAATTTTACTAAGCATGTTGTGTTATACTAACAGTTTATGACAAAATAATTTTGAGATGTTGTTGCTTTCCAGAGATATAGCAATTCAAACATACTGGCATTTTAAGTTTCATGAAAAAAGGAATTCATGATCTTGAACTTTGACATTTTCTACAGGAAACAGGAAATTTTTTCAGGGCTTCAAAATTGCACAATATTCGTTAAATATGATCTACTTCAACATAAAAAAAAAGCAAGCCAATTAAAAAGCATAACTATCAAAATATCACTTTTTTGTCTGAGTTTCAAAATAATAGCTCTTAATAACAAATCCAGAAAACTTCAGGAGAAAATAAGTAATTTTTTTAAAGAAAAATATCACTATTTTCTTGAACAAACCTATTAGGCCAAAATCAGATACTGTAGCATATACTAGTTGCAGCACTATGAAGTATCATGCAAGGATTTTCACGCCTTAATTTTTGCAAAATATTTTGAAAAAAAAACAAAGAAAAAAAAGAAGGTATCATAAAAAAAGAACATGCCAATGATATGATCATGCAAGATAAAAACATGCAAGATAAAATACGACTAAAATGTTGAAATTTTTATGATGATGAAAAAAAAACTGTGCTGTCCTCTTATTACCCCCCGATATACTATTTCTTTCGAGCAACAAATAAAGTCGTCCCTAAAAAGTAACGTTACGTTACATAAGCCAGCCGTAAAATTAAATCAGATGTATCATTGTACTTTTAAATACTGATAATGTCTACTGAAAATTTTTAAACTTCTAAACCTTGCACATTTTCAATTTTTTGTATAAGAAAAAATACTTTTAAATGCAATTTGTTTGAAAATTGCATCTCAGTTTATTTTTGAGATATTATTATTTTTTTATAGTTTTTAAAGGTATTTCTATAATGGTGGTAACTGGTGTACTCCATTTCAGTAGAAAGTAATGATGAAATAGGGAAGATTACTATATTTTTTTGTTGTCATTTTCTCCTAAAAATTGAAAAAAAATTAATTAAAATACGTTCAATGCAGAGAATATCGTCTTCTATAAAAATGTATTTTTAAATTATATTTGTGGGACTTATTTTCTCTGCATTTACTTAATTCCTATGAAAAAGCTGAAAGAATGCAATTTTATTAATCCGTGCGTAATAACATTTTTCGAATTTTTAAGAAATATAAATGAATGATTACTGATAAAACATGGAGCTATTATAAACTATAATTAATTTTCAGTATCCGTATTAATATTTCAAACAAATGAAGGCTTATGAATCATTAAATAACCGATTATTATGTCGAGTTTCTTGAAAGACGACATTGCTTTTTGCTAGGTTTGTGTATTTTTATTAGTCTCGCAATACATTATAATTACTGCAAAGTATTAAGAGTATGATCTAGCAAAAACTTTGTTTCTCAGTTAAACGATACCATATTGAATTATGCGATGATACAGTGAAGATCAGTGAAATTTTCAAAAACATTTCTAAAAATAGCTTCTTGCACAAATATTATTGCAAAATAATAATGAATTAAATAAAAATAATTTTTTTTTCTGCAGTGTATAAATAATTTTTACGAGTATACTATACTCAATGAAAATATTTTCGCACACACACATATGAGCCGTTCAGTGCACAAATCGTTTAACTCCATCAAATGAAAATGTTCAGTATAAACAGCTAAAGTTATTGTAACTATAAAAATATTGTATCTATATAATATATTTTCTTGGGATATTTTGATTGAAGTCATTAATTTTATTTTTGTCAATGGTAACTTTTTATCACTGTATAAATATATAGAAAATTTTCAATGTTCCTTTGTTTTAAAAAAAAACGCCACTCAAAATGGAGTTAGTCGGATTGTCTTCTGAACCCCCCATAGATGTATATATTTCTTTTCACAATTTCTTGACTAATTTATTCTTAAAGAACAAATTCTTTCTTTTTTATGGTAGCACTGATTTGACGACAAATTTTCTTGAATAAAAGTACCAAAATAAACCCATTGAAATTTTTTTATGTTTGTGAAACGCGTGCAGAACAATGCTTAAATAACAGAAAATCAAGGTTATATCATCTGTAATATGGATTAATAATTTTCAGATAATCTGATAATTTTTTATAACAACGATGCATAAGTCAACACAAATTTTGTATCTGATTTGTAATAAACATTTTTTTAAATCTATTTTTGCATGGAGAATACGAATCTGCTGTCGAAATTTTCCGATTCCGTGTAAGGGTTTTACAAAGTTCTAGAATTTAACTTTTACATACATGGTAAAATACGTGGTGAAATGTAAACTATAATTTCCATTTTGTGGTCAAATAATAAGGAAATGAATGACTATGTAAGTTAAAACCTTCATTTGGATGCATTCTGGAGTAAAAAGTAACTATGGAAACATTTAGCACTGTCATCAAGAAAGACATTATCCTGTTTCGGAAAATAACATTGTTAATTTTAACATTATGGCTTTTTGTGTAGTAGTTCGTTCTCTTTTAATTCATAGCTTGTGTTAAGTAAGCAAGAAAACATTTTTACTGGTGAATATTATGTTTTGTTTGTATTTCAAACGGTCAAGTTTTGCCAAATATTTCACTTTTGACTTTAGGTAACTGCCCTGTATCTAATGAATGTGATGTGATCGATAGAATCTGATTATTACGCTGAATTCATCACCCTAAAATGAGTCAACTGCACCCATTTTTGTGACAGATACAGCAAAAAAGTTAAAATTTGTTGTGTTATTAATCTAAGGAGTCACTGCGCCCTATCTTTAGTCTAGATGAGTTTAATTTATAGACATTGTCTTCTTCCTGTCTGTACGTAATATATAATTTAAGAGAAGTATACTTTATGATAGATAACAGGGAAATTTTGTGTCAAAAAAAGGATGCATAGAATTCTGAACAGCCAATGAATGCCCAAAGAAAGCGATAAACGCTAAAAATATGTAAATTTAGAATTTTTTGTCTTCGGGTAAAATATACTTGGAGTCACAAAAAAGTGCAACGACTTCAACAAATGTAATTACGAATGTACGTTTGCATTAACTAGTGTCGACAGTTTAGCTCGTGACGCAAGGCATGCTGATGGCAAAAGCGGATAATCGACCTGTAGGACCCCCAGGCTAGACATTTTCTTTTGAGCCCCCCACGTTCAAAGAGATTATTTCAGTGTTTTCTGTTTTTTGGCACTGAAAACGACAAGAAGTACTTTTAGTGCAGGTAATAATTGAAATTTCATAAAATTCAAAATGTCATAATTCGGTAAGTTTTAATCGTAAAAAAAAATGGGATTTTTAAAATTCCTTTCCTAGACTTAGAACAATATTTTTCTGAATATAAGTTGTAAGGACCCAGGGCCCATATAAAAATAAAATTTCGTATTTTAAGATATATCCAGCCCCTTATAAAACAAAAGGCATACTCGATTTTTACACTTTTGTTTTAAATGGATGAATGGTTCTATCATCATTAGTTTAAACGATAATCGCCATAGCCTTTTTTTTAATCACCCAGTATGATGCAATTCTGAGAACATTTCTGAATCTTTTGCATAATGCTTTTTTTTTTTCAGAATGGATTCACAATAAGTAAATTAAAAAATTAAAGTATTTCACATAAACATTTATATGAAGCCTCTAATCTCAAAAGAATTTTATTAGTTACAATGAATTTTACTAGAATAAGTGAGCAATGTCGGGTGATCGTACATGATGCTAAAACTTAAGGAAGAAAAAAAAATGCTTGATTAAATCTTAATAGCTTCTTTAAAAGATATAATTTATAGGGAGGCTGAAAACATCTCGCCTAGAATGCTATATCTACAAAAGCCACCTATATGTAAATCCATCACAAACTGGAAACCGAAAAATGGCAAAGAACCAATATTTCCTTCTTATGAATATCGCAAAAATTAAAAGGAGAGTATAGTATTTGGAATACAATTTCTATATGTTAATTACTTATAAGATTAAATAGATGATTGAAACAGAGAATACTGCACATTATTTCTCTTTTACATAAAATATTATTCCAGTATGAAGAAAAAAAACTAAAAGAATAGCACCGGGGACTCTTTCCTTTCGGGGGCCATTGCCTTCAGCCTATTCAGCCAAATGGGTAATCCACCTCTGGCGATGGCACAAAAACTGGCACTAAAGTACCAAAAGACGGAATTGAGAGCACTTCAAAAAGATTTTTTACATAAATCGATTTAATTTAGTTTCTTTAATTGTTTTTATTCTTATTTTTTTTATTTTTTTCTTTACCCTTTCGCAGAATCTAGATCACACTCTCTTTTCATATTCGGAGTACCAATATTTTTTCTTAATAAAGTGGACTTTTTTTAAATATGTGGGACAATTTTCACTTAATTAATAACTTTGTTACAAGTTGCAGATAGTTTAGAAATAAGCCAAACTATTATTGTCCTTATCATGAAATATTTCCTGAACGAAAATTTTTACTTTTTGACTTTGTTAAAAACAATCAAGAATATTCACTGAACAAAAATTTTAAAAGAGTTTCAGTATTGCACTTACATCTATATAACTTTGACCACTTAACTCATGGACCTCACGTTCAACCTCTGAATTTTCTTCAGTTATAAACGTTTTATCTTTAGATGATGGTGAAGTATCAAAAGCCCTGTAAGAAAAAATAAATATAATTAAAATGAATACAAAGTCAATCAAACATCGATAACACAAATAAAAATTTAACTGAACTTATAAATAAATGAACTACAAGTAAAATTAAGAGATATAATTTTAAAAAGTACTGTGATATCAAAAGAGATTCTCGACTTTACATTAGGAAAATGTTTTTTTTCCATAACTTACGACTGCATGTGAGTTGAAGAATTTTGAATATTTTCCAAGATATTAAGTTTTTCTCTATGATTTGTTTGGTATTCCAAGAACGTAAAACGGATATCTAACTTTTTTTTATTAAGAGAAAATTGCTACACATATGACCGTCTTATCTTTATATAAGAACCTACAGATTCATTATGTTAGAAAAGCATAATTTTCTTTCAAGACGTTTATTTTACATTTTAAAATATTTTTTTTGAAAAAATAAACAGCTAATAAATTATCTAAAATACCAAGTAAATAAAACAGATATTTTCTTTTTCTAACAACAAAATTACTAACAACTTTCAATGCAGCAAAAATAACCTTTTAAATATTCTATTTTAAATTATTATTAAGTAACATAAAGAGCTTATAAGGTGCATTTTTGAAATCACGAAAATGATATGTATTTAAACAATCATCTGACAAAGCAATCACCTATAAGTAAGACTTATCCGTTAACTTTACCAGCAAATCACTTAAAAATATAATATAATATCAAGTCTATAAAATATCTTATTAAGGAATTATTTCTCTATTTCTGTAATAAAATAAAAACAATGTCATAAATAAGATATATATGTTAAAAACATATAAACATGTTCAATAGTACACATAAAGAAGAAGTTTTATATGAACTTGTACAAATAAAATTAACGACAAAGCATAATATCGAAGTTTCGAACTGCTTCTGCAGTCAGCTTCAGGATCAATATGATGTTGAAATGCTTAAAAGTTCTAAAGATAAAAGCTTCTTGTCGAGTCTTGATCTATTATATAAATGGAAAACTGCAGTGAGTACATCAGAAAAATTTCAAATTAAAAAAGTTGAAATGAAAGTTCGCATGAAGACCACGGAGTGTCACCCGCTATGAGGGGGGACGGATTACATTCAAACAACGTCTAAACGTCGATATCATGTTTTATTATGAATTTTATTTGTGCACTTTCATATAAAAATTCTTGTATATGTGTAACATTTAGCAAGGTTATATGTTTTTTAACATATACATCTTATTTATTATGTTTTATAGTGCAATTGTCCTACTTCTGTTTATAAAAAACAATGTCGTTTAAATTATAAATAGAAAACAATTGTTGAATGTCAATATCTCTGCAATAAAAATAATTTGTACCAACACAACAGGATACAATAACTGCAGATAATTAAGTAAATTATTATTGGTAACCTTACGCAAGTTTCCTCCCATTATCCTCAGCTTTACCACAAACATTAAATCCGATGACGAATGTGCGACAATACTTCGCACTATAAAATATTTGTGCCGTGGACATTATGCACTGAAAAATGAAATTCTATCACCTACGAAACCTATGGAACCTCTAAAAAGCTGTCCTGTAGTGTCCGTATACATTTCAGTGTATATGTTTAATTAATTAAACAAAAATATTTTCTGACTTCAAAATATCAATCAAAACCAGGCGTTAAGCTGCATGGTGGACGGATCACGTTTATCTACAATGATAAATTTCAAACGGAAAACATTGCCTAAAGTGATGCTTTATCCTAGTGGTATAATCGTCTGTGCCCTTTCCTAAAGGTTGGATGGATGAAAATGAAATTTTAGAATGGCTTAAAAATGTATGGGGTAAAAGAAATTATTTTATTATATTAATTTTCATTGTGTATAGTAAAATTTCTAAAAATGGTTTCTCATTATATTTACATTTGTTCAGGAGATTAGGACATGGAGTGGGGGACAAGAGACAAAAGTGGCAAATTCAATATTTAAAGTATTGTTGAAGGAAAATTTACAGTTGTTTTCTTGAAAATACTTTTCGAAATTGCAGAATGGCACTGCAAAATACATTTTATGCTAACGAAAACCAAATAAATAGTAAAATATAGCATATAACCCCAGGGGATACATATTACCCACTAATCAGGCCAATATACTTTTCAGTCAAAAAAGATTGCAAGAATAAGCAGTTCATTGCATAACATCGTGTTTAATATGACACATTTTAAATTTTCGGAAGATTCAAGGAATACTATATGTTTATTAATAGGTATAGCTTACATTTAAATTTTTGGATTGTACGATTTTTAAAATATGCAAAGTGAACTTAATAAGCAGTGATTTGTGGATATGCATTAAGGCCTCGTATCAGCATATTTACTGGTAATTTCAATATCAAAATTTTTAATACCAAACATTAGAGATTTCCTAGTACATATTCTTAAGTGTTCGGATAAATGTTTCTGCGATTGCAAAAGTTCATTGAATTCATTTTTTTAACAATCATCTTTGTTATCCCATAGATCTGCCAACTAAACGTCAGTTTGCAAATTATGAGAACAAAAAACATAACATTTTAATCGTTTATTTAGTTTAACTTAATTAAGTTAAGTGTTTATTATTATAAAGAAAATACAATAACATTACAATATTTCTCTAACAATATAATTCTAAATAAAAAGAACTATTCCACGATGGGTTTAGTAATATTGCATAAAAATATTTTATTACCAGAAAACATCTTTTCACCGGCTGTGGACTATAATATATAGCACTTAACTTTGACTCCAAACTGTCAAATGGCGTCGAGAAATTTTAATATTTTCTTTTTTTAAATGTTTATGAAAATAAATTATTCATTTTCAGTTTAATATATTCGTAATTTCTAATGATACTCTGTCATTCCAGTATTTCAGAAGAATAATTGATTTTCCTATAAAATGTTAAATAGTGGTTCATTGAAAATTTACTAAAACCCAGAAAAAGTAAAAGAATTAAATAAAAATATAATTATAAATCGAGGATGATATACAATATTAAAAAAGTTGTTAAACTCATTACAGATTTCCATATGCTAAAAATTAAGTTGAAAAGTGATAGAAATGTTCACCTCTGGCTATAATTATCAATATGATGAAGGTCCATAATATTTCCTTGTTTTTCTAAAGTAATATCATTTTCCTCATCTGAATCAGTAGATGATGAATCCTCAGAACTATTATCATCTGACTTGATTGATGAATCTTCGACACTATTATCATCTGACTTAGTCGATGAATCTTCAGCTCTATTGTCAATTAACTCACTCGATGAGCTGAAAAAATCGGTTAATTATTTGACAATGCAGAATAAGGAACATAGCCTCTTCAAATGAAGTAACTCACATTTAAATAAAAATAAAAATAAGGCCATCCAAAGTAAAATTATTTTTTTAAGTTTACCCTTAACAACTTTTAACCACAACAAATGGTATTTCTATAGTACATCTTCGTAAAGAAATATATGTTTGTCTGCTGTCACTATAAAAATATGAATAATTGTATCAGCAGAGTGAAATGAAATCTGGTAAAATCTGGTGAACACGGTCTTAAAATGAAGTAACACACATTAAAAAAAATCTATTCATTTAAAGAAAATTTATTTTTTAAGTATATCCCTTAATACTTTTAACCAGAAGGAATATTATTTCTATAAGCTCTTAATAAAAAATGATATGTTTGCTCTCATTACAACAATATAAATAATTTTTTATTAGAGTTAAATGTAACCTCGTAAAATATTATGTAATAATTTCTTAACGTTTTTGAAATGAAAATGCCTATAATGTTCCTTCAATACAAGAGATGTAGTTGCCTTTCAGCAAATACTCTGAAAATTTACAAATGTCTAATTTTCAAAAGCAACTATATTTTTTAATGCAGAAAATATTTTCAATGTAACGATAACTCATTCATTGGTTTTTTACGAAGAAAATGGCACCATAGATGACGGGAAAAAGACATTTTCTGAAATTGCCCCTTTAGGGGACTATAAAATTAAAGTTCAGAAATATGCATCTAAAATCATAAACCTTTTAAAATATCAGTTTAATTACCACTAACCTAAATTCACGCAATCAAAAATTTAAGAATTTTAAGCAAATGAATGATATACAAATGCTCAAAACTTTGTATTGTAAAGGATTTAAGTTAAATACTTATGAAAATTTCTCATTCTCGTGGCCAACCTGTCTTGAAGGCATTTTTCAAACTAAGATGAAAATAACATTTATTTTATGAGACTAGGGGGTTCTGCCCCCGACGAGCTACGCTCGTCAACCCCCGTTCAGACACCGCAGACTCTAACAGCACGATAATTTGATCGGCTTTAAAAAGATTTCGGAAGATTGAATTATAATTTGAATCTGAGAAATATAATCTGACGTAATTTTCACCAAACTTTTCTTTTTCTTTTTAATATTCACGTAAAAATACTTTTGCTAGAAATGAAATATTATGAATCTGAGAAATATAATCTGACGTAATTTTCACCAAACTTTTCTTTTTCTTTTTAATATTCACGTAAAAATACTTTTGCTAGAAATGAAATATTATGATCATCTTAAAATATTAAATAAATGTCTCGAGCAATTTTAAAATTTAAACTGTTTAGCAATATTATTTTTTGTTCATTTTATATAATAAGTGTAATGTGACGTAAATGTGACGTGAATTCTCCTATTTAAGACTTCTAACGCATGTTTATGAATTTATTATTTTACAATATTCTGTCTCTTTTAAAATTCACGTATAATTATAATTTTTATGACGTAATTTTCAACGAGTTCCTGCTTTTTATATTTTCTGTTTATAATAGTCACGTGTAAAATAAATTTTTAATTTGAAGTAAACATTATTGTTTGCGCTGTTTATACAACTGGCAACAGTTTAAATTAATAACATTTTCTAAATTTTGTAAACAATATCTCTCGAAATGCTGAAAATTTGAATTTAAAATTGAAATAAAACCTCAAAAAATGATTCAAATAAGAAAAATAAATACAATCTGCACACCGGGAACTTATAACGTATAAAATGATCTAAAGATGATTAAATTCTCATGTATAGTTTTTGCTCCAATAAAACTTTTTTAATGGAACGATTTTGTCTATCTTTAGCATTAAATATCTCTTAAAATAATTCTTCGATTTGAAAACTGTCTGCATCAGCGTGTTTATCAAACATTTCTCTATAATACCACCGATTTTCATATTTTTGTATGCAACAGTTTTTTTAATATTAACGATGAAAGGCCATGCTGAAGCATTCAAATTGGATGTGGATCTACCCGGAATATCTACGCAGATTGTCATTGGTCCATTTCCAAATCAAAACTTTTTTTTTTATATATAGAAGGAAAATTAGCACACATGTTGCCATTTATTGGTTTGTTTTTAAAGCAAAAAACATTCAGCTCTTAAGAAGGGAAGTCAAAATGTAAAAAAAAAATCATACAGTTTAGCTTTTATGATAAAAAGAATAGTGGTCCACATATCGTCGCCGCAAAGCAACATTAGGACGAATAATCGAAAATGAGATGTTTGACTTACTGCTCTGAAAAACTGTGTCTGCATCAAGTGAGACAGTAGGGAATTTTTATAAAACACATCTGAGATATAGTATTAAACATAACTTTGTGCTTCAGAAGATGTTCCACTAGATACAAACGCAGTTATTCATAGCAGTAAGTCAGACATTTCATTTTTTATTTTTACTAGATGTCCTACCGTCACTCTGAAGCGACGACATGTGGACCCAGATAGCGAAAAGGTTATGCCCGTAGTTTTAAAACATGAAAGCAATGAAGGGAAGAGAAGCATTGTTATTTTATGCAAATTGCTTTCAATTTAAAATAAATATATCACAAATGTATCACACTAGAGGGCCCACCTGTTATCTCATTTAATCATGGATATTTTTTCCGTACTCTTTGATTATATAAATACTCCTTCTCTTTGATTCCGTATTTTTGTTCTTCTAAATGCTATTAACGCATGTTAAAATTCGAATTCATTTCCATTCTCTCCCCATTGTTATAGACAATCATGATTTGATTTGCGTATTTTGTCAAAAAAGACGAAAATAAAATCTTTTTATTAATACTTCATTTTATCTGCATGTGACAAAGATTGGAATGATTGAATGTATACCAAAAAGCAATCGGAGTGCGTATAAATTTACTACAATATTTTAATAGGAATATTTCGTCTTGTTTAACTGCAGAAATTTTATAAAGTATGGAATAAAACAAGTCGAATACAAAGTCTGCGTTTTAAAGATTAAATAGATTTTTTTTATTCAGAAATATTCATGTCAATGTCTTTAGGATTTTCATGGACGCTTTTTTGGTTATAAATTAAGACTCAAACTCTGAGTAATGTATGAGACAATAATCAAATAATTTATTTTTAATATCAATTTTTAATAATTCTCTTTCATAAAGTAATTATAATTTAGATATCAAATTTTTTTTAATTCCAAACATCAGAGGTTAGCTATTACATATCGTTGAACTTATGGATATCAACCTCTGATATTGCAAAAGGTCATTGGAATGTTTGTTTGGGTTTTTTCCCCTAACATTCAACTTTGTCAGCTTATAGATCTGGCAGCTAAACCTCAGAATGCAAACTATAATATAAAATTTAACATTTGGAAATGTCATACATAATATTTAGTTTAGCTTAAATAAATTTCATTTTTATTATTATGAATATAATTGATTCTGTTGGTTGATACGAGAACAATAGTGAAACCCGCATCAAGCGTGATAGAATAAAAAAGAATGACTTGACAATTATTTTTTCTTGTTAGTTACAAATAATATTTAAATTCAGGAAAATCTTAATGAACTCTAATAACTCCTTCTAACTATACAGATTTAATGTTAGCATTGTTTAAAGTATTTTCCTAACGTATCGCATATTATTCCTATCGGTTCCTTTTAGAATTTTACATTACAAATGTGCACAGATAAATGCATTTAGAAAATAAATGATAAAGTATATGCAATTGTCGCAACAGCCTAAATCTGTCGGAATCTGCGTTTCCCAAACGATATAAATACAAAGGGCACAGGGCCTTCACCTCCTCTAAAACATTGCCACTACTTTTTTTATATATATAAACAAAAGGACTACATCTGAATTCATTCATAATTATAAAAACTTTTCAAAATAATAGACATTACATTACATTAAAAGATATAAAACACTAAAAACAATTTAAAAGGACGTTTCGGACTCATTCTGAATTCCTCATCAGCTAATTCCTAACGTAAAAGTCATTAAAAATTAAATTCTAAGTTTGAATTGTAAAATTGTTGACAACGCCATGAAAACTGATCATTTTTCGAGTTTTGAGAATGCTTATATAATTAGATCAGGCTGCAGCATTTATGCAAGTCGTACTTTTTTTGGAAGCTTGGTACACGAGAACTGCTGATTTAGCAATTAACGAGGCTGCATCTCTACCAATAGAATATTCAGTTTTGTTTTAACTATCATTTTTTGGCAACTTGACGTAATGTTTTTGTACTTGTTGAACTTTAAAACCTAGTATGACTTTTACGTTAGGAATTAGCTGATGAGGGATTCAGAATGAATCCGAACCGTCCTTTTAAAATTTTTTTAGTGTTTTTATCTTTTAATGTAATGTCTATTATTTTGAAAATTTTTTATAACATTGCCACTAGTATTACAGGAAAACTCATAGCCGCCGATACTTCTAATGCAGTACTTTAATAAAATATATAATTTCTATCTAATAAGTCAGTTTACCCTTTTAAAAATAGTTTAGTTGAGGAGTTCCCAACGATAATAGACCAAGTCCATTTTGAAAAAAAAAAAAAAAGATAGTCCATTTAAAAGGTGCATAAAATCTGTTTTATCCACTTCTACAGTAAATCAAGTCTATAAACAGGAAACATATATGAGAAAGTATGCAAAAACAGACTTCGTCCACTGCGGGAGTGGATAAAACAGATTTTATGCACTTTCTAAATGGACTTTCTTATATATTTTTTTCAAAATGTACTTGGTCTTTCATGATTGTGAACCCTTTATTATGTAGACCACTCTATTTTATTTTAAAGCTGTGAAAGGGCGCACAGAATGTTTTAATAAAATTTTACATTTATAATATGCGTGAAGAAAATGATTTAATTATTTTCAATTTAATTCCTTCGTAAATTCTGGCAATATTCAATCATTTTAATAGTCTCGTATTGCATTGTCCTTAATCGGTTTAGTGATTCATTGAGATTCTTCTAAAACTCATTAAAAAATTAAAGAATGAAGTAAAAATATAATGAAAAAAAATGATATAAGAATGATATGCAACTTTAAAAATACGTTGGTCGACTCATTACAGTTTTTCAAACATTAAAAATCAAGATGAAAAATTATAGAAATATTCACCTTTTTGCTTCGTCATCATGAAGAGAAAGTTTCTCAAATTCATTACATAGGTCTAAAATGGCATCTTCGTAATCTGAATCAAATACTTCCAGACAAGATTCTTCTTTACACATGGCCTCAGAATTACACGACGTACTAAAAAATAAAATACATTAATGAAATGACAATGCCAAATTAGGGACATGCTTTTTAAAATGAAATAACTCACATTAAAAAGAAATAAACTAAATTTTATCCATTTAAAGGAAATTTAATCTTTAGTATACCCTTGAATAATTTTAACCATAATAAATCTATTTTTATAGAAGATCTTGATAACTGATGATCAGTTGATCTACTGTGACAAGAACAATATAAATTTTTGTTTCATCAGGGTCCAATAAAAGTTGATAAAATAATGTACAAATATTTTTTAATGTTTTTAAAACGAAATAATGCTGACAATGTCACATCAAAAGAGAAGACATACATGCTTTTTGCAAAATAATTAAGTCTAGTTTTAAAAACAACGACATTTTTTTAAATATATAATAGCAAAGTTTGCATGGAAAGCATTGTTATTTTATGTAGTTTTTTTTTTTAACTTAAAATAAATATTTCACAAATGCATCGCCCTATACAAAACTTTTGCAATATATTTAATTGATTATATTTTCCATAAATTAAATAATTTTCTATATGAACAATATTATTTAGAATAAAAGAAAATAATCACAATGCTTTTAATAATATTGCATGCAATATTTTCTAGAAGCATCTTATCACTACTATTAATATACTATTAATGTCTGTGAACGTCATATATATATATATATATATTAATATTTATATACTTGATATTGAATTTCGAAGAAATCTGTCAGCAATTATCAAATATATTAGTTAAAAAGTCATCTGAAAACCATTCTTTTTTTTTTTTTTTTTTTCAAAAACGGCGAAGGCACGCACGCACGTTCAGTTCTTGTTTTCCAAAGCCGCTACGCAGAGAAGAAGCAAATTGCGAGATCGGCTGTTTTTTCTTTGCCGTTTTCCTTAATGGGACGATGGACGTTATAAAAAAATTATTTTAATTTTAGTAATAGATATTTGGAATTTTGTGCAAACATACATTTCTCCATAAGTAGATAGAACACCTTAAAAGAAATTTTCAATCTTATTAGAATTTTAAGATCTTTTTAAAAAATTAAAATTTTAAAACAAAATTTTAAAATGTTCCGTGTGTCTTAATTTTCTAGCTATTTTCTCAATTTTGAATTTTAATTACGTAAAACTATATTACAAAACAAATCTGTGTATCGATTTTTTAATCTCTTAAATAGTTAATTTTTCAGAGCTATTTTTCTGAATTCCATATCGATTTTCATCCAAATTCTGCCTTGTAATAAGATAAAAATCAAATTTAATTGTCTTAAAGAAGTCGAAATTTAAAATGCGTACACAGTTTTTTTTTTAAGTAGTATCAGGATTCTTCCTTATAATCGTGAATTTCGATCCAAAATTAAATAAAAAGGAGCATTTCAAAAATTTAAAAAATGCAGAAATGAAACGACTCCATCTTAAATAGGACGTCATCACCATGGCAACCTATAATCATTACTTATCATGGGATATCACTGAGTTAATGCCGTAGGATAAGAGTTAATTGAATGAAGAAAACTTTCATTAATATCTTTTTAAGTTTGGATTCGATTATCGTAACATTTAAAATGACTCGACAAAATTTTACAACGATTCTATAAATTAAATTTCAAACCATTCGGTTGGATAGATTTTGTGCTGTTCTATGCGGACAGATGGACGGACCAGATGACGCCTATAGTATATTTATATAATTACGAACACACCTAAAAAGGAAGAACTTTTCTCAAATGTCGGATTTTAAATACAGCATTTAGTTTGAAAAAATATTAATTTTAATCTTTAATTTTTTTTTCCAAAAGGTATACGATTTAGGTTCTAAATTTTATTTCAAGCACGCGCAAATTTGTCAGTTTTGCACTGAACTGATCTTGCAGAATTACTTTAACGCTTAAAAAAATTATTTTGTTGTAAGGTATCTCATATTTATTTAATTAATAATAAGAATTTAAAATAAACTTCTTTCTCTATCTAATGTTTAAGAAAAACAGTAAAACCATTTTTCGGAAAATTCTTACCTATTCTCCTTATCATCATTAGGATCGTCATTCAACTTTTCAGGACCCTCCTCATAATAAAGATGACACGTACTCTTAACATCACCAACTACATCGGCGAAACTCTCATACGACTCTTCAAAAAATCTAAAAAACGTAAGAAGTTCATTATAAAAACTGAAATTAGATATTGTACAATCGTGGGGAAAAAAGTAAACACTCTTAATAACGCTGCAAAAAATCATTGTAGCAGAAAGTTACTGTTACCAAACGATTGGAAATAAAGTCTTTTAAATGCGTATATAAAATTTGCTGGGACCATCTACATATCAGAACGAACCCAAACTTTGTGTTCTTTTTTCAGTAGCAATACACACGTTTGACACCATAAATAAATTCTACATCCTTCAATTAGCCAAAAAACAAATTTGCACAAAATTCGTACGGTTTGTTTCAGAAAAATTAATTATTTTAAAATGAGCCTATTTTAGGGGCTGTATGCAAATTTAAGTTTGGTACTCGATTTTTGAAATGTTGCAGAAGACTAAGTCACTTATATTAATGTATTATTTCTTGTAAATATGACCATTTCACCCGCTTAATATGTTTCGACTATTGCCAGCCAAATATTTCAATAAAATGAGTAAAGTATATTTTCTTCACATTATGCTATTCTGAACATCATAGAATGTCATTTTGACATTTTTTAATAACAATTCGAAAACTACTTGTAAGAAATTTTTTTAATTGAGAATTAAACTCTAAATTTTGATTGTTTATAATTTAAAAACCTATCACCCAAAGGACTCGAAATTTCGTTTCTAGCCATACTTTGAATCGCAGATTTGAAATATAGTGTCATCGAAAAAAAAAAACAAAGTGTGGTCTGATTTAGATTTGTAGATGGCCCCCTAAGCAAATTTTATATACGTAATTTAAAAGTAGATTTTATTTCCAGTTGTTTGGTTCAAGTAAATTTCTTCTGTTATAATTCGTTGGAGAGTTAGTACAGGATGTTTACTTTTTTTCCCACGACTGTACATGTTAATATAAAATTGCATAATAGTCCGTCTTTACTAGAACACATAAAGGCTCCAGAAACGCAGTTATATTAATATATTTCTCATACAGATAGGAGATGTTTTTAACTGCACCGTTTTACACATCGTTCAATAATTTTCACTATCTATTCAGCATCTTGGCGTTAAAGTGATATCTTTGATTTGGAACCTAAAACCAAATTCTTAAGGGTTTCATTTGCAAAAAAAAAAAAAAAAAAAAAAAAAAAAAACAGAATAACATAGAAATATTTTATTATTTTTGAAGGAAAAGTGCAAATGTCCCATCGTTAAATCATTTCTTGCCACAGATTTGTCCGCATGTTTCCGTCGATCCAATTAATTGCAGTGCAGATTACAAAAAAGAAACAAAATTTAGTCATACTTGCACAGCAGAATGAGTTTCATGAAACCAAAGACAGCATTTCGCTTTTTCAGCACCGTTGTACGTCTCCATTATCGTAATGCCGAGCAAGAAAGATTACCACTCGCTACGCGACAGCGTCGGTTATGACACCTAACGCCATCTATGAATAAACTTAGGCAATATTAGTACTAGTCTGACTTTCAACTAGTTAATTTCATTTTATATTCCCGAAGTTCTTAACTTAAGAAATTGCCCAACTAATTTGCAGACACCCTGTATAATAAATCCAGCTGGGATAGGAATAATACCACACAAAATACATCGAAGAGCACAGAGGATACAGTTATTAAGTGACATTACCATCCTTTTGAGAAAACTCATTTGAAACAACTTTTATGAACTAAAATTACAGTATTTTAATGTCAAGTTTCTCTTATCTCCATTAAAATCTCCATGTGTATTAAGGTTTTCAAATAGTAATTTAAGAGACCATTGATTATCTTCAGTTGTATGTTTAACTCAATTTTATTTTTTATTTTGGTACAGAGCACCTTTATCATATCAACTCTGTAATTTAAAATGATCTTTCATAGAAGGTTATGTATTAGAATCATTTTGTGGGACTTTTCTTGTAACAATAGATTTCACATACAGTGTAATATAAACCAAAACTTAATTTAGTTAGGGTATGTATAATACAATTGCAAATAGAGTACAAAAAATTAGCACCTACAGACGATAATGTATGAGACTTATTTCATCTGGCTAATTGAAAAACTACAGACGCTAAACGCAGAAGTCTCTCTTGGAAGTATGTTGTGAAATAACTCAATGAATTTTCTGCATTATTACTTTTTTTTGTTTAATGGAGCATAATGGTATTAAATCATCGCATATTAAATGATTATCGTTCATAGAACTTAACCGAAGCACACTCTTTTGTGTGCCCTTGTAAACGACACATCCAGATTTTGAAAGTGGTAATGTTTTGTATTAAATTTCAATAACATATGATATTTTCATGGTTCAACAAATATATTTAACAATGTTACCGATTATAAAATATGGATAGCCAATCAAAAAATATTTTTAAAATTTGTTTACTATCATATATTACTTTTACATATATATCTGTTATTAGGACTCGTTAACAAAACACGAAGGGGCGGTAAAATATCTCATTCAGTTTTGCGCAATTTAGGATGTATTTTCGAATTTAATTTTTCAAAACATTCTTATCATGTAAATGTCTTTAAATATGCAATTTGCAGGACCAGTAAACTGATTGAGTCTTTTACTTATTTAAGTTGCTTATTCATGTGCAATGTTGCTTGGGCCTTAGTAGTGCAAACCCGGAGTTTATTCCATAATCCAAATTACAATAATTTAGTTCCTTTTTAAGAAGTTTAACTTGTGGTTTGAATTAAGCCAAATGTCATAAAACAAATATAAAAAAGTAGTGAGGTTCTAAGCAAACTTAATATTTATTAAGAAATATAAAAAAGTCACTTCTTAGACCCAAGTAGTCTCAAGTTATTCTATCTATTTTTTTAAAGCTTAAATCTATTAAATATTTTGTTGTAAATAGTATAATATGCTTTCTTACCCATTCTCAGGAGAGTGTAAACCGCCATCATACTCCTCGTTGGGGAATGAATCTCGTTCCACGGAGGAAGATATCCAAGTTGTTTCGTTGAAAGGAACTTGATCAATGTCACAAACATAGTACAAATTAGTTGGTTCGTAGTAATGTGGCATATAATAGCCTGAATAGACTGGTACATAATAAGGTAGGTAATAATAACCAGTACCGTGGGTTACAGGAATTCCAGCATAATAAACGAGATAACTAGAAAAAACAAAAACTAAAATAAGATATATGTAATATATATGTAAAGCATATGTAAATTACATGATAGGGTAGATGTTCCAGTTGTGGCCACTGCACCAGTTGTGGCCACATTGGATAAGTTTGTCCAATATTTAAGCTGTGAATTGATGCAGACAAATAATAAGCATTTTTACACCTTAAGCAAACACCCTTTTATCATTTACAATCTCATTTGTTTATTTTTTGATAAAATGTGACTTACAAAAAAAAAAAAAAATGTGTGAAACTGTAGTGTGTGCTCACATGTATTAAGATTTTTGCTTAGCTGTTAAGTTTTCCAAATCTTTCAATATTAGGCACTTATTGTGTTCTGTTTGTCCTGAAACAAATTACTATTAGGTTTTATGAGATAAGCTTCCTCTCTAATGCAATTTCACATTTAAATTAATTATTTTAACAGTTTAATGGGGGGTGGCCAAAACTGGTGCTTTAAATTTGCTATATGTACCAGTTGTGGCCATGGTAGTTGGAAGTGGCAAAAAGGGTACAACATATGTTCCACTTTTGGCCACATGATTCCTTATAGTGAGAATTTTAGCCATTAAATGAATTTTAAGAACATCAGGATAAAACAAAATCAGTTTAGTTTCGTTTTATATAGTAATGGCTTCAATAATAATAATAATAAAGCAAGGCTAATAGCAGTTCTATCAAAGAGATTTTGTTTTCTCTGTCCAATAGATAATTTACTTTAGAAAGGACACTGTGCTAGTAACTAAATAATGATATATTGCTAAAGAAAATATAATATATTGTGTTTAGTATTGATAAAACCAAAGGGGAGGGGCGATATGTTCTACATGATAAATAAATTAAAACATAAATTTTGAAAGATTTTATAAATTATAAAGTTCAATAAAATTATAGCATGATTTCTTGTATTTTTCCTAAAGAAATGAAGAAGTTCCATAATTTTTGCCAGATTTCGGGCAAACAGATTTAGAAATACTAAATATTGCGAAAATCTTAACTAGAGATATCTAAATACAAGCAAGAATGTATTTCCCATTATTTAAAAAGAACAGCGTTCATTTTACCAAGTTTAAAAAGCACAGAATTCTGTGCTCTTAAAAAATGGCCTAGAGGGAACACTGTTCTAGGATAAGAAGTAAAATTAAGGCCATTCAAAATGTATAATGCCAGCACTACAAACTAGCAAAGTTTTGGAGCACCAGAAATATAACTCTTTGGTGACGATTCACGTGTTTTAATCAATCCATTGGATAATTATAGAACTGATTTAAATAGTTAATCTTGATGTCCTACAGGCATTGTTGTCCCTTTTATGAATCGAATTAAATATATTTTTTGTTTTGTTAATTGAAATTTTCAGTTAAAATTAACATAAGTACATTTTACTTGATGTTTTTATCAATTCATAAAAAAAATTGCAACATTCTTTTAATATATTAACAAATATATGTGTGGTAAAATAGATGTTGCATAAAAATGCTTTATTTTTACTTATTATCAATTAAAATGTTTGTTAAACTACATGATATTGGAGTGGCCACAACTGGTGCATAGAGATGGCCAAAACTGGTGCAGGGGTGGCCACAACTGGTACAAATTGATATAAATTATTTAATGAGTTATTACTCACAATCTAAAATATTCTATAGAAAATCAGTATAATTCACAGAAAGACAATTAAATTTGCTAAATAATGATGTTATTATGATTTATATGCTTCAATCGGTCAATAACTGTAAAATTTCTATTTCAAATTTTCTCTGAAGGTGGCCACAACTGGAGCATCTACCCTACGTTTAAAAACTTTTATTTTGAAAGGTAAACATGACAAAGTCCCTTTTAATAAAATTTAGAGATTTTAGCAAGTCCATACAAATAGTTTTCATAGAATAGTGAGTAATATGTTTTCTAGAGATAAGAAATAATGGAATATTATCCAAGTAATTGAAATATAAATTATACCATATATATGACAAATTAACTAGTCATCTGTTGCTATTGAAATTTCTTTTTATGTTAATTACAATGTGTCTAACTCGAAAATTTAGCATTCTCTTCAATACCTATATTAATAAAAGAAAGTTTCACTCTGTATGTGTGTGTGTGTGTCTGTGGGGGATGGCTAGAAAAAAACTACAGGTCGTAAGAGGTTCAAAAGTTACGTGAGGCTAGACCAAAGTGTCTCCGGACGCACCTCAGAATATTCAAATTCTGATAATTAGTTGAGTTATTAATTAAAAAATAGCATCCTACTCTCATTAAAAGCTTATCCCAGTCCTTGCGTGATGGAAAAAGCACGAGCGCACTTGCAGAAGCCTAATTACGCATCAGTAGGAAATGAAGATCGAAAAGACGAAATTTCGGGAGTATTTTGTCGTTATTTATTAACTTTCATTGGCCATACCGCTTAGTAAAGTTAAAAACGGAAGACATATTCTAAAAGATTGTACTCTTACATCTCAAACTCCGCAATCAATTAAAAAATATATCGCAGTTAATCGTTTAAAATATAATTTTCAAAAAGAATGGTTTTTTCGAAAAACATTTTTCTCACTTATTGCAATGCAACTCCAGTTCACCATTTTAGAGGTACCGACAAACCAAAAACATATCCTTAAAGCTGTAACTTTCTTCTAATCGATGTTGCAACCAGTTAAAGAAAACAAAACATTTAATCCTTTCAAATGCACTTGCAAAGCAGGTGCTAATGCTCCTCACGGAGACGATATTTTTTCTAAGCTAAAGGTAATTAAACGTCCGTATTTTAACAAAATCTTTTTACAGTCTCTCAATAGACCCGATTTACATCACCTACAAAACTTTTGAGACGTTCGGACGGGTAGAAATGTTTCTTACAAAATAAAATATGTGAAAATTTCGACGAGATCAGTAAAAAACTGAGTGCTTCGTCGTGGTTTTGCTCTCTTTCGGTAAGAATAGACTGCAAAAATCAAATTACGCAGAACTTAAAATACAAAATAGCATATATTTTCAATTCAATAATTTTTCATTTAAAAATATAAATTCACATAAAATGGAGTTGTTCATTTAAGGGTCATTCATTACGGGCCAACTGGTATCTATTTAAAAATTATGCATGTATGCCCTCAATTGTATCAATCGCTACTGTGCAGATTCGAACAATTATCTCAGAATTAAGAACGCTGATTTGTCTCACTGGTATTATCAAACATATCTAGGCGTGTACTGTCAAGTTCTGGAAGGTGGATTACCATTTTTTGGCAAGAACTTCTAATCCGAACTTGGGTCGATTTCGCATGTCGCCACCCTCTGTTTCATAAAGTTAGTTTAGAGGTCAAAACGACTGAACTCGATAACTATAAAAACTTGTTGAGAAAACTCTTTGTTATACCAAAACAAAGGTCATCTGGCGTCATTTGTCATCTGGCGACGAATAATTTGATAAAAAATAGCCAGAATTGATAGCAAGGTTATTTTTACACGTTTGTTTCTTCAGAAATGTTCCCTTGAATGCTTTTTTGAACTTAGGAAAGTTGTATCAATGAACAAAACATTTTTTATTTTATAACAAGCTGAATTTTTCTCGACACATTTCTGATTACTGAAGCATTTGTAACTGTATTTCATGTTCCACAATCGAGGAAAAGCACGACTCGCATTTGCAGCTACAAATCAAACCGTTAAAGACCAAGTTATTTTAAATTTGAATTTAACTGACTTTTTTTTTTATAAATGTGTTTGGAATGTCATTGGATTACCTTGTTGAATTATTACTTATGCAGCAATTAATGCCCCAAGTAAGTGTCAGCTGATATGAAATTGTTCTGTAATTATTTGAAATTATCTGTACATATTAATTTTAGATAGTAATTTCAATGAAATTTAATTTTCTCTTGTACGGCGAAAATCCCGTATTGCGCAATACGGTGTCCCCTCCCCTCCCAAAAATTGCAAAAAGCTCTACTTAAGTAAAATATTTAATAGAATTATAATTGGTATTCCGTTTAAAGAAAGCAGAAAGTTTCAAGCATTTTCCAAATATAGGTCGATGATAAAGTGAATGCTAGAACGTCTTTCCTCCATGTCTGTTATAAATATCTTAATTCCTTAATTAAAATACTTATTTACGGTTTGAAGTTACATGCGATATTTTTCCAGATTTCGTTACTTTAAAACAAATTCAAATAATAAAAGATTACGATAAAATGTTTGAAATAACGATAAATGCTTTTTTCATAATTTTTTCATACAGCTAAAAAGCTTAAAATTAATATTAAACTTGTATATTTAACTTGACTTCCATTGAAATAACCACTAAATTCGTATTTAAAACACAAAGGAACAAGATGCTCACAATCTTTTGAAATAAAACAACATTGTTTGCCACAGACTAACTCCTTTAAAAATTCACCATACCGTGTCTAGATTTTTATTCATAACTTTTACAATAATAAGTACTTTTCAATCTTTTTTTAAAATAGATTCTCTTTGCTGTATGTGATGTGATGACATAACACGAAGGCCTGAGAGGGGACAATAGTTCGATCAGTGATACTGTATATGTGGCCTCTATAAGAAAGTAACTGAATACGGGCTATAAAATATGATTAGTAGAGATGATTTTGGACAAAAATGAATCGATAAGTATTTTTCCTAGTCCGACGTTACAGTCAAGCAAATTTTTTTGAAGTATTCTTTGACTAATCAGGCCCCTCTCTATATATGAAAGAACCCTGACACCGTTTATACTATTATCTTCATATTTCGATATCCAGCGTTTAGTCCAGTCTTCTTCCAACGCAAACATTAATCGCTTTCAGCACTTCGGTGTGTAGTGACATTTTTAAGCAGGATGAGTTAAAATGAATATCTGTACACAATTTGACAGTGTGAATTGCCTACACACGATAAAGAAGCCGGTCAGTAATACAACTTTTGATTTATTTATTCATCCATTAACCCGTTCGGGACCGGCGTCTTTTACACAAATTTTATTCGGTTTGCACCACTTTGTTTAAAAAAGTTAACTTTACTTAAACAATCAGGAAAACGGTCTAATTAAAGAAACTAAATATTACTTTTCTTTTTTACTGGTGCCTGAAACAGATTATGTATGCTCTGTTTGAGGGTGCATATATGTACCCATGGTCCCGAAAAGGTTAAGAACTATAATCACTGCTGTCAGCTAGAAGAAATTAACCCTTTATGTACTGAATTATGAATGCGTGAAAATTTTATCTTCTAAAGCATTTTTCGTGAATTTTTGAAACTACATTAGAAGATTTACGTAATCATTTAATAAATTTTAGAAAGATTTTAGAAGGATCGAAGGATTAAGAATGATTAATTAAATTTGAACTTATAAGCATTTTGTGTAATATTTATAACACCACTCAAATGTTTTATTTTAAATATTTTTCTTAGTATTTTGTAGAATTAGGAAATGTACAAATATAATGTTCTTTCAATAAAAATATAGCAATATTTCCGAATTGAAAAAATCCCCCCCCCCCCCCGACGCCAAGAAAGCTGAAAAGATGCAAATGCAACAGAAATCATCCTTTTAAAAATATTTTTGTTTTGTGTAACCCATAATGCTTTTGGAACAATATAAAGTAATGCATCCATAGCTGATTCTAAACTGTATTACTACTAATCGATGTATTAAATTAATTTTATAACAAGCTATTTTAATGGTACTTATAACTACCGTCAGTAGATAAAGGGTTAATGTTTCACTAAAACGCTTACAAGGACATAGGCCAAGTTATTATGCATGAACTGTAGAAAATGTCTTCAAATGTACTTACCTCGACTGGACATAATTAACTGGATAATAGACAAAATCTCCTTGGTAATAAACAAAATTGCTCCAATTAAATGATGGTTCCTGTGGAGCATTATAATAGGTATTCTCATCATCATAGAGGCCATACACCTAAAATTAAGTAGCGAATGATAGTTTATAAATTGAAAAGGTATTTTTAATAAAACTGTAGATCGAGTAAAAGAAAAACATAGAAATTCATTTCAAAATCAGTCTGTTATAACATGATTGTAAAATATTTCCCTTTAGGAACAAAAGTAGCTAATTATAGTACTTCCTTAAGGAAGCATTATCAAGTGATATTAAAAGATATTATATATCAATTGATATTAAAAATCACAGCCTCATTATTTTTTTGAAATATTTATCGAAATTGCTAAATTACTTTTGAGAGCTTAAAATTAAAAGAGTAAGTCAATCTGAGGTAAGTAGACTCATTATATGTAAAATTGGGAAAAGTTACAGTACTTCTGTATTTCTCGTGCTACGTCGGATATACTGCGCCAACAATGGCGACGATTTATAATAACTAGGGTAACTATATTTTTTTTTCTTTCCAGATTGTGACTGTGTTTTATATCCTGTGTTTGTAGGTTATCCAACCAACTGAAATAGAAGCTATTCATCACTCCTTGGAATGTGGAATATTATACCAAAAATATGTGCTTCATTCCTGTGAAATGTATAAGTACCTAAATAATTATATTAAATCCAGATGTAATATAGAGTGCAGACAACATATTTGAAAAAGCAAAGGCCATTCGTATTGAGGAAATAGAAGAATCTCATTCGTAAATGCATAATAGTTCATGTATTTGTGGAGAAAACAACTTACTCCTAATAAACTTTGATTTCTGCTAACTAAGATAATGTCCTCGCAAGTCCAAATTAAGTGTACTGCCATATTTAGAACACTTATTTGATCAATATTTATTGGGGATTATTTTGTTGTTGTTCAGATGCATTTTTTTAGTTGAATTTTATTTTTACGATATTTAAGGATCCTTTTTAGTGTTAAATTTGAGTAATAAATAAGCAATAGATATTTCAGTACGTGTTAAAATTTAACATAAGAAAACATGTTGTTCAATGATACTTGTTTAATTTTGTCGATATTTATGTAATGCAATCATCTATTATGTAAATTTAACGGCTACATTTAGCGAGCTTTAAACTGATTTTGAATGGATATCAGAAAATTCCACGTAAACATGACTAGAGTTTGGCAACCGTTTTTGGCGATCTGTCTTCCTGGCACGAATAATACTTAAATCCCATATTAAAATTAAAATGAGTTCTATTAATTCGTAATGAGAAGGCCACATTTTACTGATCTTATTTTTACGATCGTGTTGATTTAGACTCACGGTTTTTCTCGATACGTGAGAAAGCGTTGATAACGCATGAACATTCTATACAATAATATCCTCTAAAAAATGCAGTACAATACTTCATACTTGAATTACTATGAAAAGGATCTGAAAAAACACATTGTATGATACCGGATTAAGCGAGTACCTTTCTTCTGCAATAGAAAAAAGCAATATTCTTTTATATTACACTTAAAGAAAGAAATTCGATTGATTTATTTGAATTCTGCCAGATGCCGCTCAAAAGAGTCGAATCATTAGCAGGATGGTTTGAACATTTGAAACCTTTTAACCTGGGCATCTCAAAGTAAAAAAAAAAAAGAAAAAAAATGTTGCATTTGTCAACTGAGAAAATTAATTAATTAACAAAATGTATTTTCACATTTAAGTATGTTAGAACTTGATGGCAAACTTTGAAAAATTAATAATTGAACTTTTCCTAACTTTTCTTAGTTCAAGTTTCCACCAATTTTGTGTTTTGAATGCTCACATTTGTGAGCGGGTGAATTGTACCACTTAAGTTAAAAATACAGAAAATACCAGCCCAAATGGGCCATTATTATGTTTTTTAAAGGTAGAAATTTAAACCGTAGAGTTTGATAAATTATTTGTATTTTTCATAAAAAAGTCATCCATAATTATTTTCAGTATTTTTGTGTTATGAAATGTTTTGTTATTTCTATGAATTCCCGCAGTAACTTCAGATATATATGAGCAGGAAAATTCAGGAAGAAACAAGTTAAAAAAAATAAGATTATAAGTTTTGTAAAACAAGAAAAAATAGTTTATTTGTCTGCTATTTGTTTCCAAAATGACGTGAAAATAAGAGGCCATAAAACATCGCAAATGTCACATTCAAATCACAAGCATATTCTTTTTTTTTGTAATTAATATTACATAAATAACTTGATTGTATTCACTCTTATATTACTAACAAAAACACGTATGATTTACAAAAACATTAATTTTGAAACCTACGGTGTCGAAATTATAAATTGTAAGTGTAAAGTAGATTCATATAGTCCAGCAATGCAAAGTGAAATATTCATCAAAGGTTAATTTATTTTTTACGTGCTATTCGGACGTATCACATGACTACTGGCTATGTCTTTATAAATATATTTTTCCAGATCCGGCAAAAAATACACTCTTGTTAAAGCCAAAATATTGCTCGCATTGCTTCCAAAATGAAAATGATAGTACCGTGTTCTTATGCGGGGATTGAAAGTCAAAAATATTCTTCAAACGAAACGCCCGGAAGGATCAGGCCAAACAGCCCATAAAATTTCATAGTTTTTTAAAAATATTTTAAACTTTAGATAAGACTATTGCAAATAAGTTACCTCCTCAAAACACATCTTGAATATGTACTAAAATTTAACTTTCGACCATAATTGCAAAGACAACTACAATTATAATCGCAATGATATTTTTGATGCAATGAAATATACCAACGAAAGTAGGTAAGGGACTCAAAAAATATATCTATTTTATATTGAATATTATATATTTCTGTTTAAAAATGATTTTGATTATTGTAAAGACATCGTTTAGAATCATTCTTAAATTTAACAAATATGCATTCTTACATCATTTTTTTTAAATCACTGTCGGAATCCATTAATGAAATTAATTCATTATTCCATTAATCCATTAATAAAGTTCCTGTATGAAAAAATGCCTAAAAATGCACCGAAAACCTGACATGTAAGATTAAAAACGCAATTCAAATCTAGAAAACAATGTCTAATTTCCAAAAGAAAGTACTTTTGGATCCGAATTAAAAATCTATAAAGGGTTATTAAGGCTTAACAAGCAATACACCCTCTAAGAACTATGGCAAACCAGAAAACCAAATAAAAATTACGTAAAAAAGCTGAAAATAACTTACCTCATTAACAAGCCCTGAATATGAACTAAAAAGTTGATTTTCAACCATAATTACACTTAAAATCGCAATGATAGCACTGATGCAGTAAAATACAACATACAGCAAAGGTAGCCGGTGAAAGACTCAAATAAGATCTCTCGTTGACAATGATTATCATATTTTTTTCATTGTTGAAACGATTGTTGATTATTTAGAATTATATCTTTTAATCATTGTTGAAAACAACAATTGTACATTTTTACATCATAGGATTAAAAAAGGCTGAAATATCCGATTCCCACCCCCCGCCCCTGTATTTTTCAAAAGAACACATTTTTGGATCTGAATTTAACATGTAAATGTTTATTAAGATTTAACAAATAACATAGGATCTACGCACTATGTCAAATGAGAAAATCAATTAAAATGCAGTTTTGAATTTACGTAAGAATGCTCCAAATAAAAAGTGAAATTAAACAAATTAATATTATTAAAATTAATTCGAATAAAGAAATCCCTGTTTATATTTCGGAAACTCCACAACACTGTCGTTTAAATAGCGTTATTCGTAGTGTTACAATTATTTAATTTTTAGGAGAAATCCGAAGAAATTAGTTCCACCCTTTTCCCTGATTTTAAAGGGTTTTATTTCTCCAAATGACAGCCAATGCATCGAAAAGAGAGGTGGGCCCAAATTTACTGTGTAGTGTACTAAAATAACAAAATAGGAACAAGATCACTCTCAAATGGAAAAATCTCATAAAGGAAAATCTCATAAATGAGTTATTAAGAAGCTCTATAATTAAAATAATGTTATTCCATTCATGATAAGTTAAAAATACTCCAATTAAAAATGTGTATTAAATAGCTCACAGTACTGCAGTACGTCTCGCTTATATAAATATTTAGGAATATAAAAATGGATAACGAATGTCATTCTATAGAATAATCTCATTTAAATTTTTGTTCTTAGTTAATGAATGCGCAAAAGTTACTCATTCTGCCTGTGTTTTGTATAAACTACTTGATTTTTTTTTAGTGCACGGTATTTGTCGAAAGATATCGTAACTTAAAAATCTATTTATTTTAATAAGTACTACATTTTCAGAGATACAGTGGAAAATGTACTGCAAAAATACTCCACCCCATGTATTTCCGAAATTACTGAAACTAAAATAATTAAAAAAATTAGTGACAGTAGGAGTTCATTTAAACCTTGCAGGAAAACTATATAGACCGGAGTTGGCAGCACAGACAATCCCCTCATCGAGTTCACAGATGAAATTCTGGGATTAGTTAAATCTTGATTCGCATATTAAAACGCAATCGGTCTGCCAAGTCATATCTTGGTGGAAAACACGTGAAAACCCAATTTTAGCGGCTGACTCGTAGGTTTACCATTGTATTTTCCTGCTCCCAGTCCTTCATGTTTTCATACCTTTTTGTACAGGAAAACACAATAGTAAACCTACGAGTCAGCCACTGAAATCGGGTTTTTAGGTATTTTCCACCAAGATATGACTTGGCAGACCGATTGTGTTTTAATATGCGAATCAAGATTTAGCAAATCTTAGAATTTCATCCGTGAACTCGATGAGGTGATTGTCTGTGTTGTCGGCTCCCGGTCTAATAGTGATTATCCTAGATTACATAGTTTCTGAGAAAACCGCATTTTTCTGTTATACACAAACATAATTTTGCGAGAGCTGAGCGTGGAAGTTGAGAAAAGTTGGAGGTATCTACCGATGTGGAATTTTGTGAGCAAGTAAAACTAGCATTTGACCGATTATATTTTTAAATACATGGTAATAAATGAGCAATTGTCCGCTTTCAAAGCAATAGTCTTCAAAGAAAATATAGATGACATATGTATTCGTGTGATGTGAATCCCTGGGCGTGAAAATAAATAAAGTAACTTTAGTGTATCTTTTTGATAAAAATCACCAAAAAAGAAAATAAATTTATTACGAAATTTTAATGATATTTATATGAAATAGAAGTATATTCTGGAGACAAAACTTTAGATTTGATGCATTTTAATTCTGTTGGACGGCTCTATATAAAAAAATATATGTAACAAAGGAGAAGCATGCATTTCAAAAGCCAGAAAACGCATAATTTGACTGAAAGCGCACATTTAGAAATAACCAGCTAAAGACAAGCATCTTCCAGAGCCGGATACTCTCATGAAGCTGCGCATGCAAAATAATGAGGACTTATTGGGGACATGTTTGAATCTGAACGTATAGTCCATAGCGTATATATTTCTGCATTTTAAGTGTTACGGATTTCTTGATCATTTCTGCAACTTTGATTTATGATTCATAGTATTATAAATCAATATTACAAATTAATCATGATTCATATTTAAATAAATAAACATCATGCTGAAAACTTTAATCGAACAATTAATTGGTTTAAAGTTAATGTATTCGGCACAACACTGCAATCAGCATTGTAGATAAAAAATGTCATCTGCTTCCTTAGCTCGAAGGATAATTTTTCCATATGAGTTCGTTTAAATAGAGGGTGTGGAAAATAAAATGATTTGATATATTGAAAAATAAAGTCTCTCTTAATGTATTTAAGGAAAGGTAGTCATTTTTTTTTTTTGGAAAGTGCTTGGAAATTGAACGAAATATGTTGGATGTAACTGTTTAGAAGTTTGATCATCAGACGATGCGCAGAAGAATATTGTGGAGCGAATTCGAATCTTGATAATATTCACAGATTTTTTCTTTCGTGTAGACTCTTCACGTAGATGAAGCATTATATATTACTATATCGACTATATTATGAAAACGTTTTTAACACTCCATAGAATAAACTTTTTTCTATTTCTCAAATAGATTTCAAAATACGGCAAGATCAAATTTCAAAAGAGGGCTGGACGCATTAAAAAAACCGTAACTCTAAAAGTAATTGAGTAAATAACATTTTTCGATGTCCGCCTGTTTTATTTGCATGAACTGATCAGCATTGTAGATAAAAATGTAAAATGCTTCTCTAACTCGAAACATAATTCTTATGCCATATGAGTTCGTATGAATAAAGGGTGTAGAAAATGATTTGATATGTAAAAAAAAAAAAAAAAAACATATCTCTTAATGTATTTAGGAAGAGATAATCATTTTTTTTTGGCTAGCACTTGGAAATTTTTCGAAATGTGTTAGATATAACTGTTTAGCAGCTTGATCATCAGACGATGCGCACAAGCGTTGCGTTGAGCGAATTCGATTCTTGATCACATTCACAGTTTTTGCTTTCATTTAGACTCGTCACGTAAATGAAGCATTATTTCTTACTATATCGACTATATTATGAAAAATTTTTTTAAATCTCCAACGAATGAACTTTTTTCTATACCTCAAATAGATTTCAAAATACGGCGAAATAAAAGAAGGCCGGGCACATTTAAGAAAATCGTAACTGTAAAAGTAATTGAGTAAACACTTAACTTTTTCCGATGTCCGTCTGTTTTATTTGCATGGGTGTATGCTGTGTGTTGTATATGACGGCCAGTTACCTACAGGTGGGATATGGGCCCAAAGATGGAGGGGACGTTGCCCTCCGTTTATTTGCATCGACTGCAGATTAAGGCTGCAAAAAAGCTACATCAAACAAATTTCGGTAAAAAATTATTGCGTTTCCTCAATTTTTTTTTAATTTTTTTAATGCCTCCAAACATTTTTGCTCAACCTGTACGTTTTATTTCTGTCTATATTTACAAAATACAATTGATGGAAATTGTACATTAGAGCCATGTAGTATTTCTTCCCAATTTCTATTACATAAATAGTATTAATTAACTACTTTATTATAATTACTGCTACTCTTTGTTGCGGGATGTAGATTATATTATTAGATACCACATTAAGTGTGGGAACCGTGAGAACACAAGTGAAACATGCGTCACAGGTTTATTTATTTTTTGTCTATTTATTCTTCTCACATATGCACTTACTATCTACCTACTCATCTGTATAATTTTATTCAGGTCCTGTGCATTCAATACTTGTTGATTTGCTGTACATTAACCAGCAAACAAAACTCATGTAATCATCTTACGAGTAAGTGTTTCCAATTGTTAACAAGAAACTGAAATTTAACTTTATTGATACTGATACGAAGATGGTTTGATTTTTTAAAGACAAAATTAAATTTCGATCACAAAACGAAAATTATACAGAAAATCACAAGAACAGCTGTTCTTTTTTGTCGCAGCCCTGCTTCGACCCTGCACGATGGATTTAAAAATATTACTCACATTAACAAAAGAATGAGAACGGAATTTGGTTGTTTCAATATCACGCCGAAGTTTTAAAATAAACTTGACGGATTGCCAATCCCAAAACTTTTTTGTATCTAATACTTTTGAATTTTTTTAAACAGGTCTTACACATGTTACTACTGCAATCTTATTACTTCAATACACCAACTTTGATTTAACTTAAATTTCTGGTTTATTTTATTAATCTGAGTAAAAACGAGTTAATATATATATAATAAAATCGACAATTTTTGTTACTCTGTTGTATGCCAGCTGTTTGTGTTTCGTCGCTTAGCTAGATGCGAAGTTCCTGTCACTGTACGAGCATTTGATGTAAACAAAACTACGAAAAATTGAGAAAATTGCACACAAATCATTTCCAAAGTGCTAATATTTCCATTTTCAACTAAGACCTGTCCAAAGTCAAAAACATATATGTGAAAATTGGTTCAATTCCATGCACAACTTCGTTAACTTTCCGATGGTACAATAATTAAAATGGCAGGAAAAACTGTTACAGCTCCCCCTTCTGACAAATTATTCCCAAATTCAATTGGAACCTGTCTGACATAGCCAAAAACATATATGAAATTTTATTCGATTCTACGCATACCTTCATATACTTTTGTATGATGCAACGAGGAGACATGGACAAAAAGATACATACACGGACAGACAGACATTTTGTAAAAACTTTTTTTTTCCGATCTCTGACTCCAAAAACGTCTGAATCCTTTGAAAATCGAAAATTGGAACATTTTTTTATTACAATACTTTACTCTTTAGAAAGAAGAAATTAAAAAATGTACGCTAACCCACACGCACCGGAAAGTCGACTTAAAAAGAAAAAGATGTTCCTATAACATTATTTTTAACGGACTTTCGAAGAACGAAGTTATACAATCTGTCAGTATCTTCTTCTTCTATATTAGTCCAAGCATAAACCTTGAACGGAATGTTTGATTTTCACACTTCTTTGTTTGATAAGAGTTGCAGTCTGCAGATGGTTCTGTTATCAAATTATTTAGATCTAAAATTAATATGTTGGTCTATCTGACTAATTTTCGCCAAAATTGACCAATCAATTGTAATTTTTATAGGGTGTTAAAGAATGCACAACATTTTTCTTTTTTAATAGAGTCGTCCTAACATTTATATTTTTTTTTACCGCAAAACTTTCAATATAACATCGTTTACTGCGTCAATAAAACATACTGACAACGTTGAGAAATAAAATGTATGTAGATTATAGTTTTGCAGGAGTTGGGCTAACTCGAATTTACTGATACCCGTCTCTCTCCGTGGTTTGGGTAGAAATTTTTTCGTTTGTAGTTCGGTTTTTTTTTAAAAATTGTTCCGTGTTCGGATGGGTTTCGGGTTGACATTTGATTCTTGCTTCTCAGATTTAGTAATTAGTAATTTAAAAAGAATGTCCACAATATAAAGACAAATATATATATATATATACACTGGTCATCAAAATTAAAGGATAATGAGGAAAAATATACTCACTATGTTAATGTTGCAACCAATGCCCAATGCTGCAATTATTTATGTTAATTAAATACTATTGAAATCAAAATTGCACTTCCGCACATACTTTAGCGTCGGTGGACGTATGTTGGAATTCTGGTCTGTAGTGTTTTTTAAAGTGAATGTCATGTCTGAGTGTGATCAGTATTCATTAGTTATGGCTCAAAGGCATCATTTAAGTTAAGGTCAAATGTGGCGGATAATTGGCAGAATCGAGGAAGATCAAAAACAAATGGAGGTCGCCCAATATTTGAATATCGCTCGAAGTGTCATATCAAGTGTTTCTAGCCGCTTTTTAAGCACTGGATCCGTTCATATACAGCCTGCTCAAGAGAGACCAAGAGCAACAACTGCATCCGAAGACCGTTTTTTTCATTGTGGCTCGAAGAAACCACGAAGCGACGACAAGAGATTTGGTTTCAGACCTTCAGACTGCCACAAGAACTCGAATTAGCCGTTCTACTGCTGCACGAAGGCTTAAACCCTTCGCGACGGAGCCTTTTACGAAATGTTTATTACTTTGCTACCGGTTTTAAAAAACAGAAGTTTGTGCCTATTCAAATCGAGAAAATGCTCGGATTAAATAAGGCAAATTTTACAGTAAAATTTTACTGGTGAGGATAAACGAGGATCCTTAGGCCTATTTCCGGCACGTATACGTGTCGCTCGTCCCCAAGGGGTTAACGAGGATGGACTGTATACGAGAATACCAAATGTTTGTGTCTCACTCTCTGCAGCTCTCCAAGGACCCGTTTAAAGTGTTGCTGTCGTCATGTTCAATGGAGCCAAGAAGACTGGCTCGAACGGGATATTTCACGGACAAGGGAAGGGCATGTTGCATCTTCCTTCATCACTTCAGATCAAAACACGTCTAGAATCTGTGTTCAGACTATATCTGGACTCGTCAGTAAGCAATACTTGAGCCCAGTCTTCATGCCTCCATTGAACTTGACGAGGGCAACAGTTTAAACGGGCCCCTTTTTAAGCTGGAGTGAGAGGGACACAAACTATTGGTTTTCTTGCATACAGTCTACCCTTGTTAATCCTTCGTGCAGCAGTAGAACGGCTAATTCGAGTTCCTGTACAGCCTGAAGGTCTCAAACCGAATCTCAATGTAGTCGTTTCGCGGTTTCTTCGAGCCACAATGACAAAAAATGGTATTCGGATGCAGTTGTTGCACTTGGTCTTCCTTGACCAGGCTGTCTATCAACGGATCCAGTGTTTAAAAAGCGGATAAAAACTCTTTATATGACACTTTGAGGGATATTCAAATCTTGGGCGACCTCCATTTGTTTTTGACCATCCTCGATTCTACCAATTATTCGCCACTTTTGACCGTAACTTAAATGATGCCTTTGAGCTATAACTAATGAATACTGATCACATTCAGACATCGCATTTATTTTAAACAACACTACTGACCAGCATTCTGACATACGTCCATTGCGCACCACATTGTCAATGATCTAATTTGCATATTTCCGACGCTAACGTATGCGCAGAAGTGCAATTTTGAGTTCAATAGTATTTAATTAACATAAATAATTGCAGCATTGGGCACTGGTTGCAACATTAACTTAGTGAGCATATTTTTTCTCATTATCCTTTAATTTTTATGACGAGTGTATATGAATCTAAATTTGTTTATATGTATTATTTTTCTACATAAAAATAAAATTGACATTAAAAATGTAATTACACAATGTGTTTGCATATATACATTAAAATATGATAAATGCATTAAATTGTGCGGTTCAAGTGTGTTGGATTGGAGCCGCATTTAGAGTACTAAAATCGAATTTTTTTATTTACTGTCGTAGAGCTACTCGAACAGGATTCTAGTTTGGAAAAAAAATACAGAATTGCTACAAAAGCATGGGGATAAGATACAATCTTTGTAGCAGTCTTTATTTTTTTTGTATTTATTTACATGCCTCTATAATAATGTTGATTCGAAAATTATCGTTTGTAATCATCATTGAAATCAATATATGTACATTGTTACTTCATCTGTACAAGTCAGCGTTCCATCACCCATTTTTCATGAGTACCGCGTCACTAGAAGAATAGTGAAAAATAGTGTAAACTGAATTATCGATAATCTGAGGTCAAATCATCATTTCAGGTTTTCCAGAAGAATATAAGTTCTCAAACAGGAGTACATATCGGAATTTTTCGAAAAATAATGTGCTTTGATCTAGGAACAACCTGTGAATAGTTAATGCGATTAGGCAAACATGATCACATTTACGAACAATTTAACATGAGAGAACCAATCGAAATACAGTCAAAAATTTAGATAAAAATTATGTAAATATCTTACCTCATCAACGCCCCCTCCATAATAATTAAATTCGTAAGAATTTTCCATTTTCGCAATGAAAATATTAATTAAAATACAGATGCTTTTAAAACACAAAGTACTTTAATCAAAGCCGGTGAAAGACTCAAAATAGCATTTTTCCAGAACACAAATTATTAATAGTTTCTATTGTTAGAAACATTGTTAAAGAAGTTATAATTATTTTGAACAAATAAATATTTTTTTTAATACAAGCATTTTTAACTGTAAAATGCTCATCATTTCATTGTTGCTAAAACTGTTGCGGAATAATTGTTTTAATTATTTTTTAACTCCCTTGTAAGTGAAGCTCCTTTTACAGGTTGAGTGCCACGCGAATTTTTAGGGAAATCCCCGTCAGGCCACGCGCGTTGCTTAGAAGTGCTAGTATTGCGGTATAGCAATGCAAAGCGCACTACTAACAGATTACATTAAAATGCATTAATGATATAATCCTGTGATAAATAAAAGTTATGTAAATTTTAAATAAATTTTCAGTAATTACTTAAAACAATACATATATTTTTTTAATTGTACCGGTGACTGACGCGGCCTAAAAGGAAAATTCAGTGTCAGTCACCGGTGACTTGCGTGGCACTCAATGTGTTAAAAAATGTTTACAACCAGATAAACTTCTGAACCCTTCTGCGTAATTCAACGAACCATTCTCTGTCATTCACAAACAAATAGAACTATTCGGCAAGGCAAAATATCACAGGGCTCGCTTTAATTACTTTTTCCTGCGTTTTTCTCCCCAAAAGTCAAGATGGGTGGTTTAAAGGAAACAAGGGGGGAATTAAAGGAAGATAGTCTGAATTAGGTTTGACTGCGGAGTTGGTAAACCATCCATTTTGATGCAAAACAACGTCATTTTTGTCTTAAATTATACTCCCTATCTAAAATCTTCGAATTTTTTTTTAATTTCTCTGAAATTTAAAAATTTATTTTTACCCACTAAAGATTCTACACAATCTTCAAACTGCTTACCTGAAGACTTTACCAAGAACTCTGATAAAAAAATTTGCATATTTAAAAATAAAAAACTTACAATTAGAAGATAAACGTAAAATTTAAGTGCGCGGCATTTATTTTTCTCTCTTGAGTTTAATAACATTAAACGTCGCATTTAACTGATGAATAATTTTTTAGATAATTTTATCGACAGAAATAGCTGTCCTTTGTAATGCCCGTTGTTCCGGCTAATTCTCTAAACAGCTAGTTAGCCAGCGCATGCTCTATTAGAACTGTCTACTTTTGAACTGAAACGAATTAATCTTTTTGCTCATGTTAGAATTCTTTAGATGTGATGTGTCGAATGTAACTTCATATATTTTTATGTTCCGTTTTGTAATTGAATATTTGTTTTGTGCCTTAAAGAATGTTGATTATTCGTAAAATAAGATATACTGAACCACCGTTGACACTAGATTTGTTTTGAAATGAATGTTTAGATTAAGTAGAAAAGAAATTGAATATTTGTGGTGCATCGCGCCGACAAGTCTAGATGTGAAACGATTACTGCGTAATATTTTTGTTTTGTTACGATTTGGAATTGGTGAGTGTTGATTTTTGTTATATTTTATTTCTTGAAAATGAACGAAAACAAGGAACGAAAAATGCGTGATACGCATAGAACGCTATTAAATAGATTATTTGAAGAAACTGAATAGTATTTAGCTAGTAATGAATATTCTCTAGAAAATTTAGTAGAATTGGTCCATAAATTAAACGTTAAATGTAAGACTATTAAGGATCATGATAATAACATTTTAAGCCTAATAAATGCAAAAAATGTCGAAAATGAAATATTGAATATTGATGAATATGACCAGAAAATAATAAGTTACAGAAATAAATTAAACTTTAAAATTAAAAGTTTATCTTCTAATGCAGATATTACACATAGTAATAACATTGATTCAGTGCGAATATGTCATGCTGCTACTGAACTAAAAAGAGTAAAATTACCAAAGCTACAAATAAACCGATTTTTGGGGAACACGACAAATTTTTAGAATTTTGGAACCATTTTGAGTTAGCGATAGATAAAAACCCAAGTCTAACAGAAATCGAAAAATTTACGTGTTTGAAAAGTTTGGTTGCAGGAGCAGCTGCAAACACGATTAATGGTTTTGGATTAACTGAAAATAATTATGCAGCGGCCGTATCGCTTTTGAAGCAAAGGTATGGTAGACATGACATGCTCGTACACGCTCACTTAAACAATTTATTAAATATGAAAGGTTTGAAAAGTTCTTCTGACTCTGGTGGATTAAGAAATTTATACGATAAATGTCTAGTGCAAATTCGAAACTTAAAATTGTTAGGTGTAAAACCTGATACATACAGTGGGTTACTTTGCCCAATTTTACTGAAGTTAATACTCCCAGATTTGATCTTGGAACTTAATAGAAATCTAAAAGACGGAGAAATGTGGGATATAGATAAACTTATGAGTTTTCTTAAAAATGAAGTTGAAAGTAGAGAACGGGTATCAACTATCCATGACTTAGAGGGTAAGAAATCATTTTCTAATGATAATAAATTTGAATATAGACCAAAATTTATAGATAAACAATTGAAATGTAAGCCGCGATATCAATATAATACGAAAGAACATAAACAAAATAGTGTTCCAGCTACTGAATTAATGGCTTTAGTAAATAAGAATTCGTGTTTATTTTGTAATAGTGTTGATCATAATAGTGAAGTGTGTAATTATTTAACCATAGATCAGAAGAAAGAAATACTAAAAAAGCAGGGAAGATGCTTTTTATGTTTACAGTGTAAGCACAGAATTAAAGACTGTAAAAATACCAAAATGTGCGATATTTACGTTAAGAAACATAATAGGGCTATTTGTTTTCAATTTGAAAATGATTCCAAAATAAATGTTGACAAAAGTGTCGTATCTATTTCCCATTGTGGTAACAATTCCACTAGTAATGTACAGAATGAAAACACGCATTGCAACATATTTTTGCAGACTTGTTCTGTTATAATAAAAGATCCTAAAAATGATAATAATGAACCAGTTGTGTCTTATTAGATAATGGTAGCAAGAGAACATTTATAATTCGCGACATTTCACAAAAATTACAATTGCCGGTTATTAGAAAAGAAACTTTATCTGTTTATGCTTTTGGAGCTGAAAAGGCAACTGAGAAAACTTACAATGTGGTAAAGGTAAAACTTGTAAATAGAGAGCATCCCTCTTTACACATTGAAGTTGAAGCTCTGGAAACAGATCAAATTTCCGCTGCTTGCTTACCCACTCCTGATAAATACATTAGAAAAACTTATAATAAATTAAAAGTTTTACAACTAGCTGATAGTTATGAATGTACTAGTAAACAAATTGCAGTTTTAATTGGCACTGATAATTATTATAATATTGTATTTGACAGAATCAAAAGACTAAAGAATAATCTCGTAGCTACTGAAACCCTTTTTGGCTGGTGCTTACAGGGTTATACGGGGTTAGCCAATGAATTGTTCAGTATGAAAATTATCGTTGAAGAAAAGGATATATCCGATCAAATCAGAAATTTTTGTCAGTTAGAAAGTTTAGGAATTGAATCCGAAACTCAAAATGTTAGTAATGTGGACGATGACATTATGGCTGATTTTCAGTCTAATATTGTTTTTAAGGATAACCGGTATAAAGTAAAATTTCCATGGAAGACAAATTTGAAAATGTCTCTTAATAACAATCGCGAAGTCGCACACAGAAGATCTTTGAAATTGAGAACGAGCTTTAGAAATGACCCTTTGTTATTCTCAGAATATAAAGCTATTTTAGATAGTTATTTAGCAGAGAATATTATCGAGCTTGTTGACAATACATCTGATGTAAACTCATTTTACTTACCCCATAGAGCAGTAATTCGTGAAGATAAGTCCACCACTAAAGTTCGTATTGTCTTCGACGGAAGCGCCCATGCTAAGGGTGAACTGTCACTTAATGATTGTTTACATACCGGATTTAATCTCATTCCCGAATTGTTCAGCCTTTTAATCAAATTCAGAAACTTTCCCATAGCAATTACTGCGGACATTAAAGCAGCTTTTTTGCAGATCGAGATTGATGAACCAGATAGGGACTTCACCAGATTTTTTTGGGACGATGAACCATGGATTGAATTCCAGGTAAGGAATTTAAAATATTCAGACTAAAGAGAGTGCTCTTCGGTGTGAAATCAAGTCCCTTTCTTCTGGCTGCTACCATCAAGCATCATTTACAAAGGTATGTAGAAACATTTCCTGAATCTTTTGAAATTTTAAATTCATCGTTGTACGTTGACGATTTCATTACAAGTCTACCAAATCTTGATTACGCATTAAAATTAGTAAGGAAGCCTATGAAATATTTCAAGAGTCTAGTATGACTTTTAAAAAATGGAAAACCAACTCGCATGAACTGCGTGAGAAATGGAAAGAATATGGTTTACATATTGATGAAATTTCTGATAACTTAAATCTCACTAATCAGAATTTGATACCTTCCAAGGTTTTAGGGGTTGCTTGGGACCCAAATAGTGACATGTTTTCATTTACGACTCAAAATCTAGAAAATTTCCTTTCGAATAAACTTAGTACTAAACGTTATTTATTGTAAACTGTTGGTCATATTTTTGACCCAATTGGATTTATAAGTCCTTATACTATTCGAATTAAATGTTTAATTCAAGAAATTTGGTGTTTAGGACTTGATTGGGATGAAAACCTACCCAAACATTTAGACAATTTATGAAATGAATGGTTTGAAGAAATAAAAGAACTAAATTGTATTAGCATTCCCAGATATTATTTGGCTGATATTGCCCTTGATGAAGTTGATTATTTTGAATTACATAGTTTTTCAGATGCTTCAAAGAAGCCATATGGTACGGTAGTGTACCTTAGAGGAGTATTAAAGAATAAGAACATTGTTACTAGTTTTGTGGCAGCAAAAAGTCGAGTCGCCCCTTTAAAAACTGTCTCTATACCTCGTCTGGAACTTTTAGGAGCCCTTTTGTCTGCTAGACTTTGTAATAAAATTGCTAAAGAATTAGCTTTTCCTGCAACTTGCTACTTTTGTACCGACTCTACTATTACTTTCTTTTGGATTAGAGGTGAGCTAGAAAGATTTAAAATGTTTGTCAGAAACCGGATAAAGGAAATCAGAAATCTTAGTGATCCATTAAATTGGTTCCACTGTCCTGGAAAAGATAATCCTGCCGATCTAGTTACTAGGGGTTTGAAAGTTTCAGTGTTGAAAAATAACCACCTTTGGTGGGAAAGCCCCCAGTGGTTAAAGCAAGACAGATCTCTTTGGCCAAAATTGGATAATACATTCGATAAATTAGATATTTCTGAAGTTGAAGATTAGTTAAAACTAAAGAAAAACACTGTTTTAAAATCAACTATTGTAAATGAAAATCAGTTAAACATTGATTTGATTAATCGATACTCTTCTTTTATGAAGTTAAAAAGAATTGCTGCATGGTGTTTAAGATTTCTGAAAAACTGTAAATTGAAATCAGGAATTAGAAAATATGATTATTTAGATACTTCTGAGTTACAGAATGCGACCAAGAAGTTGATAAAGTTTGTTCAAAATTCCGCATTCCAAACTGAAATTCGATGTTTAAAGGAAAAGCGTCCACTCCCAAATAACAGTAAGATTTTGAACTTAAATGTATTTCTAGATGCAGATGGACTGTTAAGAGTCGGTGGAAGACTGAAATTTTCTAATTTATCAGAATCGCAGAAAAATCAAATACTTTTACCAAAGTTTCACTATTTTACTGAACTTTTAATTGATTATTACCACACAAAATTCCTACATTCAGGTACTCAGACAACTCTATCTTTATTAAGACAATTTTATTGGATACCATCTGGTCAAAGTCAAGTAAAGAAAATTATAAATAGGTATGTGACTTGTCTTCGAACAAAACACCAAACTCTTCAACAATTGGTGGGTGACTTGCCCCGTGATAGAATTGTACCATCTAGACCGTTTGAGAAAACAGGCGTTGATCTAGCAGATTCTATTATAACAAAACCTAATTTAAAACGTTCAAAGATAAAACTAAAATCATATATTACTATATTCATTTGTTTTTCTACCAAAGCAGTTCATCTAGAAGTTGTTTCGGACTTGACCACAGAAGCATTTTTAGCCTGTTTGAGAAGATTCATTGCTCGACGATCTAAACCCTGTGTCATAGGGAGTGATAATGCCACACATTTTAAGGGTACTTGTGCTCTTTTGAAATCCTTCTATCAAATCTGTTCTTCGGAAGAAATTCAGCGATTTAGTGCTGAAGAACGAATTCAATGGAATTTCATACCCCCTGCATCCCCACATTTCGGCGGATTATGGGAATCAAATATAAAAACCATGAAGCGAATTCTCTTGAAGATAACTAAATCTTCTATCTTAAATTTTGAAGAGACTTGTGACGCAAATTGAGGCAGTTATTAATTCACGTCCGTTGACCCCCTTGTCTGCCGATGTTAATGATCTACAACCACTGACACCAGGTCACTTTCTCATTGGAGGTCCTCTTTTGAATGTTCCTGAAAATAATACCATTTTAGACTCTTTACCTTTTTCTTCTACGTGGACACTAGTTCAAAGATTAAAAATGCAATTCTGGAACCGCTGGAGCCGAGAATACTTACATGAGCTGCAAGTCCGCAGTAAATGGAAAAAGTCCTCGCAAAATGTTAAAGTTGGACAGCTTGTGTTATTGAAGGAAGGAAATGATAAGTTTGTAGATTGGAAACTAGCTCGAATTCTGAAAACTTATAAAGGTGATGATGGCCATGTCCGTGTAATTGATCTCAAGACCTCTACAGGTATGTTACGTCGAAATATCACCATAGTAGTACCTTTGCAATTTTATGATGATGTTGGACAACCGTCCAACGCCGGGCGGGATGTTCCGGCTAATTCTCTAAACAGCTAGTTAGTCAGCGCATGCTCTATTAGAACTGTCTACTTTTGAACTGAAACGAATTAATCTTTTTGTTGATGTTAGAATTCTTTAGATGTGATGTGTCGAATGTAACTTCATATATTTTTATGTTCCGTTTTATAATTAAATGTTTGCTTTGTGCCTTAAAGAATGTTGATTATTCGTAAAATAAGATACACTGAACCACCGTTGACGCTAGATTTGTTTTGAAATGGATGTTTAGATTAAGTAGAAAAGAAATTGAATACCCGTATTTTATGCTTACTATTAAATAAATGACAACTTGTACGGATTTTTCATACCACTAAAATTTAATAGAAAATTTTAGCTAATTGAATCACCAAAATTCAAGAAATTTTAACGTTTAAATAAGACACAAATTTTTATAAAATTTTAGTGGTAAGAAAAATCCGTACAAGTTGGCATCTATGCTATTTATTAATACTATACCATATCTTCAGTCATTATTACTATTTAGTAGAGAGCTATCACAGTATAGAAATTTTTCCTTTATATGTTATTCAAGTTATTAAAAACATAACATATCGTTTTTTCATTCAAAAAATTCCTTGTAATACAAAATAAAAAAAAAATATACAAATAATATAAGGAATTTTTTGAATGAAAAAATAATGTGTCGTTTTTAATAACTTGAATAACATATAAAGGAAAAATGTCCGTACTGTGATAGCTCTCTACTAAATAGTAATAATGACTGAAGATATGGTATAGTATTAATATATAACTTATGAATAAATTTTCACATATTCCATCACATATACTTGAAGAATAATCTTTTACATATACTTGAAGGATTCAGAAATATACTGTAGTGTAAAGGCTGTAATTGATTATTGAAAATGTTATTCTTGAATTGAAACTATAAAAGGTATAATTAAAAGATGAATAAAATATTCAAGCTACTTTTTTCTCTCTCTCCTGATTGAAATGAATGGAAGTATGGAGTAATTAGTTCAGTGTTGCCTGGATGTAAACAAAAGCAATTTTTAACACTTCTCGAGTTATCGCAGTTTATATATAATAAAATAAGTCTGTTTAAATTATCGTTACAAAAGCTACATTATTGCTAACAACATTACGACAAATGTCGCATATGCGAGACATTTAGAATGCATACAATCTTTAAATTTTCCTTCAATAATTTTGAATAGTGAAATCCGCAGAACTTATGCATTTAACTTAAGCGAAGATTTATTTCTATTTTAATTTATTGATGATAAAAGATTAAAAATTGTTCTTCTAGAAGGGATTAAAATGTGGAATAAAAATAAGAGTTCGGCTTGTTCTGCCATACTCTATATTTCTGATTAAATAAGAATGAATTGCAATCTTGATTTCCTATACAAAAATTGTCTGTCTTGATACAAAAAGTACACAAGCATGCAGTTTATACGCTTGGCTGTATAATCGAATCATTCCCTTTTTTTTTTTTTTTTCTTTAAGTGAAAATATAAAGTTTATTATCGTTAGTTCGAATCAGCACCACCTCATCTCCCAACCCTCATCTCATTGAAACTCCCAATGTCTCTAACATACTTGCAAACGAACAACAACAAAAAAAAGACGAACATTTCAGTTAGTTTCAATCAGATATTAAAGAAATAATATTAAATAATTAAACTACCCCTTCCACTGAATTTATTCAGTTTTTGTGCAAAAAATGTATACTTCAGAATTAATACAATTTTTCTAAGAAAAGGAGGAATAGTCTTTTTCTAGGCAAGGTCCCGGGTTATGATCATGGGCTTCGGTAGAGGTCTGCAGGGACGTAGCTTTAGGGGGGGGGGGTCAGCCCTTCCCCCCCCCCCAATATGTTCAAGTATTAGAGCGCCACAGAAGGTTTATGGGCGCCGTCAGGCGCCCTTAAAAAAGGGTTTATCAGTAGTAAAAATTAATTATAAAATAATTTTATTTTAAATTTAAAATTACAAAGTGAGTTACTTTTTACATACAAAACTTGTATAAGGCATTCAATTTTAGACCTGTTACTTGCTCTATCCCCCCCCCCCCTTTCCCGAAGAAAATTTTTCTGTGTTTTAAAGTTTGTTTTACTCCATACAAATTAACGCGAATAAGACCTTTATTTTTCACATCTTAGATCTTTATTTATCATCATCACTCAATTTTTACAAATAATATTTGAAATAATATAATATACATTAAATTTTGATTATTAATAATTTTTTTTTTCTTAAGTGTGATATATTTCGAAACATGCAATACAAAGTCCAACATCACAATCAGTGTCAAAAACCAAACCCAAACGCTTATATTCAAAGTCTTCACACGGAAATGCCAATTAAAGTTTTCTGGTTTCAGAAGTTTTTTCCAGCAATAATTCTCCAGCCCGGAAATATAGCGGCACGAGAAATAACGAACGACACCTCAGCCGTGATATTGACGGGAGCGAGAATTAAAGGGATAGTGGTTATAAAAAATTTAGAAACACAACCACTCCTGAGTTTTCGCATCAGCTATTTTTTTGTAAGTTTAACATTGCTGTACCTATTATTACTGAATGCTAAAATAAATTTTCGCATTTTACCCGTTTTGAAATACAATAGTATTATAAACGCGATAGAATAATTCCATTGTTATAATTTATTGAAAGTAGGTTTCATTTTTATAACTTTTATTTTTTTATTACAAACAATTAAAATATGTAAATTTTATGAACTTACAGAAAAATTTGCACATAGGAGAAAAAATTAATAGAATGGATAAAAAATATAAAAATATTAATTATCCGTTTTGACGCTGAGCCAAACATTTCCACACTTTCACATTTATAATATTATTAGGATTAGATACTATCATTACTACATGGTAATAATATTAAAACTAATTATTTCAGAATATTCTAAAATTCATACCGGAAAAATATCCAGAGAAACTCCAGTGTCAATCTGAATCGAGTAGGTATTGTGAATATGCTAGCCTCGGGTTTAGTTTTGCTTTAGCTAAATTTTTATTGATTCATTAATCTTATACGATTACGATTAAGGGGGTCTCATGCCTTTTAAAATCTCTGTCGCCAGTGAAAAGGTGCTGTGGTTTCGATTTCTCATATCTTTTTAAATACTCGTTGAAATTATATAAAACTTTGCGATATATTTAAGCCATAATTAAGGATTTATAAAATATAAAAATAACTTATTAAAAAATACAGTTCAAATAATATTATAAAACGTTTCCACATGGTATGTCCCAATCCGCACAATTGCTTAACTTATAATAAACATAAATCTTATGTTAAAATGAACTTTAAACTATTCTTTATGGAACGAATTGACGATATATAAATTCTTTGACAGAAACTATTTAAAAAAATCAATTGAATTTGAAAAATGGAAAAGAAGTTGAAAAAATAATCAATGAATGATTAAAAAGTAATGAAAATATTTACTTAACTCTATAATATTAATTCATTCTATACAATATAGATTAGAGCTCATTTTAACATAAGTTCTGTGTTGATATATATGTTCTAAATTAAGTTCTAAGATAGATATGTTCTGAGTCAAATCCAAAAGGGAAACTTTATGACATAAGTTTTCTTTCAGTTTTGTTCGGAAATGCATGAAACTAGAAGGTGTTGTTGTTCAGAAACTATGTAATCGAACTGTTTCTTCAGTTTTGTTTTTGAAAACGCAATAGATCATTGAGAAAATAGTGTACAAGAGGGCGATTTGAACCAAATTTCCCCGCGAAAGAAGAATAATCACTCAAAAAAAGATGAAAAACATCTTTGTCACGTGATCAAAATAGCTTATAACCCAGTAGGTAATTTATTTATAAAAAAAAAAGAAAAGAAAAACACAGTTCGATTCCAAATCGCTTCCGTATTCAGGCTTTCCAGTTTTATATCTTTCTGTTAAAATAATGAATTTGTAAATTTGTCAAAATGCTTTGCGCCTGTTGAGCAGAGCAGTTGAGTAAGTTAGTGTGCCGATTGTGACATACCATATGAAAATTTTTGCAATATTAACTAAACTGTATTTTTGTTATATTATGTTTATTTTTACATTTGATAAAGCTTTAATTATGGCTTAAATATATTACAGGGGGATTTATTTAATTTAAATAAGTATTTAAAAAATTAAGAACAATCGTAACCACATCACTGTTGCACTGGCGAAGGAGGTTTTAAAAGGTATGAGATAATACATTGCTTATCTGTAATGAAACAAAACTATTCACCGCAGCATCTTTACCATTTCTAATATTAAGATTGATTTTTTTAAGCATGTTAAAATGCAGAACGTCCTATTTTGGATCAAAGCTTTTGTAATTTTTTTTCTTTTATTTAAAAAAAAAAAAAAAAAAAAACTATGCGATTTTCTGCATAACGGGAAACATAAAGGGTCTGCCCAGTAAGTATTGAGAATGATTCCATAAAATTCGTTTATTTGAAGATAATTTTACAGACACAATATTCTTCAAAATAGCCTTCTCCTGCATTAATACATCGTTGCCAACAACTCTACCATGCCCACCTGGAAGTCTTCAACTAGAATGCTGTTCAGAACGCGCGTTACGTTTTTCTGCAAGTTCTCCAGATTGTCAAAACGATGGAAACTGTATTTTAACCGAGGGAATAGAAAAAAGCTCAGCAGTGACAGATTGTGGCTGTACAGTGGTTGGGGCAACGTTGTAATGCTGTATTTTGCCAGGAACTGGGTCACTTTGAACCATGTGCTGAAACCAGCTTGTGACAAATTTTCCACATTTCAAGTTCTTCCGTGACAATTTGATGCACAATCGATTTCATAATTCCCAATGTCTCCGCAATCATCCGGACACTTATCCAACTATCAGACTAAAAGTACTTGCATTTTAGCCACATTGTCTGAAGTTCGAAAACTTGATGGACACACAGCGCGTTGTTCGTCCTCTCTTCCGTCTTTGAAGTCCTTGTTCTACCTAAACACTTGAGCCTTGGACAAAAAAGCCGTCCCCTAGGCTTCTGTAACATGGGAAACCTCTCAGTAGCCGATTTGTTTAGTTTTACGCAAAACTTTATGGCGTATCTCTGCTTGACAGTCCATTCTGAAAATTTAAAGCCTCATTCAAACACGGGGCTGCTTTGCGAGCGATCTGTGCTTTGCAAAGGCCCAAAGCCAACTGACTTCCTCTGGAATATGTAGCTGACAGACCCACCTCACGTACCGCTCGCAAACTCCGTCCCTTTGGCCTTCTGCTTGGCGCGTAAAATTCAGTCTCTTTACTTAATGGGCAGGCCATGTATTATCCAATGATAGCTGATGATCTGATTCTGATAACGTTCAAATTCTGACTTCATGGAGTTGTATAAACAAAACAAGCCTTGACGATGAATAAGGTATTACACGAAATGTTTCTGAACAGGCTTTGGACGTAGTACACTCGTATTTTGTTAAAACAAGTTGTTTGATTAAAAAATTGCAGTTAATTGTAAAGTAATGAAAAATGCATCGGAAAATAAACTCAAAGATTGTAGTTTGAAAGCCTCGCACAAGTATACTAGTAATACATAAACGAGTAAAAATTTCGTCCTTCTAACAGTAATGCTAAGATTTAAAATAGCACTAATATCTAGACCGGATTTATAACTCTGACGGAACATATCGCTCACCCGCAAGAAAAGTGACACATCTCGACAAAAGTAAATTTCACAGGCGAGGCAAAAGAGAATTTGCATGATTTTACTGCAATATGAAATGATAGTACTCAGCTCTGCATGCAGGAGTAGAAACATGCTTAAAAGCGTAAAACCCTTAAGAATAAAGACACAGGATAATGTTTGGAGGGTAACGTAATTTTATCTCCCGGCACAATCCACACTTCTTCTGTGGTCACAAATGGACATATAGCATAATTAAGTGATTTTCCGTACAGCTTCACTTATGAAACTTTTTGTCTAGCAAGATGCACCTATGATAGACCTATTAGCAAAATAAAACGCAAAATGAATTTTTGCGAGATGTGTCACTTTTCTTGCATGTGAGCGATATCTTCTCTTCTAAATATCACATAATGTTGATTTCTATTTTTTTAATAAGGGGAAAACATATCAGTCCTTTTCTCAGCAATGCCTGAAGTAAAAATAAACGATTGTTTGCTGTAATAATGTAAAGTAACATTTCTAGTAACATAAATAAAACGACAAACTAAATAAAAAAACAATAAAATTTGCAAAATTACGTATTCAAACCCAAATAATAATAATAATTTTAACAATATGGAAGATTTAGTCATATAAGAAAATCAGTTATTATCATTAAAGTAAAAATGTGTATACTAAACGTGATAACAGTACAAACAAGTTGGAAATTGCACGTCAAACCTGGCAAATGAGGTGCGTTCGTACTATAACTAGTTTTATAAATATTTTTTGCACCGCATAGTGTAATGAATGTATATTTTATTGCACTTCATAAGTATTGTGTTGTGCTGTTTTATGACGGCCAATTATCTACACATGGGATATAGGCCCAAAGGGGGGGGTGCCCTCCGTGGATGTCTTTCTAAGGGAACCTAACCCGTATTTACGCAAGGAAATCTAAGGCTCGAAGAAAACCACGGAAAACTCCGAACGATTAGGCCGACGGGCGCGATTGGGTTCGAACCCAGCATCTCCCGTCTACCAACTTTGAGAGCAGAAACTCCCGGTCGCTGGTGGGGCGTACTTCATAAGTGCATATCAATTGCATTCTGTTCGAAAGGCTGTAACATCATTAAAATGCACTTGAAATAATTTTTTCCCATTGGCCGTAATGTAACGGAAAACTTTTGACTGTCCCTGTAATTAAACTATACACCCGATTTTCATAAAATTTTAAATGAGTGTACAAAATTTTGAAACAATTATATATTTAAAATTTCAGACCATTCGGTTGGGTAGTTTTTCCTCTATTATATGCGGACGGACGGACAGACAGACAGACGGACCGAACGACGACTATAGGTGCTGCGTATTTATATAATTACGAACGCACCTAAAAAGGGTTATAAAGATCTTTTAAGAACAAATTAACAAGTTTTGTACTCCCAATTAGCAACATTTTAAAGATCAATAATGATAAATAAGATATTTTCGCAAAAATTTTGAATATGAACTTGATAAAAAAAAGTCACGAGATAGCCCGTAGGTCCGGTAGGTACTGAATCCGTAGGTCAGATACCCCTTAATTCATTTAAATTATTAAAACAAATGTAAACTTTAATATTCCATTTGCATACAGAAATGATGGGTTCTGCGTCAATTCGTCACGCACAATTCATCGCGGAACAATTCATCGCGCACATTTCATCGCAGCGACAATTCGTCGCAGTGACAATTCATCGCAGCGACAATTTGTCGCGGTGTCAATTCGTCGCAGCGTCAATTTGTCGTGGTATCAATTCGTCGCAGTGACAATTCATCGCAGCGACAATTCGTCGCGGCGGCAATTCGTCGCAGCGTCAATTTGTCGTGGTATCAATTCGTCGTAGCGAAATTTTTTTAAAAGGCGATCATGATTTTTTTTTCAAACATAGCGAATTACAACTGATATGTTACTGTTACAGTCTGGTTTTAAATACAAGTATATTTTTTATAATTATCATTTATTACATAGAGTGATTTTTATTTTTTTTTATTTCTTTTTGTTCAAAAATATCAATCGCTAAAATGGAGCGAATTTTTTTTTTTTTATGTGTGATTTTTGTGAAATTTCCAATCGCGATTATGTAAGTTTAAGGAATGATGCAACTCATTTCTAACTTAAATTAGTGGTAAAAGCGATATAGTTTCGATGACCAGAGTAAATAATGAATAAAACTCTAGAAAAATTGTAATAAAAAGAATATAAGTATGTATATTGCCATGTGCGTACGGAAGCAGGACATTTCGGTCCCCACATCATTGGGGGGGGGGGGGGGTGATCTGATGATTTGTTATAGAAACCTCCCAAATTTTAGTGCACCATAAGTATAACGTCCTGATAAATTAAAACAATTAAACTCGAGCTATAATTATCGCAAAACACTTATATTCTGTCTGGTAAATGTAATTTTTATAAAGAAAGAACATTATTGGTTTTTTAACCGAAGCCCCCTAAATTTTAGTATAGCGTAAATATAAGGATACAAAAACAGACATGCTTATAACTTGAATACTCACTGTAGCACACCACGCAAATTTCGTATGGTAGACGTAATCGTTTTCAGGAGGGTGAAAAAAGGGGCTCTGTAATTTTTTTAAAGCACCCCACATTTTAGTGTATCATAAATACAGAGTCCTAGCAGCTTAAAACACTTATAATCCGAGCTGTAATTATCGTATAATAACCATATACTGTATGGTAAAAGTAATCTTTAAAAATGAGGGACCTTTACCGGGTTTTTTAACTGAAGATCCCCAAATTTCCATAAAGCGCGGATACAAGGGCTCGGAACAGCAAACACTTATAACTCGGATTCAAATTGCCGAAGCACACACAAATTTCATATGTTAAACGTACGTAATCGTTTTATGGGGTACAGAGCTCTGTGGCTTTGTTATATAAGGCCCTCATATTGTAGTATTTTATAAATATAAGGTCCTGGCAATTCAAACACTTACAAGTTCAGATTTAATTTTCGTCGCCTGGTTTTGCACATGCACATATTCAATTGCATATAATCGGACACTATGTGATAAATAATGAAAACAAAAATTTGCAAATATTTTTGCAAATCTTTATTTCACCCTATTATTTAACGGCACATCAATTTTATAAGCGTGGCATTTTATATTCTTAAAAAAGGGCAATTCTTACCATGGCATTTTTATAATGAATTATTACCTTTTAAATTGTGTATCAAAGCAGGCTAAAACTTTTTATTTTATTTTAATAATTATTTTATATCTATCTTTAAAAATGTAACAAAATGAAAATTAAGTTTGCATTAATAATGTACTGTCAGTTAATAATTAAACGTTTTGTCTAATTGAAAAGTTACTTAAATAGATACTTTTCTCTTTCCTTTGATCAACTTCTCTTATATTTTTTAAACAATGGCTAAATTTCAAAAGGAAAAATAACTGTGTTATTGTAATGAAAATTTTAACTATTTAATACTCTATTTGCCTTTTTATATGAAATTAAGAAAATATCGACACTTTAAAAATAATTAAAACTAAACAGATATGCTAAACACTATTTTCCACTATTATATTTTAAACCATTTGATATACAGGAGGTCCAAATAAGGTAGTTAAGCAGTTTATTTCTATAAGAAATAGAGCAATAATGCATAAATTAGAAAAAAGTTCATGGGAGGTTAGATAATTTTTCGACTACCTTGATCTTAATGGGGGTTTTATCCACGAAATACAAAATTTATTTTTTACACAGCCCTCTAAAAAATACTCAATTGCAAAAACAATCTCTTACATTCTTATTCATATCCAAAACGTTTGGTTTGAATGTCTTCAAAAGTCACGGAATAAATAAAATATAGCATTCATTTGCATTAAAGAAATTGGTTTAAAAAAATATTATTAGGAGCTATACTGCAAACAATTGCATATATTTAAGAAGCAAGAAATAAATTACTTGGCGTTAAATCTTTATAAGTTGAACGTCTATAATTCGAATTTTCGATATCTAGAACTAATTTTGTATTATCTAAAGAGAAAAACATATTTCAATTTCCTTATATACTTGTGGATAAGTCGACCCCGAATTCTTAAGCAAAATTCTGAAAAAAAAAAAATGAATTTTCGTGTATAAGTCGAACCACATTTTTTTTAGAATGTTGAAAAATTATTTGTAATCGAGGATAAAAAAAAATTAATAACTTTTCATTAAATTAGTAAACTTTTTTAAGTTTCTCATCAGATTATTTTTATTCAACATTTTAAAACTGTATAATTATGTATAACTGAAGAAGCTTAAACTATTTTGAAACTTATTCACATCCATTCAATGATACTTAAAAAAAAAAAAAATTCTTTCCAAAATCTATTCAAGCGTATTTACAAGGGTAAACAACTTCTTAAATTGCTAAAATATAGTACTTCTTTGTATTGTAGCACTTTTAAGAAACATATCTAGAAGCGTTCTCATGTTGGACTCTTTTTAAAAAGGGGATTAAAATGTCGAAAGAAATACCCCGGTATTGAAGGGTTTCCTGTCCCAAGAGAAAATAGGTGCAGAACAATTATAGGAACATTATTGTTGAGCTTTGTCTGTCAATCACTTGGAAATAACCACTGTCCGCTTTTATCACTCATGTGATTACTTAAAAGACTTGCCCATTCGCCAAATTAGTCTGCGATTTTTTTTTTTTTTTTTTTTTTTTCTCGTGTGTAAGTCGACCCCCCATTTTTAACTCCCAATTTTGTCTAAAATTCTTCGACTTATGCATGAGTATATATGGTATTTCTTAGCACTCTGAGAATTTTTTCTCTTTAACACTTTGAGATAAGTTTAATTGTAAAATGGTTGATTTAAACAGCAAAAATTGATTATTAAGAGAAGACAATTAGATTGAACAAAGAATACAATGTAACAAAAAAAAAAAAAAAAAAAAATCATAAACTTGTAATTTTCAATAATTCCAAATAGATGTATACTAACAAAATTGTTTGGAAAAGAATATCCCGTAATACAACCCCCCCATACACTCACACACACATCCTTGATGTTTCAAAAGATAATATTCCACACGAATGGGTACCCACGTAATGGTGGGAAGAGAAAGACATATTTCACAAAAGAAAGAACACTGTTTTTGTTCATGAGGCTCATCTGTCAGACAAATAAGCCATTCAGCTAAAACCATTATTCAAACGCATGACATATCTCCATGTAAGAACTTAAAAGTTCCCCTTTAACCGTTCAAAAATGCTGGAAAATTTATTAAATTTCCACGTACATTTTCACAAATTAACTAATAAAGCAAATTCAATGAAATTTTTTGGATTGTTAAGTATAGCATTATTTGTTACAATAAACAAAACAGATTGATAAAAAATCTACAAATTATTTAGGAAAACTTTATTAAGTAACATAATGTTTTTTTTTTTTTTTTTTTTTTTTTTTTTCTATCGTAATTACTATATATCACTGCGCGCATGATATCTCGTGTTCGTTTTAATTTATTAACTTTAAATAGATTTTAATTTAAAGGTAACACTTCGCTTAACATAATGAACTAAAATATTCTAATTATCTTCATTTATAATTTTTATAATTAATAATAAAATTAAAAAAAGAAAATCTGTAAAATTTTTCGCATATTTTTTTAAATACAATTTTTATTATTTAAGATAATTCTAAGATAGTTCATTTTATGCACAAATATGATATTAATGCGCGCAGTGATATATAGTAATTACCAAAACAAAGAAACAGCTGGTTTTTTAATTAAGTTTTCCTAATTAATTTAAATATTTTTCATTAAACCGTTTTGATTATTGTAACAAGTAATGCTATACTTAACAATCCAAAAAATTTAATTGAATTTTCTTTATGAGTTAATTTGTGAAAAAGTATAGAAATTGAATCAGTTTTCTAGCCTTTTTGACCGGTTGAAGGGGAACTGTCCCTTTAACAAATGTGATTAAAGATAAGTTTATTCAATGAGTTGCAAAATTCCAATACTCTACATAGAAATGATATCATACTTTGAATGATTTGGTGTAATAAAATGTTTCAAATTGCAGAAAGAAGAAAATTTCTTTTTATTTCTTATCTTACAAAACTGTACTTTACGAAATGAATCTATGACAGACAAAGACCGGATCATGAATAAAATGAATAGCCTTTCAGAAATACCAATGCCACCCTCCTTATTAAAAGACTAAGAAAAGTTCTCTAAGAAAAGTTCTCGAATTATAATTTATGAAAAATTTATAAAATACCACATGAAATTATTAAATATAAAATGTTTGTCAAATTAATTTTTTAATGTATTTTTTTTTCTTTTTCCTAGCAAAATTCTTGTTCGACATTTTATTTGGCTATCATTGTAATACAATCATGAATTTTAAGGGGGTCAATCCATTTCAAGTGGTCCAGCATTGGTTGTTCGACCATTTTTAAAAAATCTGGAATTTTTTGTACAACAACCCTAACATTATGGAAGTTCAAAATGACTATTATTTTAATTTTATTAATTTTTGTTTGTGCATGGCGGCCATCTTTGTTTCATCGTCTGCAGCAATTTTCTCGCAGGAAGGGTTTACGGAATTGTAAATAATTTATCGTTTATTTCTCCAATTCAAGTGCGGTTGACAGCAATTTGTACAGAATACATTGGGCTAAAAATTTGGTAGTAGAGTAGTTTCCGAAACTAAATGCTTATTGGTGAAATTTAGGCACAAAGTTTCAGTTTTTTCCCAAAATTTGTCCGTTTACAAGAGGAAATATTTCTAGCAAGGAAAACTGTCAACATGACATACTTTTTTTTTACAAATAGGCTGAAAGTACTTGTACTCACACGCCAAGTTCCAGATCTGGGACATTCTTTCTTTTCGCTAAAAAAATTCCCAAATTTTTCAAAAATGTCAAAAATCGCACTTTTGAGGCTTTGATATCTCTGGTGGGGCACGAGATAAAAATCTGAAATTCGGGTTGCTGAGAGTATTGTATGGTAGTGTTATGCACAAAAAAATTTCAGGATGGAGATTTGACTACAAACTGAGATATGGCAAGGGCAACATGCCAAAACAATACTGCCAAACTATTGTTTTGTTGTAGTCACAGCTAAGTATTTATCTCAGAGTGTCATTTAAATTAATTTTTTTATTATCTTTAAATATTAGTAACAGAAAATAAAGCCTTTTGCAAAGCTTAGAAATTAATTTAAAAAATAAAAATGCCTAACACTTTGTATGGTTTCAGTAATTTTTCTTGTAATTTTAGCAACTAAAAGAAATCTCGACCCTTTTACATAAAGAAAAAAAAAATTGTTTTTATACAAGACCTAAGACAAAAACAGAATGGGGAAAGAGAAAAGCTGTTAATTTTGTCATATTTGTTGAGATATGATCAAATGTGTCAAAACACATTCTTACTTGTTGGTTTAAAAACCATAATTTTGATATTTTTCAAAATTTTATATGAAAGAACCAAGTCTTGTCATCTCTTAATAACTTGATTGAAGTTCCTGGCCATGCTGGCTCATAGAAATAAACTTTGAAATCACTATGCGCGAATCTCACTTCATTAATAATTCCTAGCTTACTTCTTATGCAAAAATGTCATTTTTCTACAGTATGAATTTTGAAATGGCTCTGAAAATTACTTGAGGCTGATGCATGGTAATATTGTATAATGTTTCATTTACAGGAACATACTTATGGTAGGACCATGTTTCAGGGACTGGCAAGCAGCATTAAAATTGTGGTTTTTAAACCAACAAGCAGGAATGTGTTTTGACACGTTTGATCATGTCTCAACAAGTAGGTCAACATTAACAGCTTTTCTCTTTCCCTATTCTGTTTTTGTCTCAGGTCTTGTATAAAAATATAATTTTTCTTTATGTAAAAGTGCCGAGGTTTCTTTTAGTTACTAAAACTACAACAAAAATTACTGAAACCATAAAAAATGTATTACTTAGGAATAATTTTTTTTTTAAATTAATTCCCAAGCTTTGCAAAAGGGTTTATTTTCTGTTACTATTATTTAAAGATAATAGAAAAAATAAATTTAAATGACACTCTAAGATAAATACTTAGCTGTGACTACAACAAAACAATAGTTTGGCAGTATTGTTTTGATATGTTGCCCTTGCCATATCTCAGCTTGTAGTCAAATCTCCATCCTGAAATTTCTTGTGCATAGCACTACCATACAATACTCTCAGCAACCCGAATTTTAGATTTTTATCTCGTGCCCCACCAGAGATATCAAAGCCTCAAAAGTGCGATTTTTGACATTTTTGAAAAAGTTGGGAATTTTTTTAGCGAAGAGAAAGAATTTCCCAGATCTGGAACTTGGCGTATGAGTACAAGTACTTTCAGCCTATTTGTAAAAGAAAGCATGTCATGTTGACAGTTTTCCTTGCTAGAAAAATTTCCTCTTGTAAACGGACAAATTTTGGGGAAAAACTGAAACTTTATGCCTAAATTTCACCAATAAGCATTTAGTTTCGGAAACTACGCTATTACCATATTTTTAGCCCAATGTATTCTGTACAAATTGCTGTAAACCGTACTTGAATTGGAGAAATTTACGATGAATTATTTACAATTCCGTAAACCCTTCCTGCGAGAAAATTGCTGCAGACGATGAAACAAAGATGGCCGCCATGCGCAAACAAAAATTAATAAAATTAAAATATTAGTCATTTTGAACTTCCATCATGTTAGGGTTGTTGTACAAAAAAATTCAGATTTTTTGAAAATGGTCGAGCAACGAATTAATGATTTTCTGGACCACTTGAAATGGATTGACCCAAGGGGTAAATTTCTTTTAAAGACAATAGTCAGAAAAAAACTTTTAAAGTATAAACTTACGCGGAAAAGTAGAGAATTTTTTTTTCCCTAAAACTATTTTTAAAGAGAAGAAAAGAAAAGTTCGTTGGAGTCTAATTAAAAATGAATGTATTATGTCTATTGTTTGACTTATGTGTTTTTCAGCTAAAATACAGGATTACTCATTGCTAATTAATAACATTGTTCTTGGCCAACAACAAATCTACATTTAAATCTATATCAAGCATCTACGAATTGTTCTATAAAATTTCTAAAATGTCTTACTATATCATACACTGTATAACGGCATTTTCTATTCGTAATTCTCCTTTTTCTGAAGCCAACTTTTTTGTCTACTAGACATGAGTTTGGGTTCTTTCTTTCGAATCCCTAGCCAGATGATATGATATCTGAGGCCGTGCCTTGCCCAATACCAAAAGTACGCAGTAGAAAATGTTTATAATATTTTAAAATAGTTTCAAGATTAATTTTCTCATCTAAAAATACCTTCTTACATAGAAATAAGTATTTATCCTAAATATTTCCTCATGTCACGTAACAAGTTTTCACTTTTTCCGCACTGTCACGTCCAAAAAATCTGTTCAAAACGCCAATTTTGATAGTATTTTCTGAAATATCTTTTGCTTTTACCGAAAAAATTAAAAACGCTGTTCGTTTACATAGTTTCTGAATAAAAGCACCTCCCACTTACATGTTTTTTGAATAAAAATGAATTCAGAATTGTGTCTGGATGTAGCTGCTTTGGATAAGAACAGCCTTAAATAAAATTGCGACACTTTTGTGCACATTGATTCTCAAATATTCCCCCATTATTAAAGAAATAATAATAGTTTAATTTTTCAGATGAAAAAATAAGGATCATTATGTTAACTTGATTGCACGTTAAAATAAGTACTTACAGCTTTCAAAATAAAATATATTCAAAGATTTTTTTTCAATGAAGAAATTAATTAACTGAATATTAGAACTTTATGCAAAAGAATAGTAAACTATTTGATTTTTTAAATCTAAATAAATTAAGCATCGAAAATTTAAACTCGTGCATTTGGTGAACACCTTTCTTCTTCATCAAATCTAAGAATCGACTGAAACAGGTTGTTACGACCGAAACCGAATTTCCTATTTTCGGCCGAAAATGAAAATGTTTTAAAAGTAATTAATACATACATAATACATACATAATAACTAATTAATTATATGTGTTTATTAAATATACATATTTATTAATTGAGTATACAAGTGGCCCAAGTTGGCTCTCCGTGCCTAGGACCAAAACTTGTTATTTTCATAATAAAATGTAATTAATTCAGCAACGACACAGAATGACTTTCTAATTATACGAACTTCATCTAATTAAAAAATGCTTTAGGTATACATACGTCGATTTATCTTTTATAAGGATTTTTGTATTTGATCATTTGTTACACGAAATCTTTCTCAAAAAGTATTCGAAACACTTCTGCTGTTTCAAGCTAAAAAAATTTATTACTATTAAGTCTGCAGCTTTCAATGAGCACGTGAAAAGCGTCTTCAAATCTGAGTACTATATGCAATGTTTGCTTTATAATTTGCGCTCACGTCTTGAGTCAGTCATGACTGATAACTATAAACAGTGAAGTTCATAATAATAATAAATAAAGAGTGTCTCATTGGAGCCGATACAGCTCAAATCAATGACTTAAGTTAAAAATTTCAGAAAGAAGAAACGAGATTATTGGAACAGAGACAGTTTCGATAGAATTTCGGTCCGGTCGAATTTTTGGCAGCATTTTCGCCAAAACTCTGATTTTGGACCGAAAACGAAACCGAATTTTCGGTCGATATTTAATCAAATCTATTTTGAGAGAAAATTCGATATTTTATTTAATTTATTTATTATTATTAATCATAGATGTAAAACTCCCGGGCGCCAGTTTGTCCAGACGACGACATGTTCGACACTGACACAGAGATACATCATCCAAAATAAAAAAATAATAATTTCGTATTTACAACGTTATTATAATTATTATTGGTATTATTATTATTTGCAAAGGGGAAAAAAACCGAACTTCTTTTAATCAACTGGATTGATATCTACAGAAATGTAAGGAAAACTAAAGTTATGTTTAGTATTTTCGTTTGAAAATGAAGTTATCGCGAGAACTAACGTCAGCTAATGAGGTTAAAATTACCAAACAACTGCGCTTAACCAATTTCATGATATTAGGTCCATACAATGGTCCTTTTCGCTATAATTGCTTTCATTCTTTGAGAAAATATGAATGTTTTGAAAAAAAAAACCCAGCATATCTTCATGTTTTTTATTCTTGCCATTCTGTTATCTTAATTTCAGAAATAACTGAAATCATATTCTGCATAAATTTAGTACATGTATTAGGATTGGTTTTTGAAATTTGTTAGAGAATATAGCAGAAATGATTTATAAAAAGTCGGAGAGAAATTGCAACAGATAATTTCAAGGCATTTGTTAAAATTCACGTTACAATAGAACAGTTATTTTTCACTTCGAAATTTAACTATTGTTTAAAAAAGAAGATAAATTGATCAAAGGAAATATTATCAGAATACTCACATCCAGTTTAAAAATTACCATTTCTATAGGACAGAAACAGTCATTGTTTCATTGTATAGCTATTCTTTTCAAAGATATTCTGTATATTGAAAGAATCTTTTTTTACATTTTATAGCTTAACTCTCTGCTCTAAATTAGAGCACGAACACATATAAAAGCAGTTAGACTTCTAAAATTCAAACTATTTTCTGACAGAATATTCGCGAATATCATTCGAAATATTTTAATCTTAAATGTACAAAATAAAATGATATTATTATTCAGAGACTAAGAAATCGAACAGCATTTTTCACTTTTGAATTATAGGACCTTTCAAAAAATGCATTTTAAGCCAATTTTTGACACACAACAGCTAAAAACTGGTCGTCATGAGACAGCAATATATTACATTTGGAGATGTAAGACCCCCCCCCTTTTTTTTTTTGAAAAATTCAAAATTCTGTTGGATTTTAAATCACTTCAGAGGTTATGCCAGCAAATTTCGTGATCATTTTGTAAATTATCATATAATAATTTTAATAAATTATGTTGACGAGTTCGCCACACACACTACAAAAATTACTTTATTAATAAACTTTTTCTTTATAGTTTCACATTAAAATTATCCCTCATAGTTTTATATAAGCAGGTTAATGTTTAATAATAGGTTAAAAATTATCATTTTAGCCAGGGTTGCTAAGTTTTTGCCATAGGCGGAAAAAACCGGGATAAAACCGTCCCGGCAAAAATAGGTTTTTGCCGAAGTGTTGGCAAAAATAGGTCTATTTAATTATTTTCGCAGAAAAAGAGAAAAAAATATTTCACGAAAGAAAAAAGAAACTAAAGCTAATGTCAGACGAACGTCTTTTTCACGCTTTTTTTCGCTTTTACAGCCTCCCTACACCTTCGCTAGCATGTGTAGGGAGGCTGTAAAAGCGAAAAAATCGTGCAAAAAGACTTTCGTCTGATATTAGCCTTAATACTTAGTTAAAAAATCAATATTCTAAATTTATTTTTTAACTCTTAAGTTAAGAAATAAAGAATTTTTTTTAAAATCTGTTATCTATGAAATCAGTTTGGTCCTGCCTGGTTTTGTACAATACCAGTGCTTGCACAAAACCTGTGTACCTGCACGCTTACTTTTAAATTGACCAACTACAAAACAGGGTGCAATACTCTGGTATTTTGTTATCTGTCTTGTGAACATTTGACAATGGACTGCTGGATTTGAGAATTTCAAAAGAGTATTTGGGAGGGGAGGGGGATATAGTACAAAAAGATAAAATGGTTACAGGCTACTTACTGAAAGTAAAGAATGTAACTTTTTGTGCCTTTCTTGGAGCGTAGGAGGGAGGGGGGAAAAATTCTAGTTTCCTAACAAGACATAACAGTTTTTTCAATAATTTCCAATTTAAGTACCTTTTTATCTGTAACAGACTAGTTTCATCAGACAAATAATTAAAATTTACTTATTTTAAGACTTATTACATAAAACAAAAGTAGCAAAGCTATATAAAACCTTTTGATAATTAAAAAAATATTAATGGCTGACAAAATACTTTACTTAAGAAAGAAAAATTAGATATCTGATTTTTAATTTGATTCTTAAATTCCTAAGTATTAGACTGAATCCCACCTATTTTATAAAGATTTAAAATATTTAATTATATTTAATAATTACTAAATTAAATAAAGATATTAAATGATATGTTATTAAATTTGATTGTTTATACCATTATTATACTTATTACCTTACAGATTTTATTACACATTAAAGAAAAATAAGAATTTGCCAGTTTTGCCAGTTTTTTCCATTTTTGCCCTGATTTTTTCCAGTTTTTGCCACTTGTCTTGAAAAAAATACCTTTTGGCAAAAATGCCAACTCTGATTTTAGCATGTTTAATTGATTTAAATATTATTTAAAAATACCTGCTTCAACTAAGTATGATAGTAAATTTACACAAAACAAATATAAAAACATCAAAGCCATATCATCTAGTACACAAATTTTTAATTCAAACAATATAAAATCATTATCTCGAAGATTAATTTGATAAAAAAAATGCTAAAAATGCAATTACTAAAACTGGGTTTAAAATTGCCATAAGTGTATTAAAAATCATATCAGAAAAAGCAATTAAAACTTCTAACTAAAAATACATATGGAAGATTTAATTAAATAACGCTTGTAGAGTGTTTCAGACAATATGAAGAATTTTTAAACTTATTTGCAGGATCGATTAAATATCGATTAAAACTACCCACATCAATTTCATTACCAATTTATTCATATATTTGTGATTTCAATTTCATTATATATATATATATGCAGTAGTTTTGACTCTTAGTATGTCATTCAGGTATTGTGTTCTAATAATTTTTAACATCCTGTATGAAGTGTATATTTATTTGGATTTCTTAGCTTTTTATTATCTATTTTCTGTAATGTTTGCGTTATAAGGAGCTAAATTTTGTCATTTTAGGCTTAATGCCGACAAAATTGGATGAAATAACGCATCTTCTATGAATGTACTCACAAGCTCCTCTGACGATTCTGTGAGTCCTTCATAGTTTCTTATTTTACATACTGGTTTCCTATGTTCATTTCTAAATCATCTTTAGAACTTTATCAATTTCTTCATATATTTGTGATTTCAAATTTATTATATATATATATATATATAGCCATTAATTAAACATAACCTACCACCATCAAAAACCGTAATAATGTGAATTAAAGCTGTAAGTATATTTAATATATATATATATATAAGGACAATATCATATTAATTATCTTTTTGATATACTGGCAGCCATGTGCGCGTGGATTTTTGTAAAATACTGAAATATTAATCGGTATGGTGTTTATTATTTATATTTTATATCCTATAAATATTTAAATACGTTTTATTGATTCTTCCATTTCATAATATTTGTTTCTATTCTGCTTTCATTTTTAATCAATTCACTTGATTTTTTGGTTGTTTGGGCACAGGGGAAAATAACTTTTAGCTTTAGCTTATTTTTCCCACAGAAAACAACCATTTTGCTTATATCATTGAATTCTGTGCCCTTGATAACGTAGTTCAATGTATAAGCTTTTCAATTTTTGTCGGTTTCCACTTTTTTCTTTTTCTTTCATAATAATTCTTATATTAATTTTTAATACTTACAGCTTTAATTCATAATAATTGACGGTGGATGGTTATGTTTAATTAATGGTTATATATATATATATATATATATATATATATATATATGTATTGTATGTATGTATATGTATATATATATATATATATATATATATGTATAACCATTAATTAAACATAACCTACCACCGTCAATTATTATGAATTAAAGCTGTAACTATAACAAAAAAAAAAAAAAAAAAATTATTATAAGAATTATTATGGAAGAAAAAGAAAAAAGTGGACACCGACAAAAAATGGAAAAGCTTATACATTGAATTACGTTGTCAAGGGCACAGAATTCAATGATATAAGCAAAATGGTTGTTTTCTGTGGGAAAAATAAGCTAAAGCTAAAAATTATTTTCCCCTGTGCCCAAACAACCATTAAAATCAAGTGAATTGATTAAAAATGAAAAAAGAATAAAAACAAATAATATGAAATGGAAGAATCAATAAAACCTATTTAAATATTTATAGGATATAAAATATAAATAATAAACACCATACCGATTAATATTTCAGTATTTTACAAATATCAACGCACATGGCTACCAGAATATCATAAAGATTAAGGTGAATAAAACAGTTAAGAAATCACAGTAATTGATACCAAAGGATGCAGTTAATACATTTTGAAATACCTTGTTAAATACATTTAATATAATATAAAATAAATAGATAGTAACTACATTATTTAAAATGCACTATTAAATTAATTAATAACTGTTTAACATAATCGTCAAAATTTAGCTAAATATACCCCCTGGTATAGTAGATTATAACTGAAATAGAGCTAGAAAAATTAAAATTTAGAGCTATCTTCAAAAGACAAAGTTTTGGTGCTGCCATCTAGTATTACTTTTATTATTCAACATTCACAAGATAAATATTTGTAAGCATTTGAATGTAAATAATTTTTTAACAGCAAAACCAAACAAATCCTTATATATAGATTATTATAAACCTAATATAAACCACACAATGTATTTAAAAAACTATTGTTAATAAAATTTAAAAGCATACAAAATATTCTATTAGCTAACTTATTTAAACTAAACTAAGATTTAAAATAATTCTAGAACATTGATAATATATAGCATATAGCTATATGCTATAAAACAAAATAAATTCAGTAATAATTAATATAAATAATTATTAAAAATAATATAAAAATTATTTTTTAAATCAATTATAAATAAGATAATTATAAAATGAACAGGAAATAAAAAACATATGGAAGTATATAGAAGGTTAAATGATACTTAAAGTCCCATTACTTAAAAAGCACAAATATAGAGTGTGGAATATTTTCATACATCCATAAAAATCCAAAAAGTATGAATGTGGGACATTCAAAAACATTAAACCGATAATAAATTGAAAATAGATAAATATTAAAAAGAATAGAGGAATAATAATAAAAATAATTACCCAATTTTAATACATACAGTATAACTATATTTATATTAAACATACTTATACGTATATTAATCACTATTAAAATGACATACTATTAGTAATTAATATGATATTGTCCCTAGTAAATTAAAATTTAATAACAAATGATTGCAAATAAGATTAAACAATAATTAAGCTAATTATTAATGAAATTCACCAATTACATATAAAATATCAAATCAACATCCTTATAAAATACGTATCAAAAATATAGTAATAATACAAAAGCCCCCAATTTTTTTTTTTTTTTTTTTTTTTTTTTATAAATTAACCATTGCGTATTATCCAGACAACACCACCCTCCTCCGTACTCTAACATCTACCCACCCATCCAACCTATAATAATTTTTTTATGTTATTTTACAATTTTTATTTTTTATAGAGATTTTTTTATTTTACAATTTTTTTGTAATTTTGTTTACGCATGTGTTAATTTGTTTTAAAAGATCATGTAAGAAAAATACTAATTGTATATTAATGAATATATGATTTTTTTTGGAAAACCATGATTTAATGCATCATAAATTAGTTTTTTAATATTATTGTTAATTAGAGGAGAAGAACATAAACATTTTATTCTATATAAATGATTAAGTATTATATTTCAAAATACAGAATGATGTAGAGAAGATTTAAAATTTGTAAATGTATTAACTTTGAATTTAAATTCTTTACGTTTGTCATATAAATCTGTGATTGTTTTGTTGTCTTTTATTGTAATTTTAAGATCTAAGAAGTTAATTGTATTGTTAGATAAAAGGTTTTCCGTTAATTCCAAATTAGTGGGATAATCAACTGGAAATCGAGTAATTGCAGATTGATCAGTATCAATTAAAATTATGTCATCAATATAACGATATAAATGCAGATTATTATTAGTAAAATTACGTTCATAATGATATAAGTATAAGTCTGAGAGTGAACTGGAAGTACAACCGCCTTGTGGTATACCAACATGCTGTAAATATAAAGTGTTATCTTGCAATATATAATTATTACATATAATGAAGTTAGTTAAAGATTTAAAATATGCAATATCTATATTAGATGGTAATTCCAGTTTTTTATAATACTTTTTAAATAATGCATTTATAATTTTATGTAAATCTAATAGGTCTATATTATTAAAAAGATCTTTGAAGTCAAATGTCGTTATATTATAAACACAATGAAGATTTTTTAAAATATTGACAAGTTGATAGCTATTTTTTATACAATGTGTATTATCATCGTTTGTAGTAAGTACATATAATTGATTAAGAATTTTTAAGAGAAGTTTATTGGCTTTATTATTATATGTATTGCAACCAATAGTTACAGTCCTAAATTTAATTGGAGTTTTATGAAATTTGGGAATAAGAACTAAATATGGATAATTAAAGTTAGTAGATAAAATATTTAATAGTTTATAATAACTTCGAATTTTACGATTATTTACAATTACGTTTTCATTAGTTTTTTGAAATGACTTATTAGAAGAAATACAATTTGTAAGAAGTTGGTGATAATATGATTTACATATAATAGCATAATTGTTAGGATATTTGTCTACATATGTAATAACGTAGTTTTTTTGTAATTTAGTAATTTGTTGGAAAAAATGCTTTGTATTAATAGAAACCAAATCAGCAATATTATTTTTTAAAGCCATAGTTAATTTTTCAATTACTAATATTTTCCATTGATTAAAATATTCAATAGGCTTATTATAAGAGATAGAAATTTTATAAATAAAAATATCAATATCATATGTAAACTGTTTGATAATAGATTTAACATTAAATTTAGATGGAAGTCTATATTTAGTACCATAACCCATTAGTTGTTTCAATTTAAAATCATTAACAATATCAAGATTTCGAGTGATTATATGTCCATGATCATTGTTTATGTATTTTTTTAGAGTGGGGTCATTGCAGTTACACGGAAAATTACTTGCAGCAGATGTATTTTTTGAAAATGTATTGTAGTTAAAAATCTTTCTACCAATTGTATTCGGATATTTAAAGGTTTTTGATATATGAAGATTATTGATAGGAAAGAAACAATTTTTATCATTAATTATAGAATTGATATTAATTTTATTAAATATGTGATTTCAAAAAGTAATTATCATTTGAATATTCATTTTCTGAATTTTATGTTTTTTTTTTGTTTTTTGTAAATTAATATTTAAAAGATTAACCCTAGTCATAATTAGGTCAAAATAAATATCAGAGAAATGTTTAGAGAAAGATTTACTTAGAAATACATTTAAATGTTGTACAATCTGTTTCTTTTTAATAGCAAAGATGTTTTTTCGAATTAACAACCAGTTATAATTCTCTAAATAATTTCTTTGAAGATCATTAATTATTATATATGTATTATAATATATGTATATTATTATAATATATGTAGATTATTATATATGTATATATATATATATATATATATATAGATAGATAGATAGATAGATAGATAGATAGATAGATAGATAGATTACTTTATTTCAAAAACTAATTCCAAAATTTATTCGACCTATTTTTTAATTACATATTCATTAAATATTCAGAAACTATAAATACATATTACTATTTTTAACTTATAAAATATTCACACAAAAAAAAAAAGAATTAATATCGATACCTACACGCTTAAAAAATAAATTAGTTCATGTAACTGTCATTCATATCCATCCCTATGAAAAATATCATTTCAGGAAAATTTATTACATACTAAATTATTATTATTTATCAAACTATACATTAAAAAATAAAAGATATTAATTTAAATACTAATTTAATATTAATTAATTATCCAGAAATTATAAATCAGAGGCCGATCCAGGCAAAATCTGGGGCCTATTTAGGGCCCTTTCACAAAAATTTATTTAATAAAATGGGCCCCTTCACAAAAATGAACTTAATAAAATGGGTCCCTTCACAAAATTCCTTTTAATAAAACAGGCCCCATCATAAAATTCCTTTTAATAAAATAGGCACCTTCATATAATTCATTTTCATAAAATCTGTTTTAAAATGTGTAATTTGCCAATAAAATTAGGTCACGAAAAACAAAAACTTTAGCCAGAGGATTTAAAGTAGTTTTGGTTAATAAAATATTTGGTTCGAATTTGAGTAAATGAATTTCAACTTTCGTTAACAAATGTTATTTTTCACAAAAAATAACTTTTACTTTTCACAAAATGGACCTCAAGAATAAAAACCTGCATGGGCCCCTGTAAATACATTTTTCTATTTTTAAATTAAAAACTATTAACAATCAAAATAATTAATATCGATAATTACACGTTTAAAAAAATTAATTTCGTATCCTCCCCTAAGAAAATGATAAAATTTCTAGAAAATTTATTAATCACTAAGTTATTATCTATTAAAATCATTTTCAATCAAAATAACCTTAAAAAACATTTTTGTTGCGACGAATTGACGCCGCGACGAATTGACCCCGCAACGAATTGTCGACGCGATGAACTGTGCGCGATGAGTTGCTCCGCGATGAATTGTGCGCCACTAATTGACGCGACACCGAAATGATGTAATATTTTATAAGCAGATAAAGCAATGTTTTTATAACTAGAATTTTTGCATTTATGCTATAAGTTATCTGGTTCTAAAAACAATGTTTTATCTGCTTATATCGTGCTGTGCTTATGTATAATCTTAATTGTGACTTAAATAATGTTGTTGGAGAAATTTTTCGATTTTTTTTCCATTCAAATATTTCGCGTGTTCCTATTTCATACATCTCCTAAATCACATCGTGTGTAATGTTAATTTCGACAGATAAATTCGAAAACAAAGGACTATATTTGTCCGAAAATTTCTTTGAAATAGATGAAAATAAACATTTGAAGATAAAGTAGTACTATGATTCTTGTATAGATGGCAGCACTAAAAAAGATTTCTAGAGTAGATAAAAAAGTATGAAATATTATTTCTAGATAGCAGCACTAAAAGTAATATTCTCAGAAAAATTGATATATTTTGTGATCAAATAACACTTTTGTATACTTTTTTTTCCCTTTTAGAGTACAGAAGCGAATAATTATTAATTTATCTTCTGGATTTACAAATTCATATGTACATATATAAATAAAATAAAGTAATTTTTTATGAGTAGTACCAGGGCCGAAACTAGCCTTTTTTGCACCCGGGGCAAACATGGATTTTGGCGCCCCCTCCCCTCTTTCACAAAGTATATTTACAAAGAGAATTTTACTAATTTTATAATAGACGACTTAGTGGCGGATCCAAGAGGGAGGTCCCTCTGAACATCAACAAAAATATTCTAAAGATCATTTTTAAAATGACATATTCAGTAGAGTCCCGATTATCAGAGTCCCGCCTAACCGAGTTTCCGCTTTCACCGAGTTATTTTCTTCTGATGGACTGGTGGCTTCCATTATTATGAAACAGCCATTATAAATGAAGTGTTTGGTGAAGATGAAAGAGCAGTCGTAAAAAGTTAGAACTAATTTCTGAGAATTTTTTTTTTTTTTTTTTTTTTTTTTTTTAAATTATGGCCATTTTTTTTCCCCATTCGGATCAGAAAATCAGAGTTCTAACTTTTTACGACTGCTCTTTCATCTTCACCTAACGCTTCATTTATAATGGCTGTTTCATAATAATGGAAGCCATGAGTCCATCAGAAGAAAATTATCCTTTCCAAAGGTATAATCTTCATTTGGCGCCCCTTTGTTCTGGCACCCGGGGCACATGCCCCCTCTGCCCCCCCCCTTAGTTTCGGCCCTGAGTAGTACTAACAAACAATCATAAATGTAATTAATATGTGAGTGAAAATAATTGTACGAAATCTCATAACATTATCACCCATAGAAATTTAGATATATCAATCTGAATAGGACAAATATTTATTTAAAATAATTGTAGAGCATCTGTAAGCTCCACCCCCCGTCCCCCCTTCATCAACAACAAAAAGTAAAAACGCGATATTTTCAAGATTTCTGTGAGATTAATTTCTGTCGCAGACGTGAATCCATTCTTTGTTGGTGCATTCATGAGATTGGCAAGTGATCTTATTCAGAAACTATGAAGTAGAATAGTTTTTAACATTTCACGATAAAGGTAGAGTATCTTTCCAAAAGAGCTGTCAATGGTGACATTTCGAACGGAATTTCCGGGCGCGAGAACCCAATTAACCCATTCGCTGCCAACCACGAGTATACTTGTGGCTTTAATTTATTAATTACTTTGTCACCACTATTTTAGAATTTAAAAAAATGCCTTATTTATTGGCAGAAATTTCGCTATATTAGTAAAGAGAAATTTACCTTTCTGAATTTGTGGTCGCAAACGAATTTCAACAAGAAATTTGAAAATTCTTACTTTATAGTTTTGGCAGTGAACGTGTTAAGGACGACATGAGACGACATCAATAACTCATGATATACGTCATTTATCGAGAAATGAAAAAAAAAGAGGATTCCAAATCACTTTATTAGTAGACTCCATTAATAGAATTGGTATAATTCTACCAGCAGAATGGATTTAATGCAAAAATCTTCACTGGTAAAGAGTCCCACGGCGCCATTGTCTAAAGAATTAAGAGAATGGGCAATCTCAATCAATACCACCATTCAATTTGTCAGTTCTTTCCGTAACGAAAATTTATTTGGTTGGATTCAGTTTGTTAATAAAATAGAATATTCGAATAATAATAAACAAAATTTTTTAGTTAATGCCTGTATTATATTATACGCAGCCGCAGCGGTGGGATTTAAATAATTTAACAATCTGTTCGCTTCCCGAAAGAATTTTTGAAACATAAACATGAAATATAAACATGAAAGAAAAATGAAGCATCACACACAGACTGTGAAACGCTTTCCAATACTATAAAAAAAAAAAAAAAAAAAAAAAAAAAAAAACTTTGATCGTTTGGTACAGTGTAAAAAAAATTATCAAATATGTTAGCCTATAAAAGGAGGAATTTATTTAATAAATATTCGACAGTCGTGAAACTCTGATCAAGATTTCTATCAGAAACTGCATGAAAATAATATAATATAGTAAGAATAACACAGAAATAGCAGAAATTTAAGTTTAAGAATTAACTCATGTCAATTTCCTGGCGCAATCGCTCTTGCACTCTTATGCACAAACTGCATGAATACAAAATTTATTTCAATTCTATATATTAAATTCAGTAATAATAGAATTCCATCTTAATTAGGACATCATCACCATGGCAATCTAGAATCATTATCTATCATGAGATATACATCAACAAATGAATTACGTATGATAGAATTTAATAGAACAATCACCATGGAAATTTAGAATCATTACCTATCATACGATATCATTGAATTAATTACGTATGATCCGATTTTATAGAATGCAGAAAACTTTTATTAATATCTTTTTAAGTTTTGACTCTATTTTCAAAAAATTTGAAAAGACTCGACAAAATTCTGCAAAGACTCTATAAGTTAAATTTAAAACCATTCGGTTGGGTAGTTTTTGCGCTGTTATATTTATAAAGCTAATTATAGTATGAACGCCCCTCATTTGCCACGTTTGATGTACAATTTCCGACTTGTTCCCTCCTTATCTTAAATTCCTTGCTATTTTGCCCTAGCTATCATACCGTTTACAAAAACAAAAAACAAAAATAAACTATAAAATCACCTTTTTTTACTGTATAGTAATTTTTCGCGGTCGGATTGGATTCGGGAAAATCGAGTTACTCGATCCGATGTAGAATTCTAGCTTGAGAACACCCGGTTAAACTAGAGAACAACTAAAGCAGAAAAAAGAAAGAACTAAGTTGAATTTCCAATAATTTTGAAGTTATAAAGTTTAAGATGGTTTTTAAGTTCAATAAAATATTATTTTTGAATTTTCGATGACATGCGGATTATATTACATTATTATTGGACTATTTGAAGATTTAGTCACTATAATGTTTGAATATTTACTGCAATACGCCAAATATTAAAATATGTAATTCTTTTAAATTTGTGAATATCTATTTATTTCTCTCTATATATATAACATACATTAGATTTAGAAAAATAAACAGAAAAAAAAGTGAATATAACGGTGAACATCAAATTCTCTCAGACAAGTTCAAAGAAAATTTATAGAACTTTTACAGGTCACAGGCAAAAACAATGACTTTTTCAGACATTGAAAAGACAAATGTAGGTATACAGGTTCCCGCAAAAGATTAAACACACTTTATTTTTTTGCCTGTTGGGGATACTTAGGCAAGGTAAGTTAGAGAAAAAATTCAAAATAAGGTAGGAATGAAGTTTATGTTTATTCAATAGACCTGTCATTATTTTCAGAAGTTTACACATTAAAAATTTTTATACGGTCTCTAGAACCTATAAGTAGTATTCTGCAGCATTTTCTCCTTGCTCTTGCAATTAAAACAGCAAAAAAATTCATATTTCTACGATCAAAATTCATCTTACGATACTCTAAACGATTGTATTTTTCATAGGATAACTGAGATCGATTTTTAAATGAATATTTTTTTACTGTTTCGATTTTGGTTGCAGTTTTTTCTTAAGAGGATATTTTCATTTTCGGAACCAGTTCAGAAATAGAAAGAGACTTCATAAAAAAAACCTATCCATATCATAAAGGACAAACGTGTCTGTGCGGTACGCTGATGTCATTTTGGCGATGATAACAACAGATGATTAAATTTAACTTTTAGTACAATTTTTAAAGTTCTAAATAACGCATATTTTCAATTTTTACACTGCCGATTAGGGGGGGAAATGTACTTTCCAATGCATTTTGTTTGAAAACTGTATCACAATTTGTTTCATAAATGCATCACAATTTCCACAATTTTTGTTGTTTTTAAATAATGTTTAAGCATGATTTTTTAAAATATCTATCTCCATGGCTGTTTTCAAATCCAAAAGAGCAACTTTATAATATAAGTTTTAAGTTATTTTTGGTCGGAAATGCAAGAAACTAGCAGGTGTTGTTGTTCAGAAACTATGTTATCGAATTGTTTTTTCCGGTTTTTTAGCAAACGCAATAGATCTTTCAGAATATAGCATCAAAGTGGGAGTTTAGAGCCGACTTTCCGCGCGAAAGAAGAATAACCACCCAAGAAAGGGTGAAAGACGTCTTTGTCACGTGATCAAAATGGCTTATAACTCAGTAGGTAATTTATTGATCAAAAAAAGGAAAACACAGTTCGATTCCAAATCGCTTCCACAATCAGGCCTTCCAATTTTATAGATTTCCGCTAAAAAATGAATTTGTAAATGTGTCAAAACGTTTTGCGCTAGTTGAGCAGAGCAGTTGAGAACAGCTTTAAATTAATAAAAATAGCCCAGACTTTTGCTTCCAGCTTACATTCCCTAACGCAGTTAAAACATTCATGAATCAATAAATAAAATATTAATTGAAGACATGAAATAAAACTACGCGCTCAACTGCTTTGCTCAACAAGCGCAAAACGTTTTGACACATTTACAAATTCATTTTTTAACGAAAGATATAAATTTGGAAGGCCTGACTATGGATGCAATTTGGAATCGAACTGTGTCTTCCATTTTTTATAAATAAATAAATTACTACCTATTATGTTATAAGCGATTTTAATCACATGACAAAGACGTTTTTCACATTTCTTTTGAGTGTTTATTCTTCTTTCGCTCGGGAAATTTGTTCGAAACGCCCACTTTGACACTATTTTCTCAAAGATCTATGGCGTTTGCAAAAAACGAAGAAAAAACAGCTCGATGACATAGTTTCTGAACCACAACACTTGCTAATTTCATGCAATTCCGAACAAAAAGAAATTAAAATTTATGTCATAAAGTTGCCCTTTTGGATTTGAGAACAGCCTTAAACCTCTGAAATGAACAGAATGAAAAAGGTTGATTGTAAGTAATAATTAGCGATTTCATTAGGCTGTTAACACCTTAGCAAGATGATACGATAAACCTGATGCGATAGTATCGCTTTTCATAAATTCCATTTTTTTTTTAACACTGTATTGCCATTTTTCAAACAAATATGATTTTTGGCACTGTGAGTGGACATTAAAAAAATATATATACAGGGTGTATCTGAAAAAGTGTGCAAAACATTACGGGGTGATAGACGCAGCTATACGAGCATATTTCGCCATAGAATGTAGGGTCGGAACGCAAACGATGAGATGTTAACATGTAATAAATAAAGACACAATATTGCTTAATGGTACACAAAACACGAACTTTAATAAGCTAAAAGTTGATTTCTACGTTTCGAGCTGTTTCTACTGCCGTCTTCAGGAAAATATGATGGTAAAAAGCTCAAAGTTCAGAGACGAAAGCTTCCTGTGCAAGAAATAATAAGTCGAAACTTGACCAATGATTTGAATACAAAAAAATTGTGTTTCGTGATCTTCTTGAAGTCAATACTTCCTGATTCAGTTTTTAGTATTGAGTCTACAAAAGATTTTATTGATAAAGTTAAACTTTTTCCAATTAATACAAACACCATTATGGCAAGCTTAGACGTAGTATCTCTATATCCTTCCATCAATATGCATGAAGTCATACAATACATTAATATGATCATAGATAACAATTCAAATATATCTGAAGATATTAAAACCTCACTAAAATCTGGACTTAACCTCATAGTTTACAGTAAAATCTTCATTTTTAATAAGAATATTTATAGACAACTACATGGTGCGCCGATGGGATCACCAGTTTCCGGTTTATTTGCTGAGTTTGCTTTAAGGCCTCTAGAACATAAGATCTATGATACGTTTAATTTGAGACCCAAATGTTGGTTAAGATATGTCGATGATGTTTTCATCTTATGGAACTACAGTTTATCTGGTTTAACCGATTTTCTTCAAGATATTAATAAATTAAGTAACTGTATGAAATCCACCCTTGAAATCGAAGAAAATGCTTCACTTCCATTTTTAGATGTTCAAATTAATAGATGCAGCTCTGGATTAAACTTTTCAGTGTATAGAAAACCTATTAAAGAAAACACCGTTATCCCTTTTTCAGCAAACGTACCGTTTCAATATAAAATCTCTGCATTTCAGTCATTCATTAAAAGAGCTTTTATGATTTGCTCAGATGACCAATTAAATGAAGAAATCGAGTTTATACAGAAAATAGCATATGATCATGGTTTTCCAAAAAAATATATAGATAAGATAATTCAGATGTACAACGCTCCCCCTCCTTCAGGTCAACGACAGGATAATAATCAACTTATGGTCTACAGAAAATTTCACTACATTCCCACTATATTCGAAAATTTGAAAAAGATGATACAGAAGTATAATATAAAGTTGGTCGCTATTCCACTTCCTTACCTTATTGATATCGTCAGTAATAAAATCGATAGGATCCCAATGGATCAGAAATCTGGTATATATGAAATCCCTATCACTTTATCTAATAATGTTGAAAAAGTCTACATCGGCATGACTAAACGTAAGTTGTCAGTAAGGATTATGGAACATCGCAGAGACATTAAACAGCGTAAACAGAATACAGCTCTTTCTAGGTTCTACTTGGCTAATGAAGTCTGCCATATTAACTTTGATGAAGCAAAAATTATAGTTCCGTGCAATAACCCCTTTGAAAGTAAAATTAGAGAATCAGTTGAAATCATTACACGTGAAGATAAACCTTGTAACGATAATTTATCTTATAATATCCCAAAAATCTGGCATAATATCATAAAGTCATAGTTTCTACATCCAGTTATAATATTTAAGTTTAAACTTGTATTATGTTGCCAAAACTTGAATGAAAACTCAGCTGAACGTGGTTTTGTCCCTCTTGTCTAGTTAGCGGCACGCGTGGTTTCTTTAATCAACCGTTTTAATTCATTTGGTCAGTTCATTAATAATTATTTATTTTCACTAGTTGGCAACACTACACTTTTGTATTCAAATCAGTGGTCAAGTTTCGACTTATTATTTCTTGCACAGGAAGCTTTCGTCTCTGAACTTTGAGCTTTTTACCATCCTATTTTCCTGAAGACGGCTGTAGAAACAGCTCGAAACGTAGAAATCAACTTTTAGCTTATTAAAGTTGGTGTTTTGTGTACCATTAAGCAATATTGTGTCTTTATTTATTATATTTTATGGTGCAATTGTCCAATATGAGTTATTGTTAACATGTAGTTTTCCACTGTCCAGGGCGATGGATGGGTTGGGGTGATCCCATAGTTTGGCCACCAAAAACGCCGGGTCTGTCGTGTTTGGACTTTTTCCTGTGGGGCTATATGGAAAGCCTAATCTACGAGTGCCCCATTGAAGCCGATATGGATCTAGTCGCCAGGTTTGCGGTTGTTGCCGGCGATATTAGAGAAGTGCCTGGTGTCTTCGCAAACGTACTTCAGTCCCTATCCCGCAGGTGTGAAGCGCGCATTACAGCTGGCAGAAGATCTTTTAAGTAATTTCTTTGAGCATATACATTAATTACATTCCTGTTAATAAGATTTTTTCTGAAGTATCTCCTCTCATTCTTGTGTTAATTTTTTAACTGCGACAGTTGAAAATTACCTTTTAACTTCTCACCGCTTGCGTTCCGACCCTACATTCTACGACGAAATTTGCTCGTATACCTGCGTTCTATCACCCCGTAAAGTTTTGTCTCCTTTTTCAGATACACTCTGCATATTAAATGTAAAAAATCTATTAGAGTTATGAATTTTATAGAGGTGGTTTTCACCTTAAATTCTTTTACCCAGAAAGCCCGGGTTAAAACTGTGTCTTTTATTTTTTGATAAATAAATAAATTACCTATTGAGTTATAAGTGATTTTGATCACATGACAAAGACGTTTTTCACCATTCCTTGAGTGGTTCTTCCGCGCGGAAGATCGGTTCAAAATGCCCACTTTGATTCTATTTTCTAAAAGACCTATTGTCTGCAAAAAATGGAAAAAAACAGCTCGATGACGTAGTTTATGAACCACAACCCCGTCTAATTTCATGCATTTCCGAACAAAAATAAATTAAAACTTATGTCATAAAATATAAATTTAAGACATGAAATAAAATTACGCGCTCAAGTCTGTTCTCAACTGTTCTGCTCAACAAGCGCAAAAAGTTTTGACACATTTACAAATTCATTTTCCAAAATATTTAAAAAGTATTATTTAAATTTGATATAGATACATGAACCTTTGTTTACATTGATCATAATATCAAACGAAACAAAATAAATCTGCCTTATTTCCAGGTTTTATCTTTCCGCCAGTATGGTTGAAAATAATGAATAATTCGATTTTTATTTTTAAAAACATATTTTTCAATCAAATAAAATCTGCAGCGGAGACTTATTTTTGGTGTTTTGAATTGATAGTAATAACAAAAGCAATAATAAATAATTCAAAACTTCCATAACCAAATTGCAATCTTCTAGTAAAAACAGAATAATGAGTCCGTATAAGTTTTGGTAACAATGCCTTCACCGTTACTCAGAAGATCTTGGCTTTCCATAGTTGCCAACTTTTCCGATTTTTTGTACCACAAGAATTTAATAGAAATTTTTGCCTTATTTAATCGACAGATTGCGGCGATTTAAAAAGTAGAATTTACTACAAAATTTTTGTGGCAGAAAAAAGCGTAAGATGTTGCTAGCTATGTTTTTACTCTTTTAGGCAATGGCACAATTTTGAAACTTTAGCATCTATGTATTTGGAATGATGATAGATTAGATGGTCTTTGATTCTTAAATTCTTATGGCGTCTCAAGACTCTTGAAATCGGAAAAAATGAAAAAAAAAAAGAACATTTTCAATATTTCATATCTTAAAATGTATATGATTTTAAAGCAAAAGTTTTAGAGGGGATGAAAGATATAAGTATGTTCTTTCATTTCATGCATTTAAAAAATTTCCTGATGCAGTTTTAGCATTTATAGGGGCTCCAAACTGTCAGACGTTTGACAAGTAGGAAATGGGTATAACAGCTTACGCGCAGGATTACAAAATAAATTTTGCAATTAGAATGAAAATTTTGGTGCCTACTTATACTTCAGATTATAATAATTACCCTGAACCTAAATAAATTTGCATTTAAAGTATTTTCATATTTTTAATACAAAGTTGTATTTAGTTAATGCAAAATTCTGAAAATTTCAACAGCATAATCACCGAAAAGAATATTTTTTTGAACAATAAAAAGGAATTTTTAGGTTCAGTTTATAGAGACTAACATGAAATGTATGTTTTGAAAATTTCATTGAAAAATATTTAGAAGTTTTTGAGATATCGTTCACGTTATGCCCAAAAACATTATTTGGAGAAAAATGACTTAAAGTTTAGGAAAAGCTGCTTTAGCAATTCAGTGGATATAATTCTAAAAGCCATAACTTCTGTTGTAAGGAAAATTTAGAGGAAACAATTATATCAAAATGTTCAGAAAATATAGGAGTTTAACATCTAAAAAAATTAAAATTTCGAAAATTTTGAAGCTTTAAGAGTCCCTAGACCACTTAAATATTCTATTCATGTTTAATTTGGTTAGTTAGCTGAGGCATATTTAACAATTTCTTCATAAAGGAACACAAAATTTCGCATTTATGAAAATATCTTTCTGCCAAGAGGCCTCAAGCTATGTTGAAATTTTCATCACTGATCGAATTGCACTATTTTTTGTCCATCATTCATTAAACTTCCTTGTAACTCTGAGCATTTAATAGTTTTGGATTATATATAACAGCAGCTTCTAACAAATCAGAAAATGTCAACCCTTGATCTACAGCACCCAAAACTATTGGAAAAAAGAAAATAGTGATTTATCCTCATAGAATTAGAAGTTACATTGTTTACATCATCTTATTTTACATTACCCTTCACGTTTATTTTACTAACAATAGCTAACCTTTCATTCAAAGTTTCAAAAAGTTCTTCCATTTAATTTAATAATTTAAGAATCAAACAGATGGTACATATAACGAGACTGCCACTCACCTAGTGCACCAGCGGCAAAGGGGAGGGGGACTATGGTCATAGCAACATCGCACAAAGCACTGCAACCGATGAAATTATAAGACCACTTTGATTTTGAAATTATGAAATAAATAAAGGTAAGGTTCTAATTGTAGTTTAAACATATGAGATATCAAAATACAACATATTTATTAAAATTAGTTTGCAGTAATTTTGAATAATGCAATAAATAAGTATGTTAACAAGAATAAAAGCAATGATAGAAAAATACACTGTTAACAAATTATAAGACCACTTGTCTAAAAACAAAAATAATATGTAAATTAATACGATATTGGTCCTCCATTTTTCCTTATAACCTCAAACACTCTGTTTTTCATAGAAGTGACCAGGTGATTCAGTACAGATTCAGAAATGTCGTGCCATTTTTTTGACAATAGCTACTTCTAGCTCATTGGTAGATAAAAACCGTTTATTATTAGCATAAACTTTGCGACATAATACGCCCCAAACATTTTCCATACGGTTCAAGTCTGGACTTCTACTTGGCCATGACAAAACGTGATTTTTTTTTTCTTTTTTAAACCATTGCTGTGGGGATTTAGACACATGGCAAGGAGCACTGTCCGGCTGAAACATCCAGTTAGCATCACCTAAAAGAGGTGCAAACGGTATCAAATGATCATATAACATAGCCTGATATTACGCAGAGTTCATATGTCCTGAAATTCGGGTTAAATCGCATAATTCATCATGACTAAAAGCTCCCAAATCATTACTGATCCTCCTCCACTTTGTCGACTGAAGCATTGTTTCGGTTCCTTCCTCAAATCATGCCAATAGTGTTTATGACCATTTGGACCGTCAAGATTAAATTTTTTTTCATCTGAAAATATGACTTGTTTCCATTTCTTGCCCCATGACATGACATTTTTAGCCCATTTCAGTCTTTCTTCTTTATGATTTTTCATTAACCTCGGTATTTTAAACAGTTTCACATATTTCGCATTATTATTTGATTTCAGACTCTTCAAAATTGTTACGTGTGAGATTCTTTTGCTGAAACAATTCGAGAAATGAACATTGAGTTGATAATCGAAATATTTGTCGATCCTCCCGTGCTATCAAAATCCCTTTTCTTCCAGATCATTTAATTTTATTTGAATCTTTTTTTTTCTAATTATTTCATTGCGAATGGTAGTTTTAGAACGCTTCATTAACCGAGCTATTTCTCGTTCAGATTTAACAGTACCCTTATAAAACCAAACTTTTCTTACTTCGCTCGCAGACAACTCTTTACCCAGCGGCATCTGCAAATATACCATAAATAGCACTACCTAAACTTGCATATTTGCTTCTCGGGATACTTTCACGATGTACAAACGCGTACGTTTTATAATGATTCTGATGTGACGTATAACATGCTAATTTCCTCAGGTGGTCTTATAATTTCTTAATAGTCACCTTATTTACGTTTAAAAAAATTAGAAAATTTTAATAAAATGTAACTTAAATTTTAAAGTAACAATTATAACGGAAAGCGGTCTGCGATTAGTTTTAAATATACGCGCTAAAAATTTGCTTATTGTGCCTTCTTTTTCAGAAGTGCACTAATTCGTTAGAGGTCTTATAATTTCTTAACGCACTGTAGTGTGCACTATCAGTAATTGGGTTGCCATCCACTTCACATTGCAGAGGGTGGCGGTGAACTTGGCAGCGGGAAGTGCGATGTTACAATGTTGTATGCAATAATTCTCTGCTAGAGGGCTAGTGGACTGATATTTTTTTTATTTCTATCATCTGTTCTATCATATACACCAAATACAAAGACGCTGAAATTGGTTAAAAAAGGTGACATTGCCTGCCGGAAGAAAGCTTCCGGTCGCTAAAAAGAAACTTTCACACCTGTTTAATTCCTCGTAAATTCATTTTTTCGATCTTTGAATTAAAAAGCATTTTTTTTCGTAATTTTGTGGATGGTAAAGAAAAGAAACGAGAAAAGGAGAAAACTTTTGCAGTTATTCTTTATTTACTCTTTTAGAGCCAATAAAATAAGAGAGAGAGAGGTCTTTAGTCCTCTCTCACCACAGGTATCGAATTGGGTCATTTCACATTTCTATGATGGAGCCAATCGAATATCTTGGAAAGCTTATCGTTCCCAGTTATTGTAGGCTTTCCTTTTTCAGTATGGCAGTTTGGCCGTCGAAATGAAAAGAAAAAAAGAAGATAGAGAGAGAAAAATAATTTATCGATTATCGAAAAAAAATCAATATTGGGAGGTAAGCCGTTGAATAGATTTTTGGAATACATGTAATGTTTTGTTTATTTCTTATTTTTTGGGGGGAGCTTCAGATGAAATTCCTAGAAATCTTGTGATTGGAAAATAATTTGGTGCCGAATGGCGACAATTTGAGGCACAGCTACGTAAACCCAAGACAAAAAAGCGAAAAGAAAAGAGTTTTAAATTGTAAATTTTCAAATGCTTATTAGAGTCTTTAAAAATGCATTATGGATCAAATTATTTATACGGTATTTGGACTTTATGCATATAATTAAATTAAAAATATTGAAGAATGTAAAATTTAAGATTTTGTATATGTGAGTATTGTGCATCAATTTCATATTTCGAAAAAAACAACAACAAAAAAAAATAGCGAATCCACAATCATATTTTACAATCATATATATTTAAATATGTATAAAGATATTTATCCGGCGAAGCCATATGATGAAGCATTCTCATTGGTCAGAATAGAGATAAATTACGGTTACGGAACAATTTTCTATAAAATTGGTTGATTGACAGGATAGTTTTCTGCAGATTTTTAACAATGTAGAAATTTTGCGTGGATTTTAATAAGAATGTAAGCTGTTGAGGGTATTGGAGTTCAGAGTTAAGTTACATTTAGAGAGTATTTCATAATTTTTCATAAAAGAAAACCCCACTATGCCCTAGGCAACCATGTGAGAGAGGCTGCTCTGGAATTGCAGTGTGCTCTTGCACCGAACAAACTTGAAAATTCATAATAAAAATATTAATGCAATTAATCTTTTGCATATTGCTTATAGCAGTGAATATATATTTTTTTCAAAATTTAAATATTTTTAAAAACGGTGCACTTTTCTAATATATATATATATATATATATATATATATATATATATATAAATACTTTTAAAATGTTGTAAAAAGTCGAAAAATTTAAATACAAAAAAATCCTACGTAGCACCATACATAATTCGATTTTTAGCGTTTGCATCAAGATTTAAAGGAAATCGATCGATCGGTTCTAGACTAATTCAGGCGGCAACAGGTCAAACAAAGATGGGTTAAAAGTTTACTTTAATGGCAAGTATTTAATGCGCTAGTAAACGTACCGATGACTTTTCAATGCATCGTAATGTAATGCAATGGAATCAATGTGTGTAAGAGCAGAAATAAGCTTGAATCAATTGGCGCTAGGTCAGGTATGTATGAGCTTGTTCCCAACTGTATGACACGATGAGATCCCTGACACAGCACCAAGTGGCTACCAGTTATTACTTCACTAATAGTACGGAAAATCCTTTGATCGAGTTCACGGTTGAAATTCCAGAATTAGTTAAAACTCGTGCCGTATATTAAAACGAAATTGATCTGGCAAGTCATATCTGTTGGAAAACACCTAAAAACCCGATTTTCGTGATTACTCGTACACTGTTAAAAATCTGCAGCTGTATCTGCATCGTCACTCCATCGCTTTTATATAAAACGATTACTTTACTCTCTATATAGTATTTTCATTGGTCAAAGTAGAGATATCCTGAACAGGCGGTGGAGTGACTATGCAGCTATAGCTGCAGGTTTCTAACAGTGTAGGTTTATCATTGTGCTTTCTTGCACTCAAAGGTATGAAAACATGGAGGACTGGGAGCAGAAAAACACAATGGTAAAACTACGAGTCAACCGCTAAAATCGGGTTTTCAGGTGTTTTCCACCAGGATATGACTTGGCAGACCGATTACATTTTAATATGCGAATCGAGTTTTAACAAATTCTTGAATTTCAGCCGTGAACTCGACGAGGTGATTGTTTGTGCTGCATCCTCCCGGTCTATAACTGAAGAACCTTGGCGGGTAACGCTACTCAGCTCGACTCTACTCAGCACTACTCAGAAACTCTGAAACGGCGATGACGACTTGAAAAGCATTGGTTAGCATAGCAGGCTGCAGATTTATATGAGGGTGAGATACGACATGTTACTGGTTGTAAGATACGATAAGTGCCCTAATATAAGCAGAAATTATGTTAAAAAGTAGATTAAGGTCCAAGGCTTTCATGTGAAAATATAATTGTTTAAAACAATGACTTTTTTATATCAAAACGGTATTTTCTTAAAATTTTCGCCCCGTATATATGACATAGCTATAAACGCAAACGAAAAAAACCTTTTTGTATTTGAATTTCTTAGCCCTATCTTACGTTATGTGTAGTGTTTAGAATAGGGATGCACAAGCTATGGCCCGCGATGGGTTAACTTGTGGCCCGCGAACTTCGTCAATTTATAACTTGAAAAAATTGCAATTTATGCCCATAGATCGCAAGAAAAAATCGTGAATTTCATCAATTTGCGGTGGGAAAATTGAAAATTTCACCAGGGATAAGAATCGTGAATTTCGTTAATCGAGCGCAGAAAAATCCCGAATTTTGTCTATCGGATTCGGAAAAATCACGAATTTCGTTGATCGGGTGCAGAAAAATAGTGAATTTAGTCAATCTGGCGCTAAAAAATCACAAATTTTGTTGATCGGGCGCGAAAAATTGCAAATTTTGTCTGTCGGCTGTAAAAAAATCGTGAGATTCGTCAGTCACGAGAAATAAATCGCGAATTTCGTCAATTTACAGCGGAAAAAATTGCAAATTTTGTCAGTCCATTAAGATTCGCGAATTTCGCCGAACGGGTGCGGAAAAATCGCGTATTTTGCAGATTAGGAGTGGAAAAATATCAAATTTTGTAGATCGCCTGCGAAAAAATCGCGTATTTCGTCTGTTTATCGCGAGAAAAATACGCGAATTTCGTAAATTTGCCGAGGGAAAAAATGCATACTTCTTCAGAGTCAGTTAAGAATCGCAAATTTCGTAGATTGGGAGCTGAAAAATTGCAGATTTCGTCGATCGGGCACGGATAATTCGCGAGTTTTGTCGATCAGGCTCCGAAATGTCGCAGATTTCGTTCGTCGGCCACAAAAACTCGCGAATTTTGCAGATCAGGCAAGGAAATACCGCAAATTTTGTTGATTTGGCACGAAAAGTCACAAATTTTGTCGATGATACGCGAAAGAATTTAAAATTTCGTTGTTCGGCGCGGAAAAATCGTGAGTGTAGTCAGTTAATCGTGAGAAAAAATCGCGAATTTTGTCACAGATTTCGTCAGAGTTAATTAATTAAGAATCGCGAATTTCTTTGATCAGGCGCGGGAAAAGCACAAATTTCGTATATCAGGGGCGGAAAAATCGCAAACTTCGTCGATCGGGCACGGAAAATTCGCGAATTTTGTCGATCGGCTTCGGAAAAATTGCAAATTTTTTCGATCAGGCTCGAAAAAATCGCGAATTTTGTTGATCGGACGCGGAAAAATCTCAAATTTCTTTGATCAGGTGCGGAAAAATCTCAAATTTCGTTGATTGGCCCTCCTCCCCCCTTCGTTCATAAAGTTCAATTTTTTTCGGCACTAGGCACTTTCATACCTATGTTTGTTTTTTAACACTTTTAGTAAAACAAAATTTACCCCCCCCCCCCACTGATCACCTTCCCAAAATAGAATTCCCTCTGTGTTACTGATGTGGCTCTCGACAACAGTGACATTTTTGTAAGTGACCCTTCTCTTAAGAAGGTTGTGAACCCCTAGCTTAGAAGTAATGTGATATGCAAAGTCTAATTTAAGTACTTCACTAAATGATCCAATTCAAATGTATGAATTTCTTTTGAAACATTTTGTTTCGCCGATTAAGATATCTGCATTGTTCAAGAGAAAGCATTGTTATGTTTTTCTGTATCAATTTAAGGGAAAAAATTATTTCCTTTATGAGGAACTTAAAAAAAAAACACTGGTATCGCCTAACAAAGTATATATTAAATAGAATAGCAGGTGATTTCGTGAAATATTGGGTTGGCAAGAAAGTAATTTCGGTTTTGTAGTAGTGAAGAAAACTCATTTTTTTAAGACAAAGAATAAACCTTAATCAATTATATATTTTTCATTTTGTTCAAGGATCTTCTGCTATCGTTCTTCCAGCTGCGTGATTCCGCGGTAATAGAACTTCTGGTTCTTATCAGTCAAAAACTGAACCAAGAACTGTTTTAGGTCATTGTCATTTGTGAAATTTTTACCATTCAAAGAATTCTGCAAACTTCGAAATAAATGGTAATCAGATGGTGCCAGGTCAGGGCTGTAGTGGGGATGCGACATCACTTCCCAACCAAGCTCTAATAATTCTCCACGAGTTACCAAAGATGTGTGAGGCCGGGCATTATCATGATGGAAGACGATTCCTTTACGATTTGCCAATGCCGGCCGCTTTTCTTTGATTGCTTCATCCAGTTTTATTAGTTGATGACAGTAAATATCTGAATTAATTGTCTGGTTTCTTGGGAGAAGCTCGAAATACACAACACCTTTGTAATCCCACCAAATAGCCAGCATGATCTAGCTTTCGATGTGGTTTGTGCTGGTTCATCACGCTTGGACCATGATCGTTTTCGAATGATGTTACTGTAGGTGACCCATTTTTCATCACCAGTGATGATTCTTTTCAAAAAAGGATCGTTTTTATTGCGTTTAAGATGCATATCACACATATTGATTCGTTGCGTTAAGAGAATATCTTTCAATTCATGCTGAACCCAAATATCGAGCTTCTTAACGAGTCCAAGACCTTTTAAGTGATTTTCAATAGTTGTGTGAGATAATTTTAACCTCTCTGCAATCTCTCTAACAGTTACATGACGATCATTTTGAATAATGACACTGATTTGGTCATCAGAAACTTTAGTCGGTCGACCAGAACGTTGGTCATCTTTCAGTGAAAAATCGCCAGAACAAAATTTTTTAAACCAATTCTGACATGTGTGCTCTGTTATGCAATCAACACCATAAACTTCACATATCTCTTTATGAGCCTCTGCAGCTTTTTTTCCTTTCCGGAAATAAAAAAGTAAAATATGCCGAAAATGTTCGTTTTTGCACTCCATGTTAAAATTGACCTTCAACAAATAGTTGCAAACTAAATCACACTGTAATGGCTTAAAAAGCAACCTCAAGATCACTGCTATCAAATAGCAAAATGCCAAAAACATTACTAGCAGAATTCATTCAAAAATATTTACATAAATCTCTGAATGTGTGAAAACCGAAATTACTTTCTTGCCAACATAATATATGTCTTTTCTTTAAATATGTTTTTGGCGAAAAATTGCATCGCATTAAATTAGATTAAAAAAAAACCCACAGATAAAACGAGGCATAGAAAAATTTCTAAGTTAGATAGATTTACAAAAATAAGCATGTTTTAAAAAATATTATGAACTTTTTTTAATGTTATATTTTAGTCTTTATTGAGGAAATCTGTAATAATAAAGATACATGTGTGTCTGTGTGATTGTGAGAGCGTGCTGTGTTTTGAAGAACCCGCTGGGCGCAGAGTTACAAGTTTTGGCAGGAAGGTAGCCACGTCTGAAGTTTTGCACCTCAAAACAAGTTTTTAGATTTGATTTTTTATGAGATAATATTTTTTCATTATGCGACAATTTTTACTTTTTTTCTGTCTTTACAAGAACAAAGCATTGAATTCGTGAAAAATTTCGACTTCCTGTTTTTGACGGATTTATGCGTTTTAGAAGGTCCTGAACACGATTTGATGGTTTTTAGAAAATGTCTGTCTGTGAGTCTGTCTGTCACTCTGTCACTCTGCGAAATTTTGTGGGCGCTCTATCTCAAGAACTAATGAACGGAATTTCACAGAGCTTTAGATTCAGTTATATCTTGAAATGAACTGGTGCTGATTGCTTTTTGGTGTAAATCGCCAGAGAGGTGGCGCTGCTATACTGCATTTTTCACTATTTCTACAATAGAGAACTCCCTCAAGAACTACTGCGCGGATTTTTATAAAACTTCAAATTCAGTTAGTCCTTATGGTATAGTTTGGTGCTGATTACTTTTGGGGGAAAATCGCCCAACAGGTGGCGCTGCTATACCGCATTATTCAAGATTATCACAATAGCTCTATCTCAAGATATAATGCACAAATTTTCTATAAACTTCAGATTCAATTAGTTTCTGGTATGCGTTGGTCCTAATTAGTTTTTGTTGTAAAGCGCCCAACATGTGGTGCTGATATACAGAATTTTTTATGATTTCCACAATAGCTCTATTTCAAAGACTAATGCACGTATTTTCATCAAACTTCAGATTCAATTAGACGTCGACATAAGTTGCTGATTAGATTTTGGAATAAATCACCTAACCAGTGGCGCTGATATGCTGCATTTTTCAGGAAATATTAACATGTATGAGATAGAAGAAAGTTTTGGGATATCCACATCTGACTAGTTACAGATTAGTAAGGAAAAAAAATGTGATTTAAATTTAGCCGGATTATTTATATTATTATATTTCTGCCAAAATAATATGTACAATTTCTCCTCTTCGGAATTCGTACAACGAATTTTGAATTTTCGCAATTTTTATGCGATTTTTAGAGATTTTTTGCAATTTTTTGACAGTTGCAAAAAGAATCCGTTTTCAATCTTTTAGCTCAAAACAGTAAATTTTATTCTCTTCGATTTTTGATATTCGTAAAGAAATCTGGTTTCAACTACCCTAATATAGAAAATTTCGTTCGATTTTCAATAGAGTTTATTCGGAATTTTTATTGCGATTTAAAAATTTGTCATGCGTTTTTATTTTTTATTTTTTCCTTTTTACCTAGCATAACCCAGTTTCAATTCATATAGTAAATTTCGTACTCTAAAATTGTCGAATTTTAGTGATTTTTTATGGGATTTTTAGCGTATTTTTGCTGTGCGTGAAAATTTTCCCCCATTCGTTAAAGATTCCCGTATCAGTTTTTTACCGAAGTATAGTTAATTTTGACGACTGTGTTTTTTTTTTTTTTTTTTTTTTTTTTTTTTTTTTTTTTCTTGCGAATTCGATTTTTCCGTTTTGCGGCAATTTTTTTTTGCCTCATATCCTTACGCTTAAGTCATATAGCCCAATATAGTAAAATTTGGATTCTTTTTCGCGAAATATTTATGCACCCTTTTTTCGCGTTTTGCGAAAAAAATTTTGACATTCGAAAAAAAGAATAAAAGAAGAATCTGGTCCCAGTCTTCTAGCTCATATAAGTAAATTTTGTTCTGTGCGATTTTTTAATTTTCTCCAATGTTTCAGCGATTTTTAGCGTGGTGTTTTTTCAAGACTATTTTTTAAAGAACTATAGGATAAAGTTTGCAATAGCCATGATTAAATCCAATCCAACTTAAGAATGCCAAATTGGTACATCAACATAGAAGACGATGATGAAGATTTTGAATTCAAGATTACGTTGATGCGAGACCAGAGCAGGTGCAGACTCCCATAACTTCTTTTTTACAATAAATATCGACTCAGTTTAAAGGTTTTATTATTTCTAAAAAATGTGCTAAAAATTTATGCATAACAGATTTTTGGTAAAATTAAAAATGGGTCAAGGGGCGAATAAAAATAGGGTTTTGGGGAGAAAAAAAAATCTCAACTTTGTCAATTCTCAAGATATCATATCCAATTAAATTTATTATAAATTGTCTTAATATTATCTATAACTTTTATATTGACAAGTTTTTGATAGGGCTAATTCTTACCTAAAAGAATGAAAAACGAAAACAAAAAAGGGGGGTTGAAGAAGAAAAAAACCCACAACTTCCTCAATTCACAAAATATCCAATCCGCTTAGATTTATTATACATATTCTGAATATTATCTACAACTTTTATACTGACAAGTTTTTGATAGGACCAATTCTTACAGCAAAAACAAATTAAAAACACATAGAGGTTGAAGAAAAAAAAATATTGTATTACTCAAATCCAAACTGCTTATTTTCTTACTCATTTTTAAATTCATTTTTGCATCCAATTTTTAGGTTCTTATATTCAGAAACTATATAATGTGCCGTAAAGGTCGATTTTTTGATGCAGGCAGAATTTATTTCAAAAAATGATGTCAAAATGGGCATTTTGAACCGAATTTTTCGAAGCGATTGTGTTGGAAACGAAAGATATTATCCTACTGAGAAAATAATTGTTTATAAATGAAGTTCTAATTAATTAAACGAAAAATCAAAACATAGGTCGCTTATAAATCTCCTAAAAAACACCTCAGCAAGTTTCATGAATTTCCTTTTAAAAATGAATCTGAAAATGTGTCAGAAAATCTCGAGTTGTTGCGCATGGAAAAATATTTTTTGAATACTGGCTTAACATGGTTTTGATAAAACCAGCTCGTATATAAAGATGAAATTAAAAATTCGTCAAAAGCGGCCAGATAAAATTGTTAAAGTGGGTTTATCTCTAATCATGATTTAGTGTTAGTTGGTGAAATTGGTTCTTAACCTCGAAATCTACCTGCGCTTGTAGGCCGAGCCGGCAGGGATTTTTTTTTCCCGAGTTTTTTGAATGAAGGCATTTATTTGCTTCATTTGTATATTATTTCGCAATAGTGACACCCTAAGCATACTTTACTGTAGCTTGTCATTTATGTGTGTTTAGTATATATTGTAGTGTGTGCGTTTTATTTTACTGTAGCTGTTAAGGAGTGAATCGTAAATGTGGAATTCTTAAGCGGATGCGAATGACGTCATTTTACATAAAATAAAAGCGTGTGCTTTTAGCCTTAATATTGAAATATGTTTTGTTTTATTTATATATACATATATATTTTTTTTTCATCGGGGGCGACACTAAATTCTGAAAAAGCAGAATCCCGCTTTTCTAGTATTCTGGTGTTAATATAATTTTGTTAAAGATTTATAAAAATAAATAGGACGTTCCTTCATTATTTATTTTTCTTTGTTCCTATACATAAAGTAAACATGTATATTACTTATTTCCTCCATTTTCTCTATTCCCACGGGCATCTCCAAATACGGACAAATTCCCATATCCCGAGTTGTCCGCTATTAAGATGTTTCACTGTATGTAGATTTTAAAAAGATATTTTAGGTTTTTTATTTTATTCTACTCTAAATGTTCAAAATATCAATTATAATCAGTGGAATAACGAATGAGGTTTAGAATTTCATATTTACAAAAACTTCATAACAAATTTGGTGCTCTAAAATCGGGAGGGGGGGGGGGCACGGTCCAGTTTATCCATATTTTAATCAGGTCTTGCTTCTGAAACAAACTCAGCCTTGCTTTATGATCAATAATTTTCCCATTTCTGGAGGAAGATCTATACAGAGCTTTCAAATGTTTGAAATTCTGACGCGAAAAAGTGTCTGAAAAATTTAAATATTTTTAAAAGTCTTAAAATTGAATCCTCCGTTTAAGACATATAAGAATTTCAGACAATGAAATTTACAGTTTATGTTATCATTATTTTAGAAAAAAGCATGCTTCATAAAACGCTACATTTATTTAAGTTAATATATTTTTTTCTTTTAAATCAGTCATTTATAAGAGTGCTGTGGTATGAAATCAAATAAAATAATAAAAAAAACCCCATAAAAATCTCTTTTTTCTTCAGAATATCTGGAATTTTCCGCGTCAGTTCACGAAAATCAATTTCTACGAAAATAAATATACCTTTTAATGACATTAATTGTATATACTTATTTTTTATTTGAAATTAGATAAAAAGTCACCTGTCCCGAAAGTTACAAATAAAGCAGACATGTACTCAGAAATGTCAGATAATGCTAATAAAGCAAGCGTAATTTACATTTTACAGGTCATTTTAAAAATAAACAACTACTGATAAGCGGTCTTGAAATAACATTTACTTTTAAAACTATAATTTAAAAGACCAAAATAGTAAATTTCTCATATCCTGACTCGCATCGTTTCAAGCAAACGAGCTTAGGACCTGAAATATTACTTAAAAACTAAAGTGAAAAAATAAGACATGGCAATGACTTATATCCTATTAAATATAATTTTTGGTTTAAAATATATTTGTTTGATCATCATGTCATACATCACATTATAACTATGTTAGAAATAATGTTGGCACAGGCACAATAAAGGACATTAGTGCCATCACACAGTTCACAGTATTCATTGCGTTCATTAATTCACTTCCACAGTATAGTGGTTTAGTCTCACCGTTAGTCGTATATACCCCGTTTTTTACGTCAATTTTTGGAACATTTGAAACCTGAGTCAGTGTTGTATAATAGGGTGGACCGAAAAACCTTTTTTTTTCGATTTCCGATGATGGTTAGTGCGGAAAAGTTGCCACTGGTAGCACTAAGTCTACATAAAAAATTTGAAATTTTTCGGACAATTCCTTCATTTGCCGCAAATGGCTTGAAGCTTTTGAACATTTTTAGCAAAAATTTAAAATTTTTTTAATTTAAGTTATTTTAGCTGAATTTACTTGAAATGTCATGTTTAGTGTACAAAATGTTTAAATAAGTTCTGATTATGTTTCATTTAATAGTTATGTGTATTTTGAATTAGGTGACTTTTATAGCTTTTTCGCGCATAAGTGAGCAAAAATTGCAGGATTTGTGACAATAGGGAATAATGATCTCGTCATCGATAAAGCCTTGGTCAGGATGCAGAAAAAGGAACTTGGAAAGAAAACACAGGAGGAGGGAGATCTTGGAGGAAGAAAAATTACAAGTATCCTTTTTGATATTAGAAAAAATAAAACGATCATCATAGAAAAAAAAAGGGGACTAACAGCATCAACGACAGAAAGACGAAGCAAATATCACAATGTTTTCTGAACATGGTTCGGAATACTTGGGTCACTTGACACCTCCTTTTGGTCACTGCGGAGAAATAGCAAAATCATTACATAATTTTCTAAGCCAGAATAAAGTCTGCTTCAGAAAAAATCAAGAAGAGAACTGCAACATTTGATGTATATTCTTCATACGAACGAGCTTCTACTTTGACAGTGACATGAACTGGTTTAACTAGATGGTAGAACCACTTAGACCTAAGAGCGGTACCAACACAAGCGAAGCTAGATTAATAGAGTACTCAAATCTTCAGCCTTTTGCAATCCTGGTGTCCATGAAACAGGAATAGTTTCGTAGGAAACACGTACATTTTCGCACGCTATTAGTGATATGTGCTTCGTATTTCTCTCGACGGTACCGCTTGTTCATTTTTTTCTATGAAAATTGTGTTATTATTTCTACCATCAAAAAATATGGTTGAAATTTTTAATTCTTCAAGGTATTCCCTTCTCCTATATCTTCTTTTTAAATTTATTTTTCTGTCTCCAGACCAAGTCATTATCGATGACGAGATTCTTATTCCTGGTTGTCACAATTCCTGCATCCTGAAGCACGGATGAAGCGCGTAACGCAGTTTACCCATATGATATGTCAGTTCTAAATCCGGCGAACGCTGTGTGAGAAAGGGATATGCGTCTGGGATTGTCTGCTTGTGAAGGCGGCCCTCGTTCAAATTCTGACTCAGAGGAACTGTCTGCTTCAAAGTTCCCACTTTTTGAATATTCTGACAATAGCTGTATTTTAGAGCAGAAAAATAATTAACATCTCGCAGTTACTCCCATCTCCTATTTCCCCTCATCTTCGTGATGACTGATTGCGATTTCATTGGTTTCTACTCCACATTCTCCTCTCCTTCCACAATTGCTGTCAAGACATGCTGTGGTCCGTCATCCAAATTTGTGACTCTGAACGCATCGCAAAACAGAAGGAAGAGCGAGGAACATAATAAAGACAAAAGAGAGAAACCGATGAAAGAACCAAACAATACTTGCAATTTATGATCACTTATCCGCGAAAGGCTATAAAAGTAATCTAAATCAAAATAGACATAACTATTAAATAATACATAATAAGAGCTTATTTAAACAATCCGTACACTAAACATGACATTTCAAGTAAATTCAGCTAATATAAATTTAATTTACCATTTTTAAAATTTTTGTTAAAAAAATTCAAAAATCAGCATTTGAGCAAAACTTCAAGCCATTTGCGGCAAATTAAGGAATTGTCCAAAAAATCTAAATTTTTTGTATAAACTTAGTGCCATCAGTGGCAACATTTCTGCACTACCCATCATCAAAAATCGAAAAAAAGTTTTTTTCGGCCCACCGTATGCATAATTTCTTCTTTCTCATTTAAAGGGAGTGGTGGTTTACAATAGTTGAATAATCATATAGTAACAAGCTAATGTTGATATACTTTTTTTCGGAAATACTTAAACGATAGCAATATAGGGGAGAGTAGCCTAATTTGGACCGCCGCTTTAATTGGACCGTTGCCATTCTGCCATTAATTACAGGAAGAGACGCCATCTACCGCTGAAATCCTACTCATCAGGATGACGGTACTCATGATTAGAAGAAGCAACCGCCTGCCACGTGTTGTTTTCAGACAATTTTAAAAAACCTAAAGTTAGCTGTTTTGATCTACTTTTTTCCTAGTAAACGTAAGTGAATACTTTAAAACTAAGGTAAGTTGTTATGTTTTCATATACATATATAAATTCATTTGTTTATTGCGCATATTTTTCACGCGGATTTGTTTGATTTCGTTTTTATTCTTAGTCTTGAGATTATCTGTTTTAAAAAAGGGCGCAGTTGCCGTAATTGGACCAAATTAAGTTGCTTAAATTGGACCAGATATGTGATCATAAATTTTGAAAAGTAAGTAATGAATTTCGAGGACGGTACGCTTTGTACACTATTTTTTTAATTTTTTTATAATGGATTACTATCTCCACGCAAGTTTTATTTATTTTTTATTTATTTATTTATTTTTTTTGGGGGGGGGGGATATCTGGATTAATTTTTTTTATACAGTTTAGGCCTATATAAACATAAAAATATTTTTACATGTTTATGCATTAAATTTTTTTTTCAATTTCTTTTATCTTGTATTTGTATTTATTTTCTTTGAATTCTATTCCTATGGTGTATTTGGTTTACAGAGTTGAATTCCAGGGGAGGGGGCTGAATTCAACACTGTTTGAATATATAATGTTTGCGTATAATTAATCGTAGCTTATTTTTCAATAGAACATATTTTTTTAACACTTTTATAATATAATGGTGAAAAAGACACAGACAAACTGTCTGGAATAAAAAAAAAATAGGTGACAGTAAAAGCTGTTAAAGATATAGGAAACAAAAAGGAGAGAGTAAGTTGTGAAGAAATTGACCTGCAATAAGGCTGCAGCTACAAATCCTCCCCAAAAGCCAAAAAATCATTAGAAATGTTATATCCTTTGCTAAATTTAGTTAAATAAAAGTGTTATATCCCGACCAAATCAGAATTAGTAGCGATCTATGTTAATAGATGGCAGCACTACACAAACTGTTTTATTGCACGTAGCCGAGAATATTTCTGCGCAGTTGTAAAATGTGACTTGTTCTGATAGCTGCTCTTGAGCGGCTTTTGTACATATGTATAATAAACTATAAGTAATCTTATAGTTATGTTTTCTTCCTTAGTTAAGAGTAATAAGTTATAATAAGGATGCGGCGTTATAAAAAAAAGTACAGAGGGAGCCAAAAAACAGTTGTGTTAACATCTTCGCCATATAAAGTAAACCTTGAAACAAACAAACAAGAAACACAAAAAATCGACTAAAAAGAAACTATCACAGCATAAAAGCAATTGAAACATCAAGTTTAAAAAAATAGTCGTACTGCAATTAGCAAGGAAATGATGGAAGGGACGAACTACAATCATAATCTAAAGAAAACTTCTGTTGCAAAAAAAGTCTAATAATTCAGAATCTAAAAAGAAAAATCTAGATAGTGATGATTGGTTTTGCCAAATTTGTAAGAAAATAAAACAGCAGAAATGATTCAGTGTTCAGATTGCCAAATACGGTTCCATGTTATGCGCACTGGAAAAAAATCAATAAACGAAATTCATGTGTAATCTTTGTATCACTCCTTACATGATATTCAAGTAACTGGCAATTAGTTTCATAATTTCTATTCTTAATTACTGATAACTTTGATTTATATTTTGAATTAAAACAATTACTCTTATTTTCAGATATTTGATTTCGTTATATTTTATTGCTGTTATTTTGTTTGATTGTTCCAGTAACCGCAAACTTTGCTTTTAATAAAATTTGTTATATTCCCTCGTCATTAAAACAACCTGATTTTATTGGTCCAATTTAGGAGACCGGTGGTCCAACTTAGGCGACCAGTTGCTGAATTTGGACCACTTTTGACAAATTCTTCAAATTAAAATAAAATTTAAGATTTTCAAAAAGAAAATGATGTAAAGTTTTATTTAGTTAGTAGATGAATTGATTGACCCCGTGTAGTGATATTTTGCAGATATTCCAAGAATTAAGTGAATTACAACTGAAAATAAGTGAAGTGGTCCAAATTAGGTTACTCTCCCCTATATATATATATATATATATATATATATATATATATATATATATATATATATATATAAGCTCTATTTGAATCTTTTTTTTTTTTTTTTTTTTTTTTTTTTTTTTGTAAGGATTCTTGCCCTTTTTCAATCGTTGCTGCGTTTAAACGCTTGTTTCGCTATCATTCAACACTTTCCAAGGAAAATTATTCTTCTCCAACCATTTCTGGTTTGTTTACAGATGGATGGGAGATTCATCAATCGATAAGGAGATTATACTAAGTTGACGATTTTTTTTTCCTGCAGCATTCCAGTCAGTTTCATTCTAAAGCTATTAAAGAAAAGCGCCGAACATTTTACCGATTCAATTACGCAATAATTTCTGTTTTGAAAAACCGGTAATAAAAGATTTAAAATTCTGTAAAAGACGCTCGTCCCGAAGGGGTTAAAGGTAGCGGACATCTTAAAAATAAAAAGACAAAGAAAGACACAAGAAATGTTACCTATTGTGGTTTTTATTTTTTAACTGAGGGAGGTAGGTTACATACTATTTAAAAAATGGTGCATATAAAATATAATTTGTCAAAAATATACATATTTTTTTGTTAAATTGTGTTTGTGCTTTTTACATATACTTTTGGAGGGAAAAATGAGGATATTGAATTTTTTCCACCTCTTATGATGGTGGCTTTTTACGGCAGCAGCATATTCGACTCAAGAATTTTCTCAAGGATGAGAACCTTTTCTTATGACGACACTAAAAAAAGAAAACACAATAAATTAGTGTACAGTATTTAAGACTAGAAATTGTACAAATAATTAATTGCAAATAAACACATTCAATTTCTACATTACACAAAATAAGCACTTAAAAATCAGCTAAATGTGAAGAAATAAGAAATAAGAATATGTGTTTAGCCCTTGTATACGTTATAGGGCCACATTATACTGCAATTAAAAATGAAACATATTGAATGAATGTGTACGGGATTTTGGCACTTGTATTAAATAAGTTGTTTGGTTGAGGGAAAATTATATTAAAAAACACCAAACTGCAATTAAAATATAAATATATTAAATGATTCATGATATAGGAGCATTTTTGTGGCATGAAACTTAACTGCAGATGCGCGATCGAAAACAAATCTGTTTTTGCGTAATTTAATACTCACCGGTTTAGGGTAATTAAAACCAAGTCAAAAATTGCACTTCAATCGGGGCAAATGAGGTGCGTTCGTACTATAACTAGCTTTATGAATACTCAGATCTTGTCACAATAGCTGTTGCACTCTTATGCAAAAATGCATGAATAGAAAATTTATTACGATTCTATATTTTAAATTAAATAGTACGGAAAGAATAGGACTGCTTCTTTAAAAGGATATCCTGATCTTGGCAACGTAGAATCATTACTTATCAGGGGATGTCACTGAGTTCATTACGTATGATATGATTTAATAGAATGAAGAAAACTAATATTAATATCTTTTAAAGTTTTGATAGGATTTTCTTAACATTTGAAATGACTAGGCAGAATTTTGCAATGATAACAAAAATTAAATTTCAAGCCATTCGGTTGGGTAGTTTTTGCGCTGTTATATCCAGTTAGCACAAATTAAAAAAAATGTATTAAAAAATTAACTGATTTTTTTTTTATTGTCAGTTGTTATAAAATGTGAGGTACTTTCGATTTGAATTTCCTTCTTGTAAGTTGCTAAATTCGAATGGCATATTTATTTTCATTCCTTTATTATTCATAATATTATAAGTGTGCATTGTAAATTTAATTGTAATATCCAAATGTAGAATTAGACAAAAAAGATTAAACATGATTGCATTGTACAATAATACATTTTGGAGTAACATTGCAATTTTACTGATTTTAAAAGTGAAAATAATACAACACTTATTCAAGACTTGAAGATTTTTATTGTTTTATGTTCTTTTTTGTTTATTTTTTTATATTAAACAGGTGTGTTAGGAGTATCAAATTGTAAATTAACACTTTTAATCAATCGCATTAAAGAGTATAATATGCATTTCCATGTAACAAGTACAAACTTAAATAGTGAGAAATAATTTATCATTCAAAATATTTAGGTTTTAATACCAGATTTTTTTCACCATGTCACGTTATCAGAGATTAAGAGAAAAAAAAAAAAACACTTACTTTCTCGGCTGCTGCTGCCAAAACTGTTGATTCTGATATAACAGGAGAAGGATGGATTCTCTTTTCTTCTTTTCTGTCTGGAGAAGACTCGTCAAGATGTGACTCTTCAATTCTCTTCATGCAGACTGGAGAAAGATCTTCTTTCCCGAAAGAGACGTAGGAGACGGAATCCATTTCGATCACAGGAGAGGCGAAAGGACGTTCGTTTTCTCCTATTTTCTCTTCAGAAAGCGTAGAAATTTGAGTCTCTTCAATTTTCTCAGTTCCAGAATCTTCTTTACAAAAAGGCAGTTCTGTTTCATGAAGTACGGGATCATTTTTACTAACTTCAGCTACATACAATGAAGACACGGCAACTTCAATAATCTTCTCAACATTGTGCACTTCTTTTCTGTCTGGAGAAGACTCGTCAAGATTTGACTCTTCAATTCTCTTCATGCAGACTGGAGAAAGATCTTCTTTCCCGAAAGAGACGTAGGAGACGGAATCCATTTCGATCACAGGAGAGGCGAAAGGACGTTCGTTTTCTCCTATTTTCTCTTCAGAAAGCGTAGAAATTTGAGTCTCTTCAATTTTCTCAGTTCCAGAATCTTCTTTACAAAAAGGTAGTTCTGTTTCATGAAGTACGGGATCATTTTTACTAACTTCAGCTACATACGATGAAGACACTGCAACTTCAATAATCTTCTCAACATCATGCACGTCTTTTCTGTCTGGAGAAGACTCGTCAAGATTTGACTCTTCAATTCTCTTCATGCAGACTGGAGAAAGATCTTCTTTACCGAAAGAGACGGAGGAGACGGAATCCATTTCGATCACAGGAGAGGCTAAAAGACGTTCTTTTTCTCCTATTTGCTCTTCAGAAAGCGTAGAAGTTTGAGCATCTTCAATTTTCTCAGTTCCAGAACCTTCTTTACAAAAAGGCAATTCTGTTTTATGAGGAACGGGATCATTTTTACTATCTTCAGCTACATACGATGAAGACACTGCAACTTCAGTAATCTTCTCCTTTTCAACATCAAGCTCTCCTTTACTCATAGAGATATATGGCGTAGCCGGGACATCATTTTGTCGATGTTCTATCATGAGTTCGCTATCTAGAGCAGTAACCTCCTCATTGAATTCTTCTTCTACTTCATCATCACTCATATCAGCAGACGTTAGAACTGATTTTTTCAACACATCAAGTAAATAATTAACATCCTTGGAATCCTCTGATGTAATATTTCTAAAATATAGATAATACCCATTAATCAAGAATTTAATTTGTCATTGAATATACTTGTACCAAATAATAATAATAATAAAAAGATTGAGTTCTCTGAGTAAAAGAAATTGATCTATTATCGGATTATAAAACAGTGTAGCAATGTCGTAATTTTGTTTCTCAGTGGTGTTTGAGCGTTCATTTTAGTTTACTTATGCTCACTTGTAACTGGGTATTGCGCAAAGCACAAAAATAAATCTCACACACAAAAAAAGAAATTATAAATAAAATAATTCACAGCAGTTTCAGTGTTATCAATTTCGTGGATTTGTTTGTTCAGACATCTACCAGAATTTTCGAAAAGTAATTTAGGCCTTATTTAATGAGACATTATATAAGATGAATGTCACTTATCAGACATTTAGGTAGATATCTCAGAAAAAAATCCCCTTGACAAGACTGAACAGATCTCGTTCATCGTTTAACTCATTTCTATGATGCCATCTACAGTACGAAGACGACAAGAGTTACTTCATTGTTCTCAGCAGTTTTGAGATAAGCCAAGTAACATTATAATTATCGTCCTTCCGATTAAAATGTTTTCATAAATAAATTTGATTCGTATACCGACACATTGTAAAAATTGTTGATGTTTATCGTGTTTTTTTTTTTTTTTTTTTTTTTTTTTTTTTTTTTTTTTTTTTTTTTAAAGACATGGTCGTTATCTACGAATAAGTTGTTGTTTATGACATAACAATGAATCCACCAATTATTATTTTTCAAGATCATGTAGATAAACTATGAAATTTTTAATATGATAAACAACTTTTGAAATTATTTTATTATGCAGGAAATTCAAAAGACAAATTCAGAGGAATGATAGTAGGCATCAAGGGGATGAAAAAATACCATACAACATGAGGCCGCAAACCACTTATTTAATTACAAATACAGGATGTTTCGCCATAACTGAAACCGTATTGACGGAAATAATTTTAGAAAAAATAAAAATACTACAATGAAAATGATATGATATGTACCTCTTTTGGTATATAATGTTATAACATCACCAAAAGTTCTGGAAAAAAGTTTAATTCGCACTGTCGATGATATCGTATGAACTAGTAATGGCAGTCTAAAATGTAAAGCGTCAAGTGCATACTGCTAGCACGTATAATGGAAATTTCTACAACATTTTTTTTTTTTTTTATGTTATGACATTTAGAATAAAAGTGAGCATTTCTATTAAAAGTTTTCTGATAATATACTTCAGTTTTGTGAAAGTTCTTAGCGACAACCCAAGTTGAGTTAGAGTAGCACCTTGTATTTTTGTTTAAATGGATGGTTTGCGACACCATGTTTCATTTCATTTTTTGTTCCTCTTAATACCTACTATACCCTCTCTGAAACTGTCAATCGAATTCGTCAACAACCTGTGTATAAAGTGACTGAACAGAAGGACAAGCTTAGAAATTCCTCTTTTGACTCTTTATTTTCTAGATTGAATTCGAACACGATGCACATAAATGTTTTACGAATACATTTTTTACAGCATATCTTTTCAAAAATATCGAAGTATTCTTCGACATTCAAACTATTGCAATATAAATTCTGTTGAATTAAATTTCCTTTGAATTGTATTGCAATCAGTACAAAAATTATTGAGAAAAAAATACAAATAGAAATTTACATACATTAATTTTGTTTCCATAAAAACAGCATTGTAAAAGAACGCAATGCTATGATTTTTTATTTCCCTCAAAACCACTGGTTGGAATGTGTTCCGCTAAAATTACAATTCGGGTAATAAAGGACACAATTTTAGAATAAAAATGAATATCAATTTCCTGCCGTGTCGCGTTATGGCAAAATAATTGAGAAAATTATTATCCCTTAATAATATTTCGCTGAAAATTTTCGCGATAATATTTCTTTGTTGATTTCTCAATAACAATATTTAGAATATCTTACATAACCAGCAGAAGCGTAAGTGGAATAATTCTACATTAGTGAAACTAGTTTTAAATTTGTGCTTTTTTTTAAAATGATAATTATAACAATTATTCTGAACCAGAATTTAAGTGGTGCTCAATGGAGTTAAAATAAGTGCAAAATTCAGTTACTGCTAATAATTTTAAAACAATAAAATATAAAGAGATAAAGTATTTAAATACGTACCTAAGTCCTCTTATAAAATTTCGTACAAATGCCTTTTTTGTTATTTTTAATTCTACTCCGTCAGTAATGCGACATAAGGAGGAACGTTCCCACTTTAGCTTTATAAGTTGCTTTTCACTGGAAAAAAAAAACAAAAAAAAACAACATTACTTAAGGATTTAAATAGCATTGTGAAAGTAATATAGTTCTGTCTTTTGATAATATATTTGTGTGCTTGGAATCCCAATAATTGAAGAAAATTCGAAAATTTACAAGGACAAAAAATTGCGAACGCAACAAAAGTTAAACATTGTCATTAACAGTGGAATTCATGCTTCTCTAGATGTTATATTATTGTGAATTTATACATAAGATATAAGCAAAATCTAGTACAGAGTATCGTTAAATGCAGTGAGCAATTTATTGAGGTGTTTTTGCGTAATACACTTTACTTTTTATCCTTTTGGCATGCAATTAATGTTATTAAAAAAATGCAATGAAAAAGTCGTTGTAAATGATTTAGTTATGAAAGAACAACACCACTACGGTTTTCAACGTGCGGAATGCCACGAGTTCATCTATTACGATCATATTTATTATTCATTCAAGAAAACTTTAATTTTTGAAGGAATGTTATTTGTTTGCCGATACACAGACTTTCTATAATTTATGGAGTGTATCCTGAATGCTTGCTATGCTGTAGTTTTTCAAATTTTTATAATATCAATCTATCTTATTGTGGGGAACATCATCTATAAAACTATTGTAGCTTATAATCGTATGACATAGTTGTTTAAGTGCGTAAAACATTCTATAAATTGTGTCGTTTCCCAAGCAGGCTTTATTTACATAAGAGAAATTTTAAGGTCCATTTATTGGGATGAATGCAATTTGTTTGCGTAAAAATAAAGTCACATCTTACATTGAAAGACAAAGAAATCAGACGTCTGGAAATCGAAATTGGTTGCGAGAGGATGGAAGAAAATGTAGTATTGTTAAGGAAACTCTAGTATGTATAACTTTGTTATGGACTTTCTACTATTTTTAAATGAAATGGTTGGTTTAATATCAAGGCCGTTATCTATTTATTATTTGTTATTCTTAATGTTTTAATCTTAAAAAGATTAATAGTTTTTATATGCAATATTACGCTTAACATTATTATACACCACTATTTCAGTTGTAGAATGACGTTTGTGACATTTGTATGACCTAACAGAGTAGAAAATCTTACATTTCTGAAAAAAAAAAAAAAAAAAATGTAATTTTTTTGTCAATATATTAAAAAAAAAATCATTGACAGTATGTTTGTAACTTAGATTATATTTTCTTTGAGCGAATTTTTCTCTAAGCCTCCGTGAGTGATGTGCTGTTAAGTTATTGTGTAAAGGAACAGTTAGAAGGTGTAAAGTCACACGTTCGTCACAATCGCAACAGCCGAAATGCGATTTCTCCGTATCCTTGCGATGCTGCATTTATTTTCACTTATTTTTTTGAAATTCAATAGAATCTCCCGTAAGGTCATTCGCTGACTTCAATCTGAAATCGTTAATTTTTTTCCCTTGGTGCGTTTTCAGAGGACGCCATTCGAAATCTAGAAATTAAATACGCCACAACTGACAGAGGGCCTAAATCACTAGCAAAAAGTTGTTCACACATGACAATGGTCACGTAATGGTCACAAAGTATTTACAAATTTCACATCCTTAACCTTTTGATGGGCAAATGACTTCTGTTGCTAAGAGTTTGAAATGATTGATTGACACCAGGATAAAGAAGCAAATTTATTTGAAAATAAGTGTAGGCTTTTTCTCCTACTTACATTTTGAAAGAAAATTTTTACTTCAAAATTCTGGTGTCATTGTGGCATATGAGAATTAAAATTAAGTGGAATATACTATCTTCAACCGCCTTTAAAGGGTAAAATTATATTTTCTCTGTTTCATTCTTCTCCATTCATAGGGCGTGGCATCTGAAATTCAGCATTTATAGTTTCGAAAAATACCATGCTGTATTTTACAAAACAGATTTTTAATTTAATTTAAGGAACTTGTTATGAATGTATAATTAACACTATACAGATAATAAAATTGCTTATAGATGATATAAACATTTAAAACACGAGACTTTCAGCACTGATATAAATTATCAGTTATATCATATAGGCGTAAAGTTATCTTTTTTTCACATTTAATGACATTCAACGATAAAAATCTATCGCATCTACTCGTCATTATTTAACGTTCCTCAAGGTTTTTTATGAGTAGTTAACATACATAGTTAAGTATGGAATTTCTGATGTTCGAAACGCATTTATGGGGATAAATTACATGTGTATAAAGACGCGTCTTATTTGAAAATTACAGGATTCAAAATATAATTTAAAAAAACCCAAATAGATTAATTTTTTTCATTGGTGATAAAAATAGTTTTCAGAAACATATTATTAATTTAAACAGATATGAAAATACTTCATTATGCTTGGAATTTTAAGTACAAGAGTTATTTTAAATTTGAAAATTGTTACTTACATTTTGAAAAATCCAATGCACTCTTTTTTATAAAGTCTTTTCTTTCCATTATCATAGTTCAACTCCATAAATCGTTTTAAGTCACCCATTTCTAAAGATCCTAACATTTGCTGAAAAGAAACGAAAATTATAAGCAGCTTTGTCATCAATGCATAGTCACTGTTGTATGTTGTACGTTAAAACTTAAAAGTTATTTCTACAAAAAGTTACATATATACATAATTCAGAGAGGGAATTTCTTTTTCAACTGAATAAACCATATTCAAGGTTAGAATACCACTGTTGAAGTGTATTCCTATAGTCCTAGTATGGACATTTTTCACTCTAATGGAATAACCCTAAACTGTACTACTCCAACGTTGAATACTACATGTATGCCTTTTGTTCGAAATCAGTATTTCTCAGCGTTCAACGTTTTTTAAAAAAAAAGTTATAATCTCAAATGAAAGGAATGCAAGGGAAATTGAATAATTTTTCAAAAGCAGATTTTTGAAAAATGTAAGTTTGTGTCAAACGTAAAATTTCTGATACCTAATGTACTTTCAAGTTTTAAACATATTGAAAAACATTAAGTATTTTAAGGGGAAAATTTTTCTTCTCCAACGTCAAAGCTTTGCGCAGGAATAATTTTCATTAAAACAATGTTATAATTTTAAATAACGAAGAACTTTTATATAGAGAAATGTAAATTTAAATTTTCAGAAGTTCTAAAAATAAACAAATAATATCTAGAATAAGCATTTTCTAGACATATTTTTTCATATTGTTAAGTGCGTACAACGATTCACAGCTTTTATATTTTCGTTGATAGTTGTCTTACAAACGATGAGAAATATATTAAATTATTCCTTTCAAATGCAGTTTTGGAGCATTTTCGCACCAACATTTATATTTGTTATTATCTGTTGTTTCAGAAGTTTGACATCGTTATCTATCTGTATTATAAATTACGAAAGTATCCATCCGTAATACTTACGTCATTTTAACGGTGGCAACACCAAACGTTTAGCTTTTAGTGCAATTTTTTAAACCGCTAAACGTCACACATTTTTAATTTTTACGTCGTCGAATAGCCAAATAAAACGTCCTTTTAAATGCAGTTTGAAAATTGTATCATGATTTATTTTAAAACTATCGCAATTTACTCATTTTTTATGGTTTTAAAAATAATTCTAAAGTGCGGATTGTTTTTAAATCTGTCAACTGTCTCGTGCAGGCGATTACGGAATACAAATCCACTTCTATTCCATAATGAATTTAAAGCGTCATAAATAAATAATTAACATAATAAAATATAAATAAAATACAAATTTAAGACATCTAATCCAACTACGCCCGTAAATCATCGAAATAATCAGATTAAACAAGTCGGAAATCGCACGTCAAACGTAGTAAATGAGGTGCGTTCGTACTGTAACTAGTTTTATAAATATTGAGATCTTGGTGCAATAGCTGTTGCATTCTTATGCAATAATTCAAAAAAATTTTATGATTATATATAATAAATTTAGTAATATGGAAATAAAACGACTTCATCTTAAATGTAACATAATCACCATGGCAACCTAGAATCATGACCTATCATGAAATATCATTGAATTAATGGCTTGTGATAGGATTTAATAGAATGAAGAAAACTTTTATTAATATCTTTTTAAGTTTTGATTAGATTTTCATAAAATTTGAAATGTCTTGACAAAATTTTGCAACGATTTTATATATTAAATTTCAAACCATTCGGTTGGGTAGTTTTTGAGCTGTTATATGTGGACAGACGGACCAGACGACGACTATTGGTGCTATGTATGTATAAAATTACGAAAGCACCTACAAATGGTGTATGTAAATGCTGATGTCTTTGGCGAATTTTCCGTTAATTGGTTAAATTCCGTCTTTGATTAAGTCCAGGCTCGAAGCCAGTACAAAAGTGAGTTTATAAAGATAATTTTAATAGATTTCAAAACCTTATTTGAATACATAATAGATATTTTTATATAAAATAATTTTTGGCATTCTTAGTAGGCGTTCTAAAGAATACACACTAAATACAAAAATATCTATATAAATATCTATTAGTGTTCTTAATTTTAAAAAAAATGGTTTTCCCCTTTAATTTGCAACCCGGGAAGCCACAAGGGGATAATCCCGAGCACGACTTTCCCATGGTTACTTTAAAGATAATATATATTTACATTTATACAGATAATTTCACTTACGTAGAGAATGTACTTTTCTGCTGGATCTTCATATCTGACTCGCCCTTTAGGGATTCGTATTATATCACTGAAAAATAAAAAAGTATTCGTGGATTAAATTAAAAGGAAATCATATGCCACAACACATACACGTGAGCACTTACTCACTATAAAATTTCACATTTAAAAGTAAGATCTGTCACCATTAAATTAAAAAAAATCGTACTTAAAATAAATGCTGAAAATTCCCTTTTCTGCTATTTCACTTTACTCTCGGTGCAGTAAGAATTTCCAACTCAGCCTATTATTTTTATTCACAAATCTGCCATAATTTGAGAGTTGTGAAAATAGGTACATTAAATCTGTCAATAAATATGTTTTTTTTTTATTTGGACGTTCTGGTAGATTTTTGAATAAAAACAAATCTTCTCATTTCTCAAAACTGAATACATAAATTAAACGAAACATTTAGAGATTTGCAGATGGGTTCGTTGAAAAATTATTGTTTCATAATTTTCCTCAAATCTTTCCACAATATCACATAATTTTTGAAATGTACATCAAGACTCTGCACAATCCTCGGTCACAATTTTGTGTTTTCGAAAAGAGAGCAATGCGAATTCATATTCAAGACGGATAAGGCATGACAAATCAAATACGCCTTCGTGTTGAGATTTTTGGAGTTTGTATAAAAATAAATGTGTATAAGAAGAAAACGAAAATTTATTCAATTCATAAAAACAAAAGAGGACGAAAAAAAAATTAAAAAATCTTCATATAAATTCAAAAAAATTGAAGAAAGTTTCTACGAGTCTTAAATTTGTAATTTTGATTATGGTTCATATTTTGATTTTTGACTTCTTGTACCATTATTACGCTGTGGACGAGAACCTATTACAGGTGGTGTTGTTTACGACGCCAATTATCTGCACGAGTGATATGGGCCCGGAGGGTTTTGGGTGCCCTCCGTGGGGGTCTTTATGATGGAACCTAATCCGTATTTACGCAAGGAAATCCAGTATTCGAAGAGAACCAAAGAAAACTCCGAACGATTAGGTCGACGGGCGCAAGTGGGTTCGAACCCATCACCTCCCGTCTACCAGTTTTGAGTACAGAACCTCTAGGCCACTGGTGGAGACAGAACCTATTACAGATTTATGCAATTCGTCGTCAATAAACATTAAACCTTTTTCATGAATTTGATGCATTTATTAAATTTTTGTTCATTCACCATTATGTTAATTCCTATTTTTTATCCTTTTAAAAAGTGCATGTTAAATTGACTGTAATCGTAGAATATTGTTGTATGTGCGTCAATAAGATAAATGTAAGCCTGTAAGTGCGAGTAGTTCTTGCATATAAGGATAGAAAGATTGAAATGTAGGAATGGCGATGATACATTTAAGAATGGCTGTTGAGCATGATGCTAATTTAAAACTTAAACAGAATTCATTAATCTTCAACATTAAATAAGCATAAAGAAAATTTCTGGCAATTTATCTGTTTTATCCCTCTTTTAGTCTGAATTAAGATAGGTCATATTTTTCTCGACATAACATATTTTATAACCACAAGAACGTCACAAAGTGTTGTAGTATGTAACCTTTTTTAGGTATTAAGGTACGCATAAGTTAGGTATTTAGGTTCTCTGTATAGCATTCTACTTCCAGGAACAAACCGCTATCACCAAAACATTTGCTAGCATTTTATTGATTGCCTTTACAAACGTTTTACCTAAAACGTGGCACTGAAGCAGCAGAAGCAAAGGCATTTTACTGAAATTGTTATCCATTTAGATTTAGAAATTGAACCATTACAATAATTTTGAGGGATGTAAGTCATTATTTCCAATATTATATCAAACAGATATAGCACTAAAAGTTCAGACTAAAATTAATTTCAGTAATCATCTAGTATCAACAATATATAAACATCTGAATAATAGGATGAAAATGATCAACGTGTTTTTTTAATTAGGTCTTTGAAATTTTGTTAAACATATTTTTATAGAATATAAATAAAGCTGGAAAATTATAATAGTAAATAAATTGATTAAAATTAATAACAAAAATCAGTAAATGTAAGTAACTGGCATGTTTTTGAAAACAAAAAGACAATTTTTTTAAATACTTACTGAAAATAATACTCAAAATCCATATCAAATGTCTTTTTCACTTTTTCTTCTTCACGAATCGTATACAAGCAACGATCCCATTTCCACTTAACATTTTTCAGAAATTCTTTCCTGGAAGAATAAATAAGGACATTACTTAAATATTTAAATAACATTAAAAATAATACAATGAATATTTCTGTTTTCTTAACGAGATATTCCGTGATTAAGGTAGCGTTTCACTGCTTACTTTAAGACGCCTATAAATGCTGATAAAACAGAATCTGTATATACCAACAGAAAATTAAGATTCTGTCAAAAGAAATCAAGCTGTTCATATAAAAACTCGTCTAAAATAAAATATTATTCGTCCGTAGTGCTTTTTTTTCAGGTTTTACAGTAATTTTTCCAATGAATCCTATGTTATTGGAACATATTGATAGCTGAATCTTGTCTAAAAAAATCATATTTCTCGGAGGGAATACCATGCAATTATCATTTGAAAATTTCTCCAATAAGGAATATTGCTCCGATACTGAATGATTCCGCAATCAAAGATTTTACAGTCTTAGATTATGCATTACAGTCAAATATACTAAAGAACAGAGAAAGATTCTCTTTTAGAGATGTTTTCGAATTAGCTTGTTATTTGGTACATTTTTTGTAGGGAGCTGGAATTTTTTACGCTTAATAGAGGACTCTATTAAAGATGGGTTTCGTTTCCATAGGATTTATTGTATTTTTAGGCCAAGATTCACTCGCCACTGCCTCACTTTTTTTAACTCCCTCTTCTACTTCTGTTGCGACAGTGGAGCAGACCAGGGACCTTGGCCAAAGGTAGTCGATGTCACGTTTCATCGTGACTCTCTTTAAGGACACATTACGCGAAACTCTCAAACTACATACACTCTATACGCTGCAACAATGAACATAGAGTAGTATAAGACTTTTAATGATATAAGCTTTGGAAGGAAAATAGTATCGACAAATCTTTCAATTGGATAGTGTAATGTAGCACGGTTCTATTACGAATCACTAATTCGTCTGCTTCTTCATTTATATTACAATTCAAAAACCGGTTTTGGTGATAACGCTACTTTAAAGCACTCTTACACGATATTAGTTTGAAAATAGCAACTCCCTATTAATGCTATTATGTTTGAAGTCCAATTGTACTGTATGTTCATTTGTAATGTTCAAACTAAAAAACAGCTAAATCTTGGTGTGGCTCAATAGCTGTTCGGAATGGGTTTCTTTCCTCTCATTTGCAACTGGTGATCATTCCACATTACGCGGCGCAACATTTTTGTGACGTTCCTTAAATGTACTTCTTAGATTTTAAGAGCTTATTACCTTTTTCCTCCCCTTTATTTCCTTTGTGTTCTCATAAAACCTGCATTGGAAATCTAGTGTTTAGATTTCATAAAATACTGTACAGTATTTAAAAAAAAAAAGTTTTTAACCCCTTCTCGACGAGCGCCCTTTGCTTAATTTTTAATCTATAACCTCCGGTTTTTCAAAACAGAAATTTTTTTGTAACTGAATCGCGAAATGATCTGATTAAATAAGGTAAACTTTACAATAAAAAGTAACTGGTGAGAATAATTAAGGATTCTTAGCACTTTAAGTGGCACGTATACAGGTCGATCGTCCCCAAGGGGTTATTGTCTTTCAAGTAATTTATGTGCAATCTACAGTTGACAATATGCAGATATTTCATTCCATTGAAGAGAAGCATTTATTAGTTTAGATTTATTTTACTCACGATTGCGATGCACAAAGTTGTAATTTTAACATATAAAAGCACAGCTCGCCGGAAATGCAATCAACCATATGTTGGTTCCTTAGTTCACATTAGTCAAGATAAGATTTAACATATCTCATGCTCTCTTATTAGTGAACATGTAAGTATGACTTTACTGTAGCAAAAAGCATTTTTGAATGAGCTGTTTGTTTAAAATCTAAATAAGATAATAATAAAAGATAATAATAATAATATATATAATAATAATAATAATAAGATAAGAAAATATATTTACTTTTTTATACAATTATCGATTTTTTCCTCTCATATAAATGATTTTTATGCAACATGCTACATTTGAATTGGTGTGTTAAAACAATTTTCAATATACTTAGAGTATTGTAAACAGAAATAAAAATATTTAAATTTAGATGAAATTCTAATGTTATCTTAAAGCTATTAAATATAAGAAAGAATATTTGTACGTACATTTTAGTGTATCCTCTGGTTACATCATTATATAGATTTTTTTTCAACTGATTGTACGTCTCATCTATTTCTGCTTTGAGTTCCGTAAAATCTGTGGCAGATAACGATTTCTAGAAAAGAAAGGGAAAATAAACTCTTTCACAACTTTTACGCATACTCATAGTTACAAATTAAATTTTGAAAAGCTCTCTTTCAAAAAACGTACAAGTCTTTTGATTAAAATGTATACTTCCCAGACTCAGGGTTGCTAGTTTGCCCTCCGTTTTTATTCTAAAATTTCGAATTTAAACAAGAAAAATCAAAGCATTATTTTCTCATTTATTTAATGTCAGACATTTTCTGATTAATTTAAATAAATATTGTTCTTTAGGAAGTTCTAGTGTGAATGAGGATTTTCGGAGTGAAAATGGAGGCTAAACTGGCAACCCTTCTCAGACTAGGCAACATTTTCTAAAAGAAGGTTACCTATACAAATTAAAGAAATGCTAAAGAAAATAATTTTTTAAAAGAAATTTTTTGAGAACAATAAAAATTTGAAATTACTGACGGAAAAGAAAATAATTTATTGTAAAGTTTTATCGGTATTTGTTTGAGTTCAATTTTATTAAAAAGAAATTGCACTTGCATGAACAGAGCCATATACGTTAGAGATGACATTTAGGAGACCAAGACCATACGATTCGAAATACGAGGCCACCCGCTATAGAAGCAATTTTTCTCATCAGAGCCCGAACTCGATAAAATCTGAGAATAACATTTTAAAATTTCTCGAAATTTAATTTTTGCTTTCTTCTATTTTTAACAGAAGAAAGTATTGCAATCGAAAAATTTTTCGACTTCCGGTTTCCAACGGATTTTTACGATTAGGGGTCAGAGATCCTAAAATTTTATACAACATGTCTGTCTGTCCGTATGTCACTATTGTACCATCGAAAAGTGTATGCAGTTATGCATGTAATTGAACCAAATTATTTTGTGTATGTTTTAGGCTATGGCCACTTCTTAATTTAGAATAATAATCTATCTCCTTAATTTAGAAATATTCCGCCTGAAGAGAACGCTATAATAGCGATTTTTGTGCCAATTTCATTTTTGTATTATCGAAAAGTGTATGAAGTTATGCATAAAATTAAACCAAACTTTTTGTGTATGCTTTTTGTTATGGCTGGCATGTCCTCCTTGAATTTTGAAATATTTCGCCGGATGGGGGCGCTATAATAGCGATTTTTGTATAATTCTTTCTATTTTTCATTGTTCTTGTTTACGTCGGTGGCTCGTGAGGCGAGGAAAACTTCGCATTCTGCTAAGTTTAACTAAGCAGTTAAAAGTTCTGCTAAGTTCTGTTTAAAAGTTCTGCTAAGGATATTCGTAAACATCTGATGACAGAATAACGAAAAACTACTGATGTTAATAAATATTATGATCGAAATTAACTCGTTTTTAATCAGATTAATTGACTGAAGCAGAAATTTTAAGTGAAAATCAAAGTTGTTATAGTATTAGTAGAGAAGAAATGGGGCTCCGGCGTCAGGAGGAGGCTGGAGGCTGTGGTGGTGGTGGTGGACAGCCTCCTCCCGAGACCGTCTTGTAAGAGGAGGTGTAAATGTGGAGGAGGGAGGGCGCCTCCTCCCGAGAATGTCTTATAAGAGGAGGTGTAAAATGGGGGTAAAAAATTTTTGAGAATGGGAGGGGGGCGATCAGAATATTTTATGTTATAAGAGAGGGGTTAATTGGAGAGGGTGAGGAATTTTTGAAGGCGAATTTTTCGAGATTGAATTTATTTTTACTCAGCTGTAGTACGAGGTTCAAATGAATTAAAAAGGTAATTAAATTAATGAAAGAGAAAAATTAATTTAGAAATTTTAATGAGGGGACTCGGAATTTTTGTGTTTGAAATTTATTTTTAGTGGAATTTTTGGGAGATTGATTTTTTTTTGGTGTGTTATAGTACAAGGGACAGTTTTAAGTATCAGTTTCATAAATTAACATGATACAGTATGAGGGATATTTTTTACTATAAGTTACATGAATTAAGTGTTACAGTTCAAGGGGACTTTAATTTTTAGGGGAACAATTTGTGTTTTGGTGCTGCCATCTAGTGTCGATTGATAGAATTTAGTTTCGGAATTGGTATTTTTTCAAAAGGTTTCGAGGAGGATTGAACCTGCAAAATGTAGTCGTGGTTGAATAATAGACCGTTACCTTATCGATTCAGCCACGATTACATGCTTTAGAATGAAAATTTTAAGAAGTGCTGTGCTCTTTTTCAGAAAAATGAGTTATTTAATGAACCAATCACAGATTTTTTAGGCACACGCGCGCCACCTATGATTATTATAAATTGATGCGAATGAAGTTTTTTTCATTAGTTGATTAATTACTGTTGCTGAGTGAGGTTGTTAACATGTCTAGTTTTAAAGATATTGCTGTTATAGGAGCACCCGGATTGATTATTGAAGCGACGAATCTCCTCCCTAAAGTGGAACCCGTTTCAGATGTTGAAATGAAACCCTCTTCATCAGAACTTTGAGAAACGCGTGTGATAATGTACACTCTACTGAGTTCGTTATCTTGCAAAGACGAAGTGATTCACTTTATATAGATAAGGGTTTTCCCATAAACGTAGTGAGTAATATAATATTAGATTTTAATTATGATTGACTAATGGGGGTTACAAATTAAGATAGGCTAATGAGAGTTAGAAATTAATGTGTAGCGTAAATGGATCTTTTTTTTTTCAAAGATATATTTTAAATAGAAACACTATTAACGATTGACTCATATGATTTCAACATTAATTTTATATTGCATCATTCATAACGAATAAATGAATTCGCAATTAAGATTTTCAAATAATTAATTTAATATTACGTCACACAAAACGAATTTTATTAATAAATACATAATTAAGATTGCGTCACAATTTTAAATGATTTTATTAATATAGAATTTCTATTAAATTGGGGGTCATTTTTTCTTATCGATTTATTTAAAATAAAATTGGAATATTTATTAGCAATTTAATGCATGTGTGACATTTATTTTTGATTTAACTATTATAAAATTAGACCTTTTAAAACAGATACTTTTTTAATTGATTCATTAACCGTGAGAATACTTCAAACACGTCATTGATGAGTCATCACACATAAGTAAATTTTCACTCGTAAACATGAAAGTTTTAATAAATATATTGAGGTATATGAAAAGTGACACTCATGTCGTGCAGTGGACTTTGAATTTTTAGTCTAGTTCTAATTTCGATCTAGTTCAAATTTTGCTAAGTTAACACGTTACGTAATATAGGGGAGCTTAATACTATGTATTAATATAACTATGATTTTTGCTTAATTTTTTACTAGGATAAAATTTTTATCATCGGAAAAACACATCTTTAAGAGATTTAAAATAAATATTTGTAAATATATATAATTTAATATCATTAAATATTTAGTATCTTCACACATAATTAACACATGTTAATTAAGTACGATTAAATTTAAAAGAAATCATAATTTTCATTAAATTAAAAAGAAATTGTACATTTAACTTTTAATCTAGCAAATATTAAAACATGAAAGAAAGGATTGCGCTTTTAGAGCATGTGACTTTAATCATAAAAATTTAAATACTTATCACTTTCAAATGAAAATGATAAACCTTTATTTAAAATTTTTCAGTTTTTAATTAGAGACATACAATTAACTAGAAACTTAAGTATAAAAACAGAAATGAATGTCTAGCAATAAGGTTAACATTTTTAATAAAAAATTAATATTTTAGGTTAATTTTAAACGTGCTAGTATTTTTAGACTAGCGAAATATCCCTTTTTTAGAAAATACTTTTCTGGTTTCATTTTCATTTATTTTTTAAATATAACTTTTAAAAAGTATTCTCAACTGTAAAAACTAGGGATTTGCTTTTGACAATTTTATTTGAATTTAAGATTTGTTTCACATTTAGAAGTATATCTTATCAAAATAAATTCGAAATATTTAGATTTGTTTATTATTAATAATTTGAAAAATAAAACATTTAGAAGTAAATTGACTTACTTTTGTTTATGTTACATAAAAATCCAAAAGGGTTGAAAAAGAGTAGCAACACTTCACATGAGTTTTGTGATACTATATGGAGTGAATTTTGAACACCAATATCTAATCTGTTTGGGTATTTCCATGAATACATGATTCATGAGATAAGCAGAATGTCATGTTCAAATATGAATCTAAGAACAGTGTTAATGAATTTACTTTATTCAAATCGTATATACTTTAGCTATAATTAATATAATGTGTAATTAATAAGGGATTTAATTAATATGATGCGTTTTTAAGTAAAATCTAAATATAATTGTATCTTTTTCAGTCTTATTTAATAGAATAGGAATGCTTTTCAAATTTATTAAGAAACATGTAAGTTGTTATTAGCTTGGAAATTGCAACTGAATTAAAAATTGACTTCTCACATAGAATTAGACTTATGCTAAATTTTCAACAAAAATATTTCTCACTTAAAAGTTTACTTCTCACATTGAAAAAGTCATATACTTGGAAATTCTACCTGTAAAATTTTCTCACATGGAAAAAGGCTTTCGTGATTGTATTAGAATAAAAACTTATCATATGAAATTTTACTTGTGTAAATTGTATTAAAAAAACTTATCATATTAAAATTTTTAATAAGTTAATTATTATTATTAAATCTATGTCTCCCACCACTCACTTTATTTACAAATAAATATTTATCACTTTTTAATGGAAACAAAAATGGTAGGTAAAGCTTTCGTTTAATATTTTTAAATTAATATGAGTCTTTTTTTTTTTTTTTTTTTTTTTTTTCAGTGCGACTCCTTCAAATTTAAAACCCTTTGAGAGCTTTTATAGGGAGAACGTCAACAAATCGAAGTCTCCCATTTCAACAATAAAGGATTTATACTAAGTACACTACAGACATTCTTGTTTTAACATGATTTGAAAATTTTTAATTAAAATTCTTTTGAAAACTTTACTCATTTTGTTGGAGAAAAAAAAGCATGCATTTATAAATTTTTAGTTTCACATATTATACACTAAATAAAATATATATTAAGATAAAACATTTGCAAACTTATTTATAAAATGGAAAGACATAACCTTATTTCACTTTTTCGTTAAGCATATTTTTAATTCACAAGCAGGCTTTACACATATTAGCTAGCACACAAGTTACTTCAGCGAAAAAATCCCTTTTCCTTATCTAAATGATTCATAGGGATTCATACCTCCCTCATGAATACGTTATACAAACGATGTATTAGTTTAATGAATATAAATTTTAACTAAATCCTTAAAACTTTATTTGATAACATTCGATCATTTTTATATTTCAAAACGAAGAAAAATTATTGAATATCACCTAACAAGCATATACTTTTACACTAACATGTTATAAAAACACTTCTCAATATTCAAATTTAATGATATTTCGACATCTCTCGCCAAGCTTTTTAAGAATGAAAGACTCTTTCGTTAGAATATTTAGCTTTTTGTATACAATTTTAGCAATAAATACATAATGCACTCAACTTTACTTTGTCATTAAACATTAAATCAATTCAAACTTAGGATTTTTTTTATTTAGGGTAGATAAGTATACGTGTATATATATATACATGTGCATATATGTGTGTGTGTGTGTGTGTGCATTTGTAAATGGGGGAAAAATTTAAAAGGTATACACATTGAAAGTTAATAAAATTATTTAAAAAAATTTATATAAATATTTCAAGAGAGTATTAAACATTTTAAGACAGTATTAAAGATTTGAACAACTGATAAAAATGCTTTGAAAAACATTTAAAATTATTAAAAATGTTTCTTTCATATTTTAAAGTCAACAAATTTTAATACATAGCTATGTACATACAAGCATTTGAGCTATGTACATACATGCATTTGACTTATGTTAACAGAACAAATGTTTTAAATATTTCGATGCTATTTCCAAGTTAGTCAATTTATACTTTTTGAATATGCATATACATATATTTGTAAATTTTAATGTTTTCTCTTAAAACTGACTAGTTATTTATCCTAGCATTATCCTATTACTATCCTAGTTATTTATCCTACATTTATTAACACAAAAAAAACAACTGCTTTTCAAACGTCTGTGTGATTATCATAACAACCCAAATCCTTTTATCTGCACATGCGCAAACATTTTAATAAACTAGAGGCCACATTTTCAATCGAATAAAACAATGACTAATCAAACAGGTTATATCCTAACTTAAATTATACCTTTTATGTGAGATTGCTAAACATGCTACTACAATGTCTAATCAAATAGGTTATGTCCTAACTTTAATTATACCTTTTATGTGACATTGCTAAACAAACTTCTAACTTGTAAAAATAGCATGATAACATGTTTTCACTAGACAAACTTAATAATTTTCGTAGGTTTTATAAAATAATCGACATGTTTGGTTATCTCTCATCATAGTTTTCTAAAATATATCCAAAAAAGTTTGCTACTATTAAAAAACATGCTTTTAATTAAGATAGTTTTCACTATTATTATTTAAAAACATATAACACAAAATATTTTTATTAAATAATCACTATTTTTCACAAGTTTGCAATATTTATATGCTAACTAGGGTTAGTAGTATTGAGACTTGAAAATATCTTTATAGATTAAACATGAAAATTTCTGTGTCTGACAATCCTTTGACTATTTTTAGTTAAACTTCGTGTCATGAAATATAACCGCAAAGCTTAAAATTATACTTTGCAGTTTTCTATTAAAAATTAATGTTTTAAAATTCATTAAAATTTGAAAAATTATTAAATACTATTACATTTTAATTTTTAAATTCATTTTTATATATAAACACACAAAATAATAATACTTATCTAATATGGTAGCTAGCAGTCTTAACCACAACCTTCTCTTTCAAAAACTAAAAACGAAATGAATAATTCTATGTCCTTATCAGCTAATCTTATCAACTGATTAGATCTAGTCACGTGGTATATGATAACGTCATTAGTGATATCATATACCACGTGATGGGGATTCCCGATCACGTGATAACCCCTACGTCATTAGTGATAAGTGATGTCATATATCACGTGACTAGATCTAATCAGTTGATAAGATTAGCTGATAAGGACATAGAATTATTCATTTCGTTTTTAGTTTTTGAAAGAGAAGGTTGTGGTTAAGACTGCTAGCTACCATATTAGATAAGTATTATTATTTTGTGTGTTTATATATAAAAATGAATTTAAAAATTAAAATGTAATAGTATTTAATAATTTTTCGAATTTTAATGAATTTTAAAACATTAATTTTTAATAGAAAACTGCAAAGTATAATTTTAAGCTTTGCGGTTATATTTCATGACACGAAGTTTAACTAAAAATAGTCAAAGGATTGTCAGACACAGAAATTTTCATGTTTAATCTATAAAGATATTTTCAAGTCTCAATACTACTAACCCTAGTTAGCATATAAATATTGCAAACTTGTGAAAAATAGTGATTATTTAATAAAAATATTTTGTGTTATATGTTTTTAAATAATAATAGTGAAAACTATCTTAATTAAAAGCATGTTTTTAAAATTTATCCCCCATTTACAAATGCACACACACACACACACACATATATGCACATGTATATACATATACACGTATACTTATCTACCCTAAATAAAAAAAAATCCTAAGTTTGAATTTCTATGCGATGGATTAATTTAATGTTTAATGACAAAGTAAAGTTGAGTGCATTATGTATTTATTGCTAAAATTGTATACAAAAAGCTAAATATTCTAACGAAAGAGTCTTTCATTCTTAAAAAGCTTGGCGAGAGATGTCGAAATATCATTAAATTTGAATATTGAGAAGTGTTTTTATAACATGTTAGTGTAAAAGTATATGCTTGTTAGGTGATATTCAATAATTTTTCTTCGTTTTGAAATATAAAAATGATCGAATGTTATCAAATAAAGTTTTAAGGATTTAGTTAAAATTTATATTCATTAAACTAATACATCGTTTGTATAACGTATTCATGAGGGAGGTATGAATCCCTATGAATCATTTAGATAAGGAAAAGGGATTTTTTCGCTGAAGTAACTTGTGTGCTAGCTAATATGTGTAAAGCCTGCTTGTGAATTAAAAATATGCTTAACGAAAAAGTGAAATAAGGTTATGTCTTTCCATTTTATAAATAAGTTTGCAAATGTTTTATCTTAATATATATTTTATTTAGTGTATAATATGTGAAACTAAAAATTTATAAATGCATGCTTTTTTTTCTCAAACAAAATGAGTAAAGTTTTCAAAAGAATTTTAATTAAAAATTTTCAAATCATGTTAAAACAAGAATGTCTGTAGTGTACTTAGTATAAATCCTTTATTGTTGAAATGGGAGACTTCGATTTGTTGACGTTCTTCCTATAAAAGCTCTCAAAGGGTTTTAAATTTGAAGGAGTCGCACTGAAAAAAAAAAAAAAAAGACTCATATTAATTTAAAAATATTAAACAAAAGCTTTACCTACCATTTTTGTTTCCATTAAAAAGTGATAAATATTTATTTGTAAATAAAGTGAGTGGTGGGAGACATAGATTTAATAATAATAATTAACTTATTAAAAATTTTAATATGATAAGTTTTTTTTAATACAATTTACACAAGTAAATTTTCATATGATAAGTTTTTATTCTAATACAATCACGAAAGCCTTTTTCCATGTGAGAAAATTTTACAGGTAGAATTTCCAAGTATATGAACAACAACTTTTAAGTGAGAAATATTTTTGTTGAAAATTTAGCATAAGTCTAATTCTATGTGAGAAGTCAATTTTTAATTCAGTTGCAATTTCCAAGCTAATAATAACTTACATGTTTCTTAATAAATTTGAAAAGCATTCCTATTCTATTAAATAAGACTGAAAAAGATACAATTATATTTAGATTTTACTTAAAAACGCATCATATTAATTAAATCCCTTATTATTACACATTATATTAATTATAGCTAAAGTATATACGATTTGAATAAAGTAAATTCATTAACACTGTTCTTAGATTCATATTTGAACATGACATTCTGCTTATCTCATGAATCATGTATTCATGGAAATACCCAAACAGATTAGATATTGGTGTTCAAAATTCACTCCATATAGTATCCCAAAATTCATGTGAAGTGTTGCTACTCTTTTTCAACCCTTTTGGATTTTTATGTAACATAAACAAAAGTAAGTCAATTTACTTCTAAATGTTTTATTTTTCAAATTATTAATAATAAACAAATCTAAATATTTCGAATTTATTTGATAAGATATACTTCTAAATGTGAAACAAATCTTAAATTCAAATAAAATTGTCAAAAGCAAATCCCTAGTTTTTACAGTTGAGAATATTTTTTAAAAGTTATATTTAAAAAATAAATGAAAATTAAACCAGAAAAGTATTTTCTAAAAAAACTATATTTCGCTAGTCTAAAAATACTAGCACGTTTAAAATTAACCTAAAATATTAATTTTTTATTAAAAATGTTAACCTTATTGCTAGATATTCATTTCTGTTTTTATACTTAAGTTTCTAGTTAATTGTATGTCTCTAATTAAAAACTGAAAAATTTTAAATAAAGGTTTATCATTTTCATTTGAAAGTGATAAGTATTTAAATTTTTATGATTAAAGTCACATGCTCTAAAAGCGCAATCATTTCTTTCATGTTTTAATATTTGCTAGATTAAAAGTTAAATGTACAATTTCTTTTTAATTTAATGAAAATTATGATTTCTTTTAAATTTAATCGTACTTAATTAACATGTGTTAATTATGTGTGAAGATACTAAATATTTAATGATATTAAATTATATATATTTACAAATATTTATTTTAAATCTCTTAAAGATGTGTTTTTCCGATGATAAAAATTTTATCCTAGTAAAAAATTAAGCAAAAATCATAGTTATATTAATACATAGTATTAAGCTCCCCTATATTACGTAACGTGTTAACTTAGCAAAATTTGAACTAGATCGAAATTAGAACTAGACTAAAAATTCAAAGTCCACTGCACGACATGAGTGTCACTTTTCATATACCTCAATATATTTATTAAAACTTTCATGTTTACGAGTGAAAATTTACTTATGTGTGATGACTCATCAATGACGTGTTTGAAGTATTCTCACGGTTAATGAATCAATTAAAAAAGTATCTGTTTTAAAAGGTCTAATTTTATAATAGTTAAATCAAAAATAAATGTCACACATGCATTAAATTGCTAATAAATATTCCAATTTTATTTTAAATAAATCGATAAGAAAAAATGACCCCCAATTTAATAGAAATTCTATATTAATAAAATCATTTAAAATTGTGACGCAATCTTAATTATGTATTTATTAATAAAATTCGTTTTGTGTGACGTAATATTAAATTAATTATTTGAAAATCTTAATTGCGAATTCATTTATTCGTTATGAATGATGCAATATAAAATTAATGTTGAAATCATATGAGTCAATCGTTAATAGTGTTTCTATTTAAAATATATCTTTGAAAAAAAAAAGATCCATTTACGCTACACATTAATTTCTAACTCTCATTAGCCTATCTTAATTTGTAACCCCCATTAGTCAATCATAATTAAAATCTAATATGATATTACTCACTACGTTTATGGGAAAACCCTTATCTATATAAAGTGAATCACTTCGTCTTTGCAAGATAACGAACTCGGTAGAGTGTACATTATCACACGCGTTTCTCGAGGCTACAAGATTTTACCTATGTCGAAAAAATATTAAAGTAAGTTTGTTTTATTTTTGAAAAATATATGTAACATCAAATAGTGTTAAACTAAAGTATTCTAAAACTAAGGTAAACTAAGGTGTAGTTTTATTCTAAAAAGCGCAATTATTAGCATAAATTTGCAAAAAGTGCGTTTTTTTTCCAATATCTTATTAAAAATTCAAAGTATTTTGATAAAAACCTTTAAAAGGTATAAAAGTTTAAAAAGTATATATTCAAAAATCGATTTTCTAGTTTTTAAAATAGATCTATATTATTTAAAATTCTATGCTTAAAAATAGATACATTTTAGGGACATTGATAATTCAAACACACCACTGAATAGGTAACCCTATATTTCACAAATATACATATTCATTAAGGGGTAGGGGGGGGGGGTAAATTTCCTAATATCTTTATAAAGGACACTCTATAATTTTCTCAAAATATATTTTCACATGGATTAAGCAATACATGCCTAAAAATTGCATAACAAATCGAAAACTAATATCCTTCAAAATATCTTACCAATTTCTATTTTTGTCTAAAACCACGAAAAAATATTCACCGATCTAACATGGATTCGGAAAAAAAAAAAAAAAAAAATTCTAAAAAGTGAGTCATGTACTTATCATGCGAACTGTTGAGCCACTTATCTACCAAAGGGTTTTTCCATATGGGGAATACACGCATACAGTAAAATTTGATGTTATATAAAACGAAATCAGCTAATATATATATATATATAAATTTCCCTTTTATTTTAAATTGTGGAATGGTATAAAGTCTCTCAATACTTGTGGTGTGTTTTAAAATATTTGTTAAGTATAATTTAAGTTTTGTTTTTGCTTAATGCATTGACTAGATTAAAAGATCACTGAAAATTTAATTTTTTCTTCAAATATTCATCAAATTTTCTAGTTACATATATTTTTTTCATTCAATAAGTAAAGTTTAGTCAGAAAGCACGACACAAAAGTATAAATTCATTTACCTAACTAATGATAGTGTCTAAAATTACTAACCGTTTAATGCAAAACTTTCAATTCATTTATATATAACCGAGAAATATTTGTGAAAACATGACTGCAATTCGAAATAATATCTTTAAAAAACATGTCACTTAAAAAAATTAAATCCTCCCCCAAATTTTATTCAAAAAACATTCACATTCCTACAAAGATTAAAAAATTTCCACTGTTTTTTCAAAAAAATTTCTATTTCAAATAAAAATATCTCATAACATTCAATTCATTAACAAAATCAAATAAAACCCTCGAAAAATTTCTGAAGTTTCTTCATTAAATTATTGCCCCACCAGTGGCCGAGAGGTTCTGCTCTCGAAGCTGGTGTACAGGAAGTGCTGGGTTCGAACCGAATCGCGCCCGTCGGCCTAATCTTTCGGAGTTTTCGTGGTTTTCTTCGAACCACGGATTTCCATGCGTAAATACGGGTTAAGTTCCCCAATAAAGACCCAAATATCTTTAAAAAACATGTCACTGAAAAGAATAAAATCCTTCCCCAAGTTTTATTCAAAAAACATTCACATTCCTACAAAGATTTTAAAATTTCCACTGTTTTTTTCAAAAAATTTCTATTTCAAATAAAAATATCTCAAAACACTCAATTCATTAACAAAATTAAATGAAACTCTCGAAAATTTTCTTCATTCAGTTATTTTCTTGTTCATATTTTTTAATTATCATTTTTAATTACTATTTTTAATGAATGAATATTTTTAATTATTCTAAAAATTCGACTGCATACTATAGTTGACTATAAAATAAATTTCAAACTTAAAAATTCCAAGTCCCCTCATTAAAATTTCTAAATTAATTTTTCTTATTAATTATTTTTAATTACTTTTTAATTAATTGATATTTTAAATTAATTTCCATTTTCAATAATTCATTCGAACCTCGTACTATACTAATAAAATTGCTCGAAAAATTCAGTCGCTTCATTAAATATTTCCTCATTAAATTTTTAATTGCTGTTTTTAATTACTAATTAGTTAACCGACAGTAAAAAAATACCCCCTCGTATAATAACACACCAAAAATTCCGCTAAAAATAAATTTCAAACTCAAAAATTCTAAGTCCCCTCATTAAAATTTCTAAATTAATTTTTCTCATTCATTAATTTAATTACCTTTTTAATTCATTAATTATTCATTCGAACCTCGTACTACAGCTGAGTAAAAATAAATTCAATCTCGAAAAATTCCCCTTCAAAAATTCCTCCCCCTCTCCAATTAACCCCTCTCTTATAACATAAAATATTCTGATCGCCCTCCCCCCCCAATTCTCAAAAATTTTTTACCCCCATTTTACACCTCCTCTTACAAGACATTCTCGGGAGGAGGCGCCCTCCCTCCTCCACATTTACACCTCCTCTTACAAGACGGTCTCGGGAGGAGGCTGTCCACCACCACCACCACAGCCTCCAGCCTCCTCCTGACGCCGGAGCCCCATTTCTTCTCTACTAGTATTGAATTTGAAGTATTAATATGTGTAATTACTTTTTGAAATGTCAAGATGTATGAGATAGAAAAAAAGTTTTGGGACAAGCACATACAACTAGTTTCATTTAAAATCTCTGCTTTGATAGAAAAAGTATTAATACTGAAAAAATAGTCCTTCTCATGACAACATTTCCTGATTTTCCTGTTCATGGAAATCTTTTTAAGATAGAAAATTTCTTATTTATACCACAAATTGGAAGAAATCTGCAAAAGCCACTATTCTTTTTTTCATTTAAAATATCATTGCACAATGATGGAAAATAGATACCAGTTCTGTTTCCTAGGATTTCTGTGAAAGACTAGAGAAAGGATATCCCACGGTTTCTTTATGTTACTAAAACTGTCATTTAAAGGCATCTGAATAACTCTCCCGATATTCATTAATACAATTTCATCTCTCTTCCAAATTGATTTTTAAAGGATTTTAGAACCCTTTGAGAAATGCAATAACAGCGCAAAAACTACAAAACCGAATGATTTGAAATTTAATATATATAGAATCGTTACAGAATTTTGTTGAATCATTGCAAATTTTATGAAAGCCGAATGAAAACATAAAAAGATATTAATAAAAGTTTTCTTCATTCTATTAAATATTATCATACGTATATAATTCAATGCTACCCCATGATAGGTAATGATTCTAGGTTGCTATGGTGGTGCCATCCTATTTAAGATTGAGTTCTATTATTTTCGTATTACTGAATTTAATAGATAGAATCGTAATAAATTTTGTATGCATGCATTTTTGAATAAGAGTGCTACAGCTATTGCACAAAGATCTGAATATTTATAAATTTATTTATAATACGAACGCACCTCATTTGCCACGTTTGACATACAATTTCCGACTTCTTTTTCTTTTCCCAGTTTGTGAATAAATAAAATTTTCGCTTAAATTCCGAGCCCGCCTTTTCTCTATGACTTGCGTAAATATAGATCCCGAGCTAGTTTCTGTCTCGGGCTCGAGATGATTCCGTCTCATTCCTGATGTACACGCATAATTGTATGTAAAAGAACATACAGCAAATTTTAGGTAAAAAATCTCAATTTTAATTTCTGAGATGTGCTAAAAGTGTGTTAACCATTTTGTAAATTATATCGTTCATGTTTTTGAATGACCCCTATTTTGTATGCCTGTTAGAGTTTCGTTGATTGCAGATATGTTTTAACTAATGTTGAAAGCTTCAAAATGTTTCCTTTTAAATCTTTTTGCTACTGAGCACGAGTGTTTCTTTAATAGCTCTGACATTTCTAAAAGTTAACATCTCCATTCCTAGAATTTTTTATTTTTATTTTTATTTTGAAAATAAATTATCTGTTGCGTAGAATGTTATTTGTCAAGATGTTTTTTATTCGCCATATTCTTCATATATGTATGAGTGTGTAATTTAGAAAAATTCTAAGCACTAAAAACTAGAGTAATATGAAAAAATCTCATACACATTTAAAACGATATTATTAAATGTAAAGACAAAATATGCATTCAAATGATCGGGGTCACAGACATAAAGCTGAGATATACAGGGTAAACCAAAAGTCTTGCCCTGATTATAATAATTCATTACAAATTAACAGTTTGTATAATAATTTAACTTGTTGTATCATTGGATAGGTCAGCTTTAGTAGTTTGTTTTGCGCAATAGATGGCGCGATTGCTCGCTATGCTGCGCGATTCATGGCGCTAATATCTGGAGGCCTCCGCGCTCTCCATATATTAAAACTCTGGATTTTTTTTTTTTCTTTTGGGGTTATATTAAGGACAGAGTCTTTGCCACACTAATTGCTGACGTCGAAGAACTGAAGACTAGGATAGAAGCTGCTGTGTGTACTGTAACAGAAGACATGTTAAAGAACACTTGGCGGGAACTAGAATACCCCTTATAACATTCTGCAAACTACCAAGGGGGCACACGTTGAAATTTACTGAGGTACGTGGTCTTATAAAAAATTTTATAATATATCCAAACAAACATATGTCTAATTATAATAGTTTGAGCAAAATAAATATTTTTAAACAGGGCAAGGCTTTTGGTTCACACTGTGTATTACATACATTATGTAATATATTTATTACATAAATTCTTAAAACTGAAAAATTATAATAGAATTTGACTTACTAAGAAAGATACATCGTCTACTTCACAAGGATTTGTATTAAGATTACATGGCTGACCTCCGTCGTCGATTTGGACAGCTGTACTTTCATGCATATCCGGTGGACTAGAAACTACGTCATTTTTAACACTGTTATTCGAAGAGTTACTGAAAAATAGAAAACATTCTTTAATTGGATTCATTTGATTGAAATAATTGACTCTGATTTTGTGATATCTCGCGCTAACAAAAGGTCTTAGAAAAACATTGATATATAGAAGAGAATTTACTGCATGATTTATAGGCAGAAATGTTTTCAACGAGGGTGAAAAAAAAAAGGATTAGGTACTTGCATTTAAAAGGTAATTATTGTGGGAAAAATATTTCTTCGCAGAGTGGAGACAGATGTTTCGTATAGTGGTTGTGCGGATAGGTACTGTAAGTTAGTAGACCAGTCTGAGCAATTCTAATGGCAAGACGTTTACAAATCTCTCGCATGTGCCCCTTTACAAGGCTAAATGCAAATCCTGCATGACAATACGAGTCCCATATTCATCGCCAAATTTAAGAATTGCTGCAAAATTTTAAGTGGAAAAACGGAAGCTACCTTTTTACGCTCAGATTTTGCACACAGTGACTATTTTCAGTTTACGAAACTGACGGAAACATCTATAACAAGGTTCTTGAGCAAGATATAAAACCATAGATGAATAGGCAGAAACGTGATTTCCACCAAGGCGGATTAAACAAATTGGTCCAGGCGTTTAGATAAATGCCTAAATAAGTTTGGTGATTATATGGAAAAGTGATCGGTAAGCACACTTCTTAATTCCCTTTTGTATTTGCTTTCTATTTTTAATAAATAGTTTATTACCCTTGTAATTTTTTTTTCTGAATATATCCTCGTAATTACATTTAACTGCCGGAAAGTGCTTGCGCCATTTTTGATAAAATCACCCCCATTATGGATAGTCGCTATTCTTGTGTTATGGAAGAGAATATAATGTTGGTTCACCCATTTCTATATTCTATTCAATAAATATTAAACGCTATAAACCTTTACATCATCCTGATACATTAATTATAGATGAATTAAGATTAAGAGAGGTTGCACATTAATCCTTATTAATCTAGTTTGTTTTTTAAAGTTTTTTCAAGTTGGCTGCATGTAGAATAAATTTTTGTCTCAATATGTATGTACATTATGCCATGAGTTGCAGTATAAGAAAACGACGTAAGCATGTAAAAGAAATAGAAAAAGATACGTGTAACTATAGAGATGATATATTGAACATGCAGTATTCAACATAAAATTATTTAAGATAGATGTATATATCCAAACCATTCTTTCATGTAAGCCATTTTTCCAACATAAATTATTTAAGATATATATATATATATATATATTGAAATCATTCTTTCGTGTAAATAAAATCTACCAATAAAGCCAATTTTTGCTGCCTTGTTTAAATTTCCATGGATATTTTATTTCTGAATAATTTTACAAAATAATGATGAATGTCCTTGTTTATGATATAGTAAATCTGACATTCAGAAACACACCCAAACTAATTCATGAACCTGGATATTGCCATACCATACGAAGAATGGAAATAAAACTTTTGAATTAACTTTGAATAAAACTTTTGAATTAACTTTGAATAAAACTTTGAATAAAACATTTGAATAAAATTTTTGAAAATGATTTTTAAAAAATTGTCGGTCATTAGCCGAGGTATTAACTTTTACAGACACGGACAGTTTGGGCATAAATGAAGACTTGGGTGGCGTATTCTATACACCATCGGCTTTTAAAGTCTAGATAACAACTTTTAATAGTATATTTGTGTAATGCAATGCCCAGTAGTAGTATAAAAGCAATAAACGTCAAACTGTCAAAAACAGTCTAATTTAATTATAATTAATCATATAATTACTATGGGATTCGAGACTAGTTTGAATTGGGTAGCTCTCTCAATACTCCACCCGCGCCTTTAAAGGTTTATTAAAACCTATCTGGAGAAACGCGGCTCGGCGTTGCAGCTTTGCTACCTCCTTTCGAAGCGCGTTTAGCACAATCCCAAGTTTAAACTTTCATCAAGAGTTTTGTCTTAAATACACTGTTAAAAGAAAAGATTATTACTACATTGAATTTTGGTTTATGAAATAAACCAACTTTAAAAACTTTAAAACTTTTAAACTTTTAAAACTTTAAAAATTCATTAAAATTTTTTTTGATAAAGAAATGCACTTTGCAAGACAGAACTCACAAGGTAGTCGGATTTATTTTAGCAGAAAAAAAAATTACTTAAAAATTCACCTGTAGAGGCCATTGACGGCCCGAAACACAATGATCAGGACAACAGTACATCCCATTGTATTTAACTGATAATTACTTGCAAAATATTTTAGCTTAATTTTAAATATAAAGTTATTATGTTTTAAAAATATTGTTGAGAGTTAAATTTTATTTAATGATAAAGCATTCAAATAATAATAATAATAAAAATACAAATTACATAACTTCTCCTCCTAATAAAATAGGTCATTATAGAAATGCATTATCGCTAAAAAATATTGCAGACATCCTTTTTCCGGGCTGAACCCGCGTTCTCTGCAAAAAATTCAGAGCTTTAAACTAATGCTCGTCGTACCTTAATCTAATCTGTAAAGGTTCTAAATTTATTTTCACTCATGCGCAAACTTGCCAGTTTTGCCTGAACTGATCTTACAGAATTATTTTAATGTTTGAATATGTAATATTACTTGATAATAATGCGCAGCATTGTTTTGTTATAAGGTATCTCATATTTATTTAATTAATAATAAGAATTTAAAATAAACTTCTTTCTCTTTCTAATGTGTAAGAAAAACAGTAAAACTATTTCTTCAGAAATTTCTTACCTATGCTCTTCATCATCATTGGGATCGTCATATAACTTTTCAGGCCCCTCCTCATAATAAAGACTGTAAGTACTCTCAACTTCACCAACTCCATCGGTGAAACTTTCATACGGCTCTTCAGAAAATCTAAAAAACGTAAGCGATTCATTATAAAAACTGAAATTAGATATAGTACAGTCATAGGGGGAAAAAATAAACACCCTTACTAACTCTGCAAAAAATCATTGTAGAAGAAAGTTACTGGTACCAAACGATTGGAAATAAAGTCTTTTAAATGTGTATATGAAAGGGTCTAGCCGGATAAGCATAGCGAAATGGCCCCCACTGCCGATGTTTGAAATAACATGCATGCTAATAAGGCTCACCATGAGAATGCAATATAGAGTGTTTTTAGCCTCTGACCTTGAATTGTCCTTGAGATAATCGGGAAAGTATGTGCCGGCGATGCTTTTTTTCAAATACGTTTTTTTCAAAAAGTACTAAAGTTAAAAAAATGAAACCAATGCCAATTATTGAAGAATGTACCAATTCATATTGTATATTTTTTTCACATTTTTACACGAATTTTAACATAGAAAAATAAACAAAAATATTCTTTTTAAAAATTATTAATATAGTAATTTTATATTTACACCAACCAAAAAATTACAGAATAATGCCCAAAGTATGTACTTTTAAGAAAAAAAGTTTCGTTAAAATCGAAGATGCGCTTTTTGAGTTATAACAAAAATAATGCTAGCAACTTACTAAACTATTCGTAACTTTCCCTGTTTGTATTTGCAGAAATACGCTGCTATCAATGCATTGGTCAATTCGTGACATTTCCACTCGGGCAGGATGCGCAGTGCGCCAAAATAAGAGAATATTTCCATACATAACATTTCCCTATACGTTTGTTTATTAATCTAATAATTTTATATTTACACCAACCAAAAAATTACAGAATAATGTCCAAAGTGTGTACTTTTAAGAAAAAAAGTTTCGTTAAAACCGAAGATGCGCTTTTTGAGTTATAACAAAAATAATGCTAGCAACTTACTAAACTATTCATAACTTTCCCTGTTTGTATTTGCAGAAATACGCTGCTATCAATGCATTGGTCAATTCGTGACATTTCAACTCGGGCGGGATGCGCAGTGTTTTTCGCGTGTTTGAAAACATTCTGTTATTTTGGAGTACTGCGCATCCTTCTCGCGTAATAATATCAAGAACTAACAAACAAAATTGTAACATTTGCCTACGTTGATTTTCACACAGAAGAAGGCTATGTGACTAAACAGTGTACATATATAACGTATCACATTGGGGGGGGGGGTGGCATTTTACATTGGAAGATATCTGTAGGGGGAGGGAGGTTTGTCATTTGATATCGTTATCATTGTTGATCGAACCAAAATTTACTTTTTGGTATATTTTTCTTTACATATGTTATCTTGATTTTAAGTCTGTTTTCTTCTTTTTATGAAAATACAAAATTATTATTAAAACCATTGAATGATTATAAAACATTTTATTCCAGAATATTGTATAACCCAATGTTCGCCATTAACGTTCTCCTGTCATATGCGTATGCAATTCTTTGTTAGAGAAAACAGATATGAAATGAAACTTGTTATTTTTTCCAGTGTTTGTTGTCTACCTGTCGCGTTTACAAGAAGTTCTGTTTAGCCCCATGCAAGGGCAAGAAGACAATATTACTGTTCAATGCATTACGTAACAAAGAGCTATTATTAAAAGCTTTTAAATAAAAAGTATTTCTTTAAAACGTTATTTGATATGAAGTCATTTCTTGTATAACAGCGATATTTTCTGAATTTCTTCTCTTCATTTAAATCAGTAAAATATGCGAATAAAAAATGTACAACCATATCTGTATATCATTGTAACCGTATATAAAAAAAAAAGAAAAAATTGTAAAAATAAAAAGAATTTTTAGACAGTGATAACAAAATTATTAGGGTAAGGCAGATTCGAAGAATGATAATATATGATATCGGAAGGTACGGAATATCGTTGCGGGTCCGAAATTGCCAAAAAGTTGATAACCTTATATATTTAAAGCCTCTATTCAGCTTCACCTGCACAATCGACTAGACCATCGACTTGATGTTATTACGCGAGAAGGATGCGCAGTACACCAAAATAACAGAATGTTTACAAACACGAAACAAACTTATAAGGAAGTGAGATATATGGAAACATCATCTTATTTTGTCGCACTGCGCATCCTACCCGAGTAGAAATGTCAGGAATGGACCAATGCATTGATAGTAGCGTATTTCTGCAAATGCAAACAGGGAAAGTTACGAATAGTTTAGTAAGTTGCTAGCATTAAATTTTGTTATAACTCAAAAAGCACATTTTCGATTTTCACGAAATTTTTTTTCGGAAAAGTACATACTTTGAGCATTATTCTGTAATTTTTTGGTTGGTGTAAATATAAAATTACTACATTAATAATTTTTTTAAAATGTTTTTGTTTATTTATCTATGTTAAAATTCGTGTAAAAATGTGAAAAAAATATACAATATGAATTGGTACATTCTTCAATAATTGGCATTATTTTCCTTTTTTTAACTTTAGTACTTTTTGAGAAAAACGTATTTGAAAAATAGTAGCGCCGGCGTATACTTCCCTGATTATCTCAAGGACAGTTCAAGGTCAGAGGCTAAAAACATTGTATTTTGTATTCTCATGGTGAGCCTTATTAACACACATGTTATTTCAAACATCGGCCGTGGATGCCATTTCGTTATGCTTATCCGGCATAATCAGTAAAATCCGGTGCCCTTTGCTTAAGAGGACATCTACATATCACAACGAACCCAAACTTTATGTTCTTTTTTCAATAGAAATATCCACGTTTGTCCCCATAAATAAATTCTAAATCCTTCAATTAGCCAAAAAAGAATAACGGCATAATCAGTAATATCCGGTTACCTTTGCTTAAGAGGACATCTACATATCACAACGAACCCAAACTTTGTGTTCTTTTTTCAATAGAAATATCCACGTTTGTCACCATAAATAAATTCTAAATCCTTCAATTAGCCAAAAAAGAATAACGGCATAATCAGTAATATCCGGTGCCCTTTGCTTAAGAGGACATCTACATATCACAACGAACCCAAACTTTGTGTGCTTTTTTCAATAGAAATATCCACGATTGTCACCATAAATAAATTCTAAATCCTTCAATTAGCCAAAAAAGAATAACGGCATAATCAGTAATATCCGGTGCCCTTTGCTTAATTGGACATCTACATATCACAACGAACCCAAACTTTGTGTTCTTTTTTCAATAGAAATATCCACGTTTGTCACCATAAATAAATTCTAAATCCTTCAATTAGCCAAAAAAGAAATTTTCACAAAATTCGTACGGTTTGTTTCAGAAAAATTAATTATTTTAAAATGATCCTATTTTAGGGGCTGTATGCAAATTTAAGTTTGGTACTCGATTTTTGAAATGCTGCAGAATGGCTAAGTCACTTCTATTAATGTATTATTTCTTGTAAATATGACCATTTTAATGCTTTTCTGAACATCATAGACGGCCCCTTAAATCGTCATTTTGGCCTTTTTTAGTCACAATTCTAAAACTACTTGCAAGAAAAATTTGAAATTGAGAATTGAGCTCTGAATTTTGATTGTTTATAATTCAAAAACATCATTCAAATGGCTCGAAATTTCGTTTATAACCATAGTTTGAATCGAAGATTTGAAATATGGTGTCATCGAAAATAACAAAGTGTGGTCTGATTTTGATTTGTAGATGGCCCCCTAAGCCAATTTTATATACATAATTTAAAAGTAGGCTTTATTTCCATTCGTTCGGTACCAGTAAATTTCTTCTATTGTAATTCGTTGGAGAGTTAGTACAGTAAGTTTCCTTTTTTTCCCCACGACTGTAATGTTAATATAAAATTTCATAATAGTTCGTCTTTGCTAGAACACTTAAAAGTTCCAGAAACGCAGTTATATTAATATATTTCTCATACAGAGAGGAGTTTTTTTTTTAAATTATATATCGCTCAAGATTTTTCACGCTCCTATTCAGCGTTTTCTTTTCAACCTTCATAAACAATATTTAGTTAATATCAAAGTTAATTACGGAGGTGATATCTTTGAGGTGATATCTTTGATTTAGAATCTAGAATCAAGTCCTTAATCGCTTCACTTATCAAATAAAAAACAGAATGACATTCAAATATTTTATTATTTTTGAAGGCAAAATATTTACATGAAAATAGGGAAAATAAATTGGTATTTTTGATGGCATCTGAAAGTAATAAATAGTTTTGAAAGGTCAGTTGAAATAAATATAATCTATTTAAGACGAAAGTTGCTAATTCAGAAAACGAAAGTTATTTCTGATCATATACACTAATCGTAATGTTATGCATATATAGTATATACAGTTTGTTTACGTATAACCTGACCGACCTTTATTTTCGCAACCGTTGGCCCTAGATGCATACTTCCAATTACAAAAATGGTTTAAATAAAGTAAAGAATTATTTTTAAAGCGATTTGGGTCAAGAAAAACATTTATTAAAGAATTACGAAATTTAAATTTTTATACGGTCCCCCGGTCCTATAAGTGATATTTACTAAAAGTTTACTGTGACACTAACAAGTAAAACAAAAAAAAAGTCCCATTCATCTAACATTAAAATTGACCGAGTTATGAAACTTTGAAATGCATATATCACATTTTTGCATCTCAAGACAGATGATTTCGACCATGCTTTTAGGGGTCGTGTAACAAGTACTTAAACTTATTTCAAGGTATCTGCGCTTTGAAAGAAATCGTACAAATATTACGATTAACTTTTATTAGTTAAGTTTCAGATTAGTTAAAATAATTGTATTTTGACCTATGTTTTATTTTGTAAGGATCAGAGGCTATGATTTTTTTTTTAACCAAAGTTATGTCATTTTCGTAAGGTTATATTTAACTTGCAATGATCGTCTTTCCAGTTTAAAATTTGTACTCGAACTTTAACTTACTTTTAAATGTCCGATCGAAGTTAAATTTTTACATACTGACTTAAATCCGATGACAATGCAATATTATTATGATTTTCGACTTTTACCAATTTACCATACTTATATTAGAGGATAACACAAAAAAATTCGGATAGATTACCGTCAACAAGTTTAAGAAAGAGTTTTAGATTAGATAACATAAACCTGCGATGGTTGTGTTTTTAACTTTTATAATTACATTTTATGTATTTTTTAACGCTAAATCAAAAAATTACCTTCACTTTTAACCATCATGTCAAGATTTTTTGCAAATAAAAATAGCGAAAAATCTGATACTATAAAATAGATGTAAGACTATTTTTATTCAGTTTAATTTTATTTAATTCAATAATTTATTAGATTTTTGGCTTATACTGGGTTTCTTACAGCTAACCAGCTCGGAAACCCGATGAGGTTGGGAGGGGAGGGGGATCAACTTTAACTTTTAGCTTTTTAACTTTGAAATTTGCGATTTGAGAAAATTTCTGACGTGATGGTTTAAAATGAAGTTCATTTTCGGATTCAGTGCTAAAAAGTACATAAAATTTTCAAAAGCTAAAAAACATGCCACAACCCAAAATTTGAAAGACAGTGTATTCTAACAGCATTTTAAAATATGCATCATTTTGTAAAGAATTAAGGCTATTGTTTTTCATCATTTTATTTAACAAAGAAATCTGTTACTTTTATCCTCTTATAATGTTCAGTACAAATTGTACATTTTGCAGTAATATGTCAGAATGATTAAAGTTTTCAAATTTATGTTGCAATGCTAATTTTACTCTCAACCATTTCTTTAATATATCTGACGAAATTATATTTCTACTAAATTTGTGAATGACCCCTAATATGCAGCAAAAAATATATTCCAACTTTAAACAGCTATTACTCGGTCAATTTTAATTGTAGAATAACGGGACTTTTTTTGCCTTACTTGCCAGTGTAACAGAGAAATTTTACTAAATATAACTTATAGGACCGGGGGACTGTATAAAAATTTAGATTCTGTAATTTTTCACTAAATTGTTTTTCGCATCAAACTTTTTTTTATCTTAACCCTGCACCTAATTTTGACCATATTTGTAATCGGATGTATGCATCTAGGATCAACGGTTGCGAAAATAAAGTTCGGTCAGGTTATACGTAGACACACTGTATATAAATTCTCTTTCATTCAAAATTTTAAGGGATTTTCGCTGTCGTTCCTTAGTGTGTTTAGAGATAAAATACGAGAATGTTACTTTCAGTCTGTCGATTTTTAGTTTCATTTGCAACGCCCAATAAATACTGAAGTATTAATATTTGTAACTACTTTTTGAAATATTAAGATGCATGAGATAGAAGAAAGTTTTGTGATTGGCACATCCAACTAGTTACTGTAAACGACCAAGTATCGCAACTTTCAATGCAAATTACAGAGTGAAGTTATTTGCTAGGAAACACTTTCTCTTTTATAAGAACATTCTGAGGAACTTACATTGTTAGGTTTGGTGTAAGTAATTTTGCAAACAAACTTGCTGAAGTTTCTCGAATAATGTGATTTATTTTTGGCAGATTGATTTTATTGATTTAAAGACATCTCTAACACCATGATAATAACAACTTTCTTCCATACACTTGCTTTAAAGAAATAATAGTAGGAGAGCTGCTGAACATTTTTGAGTAGGTATTTGAGGCACACTGAAAATTTGTGCAACACTTCTTTTGTAATGCCTGAATACAAAATCGAATGTCTGGCTGAAGGATCGTGGTCCAACTAAAGTGGCTGTCATTTTCAAAATATTTTTTTCTAAGCATAAATATTATTCTGCCTCAATCTCAGCGTGCTTCAAATGCCTTTTTTGGGGAGTCAAAAAATGGTACTTGACACGTGTCTGGCACAGTTTTTGGGCCGACTAAAGTGTCTGTCGTTTTCAAAATATTTTTTTTCTAAGTATAACTATTATTCTGTCTCAATCTCAGCGTGCCTCAAATACCTTTTTTGGGGGGTAGTCAAAAAATGGCACTTGACACGTGTCTGGCACAGTTTTTGGGCCACGATCCTTCAGCCAGACATTCGATTTTGTATTCAGCCATTACAAAAGAAGTGTTGCACAAATTTTCAGGGTGCCTCAAATACCTTCCCTAAAATGTTTAACAGCTCTTGGACTATAAGATTTCGATTTCAAAATAGTTAATTTCAAACACTCTTGATACTTTGGCTCCTATAGATCGTCGATGCATGCTTTATAGTAAAATGTATTTGCCATCATATTTCATAGCTAATTTGCATAGGTAGTCGCCAAATTCTTTCTGGATACCCGCTAACACATTATACTCGTTAATCACAAATACTTGTAAAATTACTTTTGAAATATTAGCAGTGCTAATGTTTAGAAGGATATTTGCTATTTTGTAGCAAAAAATATCAGCTTTAACGTAACAAGTCGGAAATTGTACGTCAAACGTGGCAAATAAGGTGTGCTCGTTTTCATAAGTTCTTCAGATCTTGGTGCAATAGCTGTTGCACTCTTATCCAAAAATGTATGAATACAAAATTTATTACAATTCTATAGATTAAATTCCGTAATAAGGAAATAATAGGGCTCACTCTTAAATAGGATGTGGCAACCTAGAATCATTATTTATCATGGGATAGCATTGAATTACTGACATATGATGGGATTTAATGGAATGTAGAAAACTTTTATTAATATATTTTAAAGTTTCGATTTGATTTTTATAAAGTTTGAAATGACTCGACACAATTCTGCAACGGTTATATACATTAAATTTCAAACCATTCGCTTGGGTAGTTTTTGCGCTTTTATATGCGGAAAGATGGGCAGACAGACAGACGGACGGACCAGTCGACGACTACTTATTTATATAATTGCCAACGCGCCTAAAAATGTATACAAACTATTTTCTGACATAGTTAATCGGAGAATAAGCGCTACGTGCGTTGAATAATAGTATAATAAATTCAGCTTGAATAGGAATAATACCACGCAAAAGACGAAGAGCTTAGATGATAAACGTAGTAAGTGAATCATTTTGAGAAAACACATTTTGAACAATTTTTGTCATCTAAAATTAAAACATTTTAGTGTAAAAGGATCAATTTAAATATCTGTCAGTGTTAGTTTTTTCAAATTGTAATTTAAGAGATGGTAGCAAAGCGATATAAGTAAGCGTACAATGTCAATACTGGAATCTGGAGTATATTGACACAGATGCGCCATCTGGTGGACGGGGTGAATAATGCAAATACGCGGGTTTTCAGTATGCCGTCATATATGACAGAATATCTACTATCTACGCATCTCTTGCGCATATTTTTTGAATCTTTAGTCACTTATGGAAAATAAATCTTTACCAGATTTATTGCAAAATATTTTTATTACAACTTGTTTTGATAAAATTATGTACATTAAAAAAAAAAGTCGCAATATCATTTTAATTTCGGAAGAAAAGCACTAATGCTACGGAAGCATTACTGCCTTTTGCCCTTAAACTAAAATGACATTTCGACTTTTTTTAGGTAGATTTCGTATGAAATACTACCTATTGGGATCGTTCCTATGTTGGAATTTCCGAAAAAGTTTTGCAGATCTACACCGACCATGACCCCTAGAACCCAAAACCACCCTTAGTAAAAAACTTTATATATCTATCTATCTATCTATATATATATATATATATATATATCACTTTCTTCTGGACACGATAACTTTCGTAATTCTGCACCAATCTCTTCCAAACTGATACATAAAATCAATGGGCATAAAAACTCGGTCAAGTTCGTTAATGGGCAAAATCGGACCAAGGGGATGGAAATAGGGAGGGGTTTTGTGAAAACAGAAAACCCCCCATAACTTCTTAATTTTTGTACATATCAAATCAGTTTAAAGTTTTTATTACTTCTAAAAATAGGGCCAAAACTTTATGTATCACAGATTTTTTATAAAGTTAAAAATGGGCTCAAGGGGAGCAAAAAATAGGGTTTTTGGGAGAAAAAAAATTCATAACTTCGTCAATTCTCAAGATATCAAATCCAATTAATTTTATTATAAATCTCCTTAACATTATCTACAACTTTTATATTCACAAGTTTTTGATAGGACCAATTGGTACCGCAAAAAAAAAAATAAAAACGAAAACAAAAAGGGGGTTTGAAAAAGAAAAAAATCCATAACTCCGTCAATTCAAAAGATATAAAATCCCCATGAATTTATCATATATCTTCTTAATATTGTCTACATCATCTATATAGACAAGTTTTAGATAGAGAAGCTTTGATATTTGCAGTGAAAAGTATCTACAAAATGAATTAAATACAATTAAACACATTGCAATAGAAAACGGATTTTCCCCTCAGCACATAAATAAATTAATTTATGAAGTAAAGCAGAAAAATCAAAAAGAAAGAATAATCATGAGAGAACTTAGAATCTGTACCTTCGATTACGTACCAAGATTATATGAAAGATTAAAGTACGCCTTAAGGAAATTTGATATCAATTTAATAGCCAAACCTCCTACAAAACTAAAGGCTCTAATTCAAAAGAAAATTGATCCCATACCTAATAAGGAAATTGCAGGTGTTTATTCTATCCCATTTCAAATGGAAAAACAGGAGTTAAGCTACATAGGTATGACCACTCGAAAATTTAAAGAAAGATTGGGGGAGCACATGAGAGATATCAAGTTTAACAGACCGTCTACAGCACTTTCCAGATTAAATCAACGTCAAAATTTAAAAATAGATTTCGAAAAGGCAAAAGTTATTATACCTACATCAGATTATTATGCTTTGAGAATTAGGGAATCATTGGAGATTTTAAATAAAGAAAATAGTGTGTGTAACGATGTCTTATCCTATGATATACCTCATATTTGGTTTAATATTTTAAAAATACCTAACACTTCAGCATCGGAACGCAACAACTTCATAGACACCCCCAACAAATAATAGACTGATCCTTTTTTCTCAGACTGATGTATAAATAGCTCAGTGAATGCGACCTTCCAGTGAAAGTATCCTTTGAAAATGATCGCGTTTGCGGTCAAAAGATCTCAGGAATCATCTTTTTTCTGTTTCATTATGATTTTTAACATCAATGGTTTTTAAGTTTAAAGACCAGTTCATTTTGTAACGGAATATTTTAATAAATTTTTATGCACCTTTTTAGTAAACTATTTTTAATTTTAGGAATTTTCTTACAATTTCGAAAACTACAGTTGTTATGGCCAACATTTTGCGATTTTAACAAATAATACTAGTTTTAAAAAGGACCGTTATTATTTAAATAATTAACTATAATAAATAAGTCAAAAAACACGAATAAAAATTAATCGAATATTCTATTACTGTCAGAATATAAATGCTACAAACAAATGAAAAACCGACGTTTGCGCTTGCGGAGTTATTTCATAGATGTGCAATTAATAGATTATCCATAAAGAAGAAAACAGTTAGGCATTTTTCTGTAGTTCACCCCGTCCGCTACGTGGCGTGCGACCTTGATTGATGTGACCTCGCCTAAAATCTTGCGGTTACCTCTCCCATTTAAGATAGGACGCTTACTTATATCGCTCTGGATGGTAGAAGACCATTTGATTATCTTCAATCGAATGATTAACTCAATTTTTTTTATATTTTATCACAAACCATCTTTATCATATGATCTCTACGATTAAAAAAAAATGATCGTTCGTAGAAGGTTATGTATTAGAATCGTTTTGTGTGACTTTTTTTGTAACAATACATTTCACGTACAGTACAAGATGTACCAAAAGTTAATTTAGTTGGGGGGGATGCATATTACAATTAAAAGTACAGTGCGAACAATTAGCACTTACAGACGATAATGTATGAGAATTATTTCCCCTGGCTAGTTGAAAAACTAACTTTAAACTTTTTTTGCTTGAAACAGCATAATGTTATAAAGTGCGTTCGTAATTATATATATATATATATATATATATACATATATATACAGGGTGATTCATAAATATCGAAACAATAGGCTATTTCCTTAAATATTGTCCCAAGACCCATACTTCCAATTGCAAAGTTTCATAAATAAAGGTGCAAAATTTAATGACATAAGTTTCAACTCCATAGGGGGTCCATTTGAAAAAATACGAAAATTAAATTTTTATACGGCCCCCGTAGTGTAAAAATTCCAATCAAGAAAACTTTCCTTATCCATTCCTGAACTAAGCACAAAAAATTGCATCTTCATATCTGAAAAACTCGCAGAGTTATGGCCGTTTAAATAATTCATCAGATTTTAAGGGATTAGACACAAATTGAAATGCGTCCAATCGAAGAAACAATGTTAGTTTAAGAGTTCTAGGCAACATGTAAAAAATATATTTGTTGAGCTAGAATTTTGATTTTTTTTTTTTTTTTTTTTTTTTTGATGTTTAACCGTATAATTTGCAAACAAAATCACATCCTAATATTTCGCATAAAGTTTTTTTTTTTTTTCTAAATGTTTAGTATTTTTTAAGCGGATTTAATTTACAATCTTTATAACTCGAAACATTATTCATCGGATTTCAATTTTTTTTCATTTAATTAAAGAGGAAAGTATAATTTTAGTTTTGTTTCAGGATTTTTTTAAATTTTAATTTTAAAAATATTAAAAATATTTGTTTAAAAGATTATACAACGTATTTTTAAAAAAATCCTATTTTCAAAAGTAAATTTTTTTTCAATTTTCCGAAACAAAATTAATCTAAAATAATCAAAAAAGACATGTTCCAAGATTGCACCTTTTTAATTTACGATTAAAAAAACATCATGCAGAAAAACGCATTTAGGAGTTTTAAACATTGATTGGCTCCTAATAAAATGTTTAAATGCATTTTTAAAAATTGCACATGAAAAAGTAACTTCTTTCGGTAGCTTAAATTTCCGATTCAGTTTAACTTTTGACGTTTCCGCCACCTTTTTGTTCTACTTAAATGTCCATAAATAAATGTTAAATGTATAATTTGAAACAATGCTTTTTCTAACATGCCGATTAAGAGTTTTTCATAATTTTAATCCTTACAAATTCAGGCTTTTTATCGCCCCGACGAGGCCGATAAAAAGGCTATAATATATTGGGGCCGGGCCAGATTCGGGATTGGCGACTTTTTTCTGAAGACTCGGCCAGGCCGATAAAAAGTCTATAATATATTGGGGACGGGCCAGATTTGGGATTGGCGACTTTTTTCTGAAGACTCGGAAAGGCCGGGACTAACGTATTTTTTCATACCGAACCAAGTGTTGGTGTGATTTATGACGGCCAATTATCTACGCGAGGGATATCGGCCCGAAGGAGAGGAGTGCCTTCCGTAGAGGTCTTTCTAAGGAAACCTAACCCGTATTTACGCAAGGATATTCAAGGTTTGAAAAAACAACTGAAAACTCCAAACGATTGGGCCGAACGACGCGATTGGGTTCGAACCCAGCACCTCCCGTCTACCAGCTTTGAGAGCAGAACATCTCAGCCACTAGCTATACCGAACCAAGACTGGCTTCCTTATTCCTAGGTCTCCACTGGGCGAAATTTTCAGTCCCGGTCTAGAGACAACCCGTATTAAAATCATTATCTCTGTCTGACCTAATCCGTGCAAAAATAACTAAAATTTGGCTCAGCCCAAAAACTTTTACAACAAATGCATATATTTTTAAATGGCCATTATTTTACAATAAAACTTTAAAATTAATTTTTTTAAAGGATAGTAGATTTTAAGGCAAAAAATTAAAATACACTAAAACTAGTGAAAAAAATCTGCCTATGACGGAATCCTTTCTTAAACGGAAAAATCTGTTGATCCATGGAAAATGAATATAATAATACTTGAGAAAAATAGACTACATTTACAACTCCTATAAAGGGAACTGGTCTATAACGCCTTTTTTTTTTTTTTTTTTTTTTTTTTTCCTATGGGATTCTATCTTAAAAGATTTTACTTATAGCATTTTTCATTGTCTCCAACACATGGAATATGGATTAACGATATTATAGGAGAAGTGAATCATTTACATATAAATAGAGATTCATTAATAAAACAAATAATCACAGCTTTTAGCGCTTCTTTAAAAATAAAAATTATAAATATGATAAAAGAAAAAATATATAATAAGTATTTTTGGTCAGAACTCCTCCATACGAAACAACTTTTAACCATATCGATGTAAAAAACTACGTAGAAATTGTGTCAAGCCGGGCCAGGCTACGATTTGAACTTTTTTCCAGGCAGGGCCGAACTTTTTTTTTTCCAATGGGTCTGTTTGGGACCGGACCTAGATATTTCGACCCGTGCAAACCTCTAGTGCAGATCTCCAGCATAATTTGAAAACAGGTTTAACGTAAAATCTATGCGCTGCCTATTTTATGTCCAAAGGAGAGGCACTGTTTTATATCAACTTTTAATAATGTATAATTTGTGGATGATCCCTACTTGCATTCAGATTGAGTAAAAAACTCGTCGCTCAGAGGCATGGATAAATGGTGTAAGTCACGAATTTTGGATTTTAATAACTCTGCGAATTTTGAAGATATCGAGATGAATTTTTTTGTGTTTAATTCAGGAATGGATAAGGAAAAATTTCCTAATTGAGAAATTTACTCTGCGGGGACCGTATAAAAAATTTATTTTTTGTATTTTCTCATATAGACCCCCCATGGAGTTGAAACTTATCTCATCAAATTTTGCACCTTTTTTTATGAAACTTTGCGACTGGAAGTATGTCCCTAGGGGCAATATTTAAGGAGATAGCCTATTGTTTCGATATTTATGAATCACCCTGTATATAGCCTATACTGCCTGTAATACTTAGTCTATATAAAGACATACCTATAGTCGTCGTTATCTGATCTGTCCGTCTTCCTGCTTGTCTGTCCACATATAATAGCGCAAAACTATACAACCGAATCGTTTGAAATTTAATATAAATAATCGTCGCAGAATTTTGTCTATTAATTTCAAATTTTATGGAAATCGAAACAAAAGATAAAAAGATATTAATAAAAGTTTTCTTCATTCTTTTAATTACAATCATATGTAATAATTTGCTGATATCCCATGATAGATAATGATTCTAAGTTGCCATAGTGATGTAGTCATATTTAAGATGGAGTCGTATTATTTCCGTATTACTGAATTTAACGTATAAAATCGTAATACATTTTCTATTCATGGTTATTGCACAAGAGTACAAAAGCTATTGGTCACGATCTAAATTCTTATAAAACTAGTTATAGTAAGAATGCACCTCACTTGCCACGTTTGACGTACAATTTCAACTTGTTAAATGGCACTTTAAATGACTATCGATCATAGAACATAACTGAAAGAAACTCTTTTGTGTAGCCTTGCAAACAAGAAATCCAGATTTTGAATGTGTAACGTTTCGTATTAAATTTCTATAACATATGATATATCCATGGTTTAACAAATATTTTAAACAGAATTAAAGTTTTAAACTTAGGATGTCCAATCAAGGAAACACACTTAAACTTTGTTGAAAAGCATGCATTACTTTTATATACACTGGCCTCCAAAAGTTAAGGTACATGGACTGAATGCTTTCGATTGCACACGTTTTGTCGAATATCTACAAAAGTTATTGGCGAATTGTTCTTGAACTTCTGGGATGAAAAGAACATGTTTGATTTCATATTTCTCGGTGAAGATTTAGTCGGGAGGTCAATTAGGGGGCTAATTTAATAATAAAATAATATTTGCGATCACCTACACGGTAAAAACTGTTTTGTTGAAATTACTAAATTTTGGTTGATATAGCTCCATCCAAATATTTTGGTTGGAATGACCAAAGTTTGGGTGGACTAACCAAAAGATTTGTTGAATTAACAAAATAATTTGGTTAATCTAACCAAAATTTAATCATTCCAACCAAAATATTTGGATGGAGCTATATGAACCAAAATTTAGTAATTTCAACAAAACAGTTTTTTCCGTGTATGTAACAGAAAATGCTGGAAATAATTTGTCACTGTGTTAAATGACTATTTGGGTCTTGTTCAACGTTTGTGTGCACTTGTGTAAGCATAGCACTCATATTCGTGAAGATGTTATTGTGTCTGTTAAAAATTCAAAAGTTTTTTGCTTATAGCATACAGAGTTATAACCACATTTAACACAACTTTCCGAAAACTTGCCAAAGAATAGTAGCAACAGTATACTGCAATTAAAACATGAATATATTGAATATTTGATGAGATATGGGCATTTTTATGAGATAATTTTTAACTGCGCTTGCGCGGAAGATTTCAAATTTTTTATTTCATAATTTGGTAGTCAGTATTTTGGGGCAACTTCTATAAAAATTCCAGTCAAATGTTGTGAAAACTTAGAAAGATATAGTGAGCTGATTGAAAAGTTGTGTTAAATCCCTTATAATAAAGGTATTTTTAGGAAGCAACTCACTATATCGACCCTATCTTTGTGAATTTTCCCGATATTTGACTGGACATTTTATATACGTTGCCCTAAATATCTGACTACCAAATTATATAATAAAAATTTTAGGATATTCCACGCATGTGTAGTTAAAAATTATTTCATACAAATGCCCATATCTCATCAAATACTCAATAACAGTTTTAATTGCAGTATACTGTTGCTACTGTTCTTTGTCAGGTTTATGGAACGTTGTGTTAAATTTGGTTGGAAACTCTGTATGCTATAAACAAAAAACTTTTGAATTTTTCACAAAAACGTTAACATCTTCACGAATATGAGTGCTATGCTTTCACAAATGCATACAAACGTCGAACAGTATCCAAATAGTTATTTACCACAGTGACAAACCATTCCCAGCATTTTCTGTTACATAGGTGATCGCAAATATTATTTTATTATTAAATTTATTATTAGCCCCCTAATTGTTTTCCCGACTAAATCTTCACCGAGAAATATGAAATCAAACATGTTCTTTTCATCCCAGAAGTTCAAGAACAATTCGCCAATAATTTTTGTAGATATACGACAAAACGCGTGCAATCGAAAGCATCCAGTCCCTGTACCTTAACTTTTGGAGGCCAGTGTATTTAGATATCTGTTACTAGGACTCATTAGCAAGACACAAAGGGGCGATATAATATCTCATTCACTTTCACACAATTTAGGATGTATTTTCGATCTATTTTTGAATTTAATTTTTCAAAACATTCTTATCATGTGCATGTCTTTAAATATGAAATTTTCAGAACCAATAAACGGATTGAGTCTTTCACTTATTTAACCGTTAGAATGATCGCGCTGAAATGTATAGTAGCGAAAAAAACGATACAGCGCCATCGCGCAGCGATCTCAGTGTGAGTTGGTTATCCTGCATGTGAATACGTCTTTTGACTAGCTCGTATTATTGCAGCTAGAGTAAGTTTTTATACATATAATAAAACAAAATATAAAAACAAAAACGTTTCTAGAAAACTAGAATTTTCAGTATTAAAACGTTTAAGTTGTTTATTGATGTACAATGTTGCTTGGACCTAAATATCCAAAAAGGAGTTTCTTGAATCCAAATTACAGTAATTTAGTTCCTTTAACTAGTTTGTAACTAACTTGTAGTTTGAAATAAGCCAAATGACATTAAACAAATATAAAAAAGTGGCGAAAATTTGATTATAAACACACTTAATGTTTGGTAAGAAGTGTAAAAAATGTCACTTCTTAAATCCAAATAGTCCCAAGTTATTATATCTAACTTTTAAAAGTATACATCTATTGAATATTTTGTTGGAAATGATAGAATGTTTTCTTACCCATTCCCAGGAGAGAATAAATCGCCATCAAATTCTTCGTATGCGGGAGAATTTTGTTCCACAGAAGAGGATACACATGTAGTTTCGTAAGCAGGAACTTGATAAATATCACTAACGTAGGATAAATTGGTTGGTAGATATGGCACATAATAGCCTGTATAAACACCTACATTATAATGTTGGTAATAATAATAATCATCGCTGTAAATTACAGGAATTGCAGGATATAAAACGAGATAACTAGAATAAAAGAAAAACAAAATTAAGACATATGTAATATACATGTACTGCGCATGTAATGCATATTAAATCACATGGTATGTTTAAAAACATTTATTTTGAATAGTTAACAGGGCAAAGTCTATTTTAATAAAAAATATAGATTTTAGCAAACCCACACAAATAGTTTTCATAGAACAGTGAGTAACATTTTTTCTCGAGATAAGAAATAATGGAATATTATCCAAGCAATTTAAAAACAAATTAAGCCTTATGTATGATAAATTAACTAGTTAACGCCATCTGCTGCTATGGAAATCTCTTTTTATGTTAATTACATTATTATAATGTGTCTGACTCAAAAACTTAACATTCCCTTCAATGTCTATATTAATAAAATAAAGTTTCGTTCTGTCTGTGCACGTGTGTGTGTCTGGGGGTGATGGCTAGCAAAATCAACGGTATTTACGATGCTGAAAGTTTTTTTGAGGCAAGCCCAACGTGTCTCCCGATGCTATGCTCCTGAGACTCAGAGTTTTAAAATGCTAAGAATTAGTTGAATTATTAATTAGAAATCTCAACCTACTCCCATTAAACACTCATCTCGGTCCCCCTAGGAAAAAAACACAGGCGCACACGCAGAAGCCTTATTTACGCATCATTAGAAAATGAAGATCGAAAAGACGAAATTTCGGGAGTATTTTGTCACTGACACATTCTGAAATATCATACCGTTAAGTCTCAAAGACCGTAATCATTTGAAAAAAATATTGCAGATTACCTTTTAAAAAATAATTTTAAAAAAGGGTCGCTTTCCGAAAAACATTTTTTCTCCCTTAACCCATTCAGGACGTGGGTGCATATATGCACCTTCAAAACGTGCATACTGAATATGTTTTTGATACCAGTAATATAAAAAAGTGATATTTACCTTATTTAATTACAGCATTTTTGGGATTACAAAAGTAAAGGTAACTTAAAAAAGAAACAGTGGTGCCAACCGAATTAAATTTGTGTAACAAACGCCGGTCCCGAAGGGGTTATTTCAACGTACATCCTGGGTGCATTTTTTGATGTAGCGACAAACCACAAAGATGTTCTTAAAGCTCAAAGTTTCACTTAATCGATGGTGTAATTGGTTTTAAAAAATATGAATTTTAACCCTTTCAAATTCATTGGAAATTCAGGTCTTTTCGCTCCTTACGGTGACGATATTTTTTTCTAAGCTAAAAGTAATTGAACGTCAGTATTTTAACACAATCCTTGACACGCATAGACTCCATAAATCAAATTAGGCAGAACTTAAAATATCAAATTGCATATCTTTCTTTTCGATATTTTTTCATTTAAAAATATAAATTCAGATAAAATGGAGTTCATGATATAAAATTATACAAATTTGAGGTTCATTTAAGGGTCATTCATTACTGGTCCGGGAAACGCCGGGCGGGCCAGCTAGTATCTATTTTAAAATATATATGATATGTATCTGTGTATGTATGCCCTCAATTGTATCAATAGCCACTGTGGAGATTTGAATACATTTTTTACAACTGCAATTATAATACACAGGGAACCTTTTAAGTCGAAAATAATTAAAATTATCGAGAATATTTTTTATTGGCACACGTAAAAAATCTCTATAATAATAGCCTAAGTCATGTGACTGTCATCAACTGTTCCGGGCTGACCGCTTCGCTTTTTACATTTCAGGCTGCCCTTCTAGCACTAATGTTAGCCGGGCGCAGGTGATAAATCGCCAAATTGTTCCATGACCATCATTTCATCTATATTACAATAGTCCAAATTATGTGACTGTCATAAACAGCTATGGACTGACTTCCTTCGCTTTTCATATGCAAGGCGGCCATTTTTTAATAAAAATTATTTTTTGGAATGAAGGTACGTAAAAGTTGCCAGGATCGCAAAGAATTCTTGGTACGTTTATGTTATCCGGGTGCAAATCTCGCCAATAGCATTTTGCAACTCGCCAGTTAGCATTTGTTTTTTTTCGCATGGTAAATTAAAGCAATGCTTTGATGTTGAAATTAAATGTCATGGTTTATGGTATTATTTATTATTTTTCTTTTTTTTTCCCTTAAAAGGAAAATCGGGAATTTTAATTTTTCAGATTTAAATTAAAGTTATGTATTTTAAATAAAATGAATGAAAGTATCATATTGTAAATGAAATTAATGAAATATGGAAAAATGAGACGAGAATAATGCTTGGCGATTTATCACCTGCGCCCGGATAACATAAAAACACAGATTTCTTGATTTATCTATCAGAATCTTCTTATTTGGCATAGGATTGAGCAAGTAAATTAAATTGTGAATAAAAGTGACATGTTACAATGCTTAGCATACATTTAAGGGAGATCAAACTGGTCGCCAAGGCGGCTAGTTCTAAAGTATAATTATACATTTCAAATCAAACGTGGTATAGGCTGGCAATAAGGTTACCTCTATTAAAAGAGGTGGCGGCATCCGGCCTATAAAGTTTGATTGGATGAAAAGATTTTGAACTAAAACTTGACACATTTACAATTATCTCAGAGTTAAGAACGATGAAATGTATCACTGGTCTTATCAAACCTATCTAGGCGTGTACTGTAAAGTTCTCGAAGGTGGGTTACCATTTTTTGGCACAAGCTTCTAATATGAACTTGGGTCCATTTCGCATGTTGCCATCCTCTGTTTTATAAAGTGAGTTTAGAGGCAAAAATGATTAAATTAGATGTAGGTACCTATAAAAGGTTGTTGAGAAAACACTTCATTATATCAAAACACAATAAATGCTTTAAAGACGTCATATGGCGACAAAAAATTGATAAAAAATAGACAGAATTGATAGGAAAATTATTTTTATACGATTGTTGATTAAGAAACGGTCCCTTGAAATCTCTATTAATTTTTGATAAAAATTACTTGTGGGATTTATTATTGCGTTTTTTTTTTAACCTCGGAAAGTTATTTTAGTGAACAAAACAATGCTTAATTTATTGCAAGCTGAATTTTTCTCGACACACCTCTGATTACGGATGCATATCTAAATGTATTTTATGTTCTATAATTGAGGAAAAGCACGACTCGCATTTGGAGCTACAAATGAAGCCATTTAAGACCGAGTTATTTTAAATTTGAATTTAACTGACATTTTTTTTTTATAAATGTGTTTGGAATGTCATTGCAATATATTGTTGAATTACTACTTATGCAGCAATTAATGCACCGCATTAGTGTCAACTGACATGAAATTGCATTAATTATATGAACTTATCTGCACATATTGCTTTTAGATAGTAATTTCAATAAATTTTGTTTTGCATTTGTACGGCGAAAATGGCGTGGTGAGCAATGCGCTGCCCCCTCCCAGCTTCCAAAAAAGATGCAAAAATCTCTACTTATGTATAAAATAATCGATAGAATTCTAATTGGCATTCCACGCAAAGAAATCAGAAAGTTTCGAGCATTTTCAAATGTTGGTCTATCATAAATTTAATGTTTGGACGTCTTTTCACCATGGGTGTTACAAACATCGTAATTCCTTAATTAAAATTCTTATTTACGGTTGAACGTTACATGTGATGTTTTTTCGGATTTAATTACTTTGAAATAAATTTAAATAATAAAAAATGACAATTAAAATGTTCGACATAACGATTTAAAGCTTTTTCATAAGATTTTCATGCAGCCTAAAAGCTTAAAATTAATGTTAAACTTGTTGCTTAACAGCTTAACTTGACATTCATTCAATAACCCCAAAATTCGTATGTGAGCGATTACTTAAATGACAAAGATACAAGATGCTCACAATCTTTTGGAATAGAGCAAAGGTATAACAAACTACAACAAGAACGCTATTTTCCACAGACCATCACTTTAAAAATTTACCATATCCATACGCCAAACCATATCTAGATTTTTATTTATAACTTTTACAATAATGTCTATTTCAATCTTTTTAAAATCTATAATTTGCTGTATATGAAGTGAGGTGATATAATGCGAAAATTTGGAAATCTACAGTAGTTCGATAAGTGATTCCGTATAAGTGGCACTGTACGTGACACACAGTGACCTAATACGGGATATAATATTTAACTAGTAGAGATGATTTTGGAAATAATCGATAATCATCTTTCCGAGCTTGGCGTTATAGTCAAACAAATATGTTTTTACGACTTCGTCGACTAATCAGACTCATTCAGGCGAATATCTTCGAGTTAAGGATTGTAGTTTGTTCGAGTTTGGACTAAAACGTCAAAATAAGTACACTCCCTGTGAAAATGATCCCACTCTGAATATGAATGAACTGTAACACCGTATACACTACTATCTTCATATTTCGATATCCAGCGTTTAGTTCAGTCTTCTATCAAAGCTAACAGCAGACGCTTCCAGCACCCTGGTGATGTAGTGACATTTTAAAGTAGGACAAGTTAAAATGAATAATGAATATCTATACACAATTTGACGGTGTGAATTGCCTACACACGATAAAAAAGCCGGTGAGTAATATAAATTTTGATTTATTTATTCGTTCATTACGGACGATAATCACTACTGTCAAGTAGCAGATATTAACGTTTCATGAAAACTCTTTCAAGGACACTATCGGCCAATTTATCTGGCGTGGACTGAAGAAGATTCCTATAAATGTACTTACCTCGGCTGGAAATAAAAAGCCGGATCGTAGACATATTCTGTTTGACTATAAAGTAAATCGCTCCTGTTATAAGAGGGTTGTTGTGGAGCATCATAATAGAAACTCTCATAATCATAGAGGCCATACACCTAAAATTCAGTAGAAGAGAAAGATAGTTTATAAATTGAAAAGGTACTTTTAATAAAAATGTAAATCAAGAAAAACAAAATCATTGAAATTCATTTTAAAAAGAGTCTTTTAGAATATAATGTGTGAGTTATAAATTGCAAAACTTTTCCCTTTATGAACAACATTACTTAATTATAATGCTTGCTTAAAGAAGCCTTATCACAACCTCATTAATTTTTTCAGATATCTATCGAAAATTACAAAATTATTTGTGAGAACTTAAAATTAAAACAGTAAGTTAATCTGAAATAAGTAGACTCATTATATGTAAAATTTCACTGGAAAAAGTTACGGTACTTTTGCATTATCCGTGCCGCGTCAGATACACTGCGCCAACAATGGCAACGATTATAATAAAAACAGTAAGCTTTATTTTATTTTTATTTCTGGATTGAGACTGTGTTTTATAATCTGTGTTTGAAGGATTTCCAATCAACTGAAATAGAAGCTATTCATCATTCCCAGGAATGTGGTCTATATTCCTGGCACGAATAATACTGAAGTATCAAATTTATTTTACGTCCCCTCGACTTACGTTGCCCCGCGTTTACATTGCCTGGTCTGATTTTTTCTTTTTTTCGTAATTAAGACGCACTTTGAACTTTGAACTCTTTTGAAGACTTTTAGTTCTATGAAGGGAAACTTTCCCGCCACAGTCAAGTGATAGTGACAAACAAATAAAGAAGTCACTAGAAAAAACTTAAAAAAAACTCACTCTGCTGTTACAAAGATCTCAAATACTCGAATGGGACAGCTAGAAGAACGATAAATTGTAAGTTAACAACTTAATGATTTATTACAAAACGCATTTTTTTCGCTAACGCTAAATATATGTAATATAATCCCTAAATACAACAGAATATCGTCGCTACCATGTCAAAGTATCCAATATGAAAACAGTGTTGCCAGTGGGCTATGTTTTTTAATTTCAGATTTCTTGATTGGAACCACTTTTCTGAAATAGTAAAATTCCTCTTGTTTCCCTCTTAATTAATATGTCATTAAATAAGGCGAATTTTACTATTTCAAAAAAGTGGTGCCAGTCAAGAAACCTGAATTTAAAAAAGTAGCTAACTTGCAACACTGTTTTGATATTGGATAGTTTGACATGGTACCGACGACATGTTCGTTAGATTTTGCAAAATTTTTATGCTTATTTAAATGCACATCGACTTACGTCGGTAGCCATGGAACTAATTGCTGTCGTAAGTCGTGGTATTACTGTATATATTTTGTGATTAACATTACATAAATAATTTTAATGTCATTGCTATATGACTAACAAAAACACGCATATATATATATATATATATATATATATATATCCGTATATATATATCTGATCTTTGTCACACTGTAACTCTCGTATTTATGAACCGATTTGGATGAAATTTCGTGTATACATAGTGCGTACCAATATCTCGACCGAGTTCGTTGGCCAGCTTCATCTGCCATCTTGTTTCAAAATGGCGGCCATTTAAAATTTTAAAAAAAATTTTAAATTTGAAATGTGGTACCAAAAGATTGAAAATTAAAAAATATTTTTTTCTTACGTGTTTTGACTTTGATACAAAGATTCCGGAGCAGTTTTTGTTTCGTTTATATCTTAAAAAATGGTTGCGTTATAGCACTTTGAATTTCTAGCTTTGCTGACATTTTGAAATGACCTGATTTTTGTCACGCGATAACAGGCGTATTTATGAACCGATTTGGATGAAATTTCGTGTATACATAGTGCATACCAATGTCTTGACCGAGTTCGTTGGCCAGCTTCATCCGCCATCTTGTTTGAAAATGGCGGCCATTTAATTTTTTTTAATGTTAAAATTTGAAATGTGGTACCAAAAAATTGAAAATTAAAAAATATTTTTTTCTTATGTGTTTGACCTTGATACAAAGATTCCGGAACAGTTTTTGTTTCGTTTATATCTTAAAAAATGGCTTAGTTATAGCACTTTGAATTTCTAGCTTGGCTGACATTTTGAAATGACCTGATTTTTGTCACGCGATAACAGGCGTATTTATGAACCGATTTGGATGTACCTTGGTGTATACATAGTACATACCAGTGTCTCGACCGAGTTCGTTGGCCAGCTTCATTCGCCATCTTGTTTCAAAAGGGCTGTCATTAAAAAAAAATTAAATTTAAAATTTAAAATGAGGTATCAAAAAATTGGAAAATGAAAAAGATTTTTTTTTTGTATGTGTTTGACCTTAATACAAAGATTCTGGAACAGATTTTGTTTCGTCTATATCTAGAAAAATGGCTGAGTTATAGCATTTTGAATTCCTATTGTGGCTGACATTTTGAATCGACCTGATTTTTGTCACGCAATAGCAGTCGTATTTATGAACCGATTTTGATGTAACTTGGTGTGTGCATGGTACATACCAATGTCTGGATCGAGTTCGTTGGCGAGCTTCATTCGCCATCTTGTTTGAAAAGGGCTGCCATTAAAAAAATCCCTGCCGGCTCGGGCCTACAGGCGGAGGTAGATTTCGAAGTTAAGTACTAAATTCACCAACAAAACTTAAATCAAGATTAGAGATAAACCCAGTTCCTTTATCAAGAATGAGCTCTAGGGAGCTAAACATTTTGTGAAAATTCTAATATACACGAATACACAAACGCACGTATATGGAATAGGTTTAAAAATGGCTAAAACAAATTCAGAGAGCCTCAAAGTGTTAAAATATGTTAACATTTCCATAGTCGGGTTTTTATCATGTTTTAATACGTTTCTTCAAACTCACATGACGTTACATATTCACCTGCTGAGGTCCATTATATTTCCAATATGACGCAATATATATATTTTTTAATTCGTCAAACTATTTATTTCATTTTGAGGTTTCATGCTGAAATCTTGCTCTAGAAAACCTATGACGTAATATTCAATTTGTTTTCAATTCGTCAAACTATTTATTTAATTTATTTTTTCACGTGAAAATCTTTCAATACAAAAGTAATTGTTGTTATGAGAATTTTGTTGTTTTTTTTTAATTGTTGGCAACTGCTATAACGAAAAATATTTATTTTTTCCTGTCATTGTTGTGTAAGAGATGGTTTTATCAGAATCTTGTTCAGACGGTATTCAAAATTTTTAACCCTCCCCATTTCCATTCCCTTGGGCCGATTTTGCCCATTTTCAATCCCCGCCGAGATATGAGCCATCTTAAAGTTGTTGGCGAGTTTGCAGACGATCCGTGCATAATTGCGACTTTTATCGTGCGGACAAAATTTAGTACATACATACATACATATATATATATATATATATATATATATATATATATATATAAACTTTTTAGGTGGGGGTGGTTTTGGGTTCCTAGGGTCATATAATGAAAAGTTATGAAGGAATTTTTCAAAAGTCGCACCATGGTAACGACTGCAATAGGTAGTATTTCTTACGAAATCTACCTAAAACAATTTAAAACTTAAAATTTAAAATGAAGTATCAAAAAATTGAAAAATGAAAAAGATTTTTTTTTTATGTGTGTGACCTTGATACAAAGATTCCGCAGCAGTTTTTGTTTCGTCTATATCTTAAAAAATGGTTAAATTATAGCACTTTGAATTTCTAGCATGGCTGACATTTTGAAACGATCTGATATTTGTCACGCGACAACACGTGTATTTATTAACCTATTTCGATGTAAGAAGGCATGTGGATAGTATATAGCAATGTCTTGCCCAAGTTCGCTGGCCAGCTTTATCAGCCATCTTGTTTCAAAATGGCGGCCAGTAAATTAAAAAAAAATATATTTAAAGTAAGGTGCAAAAAAACTAGAAATTGAAAAAGATTTCTTTCTTAAGTATTTGACCTTGATATAAGGATTCCGGCGCATTTTTTCTTTTGAATTTATCTTAAAAAATGGCTCAGATATAGCAGTTTGAATTTCTAATGCCGGTGACATTTTTAAAAATCTGATTTTTTGCCTGCGACAGCACTCGTATATATCAAACGATCCCGATGTGAGTGAGCATGTGCACAGGAATTACTAAGGTCTCGACAAGTTCACTGGTTAGCCTCATCCACCTTGTTGTCTTAAAATGGCAAGCACTTCAATGTATCGCCGAATTTGGCAACCAAATATAAGTTATTTTAAATAAAAGCAGCTTGGATAAAGCTGACTAATTTCGCTAAATTCTCATTCATAATGATTTAGTATTAATAAAAATTAGTATTGAATCTCCTATAATCGGTTTCCATTAAATTGAGCTTTGTGCGTTCGAATAATATAAGCTGGCTTTTTAAAAATAAGGAATATGAAAGCTACCTCTTCCTCCCGGAACTGGCCGGAAGGACTTTTTTTATTTTTGAAACCTACGCTATTAAAATTATCAATTGTAAGTGTAAAGGAGTAGTACGTGTAAAAGCCCAGCAATGGAAAGTGAAATATTCATAATAAGTTAATTTATTTTTTACGTGCTATTCGGACATATCATGTGACTACTGTGTATGTCACTATAAGCATATTTTTTCCAGATCCAGCACATACAGTAAAGTCGGAGTTCCCTTAACTTAAACGGTAAAAAAAAAAAAAAAAAAAAAAAAAAAAAAACTAGTATGTTGTGGCCATCACAAAACTTTCTTCTATATAAATCACGGCAATTAAATCATTTAAATAGTACAAGAAATAACAACGATTTAGCACCAATTCATATGAAAGTATATCTGTATTTGAAGTTGGATGAAAATTCGTGTATTAGTTCTTGAGATAGAGCTATAGCGGAAATTCTGAAAAAATGTAGTATAGCAGCGCCACCTGTTGAACGATTTACACCAAAACTAAACAGCACTAAACGATATCAAGGTATACATGAATCTGAAATTTTTTGTAAATCCAAGCATTAGTTCTTGAGATAAAGCTATTGCGGAAATCGCAAAAAACACAGCATAGCAGCGCCACCTGTTGAGCGATTTACACCAAAAATTAAATAGCACTAATTTATACGTCAATTCATGTCAAGGACTAACTAAATATGAAGTTTGATGAAAATCCGTGCAATAGTTCTTGAGATAAAGCTCTTGTAGAATTCTTGAAAAAAGCAGCACAGCAGCGCCACCTGTTGGGCGATTTACACCAAAAATTAAATAGCACTAATTTATATCAGGGACTAACTGAATCTGAAGATTGATGAAAATTCGTGCATTTTTTCTTGAGTTAGAGCTATTGCGATAATTATGAATAATGCAGCATACCAGCGCCACCTGTTGGGCGATTTTCACAAAAAAGTAATCAACACCAAACTATATCTTGGACTAACTGAATCTGAAGTTTTATGAAAATCCGTGCAGTAGTTCTTGAGATATAGCTATTGCAGAAATCGTGAAAAATGCCGCATAGCAGCGCCACCTGTTGTTCGATTTTCACCAAAAACTAATCAGGTCCAGTTTATATCGAGGTCTAACTAAATATGAAGTTTTGTGAAATTCCGTGCATTAGTTCTTGAGATAGAGCGCCCACAAAATTTTTGTCACATACAGACTCACAGACAGAGTGACAGAGTGACAGAGTGACGGAGTGACAGAGTGACAGACAGACTCACAGACAGACATTTTCTAAAAACCATCAAATCATGTTCTGGGCATTCTAAAACGTATAAATCCGTCGAAAACCGAAAGTCGAAATTTTTCACGAATCCAATACTTTCTTCTTGTTAAGATAGAAGAAAGTAAAAAATCATGTCAACCGCTTTACATTGCAATGTTCCTGATAGAGAACGATGAATTGAAATTACATTTCTATGATACTAATTCGAAGAAAATATTATGTGTCGTAACAGAAAGACTACTGCAAATTTGAGACAGAAAATAAATACTAGACAAAAAGTCGAAATTTTCATAAAAAAAATCATAAAAACGGTTACTCTTTGTTATCAGAGTAATGCTTCGACTCCTCTTAAAAACTCTTGTTAAAACCAAAGTATTGCTCGTATTGTTTTCAAAATGAAAATGGTAACTGATAGAACCGTGTTTTTATCCGCGATTGAAAGTCAAAAATATTCTTCAAACGAAACGCCTTGAAAGATCAGGCCAAACAGCCCATAAACTTTCATAGTATTTTTAATATTTTGAACAATATTCAAAATAAGTTACCTCCTCAACACATCCTGAATATGAACTAAAAATTTCGTTTTCAACCATAATCGCAAAGAAAACTGCAATTATAATCGCAATGATATATTTGATGCAATGAAATAATACACCAACGAAAGCAGATAAACAACTAAAAAAAAATCTCTTTTATATTTATTATTATATATTTCTTTTTAAAAGCCATTTTTCATTATTGTAAAGACATCCTTTGGAATCATTCTTATAATTAACAATCATTGATTCTTACTCTTTTCGGAATCACTTAATACTACTGTATGAAAAAATGTCTAAAAATGCACCGAAAACATCAGATGTAAGATTAAAAAAGCAATTCGAATTTAGGAAACAATGCTCATTTTCCAAAAGAAAGTATTTTTGGTTCTGAATTCAATCTATAAAGGTTTATTAAGTCCTAACATGCAATACGCCCTCTAAGAACTACGTCAAACCAGAAAACCAAATACAAAATATGTAAAAATGCTGCAAATAACTTACCTCATCAAAAAGGCCTGAATATGAATTAAAATGTTGATTTTCAACCATAATTAAAATAAAATCTTAATGATAGCTCTGATGTAGTAAAATACGACAAACACCAAAAATAGCCAGTAAAAGACTCAAATAAGATCTTTCGTTGACAATGATTGTTATACGTTTTTCATTGTTGAAATTATTATTGACTATTGTGAAATTATCGCTTAGAATCCTTGTTAAAATCAACAATTGTTCATTCTTACATCATAGATATAAATCTCTTGTAGAATCAATGAGTACTACTATATGAAAAAAAAATCTAAAACATACATCAGAAACCTGAAAAATAGTATTAAAAATGCAACCCAAATTTAGGAAACACCGCCCAAAATATGTATTTTACGATGTGAATTCAAAGTAAGCTTAAGAAACAGTACAACCTCTAGCATAACTGCCAACTTTTACGCTTTTTTCCTACCACTATATTTGAATAGATAATTTTGCCTTACTTAATCATCGAAAATTAAAGATTAAATAAGGCAATATTTTTTCGTTCAGAAATAGTGGTAGGAAAAAAGCGTAAAATTTGGCAACTATGCCTCTAACCCTCCATGTGACCTCTATGTCAAATAAGAAAACCAAATAAAAATTACGTAAAAATGTTGCAAATAACTTACCTCATCAAAAACCCCTGAATATGAACTAAAATGTTGATTTTCAACCATAATTACAAATAAAATCGTAATGATAGCACTGATGCAGTAAAATACAACATACACCAAAGGTAGCCGGTAAAAGACTCAAATAAGATCTCTCGTTGACAGTGATTATCATATTTTTATCATTGTTGAAACGATTGTTGATTATTTAGAATTATATCTTTTAATCTTTGTTGAAAACAACAATTGTACATTTTTACAATACAGGATTAAAAAAGTCTGAAATGTCGGATTCCCCACCCCTGTGTTTTTCAGAAGAATACATTTTTGGATCTGAATTTAACATGTAAACGTTTATTAAGACTTAACAAATAACATAGGATCTACGCACTATGTCAAATGAGAAAATCAATTAAAATGCAGTTTTGAATTTAGGTAAAAATGCTCCAAATAAAAAGCGAAATTAAACAAATTAATATTATTAAAATTAATTCAAATATAGAAATCACAGTTTATATTTCGGAAACTCCACAACACTGTCGCTTAAATAACGTTATTCGTAGTATTAGAATTACGTAATTTTTAGCAGAAATCCGAAGACATTTTCTCCACCTTAATTAAAGGGATTTATTTCTCCATATGACAGCCAATGCATTGAAAAGAGAGGTGGACCCAAATTTACTGTGTAGTGTACTAAAATAACAAAATAGGAACGAGATATAAATAACTCTCAAATGCACAGCATCGAAAATCTCATAAATGAGTTATTAACAAGCTCTTTAATTCAAATAATATTATTGCATTCAAGATAAGTTAAAAATCCTCCAAATAAAAATGTGTATTAAATAGCTCTCCCTTTGCAGTACGTGCCGCTTATATGAATGTTTCCGAATAAAACTAGTATGTTGTGGCCATCACAAAACTTTCTTCTATATAAATCACATGAATTAAATCATTTAAATAGTACAAGAAATAACAACGATTTAGCACCAATTCATATCAAAGTATATCTGAATTTGAAGTTGGATGAAAATTCGTGCATTAGTTCTTGAGATAGAGCTATAGCGGAAATTCTGAAATATGTAGCATAGCAGCGCCGCCTGTTGAGCGATTTACACCAAAAATAAGCAGCACTAAATGATATCAAGGTATACCTGAATCTCAAGTTTGTTGAAAATCCAAGCATTAGTTCTTGAGATAAAGCTATTGCGGAAATCGTAAAAAATACAGCATAGCAGCGCCACCTGTTGAGCGATTTACACCAAAAATAAGCAGCACTAAATGATATCAAGGTATACCTGAATCTCAAGTTTGTTAAAAATCCAAGCATTAGTTCTTGAGATAAAGCTATTGCGGAAATCGCAAAAATACAGCATAGCAGCGCCACCTGTTGAGCAATTTACACCAAAAATTAAACAGAACTAATTTATACGTCAATTCATGTCAAGGACTAACTAAATCTGAAGTTTGATGAAAATCCGTGCAATAGTTCTTGAGATACAGCTCTTGCGGGAATCGTGAAAAATGTAGCACAGCAGTGCCACCTGTTGGGCGATTTACACCAAAAATTAAACAGCGCTAATTTATATCAGGGACTAACTGAATCTGAAGTTTGATGAAAATTCGTGCATTTTTTCTTGAGTTAGAGCTATTGCGATAATCATGAATAATGCAGCATAGCAGCGTCACCTGTTCGGCGATTTTCACAAAACAGTAATCAGCATTAAAGTATATCCTGGACAAACTGAATCTGGAGTTTTATAAAAATCCGTGCAGTAGTTCTTGAGATATAGCTATTGCAGAAATCGTGAAAAATGCCGCATAGCAGCGCCACCTGTTGGGCGATTTTCACCAAAAACTAATCAGATCCAGTTTATATCAAGGTCTAACTAAATATAAAGTTTTGTGAAATTCCGTGCATTAGTTCTTGAGATAGAGCGCCCACAATATTTTTGTCACATACAGACTCACAGAGTGACAGACAGAGTGACAGAGTGACAGACAGACTCACAGACAGACATTTTCTAAAAACCATCAAATCGTGTTCTGGGCATTCTAAAACGTATAAATCCGTCGAAAACCGGAAGTCGAAATTTTTCACGAATCCAATACTTTCTTCTTGTAAAGATAGAAGAAAGTAAAAATGGACAACGAATGTCATTGTATAGAATAATCTCTCTGGAGTAATTTCCATGTATTAAATAGAATAATCTCATTTAAATTTTTGTTCTTAGTTAATGAATGCGTAAAAGTTACTCATTCTAATTATACCCGTGTTTTGTTTAAATTACTTGTTTTTTTTTTTTTTTTTTTTTTTTTTTTTTTTTTTTTTTTTTTAGAGCAGGGTATCTTTTGAAAGATCTCGTAACACGGAACTTAAAAATCCAATTGTTTTAATTTTAAGTACTACATTTTTAGAGATATAGGGGAAAGTGTATTGCAAAAATTAACTCCTTCCCCTCTATTTCCGAAACTACTGAAACTAAAATTATTAAAATTATTAGTGGCAGTAGGAGTTCATTTAAACCTTGCAGGAAAACTATAGCGACTATCCTAGGTTTCATAGTTTCTGAGAAAATAGCATTTTTCTGTTATACACAAACATTACTTTGCGAACGCTGAGCGGGGGAGTTAAGGGAAGTTCGAGGTATCTGCCAATGCGGAATTTTGTGCGCGAGTAAATCTAACATTTGATCGATTATTTTTTTAAATACATGGTAATAAATGAAGAACTATCCTGTTTCACATCAATAGTCTTCAAAGAAAATATAGATGGCATACGTATACGTGTGCTATGACTTCCCGGGAAATATTGATGTCATACATATTTGTGTGCGGGGTTGTTTTTCAATGTGTTTAGGTAGTAAAAGACTGAAGTTCTTTTTCAAAGATATAACGAAAATGATTGGAATGCATTTAAATGAAAACAAGTGTTTTTAAATCTGAATTTATGCAGGCGATGCCGAATCTACATGCGTCAACCTACTATGTTAATATCAGTGGCGTGGCGTCCGGTCATCGCTGGATGCGGCGATGACCAAGCAATATTTTAAAACTCTTAATAAGCTTTTAAGACTCTACGATCCAGTTTTAGCAGAACATTTGGAGTTCATGTATAAGTGAAGGTAAGAAATGTATTTCATATGGGCATGAGATCTGGATGCCTGACTTAAATCAACATGGAATAACAAGATTACTCTCATGTCAACGTCTATGTCTGCTATCTGTCTTAAAGGCATATCGTACGATTTCTAATGACGCATTGTGTGTTTTGGTGGGTGCTCCACCACTTGACATAGAACTGAATTTGTCTTCTAAGCGTTATAATATCATTTATGGAAATGGCACAGTCTTGATTGACAATATGTGTTTTAAAGGTGAAGATTTTATGAATAAACTGAGGACATATAATTATCCTTACTTCTTTGAAAACTTAAATATAAAATTTGTTAAGCCAGTGGTTGATACAGTACCAGTGGTGAATCATCCGATACTGTATACTGACGGTTCTCGAATGATGAACAGTGTAGGAGCTGCATTTACGGTTTGGTATAGGGATTCTTTTATGCTAGACATGAGATTAAAATTACATGACTATAACTCTGTTTTTCAAGCAGAATTGGCTGCGATAGACGAGGCTATCAGTTGGTGCATCGACTCCCCGCATGATTCATTTCATCTTTATACTGACAGCTTGTCATCAATTTACGCTCTTCAGCGCTTATTTCCATCTAACGGTCAGCTTTTTAATATCTTCAACTCTTTGCGCCTGTTACATAATAAAGTCATATATATTGGCTGGATAAAATCGCATGTTGGAATATCAGGAAATGAAAGAGCGGACATGTTGGCAAAATCAGTTATTATAAATGATCTGTATGATAAAGTTCTACGCATTCCTGCACCAACTTCTATTTTAAAGCGTCATTTTAAAACACTTCTACATGATCAATGGCAGGTTTCTTGGGAAAATTCGGAGAAGGGAAGAGATACTTATGCGATTTTAAACAAGGTTAACGATTTATTTCTATGTGAATCCCAGGTGATAGGTTATTTTCTTTCTTCACATGGAGCATTTCCACAGTATCTGTTTAAAATAGGAAAACGCCCAGATAACAGGTGTAACTGTGGTGAAGTAGGAAGTATACAACATTATTTGTTTGGACATTGTCCGTTAATGCCTTGTACATTTAAATTCAACAGGAATTGTACACTGAGATGGAATATTCGAAACGTTCTCACCACCCGTTCAAACTATAGAAAACTGTGTGCTATGTACAACGCACTTAATAGGGAATACTCATTTATTAGGTATAAATTTTGATAATTTTTACACTTGTAACTTTTTAATTCTATCATACTGTTAATACTCATCAGTGGTTCGCTACGGACATTACGTGGTTTTCTGACACTACATCAAAGGCTCAACATTGTGCCTTTTATAGTAACTGTCCTTTGTCTGACATTTTTGTTGGCGGTGATTTTCTCTTGAGGTCTGAACATTATGGTGATCTTTCTTCAAGTTAGTTTATCTTATATAAAACTTTTATGAACATTTTTCTTTCGAACACTGAACTCATTTGAACATTAGTGAACAGTGAACTTTTATGAACATTTACACTTCATAATCTTGAACAAGGATTTATAGTCTTAACTTTTGTTATACATTTAAGTCACTTCACTTTTGTTTTTATTTTTATTATTATGATGAAAGCAACATCAATTGTTTTGTAAATTTACGATTTACTATGTAAGTTCGTCAGAATATGTGCCTTTTTCCCTGTTATTTTGGGTGCTTTCCGGTGTCCGGCATCGGTGATTGTTGTGGGGATTTTCCACCGGAGCGTTACATCCTATGCCATTCTTTGGTTGGTGCTCCGGTCGGGTGATCAAGTGAAGGTAAGATTTAAAGTTTCTTTTTTGAACATTCAACCATTGAATTTTAGAGTTAATAATTTTTCACCACAAACTTAAATAATTGCGATGACCACCGAAAATTTTCACGCCACGCCACTGGTTAATATCTACCTTTAATTTTATGTCTTAGTTAGGCGTGAACGTAAATGAAGTAATTTTAATGTAGCTTTTTGATTAAAAGCTCTAAAAAAACAAACAAACTTACTACGATATTTTTATGATAGTTATATGAAATAGAAGTATATTTTGGAAACAAAAAACTTAGGTTTGATGCATTTTAATTCTGTTGGATGGCTCTATATAATACATATATATATAGATAATAAAGGAGAAGCATACAATTTAAAAGCCTGAAAACGCATAATTTGATTGAAAGCGCACTTCTAGAAATAACCAGCTAAAGACAAGTATCTTCCAGATACTCTCATGAAGCTGTGTATGTAAAATAACGAGGACTTATTGGGAGACATTTTTGAATCTGAACGTTTTGTCTGTAGCGTACATACTTCTGAATTTTAAGTGTTACGCGTTTCTTGAACATATCTGCAACTTTTATTTAAGATTCATAATTTTATAAATCAATATTACAAATTAATCATGATTCATATTTAAATAAATAAACATTATGCTGAAAACTTTCATCGAACAATTAATTCGTTTAAAGTTAATGTACTTGGCACAACCCTGCGATCAGCATTGTTAACAAAAATGTCAAACGCTTTTCTGACTCGAAGCATAATTCTTATGCCATATGAGTTCGTATAAATAGAAGGTGTAGAAAATGATTTAAAATTTGAAAGAAAAAAAAACTATCTCTTAATGTATTTAGGAAGATATAGTCATTTATTTTGGCAAGCACTTGGAAATTTTACGAAATGTGTTAGATGTAACTGCTTAGCAGCTTGATCAATCAGACGATGCGCACAATCGTTGCGTTGAGCGAATTCGAATCTTGATCACATTCACAGTTTTAGCTTTCGTTTAGACTCTTCACGTAAATGAAGCATTATTTCTTACTATATCGACTATATTATGAAAAACTTTTTAACACTCCAACGAATGAACTTTTTTCTATATCTCAAATAGATTTCAAAATACGGCGAGATAAAAGAAGAATGGACGCATTAAAAAAATTGTAACTCTAAAAGTAATTGAGTAAATAAAATTTTCCGATGTTCACCTGCTTTATTTGCATCAACTGAAGGTTACGGCTGCAAAAAGTTACACCGAACAAATCTCGGAAAATAATTATTGCGTTTCCTCAATTATTTTATTTTATTTTTATTTTGTTATGTATTGCGTCCAAACATTTTTGCTCAACCTGTACGTTATATTTCTGTTTATATTTACTAAACACAATTGATGGAAATTGTACAGTCGTGGAAAAAAAAGTAAACACCCCCTACTAACTCCTCAATAAATCATCGTAGAAGAAAGTTACTGGTACCGAACGATTGGAAATAAAGTCTACTTTTAAATGATGTATATAAAATTTGCTTAGGGGGCCATCTACATATTAAAACGAACCATAACTTTGTTTTTTTCAATAGCAGTACCCAATTCTGACAGCATAAATGAACTTTACACCCTTCAATTAGCCTAAAAACGAATTTTTATGCAATTCGTACCATAAGTTTCCGAAAAATTAATTATTTTAAAACGAGCGTATTTTAAGGGCTGTATCCAAATTGAAGTTCCGTACTGGATTGTTAACCGAGAGAGCCCCTTACTCGATCAAGGCACCTTAAGCGCCACTCAAGGAGTCAATGAAGCGTGTTAAATTACAGTACAGCAGAATAAATTTCAAAATGTCTACTCACTTCCATCATAGACGGCCCCTTAAACCATCATTTTGCCGTTTTTTAAGCATAATTTGAAAACTACTTGGAAGAAAAATGTGAAATTTTTGAATTTTCATAAAGCAGGACTTAATAAATCTAAATCCATCAAAAAAATTGTAGGTTGAAATTCATAAATTTTTCGAATATTAATTTAATAATTCATAATTCATATCATAAAATTATAAAAATTGCAAATTCAGCCTATTTATGTTTGGGTATATTAGTATTATTACTACAAAAAAAAATTACCACATTAGGAGCATAATTTCGGGAGATATAAATAAAAATATGAAAATGTAATTTAACATTAGAAGCACTAAATTTTGAATGTTTATAATTCAAAAACTTATCATTCAAATGACTTGAAATTTGGTGTCTAGGCATAGTTTGAACCGAAGATTTGAAATATCTCGTTAAAATTGGGTATTGCTATTGAAAAAAATGAAGTTTGGATTCGTTTTAATATGTAGATGACACCCTAAGAAAATTTTATATGCATGATTTAAAATTAGACTTTATTTTCAATCGTTCGATATCAGTAACTTTCTTCTACGATGATTTGTTGAAGAGTTAGTAGGGGGTGTTTACTTTTTTTTTCCACGACTGTACATTAGAACCATGTGGTATTTCTTCTCATTTTCTATCACATAAATAGTTGTATAGAGTAACTAATTTATTATAATTACTGCTACTCTTTGTTACGGGACTTCACTGATGTAGATTATATTAACAGATACCACATTTAGTGTGGGATACCGTGAAAATACAAGTGAAATGGATTAATTAATGGATTATCATGGATTAATTAATTGTTCGTCTATTTATTCTTCTCGCATATGCACCTACTAGCTACCTACCGATCTATGTAATTTTATTCAGGTCCTGTACATTCAATACGCGTTGATTTGCTGTATCTTAACCCGCTAAGAAAACTCGTGTAAACATCTTACAGCTAAGTGTTTCCAATTGTTAACAAGAAACTAAAATTTAACTTTATTTATACTCATACGAAGATGGTATGATTTTTTAAAGACAAAAGTTAAATTTCAATTACAAAAGGAAAATTGTACAGAAAATCACAAGAACAGATGTTCTTTTTGTCGGAGCACTTGCCGGAGCTGATTCGACCGTGCGCTATAGATTTCAAAATACTACTCACATTAACAAAAGAATGAGAAAGGAATTTGGTTGTTTCAAGATCACGCCGAAGTTTTAAAATAAACTTGACGGATTGCCAATCCCAAAACTTTTTTCTATCTCATACTTTTGAAATTTTTTTTAAAAGTTCTTACACATGTTATTGCTGGAATCTTACTACTTCAATACTACACCAACTTTGATTTAACTTAAATTTCGGGTTTATTTTATAAATCTGAGTAAAAACAAGTTAATCTCCGTCATAATATGTAATAAAATCAACAATTTAAGTTATTCTATTGTGCGCCAGCTGCTTGCGATTCGTCGCTTAGCTAGATTTGGAGTGCCTGTCACTACACGAACATTTGATATAAACAGAACTATGGAAAATCCGGAAAATTGCACAAAAATCGTTTCCAAAGTGCTACCTTCCGGAGGAATATCTCCATTTTCAACTAAGACCTGTCGAAAGTCGAAAACATATATGTGAGAAATGGTTCAATTCCATGCACAACTTCTTTCCCTTTCCATTGATATAATAATTAAAATGTCAGAAAAATACTATTACAGCTCCCTCTTCAGACGAATTATTCTCAAATTCAATTGGAACCCGTCTGGTGCACCCAAAAACATACATATGAAATTTTATTCGATTCTACGCATAACTTCATATACTTTTGTATGATGCAAAGAGGAGACAGGAACAAAAAGATACACACACGGACAGACAGACATTTAAAAAAAAAAACATTTTTCTCGGATCGCTGACTCTTGAAACATGCGAATGCCTTGAAAACTGACAGTTGAAACAGTCTCGATTACAATACTTTACTCTTTAGAAAGAAGAAATTTAAAAATGTACGTTAAATCACACGCACCAGAAAGTCGACTTAAAAATAAATAGATTTTTCTGTAACATTATTTTTAAGACTTTCGAAGAACAAAGTCATACAATCTGTCGGTATCTTCTCCTCCTATATTAGTCCGAGCATAACCCTTGAACGGAATGTTTGATTTTCACACTTCTTTGTTTGATAAAAGAGTTGCAGTCTGCAGATGGCTCTGTTCTCAAATTATTTAGATCTAAAATTGATATGTTTGTCTATCTGTCTAATTTTCCGCAAAAATTGACCAATTAATTGGAATTTTTATAGGGTGTTAAAGAACACACAATATTTTTCGTTTTTAAAAGAGTCGTCGTAACATTTATAATTTTTTTTTTTTTTACCACAAAACTTTTAATATAACATCGTCTACTGCGTCAATAAAACATATTGATAACATTGAGAAATGAAATGTATGTAGATTATAGCTTTGCATGAGTTGGGCCAACTCGAATTTACTGATACCCGTCTCTCTCCGTGGTTTGAGTCGGATCGGGCTGGCAAGAAATTTTTCGTTTGTGGGTCGGGTTATTTTTAATTGTTCCGTGTTCGGATAGGTTTCAGGTCGGCATTTGATTCTTGCTTGTTAGATTTGTTAATTAGTAATTTAAAAAGAATGTTTACAATATAAAAAAAAATATAAATATTTGGATCTAAATTTGTTTGTATGTATTATTTTTCAACATAAAAATAAAATTGACATTAGAAATGTAATTACACAATATGTATGCATATATACATTAAAGTATGATAAATGCATTAAATTATGCGGTTTAAGCCTGTTGGTTTCGAGACGGATTTAGTTATCAAATCAAGTTTTAGGTAGCTTTCTTTACAAAAAAGCTACCTATTGCAGCCGTTCGGAGGAAAGCGATTTCAAAAAATTTTGGTATATTTTCATCGATCATGACCCCCAGACCCCGAAACCACCCTCCGTTCAAAATTGATATATATATATATATATATATATATATATATATATATATCTATATATATATATATATATATATCTGACCTATGTCACACTGTAACTCCCGTAATTATGAACCGATTTCGATGTAATTCGGTGTGTACATAGTACATACCAATGTCTCGACCGAGTTCGTTGGCCAGCTTCATCCGCCGTTTTGTTTCAAAATGGCGGCCATTTAAAATTTTTAAAAAAATTTAAAACTTGAAATGTGGTACCAAAAAATTAAAAATGGAAAAATATTTTTTTCTTATGTATTTGACCTTTATACAAAGATTTCGGAGCAGTTTTTGTTTCGTCTATATCTTAAAAAATGGCTGAGTTATAGCATTTTGAATTTCTAGCGTGGCTGACATTTTGAAACGTCCTGAATTTTGTCACGCGATAAAAGGCGTATTTATGAACCGATTTGGATGTAATTCGGTGTGTACATAGTACATACCAATCTCTCGACCAAGTTCGTTGTCCAGCTTCATCTGCCATTTTGTTTCAAAATGGCGGCCATTTAAAATTTTTTTAAAAATTTAAAATTTGAAATGTGGTACCAAAAAATTGAAAATGGAAAAATATTTTTTTCTTATGTATTTAACCTTTATACAAAGATTTCGGAGCAGTTTTTGTTTCGTCTATATCTTAAAAAATGGCTGAGTTATAGCATTTTGAATTTCTAGCGTGGCTGACATTTTGAAACGTCCTGAATTTTGTCACGCGATAAAAGGCGTATTTATGAACCGATTTGGATGTAACTTCGTTTATACATAGTACATACCAATGTCTCGACCGGGTTCGTTGGCCAGCTTCACCCGCCATCTTGTTTAAAAATGGCGGCCATTTAAATTTTTAAGAAAAATTTAAATTTGAAATGTGGTACCAAAAATTGAAAATTGAAAAAATATTTTCTTCTTATGTGTTTGACCTTGATAAAAAGATTCGGGAGCAGTTTTTGTTTCGTCTATATCTTAAGAAATGGCTGAGTTATAGCATTTTGAATTTCTAGCGTGGCTGACATTTTGAAACATCCTGATTTTTCTCACGTAATAACAGGCGTATTTATGAACCGACTTGGATGTACCTTGGTGTGTACATAGTACACACAAATATCTCGACCGAGTTCGTTGGCCAGCTTCATCCGCCATCTTGTTTCAAAATGGCGGCCATTTAAAAAAATTAAAAAATAAAAAAATTTAAATGAGATACCAAAAAATTGGAAAATGATAAAGATTATTTTTGTATGTGTTTGACCTTAATACAAAGATTCCGGAACAGTTTTTCTTTCGTCTATATCTAAAAAAAAATGGCTGAGTAATAGCATTTTGAATTTCTCTTGTGGCTGATATTTTAAAACGACCTGATTTTTGTCACGCGATAACAGGCGTATTTATGAACCTATTTGGATGTAACTTGGTCTGTACATAGTACATACCAAAGTCTCGACCGAGTTCGTTGGCCAGCTTCATTCGCCATCTTGTTTCAAAATGGTTGCCATTTAAAAAAAATTAAATTTAAAATTCAAAATGAGGTATTAAAAAATTGGAAAATTAAAAAGATTTTTTTTATGGGTTTGGCCTTGATACAAAGTTTCCGGAGCAGTTTTTGTTTCTGAAAATTTGTTCTTTTGTTGATATCTTAAAAAATGGTTGATTTATAGCACTTTGAATTTCTAGCATGGCTAACATTTTGAAACGATCTTGTATTTGTCACGCGATAACACACGTATTCGCCCATTTCGATGTAAGAAGGCATGTGGATAGTATACATCAACACCTCGACCAAGTTCGCTGGCCAGATTCATCAGCCATCTTGTTTCAAAATGGCGGCCATTAAATTAAAAAATATATATATATTTAAAGTGAGGTGCAAAAAAATTAGAAATTGAAAAAGGTTTCTTTCTTAAGTATTTGATCTTGATGTAAGGATTCAGGAGCATTTTTTGTTTGTCTTTACCTTAAAAAATGGCTCAGATATAGCAGTTTCAATTTCTATTGTGGGTGACATTTTGAAAAATCTGATTTTTTGCATGCGACAGCACTCCTATATATTAACCGATTCCGATGTGAGTGAGCATATGCACAGCAATTACTAAGGTCTCGACCAAGTTCACTGCTTAGCCTCATCCACCATGTTGTCTTAAAATGACAGGCACTTTAAGAAATTGCCGAATTTGGCAGCCAAATATAAGTTACTTTAAAGAAAAGCAGCTTGGATAAAGCTGACTAATTTCGCGAAATTCTCATTCATTATATTGATAAAAATTAGTATTGAATCTCCTATATTCGGTTTCCACTAAATTGAGCTTCGTGTGTTTGCATGATATAAGTTGGCTTTTTTTAAATAAGGATTATGAAAGCTACCTCTTCCTCCCGGCACTGGCCGGAAGGACTTTTTTTATTCAGTGTCGTACAGCGACTCGAACAGGATTCTAAAGTGAATAACAAAACAGGATTTCTACAGAACATGGGGATAAGAATCAATTCCTTGTAGTGGTCTTTATTTATTTTTTATTTATTTACATGTCTCTATAATAACGTTGATTCAAAAATTATCGTTTGTAATCATCTTTGAAATTAATATATGTACATTGTTACTTCAACTGTACAAGTCAGCGTTCCATCACCAATTTTTCATTAGTGCCACGTCACTAGAAGTATAGTGAAAAATAGTGTAAACTGAATTATTGATAATCTGAGGACAAATTATAATTTCATTTTTCCAAAAGAATGCAAGTTTTCAAACAGGAGTACATATCGCAAATTTTTGAAAAATAATATGCTTTGAGCTAAAAACGACCTCTGAATAGTTAACGAGATTAGACAAACATGATCCCATCTACGAACAATTTAAAATGAGAGAACCAATTGAAATGAAGTCCAAAAATTTAGATAAAAATTATGTAAATAAGTTACCTCATCAACGCTTCTTCCATAATAATTAGATTCGTAATAATTTTCCATTATCACAATGAAAATGCTAATTAAAATACAGATGCTTTTAAAAAACAAGGTACTTTAATCAAAGCCGCTGAAAGACTCAAAATAGCATTTTTCCAGAACGCTAATTATTAAAAGCTTGGATTGTTAGAACCATTGTTGACGAAAACGTAATTTATTTTGAACAAATAAATATTTTTTTAATACAAGCACTGTTTACTATAAAATAATTTTCCATTGTTACTAGTACTGTTGCTGAATAATTGTTGTTAATTATTTCTTTTCAATTCCCTTTTAAGTGAAGCTCCTTTAAAAACTGTTTACAATCAGATTAACTTCTGAACCATTCAGCGTAATTCAACGAGCCATTCTCAGTCACTCACAAACAAATAGAACTATTCGCTAAATAATCCCTCTGACACATTTCCTAACTTTATAATTTTCCTGCAGAACAAAAAACAGGAATAGATGCGTTTGTGGTCCCCAGAATGAACTTTGCGATTTTATTCACAAATGTGCCAGATTGCCATTTAAAAAAAAAAGATTGCCAATCTGAATTTTTGAGATAAACCGATCTAGTAGTTACTTCTCACAACTAAAGTGTTTTTATCGGTTCCTTAAATGAGCTGATGTTTAAAAATTTTGAAAGCGATCGCCATATACCAAAATAAAATTTCCTCCTAGTTTTGTAATTACGACCAATTTGAATAACGAAATTTTCTCGTAGTTCCGTAATTACGAGCAATTTCAATAACATCATTTTCAGCCTACTAATATAAAAAATTTTGAAAAAAATATTAAAAATTACAAAAGTATGCTTCGATTTTAATAAATTTAGTATCTAAATGCAGAAAATCAGATCATAAAATTCAGTTGATAAGAAACAATACTTACAAAAAATTACTTAATTTACGGAAATAATGCTTACATTATCTAGACAAATTAATTGATTTTGAGCATGCAAAAGTAACAAATTGATATTAATAATAATATTAATACTGTGAAATTAAGATAATCGTAAAAATGTTTACTGAGAATGCATAGCATCCGATATTCTGGATCGGAAAGACAATTTAAACATTACAATAGCTACTCGTAAACGTTTCCGAAAATGGCAATAAAAAATCATAAAATGTTTATTAAATTTCAGAAATATATTGGTTTTTGAAGATTCTAAAAATATACGGCATTTTTCGTAATCGTGAGTGGGCAGAGATTACTATGTGATTTCATTTATGACTATATAATATTGTTCTTGATTAAGAAACATTTGTCTTTTTCACACTGCAGCCATCCAACGTTAAAAAACAGGGTACATCGTATACCGCCTAAAATCATTTTTACTATGATTGAAAAAATAATTACTTTGCCTTTAAAAGAGAGAGAAAGAGAGAGATAGAGAGAAAGAGCGAGATAGATAGATGGATAGATATAGAGAGAAAGAGAGAGAGAGATCATGCGAATATGTAGCGAATGTAACACACTCTCAAAATTAATAATTTAAAAAAAATCTACATTGCTTCTAAGATTTACGTTGCTTTTTACGACTAAAACATAAATTGAATGACGCCACATATATTAATCAAGGTGTATCATATATCGTCTAAAACCATTTTTACACTGGTGATCAAAATTAAGGATAATCACAGAAATAAAACGCATCTGATACTTAATGAAAAATTATTAATAGAAATTTGTACAAAAATCAAATTAACATAAAGTACAATGCTTGGCAATTGATTTCTCAAAATATTGAAATTCAAACCAAATTTATGGAAATTGGAAAATTATGGAAAAATTAAGTCACATCTTGTGGAAAAATATTTCATTTAATATTCTGTATAGTCACCTCGGACAGATATGCATACCTTGATTTCATAGACTTTACTAAAGGGTTCATGAAGTCTTGTGGAATTGCATACCACTCTTCTAAAAGTGTATTTTTCAGCTTCTCAAAGATCTGGGAAAGAATTTGGCGCACTGAAAATTGGCGTCCTAAGGCATCCCCACACATGCTTAATCGGTTTCAAGTCGGGTGAGTAAGATGGCAATACATTCAAATGATATTTTCTGTTTGCAAGTGTTCTGACACTACATATGCTCGATGTGGTCGAGGATTGTCACCCACTAGCAAACAATCTGGGCCAACAGCACCCCTAAACAGTGTAACTTGGGTTTCTAATTCCTCCTCCACATATCGCCGAGCGGTAACAGAACCTCCTTGAAAGATATGTAGTTCGGTGCGGCCATTTGTCAAGATTTCCCCCAAATTTTCCCCGGTCTTCGGCTGCAGATGTTGCTGTTGGTCGCCCTACCAGGCTGTCTATTAACGGATCCAGTGCCTAAATAACGGCTCCAAGCTCTTGATATGATAATTTGAGGGATATTCAAATCTTGGGGGACCTATAATCTGATTGACCTGCCTCGATTTTACCAGTTATTCGCCACTTTTGATCTTCACTTAAATGATGCCTTTGAGCTATGATTAATGAATACTAATCACTTTCATACATCTCATGCACTTTAAACAACACTACAGACCAGAATTACAATATGAGACCATTGCGCACGATATATTTAGTCACCGAATTTACATATTTCCGGTCCTAACGTGTACGCGGTAGAGCAATTTTGTGTTTAATTGTATTTAATTAACATAAATAATTGCACCATTGGGCATTTGTTGCAACATTAACTTAGCCAACCTATTTTTACTCCTTATAATGTAGGAGTAAATTATAATAATATAACCTTGTCTTGCTCGGTGTGCAAAGTGATCTGGCACTTGTAATTAGCTGAATGTGCGCGTTTCGAGTGTTTCTGGAATGTAGTAGTTCTGCTTATTCAGGCGCAATCGAACCTGTGCTGATAGTATGTTTGATTCGCTTGCATAAAAACTGCTGAGCGCCTGCGTAATGTTAGACTGAGTGTGTTGATAACACCCTGTATATAATGTAACATCCAAAGCAGCTAAATTCATTCGAGTTCTGTGATTTGATGACGAAAATTTTTTTAGAGACGAGTAGGGGAAAAAGGAGAGTTCTGCATCAGCAGGCGGATTGCGGATTGTGTGGATGTGGGTGGAATCCACCTTGTGGATGGAGGAGGAGGGTGGAATCCACCTGTGAGTGGTAAGGGAGACTTATCCTATAGTAGGAGGGGTTAAATGTTGGAGGGGGCTTAATTTTTGAGGGGGCTTAATTTTTGAGAGGGGCTTATTTTTTTTTTTTTAATCGACTTAGAGTAGAGATGGAAATATCATACTATAACATAGGTCTTTTCGAGAGGAAGTATGAAGACACTAAATTTTTCGATGGGCTTAATTTTTGAGGGGGGCTTAATTTTTGAGGGGGCTTAATATTTTTTTTTCGAATCGACTTAGAATAGAAATGGAAATGTTATACTATAACATAGGGAGTTAGGTGTTTTAGAAAGGAAATGTGAAAAGGCTAAATTTTTCGATGGGCTTATGTTTTTAGGGGGCTTATTTTTAGGGGGGCTTAATTTTTTTATTGACTTTGAATTAGAATAAATGACCATATAAGGTGCTATCATACTATAACATAGTGAGTTAGATCTTTTCGAAAGGGAGTTTAAGGGGTATAAATTTTTGAGGGGGCTTATTTTTAGGGGGGCTTAATTTATTATTTTTTTTCTGAATTGTCTTAGAATTTGAATGAAGATAAAAATGTCTTATGTTTTCTGAAAAAAATTTTTGATGCTGCCATCTGTATGCGGTAGTGTGAATTTATTATTGAAAATAGTATTTTATTTTTGAAAAGTTTTGAGGAAGGTTTGAACCTGCAAAATAGTCTCTTGGCTCGATGATATGTTGAAGACTTAACTAATCGAGCCAAGAAACTATGTCTATATGTTTAGAATTTAGATATTTCAAAATAAAAAATTGTATTCCCCCTTCTGTATGCGCAAAGAGAGGTTGGTTTCTGAAGATAACTCATTAATACCTATTTTAACTGCTCACTCTGCGAATTCTTTTAATGTGTATGATTTTTATTTTTAGTTTAACTGATTTTATCGATTTTGTGAATGAGAGTTTGATTATTTTACCAAGCTAAGGTTTCGAACCTGCGAACTCCGATTCACATTTAATTTTTTGTAACCGATAAGCTATCCACTATCCAGACCGCGTCCCGACAATTACTGAATTACTTTTGAACACTATATATTTTTAAAAATACCCACCTCTTCCTCTTTCTTATACTAGGGAAGTTAATACAATTTATGTTTAAATTGAAGAAATAATTAATTTTTTATATTTCTTTAATAAGCAAGTCATTTTTTTAGATCGATTAGAAGGCTACCAAACGATTTGAATTAAACATTGTTTTTACCAGTATTAATCCTCTCACCTAATTTTAAAATTATACTTTTTCTTGTAAACCATATCATATTCATTTAATCGTCTGAAATACACATCCTAAACTCTCTTATCAACGTTACTCACTATCTATCACAAACACCCGATAAGTCTAATCAGCTTTTTTCAACAGAAAATAGCTAATATGTAAATATTGATAACTATTGAAGAGATTATTTCACTTGTTTTCAGATTTTAAATGAAAGTTTGAAATATTTGTCAGATTTTCTATTTATCAATTATTATAAGTTGAATCAACTCATAGTTTGTTATTGCAATAGATAAGTATTTGATGATTCTACACTAGTTCTAATGAATTTTAAAACTACTGCTTCACTTCAAGTCATTCTTTTATACAGTTTAATAAATTTAGTATGAATTAATCCATTGGTTTGTCATATATTTCACTGAAATAATAAAATTAATGTGTAAAACCTTAGAATGACGAATTCAAAAACGTAACGTGATGAATCATATACTTTTTAAACATTACATAAAAACCTTTGGATTGATTCACTTCCTGTGAACTTCCTACACATACTTTTTTATGCCACGTGTTTTTCTGAAATTTTTGCACTAATCATATTACATGATTTGCACTATCGTAATAATTTTTAACATGCGCCCCCTATGATTATATATAAAATTGAATGAAACGAGACTTTTTCATTAGTGGTTGCTATTTTTTGAGTGTGTGAAGACGTTTTTTTCACTTAGGATAATATGGTTAGTTTTCAAGACGGACATTCTACTATGTTAAGCGATGATGTATCACGTTTGAATAATCAATATTTTTCATCAAGATTAAATGATCAAGACATGGGATTAATAGTACAACCTAAAGTAGAACCCGTTTCAGATAATGAAGCGGAATTCTCCTCATCAGAACTAAAGAAACAGAAGCCACCTTTTTTGTGTACTGTTTGCAGCAAATCTTTTTCACGAAAAGGCAATTTAAAACAACATTTGATGATTCATTCAGAAGAAAGACCATTTATATGTGACATCTGCCAAAAAGCATTCTCTAGAAAGGCTATTTTGAATCGTCATAAACTATCCCATTTAAAGATTCCTTCCCAACATAAATGTGAATCGTGCGGTGAAGCGTTCTCAAGAAAGTATGACTTATTAAAGCACATGAAGATCCACAAGTCCTCCAAAAAGGATAAATGTATTCAGCGTAGTGAAATATTCAATCCCAACTCCGATTTTTTATATCATTTGAAAACTTCACAGAGAGTTAGATGCAAAATTGATAATTCATCCTCTTTAAAAGATATGTTTTTTGAGAAGGTTAAGCATTTTAAAAGACAAAATGCGTTAAACATATTTACTAAAACTGTAATCAACTCTAACGAGGAGAATGTTACAGACTTTAACATATTTTTTAATAGTATTCATTCGGACGTTTTAAACGAATTAAACTACCAGATTCAAGTTAAAAGATCGATGAAATGGTATGCAAGTGTACAAGTTGTTGTATATCGTGTAACACAGGAGGGTGTCTTAGAGATTGCCACACCCTATTTCCTTTCAAAAACTATACTTGAATTAACGAAACAAAACTTATCTGAACACGTTGAGGATACCTTTGCAAAAATTATTAAGTCCTATGAGAAGTCCACCAGACGTGGTTTTAATTGGACATTAGATAAAATATTGAATTTAGAACTATCTACCTTTAAAATATAACATGATTTGAAATGTTTATACCTTTTTGAAATATGTGTACTCATGTTTTCACTATTGTAACTATTGAAAACGACGAATAAATAATGTGTACATGAAAAAGCTGTTGTCTTTTTATTTTTGTTAGAACAACTTGTGATTTTTAATAACTCATGAAGTCGTAACGACTTTACTTATTTTTTTTCTTTCAATTTCTTATCAAATGAATAATGAGTTAGCCATTTTTTATTAATTTCATATTGAAAGTCTTTATACTAGAATATATACTAGTTTTTACTAAGTACTAGTATATACTAAATACTAGTATAAATTATAAAAGTTTAAAAAACTTGGATAATATTCAAACTTGAATTCTATGAATGATGCAATAAATACTTCCGTTTTTATAAGAAATTTAAGTTACTTCAAAAAATATTATTATCCAGTTAAATAATCAATGATTATACTTAAACAATATGAAAATTAATCTTTGTTCACAATTGGGAGAAAGATTTTAATAGGATTTTATTTGCAAATATCTGATATCATGTTGCTGAAGATTCCACAAAATAAAATACTTTAAAAAAAAATATACGACCTACATATTCGATGAATGAAGTAAAAATGGCTAGTGTTTTGGTATAGACTCATATCAGTTAGATCACGTGATTGATAATACAATCTGATTGTAGATAAGACAATCAAAAGGCACGAGGAAGGCACGTGATATCTAATTGATTACGTCACAATCTACCACGTGATAAGCTCATCATCTCTTTTCTGAGTTCAAACATGGTAAGTTCATTATTTTTTATATAAATGTTTAAGTATGTATGTATTAAAATTTTAAATTGAAGAATTTAATAATAGATTGTTTATTTATTTTTTTTTCGTTTCGATGCATATAACTATAGAATAAAATGTGGGTAGGATGTTCACATAAAGAAGTTTTATCTCATTAAACGCATATATAGAGATAGGTGAATTCACTTTTAATAAATTACAAAATAATTTTTGTTATCTAATAATATTAAAAAAATTGCTAATTTCTTAAACTTTTTAATAACTAAAGAATATTTTAATTTAATGTTTTATATATATATTTTTTTAAGTGTATTATACTACAGAACATAATTAAAAGGAGGAATCCGTATACATATACTCAAATGCAAATAGAAAGGAAATATAGGACATGCAAATAGAAAGGAAATATAGGACAACTCACTCTTGCTAAAGTGTAGGTTTTAGCAGCTTGTAATGTTTTTAACATTTTTGGAAAATAATTTTGTTAACTTTCAAAAGCATTTTAAATATTTTTTGTAACTAAAATATCTATTCATACATTGCTTTTGTAAAAGTGCTGTTACAAAATGTTGGTAGTTAATCATTGTATTAATTCAAAACTTTCTTATAATGTTATTATACTAACTTGTAATACTTGAACTGCAATTGATGTGATTTATTTGTATGAATACTTGTATTCAGTATCTTGATTAATCGATTGATATGATTAATATGAATCATTGATTGATATGAATCATTGGTTGATTGATATGATTGACTGATATGAATGATTGATTGATATGATTGATTGATATGATAGCTCAATATGATTAATATGATTTATTGATCGATATGATTAATTGATATTATTGTTTGGTTGATTAATATGATTGATTGGTTTGATTTATTGATCGATATGACTGATTGATATTATTGTTTGGTTGATTAATATGATTGATTGGTTTGATTTATTGATCGATATGACTGACTGATATTATTGTTTGGTTGATTAATATGATTGATTGATTGGTTTGATTTATTGATTGATATCATTGTTTGGTTAATTGATTGATCGATTAATTGCTATGACTGATTGATATATGATTGATTGTATACTTGTATTTACAATCTAATTCAACTTTTTGATAACTTTTTTAATTATGAAAGTCAGATACATATACAGTTAGGTGAACTGACTTTTGATAACATAATTTAAGTTTTTTTTTAATTTTGATAACTTAATTTTGAAAACTTTTTACAAAGTTTTTTTTAACTTTTTAATTTTATAAACTTTTTAGTATATTTTTTTATTTACAAATTATTTTTTTTTAATTTTGAAAACTTTTTTTTTAACTTACAATTTTTTTTTTTTAATTTTGAAAATATTTTTTATAAAAAAAGTTTTTTTTTATAAACTTTTTAATATTTTTTTTTTTTACAAAGTATTTTTTTTTTTAATTTTGAAAACTTTTTTTTTATTTACAATTTTTTTTTAAATTTTGAAAAGATTTTTTATTTAAAAAGTTTTTTTTTTTTTAGTTTTGAAAACTTTTTATTTAGAAAGATTTTGTTTTTTTAATTTTGTAAACATTTTTTTTTATAAGTTACTTTTTTTTTTAATTTAACTTACAAATATTTTTATAAGTATATATTAATCTAACACTTTTATAGGATAAAAAGAAGTATTAAACTAAAAAACATAATGAAAGTCACATGCATGTATACATATACGAATAGGTAAACTCACTTTTGAAAACTTAATGTATTAAGTTTTTATAATTTTTTTTTAAATTTTGATAACTTAATTTTTTTTTTTAGTTTTTTTTTTCAAGTTTTTTTTAAACTTTTGTAAACTTTTAATATTTTTTTTTTTACTTTTGTAAACTTTTTAATTTTTTTTTTAATTATTATTTTTTTATAAAGATTTTTTAATTTTGAAAACTTTATTTTTTTAACTTTTCAAATATTTTTTAAATGAGTTTCTTAATTTTGTTTTTTAAACTTTTTAATTTTCTAAACTTATTATTATTATTGAAAACTTTTTTATATAATTAAGTTTCATATGTGTATATACATATTAGAAAGTAGAAATTATTGTGCTAAGATTATTAGTTTAATATTTTAAACTTGTGTTAATTTTTTTAATTACTAAAGAATTGTTGATTTCTTTAGTTATATACATATGCAAATTTAAGTCTAACACTCTATTAAAAGTTCTAAAAGACATAACAAAATAAACATACACTTTGGAAAAATAAACACACACGTATTAAAAAGGATAGCAATACATTTTATTTTATTATTTTAAACAATTCGTTTTGAATTGTTTCTACATGAATGTTTGATAAAAAGTTTTCACTAACACAATCCACTCCGTTTAAAAATGAGGAAATAACAAAATCTAAATCTATAAGTGTTAATAACATCTCTCCTAGTTTTTCAAATTTTTTTCGATTATTTAGTATACAACAGGAATGAGGGCTTTGAGATTTCTGATTAAAAATACATCCATCACATTCAAAAATGCGGTTTAGTATAGTTAATACATTATTCTCAATACATGTTATAAGTTTAGACTGCAACATGAGTTCATTTTCTGTAGATATATGACCAATGATACATTTCTGCCTAATTAAGCTTGGTATATGGTTTACATATATATGCTGAAGAAGTTCCTTATTCAAATCATGTATTTTTTCTTTTAATTTCAGCAACTGATACTCGTTTAAGTCAATGTGAGAATAATTCTTTAAATTTTTAATTCGCATGATAGAATTATTAAAATTTAACACTAATATCATGTTATTAGAAACAAATGAGGAACTTTTATATCTCAAATTAAATGAAAAAATTTTCTTGCAAAATTCGAACCAGCTGTTAACATCCATAATAATACCATTTTTCGTTAGAATTTCTTCACTAGTAAGCCCACTGCGTTTAAACTCTCGAATATGAATATGAAATTGTCTATTATGCAACTTTAAAATTAAAAAGATACAGTCACTGAGTTCTTCTCGAAATACAATAGGACGATTGGATTTGCTAGTTTTAGACTGTGGAATGACATTCGTAGGTGGAGTGGCGCTTTGTAATTCATCACTTGCTTCAGAAAGGTTGCTTGGTTGGGAGTCAGAAACCTCTTGGTCAATAGTACGTTCTTGAAAGGATTCGTCTTGGGAAATTATGTTACTAGCTGGGGTCGAGGTTAAAGCGGATTCAAAATTCATGTCTTTGAAAAATATATTCAAATAGTCCTCGACAGAAATTGACTCTTGACATGAATTCTTGAAAGATGTAGTATCATCACCAAAGTTAGGGATAAAAAAATTCATATCGATTTCAGATTTCACATTCGGTGAGTAATCAGTAGTGGATAAATCACGTGATATTGTCCCGCAGTCAGTGTTTAATAAATTAGGAATTTCCAATCTTGGTATATTTAATTCACTCGAAGAAGTGGGATCATTAGGTTCTTCTAAACGTTGATACTTTGAAGAAGAAGCCACTTTGTCGGAAGATCTTTTTAACATATTTACTACAGAACCCATTTTCAAAAAATAAAGGTAACATTAGATGAAGTTAGAACAAAAATCAGTTGGAAACTGAATGTTTAGAAGCAGCACATCCCTTAATATACGTTAAAAATCAGTGTCGGTTACAGATAAACACTTAAAAGAATTTATAATGTCATTAATTTTAGTTTAAGTCTAAAAAAATATATATATAAACAGTTTATTTAAGTGGTGAATAATATATTATGTCAATGGTTTTATCCTTTTTTGAAGAGTAGTATGGCAACACAAAGTAACAATTTTTATATATATAGTGTATAATATTTAATGTTAATGGTTTTAGTTTTATTCTTTTTTGAAGAATAGTATGGCAACACAAGGTAACAATTTTTATATAAGTGGTGTATGATATTTAATGATAATGATTTTAGTTTTATTCTTTTTTGTTTTGAAGAATTCAATGGCAACACAAGGTAACAGTTTTTAAAAAGGTGGTGAATGATATATTATGTTAATGGTTCTATGCTTTTTTTAAAGAATTGTATGGTAATAAATGATAATATTATTATTATTATTGAGTAATAACAGTTGTTTATACAAACGACAAGTGATATATTAAACTTTAAAAATAATTATAATAAATTAGAAATATTGAAAAATAACCATTTCAATGGATAATTTCAGACTTTCAATATGAAATTAATAAAAAATGGCTAACTCATTATTCATTTGATAAGAAATTGAAAGAAAAAAAATAAGTAAAGTCGTTACGACTTCATGAGTTATTAAAAATCACAAGTTGTTCTAACAAAAATAAAAAGACAACAGCTTTTTCATGTACACATTATTTATTCGTCGTTTTCAATAGTTACAATAGTGAAAACATGAGTACACATATTTCAAAAAGGTATAAACATTTCAAATCATGTTATATTTTAAAGGTAGATAGTTCTAAATTCAATATTTTATCTAATGTCCAATTAAAACCACGTCTGGTGGACTTCTCATAGGACTTAATAATTTTTGCAAAGGTATCCTCAACGTGTTCAGATAAGTTTTGTTTCGTTAATTCAAGTATAGTTTTTGAAAGGAAATAGGGTGTGGCAATCTCTAAGGCACCCTCCTGTGTTACACGATATACAACAACTTGTACACTTGCATACCATTTCATCGATCTTTTAACTTGAATCTGGTAGTTTAATTCGTTTAAAACGTCCGAATGAATACTATTAAAAAATGTGTTAAAGTCTGTAACATTCTCCTCGTTAGAGTTGATTACAGTTTTAGTAAATATGTTTAACGCATTTTGTCTTTTAAAATGCTTAACCTTCTCAAAAAACATATCTTTTAAAGAGGATGAATTATCAATTTTGCATCTAACTCTCTGTGAAGTTTTCAAATGATATAAAAAATCGGAGTTGGGATTGAATATTTCACTACGCTGAATACATTTATCCTTTTTGGAGGACTTTTGGATCTTCATGTGTTTTAATAAGTCATACTTTCTTGAGAACGCTTCACCGCACGATTCACATTTATGTTGGGAAGGAATCTTTAAATGGGATAGTTTATGACGATTCAAAATAGCCTTTCTAGAGAATGCTTTTTGGCAGATGTCACATATAAATGGTCTTTCTTCTGAATGAATCATCAAATGTTGTTTTAAATTGCCTTTTCGTGAAAAAGATTTGCTGCAAACAGTACACAAAAAAGGTGGCTTCTGTTTCTTTAGTTCTGATGAGGAGAATTCCGCTTCATTATCTGAAACGGGTTCTACTTTAGGTTGTACTATTAATCCCATGTCTTGATCATTTAATCTTGATGAAAAATATTGATTATTCAAACGTGATACATCATCGCTTAACATAGTAGAATGTCCGTCTTGAAAACTAACCATATTATCCTAAGTGAAAAAAACGTCTTCACACACTCAAAAAATAGCAACCACTAATGAAAAAGTCTCGTTTCATTCAATTTTATATATAATCATAGGGGGCGCATGTTAAAAATTATTACGATAGTGCAAATCATGTAATATGATTAGTGCAAAAATTTCAGAAAAACACGTGGCATAAAAAAGTATGTGTAGGAAGTTCACAGGAAGTGAATCAATCCAAAGGTTTTTATGTAATGTTTAAAAAGTATATGATTCATCACGTTACGTTTTTGAATTCGTCATTCTAAGGTTTTACACATTAATTTTATTATTTCAGTGAAATATATGACAAACCAATGGATTAATTCATACTAAATTTATTAAACTGTATGAAAGAATGACTTGAAGTGAAGCAGTAGTTTTAAAATTCATTAGAACTAGTGTAGAATCATCAAATAGTTATCTATTGCAATAACAAACTATGAGTTGATTCAATTTATAATAATTGATAAATAGAAAATCTGACAAATATTTCAAACTTTCATTTAAAATCTGAAAACAAGTGAAATAATCTCTTCAATAGTTATCAATATTTACATATTAGCTATTTTCTGTTGAAAAAAGCTGAATAGACTTATCGGATGTTTGTGATAGATAGTGAGTAACGTTGATAAGAGGGTTTAGGAAGTGTATTTCAGACGATTAAATGAATATGATATGGTTTACAAGAAAAAGTATAATTTTAAAATTAGGTGAGAGGATTAATACTGGTAAAAACAATGTTTAATTCAAATCGTTTGGTAGCCTTCTAATCGATCTAAAAAAATTACTTGCTTATTAAAGAAATATAAAAAATTAATTATTTCTTCAATTTAAACATAAATTGTATTAACTTCCCTAGTATAAGAAAGAGGAAGAGGTAGGTATTTTTAAAAATATATAGTGTTCAAAAGTAATTCAGTAATTGTCGGGACGCAGTCTGGATAGTGGATAGCTTATCGGTTACAAAAAATTAAATGTGAATCGGAGTTCGCAGGTTCGAAACCTTAGCTTGGTAAAATAATCAAACTCTCATTCACAAAATCGATAAAATCAGTTAAACTAAAAATAAAAATCATACACATTAAAAGAATTCTCAGAGTGAGCAGTTAAAATAGGTATTAATGAGTTATCTTAAGAAACCAACCTCTCTTTGCGCATACAGAAGGGGGAATACAATTTTTTATTTTGAAATATCTAAATTCTAAACATATAGACATAGTTTCTTGGCTCGATTAGTTAAGTCTTCAACATATCATCGAGCCAAGAGACTATTTTGCAGGTTCAAACCTTCCTCAAAACTTTTCAAAAATAAAATACTATTTTCAATAATAAATTCACACTACCGCATACAGATGGCAGCATCAAAAATTTTTTTCAGAAAACATAAGACATTTTTATCTTCATTCAAATTCTAAGACAATTCAGAAAAAAAATAATAAATTAAGCCCCCCTAAAAATAAGCCCCCTCAAAAATTTATACCCCTTAAACTCCCTTTCGAAAAGATCTAACTCACTATGTTATAATATGATAGCACCTTATATGGTCATTTATTCTAATTCAAAGTCAATAAAAAAATTAAACCCCCCTAAAAATAAGCCCCCTAAAAAAATAAGCCCATCGAAAAATTTAGCCTTTTCATACTTCCTTTCGAAAACACCCAACTCCCTATGTTATAGTATAACATTTCCATTTCTATTCTAAGTCGATTCGAAAAAAAAATATTAAGCCCCCTCAAAAATTAAGCCCATCGAAAAATTTAGTGTCTTCATACTTCCTCTCGAAAAGACCTATGTTATAGTATGATATTTCCATCTCTACTCTAAGTCGATTCAAAAAAAAAAAAATAAGCCCCTCTCAAAAATTAAGCCCCTTCAAAAATTAAGCCCCCTCCAACATTTAACCCCTCCTACTATAGGATAAGTCTCCCTTACCCCTCACTGGTGGATTCCACCCTCCTCCTCCATCCACAAGGTGGATTCCACCCACATCCACACAATTCGCAATCCGCCTGCTGATGCAGAACTCTCCTTTTTCCCCTACTGAGATGGAATCGATGTTGAGCTAATCAAATTGAGAGTATAGACTATCAGAAAGCTAGACAGGTGCCTAAAAACTATCGAAGAGGTGACTCGTCGTATGCTTTTTCAAGAAAATACCAGAATGTTTGCATTGCTAAGTATAAAAATTTTGTCATTCCAGAAGCAGTTTTCGATATAGCCTGCTACTCAAGCGAATTCTACGCTATGTTGATCAAACACGACCATGTGTTCGTTGAGTTTGGATCAATTTGTGGTACGACAGAAGACTACCAGTCCAAATACTTTAGTCGACTGTCTTTGTCATAAACAAAAGACTGATAGTTTTTAAAATTACGTAAGGAATTTTAATAATCTTTGTGATTTATTAAGAGATCACAATTTAAATTTAGAATTAAATTTAATTATTGGTTCTTATAAATTTTAATTTGTAAAAATTTTCAAATTAAACTTAAAAAATACCTGCATTGTACACAGAACCAAAACTCAGCCTGCTGATGTAAAATCTGAAATCACGTAAAATAAATTGGACGCCTCATATAAAAACTGGTACTTTCGCATAATCAACTTGTGATCTTGCATACATTACCCCCACTGATGTTCTAACATTCAGAACCAACTGATCTCGCATCCAAAAAAACAGTGATGTTACACTATTTCGAAATGTCTGCATTATTCATCACTGTTTCATAAAAGGTGGAGGTGGGAAGCGGTGGCGGTACAGAAAGAGAGTTCTTCTAAGTGTATTGTTGCGTGTGAGTCTCGTACTGTAGTCGTCCGATCGAGATCTCCTGTTCCTGGCTGTCCCCATTGGCCCGTATCTGAGGGTCCATGTTCGAATGATGACAGCGAGGACGACTTTTTGCCTAGCCGGAAGCGTACTAAATAGCTTGGAGATGTTCGCCCAGTGCTTGCACGGTAATATACCAGTTTTTTTTTTTTTTTTTTTTTACAAACCCTGCTTTTTTTTTTCGCTTTTTCCTGTTTTTTTTCCACCAGAGTATTTCGTATCCAGCGATTTCTGGAGTTCCATTACTTGTGATCTATTCTGTTGAGCTGAACCAGGTTTCAGACCAGATGCTATAGTCATTAATGTTAGCTGGGTGAAAAAGTTCCACCAGAATTTCGTATCCATCGATTTCTGGAGTTCCATTACCTGTGATTTATTCTGTTGAGCTGAACCAGGTTTCAGACCAGATGCTATAGTCATTAAGGTTAGCTGGGTAAAAAAGTTCCACCAGATTTGTCCGGGATAACTCAGATGGCAGAGCACTGGCGGCTTCAGCCAGGACATCCCTGGTTCGAATCCTGGTCTGGACATTTTTCGCCCAGTTGGAAATTTACATCTAATATGATTTATTTACCAATTAGAATAATTGTGTTAAAATTAATCTAGTGTTATAATAAGATCTGTTTAACATAAATGCTGACATTCATATAGCGGAAGGAGAAGGATTGAATGTGTGACCTTTGGAGAATATTACTGAAATTGCTGATTTTTTTCGCGGCTGTTTCCACTCTGTAAGATTAGTAATAAAATAAAATCTTAAAACATCTCTTTTTAATGATAACAGCAGATCTGCAGAAAAATCTAACGAATGCCCCCTCCACCCCTCCCTCATTCTGCTGTAAAAATCAAGTTACTTGACTCATTACAGAACCTTATTAAAGTATTTTTATTTAATTACAAAATAATAATAAATTAAAACTAAAGTATTCCCATAATACCCAAACATATGAAAATTAATTTTTCATCAAAATAATGCATAAAAATATAAGCTAAAAATGGATGAATTTGGATATAAATAGTGAATCAATTTCAGCAAGATACTCAATCCACGTGGCATGCATTGAAATCGGATGTCAAACCCGATGCATGACTATTTAAAAATATTTTAATTAATTACAGAATAATAGAAAATAAAGAATATATATTAAAATATTACCCAAACTTGTTAAAAATGAATTTTTCATTAAAAGAATGCATAAAAACAAAAACTGAAATTCGATGAATTTGGATTTTAAATATGACATTTTATTTTTTTTTTCAACCATAAATACTCAATCAATTTCAGAAAAAAAAATTATTAACAAAAGAAAAATATTTCATATGGATCACGGCCAAATCAGGAAACACAAAACAATGCATGACTATATTTTAAAATAATTTCATTAATTAAAAAATTGTATAAAATAAAAAATATATGTTAAAATGTTATTAAAACATGTAAAAAATAAATTTTTCATCATAAGAATGCATAAAAGTACAAACTGAAAGTCGATGAGTTTGGATTTTAAATATAAAACTTTATTATTATTTTTTAATCATATAAATACTGAATCAATTTCAGGAATACAATCTTTTGAAACAATGCAGGATTCTACTTTAAAACATTTTAATTAATTACAAAATAATAGAAAATAAAAAATACATATTGCAATATTACTCAAATATGTGAAAACTTAATTTTTCATCAAAAAATTGCAGTAACATATAAACTGAAGTTCGATGAATTTGGATTTTAAGAATTAAACAATTGGATCATTCGAGACGACAGCCAAGCCGCTATATGTTTCAAAGCCCCCCCCCCCTTCAAACTTAGGCATTACTTTTTCTTTTCAACTTTCCACCATATAAGTTCTTAATTTCTGAAAAATACACATTCCAATCTCGTAAACTCTGAATCTCGTTTACAAAATAAATAAATATCAATTTTTACTTAAATCGTTGTTTTCTTAAATTATCTTTTCGTTAATCGAAGAGGATTAAGGTTCGATATTTTCTTAAATCGGATCCTGCTAAATCGATTTAACACCAGCTTGCCTTGTTTTTCTTAAATCGTCTTTTTCTTAAATTAGAAAGTATTGAAGCTTACAATGTTTGCTTAAATCGATTTAACACCAGCTTGCTTTGTTTTTCTTAAATCGGAAAGAATTGAGGCTTGCGGAGTTTGCTTAAATCGGATCACCCTGAATCGATTTAACACCACTTTCTATGTAAGCGATAGATACATCAAAGTAGATAAATCGTTTTCTGATTTAGCTCTGAATCAGTATTTTGTTTTAAGACATTGGCTAAATCGCGATTTAAGACAATGGCTAAATCGCGATTTAAGACAATGGCTAAATCACGATTTAAGACATTGGCTAAATCGCGATTTCTGATGTTAGCTTAAATCGATTTAAGACCAATGGCTAAATCGGTTTTCCGATATAAGCCTTAAATCGATTTAAGGCCCAGGCCTACTTAGGACCATCAACAAAATCAGTAAATGTGATATTTTAATGAAAAACCAATATCATTGACAAATTAAACATATAAAGTTATGCAAGTTTTGCAATTTGTTTTAAATTTAAATAACATGTTTTGAAAAAATAAGAAAAATTTAATTTTTACATAATACAACTTGGTGAAAAAAGTTTAGGACCAGTATATTTAAAATTTAAATTACACATCCAGATGATTTGTACTTTAATTTTTAATACTTTGATTGTTTCCCTTTAACATTGATGACTTCCGAAAGACGCTTTGGGAAGGATTGATAAGGTTTTTACATGTGGAAATGGGTATTTGTTTATATGTTTACAAAATGGCTGCTTTTAATTCAACAATCAAATCAAACTGCTTTCTTTTGGCATAAACTTGACGAACCATGATTCTCCACAAATTCTCTATGGAATTTATGTCAGGATTCTTCATCTGAAATCTTCAAAGTTTTGATATTGTTTGCAGATAATCAATCTGGGGTTGGCACAGACTTGCGAATAAATGCCTTATCATGAAGCAATGACAAATTCTGATCCATGAGTTCATCTTTAAGTGGAACAACATTATTACTAAGACTATCTTGATAGTCAAGGGAGTTCATCTTTGTCTTCTTTAAAATCAAACTTGTTATTCCTTTACCATTAAAATCTGTCCAAATCAGGACTGAGCTACCACTTTGTACACATTTTAAAAACAGATACGGCTAACTTGGTAAATCATGCCCGTAATACCTTATATTTGATCAAGGATGAATATTTTTGCATTAGTACAAAAACAATTTCTCCCATAGGTTGAATTTTAAGACATTGGAAGATGCGGATTTTAGTCTTGCATCAATATGATGCTTTTGTAGTTTTGGCCTGGCCTTGAATTTAGCATAATTCAAGCATTCGGCTTTTTTAAAAACATTTCTAACAGTTCCAAGAAATAATAGGTCCTAAACTTATTTACATTTGTTAATATTCCAAGCTTTTAACACTTGTAGATTAAAATACTTTTTAAAATTTAATTAAATTCAGATATTATATCATATATATGTGTCTAAATTCGAGATATATATAACTGTTTTCTGAATTTCATTCTAAACAACAAAATTAGCATGTGGTCTTCAACTTTTTTCCTGCACTGTATATGGATTGAAAAAATAAGTACATTGTCTTTTAAAGAGAGAGAGTGAAATTACCATGTAGCTAAAGTAACACACCGTCAAAACAAGTGGGTAAGTGTGATCACAGATCGCACAGAGGGTTTCGTTTAATATTCATTTCAAAACACTTTATCCTTTTGAAAAATCTGTTAGTTCCACATTTCGCAACCAGGGGCGCACTCTTATTCTAAACAAATCTCTATCCGAACGAAACTCCGTTTTACATACTATCCGTATATATATTAGTCGAAGGGATTGGGCCCATAGCACCCGAGATAAGTAGGCGCCCCTGGCGGTAAAAAGTGGAACTCAAATATGTAAGGCTATGGTGCATAATATGAAAGAATGGTCAAAGGGGTGTCGGCAAAAGTTGGAAAAGTGCTCCCCGGGTGAAAAGGGCGGAGATTAGAAAAATTGCTCAAAATATACGTTAGAGCACGGAAGAGTAAATAATATAAGACTTTTTGAAAATTTTATGATTTGTCGTGTGGTCTGGGGTATTCAGCTATACGTATGCAAAAATTCATGTCTCCAACTTAATTAGGGGCTCTCTTAGAAAGAATTGCTTAAAATACATATGTGGTAGCTCAAAGGGTTAAACGTAAGACTTTTTCAAGATTTTATAATTTGTCGCCTGGCCTCAGGTGTTCTGCTATAATAAGCATGCAAAATTTCAAATCTCCAATTTAATAAGGGGCTCAGTTAGGAAGAATTGCTTAAAACACGCATGTGGGAGCCCAAAGGGTTAAATGTACGACTTTTTCAAATTTTTATGATTTGTCGCATGATGGTGTTCAGCTAGTATGCAAAATTTCACGCCTCCAACCTAAATAGAGTGTCACTTAGAAAGAATTGTTTAAAATACACATGTAGGAACCCAAAAGGTTAAATGTACGATTTTTTCAAAATTTTATGATTTGCCGTTTGATGTGTGATACTCAGCTATAAGTATGCAGAATTTCACGCCTCCAACCTAATTAGGAGCTCACTTAGAAAGAATTGTTTAAAATACACATGTGGGAGCCCAAGGGGTTAAATGTACGACTTTTCAAAATTTTATGATTTGTCATTTGATGTGAGGTGTTCAGCTATAAGTATGCCAAATTTCACACCTCCAACGTAAATAGGGTGTCACTTAGAAAGAATTGTTTAAAGTACACATTGGGAGCCCAAAAGGTTAAATGTACGACTTTTTCAAAATTTTATGGTTTGTCATTTGATGTGAGGTGTTCAGCTATAATTATGCAAAATTTCACACCTCCAACCTAAATAGGAGCTCACTTAAAAAGAATTGTTTAAAATACACTTGTGGGAGCCCAAAGGGTTAAATGTACGACTTTTTAAAAATTTTCTGATTTGTCGTTTGATGTGAGGTATTCAACTATAAGTATGCAAAATTCCACGCCTCCAACCTAATTAGGGTTCACTTAGAAAGAATTGTTTAAAATACACATGTGGGAGCCCAAAGGGTTAAATGAACGACTTTTTCAAAATTTTATGATTTGTCGTTTGATGTGAGATACTCAGCTATTAGTATGCAAAATTTCACTCCTCCAACCTAATTAGGGTTCACTTAGAAAGAATTGTTTAAAATACACCTGTGGGAGCCCAAAAGGTTAAATGTACGACTTTTTCAAAATTTTATGATTTGTCGTTTGATGCGAGGTATCCAGCTATAAGTATGCAATATTTCACTCCTCCAACCTAATTAGGGTTCACTTAGAAAGAATTGTTTAAAATACACATGTGGGAGCCCAAAGGGTTAAATGTACGACTTTTTCAAAATTTTACAGTTTGTCGTTTGATGTGAGGTGTTCAGCTATAAGTTTGTAAAATTTCACGCCTCCAACCTAATTAGAGGCTCACATAGAAAGAATTGTTTGAAATACACATGGGGGAGCCCAAAGGGTTAAATGTACGACTTTTTCAAAATTTTTTGTTTTGTCCTTTGATGCGAGGTATTCAGCTATACGTATGCAAAATTTCATGCCTCCAATCTAATTAGAGGTTCACATAGAAAGAATTGTTTAAAATACACATGTGGGAGCCCAAAGGGTTAAATGTACGACTTTTTCAAAATTTTATGATTTGTCGTTTGATGTGAGGTATTCAGCTATAAGTATGCAAAATTTCACTCCTCCAACCTAATAAGGGTTCACTTAGAAAGAATTGTTTAAAATACACATGTGGGAGCCCAAAGGGTTAAATGTACGACTTTTTCAAAATTTTATGATTTGTCGTTTGATGTGAGGTATCCAGCTATAAGTATGCAATATTTCACTCCTCCAACCTAATTAGGGTTCACTTAGAAAGAATTGTTTAAAATACACATGTGGGAGCCCAAAGGGTTAAATGTACGACTTTTTCAAAATTTTATAGTTTGTCGTTTGATGTGAGGTGTTCAGCTATAAGTTTGTAAAATTTCACGCCTCCAACCTACTTAGAGGAACACATAGAAAGAATTGTTTGAAATACACATGGGGGAGCCCAAAGGGTTAAATGTACGACTTTTTCAAAATTTTATGATTTGTCCTTTGATGTGAGGTATAAGTATGCAAAATTTCACGCCTCCAATCTAATTAGAGGTTCACATGGAAAGAGTTGTTTAATATACACATGTGGGAGCCCAAAGGGTTAAATGTGCGACTTTTTCAAAATTTTATGATTTGTCCTTTGACGTGAGGTATTCAGCTATAAGCATGCAAAATTTCACGTCTCCAATGTAATTAGAGGTTCACTTAGAAAGAATTGTTTAAAATACACATGTGGGAGCCCAAAGGGTTAAATGTACGACTTTTTCAAAATTTTATAGTTTTTCGTTTGATGTGAGGTGTTCAGCTATAAGTTTGTAAAATTTCACGCCTCCAATCTAATTAGAGGCTCACATAGAAAGAATTGTTTGAAATACACATGGGGGAGCCCAAAGGGTTAAATGTGCGACTTTTTCAAAATTTTATGATTTGTCCTTTGATGTGAGGTATAAGTATGCAAAATTTCACGCCTCCAATCTAATTAGAGGTTCACATGGAAAGAATTGTTTAAAATACACATGTGGGAGCCCAAAGGGTTAAATGTACGACTTTTTCAAAATTTTATAGTTTGTCGTTTGATGTGAGGTGTTCAGCTATAAGTTTGTAAAATTTCACGCCTCCAACCTACTTAGAGGAACACATAGAAAGAATTGTTTGAAATACACATGGGGGAGCCCAAAGGGTTAAATATACGACTTTTTCAAAATTTTTTGATTTGTCCTTTGATGCGGTATTCAGCTATACGTATGCAAAATTTCACGCCTCCAATCTAATTAGAGGTTCACATAGAAAGAATTGTTTAAAATACACATGTGGGAGCCTAAAGGGTTAAATGTACGACTTTTTCAAAATTTTATTATTTGTCGTTTGATGTGAGGTACTCAGCTATAAGTATGCAAAATTTCACACCTCCAATCTAATAGAGGTTCACATAGAAAGAATTGTTTGAAACACACATGTGGGAGCCCAAAGGGTTAAATTGATGACTTTTTCAAAATTTTATGATTTGTTGTTTGATCTCTGGTGTCCATCTATAAGTACGCAAAATTTCACGCCTGCAACCTAATTAGGGACGCACTTAGAAAGAATTGTTTAAAATACACATGTGGGAGTCCAAAGGGTTAAATGTACGACTTTTTCAAAATTTTATAGTTTGTCGTTTGATGTGAGGTGTTCAGCTATAAGTATGCAAAATTTCACGCCTCCAATGTAATTAGAGGTTCACATAGAAAGAATTGTTTAAAATACACATGTGGGAGCCCAAAGGGTTAAATGAATGACTTTTTCAAAATTTTATGATTTGTCGTTTGATGTGAGGTATCCAGCTATAAGTATGCAATATTTCACTCCTCCAACCTAATTAGGGTTCACTTAGAAAGAATTGTTTAAAATACACATGTGGGAGCCCAAAGGGTTAAATGTACGACTTTTTCAAAATTTTATGATTTGTCGTTTGATGTGAGGTATCCAGCTATAAGTATGCAATATTTCACTCCTCCAACCTAATTAGGGTTCACTTAGAAAGAATTGTTTAAAATACACATGTGGGAGCCCAAAGGGTTAAATGTACGACTTTTTCAAAATTTTATAGTTTTTCGTTTGATGTGAGGTGTTCAGCTATAAGTTTGTAAAATTTCACGCCTCCAATCTAATTAGAGGCTCACATAGAAAGAATTGTTTGAAATACACATGGGGGAGCCCAAAGGGTTAAATGTGCGACTTTTTCAAAATTTTATGATTTGTCCTTTGATGTGAGGTATAAGTATGCAAAATTTCACTCCTCCAATCTAATTAGAGGTTCACATGGAAAGAGTTGTTTAATATACACATGTGGGAGCCCAAAGGGTTAAATGTGCGACTTTTTCAAAATTTTATGATTTGTCCTTTGACGTGAGGTATTCAGCTATAAGCATGCAAAATTTCACGTCTCCAATGTAATTAGAGGTTCACATAGAAAGAATTGTTTAAAATACACATGTGGGAGCCCAAAGGGTTAAATGAATGACTTTTTCGAAATTTTATGATTTGTTGTTTGATCTGAGGTGTCCATCTATAAGTACGCAAAATTTCATGCCTGCAACCTAATTAGGGACTCGCTTAGAAAGAATTGTTTAAAATACACATGTGGGAGCCCAAAGGGTTAAATGTACGACTTTTTCAAAATTTTATGATTTGTCGTATGATGTGTGGTGGTCATCTATAAGTATGCAAAATTTCAGATCTCCAACATGTGTAGTTTCTGAGAACGGGCTCTGTGACGGACAGACGGACAGACAGACAGAGGAGCGAGACGAATAGGGTTTCGTCAGATGAACGAAACCCTAATTAATAAAAACTAAAGACAAAATTCTACATTGCTTCTAAGATACTTTGCGACTTTAAGTTGCTCTTTACGACACAGACATAAATTGATTGACACCAAACATATTAATCTAGTGTATCATATATGGTCTAAATCCATTTTAATACTGATTGAAAAAATAACCACTTTCTATATTATAAAGAACAAACATATCTGTTCGTAACGGTGACGTCATTTTGCGAAAGGCAACACTTTCCGATGAAATTTCGGCTTTGCAATTTTCGCTGCTGCAAATTTTTAAACTTCTAGACACCCAGGCCCTTATTATTGCATGGACAAATCGGGACTTTGCCCAGGAGCCCCGGACCTCAAAGGGTCCACAAATCCATATATTAATTTATAAAATATTTACTTTTTTCCCAATTCCAACTCTGAAAAATTTCAAATACAAAATACAAATTTCATCTTTAAAAGATTCTACTAAACTTTCTGAAAAGCAAATTTCATTTTGAACTCACAGAACTTAATGCTTCCGCAAAGCTAATATCAACCACTATTAAATAAGAAACAATCTTTACATGTTAGAGTATTTGACACTCTTCCATAAGTTATTAAATTCCTCTTACAGTATTATAGAAAGTTGCTAAAGTTATAAAAAGAGTTTTGTTCTGTACTAAGAAAAAAAGAGTATTTTTATAAATTAAGGTACTTAATTTAGAATTGATGCAGCTAAGAATTTTCTTCTATTTAAAATCAAAGGTGCGAAAATATTTTTTATGCATTACATATATGACTGACTATCAGTTCTATTTCAATAATGTTGCAACGAATCAAATGGGGCCCCCTAATTCATCTTTGTTCGTTTTTAATTTTATTTTTCTAATGGTGGCAACTTGAGTAATCTAATTTCTGTTGGAAGAGTGGGAAGTAAAGGGAAAATAGCAGATAACTGTGTATTTTTGTTGCCATTTTCTCATAGCTACATAAAAAAATTGTAGTTAAAATACATGCTCCATCAAGAATGCCGTCGGCTTCATTATAATAACCGATCTTTATTATATTTAGCTGATTACGTATGCTATTAAAGTTTAATTTTTCAATCATTTAGACAACTGAGTTTTATAGAATTTGTATTCTGGTAACTTTCGGTTAAAATAATATTTGTTTAAGGGCTAAATTAACCAATATGAGATGCACTTTTATGTGAATAATTTTGTAAGTTTATTATAAAATCAATGAAACAGTCCCTTCTAAAGCATTTTCTTTCGTCGAAATTCGACGGGTTCCACCTCGTATCTTTAAAAGAGAGACAGAGTGTGAATTATTATCTAGCTAATGTAATATACTGTCAAAAATAATAAAAACTAAAAGCAAATTCTTCATTGCTTCTAAGATGACACTCTTAACGATAGAAACATAAATTGATTGCAGCCAAACATATTATTCGAGGTGCATCATATTTCATCCAAAACCATTTTTATATATTGATTCAAAAAGTAATTATTTTGTCTTTGAAATGGAGAACAGAAAGTAAGATATCATACATCTAATGTAACACACTCAATTAATAAAAATTAAAATCAAATTCTCCAATGCTTCTAAGATTATACTCTTTAGAATTAAAACATGAATTGAATGACGCCACATATATTAATCGAGGTGTAAGATCTATCCTCTAAATCCATTTTTATATTGATTGAAAAAATAACCTGTTTTTCTTTAAAAGAGAGACAGAAGGTGAGATATTATGTATCTAACGTAACACACTCTCAAAATTAGTAAAAAATAAAATAAAATTCTACGTCGCTTCTAAGATGGCAGTTTTTACGAGTAAAACATAAATTGAATGACACCACATTGCTTTTGCATACTTAAAATATTTTCATAAAATTTCAAATTATTCTCTGAAGGTTACTAATTTTAGAATTTAATTTTTCAATAACTTTGCATTTCTGATACTTCCTTCTTATTTTTGCGTTACAAATCCATCAAAAGTGTTTATTTTATTAGTTTTTATAGACATTCTAAAAGTGTCTTCCACGATTTAAAAGAAACCTGTTTGAAATAAATATGGAATTGATATTCTCAGAATATTATTTACATATTTTTGAATTTATGAAAATGTTCCAGAAATTGATTGTACCAGGAAACAGACAAATACAAAACGAAAATTAGTAAACGAAAATGAAAACTGTAATACTTGACTTTAAATACATCTCTGTTGTCATATATTCATTTCACTCATTTGGAGGTTCTGCCACATGCCAACCTCCATCCAAAATTCGCAGTCTCTAAAAGCATGGTAATGTGCCCTATTTTAAAAATATTCTTCGGTTACGGAAGATTGGATGAAATTATACGAACTGCTATGATCTTCTGTAATCGGGCTGACATGTATTTTCGTTTGAATGGGAAATTTTTCGTTTACTATGGCTACAGCTATCGCGATAGTTGATTCATGTTTTTGGGATAGATCAGTTTAACTACACATTAGAAAATCAGCTTGTTTAAAATAAAAATGTCGCTGCCTCCTCCACGCTGTGGGCAACATTCTTCATTTGGGTTCGAGCTTACAATACTCCGTCAGCTTGGAAATAGCATCCATAACCGCGGTAGTTCAAAACATTGTGTTTTGAAATTTTATTTTTAGATCGAGCTTTAGATATTTTCAAGAACAAGTATAGCTTATGCATAGGTTCTTTTCTCAATTTTAATGCACATTCATGTATTTTTCATGTTATTTTTAAAATGTAAATGTTTACTTTTAATTAATAAGAATATACTTATTTTCCAGTATGTATTTATCGAATAATGATTAAATTTTTAACTGATGATTTTTTTAGAGTCTCTAAAGCATAAATATAAATATTGCACAATCAAAAAAAAAAAAAAATAAATAAAGCTTTCGACAAAAGGAGGGACTAACGAATGGGTTTTGGCCGTTCGTAAGAAAACGCTCCATCAGGTTTAAAGCTTGGAGCTACGGTTCGGATTTCCTTTTTCCTTTTATTATTGATAAATTTTGCAGATGAATAAGTATTATTAAATTTTAAAAGGAAAGAGTTTTTAACTTCAGTGTTATCACAAATACATGTGTTGAGATTGAGTTTTTTCTAGACATACATTACACAACTTAGTTTCGTGCCATTTATTTGTGTACTTCCTGATTATTATCCGACCGTGCAGGGCCATTTTTCGTGAGCTAAACTGTATTCGACGATGATCTGTAGACCGTACAGACGCTATCACATCATCTTAGACTATGGCTATATTGTATTTTTTCGTCTGTTACAATGTGTCCAAGCTTGTGGCCCACACCTGTAGTAGTTCTTATAAGCGTGTACTATAGCACTGGTCGAGAAATGAGTTTAGAAAAGTCGTTATTTGTCTAATTCCACTCCGTTAATCCCAATTTGAAAAAAGTGTGTCTGGACATAAAACAATTGCACCCACTGAAGTAAGTCGATTTTTTTTAGCTCATGAGGCAGCCAAATCTTGTGCATTTTGCTTTGTTTAAAAATAATTTATATTTTGTACAATTTTGAAGAATTGTGATGCCTGACAAGCCAAACGTATTTCATAACTTTGGTTTAAATAGGTCTTATGTTTGGAAGCATATACATATATGGATATTCTTTCTCGGAAATGAAAATGCTTAAATCAAAACATAATAAGTTACTGTAAGAAATTTTGACTACAGAGATGGACACAGACATCTCTAGATTCGACGGCCGGCACAACGTTCCAGTGCTCTCACTGAGCCAAGGGTAAATAACGTAACAAAAAAAAATGTCATATCAAATATATCTTGTAAATATTAATTTATAAATATTGATAACAATTTTCTACATATATTGTAAGTTTATTTCAATATTTGGCAACTGCAATAACTGCAATAATAAATAATAATAATACAACCTAGCCCGCTAATGAAAAATAGTAAAACAATCTTATAGTCCGCGAGTCTGCAACAGATTTTCATGACAAAGTTCCTCTAGGCCCATAACTTGTAAAATCCTTCAGAGAGTTGCATCACATGAAGCTCGGTGAACGCCAGCTGCTGTTCCGTGGGTGGGTTGAGCAGCGGTAGCCTTCCACGCCCGTACAAAAAAAAAAAAAAAAAAAAAAAAAAAAAAAAAAAAGTCATTTCCTTTCGACTGAAAATTTATCAAATGATAGTTAACCAGAAAAAAAAAGTCAGCTGATTATAAAGTGGTGATAAATACGTCAGCTGGTCACACGAACGTAAAATATATATATACATATTCAGTGATTTCCTCTCAATTGAAAATTTATCAGATAATAGTATACATATTATTTTAATAAATAAATATGTCAGCTGGCTATATCTCAGTGGAAAAATTGTCAGTTGATGCCCTGAAGGGTGTAACGCAGGAGCCAGATAGCAGCACCTATTACTTATTTAAATGCACCAGCTGACGAGTTTTCCCTCGGCATATTGCTAGCTGATTTCTTTTTATTACGTACAGGATAATATTAACTATCAGCTAACGGATATTCAACCGGGAGGAAATAACCTGTCTTAAGTTATTCGACATTACGCTCCATGCTCTAACTGAAAGATATAATTTTATTGTGATGTTTCATTTACATCAATATTCTTTATAGATACTTTTAAAAATCTCATCCCCTTCTAATTCGCTATCTCCGCTCGCATTTTCGCCAATCCCAACCGTTATATCTAAAATAAGAAACTGCGCATGCGTGTGGACTTAGATTGAAATACTCTTACTACTAAAAAAATTGAACGTACAGGGTTTCCAGATTGGAGCTTTTATCATATCAGGCCTGGTATTTTCATGGCATCAACATTTATTTCATTTTTCAGTTGAGCAAAAACTTTTTGTAAATGTTGTAGTAAGCCAATGGCTTATAATAAATAAAAATACCTCTACCTTCAATTTAATGTTCTATTTTTATTTCTTTTGTAATTTCCTATGTCAATTACATTATTATTTTATTTTTATTGACAAACAACACTGCTTTAGAAATAGCTTCTTGTGCTTTTCTTAAAGTATTTAATACTAAACGCAATTAGGAAATTATTACTCGACAGATAAAGAGTTAAATTTTGCAAATGAGCTGAGTCATTTAAAGGTATTACTAATAAAAATGTAGCTGCAAATACATACTATTCTTTTCTACACTTAATAATAAGAAGAATGGTTATCTTATTTTTATTTTTACTTTATATATTTATCTTTTTAACATAAAGTTTAAAATATATTCTTTTAAATCTTGTATGTTCTGCTTCCAAAATAGTATATATTTAAAGAAACATTATTAATTTATTTTAAGCAGTGTGAGATGAAATCTCACAGTGTTTAAATTATGTTACTGTTTTATTTCTTTTGACCTTATACATCGATGTTCTTTAAACTTAAATCCATATTTATTTTTGCGCGGGCGATTTCGCTTCACCGCACATCGGCAAGTTCGCTGACGTTCGCAGCGCCTGGCATAGGATGCTTCTCCTTTGAACTTTGTACGATTGTGATGACGTCATCGGAGCAAGCCCGGGGCTAACGAAAAAGACGGGCTACCGTGCTTCTCCGATTTCGAGTAGTCACGTGACGCTCGCGGTCTCAGCTGAACTGAGCAGATGCGTGTGACAAAATAAATTATCGTCTAGGCTTTCGATTTACTATCATATTAAAATCATTCTTTTATTTGATAGAATTCATTACTTTACAGTATAATGAAAACATTAAAGCGTTGTTTTTATTTCACAACATTACATTAAATAAAAAGTAAACTGCATAATGTATACGTTTTCTTTCAGTTCTAATTCTTTTCTATCTAGGGAAAATCTTATATATGTTTTGATTTTTAAACCCTCCTTAAACAGTAAACCCTCCTTATATCACTCATTTGGATAAATCGATGTCTTGTGAGACTTTCTTCGATTAATAAACAAAAGATATCCTCACATTAAGAGCATTTTTTCGGCCTTTCATTTAACTCAACGTGGTTTTTGTATGTAAAAAATGCAATTTATTTGCAAAGTATAATTCGGACGACAATAAAGCATTTTAATATTTTTACAACTTAATTTTAAATTAATAAATCAATTTTACGGTATTTTTCAACTAGTTCGCCACTGGTGATAAATCGCAAAATATTCTCTGTAACTCGTATAATTGTATGGGAGTTAAAACAATATTGGATTCAATTATGCGCCAATAAAGGTTTTCCAAAATATGCCAAAGCACTGTGAAATTGCAACGATAGAACATTTTAAAGACTAAAAACTAAAACATAAATTATAAATACAAAATGAAGACTATAATATTACAAAATATGCCCTTTATCTTAAAAGTTAAATATTAATTTACAATTATACGATCATAAATTAATTTAGAAATCCTGAAAAGATAATTTAAATTATGTTTCAGTTTTTCTTTTCTGTTCCCTTTCTTAAAAAATAAACAGAGCAAATATTCTATATTTTTTAGTAAATTTATTTGTTTGAGCTTTCTATCAAGTGTAAAATAAGCAGTGCACTTTTCATAATCGAGTTCATTAACAACGCCAAACGGGAATTTCAAGAGGAATATCAGAAATTCATTGAAACTATTAATCAGTATAAATGTGAAACATTCATAAATTAAAAATATTACATTATGACCCCTTATGTATAAATACATTTTTATAACGGAGATGCATCATAACATTTGCTAATTTAATGTAAATATACCAAGAAATGCAACAGTGTTTCTGAAATTTATATAAATGGAAAGAAGCTTTAAGAAAATATTGTCATGTTTGGCATTTTAAGACAATTTTAAAGGTATGATACACCGTAAAAAAAGACAGATGTTTCTTAATTTACGAAAATGTACTATAATCACGAACGAACATATTAACCTCCTCCCCAAGATTCCGAAAAATGTTCCTTTATCTTTAGAAACCTCACAAAAGAATTTAACTTTGAAATTTAAAGAAGAATTTATAAAAATGATTTTTTATTAGCTGCCCATAGTTTTCGAAAACGTTTCAGAGTAGCTTTTACAGTGCATTAAACCCGGAAAACAGGTTTTTCGGATGCTATGAGGACTCTAGTAAATATTTTCATGTTCATCAAAGATATTTAACTGTGAAACATGTAGAATTAACAGCATTAACATTAAAATAACCATTTTTCTGTTACAATTGCATGTACAATTTCAGTTATGCAGCGGAAAATAATTAGATGAGGTCTGATAACGTCTCGAAAACCGATTTTCCAGGTAGAGATAACTGATTAATGCAATGCAAAAGCTGCCCGAAAACGTTTCCGAAAAATACGGCCAGCTAATAAAAATTTATTTTAATAAATTCTTCTTTAAATTTTAAAAATAAATTGTTTTCTAAGGTTTCTAAAAATAAAGAAACGCTTTTCGGAATATTGGGTGACTTGGAGGTGGTTATCGAATATTTTCGTTCGTGATTTAGTAAATTTTCGTAGTTTAAGAAACACCTGTCCTTTTTTACAGTATAGTCAGTGAAAGGCGATCATCGGAGGATAGACATTTAAAAAATGCACATTTCCTATTTTACAGCCTGAAAGTTCCACTTCCTTCAGATAAAAAGGATTTCATGAATTTTTGAAATAGATGTGCATTATATTGAGCTATGAAAATTTAAAATGTGAGAACCTCCTTAACATAAAAACTATAGAATGCAAAAAATTGTTAAACATTTAAAAATAGTATTTTTTTTAAAATACATGTTTAAAGGGCCTTTGTCGGTTTCTTCAACCTGACACCTGGTGTCTCATTCATAGCTTCATTGTGCAGGGGTTTAGATTTTCCAGGTGCCGGCCCCTTCTCTGCACTAGGCTAAGAATTCCTCGTCAGTTTTCAACAAAACTAATTTTTGTATTAATTGGAATAATTCTGTTAAAATTAATCAAATTAGATTATAGTCTCGGCTTTAGATTACGAACACATCCAAATCATTTTTTAATTTGATGCAATTCGTGGCTTTACAAGCAACGGAATCATGATTTTACAATCTTCTAAAATTTTCAAATTACTGGCGTAACTATAAGTATATTAAATAAAATAATTTGTATGTACAATGTTGCCAAAAGAGGAAAAAAAATCAACTCAGCTCTTTATGCCCTGGAAATAATCGTTTTAAATACACCAAAATTTAAAACAGATTACTTATGAATAATTTATTTCTCATGTAAAAATTGTTAAGGAAAAGCACAATGTTAAGTTATTGGAAAAAAATATCATTGTCGAAAAAAAGAGAGAGAAAACAAACTTTTTTTTTTTACACTTTAAATATTACTATTTTTCCACGGAAATTATACACGACATATTCATTTAATATATATTGCTAAGTTATAGTACATATATAAATAAATATTTTTAAAGATGTGTTCAGTATTTACCTCTGAATATTAAGAAAAAAACAAAATAAAACAATATTGGCACACAAATGTATATAAATTGATATTTTTTAATCAAAATTATTCACAAGCAGCAGAATCATGATTAAAAAATCCTATACAATGTTCAAAACCATTGGCATCTTGAAATATGTTAAAATAATTTTTAAAAGGACATGAAGTTCTCAAAAGTAAAAAAAAAAAAAAAAAAAAATAACAACAACTGAGCTCTTTATATAAAACCCTAAAATTAATAGTTGTAAATATGCACCAAAATTTAAAAGTCCTTCCGGCCAGTGCCGGGAGGAAGAGGTAGCTTTCATATTCCTTATTTAAAAAAAAGCCAACTTATATCATTCAAACACACGAAGCTCAATTTAGTGGAAACCGAATATAGGAGATTCAATACTAATTTTTATCACTATAATGAATGAGAATTTCGCGAAATTAGTCAGCTTTATCCAAGCTGCTTTTCTTTAAAGTAACTTATATTTGGCTGCCAAATTCGGCGATTTCTTAAAGTGCCTGGCATTTTAAGACAACATGGTGGATGAGGCTAACCAGTGAACTTGGTCGAGACCTTAGTAATTGCTGTGCACATGCTCACTCACATCGGAATCGGTTGATATATACGAGTGCTGTCACATGCAAAAAATCAGATTTTTCAAAATGTCACCCACAATAGAAATTGAAACTGCTATATCTGAGCCATTTTTTAAGGTAAAGACAAACAAAAAATGCTCCTCAATCCTTATATCAAGGTCAAATACTTAAGAAAGAAACCTTTTTCAATTTCTAATTTTTTTACACCTCACTTTAAATATATATATATATATATTTTTTTTATTTAATGGCCGCCATTTTGAAACAAGATGGCTGATGAATCTGACCAGCGAACTCGGTCGAGTTATTGATGTATACTATCCACATGCCTTCTTACATCGAAATAGGCGAATACGTGTGTTATCGCGTGACAAAATGTTAGCCATGTAAATACACCAAGAAATTCAAAGTGCTATAATTCAACCATTTTTTAAAATATAAACAAAAGAACAAATTTTCAGAAACAAAAACTGCTCCGGAATCTTTGTATCAAGGCCAAACACATAAAAAAAATCTTTTTCATTTTCCAATTTTTTAATACCTCATTTTAAATTTTAAATTTAATTTTTTTTAAATGGCAACCCTTTTGAAACAAGATGGAGAATGAAGCTGGCCAACGAACTCGGTCGAGACATTGGTATGTACTATGCACAGACCAAGTTACATCCAAATCGGTTCATAAATACGCCTGTTATCGGGTGACAAAAATCAGGACGTTTCAAAATGTCAGCACGCTAGAAATTCAAAATGCTATAACTCAGCCATTTCTTAAGATATAGACGAAACAAAAACTGCTCCCGAATCTTTTTATCAAGGTCAAACACATAAGAAGAAAATATTTTTTCAATTTTTTGGTACCGCATTTCAAATTTAAATTTTTCTTAAAAATTTAAATGGCCGCCATTTTTAAAGAAGATGGCGGGTGAAGCTGGCCAACGAACCCGGTCGAGACATTGGTATGTACTATGTATAAACGAAGTTACATCCAAATCGGTTCATAAATACGCCTTTTATCGCGTGACAAAATTCAGGACGTCTCAAAATGTCAGCCACGCTAGAAATTCAAAATGCTGCAACTCGGCCATTTTTTAAGATATAGACGAAACAAAAACTGCTCCGAAATCTTTGTATAAAGGTCAAATACATAAGAAAAAAATATTTTTCCATTTTCAATTTTTTGTTACCACATTTCAAATTTTAAATTTAAAAATTTTTTTTAAATGGCCGCCATTTTGAAACAAAATGGTGCAACGAACTTGGTCGAGACATTGGTATGTACTATGTACACACCGAATTACATCGAAATCGGTTCATAATAACGCCTTTTATCGCGTGACAAAATTCAGGACGTTTCAAAATGTCAGCCACGCTAGAAATTCAAAATGCTATAACTCAGCCATTTTTTAAGATATAGACGAAACAAAAACTGCTCCGGAATCTTTGTATAAAGGTCAAATACACAAGAAAAAAATATTTTTCCATTTTTAATTTTTTGTTACCCCATTTCAAATTTTAAATTTTTTTAAAAATTTTAAATGGCCGCCATTTTGAAACAAAACGGCGGATGAAGCTGGCCAACGAACTCGGTCGAGACATTGGTAAGTACTATGTACACACCGAATTACATCGAAATCGGTTCATAATTACGAGAGTTACAGTGTGACATAGGTCAGATATATATATATATATATATATATATATACAGTCAGTATCGGATATATGGTCACCCGCTTATAAGGTCACCCCGCTTATAAGGTCATTTTTCGTAAGTCCCGACTGACTGAATGGGTATTATGTGTTAAAATACACCGCTTATATGGTCAGTTTCTAATGGCTACTATCGGATATATGGTCACCCTTTGTCTCCCTTGCGACCGAATGAGAATTGTCCTCCGTGTAGACACATGTTAAGTCATGTGTTTTTATTCTTTTGTATTTTTCAATACTTGTCGTTGCCTGTAAAGTGTTCGTTCAATTTTTAATTATCTCTTGTAAATACAACATGTCAGCAAAATGAAAAATTTGACAATTGCGGAAAAGAAGAAATTGATAATTTTTTTTAAAAAATCGAATGTATGGAAAGCAGCTGTCTCGAAGACCCATGGAATAGAGAGAACAATACTGAATAACGTCTTGGGGTTAAAAATATTTTTAAGCAGAAGATGCGATCAATCAAAACAGAAAGCACCAACATGTTTTAACGTTTGAGAATGTTGAGAAAGAATTTTTCAGTTGGAAGTGATATGCCAGATCGCAGAATGTTCCAATATCATGGATTATCGTAAAAAGTCTTTGAAAATTGTTGATAAACTACGAAAACCAAATTTTACTGCTAGCAAAGTATGGTTACAAAGGTTTAACTTTCAGCACAATCTTACTTTTTACAGATGTGTGGGGAAGCTGCTGGTGTTTATGATAGCATACAAAAAAAAGAAATAATAATAATAATAATAATAATCATAGAAGGAATGGGTGTTAACTTGTTAAGTGACATTCTCAATAGGTACAAACCTCGTGGTGTTTTTAATTTTGATGAGTGTGGGCTGTTTTTTCATGTTTTGCCAGATAAAACTGACTTTTAAGAGCGAAAAAGGAAGTGGTGGGAAGGTAAGCAAAAAAAGATTGGCCGTTTTATTAGCAGTGAATATAGATGACTCAGATAAATTGACTCCATTAGTTATTGGTAAATTTCTCAAGCCTCGTTGTTTGAAAAACTGCAAATCTTTGCCTCTATCTTACGATGCGAACCGAAAGGCCTGGATGACAACAAGCATTTGGGAAAAAGTAATTCGGCGTTTCGATAGAATTTGGACATATAAAAAAAGAAAAGTGGCTATAATCGCAGACAAATGTACTACCCATTGCGTGTTTCGGAATTTACATTCGATTGAACATGTTTTCGTGCCTCCAAATTGAACTAGTATTGAAAAACCCTTAGATGAAAAAATTATTCAAAATTTTAGATAAACTAGTAAATCTGCAGATCAGGAGCCTCAACGTCATCTTTGCAAGTCATTGTTTTTTAACACTCATTGCGTAATATTCATCTTCCTACAAATCGCTTTTTAAAGTTTTCAAATTACATAAATATTTATAAGAATACAAAATACTTCGTAAAGTTTCAGAAATTAAATGTGTTAAACAAGTGGTTATACACTGATGTTCTGAAGTTCTGATGAGCTGCTAATTCTGGTAAATTTTAAATCAAAAATTGCATTTCTTCAGGGGGGCACAGCTCCCCTGAACCCTCCGTAGTTTATTTAAGTTTACATTCGTAATTTTTTATTGATTGTGCGGATGGTTATAGTATATCATAGATTTTTTTCTACGCTGTGATTTATAAGGATAAGCATAAGTTTTTTTTTTTTTATAAATTAATAACTTTAAAATTTAAAATAAAATCCTCATGTTAACCGTACGCAAACAATAAATCTTGAAGTGACGCCAAAAAATGTAACCTTAAAATCCGCTACATTCGACCGAAACACAACGGCGTGCTTAAAAAAAGAAAGAAAGAAAAGAAAAATATTTTTAGTAATACAGTTTTTAATTCATAATACGATGAAATGCTACTTTAGAATGCTTAAATATAAGCAGATCATTTTTATTTTACAGAAAAAAGGTATGGATGAAGTCAAAGAATTCGGTCCCTGTTCCATGTGCTTGTTTTGTTTGGGCCAAATAATGGCATTTAAATCTGGGCGATAACGCACATCATATTGCAAACTGTTTTTACGGCATACTGCATCTCCATCTATCTCTTTCCTCCTTAGAAATAATAGTTCATTTTATTTTAGCCAAGGTCTTTTTATTCCAACATCTTTTTTTTTTTTTTTTTGATAAATGACGTCTAATTCATCTGCTATTCGTACTTACTCGAAACCTTTCATCTTGTTATATTAAGAAATACTTGAGAGTTTTCTTTTTATTCCCAATATGTCGCCATATTAATTTTTTTATTCTTAATTTTTTTTTTTCATTTTCCTGTTTCACGTCAAAATCTTTCAATTGAAAATTGTTTAAGAGAAAATATTATTCAGGGTTTTGATTTTCTTGGCAACGATTAAAGAAACATTGATAAATTTTATGAAAAAATGTCACATTATTCTATATGAAAATAATGAACTTTTGTATTTTTAAGCAAAATATTTGAATAAAATAAATAAAATATTGCCTATTTTTATTTCTGGGGCTAAAATTCATCTATATGCAAAAATACAAATGCATTAATTCATCCGTTTTGACGTTGGCTTTACTGAAACATTATAGACGCATCTATACTAATATTATTAAGACCAAATTCGTTGCTAAGCAACTGATGAAAGAAAAGGTAGAAAATGAAATATGTATTATGTCAAATTGATAAAACAAAATGCTTTATATTATTGGAAAACATGCATAAATTTCCCCAAAAATTATAAACCTAATTTAAAAAATCTCGCAAATATATTGACATAATTTCAAACTAATTGGAATAATTTAATAATCTTATTTAAAAATTTCAGCATCCAAAATTTACCATTTAAATCCATTTTTTATATGAGCCATTTCTTTCAACAAATGAAAATTTGAAAATCGTCTGACTTGCCATAGACAAGCATTACAGAGCAAAATAAAATGTTCTATATTTCCCGAACGAATGAACCAAATTTAACCAAAAACTATACAGCTAAGTCCGAGTACCTCATCAACATGCCCAATTAATTTCAAGCCGATCGGATGCTTTTTGCGGCAGTTATCGCGGAACAGACAGACAGACAGACAAACGGAAATCAAAACTTTTCGTGTCTCCACAGTAAGCCTTCACTGACGTTTCGGCAATTATGGAAAACTGCTTCTAAAAGACTTCATTGCTGCCATTGATCAAAAAAAGAAGTTTCCCCGTGACTATGTTAAATACCACGTGTTACGTAGACAAGAGTTGGAATATGGTATCCAAGAAGACCATTGAAAATTGTTTTAGAAATCCTTAGCTTCCAGAATGTGAAGAATTATCGTTCGATGACGATGGCAATGAAGATGATTATGATGTGTCCCTATTTGAAGTCGCACAAAAACTACGGAATGCCGTTTGCACAATAAAAGACGAACTGACATACACAGTTGCTGACAATGAAATTGCTTCTAATAGATTTTACCCACGAGTGGCAACCGTCATGCCTTAACGTGTATGTACCCTCCGAAAAAGACTGCTTATTGGACAAAGAGGAAGCTGTGTTAAAATAATCTTCATGCCTATTGGTATTTTTCTTCTAGATAACCGCAGCTGATGTGACATGGGTAACGTTCATGGTGAAACTTCTATGCTGCAAATCGTTTCGGAAGTTTTAAATATAAGCACTGATGGAAACGATGATACTGACAGTGAGTGCGAAGCTGAACCGACAAGGCGAACAGAAGCTCTGAAAGCACTAAATATCCACACATATTTATTACCAATCCCAAAGGCAAAGAGGAACATTCTTAAAAATCAAGCTGTTTATCTTAATCGTAATGTTATTGTTAATGATAAATCTGATTCCACAATGCTCTCTGCAGCTTGGAAAAACCTTTTCAGTACTACCATTTAATTTATTTTTGTATTTATTAATATTAGTCTGTTTTTTATATTTTATTCATTTATTTATTTATCTATTTTTTTAATTTCATGTGTTCCCATATTTAATTATATGTATTTTTATTTTTATTTTTTTGTCCCTCCCAATTTTTGCATCTCCTACTCTGTGTTCTTTTGTTTTGATTATACTCTTCTGAGATTGGCTGTTGCCTTCTACTTTCCTATTGGCTGTTGATTTCTAATTTCCTTTTGGCTGTTTCTTCAGCTTGTTTCCTTTCCCTTATCTCTCATTTCAGTCTTGCTGCTGCTTTCATAGTAGAAGCACGTCTTCTTTGCGCCTGACGAAGAAAGACTCAGATCTTTCGAAAGGCCTAGCGCATTTAAAAATTTTTGATGGTGTTTTAAGAAGATTTTTTGTTCTTATTCATTCACATTTTAAAATTGTTCGTGAATAAGAAATAGTATTTTTAACAACTACGATAAAAAAACAAACAAACCTGCATAAAAGATTATTTTTACTATTACAAGTATACTCATCAATTGGAAAAAATAAGTGTAAAACAAAGTGGATAGTGTTCTTGTTCATACCTCTTATTTAATAAATTATATATTCATAGTTTCTTTGTACATTATTTTTCTAATATAACTAACTTATTAATAATATTTTATTGTCTAAAGTAAAATTCCCGTTTACACCGCATATAAGGTCACCCCGCTTATAAGGTCATATTTTTTAGGACCGCAAGGGTGACCATATAACCGATACTAACTGTATATATATATATATATCAATTTTGAACGGAGGGTGGTTTCGGGGTCTGGGGGTCATGATCGATGAAAATATACCAAAATTTTTTGAAATCGCTTTTCTCCGAACGGCTGCAATAGGTAGCTTTTTGTAATGAAAGCTACCTAAAACACACTGCTTAAGAATGATTTATTTAGCACAAATAAAATCTTTAGCCCTTTATACATTAAATATCAGTATTTCTGCACGAAATTTATACATCGTCATGAAATAAGTTTTTTTTTTTTTTTAAATACATAAAATTTGAAAGCTTTAGTGCAAAATTAAGTATTTACAGAATTTAAATGTGCTTGCTCAATGTTAATCTCTGATCATATGAGTTAAAAACCAAAATAAAATAATTTAAGAACACAAAATATTTAAAAATCCGTATTTTTTTGCTCTGAGAAAACAGAATTATTATTGCAAAATCTTGTATAAAGTTGGAAATCACTGGCATTATTTTAATTATATTAAATAAAATAATTTATATCCATCAGGTATAATGTCATCAAAAGGTGAAAAAAAAAGTTCTTTGTATCCTAGAATCATTGTAAATACATCAACATTTAATAAAGATTTCTTAAGAATGATTATTTCAATACATAATATTAATAGGCATTAGTATCACAGATATAGTTTTATGAATATTGAATGGTTAAAAATAAACTGAACTTTGAAAAACATTCTCATTTGTTCTTATCCTTATTATAATAATAAAGTGAACAGCTTTTACAATAAATGGTGGCCGAAAGGACAATTTCATTTAAAATGTATATTTAAAGAATACAAAACATAAACAATCTTATCAATGTATTGGTATCGTAAAAATACACTCTAATTACTCTAAAACGGAAATGGTTAATGCTTACATTCGATTGATCAATTCAATGGCTTGTCATTATTTAATCCGTAAGAATTACGAAACACAGTCACTTTTATATAAAAATATGCATTCGCAATGACAATTGCGTTTGTTTTTATATTATTAAATTATTAATATAAGTTATTATAAACACACAACACTCGAAACCGAACTAATCAAATTCCTCTGAATCTGATCGAATTCCCGCGTGAAAGTGCGTTCTGGGTGAGACCGCCGCTGTCACGTGACTTTTCACCGCGGGAGCCCAGTACGTTAGCCCCGGCAAGCCTCTCACGGCATATGCATTGAATGGATGTTGATATTTCGGAGGTGTGTCTATTCGCCGTGCGAGGAGCAAATAGAAAATAAGCTTTTTAAATGTTTTCTTTCGGATTTGTTTATTAAGACATTACCTAATAATTTAAATTCTCTAATAGATTTAAATCTTTTCTTTCAGTAACTTTTGAAGTCCCCGTATTCTTACTATAAATTAAAAATTCCGTTAATTTTAAAATCAGAATCTGTTTTGTTGGAGAGCTGTCATGACTTAGTTTTGGTTTTAAAAAAGATCGCGGGCTTCGGCTCCGGTCTGTGTCTACCGATGAATGTTGAATCCGGTAAAAAGTTTTTCGAAAACGATGTCTACGATTTTAACAACTCCGGTTAAATTATTTCTTGATAATTTCTTTATTTATGCTGCACTTTAATTTTTAAAAGAAATATCTATCTTCAAGTGGAGTAGATGCTTTTATTGGCAAGAATTAATTTATGAACGGTGACCAACGGGAAGCCTTTTCTTCTCTCCTTCAAGATGAAATAAAATATTGGTTTATGCTTATAAGTCTCCTCTTCATTTATTTTACAGACGACACGATCCAAGTAAGAAGTTTCATTTATTTCTATTTTTTTACAATTGCTGACCTCAAAGAACGGAGGGTTTATTGCAATATTACACAACGCATGTTACTAAAAAGAACTTCAAATTTAAATTTACCTTTCAAATTAACAGCACATTATTAGTAATACTACAAGCAGTACATATAAATTTAAATGAAATAGTTTATGATTTTTACAAGTTTAATGATGCATTATTTTTTTACATCCTATTCTACTTTTTTATGTAATTTTACTAAATATTAAATAAATTTTTATTGAATATTATTACTATGGCCTTCCTTTTAAAATACAGCTTCTTGGAACTGTTTTTTAAATTCAGTTGTAAGCAATTAAAAGCTATCTATTAAGATAATTATAAAATTCTTTTAATAACCAATTTCGTTTAAATCACTGGGCGTATATGACAGAACAGTAACATTTTCTTTTCTTTTTTTCACTCTTTATGGATGCAAGTTATGTCGATTTTATTTATCTTTTTACTGATAAAATATATTTAACATTTTAAATACTTTTCTTATGTTTTTATTTTAATTTTAACTTTCTCTCTTTATTTTCGAAAACCAAAAAGTAATCGACAATTTAGCTTGATGACATATAGAAAATTCGGTAACCAATTTTTCCAGTAAGAGAATTTTAGTTTAAGTCTCCACGCATGCGCAATTTCTTATTTTAGATATAACGGTTGGGATCGGAGAAAATGATCTCCGCTCTAACATTCCGCCGTCAGCGCTCATAGTGGCAACTCGTGTTATGTTATTCTTACCGCTTTGTGTACGTTTATCCCCACCTAAGGCGAGATACAGCCCTGGTGATTAGGAAAAACGGAGCGCTTCAAAAACATACGAGTTCCTTGATAATGATGACTCTTTCCAGTTACCCCAAAAATGAATTGATGGCTCGTCTCTACTTAGATGCAAATCGGAACTATATGACAGTGGTGGAAAATTGGCGCAGAGGAGGAGCCTATTGACACCACTAAAATTTTGAAGTATTCTTCTCCTTAATAAAAACTCAGAAATCCTATCATTAGATAAGCCGAAAAATACTACTATAATTTAGAGGTGTCAATAGGCTCCTCTTTTGCGCCAATTTTCCGCCACTGTATATCAGCATTTGTTACGAGCATGTTACATAGCGCAAAGTTAGATACACGAACATCTAAAAGTCCCAACTACAGATGAACCGCCAGACTGTGGCTGGGTAGAAATCGACAACAAATATGAATTCAATTGGTTTTCTGGACCTCAGTTACTATCATCGATTAATCAAATAACTGTTCAGACCGAAAAAAGTAACATTTTTAATTTAATTTTAATCATGTCAATTATGTTACGTTAAATATACATATTTAATTTTTTTTCCCTTTGTATTTTTGTACAGATGACGATAATGAAGACATGGTGGCAGATAGTTCTGACAGTGAATCAGCAGATGAGAGCAACACGAGCCAAAGCGAAAATGAATATGATTAAATTACAAAATTAAATTGAATAACTCTTTAAAATAAATATTATGTAGTATATATTTAAGTTTCAATAAGTTATTAACTAATTAATTTGCTTATCATAGTATTTCATCATTTATTTATTTCTATGTTTATCAGTTTTAAAGTATCTATAAAGAATATTGATGTAAATGAAACATTACAATAAAATTATATCTTTCAGTTAGAGCATGGAGCGTAATGTCGAATAACTTAAGATAGGTTATTTCCTACCGGATGAATATCCGTCTGCTGATAGTTAATATTATCCTGTACGTAATAAAAAGAAATCAGCTAGCACTATGCCGAGGGAAAACTCGTCAGGTGGTGCATTTAAGTAAGTGATAGGTGCTGCTATCTGGCTCCTGCGTTACACCCTTCAGGGCATCAACTGACAATTTTTCCAATGAGATATAGCCAGCTGATGTTTATTTATTTAAAATAGCATATATACTGTCATCTGATAAATTTTCAATTGAGAGGAAATCACTGAATATGTATATATTTCTTTTATGTTCGTGTCACCAGCTGACGTATTTACCACCACTTTATAATCAGCTGACTTTTTTTTCTGCAAGATATTGGGTTAACTATCATTTGATAAATTTTTAGTCGGGAGGAAATGACTATTATTTTTTTTTTACGTGCGTGGGAGGTTACCGCTGCTCAACCCACCCACGGAACCACAGCTGACGTTCACGGAGCTTCATGATATAATACTCTGAAGCATTTTGCAAGTTATCGGCCGAGAGGAAATAATTGACAAAATTTGTACCTGACTCGTGGACTATTATTCCTGGCTTGAAAATAGTTGGACAACACAGACTTAAATTATCTCAGGCGTTGAATCCTAAAACGAAGGCAGTTTTTTCTCCATCGCGCATCACATATTTGTTATGCAAGATTCAAACCTCATCCTGAAACGACGCGAACCTGAAATTATTAAAGTCAATCCGACCCGCTACGAAACATATTAACGTCAATCTGACCCGATGCTGGACCCTAGTTGACAGCTATGCATATGCACTGTCATTAGACGAATATCCTATTTAGAGTTTGGATAGCGACAACGTTCATATGAGTTCAATAGATTAATAAAATATAAGTTACGTTGAGAACTTGAAGCCGATGTTTAGTTTGCCATAAAGAAAGTTTGCGACTGGAATGTACAGTTGTGGGGAAAAAAGTAAACACCCCCTACTATTTCTGAAAAAATTATTGTAGAAGAAAGTCACTGATACGAAATGATTGGAAATAAAGCGTACTTGTAAAGGATCTGTATATAATTTAACTGTATAATTTAACTGTATATAATTTATCTGTATTTATTTTAACTTGTTTTATGCACGTCCAAAATTAAAAAGAAAATTCCAAGTACAGTCGGTTCATTTAACCGGGTAACGGATAATTGCATACCCCACTTATATGCATAGAATGTCGTGGAACAGAAAACTTCCCCATAAGGCTAATGTTAAATACACTCGTTTTATCGCATAACAATCCCCGGCTAATTGCATAAATATATCCAATCTATTAGTAGTAATCCGGATTTTATGAATTCCTGTTATAGTGATGAATAGGAAAAAGGGAAGAACTTTTTTGGTAAAATGGTTTGTTATATTTACAAATGAAGAGCAGAAATCGTCGTGAAAGATGACTTATCTTAATTCTGGAAACTTATGAGAGTGTTGAATTTGGACCATTGTGATTTTCTTTTAAAGCTTGCCGAACATACAGTGACTCAAGATGCTGGGGGTACTTTTTGAAAATTCTGGAATCGTGGGAAAATAGAATCGAGAGGTCAAGAGAATAAAACACCAATATTTAGCGCTGGAAGTGGAGAAATGCAATGTCATCGAGATATGAAAAAGAAATCCTAAAGGATTTTTTGTCTAGGCGGAAAAAAAAGAGAGATAAATTGACAAATGATTGAAAAATAACAAGAATTTATGCAGAAACTTTTATTTTCAAAGGTATGATTTAAAAGCAAAAATTTTTTATTTAACTTTCATTTTAATTTTCACAGAAATTATAATGAAAAATTAAACCATGTACCGTAAATAGTGTTTAATACCTTATACTTTATTACGTATATTGTTATATATAGAGTAATAATAAAATTATTTATTAAAGTTATTAATACAATAGTTTTTAATTTATTAGGTAAATAATTATTGTCTATAAATATTTATCATATCTGTGGTGATATCTATCAAATGATAACGTATACTGATAACATTAATTGCTGTCCTCGCTTAAATGCATACAATTCATTGGAACCAACTGTATGCAATTAAGCGGAGCCGACTGTAGTTCTTAAATTATGCTTAAAAAACGTCAAGATGCTGTTTTAAGTGGCCGTCTATGATGTGCAGAAAAGAATAATTTGAAAAAATTATTTTACTCATTTTTTAAACATTTCGGCTGGGATTGCGGTGCTTCACTTAAGAAAAACTTAGATCGTAATTCTCTCTCACGATGTAAACAAAATTTACACCGTATTTCAATGTTTCGCGATCTTACGCTAACCTGGATCATTTCTATGTTCGTGTGCTTGGCAGATTACTCAGAGAGATCCTGATATTATTAACAGTTTCATTGAATTAATCACATGGAGATACAAGAAGTTATTGATATAAATGGTCGGTACAGTTTGTTCTTGTATACCATGTTTGCGTTTGGTTGATATTTAATTTTGATAGAAAAAACTGTTGAAGATTAGATTAACATGAAATTTAAAAGAGAAAAGCTAATTTGGGGGTGTAAAATTATTCATTTCAATGTAATGTACAAAATGGAAGGACGTGTGAAACGATTTTGTTCTTTATAAATAGATGCCGAGGATGTACAGTCGTGGAAAAAAAAAGTAAACACCCCCTACTAACTCCTCAACAAATCATCATAGAAGAAAGTTACTGGTACCGAACGATTGGAAATAAAGTCTACTTTTGAATGATGTATATAAAATATTCTTAGGGGGTCATCTACATATTAAAACGAATCCTAACTTCATTTTTTTCAATGGCAATACCCAATTTTAATAAGGTATTTCAAATCTTCGGTTCAAACTATGCCTGGACACCAAATTTCAAGTCATTTGAATGATAAGTTTTTGAATTATAAACATTCAAAATTTAGTGCTTCTAATGTTAAATTATATTTTCATATTTCTATTTATATCTCCCGAAATTATGCTCCTAATGTGCTAATTTTTTTTGTGGTAATAATACTAATATACCCAAACATAAATAAGCTGAATTTGTAATTTTTTATAATTTTATGATATGAGTTATTAATTATGAAATTAATATTCGAAAAAATTATGAATTGCAACCTACAATTTTTTTTTGATGGATTTAGATTTATTAAGTCCTGCTTAATGGAAATTCAAAAATTTCACATTTTTCTTCCAAGTAGTTTTCAAATTATGCTTAAAAAACGGCAAAATGATGGTTTAAGGGGCCGTCTATGATGGAAGTGGGTAGATATTTTGAAATTTATTCTGCCGTACTGTAATCTAACACGCTTCATTGACTCCTTGAGTGGCGCTTAAGGTGCCTAGATGAAGGAAGCGGCTCTCTTGGTTAACAATCCAGTACGGAACTTCAATTTGGATACAGCCCTTAAAATACGCTCGTTTTAAAATAATTAATTTCTCGGAAACTTATGGTACGAATTGCATAAAAATTCGTTTTTAGGCTAATTGAAGGGTGTAGAGTTCATTTATGCTGTCAGAATTGGGTACTGCTATAAAAAACAAAGTTATGGTTCGTTTTAATATGTAGGTGGCTCCCTAAGCAAATTTTATATACATCATTTAAAAGTAGACTTTATTTCCAATCGTTCGGTACCAGTAACTTTCTTTTACGATAATTTGTTGAGGAGTTAGTAGGGGGTGTTTACTTTTTTTTTCCACGACTGTACTTATAGCCCAGTGGTAGGGGAGCAAAAAAAGGCCGAATTCGGAATTAATTAGGGGAAAGCTGGAAATTGTTTTAATCCCTTCTGTTTAGGTCTAGAACAGTGGTTCCCAACGTGGGGCGTACGCCCCACAGGGGGGCAATTTCATATTTTTTATTAACAGCTTTTCTGTATATTTTTTCAATTGAAAGTAGTTTCGTAGTTTAAAAATAGAAATAATAGATGAAAATTATTTTAAATAACTGAATGAAAATTAAATTCTGAAGCGTTCCCATTTAAAAGTTCAAAATACACAGACACCGGAATAATTATTCAAATTTTACTTTAAATATTTTGACACCTATTATATATTAAAAAATCATTTTAATTTTTCTGGTTAGTATTGTTTTCGTAAATAACACCTCTTTAAAAAAAATAATAATAATAATAAAAAAACTTGTACATCTATTCATAGTGTGTTATATGCCCCATGAAGGATCTTTTACATAATATGAAAATTTTCAGGATATATCTAAAATTTACTATTTGGACACGTTTAATCTAAAAAATATTTTTAATTATCTATAAATGAGGTACTACGTTTATAAAATTAATAAATCCCCGTGCGCATCACTGAAGGAAATGAGTAGAACGTAAACTGCTTATGGCTCTTCTGCAGACGCACATACTTTATGACATATACATTTTAAAATTTTAAGACGGAGAAAATAGGGTGGAAAAAGGAAAGCCCTCTATCAAACAAATATGTTTTGAGGAGAAAGAAAAACAGTTACTTAAAATGGATAAAACCTCAATTTCGGAAATTTTACATGTGAATTATGGTATCCATATACTACAGCCATATACTATAGTCATATATTAGTAGTCTCGGGGATAAACAAATATCTCTTGCTCTTAATGAAGTACTAAAATCTACTATAAAATGTATCAATTCTATCTGATGTAATGCAAAATATGAGAGAGATTTGAAGAAATTTTACAAAGACAAAAATGTAGACTATTTATCACTTTTTAATTTGAAATAAGTTGCCAAACAACAATAAAACTTTTCTGAATGTAAATGCGAAGATCCACGGCCTCATTGCATTCATAGAGTTTTGTTAAAAACATACTTGTAATAAAAAATACGATTTTGTTAAGGGGTCAGGTCACCTTTGAACCGTCCAAAAATCGAATTTTTTTTAAATAGATTATAATTAAATATGATTATTTAGAAACATTTAAAAGCAAACCCCATACGAAAATTCGCATTAGAAGAGAAGTTATGTGTAAAACACTTTAAGCTTTTGCTATATGATCAACGGGTGATTCAATCTTTAAAGCCAGTTTTCTCAAAACAGCGATTTTGATCATTGCGCGCACGATTTCTGAAAAACGGTTATCTAGAATTTCACGAAATTTCTGGTGGATGTATTAAACGTACATAAGAACAAAATGACCTATTATTATGTTTCTCAAGTAAAAAGTTTAGAATTCACGACTACTTTTGTAGAAAAAAAATCTCGATATTTCGAATTTCTTTAAAAAAAAAAATTTCTCGGGATCTACAAGTTTTATTTTTTTTATTGTAGGTCATTTTGAAAACACATTATATCTGCACTCATTAAAAAAATCTCGGCTTGTTTCAGCCATTCTAATGGAAAAAATCATGCGCGCAATGCATGCAAGAATAATTCTTTCGTAAAAATTATATTATCTTTAAAAATAAATTAAAAAAAACTATATATGTGTATAACTTTTTTAGCCGCTTTAATTGATAAAATAAATCGTTCCTAACATGTGTTTTCAATTTTATAATTAAAAGTTAATTAGTTAAAGAGTGACTGCAATTCTTACAGAGGTCTTTTTTCCATGTACTTTATTGGTTCAAAGGGTACCTGACCCCTTAAATTAAAGAATATGAAATCACTTATCAGAGTTAATGCGATTTTCGGATCCTTCCGGGAAAATAAAAGTTTATTTTTTATGTAATGAGTTTATATGATAAAGAAGGAAGGGGGGGGGGGGGCATCATCACTTTAGAAATGCTTAGGTGGGACGCGGTCAAAAAAAGGATGGGAACCACTGGTCTAGAATGTATATGCTATGTTTTCCCCCTCGTAGTAGGTGAGCGTTAGGAAATATTTTCTTCCTCGTACTTGGGTGAATGTTAGAAAATATGTACATATTTATTTTCGAAAAACACGTTTTTTTTAGTTTCCTTAACAATATCTCAAAACAGCTAACTCTATAAAAAACATTGTCAGTACAAATGTTGTAGAGCTTAAAATTCTGAATAAAATGAGTACCATCATTAATATTTTTGTACAACATTAAGGTCGCAATTCTATTTCAAAATTTTTCAAATCAAGAGCTTGAAACCAGGAGAGACCAAGTTAACTTAACAATATCTCAAATTGCGGCCTTAATATTGAACAAAAATATTAAGTGTAGGTGCTCATTTTACTCAGAATTTTAGGCTCTATAACTTTTGTACTAACAATGTTTTTGATAGAGTTAGCTATTTCGAGATATTGTTAACTTAACTTGGTCTCTCCTGGCTTCAAGCTATTGATTAGCGATTAAGGCAAAATTTTGAAATAGAATTGCGACCTTAATGTTGAACAAAAATATTAATGATGGTACTCATTTTATTTATAATTTTAAGCTCTACAACATTTGTATTGACAATGTTTTTTATAGAGTTAGCTGTTTTGAGATATTGTTAAGGAAACTAAAAAAACGTGTTTTTCGAAAATAAATATGTACATATTTTCTAACATTCACCCAAGTACGAGGAAGGAAACATAGTACGTTCATTTTAGACCTAAACTGAAGGGATTAAAACAATTTCCAGTTTTATCCTAATTAATTCTGAGGTCATCCCCCTGATGATGGGTCTAAATCTTTGAAGTAGAATTGTGACCTTAATATTCAACATAAGTATTGAGTGTAGGTACTCATTTTACTCAGAATTTTAAGCTCTACAACATTTGTACTGACAATGTTTTTGACAGAGTTAGCTGTTTTGAGATATTGTTATGGTATACAAAAAAACGTGTTTTTTTACTATAGTTCTATACATATTTCCTAACGCTCACCTAGTACACCTAGGAAACATAGCACATTCATTCTAGACGTAAACAGAAGGGATTAAAACAATTTCCAACTTTCCCCTAATTAATTCCGAATTCAACCCCCTAACCACTGGGCTATTACGGCAAATGATTAATATAATTCTTACATTTTATATCTACAAAACGTAGGTCAAAAATATTTTACATCTTTTAAATCATTATTATACCCACGATATAGTCACTGAGAGAATTATACTTATTAATTAAATTTACTCAAATCTTGTTAATTTGTTTACAGTATTGCCCGTAATGTCTGTAAGATCAAATATTCCCACGAACGTATTTGATTATTATTTAAAAATGCTAATTTAATCTTTTACCAATTTTTATATATGAATTAAAAATTGTAATATTTACATACTAGCTGACTTTCCCGGCGTTGCCCGGGTATATCAAAAAACAGCACGAATTGCGAAAAAGTTCTGAAAATCACAATAAGATATCGCGAAAAAAAATTTAATCCCTGCACAAAATTCGAAAAGAGAAAAAAAATTATATATTGTGTTCGAAGATTGAAAGTTGATTCCTTTCACTAATGTGGAAAAATGGTAGGAAATTGCTAAAATACATTAAAAATCACATACAAAATTCCCGAAAAATTGGAAAATTGTTGTACGAAATCCGAATAAACTTTATTGAAATGAGGGCAGAAATTAATTTAGTATTACAGGTCAAAAATTTAACGTCAAAAAATTGCAGCAGATCGAGAAGAAACGTAAAAATCGAATTAAAAATCACAAAAAGTTCAAAAATCACGAAAGTCAAAATTTACGATAATTGGATAAAAGTTTCAAATCTAATTCCTTTGACATGCGGGCTGTCTTAAAATTTATGTTTGGGAAAGCATGCTAAGCATTGTATCACGTTACTTTTGTTCATTATTTAATTTACTTGGATTCCCTTAAATATAAATAATATAATTCCTTAAGGCTGTTCTCAAATCCAAAAGAGAAGCTTCCCGACATAAGTTTTAATTCATTTTTGTTCGAAAATGCATGAAACTGGCTGGTGTTGTTGTTCAGAAACTATGTCATCGAGCTGTTTTTTCCATTTTTTTGCAAACGATATAGATCTTTCAGAAAATAATGTCAAAGTGGCCGTTTTGAACCGAATTTCCGCGCGAAAGGAGAAAATCCACTCAAGAGCGGGCAAAAAACGGGTTTGTCACGTGATCGAAATCGCTTATAACTCAATGGGTAATTGATTGATCAAAAAAATGGAAAAAACAGTTGAATTCCAAATCGCTTCCATGGCCAGGCTTTCCAATTTTATATCTTTCCTTTAAAAAATGAATTTGTAAATGTGTCAGAACGTTTTGCGCTTGTTGAGCAGAGCAGTTAAGAACAGCCTTAAGTTTATATTAGTTTTTATTGCATAAAAATATCTCAATTTGTTGATTTTCTGTAAGCAAGTAATCCTTATTGGTTTACAGTGTAAGTCTATGGGAATTCGGCGAAATATTAGAGATATCGCAAAGTTGGCGTCACTTTTGGCGACTAATTTTGGTCGCCAAATTTTGCGATATATCGCCAAGTTAGCGATAAACTTGGCGGCATTTGGCGACAGAACTGTGTCCCCCCCCTACGTAATCCCCTTATAGGTATGGATTTGTATTAAATGCTGTTCAATAATCGCATAAAAAATTCGCTAAAAATTCAAAAATCGTTGTACGAATTTCGAATAAACTTTTCTGAAAAGAGAACAAAATTTACTATATTGGGTTAAAAAAAAGAAATCGTATTGTTTTCACTAATGTGGAAAAATCGCCACGAAACTTAAAAAAGCGCTAAAAATCGCACAAAAATTAAATTAAAAAAAATCTAATCAAAAAATCGAAAATCGGGCTTCAAGGTGCAAAACTTCATATATAGACGTACCTTTTCCCCAAATTTTGTAGCTCTACGTGCAGCGGTCTCTTCAGAACACCGTTGACACACTCACACACAAACTTCTTTCTTTGTTATTATAGATAAGTATCGATGTTCAGTTTTTAACCCATTAATAACAAGCTTTAAATAATTAATTTTTTTTCTTCTATAGCTTGCTTGTTTAGATATATTTGAATATATAGAATAATTTAAAAAATTGCAAATTATTTTAAAGTCTTTCTGATAGGCTAATTTTCTTGCCAATCGGCATTAATTTTATTGTTAATAGCAGAATAGTTTTAATCGTAGAATTGTTAATCCTATTTCAAAGGATAGTACTGGATTTAAAGTTATTCTCATATCTTTAAACCTATATTTAGTTTACTTCTTCAAATAAATAGGAATCAAACATAAACCATGTGAACATAACCTTTTAAACATTATAAAATGAATATTGAAGGGGATTTTACCGTGTATAACAATAGCCTAAGCATATTAAGTGAATGAAATGGTCATATTAGTAAGAAATAATACCTTAGCAGAGGTGACTTAGTCATTCTGTAGCATTTCAAGATTCGAGTTTCGAACTTCAATTTGGATACAGACCCTGAAATAGGCTCATTTTAAAATAATTAATTTCTCCGAAACTAATCGTAGGTATTTCATAAAAATTTGTATTTAGGCTAATTGAAGAATATAGAATTTAATTATGGTGTCAAACTTGAGTCTTGCGATTGCAAAACAAATTTTGGGTTTGTTTTAATATGTAGATGGCCCTTTAAGCGAATTTTATAAGCATCATTTAAAAGTAGACCTTATTTCCGATCATTTGGTATCAGTATCTTTTATTCTAGGACAATTTGTTGCAGTGTTAGTAGGGGTGCTTGCTTTTTTTCCCTCGACTGTACATTCTGAGAAAATCGAAATTGGCCTTTTTTTTCCGTTGATTAGATTTTGCTAAGCGAACATTATCACATTGATTTGTCTATTTTTCCTCAAAGCGCAGACGAATTCAACTAAAAAGTTGCCTGACACCTTCCAATCGAATCTCTCAAGTCACAGGGCACAGAGGTGTTCCGACAACTCTGCTTGCAATCACATTCGATTTAGAAATGTAATTTTTTACGTATAATCTTTCCATCCCTCACTTTCTGAACGCAATCTTTCTGTGCAAATCATGTTATGAAATGTGAGAGTGTTTCACAATCTATATTATAAAGGACAAACATATCTGTGCGTAACGCATACGTCATTCTGCGAATGGCAACACTTTGAATTTGAAATTTCGGTTTCGCAATTTTCGCTACTGCAAATTTTTAAACTTCTAAACATCCCACATTTTAAATTTTTACACCGTCTTATACGGAAAAAAATTTACTTTTAAATGCAATTTGTTTGAAAGCTGTATCTCACTTTATTTTTGAGATATTAATTTTTTTTATAGTTTTTAATAACAATTTTCTCATCGTGGCAACTAAAGTACTTCATTTCTATTAAAAGTGGTTTAGTTATCTTTATTGATTATATTCTTACTGATGCCATTTTTTCATTACAATTAAAAATATTTTTTTTCATTCCGCTGATATTGAGTTTGAGACAATAGGCAAAATATTTCAGCGACTGAAAATGACGTCATATTTAAAAGAAAACGATAATTTTACTTGATAAAAAGAGATATTTCCTCTTGAATACGTCTAAAAATTATAAAATTCTGGAATTTTTACGCGCAGGTACAGAGATTATACTAAGACTTCAAATCACAAGTGGTAATTTTCACATGGAAAGTTGTAATAGTTGACAAACGCGACTTCAAGCTTGAAAATATATTTATTAATAACTTATTGCGCTTTAAAATGTTTTAAAATGGTTAATATGGATGTGAAACGTGGAAAATGACTTAATTCGGTTTAGATTTAAAGGGGGAAAAATTTTATGATTATGTCAAGGTGAAATTATTTTTGCTGATTTTTCATTCCGTAATACCAAGCAATAATTGATAACTTAATCAAAATTACTTATCTTGATTATATGTTACTTATTACGCATATGAATAAAGTTTAATTTTGCAATAATTTTAACAGTAGAAGTTTATGAAAAAAGTATTTAATTACTCTTAGGTTAAAATATGTCTGGAGAGTTAAACTAACAAGTGTAAGATGGATTTTTTATTCAAATTATTTAATTGTTGTCGATGTATTATAAATTTGGTGCAACAGTTCCTTTGTAAACATTTTCTTTCGTCGAAATTCGACGGGATCCACCTCGTTGATTGTAATGTTAATTTTATTTCGTTTTTCAACTTAATTTAATCGTTCTAATAAAGAACTTAAGAAAGAAAATGTGTGTTATATTTGAACATTAATCACGTACGAGCTGAAAAGAGTGAAAGCTTCGGCCTACTACACTACAACAAATATAAACGGTGGCAGGCTATGGATCAATTAAGTTTATCATTAATTAGACTGTGTCCAAGTTAATCTGATGTACAGACGAAAAGACCGCTCGCTAATGCTAATCCTATGGAAGAAATTTATAAAGATATCTCGGTCGCATTCCAATATTTTAAAATGATTTTTTTTGCCCCGAATAGCTGAGACCAATCTGTACAAAGACCGTTTTTTTGCTTTTTCGATTTTGTTTACAGGTATTTTAATGAGGACACTTTCCTTTTTGGAACCGGTTCCCAAAGTGAAAGCATCCTCACAAAAAAATAAATAAATAAATAAATAAATAAATAAATATTAAAAAAAGGTAAAAAACGGCCTTTGTACAGATCGATCTCAGTTATCCAGTGCAAAAAAATCATTTAAAAATATTGAAATGCGACTGAGATATCTTTATAAATTTCTTCCATAGGATTACCATTAGCGACCGGGTATTTTCGAGTGACTGAAGTAGCCCCTTAACCCGACTAGTGTGCTTCATTAGTCATCGGGTCGCCACTTACTTCACATTGTAAAGGGCGGCGGGGCACTCGGTAGCAGGATGTGGGATGTTGCTAAGTTATATGCAAGAATTCTCTGCTACAGTGAAAGTAGATTGACAGTTTCATTATTTCTATCATCTAAGCTATCATACAAACCATATACATTGATGCTGAAATTGGACGAAAAAAAGCGAAGCTGTCTACTAGAAAAAAACTTCCCGTCTCAAAAAAGACACTTTCACACGTTTTCAGTTCCCACAAATTCATTTTTTTTTCGATCTTTGAATTAAAAAGCAATTTTTTTTTCTCGAATTTCATGAGTAAAAATGGTAAAGAAATGAAACAAAATTCCCAAAAAATCTTGGAAGTTATTTTTTATAAATATTATTATTATTAACCCCTTACTGCATGCTGTGACATATATGGCACATACTGAATTTACTGTAGTTCTGCAATTGTTTTTAATCGCAGAAGTTCCATTCTTCCTTGTTTAATATGTCAGTGGATGAGGCATGTTATGCCAACAGGGGTTGCCTCCTTTAGAGCGGACTTTGGCATCAAATAAGAGGCGAACGGTAAGAATTTATAGTTGTTACTTTGTGTTGCTCGATAGTGAATATTTTTGTTGTTTTTGTGTGGAAAAAAAGAAGAAGACTGGACTAAAAAAAATATAGCTGAGTTTTTAAGTCTCTTGTGAATAGTATATCATGATGGCAACACATTGTAGAAATGCTAGCGTATGTAGTGCGTAAAAATTGGTACGTGCCACATATGTCACACCATGCATTGACAGGTTGTATTTTTCCATAGTGGTTGAAATGTGTATTTGTTTATTTACCATCAAAAATGCGAAGTATCATTTTGTCTGAACAATGACCGAAATTGCTTTGCCAAGTTTCACACTGAGTGAAGGGTCCAGGGCCAAAACTAAGGAGGGGCAGAGAGGGTATGTGCCCCGTGTGCCAGAACGAAGAGGTGTCAAATGAAGATTTTGTTTGTTGATTTTTCTCACATCTGTGTTTAGCACGGTTTCGTTAAAATCATCCTGTCTGGGGTATGCCAAAGCATAGAAGAATCTAAAGATGATTGCTGGGCAACATATAACTATGATATGTTCCCGCACCATGTTGGTTAAATCAAAGTAAAATTGCGTAATTTGTTATTTCTGTTTGTATAAATATTTTTTATAAAATATAATTATGAGTGTAAAATTATAATGTGTATATATTTAAGTAAAATAAGAGTGTAAGTTCATACAAAAATTATTAAGTTGATTTTAAAGATTAAATATATATTTTTAAAAAATTGTTGTATTGTAAAATGAATGTATAATATTGAATTGAGTTCGGATCTCAGACAACAACTAGCCAGACGCCATGGTGTCGTTTTATGACAAGCCAATGGAAAGTGGTGTATAATTAGAAGTCGTAAAATCATAAAAACGTTGGAATCAATTTATGGCTTCAATAAAAGTGTTGGGATAAATTTATGACTTTTCAGACCACCCAAACTTTAAGGCAGATAATAATATTAAAGTATATGTTAGGGGCCATTTGCAGACTGCTAGCTAATAGGCCTATCGAAGTATAATAAAAAATCTTCTCACATCCAATAACAGTGGACTAGACAAAAATAGTTCCTCCCACTGCAGGAGCTGGTGTGCAAGAAGAATAAGTTTTGAAAAAAGATAGTCTGAAAAAAGATGTAGAGGATGCAAGAGCTCTCCTGAAAAGCCCGTGCAATGAGTCCCGTAAGCCCTAGTAAAGCCCAGGCGAGATGGACCTATCGGAGCGAGCCTAATCCAGCCTAATCAAGCCTAATTGAGGTTGTCTTCCTGAGGTACCTATCGGAGTGAGGCTAAACAAGCCAAATTGAGGATGTCTTCCTGATGTACAGATCGGAGTGATCCTAATCAAGCCAAATTGAGGATGCGTTCCTGATGACACTTTGCCATGATCCTAAGCAACGCAACAACTCGGAATTTGACGAATAAAGGCCACCATCCCGTATATTAAAAGAAGGTACTATTTTAAACATTTTCTTTTACCACTTAAGATCATATGAAAAATCTTAAAAAATACTTTTCTGATATTTATGGTAGAGAGTTATCTGAGATCCGACCAAATCAATAATTAAATAAGATTAAGGTAATTTTAAAAATGAAAGAGAGTATTTCTTTTAGCAAAAAGAAACAATTATAATAATTAGAGTACGTGAAAATTTTGTCTTTTTTTTTAAAAAAGATTAAACATACTTAAAATAATGAGAAGCAAACAAAAGTGTTGCTTTCTATTTTTTGAATTAATATTATGTTTTTTTCTGTATATAGATATGTTCAATGTAAATAAAATATTTAATCAAGTTTTAAAAAGTTTCTGTAATTATTTAATTAATAATATTTAAAGTGTGTCAATTCTTTTTTTTACAGCTTAAATTTTAGTTTAATTCATAAGTGGAAGAGTTCGTCTAAATAATTCACAACGCAAACTCTTAATTTTATTCGTAATTATTCAAATTTAATAATTACTTTTTGACGCGAATTATAATTTAATTTTATCAATGCTTCGCGTTGCTCTTCTACTAGAATGTAGGTAAATACGATCACTTATATTAGTTAAATTTATCTAAGGTATATAAAACTATATACCAATTTGCTATGAGGTTGCTTGGATGATTTGGACCAATTAACAATTTTGAATATATTTAATAAAAAAATAAACAGGTGTAATTATCTGTCCAGCATCCCCCCTTCATTAAGTAAAATGGTGCTCTGACTCAGGAACGATCATCTGAGGTAATTAGATAGTAAAATGGTGCTCTGACTCAGGAACGATCATCTGAGGTCATTAGATAGGTAAATGGTGCTATGACTCAGGAACGTTCATCTGAGGTCATTAGAAATAATAATAATAATAATAATAATAATAATAAAGGAAAATAAATTTAAGTATTATTTTAATGTCACAATTTTAAAGATATTGTAGGTATGTAAGTTTAATTGATTAAAATTTTATTAAAATTAATTTTATTATTGTAACAATAATGACACACATATAATAATTTTATATAAATAAAATGAATAATATATGTTAGTACAAAAAAAAAAAAAAATGAAAAAAATAATTCTGGGATTTATAATAGGTAAATTTAGGAATTACAATTTTGTTTTTTTTTTCTCTCTTTTCTCTTGTGGTTGGATCTCAGTTACCATTGGAAAATAATGGCATTCACATCACAGTGACACATTTGTAAAAATAATTTTTTTTATATAATGTATAAATAATAATAATAATAAGAATAATGAGTAAAATTTTATAATATGTCTGGTATAAAAATGATTGAAATGTCAATAGATCATGATTTTTGAAATTGTATCACCTTGATACAAAAGAAAATTTATGAGTCGTACTACGAAGTAGTAGTACAATATTTACAAAAAAAAAAAAAAAAAAAATAAGATTGTTTTTTCTGTAGAAAAAGACAGATATTTTTCTGTTAAATGAAATTATGTTGTTTTTTTTATATATACGTGTATTATAAATATTTTAGGGGTATTTATGTGTGTAAAAGAATAATCTACAAAACAACTTCATCTCCTAAGAAATTTTTTTTAAATTTTAGTGTCGTTGTTTTTATGTATTTATGCAATTTAGAATATTTTCATACATATGTGGTAATATAAAAAAAAAAAAAAAAAAAAAAGTATGATAAACAGAAACATTCTGTTAAAAGGTTATGCCCAACAATAAGCGAAAATTTAAAAGGAGAAGTGTAGATTTAAATACTTCTGGAGTTAAAACCAGAGGACAGAAAAATAAAATTATTTCTCTAAATTATTCGCTACAAAAAACTAAAAAGAATACAATGACTCAACCTAGTGTTGATACGCTGTTGAATTGTATCCCCGTCTTTGACGGAAAGAAAGAGTCGAATATTAAATTCTTTTTGAACGAATTCGATAATCTAATTAAACAAACGGAATTAGAGAATGTTTCGAAACTAGCGCTCTTGAAAACGAAATTAGTCGGTAGTGCTAGAGATAAATTAGCTAATGAAGAAAATCTTAATACAGAAAAAGATTACGGTAAATTTAAAGAAAAATTAATCGATACTTTTTCTACTAAAACAAGTTTTTCTGCGGCTCAAAGCAATTTTTTTTCTCTTAGGCAAAAACCTGCGCAGGCTATCGCTGATTTTATCAGTGAATTCAATGCGGCTGCAAAACTTTACCTAGATAAAAGTGGCCAAAATATTGACAACGGTAATGGTAGTTTATTTGAAATGATAAAATTCACAAGATTTTTAGAATCAGTTAGGGCAGATTTAAGTTTGGACATTCGAAGAATGGCGCCGAAAAATTTCAACGACGCATGTAAATTTGCGAAACAAATGGAAGATGCATACAATCAAGTTGCATCAAAGGAAATTAATTCGATTACAAAAACCTCCACTGAGGAAAATTTGGACAAATTGTTAAAATTAAATATGGAAAGCGCGGAGCAAATTAAAATTTTGACTTCCGAAATAAACAATTTGAAAATTAAAACAAAAGACACTGCATCAAGCAGATGGTGCGAATTATGTAAAAAAAATTCGCATACTTTAGAAACGTGCTGGTACAAAAATGATAATAAAAATACATATAAGGATAGCAGAGATTTCGCAGGTCGGCATTTTAATAAAAGGTACTCTTATAATGGACAGTATCAACCGAGAGCGAATTTTAATCCTAGATTTGTTAACCCAAACCAGCAGTGGCATTTTCAATCTTATGCACCCACAGGTGGTTACTATGGATATTCTCCATATCCCCCACCCCCACCGAATTACTTCCCTCAGCATGTGCCATACAGGAATAGTCAACCTCAGAGTCATGCCAGTTATTATCCAAATGAGGATAAAAATGAGAATTTAAAAGAGAATGCTCAAAAGTATCCGAAAAAGTATAATAAAAAGGGTAAAACGGATGATCAAAGGGACAAGTAAGGGATATGAATTGGTATTAAAAATAAATCAAAATACATAATTAATCGAATTTCAAAATTTAAAAATTTTCAAAATTTAAAAATAAATTTTTTTTCTTTTAGGTAAAAAAAAAAAAAAAAAAAAAAAAAAAAAAAAAAAAAAAAAAAATTGAAACAAAATTAATAACTTGCCTTTTTAAAATTCAAAATAATAATAAGAAAGGATAGGAACATGGGAACGCCAATTTGTCTCAGGGTTACAATATTGAGCAAATGTGCAGGGCGCACCCGAAAACATACTTATAAAATTATGTAATGTGCTTCACAAAACTTCAATGGAGCAGTGAAATATTTCTCTCCAGGCAAAAGTTATATATATATTTTTTTTCTTTTCGAATATGAATTAGAAAATATAAAATCTTAACAAAGCCAAATAACATTAAAACTTAATTAATTTAATAGTAAATAATGTTGGAGTAATTTTCAAAAAAAAAAAAAAAAAAAAAAAAAGAGAATTTTTTCTGTCTTCTATAAGGGTAGCCTTTGCTAATAGCCATACAATTTAGATGACAAAATTTCAGAATTACTCTTTAAAATGAGTAGGTGTAAGCTATAGGTTCAGGGTAGTTAGAACAGCTTTATAGCATACTCATATATATATATATTTTTTTATATAAATATATGGTTGACAAGGAATAAATTATTAGTGCACTCTATATTAGGATAGCGGTCAGCTATAAGCCTAAATATAATAAAATATACAAAAAGTGCTAAGATTTATTCCGGTAGTTCAAGTACAACTTATATGCTAAAGTCTAGAATTTAGACAGCAGGGATAAGTTTTATGAACAAAAGTGTTATAAAAAAAATTTAAAAAAAGGATTTTGGTGTAGCACATTGGTTTTTTTAAAAAAACATATATATGTATAACAATGGACAAGGCAAGTTATTTCAACATGATTGCACACAAAAATAATAGTAAAAATACACAAATAAATAATTGAAGTAAAATTAAAATTTTCTCACCAAAGGCTTTCTGTATAGGGTGCAATTTTGGCCTACGGCTGGGTATGCACCAACACCAACAAAATATTTGTAGAAAATTTATCAATTCACAGATACATCAATATATGGTCCACCTACGCATAAATTTCAGGATTCTTGGCTGAAAAAGGAATCGAAGAAAAAATTAAGTATGGTATAATTACTAGATGTTATGCTCAGAAACAATAAAATTAGTAATATTATATTGTAAAAAGCAGCATTTTGAGTTTTCTTTAGGAAAATTTTTGATTTTTAGGTTTTACACATTTATGGAGTGTCTAGCTCAGTGTATAGTTCCTATATTTAATAAAAAAATAATAAATAAAAATATAAGTTCGTGTTGTTTTCAAAATAAATAACAAAAGGTATAGCAATTAGCATTTACAGTTAAAATTTATGGAATTTTCATCAAAATTAACATTAGACAAACATAGTTTATATTATATTTAACTTGATAAGCTAATTTACTTTTATTAACGGTATTCAATTAGAATTAAAGTAGGCTTAAATTCAAGTTAAATTAATTAATAACATTGTTGTAGTGTAAAATTTTATGTAAGACTATTATATTTTTATTGTATATATAAAAATATGCAAATTTAACAATTAATAAAATGTATTAGCAAAATTATTTAATATAAATATTAAATGACATCTTGCTGAAATCAGCTAGAAATTAGATTTTTTTTTTTTTTTAAATGAAATATTTTATAAATTTATGTTAGTTTAGAATTTAAGCATTTTTTTTCTCTTTACTTTCCCTTAGAATTAAATGCAATTCTAATTTTAACACATATAAATATACATAGTATTGATAAATTTGAGTGTGTGAGTTCATAAATTTTTTTTTATATAATTTGGCCAATTTAACATAAGAAAGCAAAATAAATAAATAAATATATTTATATATATTGGCCTTAATTTTATTAAAATATGTAGTATGGCTTAATAAATTTATTTACTTAATTTTTTTATAGTACGTACAGTAATTATTTTAAAAACTTGATCTATAAAAAAAATTGGATGTGGTTGTTTGTGAGTATACAAAGATTTTTTCTGCTGGCAGAAGTTCTTTGGTCCGGCCGGGTACTCATAGAGGGCTGCATACGATTTTACGTAGTAATTATCATTGGCTTTTGGATTTTTAAAATTATACAAGTGTATTAAGTACATTTTTTTTTATATAATTAAATAATAATTATTAATGTTGGATTAATAATAATAATCTAGTATCTTTTACTTTTAAACATATCATTAAATTTTAGACAGTAGAATTCACATACGGAATGTTAATGATAAATAAAATTTTGAATAAATAATTTTTTATTTCATTCAGTAAATAAATAAATATGAAAATTTAACAATCTTTTAAGATAGAATTGTTGGCTAAATAAATAATAATTTAAGACAAAAAAATTGTTCTCTTCGTCGTCAATGGCATTTTCTGACAACACTATTTAATAGTATTAAATGAAGGTGCATTTTTAAGGTCAGCGTAATGCATATTTTGCATTTTGGAGAGGCCGTAGAAGTCATTTTTCCGTGTTGTTTACATTTTAATAGTAAACAATATCATGAATCAAAATTTGTGTTTGTTAAAAAGGTCTAAAAATATACAATGTAATCAGTTAAAGAAAATTATATGCATTTTTTTTTAATCCTGAAAGGCAATTTGATTTAGATTTAAACCTGAATGCATAAAAAGCTACCCTCGCTTCAGTTCCAGTATGAGGCAGGAGAATGCAGATGCCAGAATCGCCATTTTTCCCCTGCAAAATAATAATAAAAAAAAAGGCAGAAGGTTTACATTAGATACGATACAAATACATACACTGTTTATGCATAGATTATGTTTAAAATTACATACAGGCATGCACAGTGAGTTAAGAAGAAAGTATATCAAGAAATTATACTAATTAATACGGTAATTACAAGCATGAAATGGTTTTAAATACATACCTTTGGGAAGTCGTAAAATTTTGTCACAGCACATATCATCTCGCAGAAAGGGATTAGTAGCTGACCAACCCCTCGTTTCGAAAGAATCGGGGACGTTCAAAACTGGTTTTATTCAATCCTCCTTCTTTTTTTTTTTTTTTTTTTTTTTTTTTTCTCTCTTTCTCGTATCGGGTAAAGTTGGAAAGCATTGCGTAATGATATATTAAAGGAGATGAATTAGCTTGTACATTTTGACAGATCATACATGTTAGAAGTAACAAATAAATAAAATAATGTAACAAGTTTGTATACAATATTTTTTCTGATTATAATTTGAATACATCAGATTAATTATGTGAAAATATAACATGTCATATTACAAGCATTGTATTTACTTTTATTCAGTATAAAATGTGTTTTAGATAAAACACTGTGTCATAAGGTTGTATGTGATGAAATAATATGTCAAATGCGTATGCCATTATTTTTCTTATAATGAGGTTTATTTCGGCATATTAATTTCAGACAAAATTATAGCTTTGAATGTATTTTGGGCACTTAAACTGTAAAGTTACAAAATTAGTAAACATGTGTGTGGTAAAGAAAAAAGGCTTCGAGAAAGACGTCTGATTGTCAGTACAGAGGTCTTCTATAAATGTGAATGTCAACAGACAACTATGCTATCATGTGTTGAACTTTCTGTTATGAAACAATAGAAGAACTTCTTATAAAATATACCAGAACCATTCATAATTGAACTTTACAGTCTTCGCTCACAAACTGTGTAGATACACAGTCATATGGACACGTATATTCCTTCAAGCTTTAAAAAAAAAAAAATAAAACCAGCAATCAGTTTTTATTTTTTTTTTCTTCCGATACCGGGAGAGATGCTGGGCAACATATAACTATGATATGTTCCCGCACCATGTTGGTTAAATCAAAGTAAAATTGCGTAATTATTTATTTCTGTTTGTATAAATATTTTTTATAAAATATAATTATGAGTGTAAAATTATAATGTGTATATATTTAAGTAAAATAAGAGTGTAAGTTCATACAAAAATTATTAAGTTGATTTTAAAGATTAAATATATATTTTTAAAAAATTGTTGTATTGTAAAATGAATGTATAATATTGAATTGAGTTCGGATCTCAGACAACAACTAGCCAGACGCCATGGTGTCGTTTTATGACAAGCCAATGGAAAGTGGTGTATAATTAGAAGTCGTAAAATCATAAAAACGTTGGAATCAATTTATGGCTTCAATAAAAGTGTTGGGATAAATTTATGACTTTTCAGACCACCCAAACTTTAAGGCAGATAATAATATTAAAGTATATGTTAGGGGCCATTTGCAGACTGCTAGCTAATAGGCCTATCGAAGTATAATAAAAAATCTTCTCACATCCAATAACAGTGGACTAGACAAAAATAGTTCCTCCCACTGCAGGAGCTGGTGTGCAAGAAGAATAAGTTTTGAAAAAAGATAGTCTGAAAAAAGATGTAGAGGATGCAAGAGCTCTCCTGAAAAGCCCGTGCAATGAGTCCCGTAAGCCCTAGTAAAGCCCAGGCGAGATGGACCTATCGGAGCGAGCCTAATCCAGACTAATCAAGCCTAATTGAGGTTGTCTTCCTGAGGTACCTATCGGAGTGAGCCTAAACAAGCCAAATTGAGGATGTCTTCCTGATGTACAGATCGGAGTGATCCTAATCAAGCCAAATTGAGGATGCGTTCCTGATGACACTTTGCCATGATCCTAAGCAACGCAACAACTCGGAATTTGACGAATAAAGGCCACCATCCCGTATATTAAAAGAAGGTACTATTTTAAACATTTTCTTTTACCACTTAAGATCATATGAAAAATCTTAAAAAATACTTTTCTGATATTTATGGTAGAGAGTTATCTGAGATCCGACCAAACCAATAATTAAATAAGATTAAGGTAATTTTAAAAATGAAAGAGAGTATTTCTTTTAGCAAAAAGAAACAATTATAATAATTAGAGTACGTGAAAATTTTGTCTTTTTTTTTTAAAAAGATTAAACATACTTAAAATAATGAGAAGCAAACAAAAGTGTTGCTTTCTATTTTTTGAATTAATATTATGTTTTTTTCTGTATATAGATATGTTCAATGTAAATAAAATAGTTAATCAAGTTTTAAAAAGTTTCTGTAATTATTTAATTAATAATATTTATGTTAAATTTAATTCCCCAGATGTTCTTCGGCAACTGCTAAAAGTGATTAAAAAAAAAAAAAGAAAAGAAAGAACTTGTTACTAAACACAGATCATTTCAACAAGCAAATTTACGAACTACTTCTTTTTACTTCCGCATTTGATAATGAGTGCTATTACAGCCCACTTGAGTAACTCTCTAAAGCATATGTTCTAATAACTAAGATTTCATCACTGATATGTAACTAAAAGGAACATCTGAACATTTTGACTTTTGACAGACACTTTTAATTATTATATATTTTTTTCTACGCTGCGAATATGTGTTTTAGCAGCTTTACATATACTCACTCTTAATCATGTAGCCTCTCTGTTAAGACGGAGTTTCTTATACTCCAGTAATATGTTTAATTATAAGTATTTAAAGCTAAAAGATGAATCTTTCTTTATCGTAAAAACACACAATACTAATTCATATTACATTATATCTTCCCATGGATTTAGCGATTCATATTAAGCTCTCAAAGGATACTTCAAAGGATAAATAATGCTTCACAAAATAAAATAAAATAATTTCTTCAAGAAGCTTTTGGATAAATCCCTGGCCACGCCACACCGATGAAGTTATACGTCATCGCGATATTGATGAATCCCAGGTAAGAGCATTTTACCTATTTCCATTTCAAAAGCAGCATAGCCACAAGAGATTTTTTCTAATTGTTTAAATATGAGACAGCGAATTCCTGCTATCGAGAATGGGGTGCTTTTGGCTTGATAGGCCACTTAAACTCCAACAAAAAGATTAATGAGACAGATAAAGTGCTCATGTTTAGCGAAAAAGAAGAAAAATTTTATATAGTGGCTTAGATTATAAATATTAAAAGTATTCATGTTCTGAATAAAAAAAAAAATAAAAAGATGCTGCATTGAATAAAAATAATGAATGTTATTGTACCAGAAATATTAAGGTGAATGAAAAAGAAACATTTATATATTTATGTTTTATGTAATGAACATTTAAATAATTAGTGAATGAACAATTTGTTGGTTGTGAGTAATAATAATAATAAAAAAAAAGAAATCGTTCATTTTACATTTTACAGTAAATAAATAAATAAAAAGGAAATAGGTTGGTCGCATAAACAAATAAAAATAAACATGGCAGGGATCAAAGACGTCCAAATTGTCGAAAAATTAAATTCGCATAATTACGCAAATTGGAAATTTCGCGCAGAAATGATTTTAATAAAAGAAGAATTGTTTGATGTAATAACACAAAATCCCCCAGATCCAATTAACACGGACTGGACGAAGAGGGACCGTAAAGCACGTGCAATTATCAACTTGAGTATCGAAGACTCACAGATCGTGCATGTAAAGCACTTAAACACTGCCAGAGAAACCTGGCAAGCTTTAAAAACAATTCATGAAAGGGCTAATCTCTCAAGCAAGTTATATTTGCTGAGAAAATTATACGGAGCAAAACTCCCAGAAAACGGCAATCTAATAAAACACATTACACATATTTTAGAACTTGTTGATAAACTTTCAGCCATAGGCGAAACTATTAATGACTCGCACATTTCAGCTCTGTTACTTTGTTCATTACCACCTAGCTACAACACCTTAATTATAGCCCTCGAGGCCCGTCCAGAAAATGAACTTAATTCAGAGTTTATAAAAGGAAAACTCACTGATGAATATACAAGACGTTTAGAAAACACAGATCAGAGCGAGAATTCCTCAAAAGCGTTTAAAACGCATAAAAAGTTTCCGGCTGAACACTATAATAAAAAGGACAAACAGTGCACATACTGTAAATTAAAAAACCATACATACAGGGAGTGCTGGCATCTTAAGAACAGAAACACTTACTCACCGTCACAAAAACAACAGCCGCACAAATCCAAGTATTACACATCATCGTTATGTTATGAAGACGCAAACTATTATAGAGAAAACAAAAACCGTGAAACAGAACTAATTCGGATTAACAAAACACAGGGCAATTCAGGAAAAGGCAGCGACGCAGCTTTTTTAGTCCAGAAACCAGGAAAACAAACCTGGATAATCGACTCAGGTTCATCGACACACATTCTAAACAGTCAAGATGCATTCACTAAGTTTAACGACACTGAAAAGACGACAGTCATCATTGCCAATGGCAAAATGCTGAATTCACACGGTACAGGTGAAACGACATTTAAAACAAAAACATCCGATGGAGGGATAAACACAATCACATTAAAAGAAGTATTATATGTACCAGAATTAGAATCGAACCTCATATCGGTAAGCAAAGCAACACAGAATGGCTATAAATTAATTTTCGATAAAGAAAAATGCACGTTATCCCGAAACGGGAATATTTATCTTGAAGCAAGAATGAAAAATAATTTATATCAAGTCGAATTATTAGAAAGCGCTGAAACTAATAAAGTAAACATTGCACATGAATGTAAAAATAAAAATTGCATAGAAGTTTGGCACAAACGACTTGGCCATCGTAACTATAATGCGATAAAAGAATTAATAAATAAAAACTTAGCAGACGGTATAAAAATAAATAACTGTAATCATAATGCATTGTGTGAAATATGTATCCAAACAAAAATAAGTGATGCCCCATATCCGAAATCAACAAACTGTCCCAAAACAAGCAAAGTGCTCGATCTGATACACACGGACGTGTGCACATCTATCGGTACACCTACTATCGGGGGAAAAACAATGTTCGTCACTTTTATAGACGACTATTCAAGGTTCACAGTAATTTACTTACTTTCGCATAAAAATGAAGTTCACGAAAAGTTAAAAGATTATGTAGCCATGGTGAAAACCCAATTCGGCAGATTCCCTAAAGCTATTAGATCCGATAATGGAGGGGAATATTTAGGTAAACAAACGGAAGAATACCTAAGGGCAAGAGGTATCCAACACCAGTTTACTGTACCATTTTGTCCGAGCCAAAACGGCGTAGCGGAAAGAAAGAATAGGTCATTATTAGATATGACTAGGAGTCTACTCTCCGAAGCAGGCTTACCTCAAAAATTCTGGGGAGAAGCCATAAATACCGCCAATCACCTGCAGAATAGGCTACCAACCAAAATAACAAACAAAACACCGTTCGAAATTTGGTTCAACCGAAAACCCACCTTACACTACCTGCGTACATTCGGCTGTAAAGCTTATGCCTATATACAAAAACATCAGCGAAACAAATTAGATGATAGAGCGCAGGAAGGAATACTTGTGGGGTATGACAACAAATCAAAAGGTTACCGTATATTTACAAAAGAAAACAAAATAATAATAGCGAGAACAGTTAAATTTATAGAAAATAGTGAAAACAACTTAAAAGAAAGCGAAGAGGTAGAAAACTCAGACAATGACAACAACTACATTCAAACAGAGTTAAGTAATTCGGACGAAGAACCAACCGCGTCCAAACAACCCGACGTAGAACCGAGAAGGTCTCAGAGGTCAAATAGAGGAGTACCACCCGACAGATACGTATGTCACGTAAAAACAAATGACACATTCGAACCAACCGATTTTTATGACATAACAAACATGAACAACCCAGTAGAAAAAGAAAATTGGCTCAAAGCCGCTCAACAAGAAATCCACTCATTAAAGAAAAATAAAACTTGGGACTTAGTGGATCCCCCACCAAATAAGAAAATTATTGGTTGCAAGTGGATTTTTAAGAGAAAGTTAGATAATTTAGGAAATGTACAAAAATACAAGGCCCGTTTAGTAGCGAAAGGATATAATCAGAAGTACGGCGAAGATTATGATGAAACCTTCGCACCCGTAGTTTCACACACAACAATCCGCACATTTTTAGCCTCAGCGGCATATAAAAATCTTTCTGTTCAACACATTGACATCGACACTGCATTTCTTCACGGCGAAATAGAAGAAGAAATTTTCATGAAACAACCAGAGGGTTTTATAGAAAAAAATTGTGAAAACAAAGTGTGTAAACTGAATAAAACAATCTACGGCTTAAAGCAGGCAGCTAGAGCCTGGCACAAAAAGATCGCAGAATCATTAAAAAACATGAATTTTGTGCAAAGCACTGCTGACTCATGTTTATTTACTAGAAAAGAAAAGGAAAATTTCACTTATATCATCGTCTACGTTGACGATATTTTAATCGCGAGTAAAAGTGAAATAATTAAAGATGTAATAAAACAATTGCAAAATGAGTACGGAGTAAAAGACTTAGGCGAAATAAGTCAGTACCTAGGAACCAACATAATCAAAACGAATGATGGTTACAAATTAAACCAAAAGTCAAAAATAGAAGATTTGGTTAGAAAGTTAAATTTAACAGATGCAAGACCTATTGGTACACCGATGGAAGTAGGTTTCTATAAATTAGAAGATAGCGACAATTTACTTCCGAACAATACAAAGTTTAGGCAAGCGATCGGTTCGCTCTTGTATATTGCCACAGTCACTCGACCCGACATTATGGCACCAGTAAATATACTTAGTAGGAGAAGTGCAACGCCACGCGAGAAGGATTGGAAAGCGGCAAAAAGAATTATTATTTACCTCAATTGCACAAAAAACCTATGCCTAACAATAAGTAAAAATAAACCACCAATACTCATCGCGTATGCTGATGCTGATTGGGCTGGGGACACTAAAAATAGAAAATCAACCACCGGCAATATTTTTTTTCTGGGTGATAATCCCATTCAATGGACTACAAAATTACAGTCAAGCATTGCATATTCTTCCGCTGAAGCGGAATATGTTGCTGCAGCAACCGCAGGACAAGAAATTTTATGGCTATTAAAACTGCTGGAAGATCTTAACTTGTATCAAGTAAAACCTATTTTACTTTACCATGACAACCAAAGCAGTATAAAGATGATAGAAAATGAAAAATTTTCGAAGCGGACAAAACACATTGATATCCGCTTTCACGCCATAAGACAATTAAAGGAGGATAAAATTATCGAATTAAAATATTGTCCCACGCAATACATGATTGCTGACTGCTTGACGAAGCCCACACCCAAACCTCAACTTTTGTGTGACATCAAGACTATGAACTTGTTACCTTATCCATCTGAGGAGATTAAGGAGGGGTGTTAAATTTAATTCCCCAGATGTTCTTCGGCAACTGCTAAAAGTGATTAAAAAAAAAAAAGAAAAGAAAGAACTTGTTACTAAACACAGATCATTTCAACAAGCAAATTTACGAACTACTTCTTTTTACTTCCGCATTTGATAATGAGTGCTATTACAGCTCACTTGAGTAACTCTCTAAAGCATATGTTCTAATAACTAAGATTTCATCACTGATATGTAACTAAAAGGAACATCTGAACATTTTGACTTTTGACAGACACTTTTAATTATTATATATTTTTTTCTACGCTGCGAATATGTGTTTTAGCAGCTTTACATATACTCACTCTTAATCATGTAGCCTCTCTGTTAAGACGGAGTTTCTTATACTCCAGTAATATGTTTAATTATAAGTATTTAAAGCTAAAAGTTGAATCTTTCTTTATCGTAAAAACACACAATACTAATTCATATTACATTATATCTTCCCATGGATTTAGCGATTCATATTAAGCTCTCAAAGGATACTTCAAAGGATAAATAATGCTTCACAAAATAAAATAAAATAATTTCTTCAAGAAGCTTTTGGATAAATCCCTGGCCACGCCACACCGATGAAGTTATACGTCATCGCGATATTGATGAATCCCAGGTAAGAGCATTTTACCTATTTCCATTTCAAAAGCAGCATAGCCACAAGAGATTTTTTCTAATTGTTTAAATATGAGACAGCGAATTCCTGCTATCGAGAATGGGGTGCTTTTGGCTTGATAGGCCACTTAAACTCCAACAATTTAAAGTGTGTCAATTCTTTTTTTTACAGCTTAAATTTTAGTTTAATTCATAAGTGGAAGAGTTCGTCTAAATAATTCACAACGCAAACTCTTAATTTTATTCGTAATTATTCAAATTTAATAATTACTTTTTGACGCGAATTATAATTTAATTTTATCAATGCTTCGCGTTGCTCTTCTACTAGAATGTAGGTAAATACGATCACTTATATTAGTTAAATTTATCTAAGGTATATAAAACTATATACCAATTTGCTATGAGGTTGCTTGGATGATTTGGACCAATTAACAATTTTGAATATATTTAATAAAAAAATAAACAGGTGTAATTATCTGTCCAGCAATGATATAGCATAAGGATCCTGTATAAAGCGGAATTTGTTTTCGATTCTTCTCGATTCCGTTTTCAAGATTTTAACGAATCAATATTTTTACAAAGCAGAATACGTAGTTCAGTATTACATATTTTATTATTACATATTTTAAATTTTAAAATATGTCGGCTATTAAGAAATTATTGAAATTCGCTTTGTAAATATACTTTGCGGAGGAAGGGAGGGGGCGGTACCAAAATTCATGTTTGCCCCGGGTGCAAAAAAAAAGGTTAGTTTCGGCCATGGGTCATTGAATGACTGTAGTTTTCAACATTGTGTTTGTTACTGCAGACTGTAGTTCGCAGCCAAAAATATATGTATCAGTATTTTAACTATTCATTATAAAAGCAAAATTTTACTAAAATATTCTTGGTGCCGTTCGTAAGTTTGAAATTAAAATTAGGCATCCCGATCCGGACACAGTGTGCCGGAAAGGGTTAAACGAAACATGTATCAAGTACTATAGAATGCAGCTTTTCAATAAACAATACATGTATCAATTTCTGTAACTTCATTTTTCAATAAACGATATACGTACCAATTGCTGTAGACTGAAACACACATACACAAATAGATCGCATATGTTCTTTCTCTATATATTTTGAAGTTTTAAGAGTTGCATTCAAGTTTTAATGCTGATTTCACTAGTATGGAAAAGTAGTCGCTAATGCATGGTGTGACATATATGGCACGGACTTAAATCGGCCTTAAATTAAGGTGGATTTGAAAATTTCGAATTCTGAGTGATTTTTAATCATGTTACATTAATATTTAGCAAACTTAAAAATTTTTTTGCCTGCGGGAAAAAAATCATGCAGGAAGGGGTTAAATGCTGAAACATAAGTAAAGTCATAATAGTAAATGTATCGACATATGCTATCACTATTAGGTGCTGGAATTAACAAAAATAATTTTTTTCCTTCAAATATTGCAATTCTAAGTAGGAGCCTCATATGAGACCCAGGGTGACGAGGGGGTTAAGATAATTTATAATAATAAAGCTAGATGCCTGCCTGTGGGTATGTGTGAAAGTTTACTGTGTTCTGAAGAGACCACTGGAGCTACAAGATTTCACTGAAAGGTACAGTCGTGGAAAAAAAAAGGTAAGCATCCCCTACTAACTCCTCAACAAATTATCGTAGACGAAAGTTACTGGAACCAAACGGTTGGAAATAAAGTCTACTTTTAAATGATGTATATAAAATTTGCTTAGGAGGTCATCTACATATTAAAACAAACTTCATTTTTTTTCAATGGCAATACTCGATTTTAACGAGATATTTCAAAGCTTCGGTTCAGACTATGCCTAGACACTAAATTTCAAGCCATTTGAATGATAACTTTTTGAATTATAAACATTCAAAATTTAGTGCTTCTAAAGTTAAATTACATTTTCATATTTTTATTTATATCTCCTGAAATTGTCCTTCTATTGTGCCAATTTTTTGTGTAGATATAATACTAATATACCCAAACATAAATACGTTGAATTTGCAATTTTTATAATTTTATATGAATTATGAAATTAATATTCGAAAAAAATATGAATTGCAACCTACAATTTTTGTGATGGATTTAGATTTATTAAATCCAGTTTTATGGAAATCCCAAATTTCACATTTTTCTTCCAAGTAGTTTTCAAATTATGCTTAAAAAACGGTAAAATGATGGTTTAAGGAGCTGTCTATAATAGAAGTGACTAGATATTTTGAAATTCCTTCAGCTGTCCTGTAATCTAGCTGTCTTCAATGACTGCTTGAGTGTCGTTTAAGATGCCTTGATCAAGAAGGGAGCTCTCTCGGTCAACAATCGAGTACCGAATTTCAATTTGGATACAGCCCTTAAAATACGCTCGTTTTAAAATAATTAATTTCTCGGAAACTTATGGTATAAATTGCATAAAAATTTGTTTTTAGGCTAATCGAAGGGTATAGAGTTCATTTATGCTGTCAGAATTCTGTACTGCTATTGAAAAAAAACCAAAGTTATGGTTCGTTTTAACATATAGATGGCCCTCTAAGCAAATTTTATATATATCATATAAAAGTAGTCTTTATTTCCAATTGATCGGTTTCAGTAACTTTCTTTTACGGTAATTTGTTGAGGAGTTAGTAGGGGGTGTTTACTTTTTTTTTTTTTTTTACCACGACTGTAGCTGTATGTCTGAGGTTTTGAACCTCGAAACCAGTATTTAGATTTTTTGATTAAATTTTTTATGCGATTTTTAGCGGTTTTTTAGTGACAATTTTCGCACGTTACTAAAAAGAATCTAGTTTAAATCATTTATCCCAATATAGTATACTTTCTCCTCTTTAGAACATGTACACGAATTTTGAATTTTTCGAACTTTTTTTAATGCGGTTTTTAGAGAATGTTCGATGTCCGAGGCAATTTTTTCAGACTGGAAAAAGGAATATGGTTCCAATATTTTAGACTGCTACATTAAATTTTAACCTCTCCATTTAGTATGCGATTTTTAGCAGGCGTTTCGACCCTCCACGGAGATTTTTCGATATCTGTAAAAAGAATGGTTTCAATTTTTTAGCTCAATATAATAAATTTTGTTCCCTGCAATTTTCAAATTTTTAGCGATTTCTAGTGATTCCTAGAAATTCGCGTCTCGGTTTTGACATTCGTAAAGGAATCTTGTTTCAATTAGTCTTATATAGTACATTTTGTCCTCTTTTCAGTAAAGTTTTATTTAGAATTGTTAGATTTTTTCGCAATTTTTTTTACATGATTATAAATTTTTATTCTTTCTTTGCCTTTTTTTTACATTCATGAAAATAATCCGGTTGGAGGATAATATTGGAGGATATTTTAGGAGGATCTTATTAGATTTTTAGCATATTTTCGCGTTCCACGACGATTTTTTGCCATTCTTTTAAGAATTCGGTTTAAATTTTATAGCCAAATATTGTAAATCATATTGCATCAAATATACGCGTTGCATGATGCAGTCAATCGCAACTTCTAAGCCATTAAAAATCAGTATAGTCTGAATCTAGCAAGCCAGTCAGAACGGCTCGTGATCAGAAGTGTAATGGAGGGTGTACGCAGGTATACGCCGTATACCTTCTGGATTTTTTAAGAAGCTGCGTATACTCTCTGTTTCTCAAATAAAGCTATAGCGTATATTCTAGGCTTGACGTTTATGAATTTACCGTATGCTCTCTGCATATAGCGTATACCCTCAGTTTTTTTTACAACTGCAACACTGCTCGTGATATGAACCGAGAGCCTTAATGGGTATAAGGAAAGTGCAGCTGACGTCACTGTTGGTCGAATTACTGTGGATCAGCAAGAAAAACCTGCCGATTCTTTATGAATCTTAAGGTGCGTTTTCACTGGTCTACCCAAGGTCTAACTTACCTAACTTTTTACCTAAACACAAGATTTTAGGTCGTTAGAACGCGATTTTGTAGGTTTGATTCGTGATCAATCCTAAGCACGGCTTACCTAAGCGCAGCCAATTAAAATAGAGCTTTTGATAATAATGGCGGTGTTGTCAATTTACTAAGTGATATTTATGTTTTATATCGTTTTACTTATTTATTTTGTTTTACGTCAAAGAGGAATCTATTTTTTGTGATTGAACCAAAATGGTAAGTTTTATTGACATGTTGGATAGATATCATCCTTTATTATTGTCTTTTAATTTAATAAATTGTGGGTAATCCATATGGATTCTTTAAATTGTTGTTATTTTTGGTAATCATTCTACATTTTATTAATATTAGAATACTAATTATATAGTTTGTTTAAGTATTTTGTTGCGGATATAAGGATGAAGATATGTCCAGTTCTCAAAATTATTTTATTTTTATTGAACGTTAATAGTATACAAAGATTAAAAGTAATTTTTAAGAATGTTTGTTTCTTAAGTTGAATTACTTGCTTCATTGATTATACTTGGTTACTTGATAGGGTATTTCCGATCAATTTAGATTTAAATTTCCATTTACTCACTTAAAATAATCGTAATTGTTAAGAAGGATATTGTTTACTGTAGCCCATTGATTTTTAAATGGAAAATTAGTTACAGGCAAACTTTAATCCAGTTTTGCTAATAGTAGGTATTTGATTATGCATGTTTAAGCGAGCATGTAAACAAAGTTTCTATAAAATAAACAAGCCGTTGTATTTTGTATTTTCCTGTTCTCTTTTAAGCAAGAAACATCTGATTGCAAAACAGTTTGCTCTTTACTCCTTTTCAGATATTTACTTGTGAACTTTGTCATGTAAGGAAAACACTGCTAATCTATTTTTTATTTTTATTTTAATGCTTTTCACCTGCAGATGTGCTATTTTTCTTTTTGTTGTTAAGATTAATGCTGAAACTTTTATGAAGATTTATAACTTTGTATGAAATTTAAATCAATTGAGAGATATTCAGACCATGTGTAGCTTTTCTATGTGCCCATTTTGAAGAATTTGTACACATTACCATTCCAATTCGATAAGCAGTTATAAATGCATATTCAATGTATTTTAAGTTAAATCTGCATGTCTTGTTAGCAATTATTTTCATTTATTAAAAAAGTATTGCTATCAAAATAATAGGAGATTCTCCATTTGAAATGCATATTTATAAAATTTTGTTTAAATTGTTATTTAGGTGCATTTCTTTTACAAGTATGGCTACAGATTTATCTTACAGCATAGGTCATCGGTTTTAAATGTACCTATTTATCTATTAAAGTAAAGAACTATTTATTCATTTTTTTTTTTTTCAAAAATCATTACTTATTATTTTTACTATTTTTGAAAATGGAATTCATTATCAAAAAATAAAATGCTCTCTGTGGGAGATTCTTTGAGTCTATATGTTTGAGTGTATATTAAAGTTTTAGACGAATCATGAATTCATGATGTATATAAATTCAGTGGTCAAAATAGTATATTAGAAGTAATGAAACTATAGTAGGTCCTAGTTTTGTCATTGTTTGTTGTGTAATATGCTGTTTTTTGGAAAATATAATTTTGCGAGTAATGTAATAAAAATAAACTTGGTTTGTAAGAAGCATCAATATTTTTGATGTTACATCCAGAAATTGTATATATCAATCAATACAAAGTATACCAGTGGAGGTAAGCGTCTGGCAGATCAGCTGGTGCCGGGATACATCTTCAAATTTGAATGCTTTCAGAAAATCACAAGTGTGTAGTTTTATTGTATAATAAGTGACTACCATTAGTGATCGTCTGCAAGCAACTGGACTTCAGACCAAGCCCTTGGACTTCAGAAAAGAAGATTTTAAAAAATCTGTGAGTACCACTTCTATGTCAAAAGAGGAGACAGTAAAGTAAGTTTATTTAAGTAACATCAAAAATAATATTTGTGCTCCCTACAAACTAGTCTTTTTTTAATTACATTACTCGTTAAATTACATTTTCCAAAAATAGCATGCTGCACTACAAACTATGAGAACACAATATATTACTCAATGAGTAAGTACAAAAATTATTTAGCTGAAAATATTTTTAAATGCCCATATTGCAAATATAATGTGAAATAAGCATTTATATGTTTCAGTCTGAGGCATAAATAAAGTCTGCTGCTAAGTAAAAAAAAAAGTGTGGGCCAGCCTTACGTATATCTTCATTTTGTTTATTACCAGGGCAATTGCACTATTTGGTTTTATTTTAAAAGATGGAAAAAAAAGGGGGAGATATGTTTTTAGATAATAAAAGTTTCTAGTGTTTTCTTTTTTAAAGTAAAATGTGTTCTTAAAAGATGCAAAAATAGTTTGTTGTTTATATTCATATGAGACTAAGTGTTTTTGAAAGTAAAATAATAATAATAATAAAAAGATAGAGTTTGTTGTTTTAAGACGACAAAGTGTCTTCTTTTTTCCTTATGTTAATTATATTTATTGTCATCAGAGCAGTTACATGATACGGTTGGTATGATTTAAAATAAAGTATCGACCGAAACTGAAACTTGCTAAATTTTGATTCTTCGATTGCTTTTTAGTCTTATTGTTTTGTTAATAATTATGAATGCAGAAAAAAAAAGAAAAATTTAAATGAGAAATCTTTATTTTTCGTTAGGAATATTAAAAAAATTAGATTGAAAACAGTGCATGCAACGTGCAAAAGAAAAAAAAAAAACCTAAATAAACAAACTGTCAACAACATTGCATACTTAAATAAATTGTCACATTGTATTAACCTAAATAAACAAACTATCCGTTGCAAATAATGTTTAAAAAATTAATGGTAAGGTAATCTTTCAAAAATTAAAGTTATGACAGAAACATTTTTATAATTAGAGGTTGCCACCTTTATGTGTATAATAAACTTAATGTTTTGTAGAAAGATTTTAAAGTCCACCAGAACAACTTTAAGTATATGCAGGTAAGACAAATTTCTGCAACTTTTAAAATTAATATAACTGTTTTTGTATTTAAACGTATCTTTATTAAAGTCTTCTGACAGTTGATAGAATTTAGGCCCTAATCTAAGTGGAAGCATGTGTAATTTTATAAATCATTGCTTAGGGCTAAAATTCTTTTATGAAGTTTTTCTTAATGTTAAAAGTGATATACTATTTTAATAAATATATATATAGTCAGCTATTTTCAGTTTCCCATACTTGATTTTGAGTAGTACTTTAATAAAAAATCAACATTTACCATTTGAATCAAATATTTATTTATATTAAAAAGCAGAAAAACCAACGTTTAAAATGCACAAATAATATACGAAAAGCAGCAAACAGCTGTTTCGAATCTACTAGCGAGATTCTTCTTCAGTGCAAAAGGAACAGCGTGCTAGAAAAAGCAAGGCTGAGCAAAATCATAGGCAGAGACGCGCTGGCTTTTATACCCTATGCGGGTGGCGAAGGCGCCGAAACAACCAATGAGAGAGAAGCAGTGGAAACGACTGGGTGGACAAGTAGCGACATCTACCGGAGAAGTAGAGAAAAGAAACCAAAAAATCGGAATTAAATTAACGCTTTCCAAATACTTGGAAAATCTGGAGTACTAGATAAGTCATTGACTAAAGAGTGAGAATTTTTAATGATATGGTAAGCTTCCCAAAAATCAAGATCAAGGTTAGAAGAACATTTTTGGATAATGATGGCTGAGGAAAAATCGAACCTATGTTGAGAAGACCAAGAATGTTGAGCAATAGAAGAACGTTTGAGCTCCTGATTTTTAACATAACCTTCATGCTCTTTTAAACGAAATCTAAGAGCACGTTTAGTCTGACCAATATAAGAAAGACCACACTGACAAGAGATCTGGTAAATGCCCCAATTATCTAGGCGATCAACGGGGTGTTTGAGATTTGAAAAAGGGATTTTATTAACAGGAGAAAAAATAACTTTAAAATCAAACCTTCTTAGGATTTTAGCAACTTGCTGACTGATTTTAGGAAAAAATGGTAATACAACTGAAGTATTAGAGTTGGAATTAGAATGTTTTGCAGAATGATCGGATTTCGTCAATTTCTTATAAATAGAATCGATAATATTAGAGGAATAACCACGATCGACAGCAATAGCTTTGAGGTAATTAAGTTCAGCACTAAGTAACTGAGGAGTGGAACAAATATTAGTAGCCCGAAAAACAAAAGTATTGAAAGCAGCGAATTTCTGGTTAGGGGGATGAGAAGAATACCTGTGAGGTGGGAGACTGACAGCAAAAGGTTTACGAAAGACGGTAGTCTGAAAGCCATTTTCACAACGAATAACAAGGACATCCAGGAAAGAAAGACAGTTATTGGTCTCAATTTCAGAGGTAAATTGAATGCAGGGATCAATGGAATTCATAATAGAGAGAATATGATTAATATCCGAATTCATTTCAATCAGGACATAAACATCATCAACATAACGAACATAGAACGGAAATTTTAAGATTTCAAAAAGCTTGACCTCAAAATAGTGCATATAAATATCGCATAAAATTGGACTAAGAGGATTACCCATAGCCAAACCGTCAATCATACGGAAGAAATTACCATTGAAAACAAAAGTATTTTGCGACAAGCAAGCGCGAGTGAGGAGTATAAGTTCCTCGATTTCAAAATAAGAGAAATGGAATTCACAAAGCCTTTTCTTGAGGCAATCTAAAGCCCCCTCAACCGGAACGTTTGTAAATAATGATTTAACATCAAAAGAAACCATCATGTGACCCTGCGGCTTAAAATTATGAAGTTTTTTAACAAAATCAAAAGAATTCTTAACAGTGAAACAGTTACTGCTCAAAAGTGGGGAAAAAACAGAAACTAAATATTTGGCAAGCTTATAAGAAGCTGTACCGATACTAGAGACAATAGGTCTAAAAGGAATGTCAGGTTTATGGACCTTAGGTAAAGCATAAAACCTGGCACAATGCGCAATAGACGGAATAAGGGACTTCTTAAAGTTAGCAGGAATAATGGAAGAAGACTTAATGGCAGACTTAATAGAGTTAATTTCACTAGTGGAAGGGTCTTTGCGGATATCCACATACGGACCATCATTAATTAATTTATGGGTTTTTTCCGAATACGTAGATTTGTCGAGAAGAACAATCTGACCACCTTTGTCGGCCTTAGTAATAATTAAGTTTGGATCAGAACGCAAATTTTTCAGACATTGTTTAACAGGATGTTTAAGATTGGGTTTATAAACATTAGAATTGAAATCAACAGTATTGGCAATGAGATGCCTAATAGACTCTTTTTGAGAAGAAGATAGAGCGCTATGCTTAAAGGCTCTTTCAATAGGAGCAATAAGATTAGGTAAAGAAGGAATAGAAGAGACAGAAAAATTGTTATTCAATTTGAGAGCATCGAGCTGATTGTTACTTAATGGAACACTAGAAAGATTGACAACAGCATTTTGGTTAACAAGAGGCAAATTACTGCAGTTATTAGCGACAGAACTTCCACAAAGCGCATTAAATTTCTTCTTTAAAACCGAACAATGAACAGAAGAAGCTGTGAGAACTCTGCTCCATGACCTTCTATCAATGGACTGAAAATCAGTAGTAGAATTAGCGAGGCTGATATGTAAAGAATATAACTCGCGCTCTATATGAGCAATTTTGTGGCGAGTCTCTTGAATCAAAGCTCTTAAAAGAGCGTTAATTTAATTCCGATTTTTTGGTTTCTTTTCTCTACTTCTCCGGTAGATGTCGCTACTTGTCCACCCAGTCGTTTCCACTGCTTCTCTCTCATTGGTTGTTTCGGCGCCTTCGCCACCCGCATAGGGTATAAAAGCCAGCGCGTCTCTGTCTATGATTTTGCTCAGCCTTGCTTTTTCTAGCACGCTGTTCCTTTTGCACTGAAGAAGAATCTCGCTAGTAGATTCGAAACAGCTGTTTGCTGCTTTTCGTATATTATTTGTGCATTTTAAACGTTGGTTTTTCTGCTTTTTAATATTGTTGCACAAAGGCTTTATTTGCTATTTTTATGTATTTGGCGTTAACGGGCCTTTATTCTTCTGTAATTTTTTTTTTTTTTTTTTTTTTTTTTTTTTTTTTTTTTCGCAATGTCTCAAATCAATAGGTTTTGTAATTTACGATTAAAAAAGTACAGGTTTTTGGAACACTTACATTTCCTACTTGATTGTAGGCGTAAGAAGGTTATTCCTAAATTCATTTCCATTCGTTGTAATTTATTTTCTTCAAATAGGATTGAGAAGGTCTTATTTCGTTCTAAATTAGCTCTTTTAAGAGCTTTGATTCAAGAGACTCGCCACAAAATTGCTCATATAGAGCGCGAGTTATATTCTTTACATATCAGCCTCGCTAATTCTACTACTGATTTTCAGTCCATTGATAGAAGGTCATGGAGCAGAGTTCTCACAGCTTCTTCTGTTCATTGTTCGGTTTTAAAGAAGAAATTTAATGCGCTTTGTGGAAGTTCTGTCGCTAATAACTGCAGTAATTTGCCTCTTGTTAACCAAAATGCTGTTGTCAATCTTTCTAGTGTTCCATTAAGTAACAATCAGCTCGATGCTCTCAAATTGAATAACAATTTTTCTGTCTCTTCTATTCCTTCTTTACCTAATCTTATTGCTCCTATTGAAAGAGCCTTTAAGCATAGCGCTCTATCTTCTTCTCAAAAAGAGTCTATTAGGCATCTCATTGCCAATACTGTTGATTTCAATTCTAATGTTTATAAACCCAATCTTAAACATCCTGTTAAACAATGTCTGAAAAATTTGCGTTCTGATCCAAACTTAATTATTACTAAGGCCGACAAAGGTGGTCAGATTGTTCTTCTCGACAAATCTACGTATTCGGAAAAAACCCATAAATTAATTAATGATGGTCCGTATGTGGATATCCGCAAAGACCCTTCCACTAGTGAAATTAACTCTATTAAGTCTGCCATTAAGTCTTCTTCCATTATTCCTGCTAACTTTAAGAAGTCCCTTATTCCGTCTATTGCGCATTGTGCCAGGTTTTATGCTTTACCTAAGGTCCATAAACCTGACATTCCTTTTAGACCTATTGTCTCTAGTATCGGTACAGCTTCTTATAAGCTTGCCAAATATTTAGTTTCTGTTTTTTCCCCACTTTTGAGCAGTAACTGTTTCACTGTTAAGAATTCTTTTGATTTTGTTAAAAAACTTCATAATTTTAAGCCGCAGGGTCACATGATGGTTTCTTTTGATGTTAAATCATTATTTACAAACGTTCCGGTTGAGGGGGCTTTAGATTGCCTCAAGAAAAGGCTTTGTGAATTCCATTTCTCTTATTTTGAAATCGAGGAACTTATACTCCTCACTCGCGCTTGCTTGTCGCAAAATACTTTTGTTTTCAATGGTAATTTCTTCCGTATGATTGACGGTTTGGCTATGGGTAATCCTCTTAGTCCAATTTTATGCGATATTTATATGCACTATTTTGAGGTCAAGCTTTTTGAAATCTTAAAATTTCCGTTCTATGTTCGTTATGTTGATGATGTTTATGTCCTGATTGAAATGAATTCGGATATTAATCATATTCTCTCTATTATGAATTCCATTGATCCCTGCATTCAATTTACCTCTGAAATTGAGACCAATAACTGTCTTTCTTTCCTGGATGTCCTTGTTATTCGTTGTGAAAATGGCTTTCAGACTACCGTCTTTCGTAAACCTTTTGCTGTCAGTCTCCCACCTCACAGGTATTCTTCTCATCCCCCTAACCAGAAATTCGCTGCTTTCAATACTTTTGTTTTTCGGGCTACTAATATTTGTTCCACTCCTCAGTTACTTAGTGCTGAACTTAATTACCTCAAAGCTATTGCTGTCGATCGTGGTTATTCCTCTAATATTATCGATTCTATTTATAAGAAATTGACGAAATCCGATCATTCTGCAAAACATTCTAATTCCAACTCTAATACTTCAGTTGTATTACCATTTTTTCCTAAAATCAGTCAGCAAGTTGCTAAAATCCTAAGAAGGTTTGATTTTAAAGTTATTTTTTCTCCTGTTAATAAAATCCCTTTTTCAAATCTCAAACACCCCGTTGATCGCCTAGATAATTGGGGCATTTACCAGATCTCTTGTCAGTGTGGTCTTTCTTATATTGGTCAGACTAAACGTGCTCTTAGATTTCGTTTAAAAGAGCATGAAGGTTATGTTAAAAATCAGGAGCTCAAACGTTCTTCTATTGCTCAACATTCTTGGTCTTCTCAACATAGGTTCGATTTTTCCTCAGCCATCATTATCCAAAAATGTTCTTCTAACCTTGATCTTGATTTTTGGGAAGCTTACCATATCATTAAAAATTCTCACTCTTTAGTCAATGACTTATCTAGTACTCCAGATTTTCCAAGTATTTGGAAAGCGTTAATTTAATTCCGATTTTTTGGTTTCTTTTCTCTACTTCTCCGGTAGATGTCGCTACTTGTCCACCCAGTCGTTTCCACTGCTTCTCTCTCATTGGTTGTTTCGGCGCCTTCGCCACCCGCATAGGGTATAAAAGCCAGCGCGTCTCTGCCTATGATTTTGCTCAGCCTTGCTTTTTCTAGCACGCTGTTCCTTTTGCACTGAAGAAGAATCTCGCTAGTAGATTCGAAACAGCTGTTTGCTGCTTTTCGTATATTATTTGTGCATTTTAAACGTTGGTTTTTCTGCTTTTTAATATTGTTGCACAAAGGCTTTATTTGCTATTTTTATATATTTATTTATATTTGTATTATATTTTGCCTTTCATTTTTTAAATATTAATATGTTTAAAGTGCTTTTATTTTTTTTTAATATAATTATGTGTAAGATATTTTGATTTAAAATTTCTAAGGTGTTGAGATTTGCCTTTTGGGAATCTATATTATAACTTTATCCTAAAATTTGATGAAAATGTAATGTAAACAAAAAAACTGTTTTGCAGTATCATATCTTTTTTAAAATACCATGCAATAAATTTATTCCATAATTTATATAGTTATAATAAATTTATATTTATAAATATTTAAAGCATTTTAAAAGTGTTTTTTCATAATTAGCATTCTGTAATAAATATTTAGATAATACAGTAGCATAACTATTTCTGTTTTTGTCTATAAGCGTACTTAAATTTCTTAGCTAATTAATAGTTAGTTAGGCTTAGATGCCTTATATTCCCAGGTGGCCGCTTTCTTGGATGTTTTGAGATTTCTTGGTGATTTTATGTTGGCAATCTTTATCGATATGTGGAACCCCGTGTGAGTTCTGGCGTGTCGTGTTCTGGGAACCCCTGAGAAACTCATTTTCGCTTAGGATTTTGTGGATGTGTTTTGATATTGTGTTGTATTATTCTGTCTTTTTATTTTTGTTAAATTTATTGAATGTATTTGATTGACTATGGTTTCTGTAGTCTGTTTAAACACTCTTGCTGAAGTAATTAATAAATTTGAGGAAATTTTGACGAAAAAAGGAGGTTTGTTTATAGTGTGTCAATGCGTATTCATAAGCCTATTTTTGAAAATGATGGTGATGCTATGACAGTATTTCATGCTTGAGCTTTCAAGAAAGCAGACGTCTGTTAAGGTATGTTAATAATTTTATGTATATTTTGTTGCCTTTCGAGTTTTTTACATTTTGAGATTGCTACACAGCAAGAACTGCTGAATCCAGTGATGTTTTTTTTCAGTTAATGAGCGCGATTACTGATTGGCACTTAATGAGTTTCGTGCATTTTTGTGGTCGCGGCAGGAGTTTGCGGAATCCAGTGATTTTTTTTTTTCGGTTAATGAGCGCATAGCGCTCATACAACGTTTAGTGAATGCCACTTTAACGAGTTTTGTTTATTATTTACATTTTATTTTCGTTAAGTCTAACATGCGTATAAACCGGTGTTTGGTGACATTTACTACTTGGCGGAAAAGGGGTTTTCACTCCAAGAAAAATTCCAAGATGGCGGCTCCGGGAATTTATGACATCTGTTTCTATAGTTATGATGTCTTCATTATTGTTAAAGTAACAAACGAAAATTCAAGATTGAGTGAGATGAGATATAATGTATTTATGATGACTCAAAAAGTGGATTATGGTTTTCTGAACAAAAATTGTCTGTCTTTGTACCTATCATCAACCGCAAAAGTTTTTCCATTTTGTTAGAAACTCTTTTTTGTAAAAAAGCAAGAAACATATTATTTACTAAACAAAATTTAGAATCTTGTATTTGTACATCATTAATTCCTATGAAAATCCAAATTAATCATCATTTTAATCCTCATCATGGTTATTTTTTTAAGTTACAGCAAACAAATAATCTAAAAACATCTTATTTTATTTAAATATGAACTTGTTTCTAATTATTTTAAATATATTTATAAGTTGACAGTTAAAGGTAGAAATTGTGAAAAGTTTTTTAAAATGTGTTTCAAAAGGTTTTTTTAAGTATTCGGTTCGGCTGAATACTTTGATATTCAGCTTAACCAGATAGTTTGATATTCGGTGCATCCCTAACCAAGAGTAGACTCGTGTTACCTAATACTCCAGAATTGTAAAAATGATGTATACCTGAGTGCTTCTTTTGGCAATAAATTTTAGTATCTTTAGGAACTTAATTATAAAGTGATAAATGAATTTTAATGCATTAGAGTCACAGGTGATAAATCTCCAAATATTCTCTATGGTTAAAATAACAGGGTTTGCATCAAATCATGTCATTAAAACATGCCAACTGGCTGTGAAACTGTACCAGCGAAATATTAGGTAACAAATGAAATATAAATAAAAAATAAAGAGAATTTTTAATTACAATAATAAAGAAATAATTTTTTTAATCTGCTTTTATCAAATGGTAATTTAATATTAAGTAAATTATAATTAAACTTCGAAAAAATAATTTAAAAATTCTCAATACATAGTTTCAAAAATGTTTTTTTCGCCTTTTCTGTTGTCATACTTGAAAAAATAATCATTTTAATAAATTCAGTAGTTCATGCTTTCTACCAAGTCGAAGTGGTGAATTTTCAATAATTAGAGTCATGCCAAATTAATGTATTGTAACAGAAGTTTTTTGAACCAACATGAATTATAGTCCTGAAATTAGGGATGATTTTTATAAACATTCAATGTTTATAAAATAGTGGTTAAAAAAAAAACTATTTTTACTTTTATACTTATTTAGTAGTAACTCTATCATTTTTATCATAATTTAACATTTAAACTTACAGAGAGGCAACATAATGCGTTTCATTGGCATGTTGCGGTTGGAGATATATTTATTAGTGAAATCATTGCTATGCCATTTGATCCAGTGAAATTTATCAAATTCACAACATTTTTGGGTAGGTACTTTGTCAGCCAGGCACATGAAATAAACCAGGGCTGAAACTAGCCTTTTTTGCACCCAGCACAAACATAGATTTTGCCCCCTCCCCCCCGGCCTCCGCAAAGTAAATTTACGAAGAGAATTTTAATTCTAATCGCTGACTTATTTCAAATTTAAAATATGTAATAAAAAAATACGTAATCAACTTTGTCAAATATTGATTCATTAAAACTTTGAAAACGAAATCCAAAGGAAGTCACATGAAGAAACTATGCAGATTCGCAAGCTAATGTTAAACTTATAGGAGCATTCTTTTCAAATTTCTCGCTTGCACTTTAATATTTTTAAATGATTTTTTCCGTTTGGGACAGCTGAGGTTGTTCCTAACAGGATAAATGTTTACTTTTTAAATTTTGTTTGCAGTTTTTTTTAAATATATATATAAAATTACTTTCACTTTTTGAACCGGTTCTGAAAGTTTAAGCAGCCTCATAAAAAAAACTTTAACCAAAATCGAAAACATACAACCTAACAATGTTAAAGATCAAACTCAGCTATCTTAAGAAAAAAAAATATTTAAAAATATTAAAATGCAAGCGAGAAATTTGAAAAGAATGCTCCCATATTTAACATTAGCTTGCGAGTTTCTTCGTGTGACTAGTGTAGCTTCTTAAGAAATCAAAAACCAAAATTCATTTGACACCCCCTTCGTTTTCCTTATGGCGACCAGGGAACATGCCTCCTCTGCCCCCCCCCCCCCCTCTAGTTTCGATCCTGAGATAAACCATTAAATAATGTCATCATTTGTATTCATTTTTTTTTTATATAAACCTCTCATTCATTTTATTTGAAATACAAAATTTTCATTTAAAATACATATATTACATACATTTCAAATAAGTGCCTTTCACTTATTTCATTAAAAAAAGGGAATAAAACAATAAGGAGAAATAATACGATGAACCAAAATTGTTATTTCAACCTCAGTACATCGTTTCTAATTTATACAAGTGAACACTAACAGGAATTATTGCTGGAAGAAAAAAAAAATATCCAACATAAAAGTACCTTTTTTGTGATCTATTCACAAAAACAGGGATTGCCCTGGCAAACATTTATACCCCTTTATTCTTCTTAATAAAAGAAGCCCCTTCACAAAATTATTCTCCATAAAAGCGACTTCACACAATAAGAAAAAATTGTTGGGATTTAAAATGTGTAATTTACAAACAAAATAAGCTCAGAAGAAAAGTATAGCAGGAAGACATTTAAAAAAAGGATGATTAAATGTTTACTTTGAATTTAAACAACTGAATTTGATTTTTCTTTACAGAAATTTATTTTTCTCAATTCTGTAACAAAAACGGGTCCTCCCCCCCCCCCCCCCCAAAAAAAAAACAAACCTTTCACCCCTGATGTGAAATCATAAGGTAAAACTTACAATTTTAAGTACATTTATTTTGCATTTTACTGTGAATTTTTTTTTTTTTTTTTTTTTTTTTTTGGAGGGGGTGGAGGGGTTGTCACAAAAAGTAGATTTAACTAAATTGGATAATTTTATACTGACTGTAGTGATGATATGTATAAGAGAATCTGCCAGTGTCACAGGCGTACGGTTCAGGGATGTATGGAGGGTATATGGTGGTATACGCCGTATAACTTCGGGATTTTTTTAGGAAACACCGTATACCGTCTGTTTCTTAAAAAAGCTATAGTATATACACTGTAGGGTATACTCTCTGCCTTGAGCGTATGCCTTCTGCTTTTTTTACGATTACACCACTGGTACAGTTGTATGTGCTCATGGGTCCCAAGTTCCACCATTAATTTCTAAAATATTCTTTTTCACTCTAATATAAAAAAGGTTTTATTTTAGATTTTATTTAAGTTTTAAAGATTTTTTTCACACATATTTTTTTCCCTTAAATTTTGTTCTTTTTCTTTTGTTACAGAGATAAACATTATTAGGAATTTCTATTTCTCTAAATGTGCCATTTTTAAAAAAATATAATAAAATGTTAAACGTTTAAAGTTTTATAAAAAAAACTAAAATATAAAAAAAATTCCATATTTAAAAAAATAATAAAATAAAAATAACTATTCTTAAATGTTAACTTTTCTTGTGAAATATGAAAAACGATTCACAAAAAACAGTGAGTATATCACTTCATAAGCGGATCGGAACATTCAAATTTTTACATTGCCTTAATGTTTTATTTAATTTGTTGATTTATTTAACAAATATAATTCTACTCAATTTCTTTAAAAGGAAATTCAAAAAGCAATATTAAATTTATAGTCGATCTCTATTACACATGTGCCACTAACGTACGTAACGTTTTTCACACGTACTTGTGTGAAAAATAATTTATTCAGTATGTTTTTAAATATACATAAATCATGGTGACCTAGTGTTTTTATTTAATTTGGGAGTATAAATCCATAGCCACAATTTAAAGTTTGAATAAACAATGATTTGTGGGGCATTTTTTAAGACCCTTTAGTGGGGAAAACAGTCGGAACTTTCGATTAATTTCTATACAAAATATTTGCTACTACTAATTAAACTGACAACAACAAACAACAATTATTTGTTTACATTTTTTGACATCTGTTCGATCTGCAGGCAGTAAAGCCGCCGTAAAGTAGACGCTTGCGCAGTAAAAACTTGCCTTTGATTGGTTGGCGTAAAGATTTTATATGTAACCAGTGAAAACGCTCTTAGGTTAAGGTTTTGGGTCACTAGGATTTTTTAGGTCGTTAGAACGACCAGTGAAAACGCACCTTTACTGTACACATGAGCTAGGGAAGTTTGATTGGTCTACGTTTAACATCACTCTGATATGATTGGCCTACGTCGCCAACTCTATTCCTGCAATGATCGTTATGACAAAAATGTAGTTGGTAGATTAGTTGACGGAAGTGTTTGTTTGTAAACATGCCCTTTCCTACAATGGCGATTCTAAGCGGGGGGGGGGGGGGGGCGATCGCCACCCCCCCTTGAGCGGATAAATGGTTTGCAAAACGGCATTATGCAACCTCACAGGAAATGACTTGGGTTGAAGCTCGAGCCCAGCGCGACCCGACCCGGGTCGCGCCTTTTTAAAAACCACGAGACTCGGCCTGGGTAAGGTCTTTTCTCTTTTAGAGCCGGATCGTGCCCTGATCTTAAAATTTTTCTGCAAATTCGGGTCGGGCCAGACTTCTTTTTCTTCCAGGTCGAGCCTGGCCTGGACTTCATTCTTCCTAGAGGTCTGCACTGGCCAAAATTTCCAGGTCGGGATTTGGCCCGGAATAAAAGCTAAACGTTCGGTCCATTTCAGCCCGTATGATAAGCAGTATTGGTCAGACCGCGAACCGTGCACTTCTCTAAATTCTTCTCTCCGAGCTCAAGTTGGTTTGTCATTTTACTAATTTGTTATTCGTAAAAATTATATTTATGTTGTACATTTGTTTAGCGAAACCTTTAAAAATTTAATTTGAATTATTAAGTTACAGAGATGCATTTTTTAAAATCTACTTTTTTTCTTTGTAGAGCTTTAAAATTGTGATATTTTCTTTTATTATCCGTTTCTTTCATTCTAAACTGATTTTCTTACTGGATTTTCATTTGAATGTAATTTGTCTAAGTAATGATTTTTATGTAGCGTTTATCTACATAATTGCCTAAATAGTCACTAATATAAATGTTTTTCTGTATTCATGAATTTCGAACAAAATCTGAAATAAAATATGAGCATAAGTAAGCGCAATTTATGAATTAATTTTAATTACAAAATGCAGGCTGGGCTGGAGTCGATTTTTTAGCATTTATACCGGGCCGGGTCAATAATTTTTTTATGCGAGTTGGACCTAAAAATTTCAGTCCAGGTAAATTTCTAACTGACATATCGAAGCCAGCTTTAATTATTTTTTTTAATGCTTCTTTCAGCCACCATCCCATAACCAGAGTTGTATAATATAGACGCACACGCGCACGCCGTGCGCGGAAAATTTTCCGCAAAATTCGGAACTTTGCGGAAAATGTTTTAGAAAAAAAAACGTAATTTTTGTTCTTGTAACTTTTTTTTTTTAAATATCAAAAAAATAAAAATGTTTCCCAATTTTATGTACGATTTATTTATTATTTGCCAAGGGGGATTCTGTTCCGAATTTTCCGAAAATTAAAAGCATTCCGTTCCAAAAATTAAAATAAAAACCAGCCATCAGTCCGAAAATTCAAACATAAAAAAAAATATCACTGAAAAATATTGCGAATTTCAACAAATGATCGCCGAAAAAAGACAAATTTCATCAATCGTTCGCAGAAAAAAAATCACCCATTTTCTCGAATCATCGCGGAAAAAACGCGAATTTCATCAAAGGAACGCGGAAAAACGCGAATTTCTCCAAAGAATCGTGCAAAAAAAAAGATAATTTCGTCAAAGAATCGCAGAAAAAAAGCAAATTTCATCAAAGGAACGCGGGAAAAAAACGAATTTCGTAAAAGCATAGCGGAAAGAGTCCGAATTTTGTCAAAAGATCGCGAAAAACACAAATTTCGTCAAAGGATCGCGAAAAAAACACACACTAATTTCGTCAAAGTATCGCGGAAAAAACACAATTTTCGTCAAACAATTGCGGAAAAAACGCAAATTTCGTCCAAAATTTGCAAAAAAACCCCCACAGAATTCGTCAAAAGATCACGAAAAACCCCACAACATTCGTCAAAAGATCGTGAAAAAATCGCAAATTTCGTCAAAAGATCACGAAAAGACCGCTAATTTCGTCAAAAGATCGCGAAAAACCGAAAACTTCGTCAAAAGATCGCGAAAAAACCAAAAATTTCGCCAAAAGATCGCGAAAACTCCACGTATTTCGTGAAAAAATCGCGAAAAAACAGCAAATTTCGTCAAAAGATCGCGAAAACACCTCAAAATTCGTCAAAAGGTCGCGAAAAAGCGCAAAGATCGCGAATTTTGTCAAATGGCCGCAGAAAAAAAAAAAACCACATAGTTAGTGCCAGGAGTGGATTTACCCCCACACCCCACTCCTCTGCTTTTCAGAAAATTTGCTGTGAATTTCTGGATTTTTTTTTTTTTTTTTTTTTACTCGGAATCACTCCTGGCTAACAGAGTGACTGGCATTTTGTGTGAAGAAGTCACAATATTAAGGATTGGGCTGTTTTTAAATGCACTGACAAAATAATTGATAAGAATTCACCCTTTCTTATGTTTTTTTAGCTTTATTATTTTTCTAACCAAAATAATTATTCTTTAATTAATATCAATTACGTAATTTTTAATTTAAATGGTAATTATTTTAAAACTCCTGTTTTTAATTCAAATCGTCAAAATAATATAACACGTAATTTTATTAAACATTAAATTAATTTGCAGAAAGTTTTTGACCCAATATTTGTGTGCGCAGAAAATTTTTGGTTTTATACAAGTCTGCCCATAGCTACTGAATATACAGGGTGTCCTAATATGGGCTGACGGATTTTAAATACAATTCAATAACTTGTAAATGGCAACAGCTATTAAAAAAGATTACTTGAAGGAGCGTTATGTAAGATGTCAGCAGCAAGGGCAATTCTGTTCCTAATTTTCCGAAATTTTAACCCTCTCGCTGCGCATCCCCCGATTTCCACGGGCTACGTAAAAGTGGCAAAATTTGCGCAACCCGCAATTTCCGAAGCAAATTTTTTTTTTATGATATAATTTTATTTAAAAGAAAAACTCTTCCAAAAAGATTTTGGACATATTCGAACTCTAAAATATATGCAGATTTGAAATAGGTAATAAACTAAATGCGCAATACATTCATATAAATAAATATATATATATATATTTATATATACGCAGCGAGAGGGTTAAAGCATTCGGTTCCAAAAATTAAAAAAAATTATCAATCCGAAAATTCGGACATAAAAATAATCGCGAATTTTGACAAATGGCCGCCTTAAAAAATCTATTTCGTCAATCGTTCGGAGAAAATAACTTAAATTTCGCCAAAGAATCTCAGGAAAAATGTTAATTTGGTAAAAGGGCCACGGAAAAAACGCGAATTTATCTTCAAATGATCACGGAAAATGCGAATTTCTTGAAAAGATCGCGGAACAAACACAAATTTTGTAAAAAAAAAAAAAAAAATCATTAAACATTAAAGGATTGCGAAAAAATGCAAATTTTATCAAAGAATCGCGAATTACATCAAAGGGTCGCGAAAGAAACGCGAATTTCGTCAAAGGGTCGCGAAAAAAACTCCCATTTCGTCAAAAGATCGCGGAGAAAACGCGAATTTCTTCAAAGAATCGCGGAAAAAAGCGAATTTACCCAAAGAATCGCTTAAAAAACGCGATTTTCGTCAAAGGATTGCGGAAAAACGAGAATTTTATCAAAGGGTCGTGGGGGGGGGGGGGGGAAATGCGAATTTTATCAAAGGTCTACAGAATTGCACTAATTTCGTCAAAGGGTTGCGGAACAAACGTAAATCTCGTCAAAGGGCAATGGAAGAAATGCAAATTTCATCAAACGGCTACGGAAAAACGCGAATTTTATCAAAGGGATGCGAAAACATGCAAATTTCGCCAAAGAGTCGCGGAAGAAATGCGAATTTTATCAAAGAGTCGAGGAAAAAATACAGTGTCTCTTTAGAAAACAGCACACATACATACTGTGTTTATTATTATAGGTATAGTTTTTAATCTGAAATATTATACTGAAGTAACTTTTGAAGAAAACGGGTTAACCTAAACCCAATTTGCAGGAATCTACAATCAGGTTGACGTCGACCCGAAACGAAAACAGCTAAAACGACTTGCAACAAAAATAATTAATGCCAGGAGGGAATTCCCCCCCCCCCTCTTTCTGCTGTAACATTTCAGAAAATTTGCTTTGAATTTCAGATTTTTTTTTTTACTGAGAATCTGCGATTCTTAATTTTAGTTTAAAATAGCAACGACAGATGGCGCGGCAAACAATAGACGTTAAATCGGGCACCGATTTAGTGTATGCTATTGTAAAGCAAAATCAAAAATCCCAGTGAAAAATCTCCTAACATCTTACATAATCCTCCGGCAAGATTTTTTTAAATTGCTGTTACCATTTGCAAGTTACAGAATTTTAAAATCAGTCCATTTCGGGAAACCCGGTATATTTTTTAATAAGTTTCAAAGCATTATCTACTAAATTACAACTGATCTTAGATATAAAGAGACAAGCAGTTTTATACAAATTAGTATTTTTTACATAATCCTGGAGATTAAAAAGAATTATTAAATAATTGTTTGGGCGTCCCCGTTATGGAGCTTTTACTGTATGTAGTTTTTATCTTAAAATATATTTAGACTTTCTTTTCAAAATTAGGTTTGTTCCGAACCCTTCTCGCAAGAGTAAAAACCCAACCCGAAACTGACCCAAACCCGAAATATTATATGTCAATCTACCCCAAACCCAACGCGCTAGGCGCAGTTAAAAAGTAGAAGTGAATCTGACCCGCTGCAGAAAAATAGAAGTCAACAGGACCCAAACCCGACCCGCAGCAAAAAAGTAGATGTTAACCCGACCCGCATCAAAAAGTAGAATTCAACCGGACCCAAACGTGACCCACAGCAAAAAAATATGTTTACCCGACCAGCAGCAAAAAATAGAAGTCAACCGGACTCAAACACGACCCGCAGCAAAAAAGTATAAGTTAACCCGACGAGCAGAAAAAAATAGAAGTCAACCGGACCCAAACCCGACCCACAGGAAAAAGTAGAAGCAACACGACCCGCAGTGAAAAAAATTAGGCTCGACCGGCGCATCAGATTGGATTCTCCAAATTTCCAAAATCGCACCCCCCCCCCCCCCTTGAGGACTCTCCAGATCCACCCTTGAGTGGCAATAGCCTCGTCTCTGCGGGTATATAACCTAATGACTCCTACTATACTCATGAATTCGGAAAATTTGATTGGTCCACAGGTCTATAAAATGATTGGCACGTCGACAAGACGAATCCTGCAATGATCCCTACGATAAAAATGTAGTGTTAGATGGACTTTACCATCGAATGGCAACAGCCACGTCTCTGCGGGAAGATACCCTAAGAAAGAGACTGTTTATTGGACGAAGGGGAAGCAGTGTTAAAATATTCTTCACGCCTATTGGTGTTTTGCTTCTGCTAACCCGCGGCTAACGTCACATGGTTAAAGTCCATTGGTTGACGGAAGTGTTTGCTTGTAAATATGCTTAAAAGATATTGGAATATAAAAAGGCCTATAGAAGCCGCTAATCACAGCTGCCGGTACAGGAAATCCCTTTAACTAATGCTAAAGCGCCATTGAAATAATTGAATTGAAATTTATTTGAAAGATTTAGATATTCAAATTAGGATAAATTTTAATTTGTCATATAACATAGAATACAAATATCCCAGGAAATCTGAAATTGTACTAAAAATAATCATTCTGAACAAATAAAAAATACATGTAATGCAATGTGCTTGCATTTTTCCTGAAGCGAGAAGTTATATCTTTCCTATACCAGATGTCGCCCCCTCTCTAGGGAGAGTATTTAGGGAGCGCTATTTTTATTTCACGATAGTATCTGGTAATGGCAACAACAACAACTGTGTTTTGTTTACAAATTTTGGACAATCACGTGGTTTCAGTTTCCGAATTTTAATTAAATAACATTTTTGTATCCGGAAGATTTCTTATTTTAAAATTTGAACGAAGTCTTACAGAAATGCAAGCTGTTATAACCGAGTACCAGAGGTTTTTTTCAGAACAGTCACAAAGGTATCCCCAAGAAGGGGATTTATTAGGGAATTTCTTTGGTCCACCCGGTATTCCTAATAGAGCTTTTTTCTATCGCTTGTTTCATGGTAACGAAGATACTTTTTTTGAATTTTTGATGGATTCGTCTTTGATATCTTCTTCGATGAAATGTGGTTTTTGCGGTAACGACATGAAGATAATTAGAAGAAAAAAATCGCGGGATGGTCGTGTATGGTATTGTGGGAAAGCTGGTCTTACACGTTGCTACGGGATGAAGTCTATCCGCCATGCTTCTATCTTCACTGGCAGTAAAATTCGCAAAGCCACTATTTTAATGTTATCTTACGAATTATTCCAAGGTTCCTCCGTAAATTCAATCCATAAAGACCTTGGTATTTTTCAGCATTGTATTTCCGACTGGCGGCAATGCATTACCGACATATTGATTGATTTTATCGAGACTAATACGGAGAAGGTTGGAGGTCTGGGAAAAGTTGTGGAAGTTATTGAATCTAAAGTGGGGAGAAAAAAGTTTAGCAGAGGTAATTTTTATGAGGGGCAGAAGGTGTTTCGTGGCATCGAGCTGGGGTCAGGACGCATTTTTCTAGTTGCTGTTCCTGATACATCAGCAGAAACCCTTCTTAGTCTTATAGAACAATGGATCGAACCAAAAACTGAAATAATTTCGAATTGTTGGGATCCAGCTGACCGATTAGGTGAAGAAGGTTATAACCATCTAATGGCTAACCATTTGCTCAATTTTTTAAATTGTGCATCTGATGCTACAGATCAGCTTATTGCTGAAGAAAACTTGCGGGATTTCAAGTCCTCTTTTCCATTACAAGGATCTTTTGGAAGCAACATTGCTTGGTTCATGTTTGGAAAAGTTTGTTCTTCATTGAAATTGGATCCCTTTGTTAAATTTTTGGATCTTGTTCGATATATTAATTGGGTTGATTGGCATGCCCTTTCAGCAGGGGCAGATGAAGAATCTGTAGAATAAATACCACTACCTTTTTCATCTGGTCGCATGTCTTAAGAATTCATGTCCGTATTTTATTTCTGTTCTTCAACACTCATAAATCTTGATCCAAATTTTCCCCCGTCTGTTTTGCTCTAATCTATTTTTTTTTTTTTTTTTTTTTTTTTTTTACTATTCATTTTATTTTTCTGGTACTGCATCCCATTTAAATTGAAATTACTCAAAGAAACTGTACATAACAATTGGTACTTTTCCAGTATAGAGGTCTTGGCATTTAAAAAAAAGTTGTGTAGGTATTATTCGAACTTCAGAAAGTGAGATTTGTTGCCAAATGATATAAACAGCTATGAAAATAAACCTAATGAGCTTTCATATAAATAAGTGGGTATAAATGCATTTATACATATAATATAAATTAATATATTATTGTTTTTGACGTAGAATTTACTTCTGTTTGTATATAAAAATTGATAAATGGCTTTTGTATGTTAAATGAATTGAGGACTAAAAATGGAAAACACTGAAAGTACCAAAAAATAGAAAATCTTTTTTTTTTTTTTTTTTTTTTACAAAAAGTTGTCTTAAATGCCAAGCTTAACAAACAGAACACTTGAAGTGCCAACCCTTGTAGAAATAGTTCAAAAAAGAATAGAAAAATGTTACTGGTTGTATGTGTCACATGAAGTGAAGTGGAGAATGCTGAAAGTGTTATATGAAGTGTTAAGTAGAGAACGTTGAAAGTGCCTGTCATAAGATGCACAGTGACTGGTGGCCATTACATAACTTGATCATGATCATGTTATTGTTTACATTAATGGGATATTTTTAAGCAAGTTGAAACATTATAAATAAGACATGTACAAATGATAATATTAGGTGTTTAAACACTAAACAAAAAGAAGCTAAGTATCTACATTTTAAAGTGTTGAACTAAGAGCCCAAAAGGAGTGAAGTGGAAAACTCTAAGTACCAGAAGTAGGAGGTTTTTTTTTTTCTTTTTTTTTGCTCTCTTGAAAAATTTCCTCTTCTAGACTTTCAGCGTTTTCCATTTTTAGTCCTCAATTGTATAAATATTGAAAAATATTGGTTGTGTCTTGTGTATATGAAACACTGAATAGGTTGCCAAATTTCCTTCTCTCACCAAGGCCATTTTCTCTATCTCACCAGGGCCCCTCCCTATGCTGGAAAAATATACCTAACATTTTTCCATATGTGTTTGTTTTTTGTGTAGTACTAATTATTTTTAAATCCTGTAATGTTATTGTCTAATTAGTACTGTAATTAGAATCAATGCTAAGGTTGGTGCAAGCGTAGCTGCCAACCTTGCAGTAATCTTCCGTAATGTCTAGATTAATTTGACCCAGGTTAACCACATTTCGAACCAGAAAATTTATTTCATGAATGCTTATTTATTTAATTCCAGGTTTCTATGTGGAACATATTAATTTCATTTCTTTAAAAAAAATTCTGGTTCGAAACTTATTAAACCAGGGTCAAATTAACGCACATATTACGGAAAATAAGTTTGAGGTTGCCACCTATGTGCAAGTTACTATCACAAAAAAAATAATAAAATCTGGTCTTTTACTTTTATGAAGTTTGTTTAAATGACTATCATGATAATTTCTTTTAAAGCTGTTTTCAAATCCAAAGGGACTACTTTTAGACACATTTTTTAATTCGTGTTGATTGGAAATGAGCAGTGTTGGCATGATTTCAACATTTTGGATATTTAGAACTATTTTTTTGAAGGAAAAAGATACATATATATATGAATAAGTTTACTGTCGATATCATCTATGTATATATTTATCTAAGTGATTATTTTATCTAATTGATTAATTTTTTAATTCAAGTTTTTTTTTATCTAAGTGATTATTTTATCTAAGTGATTATTTTATCTAATTGATTAATTTTTTAATTCAAGTTTTTTTTTTTCAATGTACAGTATTATTGTTTTTTTTGTATGCATTTATTAGTACATTATTATTATTTTATTAAGGATGGGTACCAAGAGCATTAAGTATTTTCCCAGGCAAGTGTTTTGCTAAGGGGAAAGCTTAATTGCCAGTTACTATCTGTATGTATGATATTACTATGTAAAGTAAAGAATTGGACAGTTTTGGTACAAAAGAGGGACTTTTATGACCTCATGTTTTATGGGACAGCTGCAGGATCTTCGTGTGGGAGCCCGCGGTCTCGTGGGAAAGTGGGGTTTGAAATATCGGATGTAGGAGGGTCGGAAGGCCCTGTGCATTCCGGGGACCCACTGACCACTGGCCGACAGGAAGGCGGGTCCAGGCAGCGGCGAGTGGTTGGAGATTTTAATTATGCTGAATATGTTAATTCGCATCCACCACTCAGGGCCGCACATGCAAATTTTTAACAGAGAGAGATTTTCTTTTTCTCGAAAAAAATACAGATGTACAAAAAGAGTTCCAGAGTGCGGTGGTTATTTTTTTTCAAGCCCTTTTTGGCTGATCTGCCCATGTTTACTTGCTCTGTCTATGACGAGCAATATAGTAGTGTTAATTTTTTTTAAAAAAATGATTTAAACATTTTTGCTTTTGGCCCAGACCTGGGTGGAATTTAGTGTAAATAAAACTAAAATTACGGAACACGAATATGTGTGTTGTGGTTCTACAAACAAAAAAAAAGAACTTTTGGATATATATATATATACTGTCAAGTCTACAACTCTAAAAGGATCTTGTGACCCCAATGGGGAAAAAGGTACGATGTTATGGATGTTCTCTTTTCTATTGTGTACCGTTTTAATATCAAATGTTTTGAATTGGGAATAGGGTGCCCAGGAGAACTTGTCAACTTCAATTAATATCCAAATTAGTGTTTTTTTTCATGAGTTATTATTTTGGATGGTAAAAGTATGAATTATTTAATTGTAACTTAATATAATTTGCCTGTGGTGTAAATAAATGATTTATTATTATTAATTCCCTTCTTTGTTATTATTTGTTAAAAATCTTGCTAATTACTTATTTTACGTATTTAGAAATTACCTGACTGCTTAATATTATTATTAGACCATATATGAAAAAGCCATAATTAAATTTATCTTGTAGGGTTGGTTTGTCTGAAAATTGGGGAGTTATATTTAGTGGTTTTGATTTTATTATATATTTCCCTTCAAACCAATTGGCCATAGGTTAGTTATCTTCTAAACATTTCACAACGCATTGTCTTATTTATTCAAGATAACCCTTTAGGTAAATGACCGTAGGTTATCTATTAACTAACTAGGCTTTACGATCACCAGGTTCTCTATAATTAGAGGCCCCTATAAGATAGATTTTCTTTTGGATCAAGTAAGTTCGGAGAAAAGGGTGCGCCCAACACTCTTGTTAGCTTGTGCTAGGGAATTTATAGATAAATTAAGATATTCATTAACCTAATTTTTAATAGTTGTCTAGATCTTGCCAGCATGGGCTTCCCCGATACTTAGGTGGTACCGTGATCTCTTCCTTTGGGAACGTGAGGTTATTATTGTTTTATCTTAATTATAATTACATTTTGGGTCAAATTAATTACATTAATAATTTTTTGTATACTTTAGGTATTAAAATTCTAAGGATATTTAGGTCTAAATTATTATGCAGATAATTTCAATTTTTTCATCCTACATATTAAATTTTTTTTTTGTTTTGTTCGAATGACAAAGTTCTCCTGTGGACAAAACAAAGATTGGCACAACTTTTATAACAAGGTTCAGTCATGACAAATGATAATATGAGAAAATATATTATTGAAAATTATATATTTACTTTTTATATATGTTTTTCTCAGGTTTAGGAGTTTGTTAAATATATCGAGTTGAATTATAATGAGTAATTGTATATTATACATGTGCATTAAGAAATAATAATAGAGGGGTATTATTATGATAAAAGAAAAAATAAATAAATAAAAAGAAAATAATAAAATTTTTCTATAATTTATCAGTGCAACTGATAGAAAAGGTAGAAATACATAGATGTAAAAAAAAAAATATATATATATATATATATATACAGTTATGTGTGGCTGAGATGGTGCACTTGAAGAAAGATTTATATACATTACATTAATTTTTCTTTTCCTCTATTTTTCGGAAGAATTTATTTTTTTTTTGGAGTATGCGTTATATGTACTGTGATTAGTTCTCTTATTCCTAAGGGTTTTTCTTTGAATGGTGTGTTTATATTTCTTTACATTTTATATTTGATTTTTCATGGTATTTCATATTATTAATAATTTTTTGCAATTGGAAATTTTACACCCAATTTATTTAAAATAATGTTAGCGCATGGGAAATAAGTCTAAAATTAAAAAGCGTACCAGTTCGGAATTTAATAATTTCATTATTGAAGCGCGTACCCGTCTTGCACAGAGTAAGTTAAAAAATTCAACGAATAAAGTAAATATGTCTAAAACGGATACCGAAAAGGCGAATACGGATAATTTATTAAATGTGATTGCACCATATGATGGGAAGAAAGAATGTAATATACATTATTTTATTCAGGAGTTCGATAGAGCTGCCGTCCAGACGAACTTTTCTAATGAAGTGAAATTAATAATTTTACGCTCAAAATTTGTCGGAACGGCACGTGAAAGGTTGCAAACGGATGTAGAACTAAATTCGGAAACCGATTATGCGAAATTTAAAGAAAAAGCGATCCAAACCTTTGACACAAAAAAAACATTCGGTGAATCACATAATGATTTTTCAAAGATTCAACAAAAACCAGCGGAGAGTATGTCGGATTATATTGTGAGATTTAATCTGGTAGCTGCGAAATTTTTTGTCATTTCGGGTCTTTCTAACAAGGCCGATGCGCGGAAATTATTTGATTTGATGAAATTACACCGATTCTTAGAATCTATCAAACCGGATATTGCTTTGGAAATAAGAAAGAGAGCGATTGATCAGTATAAGGAAGCAACCGAAATTGCCCTAACAGTGGAAGAGGCGTTTTTGTCGGTTAAGTTTGAGGAATTAAATGCGATAGGTACAAGTACAACAACTGAATTTTGCGAATCATTATTAAGAAAAAATGAAAAACAAGAAAAGGAATTAAATCAGTTGAGGATTGGAAAAATTAAAATGTAAGCCAACAGAAAAATGGCAAAATAATTCACGAAATAATACGAGGTATTGTAATATATGTAATTTAAGAAATCATGATACGGAAGAATGTCGTTATAATGTAAATAATAAAAGAGAGTATCGGAATAATGATTATCAACAGAATTTTCCAACACATGGACAAAATATGCAGGGATTTACAAGCTCTAATAATGAGTCTCGGAATTTTCAGGGGTACGGAAGTGTAGGTAATTGGAATTTTCCTCCACCCCCTCTTCCTCCTTCATTGCCAATGGGTCAAAATTATCAGTATAATTATGTCCCACAGGGACAGCCTTCAGGTTATGGTAATTATGGTGTGGGAAATATTCATCCTAATTATAACTATGGGCAGAATTTTCCGAATGGGCAGGGGTATCACCCACAAAATCAAGGTCAAATAAATCCCCAGGAAAATTATAGGAATGTGAATAATGCGAATCGGGATAATAGTACATCAAATAAAACAGAGGGACGTAAGATAACGGGAAATAAACAACGTTCGGGAAACATATAAGGGGATCTGGGGATACTAAGAATGAGGAGCAGGAATCTGTCCTCAGATCCCAAAATACGAAGGTTATAGCGAGTGTTAGTGATAAAGAAATGGAAAATGTACCAATTATTAATTTTGATATTAAAGGAATAAAAGTTTCAGCTCTTTTAGATACGGGCGGAGCAGTGTCTTTAATTTCAGCCAGTTTATTTGAAAAAATAAAAGAAAATAATGTAAAATTTAAATATTTGGGCCATAGGATTAGAATACAATCTTTTAGCGGTACATCAATTCCATTTACACATTGTATACAATTGTCATTTAAATTACAGAATGCATTTACTTCTGGCACATTTTATGTAACAGAAAATAATTTTAAGGCATCTTATAATATGTTGTTGGGATATGATTATTTAAAAACAAATCAAATGGTGATTGACATAGAAAAAAAAATGTTGAAATTTAAAAATGCAAAAATTCCACTCAATCATAATGATAACAAATTACCAGTGCAGGACATAAATATTATAATTACTGAAGAAGTAGAAAATGTTGTTACTAAAAAGGAGAGTAAGAGAAACAAAATATGGGTAAAATCAGTGCACAAAATTTATATTGCTGCAGGGCAAGAAAAAATCGCTACTTTACTATGTCCTGATTTTATAGAAGAAAACAGTATGGTACTTTTTGAGCCAGATATTCATAATTTGGGCATTAAATGTTATAACTCGGTACACGAAATATCTCAGAACAGAATTATTAATGTAATAATTAAGAATATTTCGGATAAGAAAATTATTCTACAGAAGGGTACAAAATTTGGGAATTTAATTTTAGACATTGATTTTGGAACGGATGAAGTGCCTGAAAATATTATAGACGGTAAGGTACATGAGATTAATACTTTAAGTATTGAGGAAGTTCGTAAATTGAGGGAAACAGAAATTTCACCGGAAGATTTTGATCTTGCGCATCTTCCCAAAGAACTACAGGAAAAGATGGAGAACCTTTTGATGCAACATTTACATGCATTTTCGAAATCTTACAAATCGTTAGGTCAGACATCCTTAGTCACCCCCCAAATCAAATTGGCGCACAATCATGCTATACAGTCTAAACCTTATAAGATTCCTCATACAGTGCGAGAATATGCACAAGCAGAGATAAGAAAGTTGTTGGAGGCAAATATTATTGAGAAAAGCAAATCTTCGTACGCGTTTCCGGTATTATTTGTAAAAAAGAAGACTGCGGAGAACCAGGAGTTAAAATATCGTTTAGCTTGTGATTATAGATTACTAAATGCAATATTAGAAGGATATGCTTATCCGATACCTGATATTCGTGAATTGTTGCAGAAAATTAGCGGAAAAAAATATTATACAGTCCTGGACCTCCACAGCGCATTTTTCCAAATAAATTTACAACCACAAGACAGGGAAAAGTTAGCATTTATAACGGAATTTGGCAAGTTTCAGCCAGTGAGAATGAATTTTGGCTTGAAGGTCAGTCCAACTACTTTCGCAGAATTAATGGACTTAGTTTTAGGCGACTTCAATAAAGAGGAAGTCACATATTTTATAGATGATGTCCTTATTGCGGCGAATTCGGTGGAAAGAATGCTAACTCTAATTGCAGAGGTCTTAAAAAAATTGATTGACAACAATTTAACAATAGAGCCACGAAAGATGCAAATATGCAAACATGAAATTGAATTCTTAGGTTTTAGGGTTCATGAAAACGGTTATTCTCCTTCGAAAAAGAATATTGAAAAAATTCAAAATTTGGCAAGGCCTAAAAACAAAAAGGGTGTCAAATCTCTTTTAGGAATGGCCAATTACTTTAGATCGTTAATACATAAATATTCGGAAATTGTAGATCCATTAGTTCAAATGACCAAAGAAAAAGTAAAATTTAATTGGAACGAAGAGGCGGAAAAAGCATTTTTGGCCATTCAAGAAGCTATTTTACATAATCCAACTTTAAAAGCGCCAAATTTCAACAAGGAATTTTTTTTAATTACGGACGCATCTAAGACAGCACTTTCTGCAATCTTAGCACAGAAACAGGGAGAGGATTATGTGCCGATTGAATTTTACGGACGAAAATTAAAGGATTCTGAGAAAAAATATCCTAGTATAAAGTACGAATTACTAGCGATTCATGATGCTTGTGTTTATTTTGAAAATTTTCTTTTGGGAAAAAAATTTACAATACTCACTGATTCTAAAGCTTTGACTGATCATCTTAAGTTAGAAAAACAGAGCGATATCATAGCAAGGTGGATAATGAGGTTAGGGAATTTTGATTTTGAGATAGGATTTATTCCTGGCGAAGAGAACCCGGCAGATTTCGTCTCAAGAAATATAAATAATATAACGGCTTTAAATGAACTACAAAATGATTTATTTAAAGTTAATTCTAATCTTTCTGAAGAAAAGATAAGAGAGGCTCAAAATGATGATCCAAAACTTAAATTAATTATTCAGAAAATTGAAAATGGTAAACCAAATCGCCAGACTAAGAAATTTGAGTTAAAGGACAACAAAGTACTAATATTGAAGCAACGGTATAAAGATAAACCACTGCTGATAGCTCCTAATAAATTAATATTTGAAATAATTCAAGAAGCTCATAAGGCACATTTTGGTTTTCCCAAAACATATGAATTAGTGAAAACAAGATTTTACTGGTTTGGGATGTATAGGGATGTAAAAAATTATTGTGCAGCTTGCATACCTTGTAACAAAAATAAGCAGCATAAAATGATTAAGGTTCCCTTACAGAAAGTGGAGAAAGATCATATAATAGGCTCAGTGGTGCATACGGATATTGTGGGCAAACTACCACAGACCTTAAAAAAACACTGTTTTATCTTGACGATCATTGACGTTGCGTCAAGATTTTTACAGGCAATACCATTGCGTAATGTAGAGACACAAACGATACTAAATGCACTCACAAATTACATTAGTACATTTGGCCTCTTTCGAGAATTAATTGTGGATAATGCGAAATATTTTCGGGGAACCCTTTTTAAAGAATTTATGACAGCAATGGGGGTGAACCTCCACTTTTGCTCTACTTATAAACCTTCCTCGAATGGAATTCTTGAAGTGACTCACAAAGAGTTAAAGTCTTCGATTAGTGCAATGGCAAGAACAACAACGGAATGGGATATAAGGTTGCCGTTCTTTATTCTGTCGCATAATACTTCGATGCACAGAGCTTTAGGATACCGTCCTGATAAGCTGTTTTTCGCTAGAGAAACGGCCAACCATTTTACAGCTCTAGAGGAGCCGGATATGTTATGTACACAACAGTTTGTTCAAAAACGCATTGCACATATGAAAGAAGTTTATAAAACTGCACTCGCAAACCAAGAACGAATGGCGAAAGAATATGTGGGCAAAGATTTTGAAAAAGTTGTGAAATTGGAAATTGGGGATCAAGTATACTTAAAAAATGTTGGACGCCCATTGGCGTTACATCCTAAGTTCGACGGTCCTTATGAAGTTGTAAAGGTGGCAAGACGCAATAATTATATTTTGAAACATATACTCGAACCTAATAAAAAAAAGATTCAACGCCATATTACTCACATGTGGAAGCCAAGTGCTAAAATTAAATTACCTCAAACGAACGACAACGATGAGGAAAGTACGGAAGAAGTGTAAAAATATTTTAAATTTTCTTCATTTTTATGTTTTTTAGAAGTAGAGGTTGATCTAACTAAAGTATTACATAAAAAAAAAAAGACGGGCGGGAGCTGAATTGTTCTGGTGTATCTACTAGTGTGTATGTTTAGTGTATATAGTGTGTTTAGTAACATAATTCAAAGTTTACTTGTTATTTTTCTGTTTATGATGATAAATATGTCACCGAATTGTTCTTTTGTATCTACTAGTGTTTAAGTTTAATGTATATAGGATATTTAGTCAGATAATTCGAAATAGGTTTCTATTTTTTGTTCTTTAGGGTGATAAACAGGCCACCGAATTGTGCTTCTGTATCTACTAGTGTTTAAGTTAGTATATGTAGTGTAGTGATTCACATGGCCTAAGAGGTGCTTTATATTTTTGAGGTTTAGGGTTATAAACTTGTTATTGAATTGTTTTTATGTATCTACTAGCGTGTAAGTTTTAGTCTATATAACATGGTAATTAATGTAGTTTAATATTGGCGATGGAGATAAACAAATAGTATTGTGCAAAAAAAAAAAAAAAAAAAATAGTAAATTAGGGACAAACATCTGCTTCACCTTGCCTGAAAGCATTTTATCACATTTCATATATATATAAAAAATTGTCATGCAGAGGCATGCGGTTTAAAATCAGATAAATAAACAGATAAAAAATTGTCATGCAGAGTACGTGCAGTAAGAAATTAAATAAATAAAAATAAATTGACCAGCAGGCATTCGGTTGGAAGTTTAAATGTTGTGGCCTCTCTAGCGGACACATAGTTTTAAACATACTGGCATCAAGAAAATTCAATTGGATTTTCCCCCCTTTTATGTATAAGAAAATAATGAAGACTTTTTTTTTCTTCTAAATTTGATTTTAAATTCTGGTGTCAGTTTTGCATTTCATCTTTTCGGAATACAGATTGCTTGACACCGAAAAGAAATAATTTAAGATTTAAGTGTGCGAAAAAAAAAAAATAGTAATAATGAATAAATAATTAAGATTAATACTATTTATACCTTATGTATATATATATATATATTCTACTAGTATAAATAGAAAAACAATTCATATTGTCCTAAGTAAGTATTTTTATTAATAAATGCTAGTTATGGTGTGTAGAAGGTAGCGGTTACTCCCCAAGGGCAATGTTTACTACAGGTCACGAAAATTTAAAGGGTCAAATGTAAATAAACAGTCGCCTAGCGCCATCTACGTGCATTTCAGAGAAACATGCAAAATGTATTCAAAGACAGGCATGCAGAAATGGTAATTTTATCTTACCGGTTTTCGCTCTCTGTAGAAATCCTGGATTCAGTCAGGAAGGTTCGCCACATTGCGAGCGCCAGATTTAATTTCTAACCAGGAACAACAATTTTTTTTCTTCTTCTTGTTCACTGAAATAACCCGCATAGTATTAGCATAGTACATAAAAAGACATTACGTATAGATATATAGGACATTTAAACGGTATTGGGTTAGAAAATATCTTTAACAAATTAAGATAAAATAAATTAAAGTAGAGGATAATTTTTTTTTTTCGCCTCTTTTCGTTAGTCAAAATTTACATTTTTAAAAAGGAAGGACTATTATCAGATTTAAACAATTTAATCCCGTCAATGGTGGTGCATACTGGATGGTAAAAAATTCATTACCGAATGTAGGTTGCAATTAAATTAATAAGAATTTTTATCTATTGGTATATCTTTTTTTTATTTTTTGGTATGTATTAAATTTGAAATAATACAAATTAATTAAATAAATATAACAAAATAAATTTCATAATGCAAGTAAATACGCAAAAAGAAAAACAAAATTAATTATTATTATTTTCTTTTTCTCTCTCTACGGACTCTTTTGGTATATATATATTTTTTTAGTTACGAGGTAATACAGCTTTTTTTTTGTTTTTTTTTAAGTAACATAAAAAATCTACACGTAAGAGAAAATATAGAGTACATAAAAGGGTTTACCAGGGGTATCAGAACTGGGAGAGCTAGGTTAAAATGAAAAGAAAATGTATTATTGAACACTGTAGGTTAAAAAAAAAAAAAAAAAATTCTATTTATAACTTTTGTTTTCTCTTGTGGAATAATAATTAAATCATTATTTAAATTAATTTTTACTTACATTTTTGTGTGGAGAGCAGAAAGGGGGCTGATCAGCTTCCAGGCATTGATATTCTCTGCAGGCGGAGATTTATTTTTAGCCGGCCGGCATTGTGTGGAAGAGGATCATGTCTTTCTTCAGGGTTCCCCTGTAAAAATATAGATTGGGTGCAGGTATTAGGGTATTGTATTTAAAAAAATAAGGGTTTCCACATACAACAACAAAAAAAAAAAAAAAAAAAAAAAGAAAGAAAGAAAGAAAAAACATTCGTGGTTTTAATTCAATTTTAAGAGTATCAGTTGAAAACGATATTTATATATTTTAGATAAGAGTATTTGTAGAGTTATTATTGATAATTTTTTTTTTCCTTGTTTTCTTTTTTTTTCTCTCGGGGTGAATACAAAATTAATTGTTTAGGATATTTTAATATAAAGTACACAGAACCCGTTTATTCTGCAATATACTGTAAATTCGAAGGCGCGGTTCAACTTTATTAGTTACGAATTAAGTTTCGTCTTATACAGGTGTCAGTAAAAGTGAGGGATTCCAATGAACAGGAATAACATTTTTGGACGTTATATTTTAAGAAAGTATATCGAGTTTTTCTTAGCACTTTTCATAGGTCTAAATGGAACTAACATTTATAGGGGAGACAATAATCAAATAAGGATATCAGATGCTGTTTGTAAGAAAACAGGCTACAGTTCCGTACGGGAGGAAGTGAAACTGGTTTCGTGGAATGTCATTGATGCAGCAAAATGGCTACTAGGCTTCCGTATTTGCATTACAAACACTTGTATTATAGTTAATTATTATAGTAAATAGTACGAAAAGAAATTGTTTTTGTTGCGTAGGAGGTGTATAGGGTGCAGATTAAGGAATACGGAGAAGTAATGTAAAGATAATACATGTATTACAGGGATTAATAGAAGTAATTGTTACTTACTTTGCAAACGGAATATCCACGCCTCTCTCTTAAGGGCCACTCCAGCACCAGCTCGTACTAGACTTGGCTTGGCATTAAGGGGTGACCTTCGGCCGCTCTGGAATTATCACTTTCCAGCCTGTTTCGATACATTATATTGGGCGATTCTAAGTGTTATCGATGGCAGGTAACGGGTAGCTGGAAAAGTGGATATTTTTTTTCTTTCTCCTCTTTTGTTGACGCTATTAGAAATTGTAATTTTACGATAGCTTGTATTGCACTGTTTGCTAGGGTGGTTAAAGTACCTATTGAGGAAAAGGGAGTAGTGAAGCGGTGAATGAGTGGAAACAATCCACTTATTTATATGAAAGAAAAGAATAAATAGAAGAAGAGTGTTTAAGTAATTTATTTAAAATAAAGTAACATGATAATACTTACACTCATAATTTGTAATTTCAGATAAAGCATTCAGTCACAAAATAATATGAAATACTGTTTTTTTTTTCTTTTCTGCTTTCTTTTGTTTTTAAATTTCTACTATCTCTATCTCCTTCTCTGGGTGGAAGTGCTGTTTTTGTTTTGTTTTGTTTTTTTGTTTTTTTTTTAAGTCTGAGACTGAGTTTCTTATATTTGAGAGAATATTAATAGTTATTTGGTTAACTTTTAATTAGAGGGTACGTTTAGAGAATCACGTAATTTACTGAATGAAAGTATCGAATTTACTATATGAGAATCAATTTTAGATATTGTGGTTGCATAGTTTTAAAAATATATGTGTGTTGTAAACTATAAAGGTAGTGAAATAATTGTAAAAAAAAGTATTTGAAAAATGTAAGAATATGTATTGATATATTTGCTTGTTTGGTAGTTAAATGATTATTCGGTGTAAAAAGTTATGTTGGTAAATATGTTTCATTGTGTGTTATAAACCTTTCTTAATATGGATATTTAAATGTTGTACTTATGTAGTCATGAACTGAATACTTGCTTTGTGTAAAAAAGTGTGCTAAACTTTGTGGATCAGTATTTAAACTCTTTGGCATAATTAATTAGGTTCCTAATTTTGGGATCTTATCTTTTATGATTAACTTTTTGTTTTCTCTTCTAAATTGGTACACATATATACAATTTTTGGGAACATTCAGGGACTGTACCTTCATCACAGAGAGACAGAACTCATGCAGTATGCGGCTGTGATGGTTATGGGGAACACTGCTTTAGGGACCGTATACAAATCTGCATAAAACCGTGGACAGAATAAGAAGGAATATTCATCTTATGTACAATGTACAATTTAGGGTACAGGCATATTTTAATGAACTATACAGATAACATCAGCGTGTATTTGATAATGAACATTCATATCTCTGCACGGACTTCACAGAGTTTTGAACACTACGGAAGAGGTGAATCAGGGAGCATAGAGGAGAAGCCCCAGTGCCTTACAGATCTGCAACGTCCAGCCGTTGGAGAGGCTTTCGGTGTTTGATAAGGACATCGGTCCACTTGAAAGATGTTATAGTTCCTGTACATGGACTTTCAAGTGCTTTGTGTTGGGGGGGAAGTAATGTTGGCATGATTTCAACATTTTGGATATTTAGAACTATTTTTTTGAAGGAAAAAGATATATATATATATGAATAAGTTTACTGTCGATATCATCTATGTATATATTTATCTAAGTGATTATTTTATCTAATTGATTAATTTTTTAATTCAAGTTTTTTTTTATCTAAGTGATTATTTTATCTAAGTGATTATTTTATCTAATTGATTAATTTTTTAATTCAAGTTTTTTTTTTTCAATGTACAGTATTATTGTTTTTTTTGTATGCATTTATTAGTACATTATTATTATTTTATTAAGGATGGGTACCAAGAGCATTAAGTATTTTCCCAGGCAAGTGTTTTGCTAAGGGGAAAGCTTAATTGCCAGTTACTATCTGTATGTATGATATTACTATGTAAAGTAAAGAATTGGACAGTTTTGGTACAAAAGAGGGACTTTTATGACCTCATGTTTTATGGGACAGCTGCAGGATCTTCGTGTGGGAGCCCGCGGTCTCGTGGGAAAGTTTGGGTTTGAAATATCGGATGTAGGAGGGTCGGAAGGCCCTGTGCATTCCGGGGACCCACTGACCACTGGCCGACAGGAAGGCGGGTCCAGGCAGCGGCGAGTGGTTGGAGATTTTAATTATGCTGAATATGTTAATTCGCATCCACCACTCAGGGCCGCACATGCAAATTTTTAACAGAGAGAGATTTTCTTTTTCTCGAAAAAAATACAGATGTACAAAAAGAGTTCCAGAGTGCGGTGGTTATTTTTTTTCAAGCCCTTTTTGGCTGATCTGCCCATGTTTACTTGCTCTGTCTATGACGAGCAATATAGTAGTGTTAATTTTTTTTAAAAAAATGATTTAAACATTTTTGCTTTTGGCCCAGACCTGGGTGGAATTTAGTGTAAATAAAACTAAAATTACGGAACACGAATATGTGTGTTGTGGTTCTACAAACAAAAAAAAAGAACTTTTGGATATATATATATATACTGTCAAGTCTACAACTCTAAAAGGATCTTGTGACCCCAATGGGGAAAAAGGTACGATGTTATGGATGTTCTCTTTTCTATTGTGTACCGTTTTAATATCAAATGTTTTGAATTGGGAATAGGGTGCCCAGGAGAACTTGTCAACTTCAATTAATATCCAAATTAGTGTTTTTTTTTCATGAGTTATTATTTTGGATGGTAAAAGTATGAATTATTTAATTGTAACTTAATATAATTTGCCTGTGGTGTAAATAAATGATTTATTATTATTAATTCCCTTCTTTGTTATTATTTGTTAAAAATCTTGCTAATTACTTATTTTACGTATTTAGAAATTACCTGACTGCTTAATATTATTATTAGACCATATATGAAAAAGCCATAATTAAATTTATCTTGTAGGGTTGGTTTGTCTGAAAATTGGGGAGTTATATTTAGTGGTTTTGATTTTATTATATATTTCCCTTCAAACCAATTGGCCATAGGTTAGTTATCTTCTAAACATTTCACAACGCATTGTCTTATTTATTCAAGATAACCCTTTAGGTAAATGACCGTAGGTTATCTATTAACTAACTAGGCTTTACGATCACCAGGTTCTCTATAATTAGAGGCCCCTATAAGATAGATTTTCTTTTGGATCAAGTAAGTTCGGAGAAAAGGGTGCGCCCAACACTCTTGTTAGCTTGTGCTAGGGAATTTATAGATAAATTAAGATATTCATTAACCTAATTTTTAATAGTTGTCTAGATCTTGCCAGCAAGCAGGTATTCAGAAACTATGTAATCAAAAGGCGTTTTCTATTTTTTGATTAACCCAAAACAGGGCATGAATTTCAGGGCGGGATTCGCACCCAAAATTTTAAAATCCAGCCCAAAAGAATATCGTGGGCGGGAGGCTCCCGTCCAAAAAATCTCACCATTTTCTTGAAAATTTTGCATTTTGAAATTATGATCAACTCCCGCGAATGCCTTGCGAATTGCCCGATATTTTTGTGCAACCGATTGACACATTTTGCGGTTTTTTTACTGCGAAAGATCGTTGAAATTCATGAATTTTTCACGCAACCGATAGACAAATTTCATTATTTTCTTCACGAGATCGGTTGAGAAGTGTCTGCGACCGATTGGCGAATTCAGAGATGATTCTGTTCCGAAATTTAAGGCATTAGGCTTCGAAAATTAGGAAAAATCGGTCATCAGTTCAACAGAAAATATCACGAATTTCGACAAATGATCGCCGAAAAAATCAATTTCGTTAATCGTTCGAGGAAAAAGCCAATTTTGTCGCAAAGGATTGCGAATAAAACGCAAATTTTTTCAAAGGATCGCAGAAAAGCGTGAATTTCTTCAGATAGCAAAAAAAATTCAATAAAGGATCGCAAATTACATCAAAGTATAAAAAAAAAATCGTGAATTTCGGCAAAGGAAGGCGGAAAAAACGTTAGTTTCGGCAAAGGATCGAGAAATAAAAAGGCGAATTTATCAAAGGATCGCGGAATAAAGGTGAATTTAGTCAAAGGGCTGCTGAAAAAAAACGCGAATTGCATCAAAGGATCGCAAAAAAATGCGAATTTTGTCAAAGGATCGCGGGAAAATCGCACGTTTTGTCAAAGGATCGCGGAAAAAAATGTGAATTTCGACAAAGGATCGCAGAAAAAAATGTGAATTTCGACAAAGGATCGCGAAAAAAACGGGCACTTCGTCAAAGGATCATGAAAAAAAAACGTGAATTTCATAAAAAGATCTTGAAAAAACGCAAATTTCGTCAAAGAAACGCAAAAAAGACACTAATTTTGTCAAAAGATCATGGATAAAAACGCAAATTTCGTCAAAGAGCTTCACAAAAAGAAACAGGAATTTCATCAAAGGGCCGCGATAAAAACGCTACGGTCTCTTTAGAAAACAGCACACACACAAATATCTATATTTATTATTATAGTTATAGTTTTTAATCTGAAATAATATACTCAACTAATTTTTGAAAAATTGGGTTTAACCCGAATCCAATTTACAGGAATCTACACTCAGCCTGAAATCAAACCAAACCAAAAAAAAAAAGTTTACTCGACCTGTAACAAAAATAATTAGCGCCTTGAAAAGATTTCCCATCCTCTGCTGTAACCAGAAAATTTGCTGTGAATTTCTGTTTTTTTTTTTTTTTCACTCAGAAACATCCGCGAATTTTACGGTTACTTTTTGCGACAGACTGACGAAATTCAGTTTTATCCCGTGTCTGATCGATGAATTTCACGATTTTATACTGCGGCCAATCGACGAATTTCATGATATTCTTCCATCGACCTCATTTAACAACCCCATTGTTAAGGATCCATGATATTTGGTTGAAAGTTGAAACAGACTATATAAAAGCTTAACTTTTTACTTTTTTAAATAAAAAAACATTTTGCATAATTATCCTGAGTTGTTGATTTAAATTGCTTCAATGGTATTTTGTCACGTCTGTATTAATACAGACATGACAAAATGATTAATGTAAATCTTTATATAGCACGTAAAATAACAGTGGGTTTTAGATTTTTTTTTCTCCCTCCCAAGTAGCTCAACTCCCCTCCATTTATAAATGTTGGTAGGGAGACTCCCCTCAAGGAAAAATTGAATTTCAAACCCTGCAAAAGATCTTTCAGAAAATATTGTCAAAGTGGATGTTTTGAATTCAATTTCTGAATGTCACAGCCATGTTCAAGATGTGCCCTGTTTAAAAAAATATTACCATGTTATGGAAGATTAAATGATATTATCAGTATAACAGCGGCTATCTTCTGCAATCACTTTGCCATGCTTTTCTGTTTGAATGGGCATTTTCCAGTTACTATGGCCTCATTCATTGCTGTCGTAGTAAATGACGTCTGTTTTCGGCATTGATAAGTAAAAATCATGAACCATCATGAATATTTTCAAGTTATTTTTACAATGTGTACCTATTGTTTGTATGGTACTACATGATTATCCCGTCAACCAAAAAACTATCGCCAAACTATAAGATTAAATGCCAATTAATTGATGATCGTAAATGTCACATTCACTTGACATTAAACACAATGCACGTATGTCATCAAGTGATTTTTAATTTGCCTTTTTATTAGTATTTTTATTAATGTTTTATTAATTTATTTGTTCTTTCATTATTTAAAATAAAATTATGTACAGTATGGAACCATTTATCCGGAAACCAGTTAACCGGAAAACCAGTTATCCGGAATGATATTTCTGATAGACTGATTTCAGAATCTTTGCAGGAAAAGGTGTCATACACTGCCAGTTTGACATAGGCTTTGCTTGAAACAATTATATAATTTGATGACAACATCTAGTATTTGAAAAGAAAACATATTTAGTTGTATTTTAGATGTTTTAATTTTTATGCAGAGGAAACAGAAGAATTTTTGTTACTATTGGGAATCCCATAAATGACCTTCTTTTAAACTCTGGTTAACTTTTGATCTTTCTTGCATTGATTTTTAATCCAAGTAATCTAATAATTTAAAATCAGAAATAATACCACAACCACACATATTCCACAAAACTTATCAAATGGATGCTGCTTTAATGTACAACCAGTTAACTGGAAAAACCAGTTATCCGGAATACATCTGACCCCAAGCATTCCGGATAAATGATTCTGTACTGTACTACGTTTGTGCAATTCGCCAAAATTGGTCCACTGGATAATCAAGTAGTACTGTTTGTATTAATTAATAAGAATATCCGAATTTTCTAATATGTATTTATTGAATTGTAATTCGTACAAAATAAATCGAAAGTATTTTGTACATACATTTACCTGTATTTGTGCTGCATCAAGTAGTGTAATATAAACAAATTTGCTGGGCGCACTACTATTATACCATATGACGTCAGATTAAATGTCTCCGTAATAAAAAATTTATTATATGACGTAATTTTCCCTATTAAATGCATGCCTCATGTAATAATTTATTTATTGAAATTTTTTTTTCTGTTTTAAGATTCACAGGTACATATATTATTTAACTTAAAAGCATTTGGAAATATTATTCGAGCTTTTTAGTATGACCTAATATTCACCATTAAACGTTTTTCACGTGTAGCAATTTAATTATTTTAGGCACTTTAGTCTTACGATATTTAATGTTTGGGCCTATTACAAATGATGTAATTGTCACCGTTAAATGTGTTTCGTATGTGATAATTTTATTATTTAATTATTAAGTTTTTGTACTTTTTGAATATTTATGTGTAACGATTGTGACGTAACTTTCCTTATTTTCTGCTTTTAACATGTGATGGTTAAATTCTTATTTTAAAATTTTCTTTCTGTTTTTAAGATTATTCATGCCATTTTTTCTTTAAAATTGTAAAAAAAAAAACCTTTTTTACCGTCTATGGAATTTGAAATTGACAGACGATTTTTGTTTTCTAAAATAAATTGATTCCGGATGATCGAAATGTGAAAAAATGTTTTGATTTTTTTAATTTTCCTGAAAAAATAATTTAAACTCAATATTGTTTGATTGTCAATTGAAATAAAAGATATTATTTCAGTTATAAATTTGAAACTGACAAAAAAAAATAAATCTAATAGTCAGTCCCTATAGTTTTTCCCTGTTCTCCCCCTTTTTTTTTTTAAAAAAAAGGAGTAATTTTGTTACCATTACAAATTGTCACTCCAGAAATGTAATTAAAATTAGAAAAAAAATAATATTTCAAAAACTAATTCAAATTTTAAAATTCTATTACCAGTTTTAACATCTGTAGATCAAAACGGGTAATTGGTATTAATTTCGCCACCAAAACTTTCATATTTTAGGAGAAATAGCCGTGAAACTTAATCCGTCATTTCATAAATTCATTTCATTAGAATTTTATGTATGTAGGGTAGATATCTATTTGTTCTTTTAATTTAAGTATTAACATCTGTAGATCAAAACGGGTAATTGGTATTAATTTCCCCACCAAAACTTTCATATTTTAGGAGAAATAGCCGTGAAACTTAATCCGTCATTTCATAAATTCATTTCATTAGAATTTTATGTATGTAGGGTAGATATCTATTTGTTCTTTTAATTTAAGTATACATTAAATATTTGTATATTGATTTGTTTGTGAAAGCCTGTAATTTTCAAATATTATATTTTTTATATGTTCAATTTTCATACCAACAATTTTTTTTTTCCCCAATGCAGGGCTCGAAATGTATCTGAGCAAACTGGAACAATATTCTGGTTCGTGAAATTCTGACAAATGTTGTTCCTGTTCGGGAAATTATGGTAAATATGGTTCTGATTTTTGGAGTTATTAAAATATATTTATTATTATGGTTTATTGTGCTTTCTGTAACTTAGTTATTTAAAGTCTTGAATGTGTTTTTAAATTGACTTTGTATGGTAAAATATAAATTGTCTATTACCTTCAAAAAAACATTTTTTTTTAGTCATCAATAATTTTGACATCCGGTTCATGGATTTTTCCATTCTGAGCTTTGTTCCAATGCTTCATTTCACGTAAATTTCATCTTTCACCAAGTATACGCTTGCCAATAATGGTGTTGCTATAACAGAAAAGTACCAATTTTGCTATGTTCTTTGCATAATTGCATGCTTTTTATTAACTTAAATTGTTTCATGTTTTTGTAAAGATGGAATTTTGGGTACAGATGTCATATTCGCCCCATATTGGCACGATTTTTTTCTGTCGCCAATATCATGTAGGCAACAGGTACTTAACTTGCGCCAAAGTGTCGTTATTTTGCTTGATGTTGTAACCCGGATTATGTTGTGGAACAGATGTCATATTCGCCCCATATTGGCGCGATTTTTTTCTGACGGCAAATCATATAGGCAAAGGGTACTTAACTTGCGCCAAAGTGTCGTTATTTTGCTTGATGTGGTAACCCGGATTATGTTGTTTATGCTGTTGATGTTTTCGCCAAATTGGCAACCGAAAAAAATCGCGCCAATATGGGGCGAATATGACATCTGTACCTATGTTGTTTATGCTGTTGATATTTTCGCCGAATTAGCAACCGAAAAAAATCGCGCCAATATAGGGCGAATATGACATCTGTGCCGAATTTTGTAATCTGCTTTTCTTTCACTCCCTGTTCAACTGTGCACAGTTGCATATTCCTGTTGACAATGCAACATTTTAATATTTTCAGATTTTATCTTGTTGTATTTTAATTAAATTTTGATTATATAGAAAAGAAATCTGGATGTGGATGTTAAAACAATAATCGCAAAAGTTTGAGGTGCTGCAAACATTACGATATAAAAAGCAAGTCGCACTGAATATCTTACTGAAAAAATTTCCTAAACATTTATTAAAAACTAAAACATAATATGAAAGTGAGCATAATATAATGCGAGTTAATAGCTTAGAGTAACTGTCTTATCCTTTTGCTGGACCCTAATGGTCTCACCTATTGTTCATGATAGTATTTATAGGAGATGATTGTGCTTGTTATAGGTTGTGTGTTTGTCCAGGTTATCAATTTAGAGATTAAATTGCTGCTGTGATTCAAACCAGGGATCTCACGAACAATAGGCAAGAATGTTAGTGTTGAGCAAAAGGCCAAGCCAGTTACTCTAAGCTAGTAACTCATTTTATACTGTTCTTAATTGAGATGATATCACTACATATTTAAAGTTTCTGTCTACTTAGTTTTTCTGTCAGTGCCTTTTGTTTTTATGATTTCTTTTTTTACCTCTGGATTTTTTATTTAAAAAAAGAATATTCTACCTTTTTAAGTACGTTTGGTTTAAAAAAAAAAAAAAAGACCCCATCCCTTCTCCCCACATTTACTATTTTACCGGCAAATAGAGGCAGAGAAAAATGAAACTATCCGTTTGATAGTGAATTATGTCTTTATGAAAGGTATATTTAAAAAAAAAAATAAGCTTAGGGAATCATTTTCATAGTGAAATTGTATCATTCTTTTAAATTTTCAGTACAAAAGCCTCATTTTATTTTGATCAAATATTTTTCTTTTTCAGCAAATTTTACCTTGATCAAATGGGATCATTCGCTGAAGTAGTTTACGAATTATGCTGATGTAAAATTTTTTACTCTTAATATTAAATTTATTTTATTTTGTGAAACAAGCTGGAATGCAGGTAGTTTTTTTAAGCATAACTCAAAAACTATATTGCAGAATAAAATAAAATTTTGGATTCCCATATATGAAGCTTACTTTTAGAAATTATTTCTGTTTTAAAAAAATTCATTATTAACTTATTTTGTTCAATAATGAACTTCAAAATATATATCTTTATTTTTTGAGGGAAAGATGAATTGAGGGGCTCACAACCATAGTAGACCAAGTCCATTTTGAAAAAAAAAGGGATAATCCATTTTGTGCATAAAATCGATTTTATCCACTGCCACAGTAAACCAAGTCTGTAAAAAGATGACATATATGATAAAGTATGTGACAGACTTGGTTCACTGTGTGTAAAACAGCTTTTAAGTACCTTCTAAATGGACTATGCCAATTTTTTTTTTCTTTTTTTCAAAATGGACTTGGTCTACTATGGTTGTGAACCCGTCAATTGTAAATTGTGAATTTTTTAAAACACAGCTCGATTTCTAGTAGCTTCAAATATGGGAATCCAAAATTTGGATTTGTTCTGTCCATGTAGTTTTTCAGTTATGCATAAAAAATGATCCACATCAGAGTTTTTCCCAGACAGTTTTTGGTTGGGTGCTGTACCCTGCCTGCCTTCCCTCATAGCATGCATGGTCACAGTGACGTCGTTGTGACGTCACTGTGGTCACGTCACATCTGTGACCGAAATGCCACCACTCAGTGATGTCACATTGTGAATGAGATGTGAACTTCTTAGAAAACTTTAAAAAATTACAAAAAAATCTTCAAAACATGTTGTTACTGTAAAATTTTATTTTTCTGGCAATAAAAAAGAATTGTTATGTCACTGCATGTAACGTAGGTCACGACACACTCACAAAAAAAATTGTAATAAATTGTAAAAAATTGTAACCCATATTGTAAGTCACAGTGTGAGAAAAATATGAACTTCAAAAATCTTTGAAAATGAAGAGAAATGTTTTAAAAAGGCCCGCGTTACAGCGGCATAAGGAATGAAAATATATTAGTGGGTAGCAAGTAGTAAATTCAGACACGAAAAGATGGTGTGGGGGGGGGGGGCATATAAAGGAAAATGCACGGTACAAGTATCAACAAACTAGATTTCCATGCTATATTTTATCAATATTCTTATTATTATAAAAGTGTTTCTCGGAAAAATGGTACGTGCTGGAGCAATTTGGATAACATATTTAGAATTAGGAATATTAAATATATACACTTTACATATTTAGTTTGCAGGAAGGAAAATTTTTAATTTATTTTTACCGACCACTGGTATTCGAAACACTTTTGTGGCTTCAAACTAAAAAATTTCTATTATATTAACTATAATAGAAATTTTTTAGTTTGAAGCCACAAAAGTGTTTCGAATACCAGTGATCGGTAAAAATAAATTAAAAATTTTTGCAGTTAGTCAACAACAGCAGTTTAGCAGCAATTAGTCTGCAGCTTTTAATGAGCACGTAGAAAGAGTCTTCAGAGTTTAGTCATACATACATTTCTTGCTTTATAATTTGCATTCAAGTCATATTTTTTCCTGTTAGTGTACCTATTTTAAGTAACTATTTTTAAAAAAAATTCTACTTCTTTCAGACTTTCAAAATAAAATTAGCATTTTCCGAATAAATAAAAATAATACAAAATTTATGCAAAACCCATGATATAATTTATTATTCGTATTTCAAATTTGTGTTTTAGAGATATAACTCTAAAAAAAAGTTATTTTACGAATTGTTTTATTTTACAGGAAATTAACATGAAAAGAATGACGATTGACAAAGAAATTTTTTTTATCCTCGATATTTATTTATATCTTTTTATTTTTTAGGAAGATATTTTGTATTTGTGTGAAACAATCTTTACTTAGAAAAAGGGAGGGGGGGGGTTAAAACTGATAAAAAGAAAAGGTAAAATACATTGGAAAATTCTTCAAATACAAAAATTTAAATACAGACAGTCTCATAAAATGATTGCACATATAAGTTCCATATCTGTTTATATAAAAGGAAATAAACTCACATCTGCCCCAAATCGTCTGCCACGATACCGCAGGGTAAACAGAGAACTTTTTGTTCTAACAGATGCGGTAAGTTACTAGTCTAAAATGTAAGCTTTTGCGTGTGCTTTTTTTAATGGAAGAAAAAGACGTCGCCATTTTCGGATACACACGGATATTAATAATTAATTTATGGAGCTCAAAAAGTAAGTCTTATTTCATTTAAATTGTTTGTTCCTGTTTTGTATATTTGGTGAGATGAGTTAAATAGTTTTATATTATACCTATAGAAAGAGACTGTTCTGGGATTGTTTTTCAGATTAGAAATTAACATTATACTGAATGGGAAATGCCGTTTTACATACTATAGTAGTGAAACTTTTGAAAGACTTTTTTTCATTGCTAATAATATTTTAAATTATTATTTAAAATCCTAAATCTTCATATCAATGTTTTCAGATTTAACATTTGCCAAAATTATAAAATAATAGGAATTCCTTGTAACATATGGAGAGATTTTTGAGAAATTGTTAAATCTAATAATACATTTAATTCATCTAATGTACTTTGTTGTTGTTTAATAGTACAATTATAAATACTAATTATATAGTGTTTTTCAAATTGGTATATTTATTTTTTTAAATTGTATGTAAGCACGTTTTTGCTGTTCGTGATTTTAATCAAACATTTAATTGTAGACATTCAGAATCAGTTATTAAATTTTCTTCGATTGTAAACTCATTTTCTACGTTTTCGATACACGTTCGATACTTCGCATTAAAAAATAAAATGACAATTAAGCATTGAAATAAAGTGTTTTTCATGCCTGATAACAAGTTTATAGATTAAACTGCTTTACTATACTTTTTAAAATTTGATATTTATAATATTTATAAAAAAATATTTATAATTTATGATATTTATAAAAGTTGATATTGTACTGTTCATTTAGCGATAATTGCTGGAAATGCATTTTTAATTATAATATGCGCTTTTATGATCCACTATATTTATGCATAATATATGGTGTATATAAAAGCTATAATTCATATACAAGGCTACACAAAAGTATACGTAAGAGTTAAGGGGTATGGGCGCAAATTGCTTAAAGGTGTTTTTTAGATGAGTTATGGATTTTTATGTTGAACTGCATTTAATTTACTAAGAAATGTTTGTAGAATATGGATAAAATGATACACAGGGTCACACAAGGAAATGGATATATGGCCGTCTATAAATTATAATTTCTGGAAATGTGATTTCAGCAGTTTTAAGAGTGTTTTAATTTGAATTAAAATTTAACTAAATTGTGGCGTGTAATAAAGATTCTAGGAAAACTACAGGGTTGTACAAAAGTATTCAAGTATGTTTTTATATATTAGTATAAATTTTTGAATGAGAATTTCAACCTGTTATGCATTTTCTTGCTAAACTAAATTTTCACATTATATACTAGTATATATCAACCTACAGATTAAATACAGGGCTATTCAAAAGAATTGGAAAACATATTTGGCTATGAACGGTAACTGCTGAAATCAGTTTTTCAAATGTTTTATGCGTTTTCTAAAATATTTGCTTAGTTATCTTATTTACGTTATTTCCTTAAATTACGATGTCTAGTTAAAGCATTCAGGAAGCATTGGAAAGTGCTTTATAATCTATGCTTAACGCATGATTTTTCTTACTTGTTTTTTCTGTTTCCCAGATCAGTCATTTCCTATAAATCATACCAAATCTATTTAGCTCATATTAACAAAATACAATATACACGGGAATAAAAAATTTAAATAAATATGGCTTATCTTATTCTTCTTTAAATAGGAAATGTATTAATATCCGTTAGACTCCATGTTCGTATTTAATAAAATAATAACAAATCACAACACACAAAACATTCTTAATATAAAGCTTGAACTCAAGATCAAGCTTAGAACTTAATAAAAAAGGATGCCAGTTGATAAGCATTGTTTTTTTCAGTGTAAAAATTAAAAGTATTTTAGAAGAATAGGACTCCAAAATAGCGATACATTGCTAAAAAGTACAGTAAAAAGATAATATTGTATATTTCAAACAAAACTTTATTTTAAAATTCATCACAGTGTTTATAACAAGAATCATCACAGTATTAATGCTTGGAAATTTTTCCAGAGAGAAACATTCGCCTTGCAAACAATATTTCAAATGGAAATCAAATTTCAAATTGATTGCTTAAAAGGCGCAAAAGCCAACATAGTGAAAAAAATTCCATAACGGTACTGGAATCCGGGCCATCAGTATAGCGCACTGACGTTCTACTGACTAAACCACATGGAACGAGACCCAGCCTGGAAAATTTCTTACTAGTACATGTTGGCAAGGCTACAAACGCAGCACAAGATGGAATATTTATCATGAGCCACCGACATGGGGCAAACACGAAACTTAATTAAATCCAGCAGCGATTCAAACTATATGAATACTTGGAAATTTTTCCAGAGAGAAACATTCGCCTTGCATACAATATTTCAAATGAAAATCAAATTTCAAATTAAAATTGCATTTTAAGCAATTAATTTGAAATTTGATTTTTATTTGAAATATTGTATGCAAGGCGAATGGTTCTCTATGGAAAAATTTCCAAGTATTTATATAGTTTGAATCGATGCTGGATTTAATTAAGTTTCGTGTTTACCCGATGTTGGCGGCTCACGATAAATATTCCATCTTGTGCTGCGTTTGTAGCCTTGCCAACATGTACTAGTAAGAAATTTTCCAGGCTGTGTCTCGTTCCATGTGGTTTAGTCGGTAGAATGTCAGTGCGCTACACTGATGGCCCAGATTCGAGTCCCGGCTTGGAATCTTTTTCTCTATGTTGGCCTTTGCCCTTTTAAGCAATTAATTTGAAATTTGATTTTCATTTGAAATCATCACATTGTTACTGATCGTAATTAAAATCTCCCGTACGAGGGCGCTGTGTCAGCGCCGTAATTTTATTTATTATTCCAATCGTCTGCGTGTTGACGATAGATTGTAATTTAGTTACTTGTGAGTGGAAACACTGAATTTTTGTTGTTGTTGTTATTAAGATAATGGAATGTTTGATTTGGAAACGGCCAGAGAGACTGTTTCACTCTTAACAATTATTGTTTTAAAATAAAGAAATATACAGTTCACTGCGAAGAGTTCCTTAAAAATGGTGTCATTGAGTAACTCATTATTTTATTCTTAACAAAAATTGGTCCTTCGAGGCCAAAGTAAACGGATTTATCGTTTGCTTTTAGAGTCAAGAATCAGCGACGAGACTTGGTTTCTTCGAATAAGGTAGGACTTTTTCTTTAACATGTCTACTGAATTAAAAAATATTTTGACAAAAAAAAGAGTTTTAAAATGTAAAATTACTAAATTTGTGAGTGAAATTAAATTAAGTGACTCTGATGAATGTTCTTTAGAACTTGTAAATACGAAATGTGATCAATTCAATACAGAATTGAAAGAAATGTTTGATAAAATTTATTCATTGTGCGATGAGGAGGAAATTGATAAATATATCAATGAACAATCATCGATTGAAAAAGAGTTAGATGAAACTTGGTTAAAAATTAAAAGAGCGAAACAAAAACAAATAAATGTTCTTAATGAATCAAAGCCGAAACAAGAGAATAGTGTAACGGAAGTTCGACTTCCCACGATTAATCTACCTCCTTTTAGTGGAAACGTACAGGATTGGATATATTTTAGTGATCTTTTTAAATTTAGCGTTCACAATAATAGCGCACTTTCGGGTGCTCAAAAGTTATCATATTTGAAATCTTCGCTTCATTCTGAAGCTGCAAAAGTTGTACAAAGTATAACGATTTCAGATGATAATTATCAAACAGCGTGGTCCTTATTAGAGGAAAGATGTTCCAATAAAAGACAACAAGTGTTTGCTCACATTAAAAAATTAATGTCCATTAATTCAATACAAAGTGAAACACCTAGTGCTATTCTTAATTTAGCAGATACCGCCAGTGAATGTATCAGATCTCTAGAAATTCTCGATCAAAAAATTGAAGGGTTTGCGGATACAATAATAACTTATATATTGTGGCAGAAATTAGATGGGTCCACAAAATTATGGTTTGAACGTGAACAAAAAAAAGACGAGCTACCAAAATTAAAAGAATTAATCGAGTTTTTAAAAAGACAAGCGAGAACACTGCAAGTTTCCAAACCTCTTATAAATAATGTAACTCCTAAACGCAATGCTCAACAACGAATCACTAGTATGGTATCTACATCTAATGGTAAAAACTCAAAAACATTTAAATGTGTTAAGTGTCAGAGTAATGAATTCCACGGTTTGCACAAATGTCCAGAATTCTTAAATCTTTCAGTGGCTTCTAGATATGAATTCGTAAAGAAAAATAATATTTGTTTTAACTGTTTAAAATTCCACTCGGTTAGAAATTGTAAATCTACTTATTCTTGTCAGAAATGTATGAAAAAACATTCGAGTTTACTGCATTTCGAGAATGAAAATGAAAAGCAAATTCAAAACAGCGATAGAAAAAATGAATTTATTTCAAAACCCGAGGTCAGTGATTGCAATACCCAAAACCAGAATCAAATCGTAGCGCATTCAAATCTAGACCCGAATGCTGCAACATTTCACATTTCTAACGAAAGAGCATTTTCAGGTACATCTGTTTGTGAGATGAATTATTTAAGTTCTGGCATCTTATCAACTGTCATTGTTTATATTAAAAATAAATTTGGTGAATTTAAGCCGTTAAGAGGTTTGATTGATGCTGGATCAATGAGTAATTTCATTACGATTCAGTGTGCTGATTATTTAGGAATTAAGAAAGAAAAAATAAAAGTTGCGGTTTCAGGATTAAATGGCATCTCCGTGAATATTAACTCCAAGGTAAAAGCATTAATTTCGAACAATTCAAATTTTAAGGCGGAAATAGAACTTCTTTGTGTACCAAAAATATCGGATACTATTCCAGTAAATCGGATTAACGTTCCAACAGAACAATACCTTAATAACATTAAATTAGCGGATCCAGAATTTTACAAACCTGGAAAAATTCATGTTCTTTTGGGAGCTCAAATATTTTATGATCTTTTAGAAGTCGGTCGAATTGAAGTCCCCAATTCTAATTTAAAATTCCAAAACTCGGTATTTGGATTCATTGCCTGTGGAAGCGTATTAAATCCTGACAATCAAATCACGCAAAATACTCATTGTGGGCTTGTTTGTAACTATGAAGATTTGACAAAAGAAGTTCAAAAATTCTTTCAGTTAGAAACATTAGGGATAAAAGACGATCCCACATGTACTGACGAAGATAGAGCATTAGAAATATTCGAAAAATCTGTATCTTATAAAAATAAACGTTACGAAGTTACCTTACCATGGAAAAAAGATTGGCGAGAAATGAACGACAATCTCAAAATAGCCAATAATAGACTAAACTGTCTTAAAGTGAAAATGAAGCGAAAATTAGAGCTTCGTGCTCAATATTGTGAGACTTTGAAAGATTATGAAAATAAAGGAATCATAGAAAAAATAACGGAAACGCACAAGCCAGTGGAGAAACCACCTTTTTATCTTCCACATCAACCTGTCTTTAGACAAAGCCTGACAACAAAAATGAGAGTAGTCTTCGATGCCAGCTCACACGATGTTGGCGAATTATCGTTAAATGATTGTCTTTGGCCAGGTCCAAATCTAAATCCAAACATATTCGATCTACTTATCAATTTTAGATTAAACAAAATAGCATTGATAGGTGATATAGAAAAAGCCTTTCTGCAGATATCCCTAGCGGAGAAAGACAGAGATGCAGTGAGGTTTTTATGGATTGGAGATAGAGGTATAGAAATATATCGCTTCAACCGAGTTCTTTTTGGTATGAATGCTTCCCCGTTTCTTCTTGCTGCTACTCTAAGAAAACATATCAAGAAATTTCAAGTTAGATATCCTACAACAACAAAGTTATTAGATAGGTGCCTCTACGTTGATGATTTCATCGCTGGTGCTGACAACTTGCAAGATGCGTTAGAAATCTCTCGAAATGCTGTTTATATTATGAGCGAGGCAAGTATGAAACTCAGAAAATGGTCAACTAATGATAACGATTTGATGGAGCGATGGAAACAAGAAGGGTTTGATACTCAGCCTCTACACAACCCAATTGAATTAGGATTTGACTCAACAAAGGTTCTAGGAATGTCTTGGCACACGAGTGAAGATTGCTTTATCGTAGATGTAAAAGGCTTACTAGAAATGTTATCAAAAAATGAAAACACCAAGCGCTTCATCCTGCGTGCTATTGGAAAAATATTCGACCCTCTTGGCTTGCTCACTCCTTATACTATTCGCATGAAATGCCTATTTCAAGATCTGTGGTTGAGGAAAATTGCTTGGGATGAAGATCTACCAATAGATGTTAAAGAAAAGTGGCTTCAATGGTGTTCTGAGATCCCACGCCTCTCCGACCTAAAAATTCCAAGAATTGTGCTAAATTCAACGAAAGAAGAAAATTCAGATGTGGTAGAGATTCACTGTTTTTGCGATGCTAGTAAGAAAGCCTTCGGCACTGTCATATACCTCAGAATTGTAAAAGAAAATGCTATTGAAGTTAACCTTGTGACTTCAAAAAGTAGAGTTACACCTCTTAAAAAAATCACTTTACCAAGATTAGAGCTATTGGGAGCTTTACTTGCTGCCCGACTAGGTAATGCAGTCAAGAAAATAGTAGATCATAAGAAGCCATCAGATGTGTTCTTCTGGACAGACTCGAAAATCACTTTGTACTGGATTAGAGGTTCTAGTAAAAGATGGAAATCATTCATAGCGAATCGTGTCAACGAGATTCAATCTTTGACTGACTCCAATTCGTGGTTTCATCGTCCGGGAAAGTCTAATCCAGCCGACCTCCTTACCGGAGGCGTCAGTGTTGATATGCTCTTAGAAAAGGATTTGTGGTTTAAAGGTCCCCCCTTTTTGAGAGAAACTGTTCTCCCAACTAATGACTGCAACATCCAAAATTCGCCAGATGACTATTCTGATGAACTAAAGAAAACAGTTAAATGTGAAAATGATAACTCTTTAGTTACTCTAGCTATTTATGATCAAAATTATTTATTAGATTATATTATTAGTGTTAGTAATAATTATATAACTATCATTCGTATTTTATGTTATGTGCTTAGATTTATTCATAACCTTCGAAATGTTAATAGAGTGAAAGATCATCTTACTTCTAAAGAATTGAATGCTGCAGAATTATCACTGATAAAGATGGTTCAACAAAGTGAGTATCAGGAAGAAATAAAATGTCTTCAGAAAGGTAATTCGGTACCAAATAAAAGTAAACTAAATTCTTTAAATTGTTTCTTAGATGAAAGTAATATTTTAAGAGTTGGGGGTAGATTGGGTAACTCATATTTGACAACAAATGAAAAACATCCTATGGTTCTGCCAAGTAAGCATCCCCTTACTTTAATTATTGTAAGATATTTTCATTTAAAGTATTTACATGTAGGATCACAAACATTGTTGTACCATATTCGTCGTAAATTTTGGATAACTAATGGTAGAAACATCTGTCGCAAAATAACATATGAATGTGTCACTTGTTTTAAAAACAAGCCTGTATTAGCGAGTCAAGTTATGGGTGACTTGCCCAAAGAGCGTGTTACACCTTCATTTCCATTTTCCATTATTGGAACTGATTATTGTGGCCCTTTTTACATTAAATTCAAAAATCAAAGGAAAGGTACATATAATAAAGTGTATGTATGTATATTCGTTTGTCTCTGCACCAAAGCTATTCATCTAGATTTCGTTTCAGATCTCACTTCTGCAGCCTTCATTGCTTGTTTTAAGCGCTTTGTTAGCAGAAGGGGAAAGTGTTCAAAAATATTTTCTGACAATGCAAAAAACTTTGTAGGGGCAAACTTAGAATTGAAAAGGCTTCACAATTTGGTTAGACACCCAGATGAAGCATTAGCTGATTATTTCGCAAGGGATTTAAAATCGAATGGAATTTTATTCCTCCGAAAGCGCCGAACTTCGGTGGTCTTTGGGAGGCAGGGGTTAAATCATTCAAATTCCATCTAAAACGTGTAATTGGTACCACCTTTAGAGGAATTTCTGACAGTAATTCTAGAAATTGAAAGTGTTTTGAACTCAAGACCTCTGTCCCCATTGTCATCAGATTTCGACGATTTCGAGACTCTGTCACCGGGTCATTTTCTTATAGGTAGGCCCTTAACGTCTATTATTGAACCCCAGCTCACTGAAATTTCGGAAAACAAACTTAGCAACTGGCTTTACCTCACTTTAGAGGAATTTCTGACAGTAATTCTAGAAATTGAAAGTGTTTTGAACTCAAGACCTCTGTCCCCATTGTCATCAGATTTCGACGATTTCGAGACTCTGTCACCGGGTCATTTTCTTATAGGTAGGCCCTTAACGTCTATTATTGAACCCCAGCTCACTGAAATTTCGGAAAACAAACTTAGCAACTGGCAAAAAATAACAAAATATAGCCAGCAAATATGGAAATTATGGAAGCGAGACTATCTGAACACCTTGCAGCAACGTAATAAATGGCAAATAAATAAAAACAATATAAATGTTGGTTCTCTCGTATTGATCAAAGATGAAAATATGCTCAGCACAAAATGGGCAACAGGTAGGATTTCCGAGATATTTCTCGGTAAGGACAAAAAAGTTCGAGTAGTGAACATTCGTCTACCTAACGGTAGAATAATAAAGAGAGATGTGAGAAGTATTTGTCCCCTTCCAATTAATGGAAACTAATTTCTTTAATGTATATATTTGGTATATTTTGAATATATTTTGTTGTTTAATTTCTATAGTATGTTTTATTGTATTCAAATGTAAAGTAATTTAGCTATTTTTCCTTTGTTATTAATTATATCTTTGCATTGTTATATGTAGTATTATGTAATTTTATATTATATATTAGAGTAGTTTTGAAACCTGCAGGTTTCAACGGTCGGGAGTATGTTACTGATCGTAATTAAAATCTCCCGTACGAGGGCGCTGTGTCAGCGCCGTAATTTTATTTATTATTCCAATCGTCTGCGTGTTGACGATAGATTGTAATTTAGTTACTAGTGAGTGGAAACACTGAATTTTTGTTGTTGTTGTTATTAAGATAATGGAATGTTTGATTTGGAAACGGCCAGAGAGACTGTTTCACTCTTAACAATTATTGTTTTAAAATAAAGAAATATACAGTTCACTGCGAAGAGTTCCTTAAAAATGGTGTCATTGAGTAACTCATTATTTTATTCTTAACTATGTTTATGACAAGTTCGTCACAAATGACACATATTTCACAAATTAGTCACAGTGTGACGTCAAAGCATTGTCGCTGTCGTCACAGGTTAGTCACAAAGTTAATGCCAAAATAGTCACAAATGACACACTTTTCACAAATTTGTCACACCGTGACTTCACAGAGTGGTCACAATGTGACGTCACAAACGACCTCTAAAACGGCCATAACGACCTCGCATTCTAGTCACTATGACGTCACGTGACGTCACATCGACGGTCACAAAATCACAGTGTGACTTCACAACGACGTCGCCGTGACGTCACCATGCCTTACGGGTTTTGATTTAAAAGTTAGCACCCTTCTTGTCCTACAGTAAAAAAAGTGCCCTTTCTCCTTTTTAATGTTGTTAAAAATTAGCTTATAGTAAAAACTGACTGAAATGTTATCTTGAAAAGAGTGCCTTGACTTTTAAATATTAAAAGTGGCTTTAAAAATCAAGAGTGCCTTTAAAAATAAAAAAGTGCCCTTTTCTCAACAATAGACCCTGCCCTTTGTTAAACATTGGGAAAACTCTGCACATTGCATTTATTTTATTTTTCTTTAAAAAATAAATTTATTTCCTTTCATTAATTTGTTGTGAATACACCTAGAAACAGAGTGTTTGATTGGGACTGCAAACCATGCACAGCTGTACACACCTGATAGCAAAATGTCATGGATTACATTCTTTCATAGTTTCCATAGGAGATTCCAAAATTTTCTTACCTTACCCTAGAGTAACTGTCGGCGACATCGATCCCAAGCTATGGCTCAATCTCAATGGTGTCAATAATGGGTATATTTTAATACATTTTCCATTAAACTTTCAGATCATAAACAAAATTTGTAAATTTTGTTCATAATTTTATTGCACATGCTAAAATTTTTTTAATTTGAAGATTAATGAAATGTTTATATTTTTATTTTACTAAAAAAAAAAGTAATTATGTTTCTGTATTAAACCCTGCTAGGTCTGTTTAATCTTGTCACAGCATTGTGACCTATCTTTTAGTGGCTTCCATTTCAAAATAAAAGTAAGAAGCTTACTTTATTGCAGCCTCTGAAGGTAAACTATTTCAGAAAATTCCGATACATTTTCACCAATCATTACCCTCATACTCCAAAATCACCTTTCGTTCAAATGTTGATTTTAATATAATACAGTAAAACCTCTGTAGCGGACACGTTTCTGATCCCCAACACCTATGCATCTGTACATTTTTACCTTTCAATAGTGGACAGATTTCGAGCTCCGGAAGTGTCTGTTATTTAGAGATTTTACTGTACATATATTTTATTTTTGTCATGCAATAATTATGAACCAATTTGAATGTGACTAAGCATATGTACAGAGCTTATCAAGGTCTCAAACGAGTTCATTAGCCAGCCTGGCTATCTTGTTTCAAAGTAGCAGCCATTGAAAGATTTACAATAAAAATAAAATTAGAAATACAACATTTCTCTTTCGTCAAATGTTAGACCTTGACACAAGGATTCTAGAGCATTTTCCATTTTACCTCTAAAAAATAGCTGAGATATAACATTTTGAAATTCTAGGGTTACTGACATTTGGAAACAAGACAGCAAATTAAAAATAGGGATTCTTCCATTCACTAGTTTGAGTTTTAGTAGATGTGGTTTTTTGCAAAAATTCTTTCAAAGTTGCAAAGTAATCATTGTTGCAACTCTCATATGCTTACAACTACATGGTCATATTTAAATATATCTTAAATTACATATATTGAATATTGTCAATATTGAAAAAATATCAGACTATCAGTTTAAAAAATATTGGTATTCTTAAAATATCCGCACACATGTACACATAAGGTGTCCACCACAGGGTTCATGCAGACTCCTTGGAAACTCCTTAGAAATGAAAAGCTTCCAAGGAGTAGTACTTGGAACTCCTTAAATAAACAAAATATTCCTTACAAACTCCTTAAATTTCCTCAAAGCAAAATTTTGTATTGATCAATGGTTTAATTGTAGTATACAAAAGTGGAAAATTAAGACTTGCATCGTACAGCACAATAAATAATTGTTCAGTAGCCTCCCGCTTAACTGGCCTAAGTGAGACTGAGGGTTAGCCAGTTAAGAGAAAAACCGATTAAACTGGAGAAGTAACAAAATTTAAATAAGTAATTGCTTATTTAATTAAACGTGTAGCATGCATTTAGTTTTTTAATTTGTGTAGTTTTAAAAAAATACATATTATCTATATTTTGTGAAATGAATTCTAGCTGTAATTAACTGAATTGAAATAAAAATTGAAATCGTGTCACATACCTTTATAAGAAGTTGAAATTATTCTACATTAGGGTCAGGTGGGGTAAAATGGGTATAAAATTCACTATTTTTAAATGTTCAGTTAAAATTTTCTCATAAATGTTAAACAATTAAAACTTTTTTTGGCATTTTCTTTACATTGCGTATTCTTGGAATGGAAATACACAATTTTTATTTTTTAGGCTACAAAAGTATGTCTATAACAAAACATTTAATAGATGTATGTTTGGTATACCCATTTTACCCCACGCAGGTAAAAATGGGTATAGAAAAGTTTAACAATGAATACTGTATAAATAGATTTACCAGAGATTATATAATGAAGTAATATGGAAAACAATGTTATATAAGTCTTAATTTTTTTTTTTTTTTTAATATGGAATTTAAGTTAATAGATAAATGAGAAGTTTTACTATGAATCAAGCTTAGGTGTAAATGAAAACATTTTCTGGCTACACTTTTTTCAACTTGTATTCTCACACTTTTACATTTTAAGTGTTAAAAGTCTATTTATCAAAAGCATAATGGCCCAGATTATGTAAATGTTGATTCATTTAATGTTTCTATTATCTGCTTTCTTTTTACAATATAATCTATGAGAATGTCTATTGTTACTGTTATGATCATTAGAGCAAAGTTTCAGAAAAGCTTCCAATTATTTAGTTATAAAATATAATGTGGATAAAATTGAAGTAACCAGTTAAATACCTACCATCATGTTCCACACTCATAAAATATACCTAATTTTTAAGAACATTTTTATTTATTATATACTCTCATAAAATATATCTAATTTGTAATAAAATTTTGATTTATTATATAGACAAGTAAAATGTTTTTATGTTTCAAATTAGATGTATTTTATGTGAGTGAAACACAATGATATTTAACTAGTCATATCAATTTTTATCCTAATAATAAAATAATTGGAAATATTTCTGAAAAGTTGCTCTAATGGTCACAAGAGTAATGAATGGATATACCCCAGTGTCTTCAGCATCAGGGAAAACATAAAACGCAACCAATCTTGGACTTTTCCAAGAATTTTACTTCATACGTTTCATCTGCTTCAATAGCCATAGTTTTGCTACTAAATTCTTTGTCTTTTATCCCAAATATTGGACATTCAATCATGCATCTACAGATACATCTATTTTTACTTCGGGTATATCTTCCACACATTAAGTTAAATGTCTTCATTTGTTACAACTTCATCTGCTATTGCTTGGACATGCTTATGTTTCAGCTTTGAAGTTTATTCTAGGATTATTTGGAGGTGTGGCAGATTGATAGGTGTCGAGAAAGCAAGGATGTGTCAAAGCCACGCTGCTCTTATTTTTCTCGACAATTCTGATTCTATTTCCCAACTCTTTCGACCATCTCTTCTTAAAATTTCAAATCCTATCAGCACCTGATATGCCATCTAGAAAAGGAATATTTCTAGAAGTGGGGGGCAATGATTTAACTAAATTATATACAATGAATTTCAAGTCTTTCTGATCTTAAGAATAATGCACTGGGGCCGGAACTATTGCATCTGGAACGAACATATATTTTGCACTCCCCCCCCCCTCCCCCTGATTCTTACATTACTTCATGTATTGGTGGTTCAGAACCTTCTAATACTGCAGATTATTTATATTCTGAAGCAAAGTACGTATTTAGGAATGTGAAAAAACATTTAATGTACATGTTTGCAACATTGTTGCTGAGAGAAAAGAATGCAAAATAAAACTGAAATGTTAAACAGTATTTATTATTAATATTCTGTTCATAGTTTACATCTTTGCATCAAAGATATGGTTATTTCTGGCTTGGTATAGGTAAGAATGTAACAAAAATCATCAAATATTTTAAGTATACATATTTATCAAATATCTGGTACAAAAAAGATGGTGAAACACTATTAGTGATTTATGTTTCAAAATCTTTCTATTTAGCTTGATACTTAAAATCAAATCCTGTATTTTGTGAATGAGTACAAAAAACAAATTATTTATTTGTTTTATATTTCTGTCTTTCGTTTGTTGTTTTTTATTATTAAATGCAAAAATGGGGTTAACATATTGTGTGATTAATAAAATAGGTTTTAAATGTATTCCAAATTAGATTTTTATCAAGCCAATAAATATTTAATTTTGTCCATACCCTGAAATGTGAAAAATAACAGGTGCATATAAACATATCATATTTTTATTATTCTGAAAAATAAGTTATTTATGAATCCTGATGATACTTAAAATTTTGGTTAGTAGTTGAAAATCTTACCACCTTATTGTATTTTTCTAGCTCAAAACATGTTATGTTAATTGAAAACCATATATTATTTATTAAATTAATCTTGAATTCATTCTTAGTTTCATGTCCTTCACACAGTATCAAATTCCCAAAGAAAGTTGCCTCAGCATAACTGAAGATGTTTCACCTGATAATTGTTATGTTACTCCTTCTATTGTAAGTGGAAACAGTTTGTGCATTTTTATTATTCTGACGTTTTTTCATTATTTTTTATAATGTGTTGTGGGGTTTACAGTCAACTTTCTGAAATCCGCATAGTTTGGAACCAAGAGTCTTGCGGATTACAGATCATTCCTTTGTTTTCTTTTAGGTAGCTTTCTTTACAAAAAGCTACCTATTGCAGCCGTTCGGAGGAAAGCGATTTCAAAAAATTTTGGTATATTTTCATCGATCATGACCCCCAGACCCCGAAACCACCCTCCGTTCAAAATTGATATATATATATATATATATATATATATATATATATATCAATATATATATATATATATATATATATATATATATATATATCTGACCTATGTCACACTGTAACTCTCGTATTTATGAACCGATTTGTATGTAATTCGGTGTGTACATAGTACATACCAATGTCTCGACCGAGTTCGTTGGCCAGCTTCATCCGCCATTTTGTTTCAAAATGGCGGCCATTTAAAAATTAAAAAAAAAATTTAAATGTGAAATGTGGTACCAAAAAATTGAAAATGGAAAAATATTTTTTTCTTATGTATTTGACCTTTATACAAAGACTCCGCAGCAGTTTTTGTTTTGTCTATATCTTAAAAAATGGCTGAGTTATAGCATTTTGAATTTCTAGCGAAGCTAACATTTTGAAACGTCCTGAATTTTGTCACGCGATAAAAGGCGTATTTATGAACCGATTTGGATGTAACTTCGTTTATACATAGTACAGACCAATGTCTCGACCGAGTTCGTTGGCCAGCTTCATCCGCCATTTTGTTTAAAAATGGCGGCCACTTAAAATTTTAAGAAAAATTTAAATTTGAAATGTGGTACCAAAAAATTGAAAATTGAAAAAATATTTTTTTCTTATGTGTTTGACCTCAATAAAAAGATTCGGGAGCAGTTTATGTTTCGTCTATACCTTAAAAAATGGCTGAGTTATAGCATTTTGAATTTCTAGTGTGGCTGACATTTTGAAACGCCCTGATTTTTGCCACGTGATAACAGACGTATTTATGAACCGATTTGGATGTACCTTGGTGTGTACATAGTACATAGAAATAACTCAACCGAGTTCGTTGGCCAGCTTCATCCGCCATCTTGTTTCAAAATGGCGGCCATTTAAAATTTTTTAAAAAAAATTAAATTTAAAATGAGATACCAAAAAATTGAAAAATGAAAAAGAGTTTTTTCGTATGTGTTTGACCTTAATACAAAGATTCCGGAACAGGTTTTGTTTCGTCTATATCTAAAAAAATGGCTGAGTTATAACATTTTGAATTTCTATTGTGGCTGACATTTTAAAACGACCTGATTTTTGTCACGCGATAACAGGCGTATTTATGAACCGATTTGGATGTACCTTGGTGTGTACATAGTACATACCAATGTCTCGACCTAGTTCGTTGGCCAGCTTCATTCGCCATCTTGTTTCAAAAGGGTTGCCATTTAAAAAAAATGTAATTTAAAATTTAAAATGAGGTATTAAAAAATTGGAAAATGAAAAAGATTTTTTTATGTGTTTAGCCTTGATACAAAGATTCTGGAGCAGTTTTTGTTTCTGAAAATTTGTTCTTTTGTTTATATCTTAAAAAGTGGTTGAATTATAGCACTTTGCATTTCTATCATGGCTAACACTTTGAAACGATCTTGTATTTGTCTCGCGATACCACACGTATTCGCCTATTTCGATGGAAGAAGGCATGTAGATACTATACATCAATATCTCGACCAAGTTTGCTGGCCAGCTTCATCAGCCATCTTGTTTCAAAATGGCGGCCATTAAATTAAAAAATATATATATTTAAAGTGAGGTGCAAAAAAATTAGAAATTGAAAAAGGTTTCTTTCTTAAGTATTTGACCTTGATATAAGGATTCAGGAGCATTTTTTGTTTGTCTTTATCTTAAAAAATGTCTCAGATATAGCAGTTTCAATTTTTAACGAGGGTGACATTTTGAAAAATCTGATTTTTTGCCTGCGACAGCACTCGTATATATCAACCGATTCCGATGTGAGTGAGCATGTGCACAGCAATTACTAAGGTCTCGACCAAGTTCACTGGTTAGCCTCATCCACCATGTTGTCTTAAAATGGCAGGCACTTTAAGAAATCGCCGAATTTGGCAGCCAAATATAAGTTACTTTAAATAAAAGCAGCTTGGATAAAGCTGACTAATTTCGCGAAATTCTCATTCATAATGATTTAGTATTGATAAAAATTAGTATTGAATCTCCTACATTCGGTTTCCACTTAATTGAGCTTCGTGTGTTTGAATAATATAAATTGGCTTTTTTAAAATAAGGAATATGAAAGCTACCTCTTCCTCCCGGCACTGGCCGGAAGGACTTTTTAAACTGAACTATAAATTAATAATATCTGTACAAAAATAACAATATAAAAAGAAATAATATAACTCAAAAGTAATTTAATAATTCTAAATCTGTTGGAATTATTATACAATTTAAATTTCACTGGCTGTTTAATTTTTTGAACATTTACTCAATGGTTATTTAAGTTTTGGCTTAAATCTGTATATATATTTTTTTTTCTGTTTGAGTAGTTATTATCTCTTGTACTAAGATAAAAATTTTCTTATTAGAAAAATCTACATATTTATATCTCGGTTGTTTAAAGGTGTATTTAGCAAAAGAGCCTTTCAAATAAGATCAAATCAGTTACTGATTTCTTCAGATATTTCTTTAGGCAGCTGTTACATGAATGTATAGTTTAAAAATGTAAAATTACTCCTCTGTTGTTTGCATTTGGTTGTTCCTTCTGCTTACTTAAAGTTATTATTTTAGTATACATCTTGCAAATCCCATACAACTTGTTAAATCACAATTTAAAGCATTTAAAAATTGATAATTCATAAAAACCACTATATGTAATTTCTTTAATGAGTTTAACTATTAAAGCATGATTTTCATTGTTTACATTTGAAAATGGATGGCGTATTATAGAGATTTGCGAATTATACATCGGCAGATTTCACAGAGTCGACTGTATAAGCATTTGAAGGTTTTGAAAGAAGACCTGCAAGAGTCCTCCAAATTGAGAAAACTGTACTCTAAAATTTGTTAAAAAAATTTTCTACTAATTCTTTTGTAGATGGATGTCTGTTTGGATAATGGATATTCTGTTATACTGCATAATTGATAATAACATAAGAAAGTATACTCTTTTACATCCAGCATTCAAAACTAAACTGGATATAATCCATTTTTTACTCTTTTATCTTAACCTGTTTTTCATATATAAGGATGGAATTTTGCAATCAGTTTTTAACCCACGTCCTGATTTTCTAAAATTATAAAAATTACGTTGACAGGTGTATTTCTGTTGACAATACAGCATTTTAATATTTAAAAAACTCTAATAATTTTAAGGCATTTTTACGTTGGCATGCCACAGGCGATAAATTGCCAAATATTTTCTGTAACTCATACAATTATATATGAATTGAAACAACAATGGATTTAATGATGCACCAAGAATGGCTTGATAAAATATGCCTAATGGCTGTGAAACTGCAAAAATAAAACATTTCAAAGGTAGTACACATTAGATTATAAATTAAAAAGGAAGAATATAATATTTTAGAAAAATGTTTTTATCAGTTAATATTAATTTACGATTATACGTTGAGAAATCTACTTAAAAATATGCTTTCTACCAAGCATTAAAAAAAAAAAAAAACTGAATTTTTCAGAATCAAGTTTGGTGCACATGAGGAGGGGGGGGGGGGGGGGGAGATTAATGTATTGGGAGAAAAAATGAATTGCTGTCAAAAAATGAGATGTGATTTTCGAGATGAACATTGAATGCTTATAAAAGAATGTTTTATAAATAATAATAATTAAAAAAAAAAGGAATATTTTTATATTCAATAAAGTTTGAGATGAACTTTTTTATCTATAGAAAATAATTTTGTTCAGTTTCATAACGAATGAAGTCGTAGGTTGAAATGCATGAGAGCCCCTTAACCTTACCTCCAAATATCTCTGATAATGTTTTATGAAGTAGATCTACTTTGATTCTGGATCTATCATATTGCTAACTTATTAGTGCAACTTTTTTTTTGTTTTGTTTTTTTAAAGATATGAAAGTAAATATTTAACAGTTTCATTAAAAAAAAAAAAAAAAAAAAGTTAAAAGTATGAACACCTACTTAAAAGAAGCATAACTTGCAGATATTTTTTTTTTCTTTTCTTCCTAAACGCAACTTGGCGAAAAGTTCAAATTTTTTAACAAATCACCCAGTATCTTTAAAAAATAAAATAAGTATAAAAGTAAAAAAAAAAAAAAATTAAGCACGCTTTTATTAAGTAATCAATTATATCTAGAAAGTCAACTTTTTTTTTTCCCAACTCATGTTTTTTTTCTAAAAATTTGCATTACAATACATTAATTTGGTGTGGGCACCGAATTTGATTATGAAAAACTCACTGATTTTTTATGCTTAATAAAAAGCATAATCAAGTGAATTTGTTAAAAAATATATAATTTTTGTTCTGCTTCTTTTTTAAGATAGGGCAACAAGAAAGTAAAAATGAAGCATTATTTAAAGTAAAGGTACTTTTCGGTTAGCCCGAGGGCCAGTGTTATATATACATATATGTATGTATGTATACATATATGCATGCATATATATATGTGTGTATATATACAATACAATATGGAAACATTTATCCGGAAACCAGTTAACTGGAAAACCAGTTATCCGGAATGCTATTTCGAATAGATTGATTTCAGAATCTTTGCAGGAAAAAGTGTCATACACTGCCAGTTTGACATATGCATTGCTTGAAACAATTGTATAATTTGATGACAACATCTAGTATTTGAAATGGAAACATATTTAGTTGTATTTTAGATGTTTTAATTTTTATGCAGAAGAATTTTTGTTCCCAAGGGATTCCCATAAATTACTTTCCTTCAAACTCTGATTAACTTTTGATCTTTCTTGCATCTGATTTTTAATCCAAGTAATCTAATAATTTAAAATCAGAAATAATGTCACAACCACATATATTCCACAAAACTTATCAAATAGATGTTGCTTTAATATCCAACCAGTTAACCGGAAAAACCAGTTATCTGGAATACATCTGACCCCAACCATTCCGGATAAATGGTTCTGTACTGTATATGTATATATATCTATATGTATATCTACATATATGTATGTATATAAATATGTATATATAACACTGGTGCCCGGCTAACCGAAAAGTACCAAAGTATCTTTCTAAATTGATTTCTCAACATATGATCATAAATTAATTAATATTAAATACTATTAATTGAAAAAAGCATTTTTTTGTTAAATATTACTATTCATTTTTTACTCATAATTCATTTTCTACTTTTAAATCTTTAAAATGTTTCATTGTTTCAGTTTCACAGTGCTTTGGTGCATCATTAAATCCATAGTTTTTTCAATTCCCATACAACTGAACGAGTTACGAGTTCAGCTATTTAATGTCTGTGGCAGGCAAATTGAAAAATGTCTTAAAATTAATGTATTAATAATTAAGTTGTAAAAATATTAAAATGTTGTAGTGTCATTGGAAATACATTTTTGAACATAATTTTTATAATTCTAGCCTACCAGAAAGTCGGTTAAATATACATTATAAAATTCCTTCTTTACATACAAAAACCAGGTTGAGTTAAATAAGAGAAAGAATGTAGAAATGAACAAGTGATTCAATCTTTTTACTTATTTTTGTTATGAAACAGAACACTTGTAACTGGACATTGTTGGAACTCAACATTTGTAATATATTTAATACCTATAATACTTAAATTTGGTTAGTTTCTGAGCAAATGCATTACTTATAAAGATTTTTCTTTAGATGTCAAAGCAATCTGTATTTAACTGTGACTGATGTAATAAAGAATTTCATCCTGATTAGACAAAACAGATTCAACCTAATGCTAAAAGTATGTATCTGCAAAATGGAAAACAAAACCTTTCTTTTTAAGAAATATAGGGCATAGAGGCATTAAGCTATCACTAACTATGAAATAAATATGATGTTCAACAATTTGTAAATTTTGAAGAAAAAAAATTATTTAAAAAAGGAGTAGTTTGTCCTTCAGAATCAGTTGTGAAAGTTCTACTCTCAAATTCACAATATTTTGTATGTACCACCACAAAATCTCCATACCTGGAATTTTTTTTTTTATCACTGGTTTGGAAAAGCTAGGAAAATTCATAACTGAGCTGGACTAGACATCCTGTCTAATAAATTAAATAACGCCCATCTCTAGTGTTGAGTGGATCATCTAGCAGAAAGTATGTTAACTGCAATGTATTTTAGAATTTTTTAATATTTTTAATTGCAAAATATTAAATATTATGTTAATTGAAATATAATAAACAAGTTTTGAATATGCTGTAGACATAATAAATATCTGTCTCTTGTTCAGGGTGTAAAAAAAAATCATGATTTTTTTAAAAAAATCTGATTTTTTTGTTTAAATCGGATTTTTCTTATTTAAATCAGATTTTTTTGATTTTTTTCCCTGTGTTAAAATATTAAACATCTACCAAGAATTAAGCATTTCAAAAATGAATAACCCTCCAATTACTAACATAATCTATGTTTTTTTGCTTTAATTAATAAAATTTTAATTATGTAATTATAGAAATAAAAAAAACTGCGAATTAAAAGTTTCTTTAATAACATATAACATTATGTGCACTAATATTTTGTAATAATTATATAAACCAATATTAAATACTGCTTATATTTTAAAGTTATTGATAAATTGCATTTAATTTTAAATTGGTGATACAGATTAAATTTTGTGATTATTAAACAGTTAACTGTTTAATTAAGAACACAATCTACATTTTTGAAAAAGTGGTTGAAAAAAAGGTGATAAATAATCGTTTGATAAATTCATAAAGCGGCCAATAATTTTACACAGGTTCTAAAGCATATGTATTAGAGATGAGTTCGGGCTCGTTTTTTGGAGCCCGAGCCCGACGATTTTATATCCGAGCCCGCCCAGGCCCAAAAGATTTTTTGTCATCCGAGCCCGATACCAAAAAATATATTTAAAAAATTGTATGATATTTAAAAATTGTTTCGAAAGTGATATCTCATTTTTAAAAACTTCTTAGACAGAAATAACTGTTAAATGGAAATTTAAATTCAATCTTATCAAAAGAGCAAGTCGGTATCAAATAAAAATATACTTTATACTTAAAAGGATTCTCATTTTTTTTTTCCTTTAATACGCAAATTTGATGGACACGTTAAAAAAATGTGTTTAATGAAGAAAGGCATGAAGTTTTCAGAAATTACTATTTGTATGCTGAAGAATCGAACAAAGTTTTTCAGTTGCCTATAAAAGATGCACATCTTTAACTATAATCGATTCCTTTCTCATAACAGTCTTCCGTGATTGACATGAACCGGAAAATCAAAGTAAATTACAAAATTGACACCATTATCTTAAAGGTCCGATGCTTTCATATTAAAAGAGGAAACACTGACTGATTGCTTTCAATCAGAATAACAGGTTAATTATATTTACTTATGAAGGAAAATGACCTTGTACATCTACTACAGAGTTCTCAACATAAGCAGAGTTAAATAATTTGCAAACCTCAAGCTAATTCTGGCCTACTAAAAATCAAAGAAAACATTGCGTTAGATAACTAAATAAAAAATAAATAAACGATTGGATTAAGAAATATCTTCTGTCACAAACGAAAATACTACTAAAAACAAATTCATTGTTTGTGCTTGTTTGGATTGGTGCCATATTAATTGATCATCATCGGAAATGCCGTAGACATAGATCTAAAAACATCACAAATTTTCTTTTGAAACAGCAATCAAATACTTAAAATAAATAAACACGATTTTTGTTCATCCTTCATTTTGATCAAAATAACATTGAAAAGTAATTTTAAGTGGGGAAAAAAGTTCTTTCAATCTTTTCTATACATAAATAAATAAAGATTTCTGGTTTCAGAAAGAACGAGCCCGAGCCGGAAGACTAGAATAAAAATAGAGCCCGTGTCGGGCTCTTGCTAGGGCTTTCGGGCTCGGGCTGAGCCCGTCTCATCTCTAATATGTATATCAAATTGATCAAAAATTGTAGCAATGTATACAGCAAACTCGCACATAATTTATAAATAGATTATAAAAATTGTATTTTGAAATTTAAATCAGATTGTTTCCCCAACACATTAAAATATTTGAATAGCTACTAAATATTATCATGTTTTGAAGTTATTTAACATTTAGTTAGATGTTTTTTAAATGTATAATACTTCTTTTTACCCAGTTTAACATTGTTATAATTAACAATAACAAATATTACATTTTTTACAAGTGATTTAGTGATAATTTTCATTACTGATTATAATGCTTTTTCGCACTACTTTAAAAAAATAAGAAAACATGTGATTTTATCATCTGATATAAATCAGTTGATTAAAATCATTGACACTCTTATTGCTATGTTTATTGTATATAAAAGAATGAATAACTTGATTATTAAAAGAAAATTATGACACTGTAAGTTATATTAGATTTAAATATCATTTTTAAATTAAATGCTTTTTATGTTTGTTAGATAAAAACCATGCTTTTTACAAACTTACTGTACTTAAGTTTTTCACAATACTCAGGAATTATGCTTAAAAACAATTATTTAAAGCTTTGTTTTGTGTATTCGTAAGTCACAATACCTGTAGAAACTTTCCAAATTATGTTCATCTTAGATTTGAATACTTTTTTATGTCATTTTAAACATTTAGAAAATTTTTTATTTTAATCAATGATTTTTTTAAAAAAATCACTTGATTAAAATCATGATTTAAATCGCTGATTTAAATCAACTGATTTAAATCGTTGACACCCTGCTCTTGTTTAGAAAAATAATATATTTTTCTTTTTAAACAAGAAGCAAATATTTATATTTACTGCATACTCCCAACTTGTTTGTCCTGATGTGTCTGCGCAGCAGACATAGAGACATAAAACTCTTCAGAATTATAAGAGTTCAAAATGCGCTTTCATTTTGAAAGTACGATTCACAATTTCGATTTCAAATTTCCCTATTGGGTATATTTTCTCTATTTCTTTGCAATAGACTATATGTTGTAAAAAAATCTATAGCCCTTATACAGAATACCATATAAAAATACATTGTCTATTTCTTGAAGTGTGTTTTTAAGCTGAATATAATTTTCATATCTTATTCAATATGTGATGAGTTATAGCTCTTATACAGACCCTGCCCTAAATAAATTTAACAGTTAAAATCCAGCAGAATGATGTGGAACAGCATTATGCATTTTTAATGTGACACAATTTTAATTTGGATACAAAATCTTGTTGTGTGGTGATAGCTGCCCAACCTATATGTGGTATTATTGCTATTCATGTATCAATAGTGAAATCTTGGCTAATATACAGGATAACATTTGTGATAAACTGGGTGACTTTGGCAATGAAATTTAGCACAAACTTTTCTTTGGAATGTTCTAAATATCAAGACTTTGTGAACTATTGAAGCTGAATTTATTGAGAATGGTCCAGATTACTTGTTAGTTATGAATTTACAAAAGTTTTCTCACCAAAGTAAAAGTATAAATAAGGTTTTTGAAGAGAAATGAGTAAGTTAAGAGGTAAGCCATTGCTTGTGATATTAAACCAGTCTTGCATTCTTCATAGAATGCAAGATATAGAGTTAGAGATGATGCTGGCAAATTCCTCATATCTTTTAGAGACTTGGATTTTTGAATCTTTGTGGTTTTGTTGTGTTCTGTTTATTATATTTTGTTTTTAAAATTTTGTCTGACAAATTATTATCAATACAACATAATTACCTAATATTTCTGCATAAAGAGAATTCTCTGATCTCAACTAACTTGTTAATCTCCTTTCATCATACAAAAAAAAAAAAAAAAAAAAAAAAAAAAAAAAAGATTTCATAACAATATTCTTCCAGTGTTAAAAGTATTTCATAATTTATGTGCAAGTCATGATTTTATTTTTAATTATTATCTAAATTTGTCGCACAATCATTTTACTTTAAAATTATTCATAGATTTCAAACTATTATAAATCAATGTTTGTTTGTATGTTTATTTTTATATTATTATATACTTTACTGATACATTTTATTTGAAATTTTAGGTTCCCAATAAACAATTTGCTGCCTCCATAGGAACATTATTTCTCTTTTAAGAATTTTAATAATTAATCTGGACTTGCCTCATCTTCAAATATGTCTGCACATCTCTGTCTGATACTCTGCCTTAAGAAAGCAGTTTGACCCTGCTGGTCAGGAACAATTGCCAGTTTTAGACTATCAGCTGCAGGTGAGTTGGTATTTTAAAAAATTAATAGAATGCTTTTATTTTTATAAATGAAGAACATTTCATTATCCTATTTTTTTAAACAGGATGGTCCAAAAGTCAGTAAACCATTTAAAAATTCATTTTTATTATTTTTTAAACTTGATCACACTGATTCATACGAATTGACATTTCCCCAACTGAGTGAAAAAGATGTCTAAGATGGGAGTTTAACCCAAGACATTTGGCTTAAGTTGCCAACACGCTGATACAATTTACTTATACAACCTTACGAAGTCAATTTTTTCAAACTGAGTGAAAAAATGCCCAAGCTGGGACTCAAACCCAGAACCTTTGACTTACATCGTCAGTACTGTGCATTTGAGCTACGTGGGCTGACAACTGGCAGGCATATTTCGTTTAGATAACCTTATTTATGTTATTACCAATAAGGTTATCTGAGTGATATGCCCATCGGTTGTCAGCTCATATACCTCAAATGGTAGAGTATTGTCAATGTAAGTCAAAGGGTTTGAGTCCCGGCTTGGGTATTTTTTCACTCAGTTAGAAAAAGTGAATTCGTATGATAACTTTACCAATCAGTGTGACTGAGATAAAAATAATTGTGTTATACAACCTTATTGGTAATAGGCAGAGTATTGACAATTTAAGCCAAAGATCATGGATTCGACTCCCAGCTTAGACATGTTTTTCATTTAGTTTAAAACAGGTCTATTCGTATAATATCTTTAATAGTATGATTGAATTTAAGAATAATAAAAATGTATATGTATCCATCCTTTAATCTAGTTCCATTATTTGCTGTATATTCTGTTGAGCTGTCTACTTGACAGATCAGTTGCTATTGCCAAGTTTGTCTGTGTGAATTTTGTTGTCCAGTTGTCTGTCTAGGTAGCTTAATTGGCAGACCATTTTCAATTTAAGCCGAAGGTCTTGCGTTTGACTCCCAGTCTTGAAACTTTTTCACTCTGTTGAAAAAGTGTCAATTAATTTAAAAATAGACTAACTTTTTTATATATGAAAAATTCACATTTACTTTTTATGTATTAATTAGAGCATATAGATTGTCTTTCAAATGGCCTCCTCAGTGGGGAGTCTCATTCTAAAATGTGGTGCATCAACTCAGGGTTGGCAAGTTTTTGCCATAGGCGGAAGAAACCTGGTTAAAACCGTCTCGGCAAAAATAGGTTTTTGCCAAAGTGGTGGAAAAAATAGGCTGTCCATTTAATTTTTTTCCCAGGAAAAGAGAAAAAATTTCATGAAAGAAAAAAGAAACAATAGTTAAAAAATCAATATTCTAAATTTATTTTTGAACTCTTAAGTTAAATAAGTATAATTATGCATTTTATGAAATAATACTAACTTTTATAACAAAATTATAAATGAAAAAAATACTAATTTTATATAAATAAAACAGCAAACTATTATTTATTCATGTTTATACAATTATTAATTATTATTACATAATAGAACTGTGGAGGTTCTAAATGAGTAAAGCATTTGTGTCTATATGTGTTAGAAATTCAAATAAACAATTATATTCTAAATTCTATTTTTTAATATAAAATTATATTTAAAGCAGAACACTATTAAATTTCAAATACTTCAGTGATAGGTCCATCAAAACCTAATTTTTGCTACTTTAGCTTAGCATAACAATAAACTAGTTTAGAAAGAGTATTTGTTGACAGTTTATTTCGAATTTTAGTTTGCACAAATGTAAAATTTGAAAAAAATCTTTCGACAGCAGCATTACTTGTTGGACATATTTGAAGATGTGCGACTGATGAACAGAAGGCTTTTGAAAACTCACAAGCTTTTTCGATACTTCACCACCCATTATAAGCACTGACTCTACTAATTGCTTCTTTTGCAAAATATGAATTAGAGAAGGGTTTTTCTTTTAGCTTGAAATTAATAACATAAGATATAACAGACTAGTTTCATCAGATAAATAATTATAAATTAGTACCAAAGACTTAAATATTTACATATTTTAAGGCTCATTACATAAAACAAAAGTTATATAAAACCTTTTGATAATTAAAAAAATATTAATGGCTGACAAAATACTTTAAGAAAAAGAAAATTAGATATCTGAATTTTAATTTGGTTCTTAAATTCCTAAGTATTAGACTGAATCCCACCTATTTTATAAAGATTTAAAATAGATTAAAATATTTAATTACATTTATTAATTAGCAAATTAAATAAAAATATTAAATGATATGTTATTAAATTTAATTGTTTATACCACTATTATCCTTATTAGCTTATAGATTTTGTTACACGTTAAAGACAAATAAGAATTTGTCATTTTTGCCGGTTTTTTTCTATATATAATTAAAATATATATTTCAAGTATAATTAATGAAAAATTATTGCATAACTGCCACTGAAAGCAACTCATATTAAATGCAACAAAATGTGTTTTGTCAATTAATAAAAAATGCAAATACACCATAATTTTGGAAAAAAGGTGTATATCAACAATATTTATAATATTTAACTGTAAAAATCCCAAAAACTTTCAAATTTAAACTACACAGGTAAAAAATTGTCATCTTTGTCAGTGGGTCGGCAGACAGACCTAACTCCACCCCCACTGTTAAAAACACTTTTTAAAAGACATTTTTTTCAAAGACAATTTTTTGTAATATAATTATGCTTTGTTTACGCTACATTTTTGTTTAAGTTTCGTTTATTTACTTTTTTAAATTTTATATTTAAAATGACAATAGTTTAGTTTTTTCTGTTGTTTTGAGTGCTGGATAGACGTGTATTTAGAAACCTGCAAGTTTTTAACAGTAGGGGTGAAGTTAGGTCTGTCTGTCGACCCACTGGCGATGAACAGACAATTTTTTACCTGTGTAGTTTAAATTTGACAGTTTTTGGGATTTTTATGTTATAAATATTGTTGATATACATCTTCTTTCCCAAATTATGGTGTATTTGTAATTTTTTATTTATTGATGAATATATATATATATATATATATATATACCGGGTGTCCGAAAAAGGACTGACTGATTTTAAAATTCAATAACTTGCAAACGGTGACAGATATTTAAAAAATTCTTGCAGGAGGGTTATGCATAAGGTCAAAAGTTTTTTTACAGTGATTTTCAATTTTAGTTCGAATTACAAACAATAGATGACGCTGCGATCAATAGACGCTGAATTCAGGCTCGATTTTTGGTACTTTGTGGCCCGGATAATACACTTCCATCTCCTTTTTCAGCATGGAACAAGAGAAAGGACCAGAAATCGAGCCTGTATTTAGCGACTATTGCTTACAGCGCCATCTATTGTTTATAATTCGAACTAAAATCGAAAATCACTGTAAAAAAACTTTTGACCTTATGCATAACCCTCCTGCAAGAATTTTTTAAATATCTCTCACCGTTTGCAAGTTATTGAATTTTAAAATCAGTCAGTCCTTTTTGGGACACCCGGTATATATATATAATAGCAAAAAGTTATATACATTTTAAAATGGGCTAGTGACTTTTACATACTCTCTGTCCGTCAATGACTATGATACAAATTGAATTTTTCTAAATGAGCGGAAAAAATTCCAAAGCCGGGATTTGAACCCAGAACCTTTGACTTAAATTGCCAATGCTCTACCGATTGAGCTTCGTGGTCTGACAGTAGACCTAGTAGAGCATTTTCAATTTAAGTCAAAAGATTCTGGGTTCGAATCCCGGCTTTGGAATTTTTTTAATCAGTTGGTAAAATTAAATTTGTATGATATCTTTACCAATCAGCATGATTTTGAGGGAAAAAGTAATAGAATGTCAGTAACTACGATTTTATATTTTTGTTCTCCATTTTCAAATGACTCATTTGAATATAACAAATGTTACTTTTAAGGCATTAAGCTTTTTACATTTCATAAACGTGTTTTGTTTCAGCTACTACGTATCATTCAAAAAGTTCATTTACGACAAACATACGGCACTTTATTGATCAAAATATTTTGTAGACGTTTTCAGAAATTTCGTGTACATATTATGTACTTCTTTTATTTATCTCTTAAGGTCATTGATCAGTCAGCTCCCCAATTCCCTCATTAATGTTAAACCTATGGACATGGAATGCATTCATATACTTAAAATATCTCCCCAGGAAATAAATATTTTTAGCTTCTTTTCTGTGTACTACTCTTAAAGAATGTCTCTTTCTTAAATATATACTTAATTTTATTTGAATAGGGTGTAAAAAAATCATGAATTTTTTTTTAAATCAAAAAATCGGATTTTTTAAAATTTAAATCAGATTTTTATGATTTTTTTTTTTCCAGCGTTCAAATACTGAATAGCTACCAAGAGTTTAAGGTTTCCAAAACAATGAAACCACTAATTGATAACATAACATAATCTGTGTTTTACCACTTTAATTAATAAAATTATAATTATTAGTTAGTAATTACAGAAATTATAAAAACTGCAAATTGGTAGTTTCATTAGTTAGTACAGTACAGGACCTATTATCCGGAATCCTCGGAACCGAAGGCTTTCCGGATTTTGGAATTTTCCGGATTTCAGGTCCTCCCGAATTTCACATTTTTTCCACGATCATTTGACGAAATTTGTGTTTTTTCAGCTATTCTTTGACAAAATTTGAGTTTTTTCGCGATTCTTTGAAAAAAGTTGTGCATTTTGCCTACGATCATTTGACGAAATTAGCGTTTTTTCGCGGTCATTTGACGAAATTCTCGTTTTTTCCGCGATTCTTTGACGAAATTAGCGTTTTTTCGCGACCATATGACGGAAATCTCATTTTTTCTGTGATTCTTTGACAAAATTTGAGTTTTTTCACGATTCTTTGCCAAAATTTGTGCATTTTTTCTACGATCATTTGACGAAATTAGCGTTTTTTCGGGGTCATTTGACGAAATTCTCGTTTTTTCCGCGATTCTTTGAAAAATTTGCATATTTTTCCTACGATCATTTGACGAAATTAGCGTTTTTTCGCGACCATATGACGAAATTCTCGTTTTTTTTCGGGATTCTTTGACAAAATTTCAGTTTTTTCGGGATCCTTTGTCAAAATTCACGTTTTTTCCGCGATTGTTTGACAAAATTTGCGTATTTTTTCTACGATCATTTGACGAAATTAGCGTTTTTTCGCGATCATTTGGCGAAATTCTTATTTTTTACGTGATTTTTTGAAAGAATTTTGCATTCTTTTATGAAATTCTCGTTTTTTCTGTGATTCTTTGATGAAATTAGCAGATTTTTTTTTCACGATTCTTTGACCTAATTAGCGTTTTTTTTTTCACGATTCTTTGACAAAATTAGCATTTTTCTGCGATTCTTTGACAAAATTCACGTTTATTCTGCGATCCATTGACGAAATTCGCGTTTTTTCCGCGACTCTTTGACGAAATTTGCGTTTAGACGCTATCCTTTGACGAAATTTGCGTTTTTTTTTTTTTGCGATCCTTTGACGGAATGTGTGTTTTTTTCGCTATCCTTTGACAAAATTCGTGTTTTTTTCCGCAGTCCTTTGGCGAACTTGGCGATTTTTTCCGCGGACGATTGATGTAATTGATTTTTTTCGGCGACCATTTGTCGAAATTCGCAATACTTTTTATGTCCAAATTTTCGGACTGAAGACCAATTTTTTTTAATTTCCGGAAAATTCAGAACAGAATCAACTACCCCTGGTAATATATCTGACGATTTTCTTTTTTAACGAATCTTAATATAAAAATTTTATACTAAAATTGGAGAGAAAAATTATTTTTTTTCCTAATGTCAGGGGGGGGGGGGGGAGAAGGGCGTGTTCCCCCACGGCTGAAGTAACATATTTTAGTGGTTACAAATCGAAACACAATGGATTGAAAAAAAAATAGGAATTTGTAAAATTTTCAAAAAATTTCAGAAATTTCAAAATTTTAGTAAAAATTTACAAATTTAGAAAATTTTCAAATAATTTTTTTCCGGATTTCGGGTCCTTCCGGATTTTGGAATTCCGGATAATGGGTCCTTTACTGTATCATGCAATAATGTGTGTAATTATGTACATTAATATTGTAATAATTATGTAAAACTTTATTAAATACTAGTAATATGTAACATTTATTAAAATGATTAATAATTGCATTTAATATTAAATAGTTAACACTACTTCAAATTAATAATTATTAAACAATTAACTCTCTAATTAAGAACATATACATTTTTAGGCTTAAATTATTAAAATGATAATTAATAATGTAATCATTATAGAAAGAAAAAGGGGCAGGATTTTAATTCCAAAAAAGGGCACTATTTCATGTTAAATATATTAGTAATGTGTTTAGTAATGATATAAGAAAATAAACGGACACCAGGATATTCAAACGAATTTCTCAGAAAACAAAACCCCTCTAATTTGCACTTTCATTACAGAAGCAAAATTTTATTAAAATATTCTTCGTGCCATTTTTCAATTTTGAATTAAAATTATGTAGCTAGAACGTCTAGCCACCGCCCTTGAAAGGGTTAAATCTATGTTGTCATATTGAAGAGGCTTGCAATAGATATTCCATGCTGAGAAATGTACATGCAGAATTACTCTCACGAATACAAACGTATATCATGAGCAATGGCGAACTTATCGAACATACTGAATATTAACTTTTTATCACTGTGAGACAGGTTGTCTTTTATGTGTGTGTGTGTGTGATGTTATCAAAATGTATTGAGATAAGTATGTATTTATAGCATAAATTGTCCGTATTTCTTTATACTTCTTACTATTCCATTCAAACGTTTACAGAAAATGGAGTGCATCGATTTCGGACATTTTTCAGTAAACAGGCGAAGATTTATCTTATCCATATAATCCAAATGTCCTATTCTTATCAATTAATTGATGCTCTAAAACTTTCTAACTGGAAATTTTGCTCTATCTTTTTTCATTTTCGATTTGCAGTGGCTATCTTCCATATTTTGTCACTAGGTGGCGCTGCTGCCATTTTCATTAAATCGGGTGTAGTCACTTTACTATACCATTCCCTCGCCTGCATAGCTGCAGCTCTCTCCGTTCACAAGTATTTTTTGATTAAAGGGACTTTCCTTTGCACCCTGTGTACTAGAAAAGTATAAATGGATATACGATGTAAGTTCAAAGATATATGGAACCTAAATAATAGCAAATATAGCTATTCTGTATATTTGTTATTCCATATAGGTTTTTAGTTAACCTTTAAAGACATAGTAGGAGCATTGAGAGAGCCACTCAGTGGAAACTAGTCGCGAATCCCATAGTATTTATGGGGTTAATTCTCATTAAATTAGTCTGTTTTTAACAATTTGACATTTATTGCATTTATACTGCTACTGGGCATTGCATTACATAAATATATCCTTAAAATTTGCTATCTAGGCTTTAAAAGCTGATGGAGCATAGAGTATGCCGTTCCTGTCATTATGTATGTTCAAACTGTCCGTGTCTTTAAGGGTTAATATCTCGGCTAATTACTATTTTTTCCGAAATTCATGATCAAAAATGCTTTTATACTTCTGCTACGATAGGTACCTCAAGCTCTGCTCAACACTTTTGCTGAAGTCCGCAAATCGAAATTTGAGTGTAACAGAAAAATGCGATTTTCTCAAAAACTATGTGACCTAGTGTAATCGCTATAATTTTCCTGCAAGGTTTAAATTAATGTCTACTACCTCTATTTTTTCCAGAATTTTAGTTTCAATAGATTCGGAATTAGATGGGGGGGGGGACATATTTTTGCACTACATTTTCCACCATAACTTTGAAAATATAATACCTAAAATTAAATGAAGTATATTTTTTATTTCAGCGTTACGAAAGCTTTCACATGATACCGCATACGATATACAAAGAAAAGATTTTTTTTTTCAGGTAACTTTATTAGCCCCTGTACATTTTTCCTAAATATATTTATAAATAGTTATTAATCTGTAAGTATGTGGGTCAGTAGTCTTTATTACTTCTCCCAATTTGAACTTTCCACGTTGCATAGTTTGTTAGTAAAAAGGCTGTGACAGACAGACACAGGAGTGATCTTATAATGGTTCCGTTTTTATTTTTTAAGTAAGGAATCCTAAAAATAATAAAATGATAAATAAAGTATCCTTAATTTTTAATAATTTTATGAATCACAAATTGAAAAACACAATTAAATAACATGTTTTAATAATATCCTGTTTTTGTTTTTTTTCTAAAGAAATAAACTTTTATTATTTTTGTAAGATCTTGGGCACATGAATTTAGAAATATATTTGAATGGAAAGTTTTTTACTGGAAATCTCTGGCTACAACTACAGATGAATTTAACTATATTTTTTTAAGGCAGGGTGCATTTTGCCCATTTCAAAAGGGGTAGGGTGTAGCACCCTTAAAAAAAATGGCCTAGAAGAAACAGTAAGTAATTATGGAATTAATAAAAACTGCAAATAAGTAATTTCATCAATTAGTAGCACAAATAACAAAACTAACAAATATTTGCAGCTCGTTTTGCATTTGTGCTTAGAAAAATTACTGTTAATCACCAAAATCTAAACTTACACACATGTATGTGTATGCTAACCAAAATAATTATGAAAATGAGTTAAACCCATTCATTTTATTTTTATCTGTCTCGTTCTCTATAAACTTAAATTTGAAACTTGATGCAGTTAACGATTTCTAAGTGATAACATTATATATGCACAGCCCCTTTAATTTTCATTTTCTATACACAAAATGAAAGTAAATATCTTTAAGATAAAAGGGATTTCGAGTTCTCCAAGCAAGAAGTCACTTAATACAGTAAAATACTGTATAGCATAGAAAAACATAAAATCATGAAATGCAGAATTTTTTTTTTTTAATATCAGATTTATACTTATATAAGGCTGTAGGATATATGCTGCGGCATTCTGAAAAAAGACAAATATTTCTTAATGTATGAAAATGTAATATAACCACGAACGAAAATATACAATAACCTCTTCTGAATTAACATGATTTCGAAAGCATTCTTTTTAATCAAACAAATAAACCTCAGAAACCAATATTTTTGAGATTTAAAGAATCATTTATAAAAACAATTTATTTTGCTGCCGTCGATTCCTCAAAATGTTTTTGAGTAGTTTTTATTGTATATTGATCAGTTTTTTCAAAGTAGAATATAAGCTTTTAGGAAGTTATCCCTTCTCAATTACACATTTTCAGCTGCATAATTGAATTTATACATGCAATATTAACAGAATAATATTAGTTTTAATCAGGGATGCACCGAATATTTGGTATTCGCCTATTTGGCCATGTTACCGAATATCAAACTATTCGGCATGCCGAATATCGAAATATTCGGCCGAACCGAATACTTAAAAAAAACTTTGAAAACGTAATTTTGAAAATTTATAGAACTTTTACGTTTAACAGTCAACAAGATATTCAGAATAATTAAAAGCAGGATCATATTTAAATAAAAGAGAATGTTTTTACATTATTTATTTGCTGTTTGTTAAGCATTATTTAAGAAAATTAACCAATCAGGAGGATTTTCATAGGAATTAATTATGTACAAATGGAAGTTCCTGAACATTGTCCAGTAAAAAATCTGTTTCTTGCTAAGATTTTAAGAACAACATTTACAATCTCTGAAAATGATTGTCCACTCCAGACACCGATCTAGGATGAATTAAAAAACTTCCTTGCTTAATCAAAGGGAGTAGAACAGTTATTCTTGCTAAGTTGCCACCATATAATATTTTAATCGATTGTATTATTTATTTACTTTTGTCTCTTCCTGACAAACAAATAATATATGATCCTGTACAATTTTTTCACAATTTCTCTTTGCTTTTAAAATGTTTGTTTTAGAATTTAAGAAAATTTTATTCATTTGTTTTAATTCTCAGAATAAGCCATGAAAAAAAAAAAAAAATTGACTAATTAAAATTCTTATATAACTATCCTCTTCTTAAATAACGCAAAGCAGATTTTTTTTTCAACATAAAGTTTACTTGAAAAAAGCTCTTGTTTATTAGAATAAAAGTTTGTTTTAAATATTATGTAAAAAATTTTTTTAATTTAACATTTTAATGCCTTTAAACTTTGAAATATAAAAGTATTTGACAAGCCGTATATTTAATATTCGGCCGAATATTCGGTATTCGGCTTAGCAGTTACTATTCGGCTAGCCGAATATTCGGTTCGCCTGTTGGCCGAATATTCGGTATTCGGCCAAAATCACTATTCGGTGCATCCCTAGTTTTAATGCTACGGCTGTTAATTTATCATATTTATCTGTAAAACATGCTTTTTAAACATGAAATATTTACCTGAGATATGATAGCATTCTGAAAAACCTATTTTTCAGGTTAAGAAACTGATTAATACTCTATAAATACTACTCATAAATGTTTCCAAAAATCAGTGGTATCAAAAGAAACTTTGTTTTTATGGATGTTTCTTTAAATCTAGAAAATATAATGCTTTTTGACATTTCTAAGGGTAAAAAATGGTCTTCGGAATCATTAGTAATTCAAATGAGATTATTGTATATTTTCATTTGTGGTTATATTAGATTTTCCTGGATTAAAAGTAGATCTTTTTTTACTGTGTGTCCTGGGAAAAAAAGATGAGAGAGGAAAAAAGAGATATTAACTTGTCTTCTTAAAAGGTAATTGTTAAGAGAATGATCCACTTTCTAGTTGAGGACTAGATGGCTGTCACCCACAATGTTTACATACCCAAATTCTTGAAAATTCATTAAACAGCTTGTTTTGTCACAGTTTTTTTTTTTTGATAGAAAATCCTTGGATTTCTTTTAAGTTCTTGAACAAGAAAAATTAATAACTTCAAGATAATTTGTTAATAAGACACATAATCAATAACCAATAAAAATGGATCACCTTCTAAAGATTAATAATTGCAATGAAATCAATGAATTTCAAAAAATATTGAACAAATTCAATATTTGAAAAATATTGAACAAATATCTTTAAATTTCAATGAAAATTTTGAATGGATGCCCTCCACATGATGATTACTGTATGATCCGGATCTTCCTTGATCTGAGACTTCCTCTGAGACTAACCCTAAACCTTTGGCTTCAATTGCTAAATTCTCTTCCAGTTCAGCTATTGTGCTCACTAGAATGTCATCCAGATAGCTCAATTGGAAGAGCATTGATAATTAAAACCAAAAATTCTGGATCAAATCCCACCCTGAACACATTTTCACTCAGCTAAAAAGCTTACTACTTGTATGATTTATTTACCAATCAATTTGATTGTGTTAAAATAATTGAAAATATAATAAAATTGATACACTTACTGAGGTTCACTACAAGATGCTTGTCTAGAATATGATGTGCTTAGCACTTATCATTCATCTACAGGGACACACAATACTGTCTATTAGCAATTATTGCTGAAAGTGCATTTTTAGTTATAGTGTGCATTCTTAACTAAATTTTTGCATACTATGTGGTGTATATAAATTCTATAGATCATATACATGAGACATCTTCTTAGATGGCCGACTCTTTGGGTTTTAAGCCAGGAATATCCCTAAAACCCAGAAGAAAGGGCTATTCCCAGCTAACTCAGTAAGGCACGACCCTGCAAAGCATTCTGAATTATTGACACTTTTATATTGTATAGATGTTTACACAAAAAAATTCATAAGCATTATTGAATATGTGCATGAATTGCTTAAAGATTGTTTTTAATTGAATTATGAATTTTCTAGTTGAACTATATTTAGTATACCAAGATATGTTTGTGGTATATAAATTCATTACCGGACTACACAAAAAGCTTGACATTACCATCTGTAGATAGTAATTTCTGGATGTGATAGGTGTGATTTTAGTAGTTTTAAGCAATTTTTCCATAAATTTTTGCTAAATATGTGGTATGTATAAAAACTAGGTAATATACAGACTTAATCTGTTAACTCTTAATCTATAACGAACTTAATCTGTTCAAAAGCAATGTTCACTAACTGACTTGTTCGTTAACCGATCATAGATTTTGGATTGATTTGTATAGGAATTCAATTAATTCATTCTTAAAAGCTAAATAATGTATAAAAAATAATATAAATCGTCTCTTTATAATATTGTTAATAATAGTCCTTATTTAATATGAACATATCGTATTTTGATGGCTTTGTCCATGTTGTGGCATATTTAAAATATATATACACTGGTTTCCAAGAATTAAGAAAAACATCAAAAGCAGACATTATTCAAAATGTTACAAGTAGATTTTTATAAAACTGAGCCATAATGTACAGCACATAGTAAGGTATAAAATAACATTAAAAGAAATTACCAGACGATTGTGGTGTTTCAGAAATTAACACAATTATAAAATAAACAAAATAAATGTGTCAGTTTGGTATAGGAAAAGTACCTTTAATATGGAGTATGATCACCTCTAGATGCAATAAAGCACATATAGCAATGTGTGATACTGTCAATTATGCGATCAATAAGTTCACTGGGAAGTGCGAGCCATTGCTCTTGTGAAGCAGTTGTAAGCGTGGCAAGGGCCTGAGGAGGGGGATTGAGAGCAGTGACACATCTTCCTAAAGCATCCCAAACATGCTCGATGGGATTAAAGTCCAGTGATCGAGATGGCCGTCCCATGCGCTGGATTGTTTGGTGCTGAAGATATTCTTCTACAATGTGAGCCTTGTGCGGTCTAGTGTTATCGTCCTGTAATAGGAAATCATTGCCTATTGCACCGGAATAAGGGTGCACATATGCATCAAGAATGCCATCTCTATAGACGTGAGCATTCATGGTTCAACGTGGAAAGACGTGGAGGTCTGTACATCCGCCCAAAGAGATACCATCCCAAACACAGACACTGCCTCCTCCATAGGAATCTCTTTTACGAATGTTTGATGGATGATAGCGTGTTCCCTGTTCTCTCCAAATCAAGCAATGCCTACTACCGCTTTGGAGGCTAATCTAGAACTCATCCGTGAAAAGAACACGCCTCCATTAATCAGCCGTCCAGTGGACATGGTGACGTGTCCACCTTAAACGTTCACTCCGGTGACATGAGACGAGTGGCACACAGTCTGGTCGCATCTCGTCAAGACCACCTTCATGAAGCCTTCTACGCACAGTAGACGTTGATACCAACCTTCCAGTGGCTGCAACAAGGAAGTCTCTAAAATGAGAGGGGTTTGATGTTCTATTCCTTCATACACATAACTGCAAATATCGGTCATCGGTACTTGTTGTAGCTCTTGTCTGTCCTTGGCTAAACCTTCTGGAGGCTGAACCAGTGGTTTGAAATTGTTTCCAAAGGCTGTGACCACCAGAAGGACTCAAATTTAGCCATCTTGCCACTTCTGTCTGACCTTTGGCCTACCTCAAATCTTCCAATAGCTCTATATCGTAGTTAAGTGGACAAATGATACCTCGAGGTCATACTAATGAATTGGCTATCTCAGTTTTCTTATCTCATAATCACAGCGACAACAGCAGCCGTATTCTCTAGCATGCATTTTTATGCTCCTCACAGATGACGCAAACTGATTGCAGTACCACTAATTTTCATTTTGTAATTTTATACAGCATCTTTTAGTTAACAGCATATGCAAATTTCATGCGGATAGGTTAATGTTTGAGCAAGTTATCGCTCTTTTTGTGATTTTTCCTTAATTTTTGGAAACCAGTGTACCTACCCTTTGTAAAAACTTTTAAAATTACATTATTTAACTATGGCATTAAATCATATCAATTTGTCACTTTGATCTTTCAAAAACTCCATTAGTTCTCTAAAAGATCATGTTTATTGCGAGGCCCGATAAAGCTCAAGTGGAGTCTAAAGCCTGTAAATAATTTCTGAGCTAAATTTCAATTATGATAATTAATTCTCAATTAAAAATATTTCTTTGAAAAGGGATACAAAATATAAAAATTACTGTTTCTGATCTGTTTATTCTAATTTGGGGGAATGTAGGGCCCAAACCCCTGGTACCCATGAATAAATTGGCCCATGCATATACAACTGTTAAAATGTTCTCTAAGTCAACAATAGCTGCAATTAAATGCAGCTCAGAAAATCTGAAACACATCATAGCTTCTTCTTGGCTTTGTTTTGTGCAGTGTTCGTTTTCCGAACATAAAAGTCTGGCGAAAGTGTTCGTTAACTGAACAGTTCATTAACGCATCACCCACTGTACAAGCCTGTGCAAAGAATTCGAATGCAATTTCTGTCTATTGGCAAAAATTGCTGAAAGTGAATTCTCAACTATGTTATGAAATTTCTGACTAAACTCAATTTTAGCATACTATGTACACTATATATATATCTGTAGATCATATACAGGGCTGCACAAACGAATTCAAGTGCCTTTCCGGCTATGGGCAGTAAATGCTGAATCCAGTTTTGAAATGTTCTTTTTCTAAATTGTTTACTTAGATATATTTTTTAACTTATTAAACAGTGAAGTTTTATAAAGTATTCTGAAAGTATTGGAAAGTGTTTCATAATCTATGCTGACACATGATTTTTCTTTCTTGTTTTTAAAGATGTCTTTTCATATGTATGATACTTGTCGCTTGACACATTTAAAAAATGATCTCTGAAATATTTTTTTTAAAAGTTAGTGCTGACTCATTTGCAAATATACAGCTGTTAATTAAAAAAAATAATTATTAAAATTCATTCAATGGGGAGCCTGGAGTCAATACCTGGGAGCTTTGATGAAAAACAATAAATTATATTTTATATATGTAAATTATAATGATAAACCTTCATTCAAATATATTCTTTGAAATGTAATATTGATCTGAAATAATTTTGATTACAGTATCTCTTTTACTTTACTCTGACTTTATTTAGTTAGATTTTGTTGATGAAATTAAGACAAAACTTGCTAAGAATTTTTAATATATATTATATCTCGTTTCCCCCTTTTCCCCACTCTTTCAACTTTTTTTTAATATACTTGAAAAATTATTTTGTCTGGTTACCTTGTTCCTTTGTTTTAAGTTTCATATTTCTTGGATGATGTCAAAACATGAATGGGTTATTCAGATTTGTTATATAAAAGAAGGAACTTAAAATTATAAACATTTATGTGTAATTCCTTGAAATGAATTTAAATTTACAGTGTGCTTCCACAGTTCTTTAAAATTCTTTGATAGAGGACGCAACAGAGCACATAAGACTGTAACGAGGTAGTGGTATGATTCTTCTGCCAGAGAAACAGTTGGGATGTAAATGCAGTGAACCAACTGCTACCAGTTGCTTGATCGTTATTGTTAATAAATGGTTAAGTTGTATTAGCTTGGATAATCATTGAAGAACACTATGTATAATTAGTTATAACCTCTTTTCTCATCCTCAGAAATCCTCAGATCTAAATGCATAAGGAGCATTCTCACAATTTTTTGACTTTTGGGAGAAAAAATCTGGCGAAATTAAACTTACTAAAATAACATTTTAATCTGATAGATGAATGCCTTAATGATTCAAAATAAAGAAAAAATGGTCAGCAGCGAAAAGTTTTTTATTTAACTGAGGCTTAAGTTAAACTTGCGAGTTTAATTTTCCTTACCGTTTTACCCCTATAACTTTTTATTTTCTTCGAAATTTTTACTTATAATGAATTTGCATGGTACCACAGGACATTCAAATAAGAAATAATAACAATGTAGTACTTTTAATACAGAATTTTTGTATTACGTTGTCTTAAAGGGGTGTTAAAGAAGGGACGGTAAGGAAAATTACCACCTATTTTTAGGAAAATCATGCTAAGACTAAGTGATAGCCTCAATGTTCATTGATTTTTAGAAACAGTTGTTAACATTGGATTAAATTATTATTATTATTTTAAATTTACCTTTAAAAGTGCAGGAATAAACCTTCAGGACGGTGAGACTACCAATAAAGCCACGATGCTTAAAATTGATATTTAAATGCTGATTTAAATTCTACAGTAAATTTCCTGCCAAAGAATTTTAGACATTATTTCTCTAGCATACTTCTGCATGAGAAAAAAACTTGAAAAAAATTCTGTGGCTGCATCTGAAATGATTTTCTGTATAATTTTAGAAGAGGGATGGTAAGGATTCTAAAACCCAGGGACAGAGTTTTAAAAATAGTAACAACCCTAAAAATGTGTGCAGGTTAATTTTTAGCTACATATTTATATAAAACAATAGTTCCAATTTCAGAAAAAAATTACATCGAATTATTTTTATTGAAACAATTTTATACAGGCAGCTCAGAACTTAAAAATCAGCATCAGGGACATGGGACGGTAGATGAGTTTTCCTGGTATTTGGACCCCCAACATCGTCCAAAACTTATTTATCTCGTTAATATTGTTATGCAATCATGCAATGGAATGTTCCCCAGTATATGAAATTAAAAAAAAACACAAATAAGTGTATTAAATAAAAAATTATTATTCAGGGACATGAAAGTCAAAAGATTGTGAGAATGCCCCATAAACAAACTCAAGGAAATATTTATGTATTCTTAATCACTTCCATTGTAATGGGAAAAGTGATTATTGAAGGGGGAAATGGTAAAAGCTGCTTTACTCATATATTTTCTGACTTTCCTAATTAAATTATGCCTGATTTTTGTTTTTGTTTTTAATGCTTTTTAAAAAGTATGTTTGCAGTATTATAATATCATTAGCCCTTTAATTTATCATTATTTCTTTAAAAAAAAGAAAGGAAAGAAAACTGTAAGTGTCTTACAACTGTGATAAAAATTCTACAGATTAGAGACTTCATACTTCTAAAGCAGAATAATTTTGATTTTATTATGTTCCTTTTTAAGTTTTCCAAACTTTAAAATCACCCAGTTTAAGTTTTAGAAAACTATTTTAAATTAAGATCTTGATCATTAACCTAGTTTTTTACGTACTACTTTTGTTATATAAATTAAATCAGGTAAGTACTATAAATTTCATATTAGGCAGAAAAAATTGCATGATTCAAATGAATTCTAAGTATGTATTTTAGAATTATAACTATTCTTTTTATGACTATTACTCACTTCTATTTTGGGTTTGTGTTACTCCCGTTTGCCACCAATCATTTCTCAACTAATTGCATACAAGGTATTAACCATCCGCACTTAAAAAATATTTGTTGATTTATCAAGTGATTCTGCTTCCATTGTAAACAAAATCAATCAATATAATTTATTGGTAATCAATCAATATAATTTATTGGTAGTGCTCTGAAAATATGTTTTTCAGCTTTCAGCATCAGATAATGCCAAAAATTGAAAGTATCATAACTCAGTAAATTTTAGTCTTAGAAGAGTGGAATTTTAACTGTTTTATTTGTTAGAGTATTGTAAAAGTTTTTCGAAATATTACTTATAGGTCCCAAAGACTGTGTAAGAAGAAAAATTTCATTTGGAACTAAAATTAACAGTTTAGGATTAACTATTTGTTAATGATAGAAGTATTTAAGTTTTGTTGTTGTTTAATTTTTCTTTTACTTAATATAAAATATTCTGCAATTAATTAATTTTATGTTAAATTAACTTATTGCAATTTTTTCTTATATTCCAGATTTATAAAGACTTGTATGAATGACTTTTAAACCCATTTCATGTGCCTTAAAGAGACCTACTTGGAATTTTTAGATAAACCTCATGTACAGTCTATCAAAGCTTAACTGTGATTATCTTTCAAGAATCTCAAATTTGTATCTCTATGTACTTAATATTTATTCATAGAATATATAATTTTTTTAATAAAAATCTTATCAAAACCTTTATATAAGGTTTATTTAAGTTTTGAATTAAAAAAATTACATAGTTTTTGTTCAGATTTGAAATTTTGTAAATTGACTTGAGCATTTTACTGTTCCATAAAAATAATTTTATTATGTTATTCCAGTTTAGCTGTGTAAATATGTTCACATATTCACTTACTCAGATCTGCTGAGTGTTGTGGCTGTTTGTAATCATAAAAGTTTCTTTCTCATAAAATTAAAAGCATTTATTTTCCTTTTGTACTTGCTAAATCTAATCATCTTATATTACTGACAAAATGATTGAAGATTCGGGAGAGATTATTGAAAAACAGTTTTGCTGTTATTGAAAGAAATTTCGGTTTGGCAGCTTTCTATGATATTTGCAACAACTATTTCTGTGGTTAATTAAGTGAAATATATTTTAATGAATATAATTTTTTTTTAATTAAAAAATGTTATCCCCTTTATGATTGATATCCTGTACATAACCTTTTAAACTTTTAACACCAATGTTTTAACGGGGGTTCGGGACACATTTTAAAATAATTTTTTATTTATTGAGTTAAAATTTTGAAAAATTTTCTGATGGTTAACCATATTATTTGTAAACAAAATCACATGATAAAACTTCTCAATTTAAAAAAAAAAAAAAAATTTAATTTATTAAAAAAGTGGGGTAATTTAAAATCGTTATAAATCAAAGTATTATTTGTAGAATTTCAATTGATTTTCAATTAAATAAACAGAAATATGTAAGTTTTAATTTTGATTCAGCATTTAAAAAAATATTTATATAAATAAAAATTAAAAATGTTTAAAGTAAAAAAAAAAATTAAAAAAAAATGATGTAACTTTTTTTAAAAAAATCATATTTTCAACAGTAAATATTTTTTTCAAATTTGCTGACTCAAAATTAAAGTAAACCAACTGAAAAAGACATGTTCCAAGTTTGAACCGTTTATCTTTAACGGTTTTGGACTATAGCAATTTAAATTCGAAAAATGGGGAAAAAACCCATCATGAAGAAAAGCGCATTTTCACAAGAAGTCGTTTTCAAGACAACCATTGCTTGAATTTTGCAATGCTAGATTATGAATTAGCTAGATTTTGAAAACAAACCAAAACAAAAAAACTAACATTTCCTTTTCTAATTAAGATAGAAACATGATTTTATACGTCATTTTAAGCAGAAAAAACAGAGAATTTCTTAATGCAGTAAAAGTTTTTTTAGAAAATTTGAAGTTTTTTGTGTCCTTAAAATAGAAATTTTTGCCTAGTTTAATCAGGACATGAATTTCAAAACTCGCCTTATCCAAAATTTTTAAAATCATGTTTTCTCTATCGGTCTATTTTATTGGTAAACCTGCATTGAAAAAACACTGCAATCTGCTAAAAAACTAGTTTTATCCTATATTTCTAGCATTGCAAAATCTTGGTTTACAATGAAAACCAATGGGTGCAGTTTGAGGTTTTTCGCGATTTCCCAAAATTTGATTTTTGGATAAGAAGAGTTTTGAAACTCAAGTCCTCAATTGCGGAAATTCTGTAATAAAATAAAGTGAAAATTGTTAATAAAAAAAGTTAGCTAGAAATTAAGGACATTAATCATCTGCATTCCAGGTATGCATAATACTTGTCGCAAAGAGCTTAAGCAATGAATATTAACAGTGAAATTAAACATTCTCACATTGTCCTTATGTGTTGTTAATGCTGATAGAGTGTTATTAATTTTGAATAGTATAAAAAAATCCTAAACAATTATCAATCAATTGGTATCACTCAGTTAAAGAAACTGGTAATCAATACCGGTGAATTTATAAAATATATTAAATGAGGACAATTATTAAATTGATTTACTCTGAGATCATTCACTCTGAAAAATCATTATGTTTTATTAGTTTTCATTCATTTTGCTTTTTGATTAAATTTTTATGATGAATTTATTCAAAATTAAGAGAGAAAACAAGTAAATAAAATCCTGTTCAAATTGGCAGATTTTGTGGATGCTTTGGAATAGATGTTTAATTTGTACAATTATGCATCAATAAATGTAACTTTTATTTTTCTTAGTTGAATTTTAAACAATAATATTTGACAACAAATGTTTTGAAATATTTTTTCATACAAATATTTCTATGACATCGCAAAATAAGCGAAAAATGTGCAAAAGTTGAAACTGTGTGGCATAAATTTGCAACCATTTATGGTTTTTTTTTTCTTTTTTTAATTTTAAATGAACTATAAAAGAAAGTTCTTTTTTTGTTATCTACTTCTACTTACAAAATTATTTTATTTCAGCTACTTATATATTAGCTTTAAATCTTAAAAAATTGGTTGATTTAAAAGTTTTATTCTGCTAATAAATATTAAATAGCAATGTTTGTTGGTGATATTTCTGAGCATAAAGGTATTCTTAGTAAAATAGACATGCTGCAGTGTAAGGTTTACAAAGATATTATATACTTATGCAACATTTGAGCTGTAATAGATATTTAGCTCATTTTTGCAATACAGTAAACCCTCGATTTAACGGACTAATTCGGGCTAAGATGTGTCCGTTAAATTGCAAAGTACTATTTATAATATTATTTTGTTATAATTATAGTACATATATATATTATTACGTACTTGTAATTACATATATTATTACAGTGCAAATTACACACACATATATATACAATATATACAGTGTATATACATGTATTGTATATATACAATACATGTATATACATAAATCAGGGCATGAAATTTCAGTTCAAAAGGTGCCTGCCAGACTAAAACTTTTTCTCGCCATTATTTTACATTCATTCGGACAGCAACGTCAGTCACCACACTTGTCCAGAAAATGAACTATTTATGACTTACTGAATTGACCGTTGTTAGAAGAAGGTGCCTGTTAAATCAGGAAAATTTCACATTCATAGATACATTAATAGGAATTCTGAGTAAATCATCCAGGGTCTCAGTCTTCAGAGAGTTCCTGTATGCAGTCTGTTGTGACAGCTGAAACCTCTCACACGAAGCTATGCTCACTGGTAGAACAGCACAAATTGTTAGAATTTAGAGCGAATTAGGGAATCTTGCTGAGTACTTTTCACTGTAAACCTTCGCCAGCATATCTTTCAGTGTTAGTGAAGGGAACATTTTAATTTTCCCACTAAATCTAACTTCATAGTTTCAGCAATAAAATGGATAAAATACCTGCATTGTTTTTCATTGTCATACTTCGTTAAAATATCCACATTTCTCAGCTAAGCACAAAGGATCTACAAGATCCGCATGTTGCTGGATTGAGGCACTATTCTGATAGTATAAATTTTGATTTAAATCACAAGATTTTAAAGGACAAAACTTACTCGCCAACCTTAAATATTTGCTCGCCATTGGCGAGCGGAAATTTTGCGCCCTGACATAAATATATATTGTATATACATATATACTACTGTATATATATATATATATAAACACAATACATTACTTTTAATAATGCAATATTGGTAATGAAATACAAACAAATTAACACATATGCAACTTTTATGGGAATGAAGCACTTTTTACACAGAAATAATAATTAATAAACAAGCAATAAACAAATGGAAAAAAATTACAATGCCCCCAAAACAACAGGCATCATTTTATGTTATTTACATCACATTAAGGTTGCTCCATACTGCTGGATTGAAAAAAGGCGTCTAGTTTTAGTTGTTTCCCACTTGAATGCTGTTTTTTTATTATAAGAGCTCGAAATTGTCTAAAGTGTTCATAATACGCAAACACTTCAGGATCTGAAGATGCCCCTATGTAAGTAATGACGTCATCCATATGCTCTCGTACTGTAGATAATTTCGGTCGAAATTCGCTTAATTCTTCTTTTTTGTTGTCCTCGACCTCATCTTCATTATCATCATACAGAATAATTTCTGCGATCTCCTCCTCATTTAGAATCTGGTAGCCTGGATCTGCTTCGTCATTCTCGAGCCACTGTTCTATATCTTTCTCAGGGATATCACCACCAGCCTCCATTATTGTACTCCTAAAATCCAAAATCTCAAACCCTGTAAAATCGTATTCAGGATCTGCGTCGTTGAGTTGTTTTGACCAGCCGTTAGCCAGTGTGGATACCTTCATCTCCCTCCACGCAGCAGCAAAGTTAAAGATAGCTGAATTTAAATTGTAGGTTCACAAATTTTGCAGCGTTCTGGCTCCTCTCAAATCTTCTACTGCATCATTTTCATTTTCCAACACTATCATTACTTCTTCAAGGAATTTCTTCTTATAAATCCTCTTGCAGGCAACAATGACTCCTTGGTCCATCGATTGAATTAATGAAGTTGTGTTTGGAGGAAGGAAATCACATTTTATTCGTTCATCCCTACTAACTTTTCCGTGTTAGGGTGGCAGGGAGCATTATCAAGGAGTAATAGAGCTTTTACTTCGTGGGAAGGTATTTTCATAACTTCTTCTTGATAGTGACGCATGGCAGGAACAAACTGGTTAAAAAAACCAATCAGAAAAAATATCGCCTGTGAACCAAACATTCTTTGAACTAGAATAGATGACTGGCAGTTGTTGCACACTAATATTTTTTAGAGCACGCGGTTTCCTGGCCTTTCCAACTGCCGTTGGTTTAAGACGGTGACTACCATCAGCATTAGCACAAAGGAGTGCTGAAATATGCTCCTTGTTTAGCTTGCGGTAGAGGTCTGCCCGGGCTTGGCCCGCGGGCCGGGGGAATGAAGATGAATTTTCAAACGGGCCGGGCTGGCAAAAAAATTAATCGGCCCGATATAAGAATTTAAGCGAAGCAAATAAAATACGAGCCGTCTTCAATTAATATGATTTTCTCGAGAAGTATAAATGTGCGTCACGAGACGATGCGAGTTTAACAACATCAATACAGAAATGTAACAGGTCCATCGGCATCGTACAGTTACAAAATGTCTGATTCCGAGTTTAATTTTTTTTCCGCAGAGTTGTGCCAGGATGGAACTGGTCTTAATCGATCTCAGGATGTGTAGAACAGTCATTGTGTTTTGTAGTATTAATAGTGATAATGAACTTCTCTTAACAGTATCTTTGGAAATATACCTTAAGGTGGTTCTCATATTCACTGCTCAACAATGCGAAGCTTTCAGACACATTTTCTGACAAAATTTTTAACTATAAAGGCATAAAATTGACGGACCTGCCTATTGAAGGCATTTGGAAACGAATAGCTTTTTCCATATTTGATAAATTACTTACAGAGATAACAGAGATTCCTGTCACGTGACTGTACGTTTTTCTCCTTTCCTGTGCTATCGCTTCCGGAAATTCGATTCAAAACACTAACTTTGACAGTATTTTCAGAAAGATATATTGCTTTTATCTATGAAAAAAACAGACATTTACATAGCTTCTGAATAAGAATACCTGCCAATCTTACGCGTTTCTGAAAAGAAAAGAATTCATAAATGTGTCGAAATGTAGCTCCTTTGGATTTGAGAAAAGCCTTAAAAATGAGAGAAATATTTTCACAAATCTACTTTTTATTATACAGCTTCAAAAGTTATCATGTTTTTAATCCTTTATTCTGAACTACATTAATCTTTTAATGAATCCTTATTTCCATTTTGAAATGTCTGTAGACACGATGACTAAAACACTGTAAGTAATCGTTAATGTTTACTATTGTGTGTTTTCTGTTTTGCAAACATCATAGTAATGTAAAATATACTGTAAAATGTTCCCATAAATGTGTATGTAGTATTCATTAAAAGAATTTTAATTGTATGTTGAGAAAATACGGATTTTTTTTTTTTTTTTGTAGAAATTGTGTCAGGGCCTGTTTTCACTGATTTTTGTATGGGCTGGGCCGAGAACTGTAAAAATGCAAACGGGCCGGGCTCGGGCCGAACTTCCAATTTTTACACCGGGCCAAGATAGCTTTCGTTCAGGCCGGGCTGGGGCCTAGAAATTCCGGCCCGTGCAGACCTCTAGCTTGCGGCCAGGCGTCAGGGCATCATGTTTGTACGCCAAGGTATTTTCTGGCACAGAACGAAAATAGAGTCCTGTCTCGTCAGCACTGTATAACTGACACAAAAGTAGGCCCTCAGATTCTATCAGTTTCTTTATCTTTTTTCGAAAAGGTTCCACCTGTTCGATGTCGGCGCTTAAAGATTCGCCGCATGTTTTCCTGTTAGTGAAACCATGGCGTTTACGAAAGCGCCAAAGCCAACCATCACTTGCACGAAATGTCACTAAACCCATATGTTTCGCCAATTTTTCTGCGGCTGCCCGCAACTCAACATTACGGACGACGATGCCACTTGACCGCTGTTGTACAAACCATTTGTATACTGCCTCCTCCAGGTTTTTATTTTGAGCCACTTTTATATGTTTCCTGTCCGCCACTGAAAAACCACTTTTTGAATCACCCACGCTGTATTTAAGGGAAAAATGGATTAGTTTTTCCTTATTCTTGCGAATGTCTGAAGCGGTTTGTTTTTTAACTCCGTATAGTTCGCAAACACGTGCGACCGACACACTACTCTCCAACTTCTCTATCAACTCAAGTTTCTGTTTTATTGATAAATTAACGCGTTTCCGTTTAATATTAAAGCCATTTCAAAAAAGCACTAATAGCAAAATACACTTGTGAACTGAAGCAGAAATGGATTGTGGGTACGCTAGCGCATGCATAGAACGAAAAGCATATCACATGGCCGCATAGGTCGCCACCATCATTGCGCATGCTTAGAACGAAAACCACGCTGCAGTGAGAATTAAAGCGCACGCTTTCGGCGTTTCATGTTCTTTCCCTTATTTTAAGGTTTCGTTCATTTGATCACGAGACATTGTGTCACCACAGATATAATAAATACTTTATTTTACCGAGAAATTGCTTTTTAAAAATAGTAAAGAGAAATGCTTTGTCGTTGTTCATTGCTTGATTTTTTACATATAAAAGCTCAAAAGAGGGTTGCGTGTTGATTCTCAAGTAGGGGAGGGAGAGGGGGGCAGTAATACTTTTTTTTTCGAAGCGTGTTTCATCGTTTTAGAAGCTGTTTTATCATGGAGGCTTCCAGTAAATAATAGTGATAAATAAATATTTGACATTTGTCAAATATAAAAATTTGAAATGCGGGCGTTGAATTTCAGGTTAGGGAGAGGGGAGTAATTTTAAATTAACGATTTTGATTTGTTAATTTAAGGATAAAGTGTTTTAAAAGGGATATTAAACGAAACCCTCTGTGCGATCTGCGATCACACTTATCCACTTGTTTTACTTTAATTTTTGTTTATTTTTTTTTTTTTTTTTTTATTAGTCTGTTGAATCCGAAGTCCGTTGAACTGAGGGTTTACTGTACTTTATTTCTTATTTCTTTGGGTGTAAATTAATTTATATAATTTTTCTTATATGTTTACTTCGTATACAAAGTTCTAAGCGTAGATAGTTTTTTATGTTATTACTGTTGTTAAGAAATAATGTAGTGCCATTAAATCACAGATATATTTTTGTATAATCATGTGCTGTATAGCACATGATTGCACATTTGCACACACCATATACGCATATCCATATAATTTATTGATAAATGATCTTAGTGGACATTAAAAACCAAATTATTCAATTTTCAATGGATTCATCTAAAATTTGGCAGACATGTTAATGGCAAGCTCAAGTAGTTATATTCAAAATTTGGTGTTAAAATAATAAAAAGTTTTTTAATTATTCCATTTTTATTTTTTATTTGAAATAATGAATAATTGTCACATTTTAAAATGCCATGTTATTTTCTTTTGAATATAACATGATTTTTTCATGGTTATTAGAATGAAAGTCAGCATAAATTGTAAAATTTCACTGAACTTATAAAAGGAAGAAAAAATATATATTTAAAAAATATTCTATTTTTTCGTATAAAATAACTATAGATTTTGTGTTATGTAGCAAGTTTTATCAGAACTGTATCTGATAACATTTATTTATTAAAGGGTGTATTGTGAAAATTTTAAAAGAATCTGATAATTAGGAATGTCAATGTAACATTTCAAATTTCATAAATGTGCGGGATTTTCATTTCTGAGAAAACAGCATTTAAAACACACATACATATTTAAAACTATATTTTACAAATTGAACCTTTATAATCAAAACTTATTTATTATATATATGCATATATATTTAAATAAAACTTACTTGATTATATATGCATACAAAGTGAACTTTTTAAACATAATACATAAAAGCTGATTTTTTTGTGTGTGTGTGAAAACTAGCTGAGCATTTAAAAAATTTTTTAAATGTGCAGCTTATTTATACCTTGTTGTTTTACTTTCCTAGCATTGGAATTATTTATTTTCTTTTATCATTATTATTATTATTTTCATTTTATATGTAGTTGAAGACTTCTATTTTCTTTAAACATTTCTGCTTATCTGTTGTGCAATAGCAAGTGAATTTGCATTGCAACACATTTCAGTTTCTGTAATTTTAAAGGATTCTGACAACAAAATTTAAATTCGCTTACTGCGGAAACTATGCTAGCTAAGTAGTCTTTGACGGGATTAGATTTTAAAAGGGTATTAGTTTTAGCAGAGTGAGTTGAAAATGCCCAATGGAAACTTAAGCTGATAACCCCAAACCTGTGTATATTAAATAGTTAAGGGAGAATAAAAGATATGGTGGCGAAATAATTACACGATAAATGTAAAAACAATCTAACGTTTATTGAGCAAAAGATAAAAACAATATATAAGTTAACTTTATATGCATTCAGTAATTCATAAATATATTTAACAGTAACAAGATTAAAAGTGATTTAACAAACCCCATGACATTCAGGGAATGAACTGCATCAAAGAGTGACTGCCAATATGTAAAGTCCCATATACTGCTTAAATCATGCTGAGTCTAATGCTTCCATAAATAAGATTAAATTGATGAGAAACTTCTTTATAACTGATGACACTTTCCATGAAGAATATAGCGATAAACATTGCACGAAAACACAACTCATTACGATGTCAGCTTATAACGAAGTGCAGAACTTTCAGTTTCAAGTGAAACGCCATTTCAATAATCAAGGGACGACCAGCTGTTAGTGACTGAGAATCGGAGAAGAGACAAGGTCGAGGACAAGGTAAGTAAGCCAAGGAAACATTCATATTTATACAAACCGGGAGAAAGAACAATAACTCATCACGCAATTCAACGGGCAGCTAATGATGTATCCAGAGTGACGACATCGTGACGAAGTGTCGTACATCCGATGTGCCGTAGGCTCGAACGAAAGATGCCATCTAGTGGCGACCGTGAAACCATACGTCAAATGAAAAAGCTATGTGCCGTTGAATGCGTGGGAGAAACAGATGGAAACCGGAAAGTACGATAAATGTAAACAGAGTGGATAAATTAAAGGGATGATGACAGAAGTTAATTTAAGGTAAGTAGAGTGATATTTAAAATAGATATATCTGAAAGAAACAAATGAAATGTATAATTTAATAAAAGTGAATATAGAGGAGATAGATATAATATATTGTTATGTAAAAGGATAATGCAGAGGGAAATTCCCGGACAGTGGCAAGAAAGAAGAGTGTAATTTACATATATCAGTCTTTTTCCCCCACACAAATATTTTTGGGGTATTTCACTCTAGGCGACAGCTCGTTGGTAAAATTAATTTTTGAAACTATTATTTTTTAAAAATTTGAAATTATTGCGAAAAAAAGATATCTAAATATTAGTAAAAAGTAATGGAAAATGGCTCTTTTTTTCCTCAAAACAGTTAAAGTAATTTAGGAATAATGTGTTTGTATGCCTCTCTAAAAGAAATTTTCTGAAGACTGTTTTAATAAATCTTGAAAAATTTACATCCTGCACTCTACTTTTATTTTCTGTATGCCGTGCATTTAATTCAAGCAAAGGTAATTAAGCATTACGAAAAGAAAAACAAAATTGAAACTGTCAAATTAAAAATGTTTATTTGTCATCATTGTTAATTTCTTATTGTTTGTATATATATTTTTTAATCTCTCTATTATGAAATCTCATTTGGTAGAAGAAGAAAATGAACTTAAAATCTTTAGTTTTTTGTTTATATGCATATATGTTGTGCAACACTATATTCATTAATCTAAAAGAAATTTATACCAGTGAAATATTTTAAAATTTCCTTTATGTTATTAATGCTTAGTTTTAGGCGCTTTTTTTACATTGTCAATCATTATAATTGGATAAGAAAAGCAACTGTCACCAGTACATTGTTATTTCTTCTAATGTTCTGTGACCCTTAACATTCTTAATTCCTCACAAATCCTATTTAATTATTTATTATAATCATAGATTTGTGTTATATATTTTTTTCCCAGGGTAAAAAGACATTCCATTGATTAGATATATAAATATATATTTTAATTGAGTATGTATGTTATTTAATTTATTTTTCAAAAGTTTTATTATTATTGCCATTATTATATTTGTTATATGAAAGACTTATAATTTTCATATCGTTACCATTAAATTTTATTCTTGGTTTGTTTTATTCTTGTGTTTATTTTTTTTGGAAGGAAACCGTTGGGGAAAAAAGTGTTTTCTGTGTTCATTTATTGTAATTGTTTTTTCAAAGTTTGTATAATTGACATGTAAAACAGTAAAAGATTAAAAAAAATTTTTAATACAGTACTTTCATTCTGATATTTATTTGTTTTTTTTTTTAAATTTCCTTTTAGTTCAGGCAACAGGGAATTTTACCTAGCAAAATTAATGGTAGTTCTGAAAATCGACTTACTTTATGTTTTTTGGGTCGCTGAATCCAAATTTGTAACTTCCCACCAAAATTTCCCCCAGCAATCCCCCCCCCCAAAAAAAAAAGATTTTTATTTAAAAAATCAGGGGAAAAGTATGTTTTAGGGGAAAAGTATCTAGAAATTCAGAGAGTAGACAAAATTTGCAACAAATTAGATGTATGACATTATGACTTAGGATGAAGAGGAAGGGGGGATCTGCCTCAGAACATGCGCACGGTGCTGCATGGGCTAAGTTGCGCAATTCCACTTAAGAGGCTACTTCAGTCAAGGGAAAATGCCCGTTCGCTAATACTAATCCTATGGAGGAAATTTATAAAGATATCTCAGTTGCATTTCAATATTTTTAAATGAATTTTTTTGCATTGGATAGTTGATCAGTCTGTATGCAGGCCGCTTTTTACTTTTTCGATTTCGATTGCAGATTTTTTTTATGGGAATGCTTTCAGTTTCGAAATTGGTTCCGAAAATGAAAGTGTCCTCATTAAAAATATCTGTAAACAAAATCGAAAAAGTAAAAAAGGCCTTTGTACAGACCGATCTCAGCTATCCAATGCAAAAAAAATCGTTTGAAAATATTAAAATGCAACCGAGATAGCTTTATAAATTTCTTCCATAGGATTAGCATTAGCGAACGGGTCTTTTCACTTGACTGAAGTAGCCTCGTAACCACTCACATGTTTACATTCATCCTCCCATCTCCCCTCCGAACTTTCCTTATAAAGTTTACTTTAAGTTTTTTGGGTCCCTGGATCCAAATTTTTAACTTACCCCAAAAATTCCCTCCCCCCCCAAAAAAAAATAGTTGTTATTAACTTAAATTTCTTATTGTTTTAGGGGAAAAGCATTACGAAATTCAGAAACTAGACAAAATTTGTAACAAATAGGATATATGACATTATGACGTGGGAGAGACGGGTCTGCCTCGGAACATTCCCCGTGTGCTTTTCTCAAAAACCAAATTTTTTCAAAAAATCAATTTTTTGGGTGTTTGCCGGGTGCAATTTTGGTGGAAAGTTACAAATTCGGATTCAGCGATCCAAAAACATAAAGTGAGTCGAAATTCAGAATTAGTATTAATTTTTCCAGGTAAAATCCCCTATTGCCTGGACTTCATAACTTAGTGCACGTAGCGCCGTGGTGCATATTCAGAGGCAGCCCTCCCCCTCCCCGTTCATCCTACGTCATAATGTCATATATCCTATTTGTTGCAAATTTTGTCTAGTTACTGAATTTCGTAATGCTTTTCCCCTAAAACAATAAGAAATTTAAGTTAAAAACAACTATTTGAGGGAGTTTTTTTTTTGGGGGGGGGGGGGATTTAAAAATTCGGATTCAGCGACCCAAAAAACTTAAAGTAAACCTTATAGAGAAAGTTCGGAGGGGAGATGGGAGGGCGAATGTAAACGTGTGAGTGGTTAAGTGGAATTGCGCAGCTTAGTTCACGCAGCACCGTGCGCATGTGCCGAGGCAGATCCCCCCCTTCCCCTTCATCCTAAGCCATAATGTCATATATCTAATTTGTTGCAAATTTTATCTACTTTCTGAATTTCTAGATACTTTTCTAGATACCATAAAACAATAAAAAATTTTATTTTTTTAATAAAAACCTTTTTGGGGGCATTTTACCGAAATTTGGGGGGGTTGCCGGGAGAAATTTTGGTAGGAAGTTAAAAATTCGGATTCAGCGACCCAAAAAGCATATAGTAAGCCTTTTTCCAGAACTACCGTGAATTTTGCTAGGTAGAACCCTTATATGGTCTCTATTGCCTGTACTATTTGCATATTTTAGTTTTTGTGATAGTTGTTAGGAAGTAGCTGCTAGTTAGATGTTTTCTGGAGCATTGTCTCAATTTGACCTGCACGGCCTGCACCAAATAAACATGTTTTAATAAAACATAAATTTTACTTAAAAAAGGAAATTAAATAAGAACACAATTTATTAATAATTTTACTGTTTCGAAATGTGCATTTACTACAATAGATGTCGGTACAATGCTTCAGAAGATATTGGCGTATTGATAGTTGTGAAGGATGCTTAGAATAATGCCAGAGTGAAAACTTATTATTTTAAATATTTTCTGCATATGAAAAAAAATGTACCTATATCTTCCTTACTGGCAGCTGATAAGATAAAAGTTACCAAAGTACAAAAGTTACAAAAGGTATCAAAGTACCAAATATATGATAAACATATTCAGAAAGAAAAAAAAACAGTTTTACTTTGAATTTATATAGTGTTAAAAAAATGCTTCAAGAAATTTAGAATGTCAGAGTGAAAAATCTATTGATTTACATATTTTTTGCCTATGTAAAAAAGGGAGGCATTGTATTTTACTTACTGACAGTGTGACAGCTATTAAGATAATTTAATGAATAACAGTTTCATTTGATATCTTCTATATATACATTGTGAAAAATAAACTTGTATTGAAGTTTCATTAATAACAAGAATTCTCGAATTTATATTGTAATCGGACTTGTTTATTGTAATTAAATATAATAGATAAAATGGATTTTTTTAATTAGCTAGATAAAAAGAAAAAACACTATTATATTTATTAAATAAAGACATCAAAAGTACCAAATGTGTATGATAAAAATATTCAGGGAAATAAAGTTTTACTTCAAATTCATATAGTATTAGTTAAAAAAAAAAATCAATAAATTTCAAAAAGTCTTAATGTTATTAAATGGAACATGTAATTGCATAATGCATTTAATGCTGCAACAACTTTTAAATGATAGTATTTTTCAAATAAATACATTTCTGCAAATATACTTCTTTGTCTATTTTACATATGTGGAGATTTCGCAAGCAACACCTGCATTAGACTGAGTGTCTCCGTATTTTCCGCTTCGAGATTAAAAAGGAAACGAGCCTTAACGAAGCTGTGTGAAGTGGAAATGCAGAAGAAGTAAAGAGAACGAAATGAGTTCGACGACGGAAGGTTTTGTTAAAAAAGGACCAATTTTTATTGGAACGGAACGTTGTTGCTTTAGGGAGATTTTACTGTATATCACTTTCACTAAACCTATATTACGTATCGAAATGTATTTATTGAATAATGTGGTTTATCTATTGCACCATGCTATCCAAAACCTTAAAAAAAATTTATGTAAATTATTTCATTGTGTTATATTATCCGTTTGCATACATTTCACTTAGTATACTGTGACGCAAAATAACCATTTACATATTAGGGTCACAGGTGGTGTCGCTCGACATTTTTAATTTTCTTAATCTTTTAACAAAGACTTCTTCATAGTTTTCTGAGTTTAAAAAATGACTAAATTTTTTTTCATCATATAGTTTTCTGGAGGGGCCATTTTTAACAAACTACACGGCCATTTTTGGGAGATAAACATGTTTTATGGAAAATGCTGTGACAGCTTTATTTTTCTACCTATCAAGAGGAATCAAAAACCAAAATGTTCAGCATACAATTGTCGACATTTTATGTAATTATAAAATTATCATTAGACTCAAGGATCTAGATCAAAAATATGCTTAAAAACCGGAGAAATAAAAGGTCAAACACCGCATTACGCTGCCATTGTTTTTTATGAAGGAAATGAGACTCACCTTAAATATTTAAAATATATATATATATATATCTTATAAGACTACTCATTTTTATAAATTTCAATCCTGACAACCATTTCTTTTTTTTTTTTTTTTTTTTTTTTTTTCTTTTTTGTACAGCTCATCAAAAACTGTGTTAAGTCTGCTTTTGGCAATTTTCACTAATTAATATCTCAAAAAGGACTGACTAAGAAATTCAGAAAACTTAGGATAATAAACATCTTTGTACTATAAAGTTAAATTGTAAATTTTATGACTGAGACTTATCTGGTTTTTGAATAACAGTTCACTAAAAATGCACCACCCCCTCCCCACCTTCTTTTCCTTTTTGTTTTGTTCCATATACATAGCATTACAGGTACTTTTTGCTTAGGTACGTTCAAATTGACGATACAAACAAATTTTACGCATTATTGCTTAGTTAAATAGGGCAGTGGCACCTTTTCAAAACTTTCTTGAATGGGGGGGGGGGGGGGGGAGGTCTTTTGATTTTATTTTGCGCATCTGAAGAGCTCCTAATACCGTTTTATTCTGACATTTTTAAAAATTAGCTTAAATACTCGCTCGCTAAGAATTTTATAAAATATTTCGTTTGCATACGCCACTGCCCCTTGCCTTTTACGCATATTTGCATTGCCTTCCCCTCCCCCCCCTCCAACACACACACACAAAATACCGGTTATATGAATCACTAATTAATCGCATTACCCCCTCCAACACACAGACAAAAAAATACCGGTTATATGTATCACTAATTAATCATATTAGCAACTTTTATGAATCAAATCTAATAATCTTCCATAAAGTAAGTTATTAGAAAAGAAAAAAAAAACAGTCTGTAGCGTAACCTTCGTGAAACCAGAGATAAGGGTGCGAAGAACAGTAATGAGACAGGGTTAAGAGGCAGGGTGAAAAGGAAATAAGAAGAAACTGGACTCCTTATCTCAGTTCAGTATTTTAATTTTCAACAGTCCCCTGTAGTTTTCGGCTAAAATATTTTCGGCTCTAAAGGAAGTCACGGGTGGTTTGTTCCTTTAGAGCCGAAAAGATTTTAGCCGAAAGTCATTAAGAGGGGGAAATGTAAAGGATCATACCGGGGTTGAATAGCGTCAGCGTTTAGTTCTGAATCCCTGTGAATCCGAACAAAATAACGAAGAATTGCTCCATTCTAGTTCCCACTTTTAGTCATTAAGAGGGTGGGGTTTGCTGTCGTGGATCATGTTCGAGCAGAATATATCCTTTTATTGCTTTTTTCAACTTAGCTCAATAGTGTTTTACTATGCATTGTATCATCTAACCAATAAAAGGGTAACAAGACGAAAAGATCTAGAAAATTCTGTCAGAATTTTCTTCTCACAATTTTTTTTCAGTGTCTCATGCACTTCTATTCAGTCTTCGTGTGACAATGGAAGTATGTTTCATTAATATCTTAAGGTGTAACTGAATCTAAACTTTTGTGAAATTATGTGCATTAGTTCCTGAGATAGAGCGCCCACAAAATTTTTGTCACATATAGAGTGATAGACTCACAGACAGACATTTTCTAAAAACCACCAAATCGTGTTCAAGACATTCTAAAACTTGCCGGGAACTGTACGAGGGAGGGAGGAGTGGCCTCTTATCTTCTCCATACTGCAGGCTACTACAATCTTCAGCTTCCTGAAAACAAACGAATCAATATTAACGGCTGTAATTTATAACACTAGGTAGAGAAAGATCAATTAATATGCAGAAAATATTTTTATCCAGATATCTCAATTATTTCCTAGTGACAATTAGAAGTTTATGATAACCCCTTTATAAAAATTTGGTCTGAATAAAAGATGATTAATGAATTTATATTTATTTGAGGTTGAATTCATTTACTTTTAAAATATAATGATCATTTCATAGTTTACCCATTTCATTGCCCATAGTGGGAGTTCCTTTCTAATTGATTGTTATTAGAAAAAAAATTCTAAAATCAACAAAAATTAATATTTATATGAGAATAAGCTAATATGACCATTTGAATACATTCCAAACTCTTGCCAAAATAATAATAATATAAAACATCAGCCAACAAAACCTTTAACTGGTGAATAAATGTTTTATTTCTTTTGCTGTTTATTTTCTACTTTGTCAGTTTTTGGATATATGTAAACTTGAAAAATAAGTAAAAAGATTATGTTAAGTATCTGAATCTCTTCTGAAAATCGAACAACTTTTTTTTTTTCTGGACGATATTCAGATCACAATCAAAGAGTGCACACCTGGTGATCCGAACTACCAACTTGGTCACGCCTGTTTGCAGGTAATACTCCGAATTTGCTACCTTCACAAAAAAGGAAGATCAACGAGTTAATAGTTGTCTCAAATAATGTTGCACTAAAGTCTGAATTCCAGCACACTCTCAAGAAGTGGCTGCTCCTAATTACCCAGAGGAAGTACTTCATTTGCGGGGTGATTTAAATTCAAACTCCACTCACTGAGGATATATAGGAGAATTAAAAAAATACTCCGATATTTATAACTGAGAACTTTTATTAGTCTGGGGCAAGCACAGAACGCTGAGATAAATGTGGGCGATTCTCGAATAAGTGGGTAATTTGTGTTCCTTGGGGCTATATGCTACATTTTATCATTTATAAAATTTTCATTAGCATAAATTGTATTCTGTAATGCCTTTCTACAATTTCAAAATCAATTTTTAAGAAAATATCTGAAAATTTTAGCCCGATAATATTTTAAATATTCAAATTGCGACTTCTGTCCCCCACTTCAAGCAGTGATCTTCTGGCACAAATTTAAGTATACTCACTATTTTTAGAAATTTTACTATACAAAATAAAAATTTACATTCTAAAGTATAAAATAAAGATTTTTTATAGTAAATTATGGTTTTATATTTATTCTGGCCAGAGAAATATTGTCCCCTAGTTTTTCTGTCGCTACGCCCCCCTTGTATTAAACTGCTCATGTGATCATCAAGAGGTCAGATAAAATTTGAAGACAGTTATATTTAGTAGAAGCAGCCATCTTGATTGCTCAGAAAGTTATATCAGCATGGTTAAATTATCTGGACTTCAAAAAAAGTTACAAGCTGCAAAATAGATAGAAAGATAAGAATATGTTCATTACCTGTCACTGCTGTTTCATACTTAAATTTTTCCTATTACTTTTATTTACGATTTTGTCATGAAGTAACATACTTTTGTTTAGGTCAAAATTCAAAATATTACATTGCAGCCTTACTAAGATTAACTTACAATGAGCACAGAAACAATTTTCTTAATTTTGTCACAGCTGTCCCTGTCATTTCTGTCCCCTTTCAATCAAATTGCATCCGCTCACTACTCTGTTGAAATTTAACTCAGCCTTCACTAATAACGTATACACCAGATTTTTTATTAACAACTAGTCAACATATTTATTAGACTTACTTCTATTTGGCTTTCATTTAAATAACTTTATGAAGAAATTTTTCGTTCAAATGAAAAGCAATAAATTATAGAAACGGGTCGATTAGAGGTAGGTAGATTAAAGAAAAGTACTGTTTAAAGTTTATGACTGAATCTTGTACATTACTCACAACCTTATGTCTTATCTATTTCTAAAAATAAAAAAAGTTTAAATTTTAAGTATTATTTTTCACTAAATCGTAGAGTAAAATTATCCACTTATTGGAAAATCGCTTGTATAGAAATAGATAAAAAACATTCTGCTGTACGTCACAGAGAAGTTCGTCGTACAATTCAACTGTCATAGATTTTGTCATTTTTTAATCCCTTGAAAAAGGTTTGAACCACACCACTATCACATCGGTGGCAAACTCTCCATTGCAGCTCTTTCTTCCCTTAATCTCGACGGAAAGTTTCGTCTCATTGGAATGCAAATCTTGAGATTTTTACATGTTCGAATCCAAGTGAAGCCTCATGACTATTGTTGCCAGGAGCTAAAAGTCTCGATTTTTCAAGATGCAAAAATTCTTTTAAATTTCTTTTTATATTCATGCTATTCGTTTGTCTGCATCGAGTACAACTTAATACAGTAAAACCTGTGAAAAAGAACCTGTCTGCATTGTAAGAAAACTGTTATTTCCCCCCCCCCCCCTGCAATTTATGTTGCAATATTTCGAGCACCGATGCTGTGAAATGGAATTCAAGAGTCGACACTAGGAAAGAGAATTCAAGCAACAAGTGAAGTAAAATTCGAGTTCTTTCTGTCACATAAACCACGCAGCCAATAGCAACGCAACTTTCCCCATACTTGAGATAGTTTGCAGCACTCTTAAAGACAGCAGCTTGTAAATTTCAGAGCAACTGTGTTGGATGCTGCGGTGCCAGCTCCTTTTGCTGTAAAATACAGATTTTTTTTATTTAAGATTATTACCCTGAATTCGTGTAACAGATTTTTTTTTTTTTTAATTCCGCCTAAAGAAATATTGTACAAATCCATCTGCTAAGACAAAAATCTGTCTAAAAGACTGAATATTTTCTCAGTCCCTATCAATTCTGATTTTATAGGTTTATTGTACTTCTTGTAGTACAACTCGTGAAAATGGAACTTGTTTAAGACGGAATCTTGTCTTAAATGTAAAAATTTCATCATTTCCTACGGAAGGAACACTGCACAACTGTAACTGTACAGTCAGAAACGTCACCAAAACAGAATTTGTTCCCAGCAATTCTGCTTTCACAGTTTTTCCTATAAAAGATTAATTATCGAGTTTTCATGGTATAATAAAACCTACTAAGGCAGAATTTCAAATGACCAGAGAAAATTTTGTTTTACTCAGATTTCTGTCTAAGAAAATATAATTGTATGTTTTCTTCCCCCAGGAACCCTGAATTCGTTTATTTAAGACACATTTCATCTTGAAATAGTCTAGACTTCCTTATCGAACTTTTTTTTTACGCACAAGCTTTCCATTGGTAATATGGATAACACTGGGCCCATGCATATTCGTAATTTTAACTCCAAAATGGAAGTAGTTGCTAGGGTCGTCCACATTAAGCGCTGGTCAACCCGTTAGTACTATATACTTTAAAGCAATGTCAAGTATCAAACATCTATAATCCCTTGGATAATAATGTATACGAGTATTGTTTATACTTCTCCTTTGAAATCAAACCACTTTGAAGACAATCCGAAAAGGATTTATCATATCCAGAGGCAACTTTTGCACATATCATAAAATTCCACAGACAACTCTTTGCACAGCAACTACACAAAGTCACTGACACAAAAATATTCTGTAACTCATACAATTGTATGGGAGTTGACAAAACGATGGATTTAATGATGTGCCAAAGAAATGCTTGCCAAAATATACCAAATCACTAGGAAACTGCAACAATGAAACGTTTTAAAGATAAAAAGTAGAAAATAAATTATAAATAAAAAATGAAGAGTGTAATATTTTTTTCAACAAACTTTTATAATTTAATAGTATTTATTTACTATACGTTGAGAAATCAATGTAGAAATCCTAAAAAGATAGATTAAATAATGTTTCATTTTTTTTCCCTTTTTCCCTATCTTAAAAAAGAAACAGGCCTAAAATTATATAGTTTTAATAGATCCACTAGCTTACGCTTTCTCCGAAGCGTAAAATAAATCGTATTTTCTTTCCATCAAGGAAATATGTCCTCCCCGCCCAACCAATTTTGCTAATTGTCTTGTGCACTGTCCATATACAGCAGCAAATAATAGCCTGTTATCATCTTTATCTGTAATGGCTTTTTGACTAGATTCATAAGTTATCAAATGGAAATCCTTATATTGTTAGGTTTATATTTAGTGTGTCAACAAGATAGAAATTTTCAAATTCTTTCCAAATTATATTTGACAGAAATTTTTCAGTATTTTCTCCGAAATGAGCATTAAAAAGATTAATAAAATCCTACATTTTAATAATAAAAAAAAGAAATTTCAAACCTGTGTTTATTGAAGTAGAAACAAATAAAAAATCTTTGAATTAAAAGATTAATTTTAACACAATTATTCTAATTGGTAAATAAATCATATTAGATGTAAATTTCAGCCAGGAGATCCCTGGTTCGAATCCTGGTCCGGACATTTTTCGCCCTGTTGGAAATTTACATCTAATATGATTTATTTACCAATTAGAATAATTGTGTTAAAATTAATCTTATATAATTTCGTATCCAGATGCTATATCATTATAATCATTTCAGACCAGATGCTATAATCATTAAGGTTAGCTGGCTGAAAAAGTTCCACCAGATTCGTCCGGGATAGCTCAGATTGGCGGCTTCAGCCAGGAGATCCCCGGTTCGAATCCTGGTCCGGACATTTTTCGTCCAGTTAGAAATTTTCATCTAATAAAAGTTCAAAGTTTTGCTTATAGATGGCAGCACCATAAGTATACAATCTCGGAGTAAAAGAGGTGGAGGGGAAACTTAAGAGGCATTACTCGCCGAAACACCGCAAGTACAGTGTAGTGAGGTTGTTGTTGATCGAGAGTCTAATGATCTAAGTCGATGGAAGTACGAGTGATACACGGCGATATTCTCAACGGACTGTTGAGGTTGTGATGCCATAGGCGTAACCACCTCCCCCCCCCCCCCCTTTCCCGCTTGTGCAGACTCAAGCATAATTATTTAAAAAAATCGAAATTTACAAAAGAAAAAAAAAGAAGAAGTGAAACCAGAGTTTAATTAGTTTAGCAAATTAACTTAGTTTAGAAAACTAACAGTTTAAGTTTTGAAATGTGATAAAAAAAGAAACCCATGTTTTTTTTTCTTTCTTTCTTTCTTTTTTTAAGAAAATTATGTTGTTTATAACTAGAATATTTACAAGAATCTGTATTAGTTATAGTAAGTCAAAAAGGTGACTTTATAATCCCATTTTGACGTCTTTTGTTTGGAGGAGATCGTTTGAAACACCGTTATTTCTATTTCATGTTTCTGCAATTTCATGAGAAATTAAGGCTGTTCTCAACTGCTCTGCTCAACAAGCGCAAATTGTTCTGACACATTTACAAATTCATTTTTTAACGGAAAGATATAAAATTGGAAAGCCTGACCAGAGTAACGATTTGGAATCAAACTGTGTTTTCCATTTTTTGATCAATCAATTATGTATTGAGTTAGAAGCAATTTGGATCACGTGACAAGCACGTTTTTCGTCCTTTCTTCATTGCTCTTTCTATTTTCGCGCGGAAATTCGGTTCAAAACGCACACTTTGACACTATTTTCTGAAAGATCTATTGCGTTTGCAAAAGAAATGAAAAAACAGCTCGATGACACAGTTTCTGAACAATAACAGCAGCTAGATTCATGCATTTCCGAACAAAAAATAAATTAAAACTTATGTCACAAAGTTGCCCTTTTGGATTTGAGAACAGCCTTGACGCAAGTTCTTGACGAGGATAGAAACTATTTCTCTCTTTGCTTTCGTAGTTTAAAATCTAGAAAGAAGCAAAAATATTTGAAAGGAAATGCAGATGTGAAACGATATTCTAAAATGAGACTAGCCGGGGGAAATAGGAGGGAGTGTACAGACCCTGCCTCCTTTGAAAATGAAAAATAATAGCACACAAAATTCAAATTAATATGAAGATTTGTTGGTTGGTTCAATTTCGTGTTTCGCGGCCATTTTTTGATATTCGTAAAAGGAATATGGTTGCAGTCTTTCAAGTCAATATAGTAATTTTTTCCCTCTAAAAATTTTTATACGATTTTTAAAGTTTTTTCTCGTTTCGCAGCGTTCTTTTGAAAGTAAGAAAAGGGAACCCGGTTTCAATCTTTTAGCCCAGTGCAGTAAATTTTGACCAAATTCGCGATTTTATTCTGCGATCATTTCATGATATTTACAATTTTTTCCCAAAATTATCTGACGAAATTTACGTCTTTCTACGCGATTTTTTGTCGAAATACGCACCTTTCGCTACTAACCTTTGACAAAATTCGTATTTTTTACCACGATCATTTGGCGAAATTCGCCTTTTTTACCGCGATATTTTGACGAAATTTCCATTTCTTTAGCACGATCCTTTGATGAAATTCACGTGCCCTTTCTACGATCTTTTGATGAAATGAGTTCTTTCTTGTCTACGATCCTTTGACGAAATTCTCGCTTTTAGCGCGATCCTTTGATGAAATTTAAATTCTGTTGCGGCCGATTGACGAAACTGATTTTTTTACAGAGGTCATTTGTCGAAATTCGCGATAGTTTTGCGCTACCGATCGGAAAAATTCTCGATAACTTTCCGTACAAATTAACAAAATTCTCTACTCTTTTCGCGACATTTTGACGAAATTTGCAAACATTTTTCGTCAATCCTTTATCGAAATTCGTAATTTTTTGTGCCGTCTTTTGACGAAATTCGCGATTATTTTCTGCACTCTTTTATCGAAATTCCCGATAATTTTCCACGATCGTTTGAAGAAATTCTCAAATTTTTCCGGAGCCGATTCACGAATTGACTTTGAACAATTCCATGAAAGAAATAAACAAGCTGGAAATTGCTCGTCAAACGTGGCAAATGAGGTGCGTTCGTACTATAACTAGTTTTATAATTATTTTTTGTGCCCCATATTGTACTGAATGTATATTGTTTTTCACTTCATAAATGCATAGTCTGTAACATCATTAAAATGCACTTGCAATAATCTTTTTCCCATTCCCCGTAATGTAACGAAAAACTTTTGACTGTCCCTGTAATTCAACTATACATCCGATTTTCATAAAATTTGAAATGGCTCGACAAAATTTTGCAACAATTATATATTTAAATTTTCAGGCCATTCGGAAGGCTTTAACATCATTAAAATGCACTTGCAATAATTTTTCCCATTGGCCGTAATGTAAAGAAAAGATTTTGACTGTCCCTGTAATTAAACTATACATCCGATTTTCATAAAATTTTAAATGGCTTGACAAAATTTTGCAACAATCATATATTTAAAATTTCAGACCATTCGGTTGGGTAGTTTTTGCTCTGTTATATGCGGACAGACGGACTGAACGACGACTATAGGTGCTACGTATTTATATAATTACAAACGCACCTAAAAACGCGGATTTAAAAAAAAAAAAAAAAAATTAAAATACTCACTGAAGAATCGCTGGTCTGTGAAAGAATTTGGAGAGGGGGGGGGGGGGGAATACTGCACAGCATTTTTTATTATGCGGAACTTTCCGTTTCTGTGCGTAAATTGAGGTGGGGACTGCCTTCGGCAACGTACTCCCGAGCAAGCTACGACCTCTTCTGTCTCGAAGGAAGCGAATCTTGAATTATTGCGTTTTTTATTTCGAGCCAAATTAAATTTTCATTTTCCTTATAAGAACTTGTTTGACTTTCTCCCTATTCGAATTTAATCACGGCAATTGAAAAATTACCGGAGTTTTTTCTGTTTCAAAAAAAGTAAAAAAAAATCGCCTCAAAGCACGAAAACCACCACTAAAAATCGCATTAACAATTCGGAAAAGATTAAAAAACTACAGGGAACGAAAATAACTAAATGGGTAAAAGATTTAAACCGGATTCCTTTTAGGAATTTTAAAAAAATCACCACAAAATGCAAAAAAAAAAAAAAAAAAAAAAAAAACCCTCTAAAAATAAGATTAAAAAATTGTTAAAAATTGAAAAACCGCTGTAAGAATCTCGAAAACACTTTATTGAAAAGAAGACAAAGTTTATACTGGATAAAATATTGAAATCTGATTATTTTTTACTAATTTGAAAAAAAAAATGCCACAAAATACGAAAAAAATCGCATAAAACATTAGCATAGTTTTTCGTTTCCGTTGCTTATAAATTGAGTAGTGCTGAATAGATCTTGCAGTATTCATTGAACAATTTTCCAGGGAAGATTTTAGTGTATTGAATATCGCTCTACGCTTCTTACTTATAGAATTACGGGGAATTTTTTTAAATCAGAGATGTCTTATTATGGAAGATAAGACTTTCTAAAAAGTTCTACTGAACGGATTTTGATGAGACTTGCATTGTTAGTTTGATAATATTTCAGGTGTGGTTTAGTGCAGACGGTCTCAGTTTTCAAATGTTTTCATTCGAATGACTTTTAAAAATGAAATTATTTTTACCGTTGAAAGCATTTTTTTTTCTTCCATTGAATATACCTCCCACTGAAATACTGGTAAGGGACTGTGCATATATAAAGTTATCAGTTTAGGGAGAAGGGGGGGGGGTCTCGAACATTATATCGTAATATATTTCTAGGGGGAGGGGGTTGTCTTTTAATATCGTTATCATTTTTGATCCAACCAAAATTTCCTCATATCACAATATTAAGATATTTATGTGTTTAAAAGAACCCGTAACTGGACAAAGGACTCTTAACCCGACAGAGGACTCTTAACTGTTAACCCGTAACTGGACACAGGAGTCAAAATGACTCCCCTTCTCCCCTTTGTTCTTTGGCTCTGATTATCGCGTGATTTTTCTCCTTGAATAAAATCATCTCCTTAGTACCGTCAAGTAGTTCTTTTTATCATTACATGATTTCCAGTATATATTGCGTTTCCAAAATAAATTCCAATGCTGTTTACAAAAGACAAAAAAGAAAAATAACATTGGAGTCTTTTTGACTCTATGTCTCTGGTCGCGTAAGGAAATTCATGTCTCCAGTTACGGGTTAAATGATTTTTTATATGTTCAAAGAAACCCGAGAAATAATTTGCTACAACCCTTTTCATATTTGGTATATGAAATTTTGGTATATGTTTGAACGCGAAGCCGACTCCCAAATTATAGATGCTTTTAAATACTAAAATTGATCCTATTAATAGAGATGACCTCTCAGGAGTTTATATGATTCCATTTATTAGGGAGGGAGGATTCAAAAATCATTATATAGGTCTAACACAACGAAAATTCAATATCAAATGTAAAGAACATATAGAGGACATAAAATACAATAGAGGTAATACTGCTTTATCCCGGCTAAATCAAATAGAAAATAGTAACATACTTTTTAACGAGAGTAAAATAATCTACAGGTCTAATTTTTATTTGCAATTATTCATAAGAGAGTCCATTGAAATTTATTTAAGAGGTTCAGGAGTTTGTAACGATACATTATCTTTTCGTATCCCGAATTTATGGGTTGAATGGTTGGACAAATTACGGCGTCGCGACATAGAGGGAACACGAGCAACCGCGAAAAAGTAGGACGCGTTATAGGATTGCTTGTTTATATTCGATGATTTTTTTCCCCATTTTCTTTCCATTTTTCATGTGCATTTGTAATTTTATGTTACACATTCTGATGACGACTCAGAAAATGAGTTGAAACATGTAAATATAGATTTTTAATCTACTTTTATTGTGTTTTTATAACGTCTTTTAAGTAAATAAATATCTTAATATTGTGATATGATTAGTAGGGTGGGCCGAAAAAAACTTTTTTTTTATTTTCGATGATGGGTAGTGCGGAAAAGTGGCCACTAGTGGCACCAAGTTCACACAAAAAATTTGAGATTTTTAGGACAATTCCTATATTTGCCGCTTTTTGCTTGAAGTTTTGCTAAAAGGCTGATTTTTGAACTTTTTTAGCAAAAATTTTAAAAATGTTAAATTAAACTTATTTTAATCGTATTTACTTGAAAAGGCATATTTTATGTTCCAAATGTATAAATAAGCTCTGATAATGTATTATTTAATTGCTATGTGTATTTTAAATTAGACGATTTTTATAGCCTTTTCGTGTTTAAGTGAGCAAAAGTTGCATGTATTGTTTTATCTTTCAACGGTTTCTCTCTTTTGTCTTGTTTATGTCCCTTGGTCTTCCTTATTTTGTTTTTCGATGCTTTAAGGGTCATATATTTGGGTGACGGACAGCAGAATCCCTCAGAAACAGATCTGGAAGGAGAGAAGGTGGTGAGGCGATAACTTAAGCGAACGCAGTGACTCATCGCGATGTTGGGAAAGTGAAGGAGGAAATACAAGAGAGGAGAAAGTGCGATAAGGGATGCTTATTATTTTCAGTGTTCCGTTTCCCTGAGACATGGCAGACGCTGTGTGAGACAGGAATATGCGTTTAGGAGTGTTTGGCTTTGAAGGGCCTGGTTCAAATTCAGATTCAGTCGAACTGCTTGCTTGAAAGCTCCCACTACTTGAATCTTCCAACAATATAACTGTCTTCCATCTGGATCTAACTCCACTCGTTGAAGGCTTTGTCGCAGAACCACTATCTTCATTTTCCGCGATATTTTCTTTGTAAGAGTTTTGCTTGTTTTTAAATCAACATTTCCGATAAACTTTTTTCGAACAGTTCTTTGATCCTTCAAGCCGTTCACCTCCCGATGTAGAACTTTACGTCTGATGTCGCAGCTACAATTGTTCAAGCCTCCACACCTACAAGCTGCAATGTCAAACAGAGAGGTTTCCGCATTTCGTACAAAATCTTCGCAGATCGCCTTGCCTTTAACGTCCGTATGATTACAAGATTTCTCCAATTTTCTACGCTCATTGTAATAGTTTTTAATCTTTCCGTTAATTGTTCGTTGGGAAACTACTGGTATGGAAGATTTTATCCAGATTTCGGAAACTTTTTCACCTGCCATTTTAATAATATCATCCACTGGTTGAAGATAAATATCTCGATTTTCTTCTATATTGTTTCGCAACCAATAGTAGTGGCGCATGATGTCAGCAATAGTTGGCAATTGCAAGTCTTTCAATTTCCATGGTGCCCCAAAATGGCTACTTTTCACGCTATCACATGTCTTTACATGATCATGAACTTTCGCACTAGCCATTTCTAAACTCGTCGTAATAAAACGCACAAAACACAGTAAAGTCACGTTAAACGATCCAAAAAGCAATGTATTGCACGAGAAAAAGGTTTTACTTTTACACTGAACAAATGTCACAGGGAAACTGAGCACTGAAAAATAATAAACATCCCTTATCGCACTTTCTCCCCTCTTGTAGTCACTGCGTTCGCTTAAGTTCTCGCCTCACCCCCTTCTCTCCTTCCAGATCTGTTTCTGGGGGAGTCTGCTGTCCGTCACCCAAATATATGACCCTTAAAGCATCGAAAAAAATAAGGAAGACCAAGGGACATAAACATGACAAAGGAGAGAAACTGTTGAAAGATTCAAACAACGCATGCAACTTTTGCTCACTTAAACACGAAAAGGCTATAAAAATCGTCTAATTTAAAATACACATAGCAATTAAATAATACATTATCAGAGCATATTTATACATTTGGAACATTAAATATGCCTTTTCAAGTAAATACGATTAAAATAAGTTTAATTTAACATTTTTAAAATTTTTGCTAAAAAAGTTCAAAAATCAGCATTTTAGCAAAACTTCAAGCCAAAAGCGGCAAATATAGGAATTGTCCTAAAAATCTCAAATTTTTTGTGTGAACTTGATGCCACTAGTGGCCACTTTTCCGCACTACCCATCATCGAAAATAAAAAAAAAGTTTTTTTCGGCCCACCCTAATGATTAGTAGTGGGTGTAATTTTGACTTACTACTCGCACTTATTTATATTTGCAAAATTTCCTCTTTTTATTTTTAACTATATCTTTGTATCAAAATAGTATGTTATCTTTTTCTAGTCTGTTATCTATTTTTATAAAAATATAAACATATTATTAAAATCATTAAAGGATTTTAAAATTATGTAATTGTAAAATATGGAATACCCCAACGTTTGTTATTCCTACTCTTCTGTCATATGTGAACGTACACATATATAATACCTTTTTTGAGAGACCATATATGAAGTGTGTTTGTAATGATACTTGTGTTTACTAGTAAATAAAAGAGAAAGAATGTTGACCACCTGTTTTGTTGATCAGGAGATTTGCCGCCGCTTCCCTTCCCCCATGCGGGGACAAGTGGCAAAATGCATTATTACTCTTGAATATATATTATTAAATTCTTTAAAACAGATACTATTTCTCTTAAGTGTTATTTGATATGAAATTTTTTCATAGTGATCTAAAGTGATAACGCGTATAAAGTGATATTTTATTGACATCTCTTGAACCAGTAAAGTAGTTTTTCTAAAAATAAATGTAACCATACTTATATATCACTCCAAAAGGGAAAAAAAAAAGAATTTTTAGACATTGATAACGATATCATTAGGTTTGGGGAAGGGGGGTCGAGGTATGATAACGTATGATATCGAAATGGGGTGAAGGGTCCAAAATTACCAAAAAGTTGATAACGTTAATTGTGTATAGCCCCTAAAATGAAAAATATTTGTAAATGATATTCATTTGACCCAATTATGAGAAAATGTTACAATTTGATGTTTTTAAATGGATGCTTTCCTTTTTATAATAAAGTAAACGAACATGATTCCTCTTAAATTCATAAACATATTCCAAAATAAATGTAACCATACTTATATATCACTCCAAAAGGGAAAAAAAAAAGAATTTTTAGACATTGATAACGATATCATTAGGTTTGAGGAAGGGGTGTCGAGGTATGATAACGTATGATATCGAAATGGGGTGAAGGGTCCAAAATTACCAAAAAGTTGATAACGTTAATTGTGTATAGCCCCTAAAATGAAAAATATTTGTAAATGATATTCATTTGACCCAATTATGAGAAAATGTTACAATTTGATGTTTTTAAATGGATGCTTTCCTTTTTATAATAAAGTAAAGGAACATGATTCCTCTTAAATTCATAAACATATTCCATTTGAATTTTGAAGTGCATTTTCTTTTTAATTATAATGAGTAAATGTAAAATATAACAGTTTTCATTATTTTCCTCTTCTCTGGAATACTAAAAACGACTGAATGATAAAAATGTAAATAAGTCGAAGAAAAAAAATTCTGCAGTTTCATCTGCAATCTAACAGCATTCAGCAAAAACAATAAATTTTCAAATTAGTTCAGTAGAATACTTAGTGCCTAGAATGAAAAACACGTACTTATATGTTAAATTAAGATAAATAGATTAAAAAAATTAATAATAACAAAAAATGCATACATATATCCGAATTTTTTGTATAAGAAAAACAAGTAATCGCCGAAGCACAGAAAGTCTTTAAGAACATAAAAAAAGCAGACAAATGTAATAAAAATAAATTTTATTTGCGAAAAAATTGTAACCAATTTTGAAAATAATTCACAGGAAAGGCATTTAGCCATTTTTTGTACATCATTCTGCAGTTTTATTCTTTCATTTTCAGGCTAACATCACTGTAATTTCTGACATCATTTCACTATGTTTCTTATTTTTATACTTTATTTATATGTTAATATTTTTCAACAATTCCTCCTCCATCACTCTTTTTAAATGAGATAATTTTTCAATATTTTATGACAGTACTACTTCAAATCAGGAAATGCTGTATGATGGCATTTTAATATATATAAATTTATTTAGAAATTATATAATAAATTATATAATTAAATATTTATTATTTCCATCCCATATTTGTTCTATTTATTATTATTATTATTATTATTATTTTGTGTATGCGTAGTTTTCTGTTATTCCTCCCTCCTGCATGTATTAATACAATTTTCACTATTAGAAGAAATTTCAATTTTTTGTACTATGGTATTGCGCAATTTTCTCCTCATATTTTTCCTTATTTTTTTGTGCACGCATACTTTTCTATTATTCCTCCCCCCTGCATGTATTAATACAATTTTCACTATTAGAAGAAATTTAAATTTTTTGTACTATGGTATTTCACTATTTTCTCCTCATATTATTTCTTATTTTTTTGTGCATGCATACGTTTCTATTATTCCTCCATCCTCCATTTATAAATGCAATTTTTACTATTAGAAGAAATTTGTTGAAAGAAAAATTTGTTGTACTATGGTATTTCACTATTTTCTTCTTGTTCTATTTTTTTTTCCTATTTACGTATTTTGCTATTATTCCTCCCTCCTCCATGTATTAATGCAATTTTCACAATTAGAAGAAATTAAAATTTTTGTACTGGGGTATTTCACTATTTTCTTCTTATATTTATTCTAATTTTTTATATATGCATTTTTTTCTGTTATTCCTCTCTCCTCCATGTATTAATGCAATTTTTACTACTAGAAGAAATTTGTTGTACTATCTTATTTCACAATTTTCTTCTCATATTTGTTCTAATTTTTTTTTTTTAATATGCCTATTTTTCTATTATTCCTCCCTCCTTCATGTATTACTGCAATTTCCACTATTAGAAGAAATTTATCGAAAGCCAAATTTGTTGTATTATCGTATTTCACAACTTTCTTCTCAGATTTGTTCTAATTTTTTTGTATATGTGTACTTTTCTATTATTCCTCCTTCCTCCATTTTTTAATGAAGTTTTCAGTATTAGAAGAAATTTTTTGAAACCTAGCTTGCTGTGCTATAGTATTTGACTGTTTTCTTCTCATATTTGTTCTTTTTTTTTTCTTTTTTTTTTGTATATGCGTATTTTTCTATTATTCCTCCCTCCTCCATGTATTAATGCAATTTTCACTATCTGAAGAAATTTAAATTTGTTGTACTATGGTATTTCACAATTTTCTTCTGATAATTGTTCTAATTTTTTTCTATATGCATATTTTTCTCTTATTCCTCTCTCCACCATTTATTAATGCAATGTTCACTATTAGAAGAAATTTGTTGAAAATCAAATTTGTAAATGTATCTTATTTCACATTTTTCTCCTCATATTTGTTCTGATTTTTTTTGTACATGAGCATTTTTCTATTATTCCTCCATCCCCCATTTATGAATGCAATTTTCACTATTAGAAGAAATTTGTTGAAAGTCAAATTTATTATACTATCTTATTTCACTATTTTCTTCCCATATTTGTTCTATTTTTTTCCCTATTTACGTATTTTTATATTATTCCTTCCTCCTCCATGTATTACTGCAATTTTCACTATTAGAAATTATTTATTGTAAGACAAATTTGTTGTACTATGGTATTTCAGTATTACCTACTCATATTTGTTCTAATTTTCTTTGTATTTGCGTATTTTTCTAGTATTCCTTCCTCCTCCATGTATTAATGCAATTATCACTGTTAGAAGAAATTTAAAATTCTTTTACTATGGTATTTCACTATTTTTTTAGGGTTTCGTTCATCCGACGAAACCCTATTCGTCTCTCTCCTGTGTCTGTCTGTCTGTCCGTCTGCCACAGAGCCCGTTCTCAGAAACTATATATATTGAAGACTTGAAATTTTGCATACTTATAGCTGAACACTTCACATCAAACGACAAATCATAAAATTTTGAAAAAGTCGTAATTAACAGACGTTATTGATTAAAAACCCCTAATTACAAGATCGGAAAGGCATTCATAATTCAACAAAAGCATGGATTTTTTTTTATCAAATTACAAAAACGACCTCTTCCAGGAATTAAAACAGGTGTCATTTTAACAGCAGATAAGGACTGGCGATTATTTTAAGGCACGATTACTTTTTTTTGTACTCATCCCAGAAATTCGAAATTAGAACCCCAAGACGGAAAAAAAAATCAGCTTTCAGAAATTCTAAAAATTATCTTGATCGTACCACAAAAACTCGAAAATTCATTAAAAATCGAGAAAATTTTTTTTTTATTTTCCTTCATTTGGAAGGCGGCAGATGTCTGATCACCTTGAATTTTCGGTGGTAAACCAGATAAAACAGGTGCCACAATTGTTGTCTGAAATGAACACAGAACTTTTATACAGGACCAAAATTTTTTTAAATATCGATTTTTGAGCTATGATTTTTACGCCATCCGACGTAAAATTTCATTCTCTTTCAGAATATGTCTTTATTTTTTAATTTCGAAAATCAGAAGCTAAGGTAATTAATTTTTTGATAATTAATTCCAGAATTGCATTTTTTGCACAGCAGGCCACATGACAGGGACAGAAAAAGAGATTTTTATACTAGGTTTTGATACTGGAAGTACAAATTTTTTTAACTACTGATTTTACAAATTTGGTTCTTTCACATCCGGATAGTATTTCATACGCTGATTCATAAAATATAAATGTAAAAAAAATCGGACTGCAACTTTCCAATTTATGAAAAAATCGATGTTTAAACTCTTAAACAAGTAAGAAAAATCATGCGTTAAGCATAAATTATGAAACACTTTCCAATACTTCCTGAATGCTTTTACAAAACTTCGTTATTTAGGGAAATAAGGTATATAAGTGAACTAAGTACACATTTTAGAAAACACATAAAACGTTTGAAAAACTGATTTCAGCAGTTACCGTCCATAGCAAATATGTATTCCAATTCTTTTGAACAGCCCTATATTTGATCTGTAGGTTGATATATATACTATATAATGGAGAAATTTAGTTTAGCAAGAAAACACATAACAGGTTGAAATTTCTCTTTCAGCAATTTATACTAATAGATTTAAACATACTTGTATACTTTTGTAAAACTCTGCAGTTAACCTAATACCTTTATTACACGCCACTATTTAGCTAAAGTTTAATTCAAAGTAAAACACTCTTAAAACTACCGGAATCACATTTCCAGAAATTATCATTTATAGACGGCCATGTATCCAATTCTTTGCGTGACCCTGTATGTCATTTTATATATGTTTTACAAACATTTCTTAGTAAACCAAATGCGTTTCAGCGTAAAAATGCCTAACTCATTTAAAAATCCCCTTTAAGCAATTTGCAATCATACCCAGTAACCATTACGAATTCTTTTGAGTAGCCCTATATATCAATTACAGCATTTATACACACCATATACAATAGGGTGGGCCGAAAAAAACTTTTTTTTTATTTTCGATGATGGGTAGTGCGGAAAAGTGGCCACTAGTGGCATCAAGTTCACACAAAAAATTTGAGATTTTTAGGACAATTCCTATATTTGCCGCTTTTGGCTTGAAGTTTTGCTAAAATGCTGATTTTTGAACTTTTTTAGCAAAAATTTTAAAAATGTTAAATTAAACTTATTTTAATCGTATTTACTTGAAAAGGCATATTTAATGTTCCAAATGTATAAATATGCTCTGATAATGTATTATTTAATTGCTATGTGTATTTTAAATTAGACGATTTTTATAGCCTTTTCGTGTTTAAGTGAGCAAAAGTTGCATGCGTTGTTTGAATCTTTCAACAGTTTCTCTCCTTTGTCATGTTTATGTCCCTTGGTCTTCCTTATTTTTTTCGATGCTTTAAGGGTCATATATTTGGGTGACGGACAGCAGACTCCCCCAGAAACAGATCTGGAAGGAGAGAAGGGGGTGAGGCGAGAACTTAAGCGAACGCAGTGACTACAAGAGGGGAGAAAGTGCGATAAGGGATGTTTATTATTTTTCAGTGCTTAGTTTCCCTGTGACATTTGTTCAGTGTAAAAGTAAAACCTTTTTCTCGTGCAATACATTGCTTTTTGGATCGTTTAACGTGACTTTACTGTGTTTTGTGCGTTTTATTACGACGAGTTTAGAAATGGCTAGTGCGAAAGTTCATGATCATGTAAAGACATGTGATAGCGTGAAAAGTAGCCATTTTGGGGCACCATGGAAATTGAAAGACTTGCAATTGCCAACTATTGCTGACATCATGCGCCACTACTATTGGTTGCGAAACAATATAGAAGAAAATCGAGATATTTATCTTCAACCAGTGGATGATATTATTAAAATGGCAGGTGAAAAAGTTTCCGAAATCTGGATAAAATCTTCCATACCAGTAGTTTCCCAACGAACAATTAACGGAAAGATTAAAAACTATTACAATGAGCGTAGAAAATTGGAGAAATCTTGTAATCATACGGACGTTAAAGGCAAGGCGATCTGCGAAGATTTTGTACGAAATGCGGAAACCTCTCTGTTTGACATTGCAGCTTGTAGGTGTGGAGGCTTGAACAATTGTAGCTGCGACATCAGACGTAAAGTTCTACATCGGGAGGTGAACGGCTTGAAGGATCAAAGAACTGTTCGAAAAAAGTTTATCGGAAATGTTGATTTAAAAACAAGCAAAACTCTTACAAAGAAAATATCGCGGAAAATGAAGATAGTGGTTCTGCGACAAAGCCTTCAACGAGTGGAGTTAGATCCAGATGGAAGACAGTTATATTGTTGGAAGATTCAAGTAGTGGGAGCTTTCAAGCAAGCAGTTCGACTGAATCTGAATTTGAACCAGGCCCTTCAAAGCCAAACACTCCTAAACGCATATTCCTGTCTCACACAGCGTCTGCCATGTCTCAGGGAAACGGAACACTGAAAATAATAAGCATCCCTTATCGCACTTTCTCCTCTCTTGTATTTCCTCCTTCACTTTCCCAACATCGCGATGAGTCACTGCGTTCGCTTAAGTTATCGCCTCACCACCTTCTCTCCTTCCAGATCTGTTTCTGAGGGATTCTGCTGTCCGTCACCCAAATATATGACCCTTAAAGCATCGAAAAACAAAATAAGGAAGACCAAGGGACATAAACAAGACAAAAGAGAGAAACCGTTGAAAGATAAAACAATACATGCAACTTTTGCTCACTTAAACACGAAAAGGCTATAAAAATCGTCTAATTTAAAATACACATAGCAATTAAATAATACATTATCAGAGCTTATTTATACATTTGGAACATAAAATATGCCTTTTCAAGTAAATACGATTAAAATAAGTTTAATTTAACATTTTTAAAATTTTTGCTAAAAAAGTTCAAAAATCAGCCTTTTAGCAAAACTTCAAGCAAAAAGCGGCAAATATAGGAATTGTCCTAAAAATCTCAAATTTTTTGTGTGAACTTGGTGCCACTAGTGGCCACTTTTCCGCACTACCCATCATCGAAAATAAAAAAAAAGTTTTTTTCGGCCCACCCTAATATACAATGCATAAATATAGTGAAACATAAAAGCACATAACATAATTAAAAATGCATTTCCAGCAATCATCGCTACTTTACAGTACTTCGGGTACAATATAGTATCTGAAATCTTTTGTGTGTCCCTGTAAATGCTCTGCATTTCGTATTATCCATGAAATAAGTTATAGTAAACCTTAGCGACGTATATCTATTTCATTATACCTGTAATAGTTTAACATAATTAAAATACGCCGGAAAAAATTCCCTCCTCTTTTATATCATTATGTAAAGGAATTCTTTTGTGCGGCCCTGTAAATGAATAATAACTATTTTTTGGGCCGCATATTGTACAGAAAATGCATATTTTAGTCAACTTGATAAATGCATATCAATTTTATTATGTTTTAAAGCATGTACCATCATTAAAAATCATTTTAAACGATTTTTTCCCATAGGCCGTAATGTAACGGAAAACTTTTGACTGTCCCTGTAAATGAACTAAACATGCTACAAACTTCATTTGCAATAGGGTTTGTGCTATGGTAAAGGTCACTAACATCCAAAAATTTCAGAACGATCTGAGTATATTTACGGGAGATAGAGCGCGTACAGATGGCCAGACGGACAGACGGACAGGCAAACCGAAGTCATAAACACTTTTCAACTTTGTTGGAAAGTGTTAAAAAGATGATTTTTCGCACAGACAATTGACGGGAATTTGTTAAAATTAGGAAAACTAAAGAACCGATCGCTTTTAAAGCATTGGACAGAACGGTGTCACATTTTTAAAAATACAGCATAAATTTTACTTATTCAATATAAAAATTTCATAGGTGTTGATACCACTGTTTTCAAATAGTAATTTCAGGAAATATCTTAAATTCTTGTTTAAGACCATTTTTAAACTGTAGCGTTCTCTACAGTTTTGCGTATGCTTTTTTGACGGCGTGATGAGATAAATATTACTTATTCAATATAAAAAAAATTAATAGTGTTGATACCACTATTTTAGAATAGTAATTTAGCAAATATTTTAAATTGGTGTTTAAGACCGCCACCCCCTCGACTAATGTATCTACGGATAAGTTGTAGAAAGAAGTTTCGTTCAACTACACTTTTGTTAAGAATAGAGTGCGCACCCTGGTGGTGAAATGTGGAACTAATAGACGTCGATTTTATTTATATTATGAAATATAACAAGGCGATATGTTTGAAACTTTAAGATAGTTTATAGCAGATAATAAAAAGTTTTAAAAACAACGGCGCGAGAAATTTCGGAGGGGGGGGGGGTGGCATTAAAATTTTTTTTTAACCTTAGCGTTCTTCACCGTTTTATGTGTGGTTTTTTGACGGAGTCCTGAGATAAATGCTACTTGTTCAATATAAATAAATATTACTTATTACTTTATAAAAAATTTAATAAGTGTTGATACCACTATTTTAGAATAGTAATTTAGCAAATATCTTAAATTGGTGTTTAAGACCGCCATCCCCTCGACTAATGTATCTACGGATAAGTTGTAGAAAGAAGTTTCGTTCAACTACATTTTTGTTAAGAATAGAGTACGCTCACTGGTGGTAAAATGTGGAACTAATAGACATCGATTTTATTTATATTATGAAATATAACAAGGCAATCTGTTTGAAACTTTAAGATACACTATGACGCAAAAGTTTAGACAATGATGTCATTCAGCTTTAAAATGTAGAATTATGACGTCAGAATTACAAAAACCTGTAAATATATTCAAAAACTGATTTAAAATGCTATGTACAAAAGACAGTCGTTTTATTTGCTATAATACTAATTTTTTTCATAAAAATTCAAATGTGCTTGTCGCAAAAGTTTAGACACTATTCTAAATTTCTTTGAATATTCGCTGGCATATGCAAATTTAGAATCGATGATGTCACAAATTTGGAGTACTTAAGTTCTGCAAACGATTGCGCTTCATAGTCGACATGCCGAGAGCTAAAGAAATTCAAGTGAATGAGGTTTCAAGGACTTGGCAGTTGAAAGGTGAAGGGAAGAGCGTTTCTGAAATTTCTGCTATTATTAATAGGTCAAAAAAATCTATTTATCGAGTTTTATCGAGTGGTTCCGAATATAAAGCAAAATGTCGGTCTGGGAGGCCACGTGTGACAAATGTACGAGAGGATCGCCTGATACAAAGACTAGCGAGTACTCAACAAATGAGCGTACGTGGAGTTCAAAGCTCATCGGGACTCTCTGTATCAAAGGATACGATTCGTAGGCGAATTTTGGAAAAAGGAACAATCGTTTATAGCAAAATGCAGAAGAAACCAGCTCTGAAACCACATCATAAGTTACAAAGACTTATGCGAGCTCGAAAGCATATGTCATATGGAGAGAAATGGCAGTCAGTCATATTTAGCGATGAAAAAAAGTGGAATCTGGATGGTCCAGATGGTTGTTTATCGTATTGGCATGACTTGCAGAAGGAACCTCGACGTTTTTTTAGTCGCAGACAAGGAGGGGGCTCGGTGATGGTTTGGGCAGCCTTTTGCTATAATGGACAAGTATCTCTGACCTTCACCAGTGGTCGTCAAACTTCACAGCATTATACACAGACATTAGAAAAAAACCTACTGCCATTTGCTGAGCTTCTAGGGGGTCCTCAGTGGGAATTTCAGCAAGACAATGCTTCAATTCACACTGCAAAACATTCAAAATCTTGGTTTAATTCCCATAATATAAGAGTTCTCGACTGGCCAGCATGTAGCCCAGATCTTAACCCTATAGAAAACCTTTGGAGCATCATGTGTCGCAAAGTTTATAGCAACGCTAGACAATACTCTTCTGAAAAGGAACTTAAGACATCTATTGAGAATGCATGGTACGATATCGATCCACAAACTATGCAAGATTTAGTTTCTTCCATGCAATCTCGTGTATATGACGTAATACATAAGCATGGATGCGCAACCAGGTTTTAAAAATTGTTTATTTCGATTTTATTTAATTTGTGTCTAAACTTTTGAGACAGCAGTTTATTTTTGTTACCATTTAATTTATTGCAATATGCACAATTCCACTTTTCTTTGTTATAAATATTGTTTATATGTACAGCACATTAATTTCAAGCAGTGATTTGAAAATTGAATAAATATTTTTCAAAGTATGTAAGAATTTCTTCATTGTCTAAACTTTTGCGTCATAGTGTTGTTAACACATAATAAAAAGATTTAGAAACAATGGCACGAGAAATTTCGGGGGGCGATACATTTTTTTTTAAACCTTAGCGTTTTTTACCGTTTTATGTGTGGTTTTTTGACGGGGTCCTGAGATAAATGCTACTTGTTCAATGTAAAAAAATTCTTAATGTTGATACCACCATTTCCGAATAGTAATTTCAGCAAATATTTTAATTTTAAATTCTTGCTTAAGCCCATTTTTAGGGTTTCGTTCATCTGACGAAACCCTATTCGTCTCACTCCTTTATCTGTCTGTCTGTCTGTCCGTCACAGAGCCCGTTCTCAGAAACTATACATGTTAGAGACTTGAAATTTTGGGTACTTGTAGCTGAACACCTCACATCAAACAACAAATCATAAAATTTTGAAAAAAGTCGGTAATTAACCGAATTACGGGCTAATTAACCTCTAAAATTAACCAATCCATCTTTTTAACGCAGGTTCAAACGGACATTCTCCAAATCTTCGGAGTTTCTCCTAAGGGTTGCCAGTAAAATCAGCCGATACACGGTTACCACGGAGGAAATTAAGCCGAAAAATGAAGTGGACGTTTTAAAGTGAAATCGCATATCAGAAAATATTCGTCCGAGAAATTTGTAAATGGTATAGATAGACGCGGAAAAACATCTACTTTCATTTGGTATAAAGTACACATCTCTGCGATGTGTATACGTTACAATATCCACTAAAAATCGATCGATAAAAATTTAATTTCTTTAATTGGAAAGACAAGGAAAAAAAGATTTCATTTCCGCGGGAAAGCAGCTGTCAGACATGACGACGCAGCGGTTTTCCATAGTAGCATATTTTAATACGAAATTTTAGCTTTTTAAATATTAAATTTTTTGGCATCCCGATGTAAAATTTCTCGTTGATTTCATTGATACCCATTTCTAAGTCCTATCTTAATTACAAGCTGAAATATTAATTATTATTTAATTAATCGGTTTATTGCTATCAAATGCGTCGATTAAAATGGAGACACGTGCTTTTTTAACCACGAAATAACTTAAATTAGGAAATCTAATAATTTGCGTGATGGGTTTTTTAAACAGCGCTATGAGATAAGTATAACTCATTCATCATCAGAAAGTTTACAAGTATTCATACCACTATTTTCGAATAGTAATTTCAGGAAATATCTTGAATTATTGGTTAAGACCGCCACTCGATCTGTTTGAAACTTTAAGATAGTTTATAACACATAAGAAAAAGTGTAAAAAAGAATGGAGTATGATTTTTCGAGGAGGGTAGGGGGGGGGGGGGGGGGAATTAGAATTATTTTTAAAATCTTAGCGTTTGTTACCGCAGCAAATGTTTTAAATTCTTGTTTAAGACCGCTACAATCCCGACCCATGTATCTACGGAAAGATTGCGTAAAGGAGTTTCGTTCAGATATGTTTTTGTTAAGGATAGAGTGCATTCCCTGGTGGTGGAATGTGGAACTAACATAACGCGATTTTGTTAAAATTAGGAAATCTAACATGTCGATCTGTTTGAAACTTTAAGATATTTTATAACACATAAGATAAAGTGTAAAAAAGAATGACACTTGAAATTCCGGGGAGGGGGGGGGGGGGGCGCGCTAGATTTCTATTTAAAAAATTAGCGTTTCTGACCGCTTTAGGTGCCTTTTTTGAGGGCGTCCTGAGATATATGCTACTTATTTAATATAAAATTGTCTAAAGTTTAGTTACCACTGTTTCCGAATAGTAATTTCAGCAAATATCTTAATTTCTTTGTTAAGACCGCCACTACCTCGAGTAACATATCTACTTATAGGTTGTTTAACGGAGTTTTCTTCCGATACAGTTTTGTTAAGAATAGAGTGCGCTCCCTGGTGGTGGAATGTGGAACTAACATAACGCGATTTTGTTAAAATTAGGAAATATAACAAGGCGATCTGTTTGAAACTTTAAGATAGTTTATAACACATAACAAAAAGGTTATAAAAATGGCGTGTGAAATTTCGGTCAGGGGGGGGGCGGTAATTTCACTAATTGATTTATTTCTATTATATACTTATTTTACAAGGCAGTCACGTGATGTTTCGTTGCATCGGACGGGGTCCGATTTTTAAAAATACGGCATAAATGTTACTTATGCCAGATAAAAATGTCAGAAGTATTGATACCACTATTTTCGAATAGTAATTTCAGCAAATATAATAAATTCTTGGTTAAGACCCCCACTACCTCGACTAGCATAGCTCCTGATAGGTTGTTACGTTCTGATACAGTTTTGTTAAGAATAGAGTGCGCACCCTTGTGGTGGAATGTGGAATTAACAGACCGCGATTTCATTTAAAGTAGGAAATATAACAAGGTGATCTGTTTGAAACTTTAACATAGACTATAACACATAAGAAAAAGTTTATAAAAAATGGCGCGTGAAATTTTGGGCAGGTGAGGAGAGGGGAGGGGCAAAATATTTCTTTTTTGTTTCATACCGTTTCAGGTACGTTTTTTTTTTTGATGGAGTCCTCAGATACATGCTACTTATGAAATATAAATATGTCAAAAGTTAAATTACCACTATTTCCGAATAGAAATTTCAACAATAATCTTAAATTCTTGCTAAAGACCGCCATCCCCTCGAGTAACATATCTACTGATAGGTTGTGTAAAGGAGTTTCGTTCAGATACGCTTTTGTTAAGAATACAGTGCGCTCCCTGGTGGTGAAATGTGAAACTAACAGACCGCGATTTCATTTAAAGTAGGAAATCTAACAATGCGACCTGTTTTAAACTTTAAAATACTTTATAACAAATGATAATGAAGTATAAAGAAGAATGGCGTGTCGCATTTCGAGGGTGGGGTGAGGGAGGGGAGACAACAAATTTGAGCGAACAAAATTAGAAAATATAGCTGGACGATCTGTTTGAAACTTTAATACAGCTTATAACACATAACAAAAATTTTAAACCTCAGGCCGCGTCAAAAATCATGGTGACCATTACCCCGCTTCACCCCTCCCTAAAGGGGGCACTTTTCTAAATTTGACAGGTACCCGTCATGTGATATATCGCAGCATTTCGGCGTGGGGGGGGGGGGGGGGTCGAACAAAATTAGGAAATATAACAAGGCGAAACTGTTTGAAGCTTTACGATAGTTTAGGAAGGGTCTGCCAAAATTTAGAAGATGTTCTATGGCGATAAATGTACTGGATGTTTTAAAAGGAATATTAAACGAAACCCTTTGTGCGATCTATGATCACCACTTACCCAATTGTTCTGATATTTGTTCTAATTTTTTCGTATATACATATATTTCTGTTATTCCTCCCTCCTCCATGTATTAATGCAATTTCCATTAATAGAAGAAATTTGTTGAAAGCCAAATTTGTTGTACTATGGTATTTCACAATTTTGTTCTTATATTTGTTCTAATTTTTTTGTATATGCGTTCTTTTCCATTATTCCTTCTTCCTCGCTATAGTAATGTAATTTTCACTATTAGAAGAAATTTGTTATACTATCTTATTTCACTATTTTCTTCTTGCATTTCTTCAAAAAATTTTTTTTTCGTATTTTTCTATTATTCCTCCTTCCTCCAAGTATTACTACAATTATCACTATTAGAAGAAATTTTTTGAAAGCCAAATTTGTTGTACTATGGTATTTCACTATTTTCTTCTCATATTTCTTCCAATTTCTTTGTATATACGTACTTTTCTATTTTTCCTTCTTCCACCATTTATTAATGAAATCTTCACTATTAGAAGAAATTTTTGAAAGCCAAATTTGTTGCGCTATAGTATTTCACTGTTTTCTTCTAATATTTGTTCTAATTTTTTTGTATATGCGTATTTTTCTGTTATTCCTCCCTCCTCCATTTATTAATGCAATTGTCACTGTTAGGAGAAATTTGCTGAAACCCAAATTGTTTGTAGTATGCCATTTCACTATATATTCTTCTCATATCTTTTCTAATTTTTTCCTGTATATGTATATTTTCTATTATTCCTCCCTCTCCATGTATTAATGCAATTTTCACTATTAGAAGAAATTTGTTGAAAGCCAATGATTTGTCTGTACTTTTCTATTATTCCTCCTTCCTCCATTTATTAATGTGATTGTCACTATTAGAAGAAATTTGTCGAAAGTCAAATTTTTTGTACTATGGTGTTTCACTATTTTCTTCTCATATTTGTTCTAATTGTTTATCATATATGCATATTTTTATATTATTCCTCCCTCCCACATGGATTAATGCAATTTTCCCTATTAGAAGAATTTTGTTTAAAGCCTAATTTTTTGATCTATGGTATTTCACAATTTTCTTCTCATATTTGATGTGATTTTTTTTGTGTAACTGTACTTTTCTATTATTCCTCCGTCCTCCATTTATTAATTTAATTTTCACTAATAGAAGAAATTGTTGAAAGCCAAATTTGTTGTACAATGCTATTTCACTATTTTCTTCTCATATTTGTTCTAATTCTTTTGTACATGCGTATTTTTCTATTATTCCTCCTTCCTCCATGTATTAATGCAATTTACACTATTAGATGAAATTCGTTGAAAGCCAAATTTTTGGTAGTATGGTATTTCACTATTTACTTCTGATATTTGTTCTAATTATTTTGTATATGCGTATTTTTCTATTATTCCCCCTCCTCCATGTATTAATGCAATTTTCAATATTAGAAGAAATTTGTTGAAAGCCAGATTTGTTGTACTATCTTATTTCACTATTTTCTTCTCATATTTATTGTTCTATTTTTTTTTTTTTTTTTTTTTGTATATTCGTATGATTCTATTACTCCTCCTCCCTCCATTGATTAATGAAATTTTCACTATTAGAAGAAATTTGTTGATAGCCAAATTAATTGTACTATGGCATTTTACTATTTTCTTCTCATATTTGCTCTACTTTTTTTGTACATGCGTATTTTTCTATTATTCCTCCTTCCTCCATGTATTAAAGAATTTTCACTATTAGAAGAAATTTGTTTAAAGCCAAATTTGTTGTTCTATGGTATTTCACTATTTTCTTCTCATATTTGTCTATTTTTTTTGTATATGCATATTTTTCTATTATTCCTCCCTCCTCCATTTATTAATGCAATTTTCAGTATTAGGAGAAATTTTTTTAAACCAAATTCTTTGTTGTATGGTATTTCATTATTTTCTTCTCATATTTGTCCATTTTTTTGTATATGCATATTTTTCTACTATTCCTCCCTCCTCCATGTATTAATGCAATTTTCATAAATAAGAAATTTATTGAAAGCCAAATTGTTTGTAGTATGCTATTTCACTATTTTCTTCTCATATCTGTTCTATTTTTTTTATTTTTTTGTACATGCGTATTTTTCTATTATTCCTCCTTCCTCAATGTATTAATCCAATTTTCACCATTAGAAGAAATTTGTTTAAAACCAAATTTGTTGTTCTATCGTATTTCACTAGTTTCTTCTCATATTTGTCCTAATTTTTTCTTGTATATGCATATTTTTCTATTATTCCCCCCGTTCTCCATGTATTATTGCAATTCTCACTATTAGAAGAAATTTGTTGAAAGCCAAATTTGTTGTACTATTTTATTTCACTATTCCCTTCTCATATTTGTTCTGATTTTTTTGTACATGCGTATTTTTCTGTTATTCCTCCTTCCTCCATGTATTAATGCAATTTTCACTATGAGAAGAAATTTCTTTAAAGCCAGATGTGTTGTAGTATCTTATTTCATTATTTTCTTCTCATATTTGATCTAATTTTTTTTTCTATATTCGTATGATTCTATTATTCCTCCTTCCTCCATGTATTATTGCAAATTTCACTATTAGAAGAAATTTGTTGAAAGCCAAATTTTTTGGTCTATGGTATTTCACTATTTTCTTCTCATATTTTTTCCTAATTGTTTCTTGTATATGCATATTTTTCTATTATTCCTCCCTCCTCCATGTAGTAAAGCAATTCCCACTATTAGAAGAAATTTGTTGAAAGCCAAATTTTTTGTACTTTGGTATTTCACTATTTTCTTCTCATATTTGATCTATTTATTATTATTATTATTATTATTATTATTATTATTATTATTATTTGTATACTCGTATGATTCTATTATTCCTCCTTCCTCCATGTATTATTGCAATTTTCACTATTAGAAGAAATTTGTTGAAAGCCAAATTTGTTGTACTATGATATTTCACTATAGTTTTCTCATATTTGTTCTGATTTTTTTCTACATGCGTATTTTTCTGCTATTCTTCCTTCCTCCATGTATTAATACAATTTTCACTGTTAGATGAAGTTTGTTTAAAGCCAGATTGGTTGTACTATCTTATTTCACTATTTTCTTCTCATATTTGTCCTTTTTTTTTTTTTTTTTTTTTTTGTATATTCGTATGATTCTATTATTCCTCCTTCCTCCGTGTATTATTGCTGTTTTCACTATTAAAACAAATTAGTTGAAAGCCAAATTTGTTGTTCTGTGGTATTTCACTATTTTCTTCTCATATTTGTCCTATTTTTTTATATGCATATTTTTACATTATTCCTTCCTCCGCCATGTAGTAATGCAATATTCACTATTAGAAGAAATTTGTTGAAAGCCAAATTAATTGTACTATGGCATTTTACTATTTTCTTCTCATATTTGCTCTACTTTTTTTGTACATGCGTATTTTTCTATTATTCCTCCTTCCTCCATGTATTAAAGAATTTTCACTATTAGAAGAAATTTGTTTAAAGCCAAATTTGTTGTTCTATGGTATTTCACTATTTTCTTCTCTTATTTGTTCTAATTTTTTTGTACATTCGTATCTTTCTGTTATTCCTCCTTCCTCCATGTATTAATGTTCTATGGTATTTCACTGTTTTCTTCTCATATTTGTCCTATTTGTTTTTTTATATGCATATTTTTCTATTATTCCACCCTCTTCCATGTATTAATGCAATTTTCACTATTAGAAGAAATTTGTTTAAAGCCAAATTTGTTGTTCTACGGTATTTCACTGTTTTCTTCTCATATTTGTCCTATTTGTTTTTTTATATGCATATTTTTCTATTATTCCTCCCTCTTCCATGTATTAAAGAAATTTTCACTATTAGAAAAAATTTGGTTAAAGTCAAATTTGTTGTTCTGCGGTATTTCACTATTTTCTTCTCATATTTGTCCTAATTCTTTCTTGTATATGCATATTTTTCTATTATTCCTCCCTCCTCCATATATAGTAATGCAATTTTCCTTATTGGAAGAAATTTGTTGAAAGCCAGACTTGTTTTACTATCTTATTTCACTATTTTCTTCTCATATTTGTCCTATTTTTTTTACAATGCATATTTTTACATTATTCCTTCCTCCTCCATGTAGTAATGCAATTTTCACAATTAGAAGAAATTTGTTGAAAGCCAGATTTGTTGTACTATCTTATTTCACTATTTTCTTCTCATATTTGTCCATTTTTTTTTTTATGCATGTTTTTCTATTATTCCTCCCTCCTCTATGTATTAATGCAATTTTCACTATTACAAGAAATTTTTGAAAGCCAAATTTGTTGTAATATGGTAATTTCACTAACTTCTTCTCATATTTGTTCTGATTTTTTTTATACATGCGTATTTTTCTGTTATTCCTCTTTCCTCCATGTTTTAATGCAATTTTCACTGTTAGAAGAAGTTTGTTTAAAGCCAGATTTTTTATTCTATATTATTGCACTATTTTCTTCTCATACTTGTTCTAATTTTTTTCTACATGCGTATTTTTCTGTTATTCCTCCTTCCTCCATGCATTAATGCAATTTTCACCATTTGAAGAAATATGTTTAAAGCCAAATTTGTTGTTCTATGGCATTTCACTATTTTCTTCTCATATTTGTCCTAATTTTGTCTGTTATATGCATATTTTTCTATTATTCCTCCCTCCTCCATGTAGTAATGCAATTTTCACTATTAGAAAAAATTTCTTGAAAGCCAGATTTGTTGTACTATCTTATTTCACTATTTTCTACTCATGTTTGTTCTATTTTTTTTTTTTTTTTGTATATTCGTATGATTCTATTATTCCTCTTTCCTCCATGTATTATTGCAATTTTCACTATTAGAAGAAATTTGTTGAAAGCCAAATTTTTTGTTCTATGGTATTTCAATATTTACTTCTCATATTTGTCCTAATTTTGTCTGTTATATGCATATTTTTCTATTATTCCTCCCTCCTCCATGTAGTAATGCAATTTTCACTATTAGAAGAAATTTGTTGAAAGCCAGATTTGTTGTACTATCTTATTTCACTATTTTCTACTCATGTTTGTTCAATTTTTTTTTCTTTGTATATTCGTATGATTCTCTTATTCCTCCTACCTCCATGTATTATTGCAATTTTCACTATTAGAAGAAATTTGTTGAAAGCCAAATTTTTTGTTCTATGGTATTTCACTATTTACTTCTCATATTTGTCCTAATTTTGTCTGTTATATGCATATTTTTCTATTATTCCTCCCTCCTCCATGTAGTAATGCAATTTTCACTATTAGAAGAAATTTGTTGAAAGCCAGATTTGTTGTACTATCTTATTTCACTATTTTCTTCTCATATTTGTTCTAATTTTTTTTTGGATATTCATATGATTCTATTATTCCTCCTTCCTCCATGTATTATTGCAATTTTCACTATTGGAAGAAATTTGTTGAAAGCCAAATTTGTTGTACTATGGTATTTCACTATTTTCTTCTCATATTTGTTCAGATTTTTTTGTACATGCTTATTCTTCTGTTATTCCTCCCTCCTCCATGTAGTAATGCAATTTTCACTATTAGAAGAAATTTGTTTAAAGCCAGACTTGTTGTACTATCTTATTTCACTATTTTCTACTCATGTTTGTTCAATTTTTTTTTTTTGTATATTCGTATGATTCTATTATTCCACCTTCCTCCATGTATTATTACAATTTTCACTATTAAAAGAAATTTGTTGAAAGCCAAATTTTTTGGACTATGGTATTTCACTATTTTCTTCTCATATTTGTTCTGATTTTTTTGTACATGCGTATTTTTCTGTTATTCCTCCTTCCTCCATGTATTAATGCAATTTCCACTATTAGAAGAAATTTGTTTAAAGCCAGATTTCTTGTACTATCTTATTTCACTATTTTCTACTCATATTTGATCCTTTTTTTTTGTTTCGTATATTCATATGATTCTATTATTCTTCCTTCCTCCATTTATTAATGTAATTTTCACTATTAGAAGAAATTTACTGAAAGCCAAATTTGTTGTTTTATGGTATTTTACTATTTTCTTCTCATATTTGTTCTATTTTTTTTTTTATATTCGTATGATTCTATTATCCCTCCTTCCTCCATGTATTATTAATATTTTCACTATTCGAAGAAATTTTTTGAAAGCCAAATTTGTTGTAATATGGTATTTCACCATTTTCTTCTCATATTTGTTCTAATTTTTTTTTGTACTTGCGTATTTTTCTGTTATCCCTCCTTCCTCCATGTATTAATGCAATTTTCACTATTAGAAGAAATTTGTTTAAAGCCAAATTTGTTGTTCTATGGTATTTCACTATTTTCTTCTCATATTTGTCCTAATTTTGTCTTGTATATGCATATTTTCCTATTATTCCTCCATCCTCCATGTATTAATGCAATTTTCACTATTAGAAGGAATTCGTTGAAAGCAAACTTTTTGTACTATGGTACTTCTCTATTATCTTCTCTTATTTTTCTAGTTTTATTTGTATATATGTACTTTTCTATTATTCCACGTTCTTCATTTATTAATGCAATTTTCACTATTAGAAGAAATTTGTTGAAAGCCAGATTTGTTGTACTATCTTATTTCACTATTTTCTACTCATGTTTGTTCAATTTTTTTTCTTTGTATATTCGTATGATTCTATTATTCCTCCTTCCTCCATGTATTATTGCAATTTTCACTATTAAAAGAAATTTGTTGAAAGCCAAATTTTTTGTACTATGGTATTTCACTATTTTCTTCTCATATTTGTTCTGATTTTTTTGTACATGCGTATTTTTCTGTAATTCCTCCTTCCTGCATGTATTAATGCAATTTTCACTATTAGAAGAAATTTGTTAAACGCCAGATTTGTTGCACTATCTTATTTCACTATTTTCTACTCATATTTGATCTTTTTTTTTTGTTTCGTATATTCATATGATTCTATTATTCCTCCTTCCGCCATTTATTAATGTAATTTTCACTATTAGAAGAAATTTACTGAAAGCCAAATATGTTGTTCTATGGTATTTCTCTGTTTTCTTTCTCATATTTGTCCTTTTTTTTCGCATAGGCGTATTTTTCTATTATTCCTCCCTCCTCCATGTATTAATGCACTTTTGACTATTAGAAGAAATTTGTTGAAAGCCAAATTTGTTGTTCTACGGTATTTCACTATTTTCTTCTCATATTTGTCCTAATTTTGTCTTGTATAGGCATATTTTTCTATTATTCCTCCCTCCTCCATATATAATAATGCAATTTTCACTATTAGAAGAAATTTGTTGAAAGCCAGATTTGTTGTACTATCTTATTTCACAGTTTTCTTCTCACATTTGTTCTAATTTTTTTTGTATATTCGTATGATTCTATTATTCCTCCTTCCTCCATGTATTATTGCAATTTTCACTATTGGAAGAAATTTGTTGAAAGCCAAATTTATTGTACTATCTTATTTCACTATTTTCTTCTCATATTTGTCCTATTTTTTTTATAATGCATATTTTTACATTATTCCTTCCTCCTCCATGTATTAATGCAATTTTCACTATTAGAAGAAATTTGTTGAAAGCCAGATTTGTTGTACTATCTTATTTCACTATTTTCTTCTCATATTTGTCCAATTTTTTTTTATGCATGTTTTCTATTATTCCTCCCTCCTCCATGTATTAATGCAATTTTCACTATTACAAGAAATTTTTGAAAGCCAAATTTGTTGTAATATGTTAATTTCACTAACTTCTTCTCATATTTGTTCTGATTTTTTTATACATGCGTATTTTTCTGTTATTCCTCCTTCCTCCATGTTTTAATGCAATTTTCACTGTTAGAAGAAGTTTGTTTAAAGCCAGATTTGTTATTCTATATTATTGCACTATTTTCTTCTCATATTTGTTCTAATTTTTTTCTACATGCGTATTTTTCTGTTATTCCTCCTTCCTCCATGCATTAATGCAATTTTCACCATTTGAAGAAATATGTTTAAAGCCAAATTTGTTGTTCTATGGCATTTCACTATTTTCTTCTCATATTTGTCCTAATTTTGTCTGTTCTATTATTTTTCTATGATTCCTCCCTCCTCCATGTAGTAATGCAATTTTCACTATTAGAAGAAATTTGTTGAAAGCCAGATTTGTTGTACTATCTTATTTCACTATTTTCTACTCATGTTTGTTCTTTTTTTTTTTCTTCTTTTTGTATATTCGTATGATTATATTATTCCTCCTTCCTCCATGTATTATTGCAATTTTCACTATTAGAAGAAATTTGTTGAAAGCCAAATTTTTTGTTCTATGGTATTTCACTATTTTCTGCTCTTATTTGTCCTAATTTTGTCTGTTATATGCATATTTTTCTATTATTCCTCCCTCCTCCATGTAGTAATGCAATTTTCACTATTAGAAGAAATTTGTTGAAAGCCAGATTTGTTGTACTATCTTATTTCACTATTTTCTTCTCATATTTGTTCTAATTTTTTTTGGATATTCGTATGATTCTATTATTCCTCCTTCCTCCATGTATTATTGCAATTTTCACTATTGGAAGAAATTTGTTGAAAGCCAAATTTTTTGGACTATGGTATTTCACTATTTTCTTCTCATATTTGTTCAGATTTTTTTGTACATGCTTATTCTTCTGTTATTCCTCCCTCCTCCATGTAGTAATGCAATTTTCACTATTAGAAGAAATTTGTTTAAAGCCAGACTTGTTGTACTATCTTATTTCACTATTTTCTACTCATGTTTGTTCAATTTTTTTTTTTTTGTATATTCGTATGATTCTATTATTCCACCTTCCTCCATGCATTATTGCAATTTTCACTATTAAAAGAAATTTGTTGAAAGCCAAATTTTTTGGACTATGGTATTTCACTATTTTCTTCTCATATTTGTTCTGATTTTTTTGTACATGCGTATTTTTCTGCTATTCTTCCTTCCTCCATGTATTAATACAATTTTCACTGTTAGATGAAGTTTGTTTAAAGCCAGATTGGTTGTACTATCTTATTTCACTATTTTCTTCTCATATTTGTCCTTTTTTTTTTTTTTTTTTTTTGTATATTCGTATGATTCTATTATTCCTCCTTCCTCCGTGTATTATTGCTGTTTTCACTATTAAAACAAATTAGTTGAAAGCCAAATTTGTTGTTCTGTGGTATTTCACTATTTTCTTCTCATATTTGTCCTATTTTTTTATATGCATATTTTTACATTATTCCTTCCTCCGCCATGTAGTAATGCAATTTTCACTATTAGAAGAAATTTGTTGAAAGCCAAATTAATTGTACTATGGCATTTTACTATTTTCTTCTCATATTTGCTCTACTTTTTTTGTACATGCGTATTTTTCTATTATTCCTCCTTCCTCCATGTATTAAAGAATTTTCACTATTAGAAGAAATTTGTTTAAAGCCAAATTTGTTGTTCTATGGTATTTCACTATTTTCTTCTCTTATTTGTTCTAATTTTTTTGTACATTCGTATCTTTCTGTTATTCCTCCTTCCTCCATGTATCTATGTTCTATGGTATTTCACTGTTTTCTTCTCATATTTGTCCTATTTGTTTTTTTATATGCATATTTTTCTATTATTCCTCCCTCTTCCATGTATTAATGCAATTTTCACTATTAGAAGAAATTTGTTTAAAGCCAAATTTGTTGTTCTACGGTATTTCACTGTTTTCTTCTCATATTTGTCCTATTTGTTTTTTTATATGCATATTTTTCTATTATTCCTCCCTCTTCCATGTATTAAAGAAATTTTCACTATTAGAAAAAATTTGGTTAAAGTCAAATTTGTTGTTCTGCGGTATTTCACTATTTTCTTCTCATATTTGTCCTAATTTTGTCTTGTATATGCATATTTTTCTATTATTCCTCCCTCCTCCATATATAGTAATGCAATTTTCCTTATTGGAAGAAATTTGTTGAAAGCCAGACTTGTTTTACTATCTTATTTCACTATTTTCTTCTCATATTTGTCCTATTTTTTTTACAATGCATATTTTTACATTATTCCTTCCTCCTCCATGTAGTAATGCAATTTTCACAATTAGAAGAAATTTGTTGAAAGCCAGATTTGTTGTACTATCTTATTTCACTATTTTCTTCTCATATTTGTCCATTTTTTTTTTTTATGCATGTTTTTCTATTATTCCTCCCTCCTCTATGTATTAATGCAATTTTCACTATTACAAGAAATTTTTGAAAGCCAAATTTGTTGTAATATGGTAATTTCACTAACTTCTTCTCATATTTGTTCTGATTTTTTTTATACATGCGTATTTTTCTGTTATTCCTCTTTCCTCCATGTTTTAATGCAATTTTCACTGTTAGAAGAAGTTTGTTTAAAGCCAGATTTTTTATTCTATATTATTGCACTATTTTCTTCTCATACTTGTTCTAATTTTTTTCTACATGCGTATTTTTCTGTTATTCCTCCTTCCTCCATGCATTAATGCAATTTTCACCATTTGAAGAAATATGTTTAAAGCCAAATTTGTTGTTCTATGGCATTTCACTATTTTCTTCTCATATTTGTCCTAATTTTGTCTGTTATATGCATATTTTTCTATTATTCCTCCCTCCTCCATGTAGTAATGCAATTTTCACTATTAGAAAAAATTTCTTGAAAGCCAGATTTGTTGTACTATCTTATTTCATTATTTTCTACTCATGTTTGTTCTATTTTTTTTTTTTTGTATATTCGTATGATTCTATTATTCCTCTTTCCTCCATGTATTATTGCAATTTTCACTATTAGAAGAAATTTGTTGAAAGCCAAATTTTTTGTTCTATGGTATTTCAATATTTACTTCTCATATTTGTCCTAATTTTGTCTGTTATATGCATATTTTTCTATTATTCCTCCCTCCTCCATGTAGTAATGCAATTTTCACTATTAGAAGAAATTTGTTGAAAGCCAGATTTGTTGTACTATCTTATTCCACTATTTTCTTCTCATATTTGTTCTAATTTTTTTTGTATATTCGTATGATTCTATTATTCCTCCTTCCTCCATGTATTATTACTATTTTCACTATTGGAAGAAATTTGTTGAAAGCCAAATTTGTTGTACTATGGTATTTCACTATTTTCTTCTCATATTTGTTCAGATTTTTTTGTACATGCTTATTCTTCTGTTATTCCTCCTTCCTCCATGTATTAATGCAATTTTCACTATTAGAAGAAATTTGTTTAAAGCCAGATTTGTTGTACTATCTTATTTCACTATTTTCTACTCATGTTTGTTCTATTTTTTTTTTTTTTTGTATATTCGTATGATTCTATTATTCCTCCTTCCTCCATGTATTATTGCAATTTTCACTATTAAAAGAAATTTGTTGAAAGCCAAATTTTTTGTACTATGGTATTTCACTATTTTCTTCTCATATGTGTTCTGATTTTTTTGTACATGCGTATTTTTCTGTTATTCCTCCTTCCTCCATGTATTAATGCAATTTTCACTATTAGAAGAAATTTGTTTAAAGTCAGATTTGTTGTACTATCTTATTTCACTATTTTCTACTCATATTTGAACTTTTTTTTTTTTTTTTTGTTTCGTATATTCATATGATTCTATTATTCCTCCTTCCTCCATTTATTAATGTAATTTTCACTATTAGAAGAAATTTACTGAAAGCCAAATATGTTGTTCTATGGTATTTTACTGTTTTCTTTCTCATATTTGTCCATTTTTTTTCGCATAGGCGTATTGTTCTATTATTCCTCCCTCCTCCATGTATTAATGCAATTTTGACTATTAGAAGAAATTTTTTAAAGCCAAATTTGTTGTTTTATGGTATTTCACTATTTTCTTCTCATATTTGTTCTATTTTTTTTTTTATATTCGTATGATTCTAGTATTCCTCCTTCCTCCATGTATTATTACTATTTTCACTATTCGAAGAAATTTTTTGAAAGCCAAATTTGTTGTAATATGGTATTTCACCATTTTCTTCTCATATTTGCTCTAATTTTTTTTGTACTTGCGTATATTTCTGTTATCCCTCCTTCCTCCATGTATTAATGCAATTTTCACTATTAGAAGAAATTTGTTTAAAGCCAAATTTGTTGTTCTATGGTATTTCACTATTTTCTTCTCATATTTGTCCTAATTTTGTCTTGTATATGCATATTTTCCTATTATTCCTCCCTCCTCCATGTATTAATGCAATTTTCACTATTAGAAGGAATTCGTTGAAAGCCAACTTTTTGTACTATGGTATTTCTCTATTATCTTCTCATATTTTTCTAGTTTTATTTGTATATATGTACTTTTCTATTATTCCACCTTCCTCCATTTATTAATGGAATTTTCACTGTTAGAAGAAATTTTTGAAAGCCAAATTGTTGTACTATGTTATTTTACTATTTTCTTCTCATGTTTGTTCTAATTTTTTTGTATATGCTTATTTTTCTATTATTCCTTCCTCCTCCATTTATTAATGCAATTGTCACTATTAAAAGAAATTTGTTGATAGTCAAATTTTTGTTGTATCTTATTTCACTATTTTTTTTTCTGGTATCTGTTCAAATTTTTTTGTATATCCGTACTTTTCTATTATTCCTCCTTCTTTAATTTATTAATGCAATTTTCACTATTAGAAGAAATTTGTACAAAGCCAAAATTGTTGTAGTGTGGTATTTCACTATTTTCTTCTGATATTTGTTCTAATTTTTTTGTATATTCACACTTTTCTATTATTCCACCCTCCTCCATATATTTTTAATTTTTTTTTTTCATATTTTATGTTTTTTTTTCCTTTTTCATCTTAATACTTTTTTTTTCTTTTTTCATTTTATGTCCATTTTTTTTTCTTTTTTCATTTCATATACATTTTTTTTTCACATTTTCTTATCTATATATACATTTTATTATTTTTATTATTATTATTTGTCATTTTTTTCCTTTTTCTTTGTACTTAAATTTTTCTTTGGAAGCTATGTTTATTTTGTGTAACTATTGTTTTCTAAAGGAACGAAATTTGTTAACCACCCAGTTCTTTGTCCTTGTGATTATTCCGGCTTTTCTCGTTTTTTCTGGAGCACCTGTAAAGAACGGAAAGAATACAATCATATAATAAATGTTGTTATTTTTTTTTCGGTTGTTACAAAAATGTCATTACTTTTATACAAACAATTTTTTATCATAACATAGAAAAAAAAACACAGATTTTTTTTAATATATATATATATATATGCGCTCTGAGCAATCGAGTTTTACCGTATTGTATTTGGTTTACTGACGGATACATCCTACAGAACAAAATTAATCTTTCAAAGGGTAAACTTTGATTTTTCATTAGACCCGAATGGAAATTTTTACGCACCGTAATTTCACTGTTATAAATGAAAAATACTTCATAGTTTTTAATGAACGAGAAAAGTCAAGTTATAGACATAACGTTAGTAAAAATTTAATTTTAATTTCAGAGCCATCTCATAGACTAAAGGATAGCGTCTGCACAGATCCGGGATTGGCTGTTATTTGGCAGATTTTTATCTATTAGACACAAAGCCTGTCTCCTATGCGTGTCTTAGGGACATTTGTTTGTGAAAGTAATAATGATTTTTGCATCTGTTTAACAGATTTTTTGGGAAAATATTTTGAATCAATAAATTACGGAGAAATCTTTGTAAAAATCGATTTATCTTTCTTCAATCGTCTTTCTCATTTATTCTAAACTTTATTAATATTTTTCTCTGTTAAAGACTTGTCTCTACTAAAACAATAATAAAAAAATATATATCACATTTGCCGTAAAATTTACGACTACGCGCTCTAACGGCCATTGCTTAAATGTCAAGAATATCATTTTTCAAAATACTCCTAAGACTGTAAGAATATAAATCATATGTACAGTATGAAATACACAGAAGAAAACATTGTAAGACGCGCCAAAGTTATTTAAAAACTATATAAGGATGCAATATTAACACATGCGTCTGCACCGAAGGTACTTCCTTTCTTTTGTAGATCTCAAAATAAAGACGTAAGAAAATCTTATTCGCCTGCTTTTTATGGGCAATGCCCACTGTGTTGTCGATTATTGTGCTATTGGAGACAAATGTTTTAATAAAATATGTTTTTAAAATTATTTTTAAGAAATTCTCTTTGGACAATAAATTTCACCTTTTAGAACACTTATGAATAAAGTTTCGGTATAGTAGTCGTAAAAAAAAAAAAAAAAAAAAAAAAAAAAAAGGATACATTTTCTAGGTTGAAGAATCGTTTACAGAGAATATGAAAGATTTACTTGAAAAAGTTGCGTGTGCGGAATTTCGTTAAAAACCCGGATTGTAATCGTCCTGTAACAGCCGTATATACAGGGTGTTTATAATTAAACGACTCTACTTTAAAGTTGCCTACAGACGAAACTGTTGGTCAGAAAGTTGTGAAATTTTGTGACGGATATAATGAAAGAATGGGAATTTGTTTGAGCGAAAAAAAAATAGTTCAAAATTTCGCCACCAGAGGACGATTTTTAATGAATTATACATTTTTAAAAGTTTTTACACTTCATTTTTGTCAGATTCAATAAGACAAATATACAGACTGCCCCCTGAAAAAAATAGAGCGTAAATAACTTTTAAAAATTACTGGTGTTCGAAATTGAACGGACCGTGCAAACTCTGCAAAAAAAAAATTCGCCTACGACAGCTGCCATTTTTTTCTCAAAGCTCAGGACTTGTATTCAGTGGGCGGTGGCTAAATGTGTAATTTATTTTAAAACGCCCTCTGGGGGCAAAATTTCGAACTAAAAATTTTTTTCGCTATAACAAATTCCCATTTCCTTATTATGTCCGTCTCAAAATTTCACAACTTTCTGACCAATAGTTTCGTAGATAACTTTAAAGTAGGGTCGTTTAATTATGGACACTCTTTATATACGTCTGTTACAGGACGATTTTTAAAGAAATTCCGCACACCCTGTATTATACTATAGCCCTGAAATGGATGCAAAAGTTCGTAGCGTAACTCATCAAGTTGAATTCACTTGAAAATGCGTGCGTACATATGAACAGAACGATTTTATGCTTAGTAAAACTACCGGTAGTACATGATTTCAGTTTCAGTTACATAAATAATAATTACAATTAATTACCTATATTTTTCTCACTCTCTGATTCCATTATTTTTGCCTGCTTTTTAGATGTTTCATAACTGAAGGAAATAAGATTCTTTTTCAGGCCATCGACTTTATTGGTATCGTACAATTTTATCATCTGATGCTGTTCATGTGGTCGTAAATGAGGCCTCATCTTCTTAGAGGTTTGCCTTTCTTCGCATCTTTTGATGACATTTTGGAGGCTGTTCAGCCCTTCTATTGTCTTTTCGACGTACAAACTGGGGGCTAAAGAAAGAAAAGAATTATTTTTAATTTAGTACGTTTTACACTTGAATGAATGTTTTATGCACCATCTACAAAAATCGTTATGCATCATTAAACAAAGAATAAACTGATTTAGTAAGTTTAAACAATTTGTTCTTTTTTTAAATTTTTAATTATACATAACCCAAAGTCAAAAGACAAAATTGCGATTCCAAAATTGAGGATTTAAATAATTCTTCACATATTTCACCAGTTTAACGGATATAGTTGCATATTGATCTTTTTTTTTTCCCCAATGAAACATGTTATTATATTACAACATTCAATGTTTACACAAAAATTTTCGTTTATTAAAATTAAATTAAAATCAAAGTCTGTTTTCAGTGATGTTTTATTCGAGTTTCTAATGAAGTCAGTCACATCTACACTCGTTGCTGTATCAACATAATTACACAAAATAGACAGATAAATTTATAAAGTGTGAATGAGAGTTTGATATTGTCGAAAGAAGAATTTTAATTATATAAAGCGCAAAGTCAAAAGACAAAATTGAGATTCCAAAATAGACTATTTAAACAATTCTTCACATATTTCGTCAGTTTTATGGATATAGTTGCATATTGATCTTTTTTTTTTTATGTTAAATTGTATGCATGTTATGTTTTTTGTTTTTATGAAACATGTTATTATACTACAACATTCAATGTTTACACGAAAATATTCGTTTATTAAAATTAAGGGGACACACCCGTTAAACCGATGAAAATGTTTATTTCGGAGACAAATAAAAACCCTTAAATGCCTGAATTAAAAAAAAAAAATTGTAATAGTGTTTTTCGGCTTTCATTTTTTAAATAAATCATGGAAAAAATACTTTAAAAAATCATATTTTGTTTTAAGTATGGTTTACGGTTAAAAAACAGTTTGTTACTAATCGGCGATACTGGTGTTTAATTGATAAAATTCTATAATATTAAACACACAAGAATTTTAGGAACGGTAATAAGAAATAACTTTTACTTGCTTACTGCAGAACAAAATAGGGTATTTCCAGTGGCGTGGCGTGAAAATTTTCGGTGGTCATCGCAATTATTTAAGTTTGTGGTGAAAAATTATTAACTCTAAAATTCAATGGTTGAATGTTCAAAAAAGAAACTTTAAATCTTACCTTCACTTATACATGAACTCCAAATGTTCTGCTAAAACTGGATCGTAGAGTTTTAAAAGCTTATTAAGAGTTTTAAAATATTGCTTGGTCATCGCCGCATCCAGCGATGACCGGACGCCACGCCACTGGGTATTTCTCAAGCTTCCAAACAAAACGAAAAGAACAAGTAGCAACAAGTGAAAAAATAAATCTATCTTTATTCTTAAACAGCACAAGTGTTGTCATCTACATGTTGAAAATCGATTTAATAATATTTTCAGAATGTATTTTATTGGCAACATTAGGCATTATAGCTTCAATGTTATTCTAATAGTATTTTAGAAGCCTAAACTGGGTATGTTGCCGAAAAGCAACACCCGGCATTTAAGGGTTAAAGTGGCTCCATGTACTTATTTTTGCAGTAAACACGTCACAATTTTTTTGTTGTTGTTGTTAATACTATAATATTTTCCTCATGCAATATAATATATAATTTGCATTAAACACTGTATAATTAATTAATAATAATTATTCTTAATGTATGATTTTTTAAAATTAATGATAATGTATATAGCTTGCGCGAAAGTTTTTAAGAAGATCTCTCTAGAACTTTGAAACTTTTCATATAAGTTTAAGAACATTACAAAAATAAAATTTACTAAAATCTAATCAATAATTAAAAAATTACTAAAGTTTTTTGATTTTCAGTATAGAAATATGAAAATTTTGATAATTTTTGCCGCTCGAATACCCATATATTGAATACTTTTCATTAAATTTCTTAGATTTTAGTTCAATTTGAAGAAAATGAACTAGCAAAGATATTTATAAAGTTTCGAATCATTACCTTTAAAAAATTTGGAGTTATCACGCGCGCAAGTAAAAAAATACCGATTTTGAGAAAAATCAATTTAAACATAAATGTTTCGCTTGAAACAGACCAATGCTAATTTACATTTTTTACTATAAAAAGTTCAAGTTTACGCTTATTTTGATGCGGTTTGTTACAAATTGTTCAGAAAAACATTAGCTGTCAAATGATTTACAAAACAAAAAATCGATTCTTTGCAGATTTTAAAGGATATGGTGTTCCCTTAAATTAAAATCTGTTTTCAGTGATGCCTAATGAAGTCGGTTAACTCTATACTTGTTGCTGTAACGACATAATTACACAAAATAGACCGATACATTTATGAAGTGTGAATGAGTGAAACACGAGTGTTTGATATTGTCGAACGAAAAATTTCTAATAATGCAAAACAAATGAGTAGACATATTACCTTTCTTTTTCCAGACGGGATCCAACTTCGGCATGAAAAGGCCGGAATTCAGGAAAATATGAGTCTTAGCGAGTTGAGCTGAAAGGCGCTCACTCGGATCTAATGCCAAGAACATCCCCACGAAGTTTTTCAGGTGCTTCAATTCCACAGAGCTCACGTCCATGTGGGGGAATGATTGATCCATATGCCACATCAGTTGTTTAATCTGAAACATTAAAGAGGGAGAAAAATTTTTATTCAATGTTTAAGGAGGAAATTAAGAATTATTTTCACAATAATGGCAATCTACACGCAAATCTACAAAACTAATTTTTGTAAAGCTACAGAAATATGCAACTGTACAAATGGATCTACTAAAATTACAGTAATCTTACTAAAATTTCATCTGTAATCCTGGTAGTAGTTACAAGAAAAGTTCTAGGCATCCCAGTTTCCTAAAACATTCTTAGTAACCTTACAGATTTTTTTTATTTTCGGTGCAAAAGTGTGTCTGTTGCATGAATTTTTGGGAACAGACGCGGTGATATTCCCTCGGCCGCCATCTTGGATTTTTTCTTGGAGTGAAAACCCCTTTCCGCCAAGTAGTAAATGTCACCAAGTAGCGATTTATGCGCATGTTAGGCTTAACGGGGTTGCCTTATCGATAAACAACGCCAACAAAATGTCGCCAAGAAAGCCAAGATGGCGTCCGAGGAAATATACAGGCATCTTAGTGAATTTTCTTGTTGCCGTTACATAAAAAGTTCTAAAAATCCCAGTTTCCTAGAAAAACTTTAGTAGCTTTACAGAATTTTTTTTATAGTGTATGACCAAAAGACACAGAACAAGATTTTATACGCTTCATCGAATATCTAGACCTATATTTGAAGCATTCTTCTGCACCTTCGGGAATATACAGTACGTGTTTGACCTCATATATAAAACAAAGATCACGACGGTAATTTAGAGACAGACAACAAAGTCAATAAAGGGGGGAAAAATAACGTTTTCGATCTACCCGTGAAGTAAAATGCTAGAAATTATCTGTGCCTGGAATACATGACTGTACGGATCTTTTACAGCGTTTCTATAAAGAATGCCACACATAATCATGGAAATATTTCTTTAAAAAATTCAAAAAACTTTCGCGTGTTTAAAGTTTACAGAACGAATGTTTTTCAATCCAAATCATCCCCACATTTAAGCAACTTGACAAGAAACATTAAATAAATAATAATACTAATAAAAACGTTTATTGTTAGAAATTTGTAATAGTATTGTGAAAATTCAGAAAGATATTGGTAACTGAGGGTACCGAAATTCAGCTGTTTTATTATTTTTTTAAGATACCTGGATATAGGGAGATTTTTGCACAAATTGTCGCCTTTTATTTCATTTTATTAAGTTTTCAGTTTTAGTTTCAGCATTTTCCAACAAAATTGAAAAGTGTTTTTGAATTTGCTTTGTCTGCTTGCCATCTGTGACTTTTGGTCTCACGAAATATCTCAAAAATATTGGTAAATTAAAAAATATTTCTGTAACAGAATATACACTAACCTGATTAAATAATTTTTTGTATACTCCACTACTCCAGAGCGTCAAGTTATGATCCAATTCGACGTTTTCTGTGCTGTTTCCTGAAAAAAGTCGGAGCGTCAATACGCCGAGGGACCACAAGTCCACTCCGACGGGGTCGACTAGCACATCCTTGCCTCTGGAGTAGGCTAGTTCTGGAGGACGATAAGAAAAATCAATTCCGCACCTAAAATGAAAGAAAATAAAAAGAGATCTATTATTCCATATCCATAACTTATTTTTCATTTATTTTTATTTATTTATTTCGTGTCGCAACAAAAAGCCTGTTAGATGAAAATGGATTAATAAAAGTCGCGCAATGTTTTTCCAAATTTCACGTTTTTTATTTCCCTTTTTATTTTTTATATTTTGTATAAAGGTCATGTCTGCATAGAATTTGAAGTTTCGAAATTTTACAACAATACATTACAATAGACTCTGCTAGTGATGAAACATATACATTGTAAAAAAAAAAAATCTGTAAAGTTGCTAAAGTTTTTCTAGGAAACTGGGATTCCTAGAACTTTTTATGTAATGGCAACAACAAAAATTCCTGTAACAACGTCTGTTAACGGAATTTTTCGTGTTGCCGATACTTAAAAAGTTCTAGGAATCCCAGTTTCCTTGAAAAACTTTAGTAACTTTACAGATTTTTTTTTTTACAGTGTACTATACATATATTTCAAAATGTTTCACTGTACTGTTAACACAGCCATTTCACGACGCTTACATATGAATTTATACTTCCGATGAAACCATTTTTTTCGTGTTCAAACAGTTAAAAAGAAAAAAAAATTAGTCGGATGTGGCAATTCCAAAACATTCTTCTATCTCACACATATTAATACTTCAGAATTTGCAATTACAGTGCCATAATTAAGCATCAATGTATGTTAGAGCTGTAAAAGTAACGACTAAATGAACGCCCGTATGTATTTGTTACTTCTAAATTCGTTACCCGTGAGACAGTACTCGTTAATCGTTACTTTCGTAATTCTTTAGAAAACGGATATCAAAATCTATCTGGATATTTGCCCTGATTCATCATTTCAGAAACTATAAAACTCAATGCTTAAAGTGTTAAATGTGAAAGAAATATGTTTTCAAAATTGCACCAAATCCTGTACAAAAATCCGCGGATAGAATTTCTAAGTAATGTCGCCATTTCGAAATTTCCTATTGGGTGGGAGGAATTTTTTTCTTTTTTTTTGGATATTAGAAAATATTTATTTTGATCTTGTTCACACCACAGAAGAAAACAATTTTATTATCACACATATTGTACTCTAAGATATCATAAAATGTTTATACTTAAAAAATATATATATATATATATATATATATATATATATATATATATATATATGCATTATGTTACATTTAGGGGGGAAAAAAGACTTTTAAAAGTTTATTTCATTAAATGAAATGCTAAATATTGATAAACTGAAAGTCTATATTACAGTTAAACATTAAATATACATCATTCAAATTGCTCTTCATTTTTGAACTACATTGTGAATTAATTATTGATAAAGCGTATGATTAGTGTTTTTTATAAAATAATAAAACAGTAAAGTTGCATTCTTATTTATGCAGTGTTTTATTTGAAATTTACACACATACTCATACACACACACAACATACATACATACATATATATATATTGTATATATTTGTTAGAAATATTGTTTATAATACGTATAATAAATTAATAATTATGTATTTACAATACATTTATACATACATACATATATATGTGTGTGTGTGTATTAATCAATTTAAATTTATTTTTAAGACACTTTCGTTTTTAACCGAAACTAGGTAGATAACGAAAAATTGATTTCGGTCTTAAAAACTTGTTTCGGTGGAACACTAATTCAGACATTTTCCTCATGGAGAAATTTTTAAACTCCAGTTTATGATCATAAAAAAGTCCGTATTTTTAATCTACAGAATATGTGAAATTTATCCAGATAAGATTTGAAATTCTATCTAGATATTCTTTTTTTCTAGGAGATGGGGCGGGATCACGGAAAATGGAGGTGTTTCATCAATGCCTACACTAACAATGGTTGCACTTCACGTTACTGAATCAAACATATGTTCATTGTTACATCAGCATTGGCCGTTTTAGAAGTCTCATGCTTGAATATTCTTAAAAAAAGATCAATAATAGTTTTCTCAGAGATAAATTTCTGCAACTCCTCTGAGAAATTATAAATAAGAATAAATTTCAAACTTTTTCGAAGAGATAGGGTGCGGGTAGATGCTGGAGTCGATATGTTAAACTATCTCTCTTTAAAGAATTTTGCAAGTTTTGCATTATTAAAATAATTATTTAGAGAAAGTACCTCATTAAAAAGTATACTGCAAGTACTCTGACTTTTTAGAATCTATTCTGTTTCTATAATAGAAATTTAGCGAAGTCGCGTTCTTGATTTGGAATTTGATAAGGAATGATCAGGATTTAGGAATTGGAATACGGATCAAAAAGAAATGGATGAAATAAAGTTATATGCCATTTTATGTTTTTGCAACAGTTTTACACAGTTCCTTCTGTATTAGATAATCCTTTTTTAAAGGTGAGTATAAATATATCTTGAATTAATATAGTTATCGGGGCTATAATGTTTCTGGGCTCAGGGCTTTGCTTTTGTTTTGTTTGAATAGCACTCAGTCATGAATGAAAGTCTCGACCTTTCAAACAAATTTCATAGATGCAACTTGTATGCGCGTCACATTTTTGTTCACTCGCCCGTATTTTTGGTTAAAAAGAAATCTCGCATTCCCTTTTATTCAAATGTAAATCCTGAATTACAAAACATTATTTACGCTTTTATAAAGAAAAATATTGGTTTTACAAAAAAAAAAATATCCTTTATGGACAAAACTAAAGTTCCAATTAGCCTTTTAATAGCCTTAGCAATTTAGTAAATCAAGAAGAAAAGATATATATATACATATAATTATTTGTCGGTGTCCACTTTTTTCTTTTTCTTCCATAATAATTCTTATAATAAATTAATTGATTTTTTTTTTTTTAATACTTACAGCTGTGACCCGTGTAGTTCATATTTTATTTGCTCTATTTGCTTTATTTTTTTCTTCTCCACCGAAATTATAAATGTTTAATTACTCTGAAACAGGGAAGTTAATAACGGTTGCAATAAAAAAAAAAAAAAAAAAAAAAAAAAAAAAAAAAAAGAAAAAGAAAAAGAAATCGGGCGATGCAATTTTAATTAAAATAGATACATCTTTAGAATAATATATATAAGAAAAATAATAATTAAGGTCAATACACAGGAGAATACAAAATAAACTCACCATCGGACAAGTTCTTTTGATGAGGTGATTAAAGAAAAACCAGACAGTTTCGCTATGTTATCGTAAGATATTAAGATGTTACTTGCATCAATGTTTAGGTGGCAGAGATCATGGCGATGTAGGTGTTCTAGGCCTGATAGAATGTCCATAAACCATCTCTTGGAAATGAAGAGTGACATCTTGTGTACGTCTTTTTGGAACCACTCCGTCTTCACAATTTTTTCTAATGACATATAGTGCCGCGGCATTACGAAGCAGTAGGATGGTATGTCTGGCATAATGATTGTCTGTTCTAACATCACAACATTTCGATGATCAAGGAGGGGCCAGACATCCAATTCACGCTGCTTCATTCTATTTCCGGGTACCAATTTTCCGGTTTTTACTTCTCCGCATTCAGTCTTTAAAAGAACGACTTCAGCAAATTGACCATGGGTTAAGTTTCCCATGTATTCATATCCTAGTTTTTCATTTAGTAATCTCTTGATATTATTTTTTTGTATTGTGTGCATTTTTTTTTCTATTTTTAGTATTATTGCTATTTAGGCTATTTATATGAAAATTATGTAAAAACTATTAATGGCAAAACTATTATCGATACAATAACATTAAACTTTTAAGTTCTCGAGATATACGTGTTGAGTGAGCGACGAAAAATGTTGAGAGGGAATTTCTGGTAGCTTTTCGATAATGGCATGATACATTAACAATGTATGCATGTCATTTCACATTGTTGTAGCCTAAAAACTACTTGTTGTTACATCATCATTCCTAGTTTTATAATTTCAATGTTTGAATATTTATTTAAAAAATCATCGAAAATCGGCAAATTAAGTTATAATTTTGGAACATACTTTATTTGAAAGTACGCCTTTTATTCTGCTTGATGGAGTGAAAAATGAGACGATGCGATATATAGAAGCCAAGATGTGCGGTGTCTAACATAAAACGATAGCGTATGTCGTGATAGTGAGCGTTTGCATTATTGTTGCAAACGAATTTTTATTGTTATGTCAGCATTAGAGTTGAGAAAAACAGTCACTTTCTGTTCATTGGTGATATCGTTAAGGAAACTGTGGATCTTTATTTGAGGAAAAATCGACCCCAGAATTGACATTTCTTTTTGTGTGTATCATTATTGTTCAATTTGTACTACATCATTCGTGGAAAACAACATGAGATGCGATTATTTTACGCAACGTTACAAGTGTTTTAATTTTGTTCAGAAACAATTTTTGGGCCTTTTAATATACTTTAAATCTGTTTTTCTCAATTCTGATGTTTCAGCTTTTTTTTTATTTTTGAAATGCTTCTTGCTACTTAATTTTTGATCAAAATTCATGAAACTGATAAGAAAGATTCCTGATATTTCTTAAAAAGAAACTGTGTGTGCATTTTAAAATTCGACTTCATTAAAGACAATTAAATTTGATTTTTAACTTATTATAAGGCAGAATTTTGATGAAAATCGATGTAGAATTTAAAAAAAAAATCTCTAAAAAATGAATTTTTTACGGGTTTTAAAAATCGATACACAGATTTGTTTGTGATAGAGTTTTACGTTATTAAATTCAAAATCGCGGAAATATCTAAAAAATTAAGGTTCAAGGAGCATTTTAAAATTTCGTTTTAAAATTTTAAAATTTTTTTAAATGATCCTATAATTATAATAATAAATTTAGTTTAATGCGTTTTATATACTTATGGTAAAATGTATATTTGCGCAAAATTTCAAATCTCTGTTATGAAAATTAAAATAAATTTTTTAAAACGTCCACCCTCCCCTTAAAAATCTATTAATTTTTTAACTCATTATCAAGCTCATATTAACCCCTTGCCTGATGAATGTATTTGAGAAAAAGGGCCAAAAATAAAATTTTTTATTTTTTCTGAATAATTTCAATGAAATTTGGGAAGAACTGCAAAATTACAAAAATCTGACAAATGGAGCGAAACTGCCGAACTTTTCACGGGAAAGTATCGCTAGCTATTGGGAAAATGGGAAATTATATATTATGCATTGGACGAACTGAGTTCGGGCTTCACGGAATTGAAACATCGATTTTTCTCTTACCCGAACTCTGGTCAAGATTTCCAAAATTGGCGCATTTGCATTGCCCGAACTGAGTTCGGGCGTCACAGGCAATTTAAGCATTTGAAATTTGCCTTTCTTTACGAAATTTTTTATTCTTTTAAATTTTTTTTTCAATATAGAGCATTTTTATACAATTTTCGGAAATTTTTTATACCTCAAAGACATTTTGTGGATTTTTTAATAAAATTTTTCATAGCACAGGGTGGCCATAATTAAAACACTCCTACTTCGTATTCTTAAAGGATACATAGTATTCTAGAAATTTGTTTAGTTAAATGCATAGCACAGTTGAAAATTTCCGCCAATAAATGGATGTTGTTGAGAACTTTTGTGCGGCCCTGTACAGAATCTATAGAATTTATACGCACCAAGTAATATTTAAAAAACAGTTACATTTAAAAACGCGTACCACAACTGAACAGGGCCGAAACTAGCCTTTTTTGCGCCCGGGGAATACATTGATTTTGGCGACCCCCCCCCCCCTCCTCACGCACAATAAAAGTTATCGACCGTAGGTACCGTATGCAAAACAAGAAAAAAAATTCCTTAAAAAATAAAAATCTTTTATTTAATAATTAAAATACTAGCAAGAAATATTTAAACAACGCTCTCAGAGAATCAACATTAGCTTGAGCGTTAAGAGCCTATACTAATCACGCGAAGAAACTGGATCGCTAATGTTAAACCTATAGGAGCGTTGTTTTTAAAATTTCTCACTTGCATATTAATAGTTTTTAATGATTTTTTCTTGCTTAGAATAGCTGAGATTGAATTATAACCGGGTTTACTTTTTTGATTTTGGTTGCAGATTTTTTTTTAAGTTACTTTTTATTTTCACAAATTTGAAAAGAACGCTCCTATAGATTTAATAATAGCTTGCTAGTTTCTTTGTATTTCATATACACTGCTGGTCATCCAAAATGCAACACCATGAAGGGATCAACTAAACAGCGTAAAATTTACACCATGTATACACCTCGGTAGGATATGCAAATGATTACAAATTTGGCGCTCACGCACATCGTGGGCGACTGCAGCGCCCCTTGCAATCTGAATATAAAAGGAAGAAAGACTGTCGTTTTGAAGAACATGAATTGCTTTCTCGTGCGACTTTTTGTGTGTACAGATTCATCATGTCTCGTAGAAAAACGCAAGCACCATTTGAGCACGTTTCTTATTTCGATCGCGGAAGAATCGTTGCATACAGAGATTGTGGGTTATCCTTCTGAAAAACTGCTCATCGTATCGGACGTAGCCTAGCAACAGTCATTAGAATATGGAATCGGTAGATGCAGGAGGGAACGACAGACCGACAGGAGCGATTGCAACCGCCTCGTCACACCACTCCACTAGAAGACAGGAATATTGTGCGCATGGCATTGATGGAACGCACTGCCACATCTGCAAATATAAAACAACGAATGCCGTCTCTAAAAAAACAATGGGCGTCCGCACGAACAGTTCGAAGACGTTTGCAGCACAGTGGATTGTCCGCTAGGCGTCCATTGCTCCACATGCATTTGGCATTAAACCACAGGCACGCGTTTACAATGGTCCGCTGAACTGAAGAGATGGACATCAGAATGTCATAGCATTGTGTTTTCGGATGATTCTCGCTTTTGCCTACAGTATCACAATGGTCAAATTAGAGTTTGGAGACACCGTGGGGAGAAGCTGCTCAACTGCTGTATTATGCATGATTACACTGGTCCTGTATCCGGGGTTATGGTGGGAGGTGGTTGGGCGGGGCTAGTGAGTGCTTTAGCCATTTGGTAGGCCTCCCCGCCTGGTTGACCCTGGTGAGAGGTGGTATTGAATTCAACTTCCGCACACCCCTAGTACGCATTAACGGTACACTTACCAGCCAGCGCTATATCTCTGAGGTTTTGCAGCCTGTTCTCCTCCCTTACCTTCAGGGCTTGCCTGTGGCCACATTTCAACAGAACAATGCACGACTACATGTTGCACGCAATGTTCAAGCTTTCTTCTTAGCTCACCATATTCCATTGTTACTCTGGCCTGCCTGTTCTCCAGATCTATCACCCATCCAGCATGTCTGGTCGATGATTGGAGAACACCTATTCCGGAATGCCGCACCCGTGAGTAAACAAGATGAACTTTGGCTACGTGTGGAATCAGTGTGGGATGCCATTCCCCAACAACACATCCAAAGCCTCTTTCACTCTATGCCGCAGCGTATAGCAGCGGTTATTGACAAAAGTGAAGATAACAGTTTTTACTGATTTTAGCGTCTACCTCACTTCAAAGAAGGTTGTCGTGGAAATCAATTAACACTGATACTATGCGTAATCTCTAAAATAAATTTGGCTTTGATATCTCTTGTGGGATGGGGGGGAAATGTTTAAAAAAGGGTCTTAGTGCCCCAATAAATATGAGGCTGTTGACTCAGGGAGAGGAGTCCAAGACTCAGTTTTAAAGTTTTGCATTGGAGTGGCGCAATTAGGAGGTGAAAACGCATGGCGCACAAAAATTTCAAGGGGTTCGGGACCGTATCGAAGGAAGCCAGGCAGGGTTTATGAAAGTTGCATACCAAGTGTGGGGCCCCCAAAATGAGGGCCCCAAGTTGGCAGCCCATGATTTATTCAAGTCCTCAATCTGTATAATTAAATCGTCACAGAATGTCTCTAATAGGTTTTCTTTCGACTCAGAATCAAGTTTCCTCTGAATCATACCCCATCCCTCCACAACCGATCTTACTCCTGATAATTCATAACGAAAGAAAAAAAAAGGTAAGAGAAAGATAAAACACTTATAGTAAGCAAATGATAGAAAAAAAATTATTTATTACATGAAAATGATGCAATATTAACTGAAAAATTAAAAAAAGAAGACTAAGAAAATCCTTTTATCAAAATGTCACATTTCTGTTTGAACTCAAATGAAGATTTGGGGGCCTTTGGGATGCGGAGCCCCTCGCGTTTGCGACCATCGCGGCCCCTGATATCGAACATGACATAGTAAACCCCAATAACATATATCCATTTATGGCAATCGGATTATATTTACGCGAGTTGGACAGAGTATGGACAGACGGACAGAAGACCAAATTTATAAACACTTTTCAACTATGTTTGAAAGATGTCAAAAATGACTTTTCTACGAAACTAAATATTACGTGAAAATTCCCAAAACTGTGCGAGTTCCATTTTTCTCTTGCCATTTTAAGCTAATATAAGGTTGGATTTGGTTTCAGTCATGCTAATTCCATTCAACAAAAGGAAAGTCTTTTAGGTATCGAATTTCGGGAGCTTTTAATGGGGAAATTCGCAAATTTTAAAACTGGCGTGAAGAATAGCTTCCGTCACATTGACGATACTAATCCATTTTGGAAATAGGAAAAAAGTTCCATTATAATTCATATGCTAATATATAAATATAATCTATACTAATATTATAAATAAGAAATGTTTGTTTGTTTGTTTTTAGAGGGTAATTTCTGGAACTAACGAACTGATTTCAAAACTAATGGTGGCAAACGGATGGAAATAGTCTTTGTTCCAAGATATGCTATATTTTATGCCTGTGTCATTACAGCCAGGAGGGTACAGGAGCAAAAAACGTTTCAAAAATACATTTTTTTTTATACTGAAGATATTTTTTATACTGACTCTCGTCCAACGTTCCTTTAAATGTCAGTGTTTAAACTCATTTTTCTCAGTTTGCAATTACTATATATATAAATATATAATTTTGTATAATGTTACAGTTATAATTTGCTGCTAAATTTATTAATTTATTGAATTAATTATTGTAATTGGACATAGATGATGATTTGTAATTATATTATGGCTATATATATATAATTCCCTAATTAGCCCCGGTATGCTATTTCTTTCTCCCACCTATTAATGTGTCATCTCCAAAAAATAACGTTACGTTGTATAAGCCAGCCGTAAAACAAAGCGGGTGTATCATTGTACGGAATAATCTCTACTGCAAATTTTTAAACTTCTAAGCATCGCACATTTTCAATTTTTGTACCGTCGTATTGGAAAAAAAAGTACTTATAAATGCAATTTGTTTGAAAACTGCATCTTCATTTATTTTTGAGATATTCATTTTTTTGTACTTTTTAGCACCATTTTTTTAATTTTGGTAACTCAAGTACTCCATTTCTGTAGAAAGTAAAGGGAAAATAGTTGGACAATAGCAATTATATCTTTTTGTTGCCATTTTCTCATAAAAACTGGAAAAAAAATGTAATTAAAATACGTGCTATTTTGAAAAAATATAAATGAATGATTTCTGATAAAACATGGAACTATTATAAACTAAATTTAATTTTAAGTATATATATTAATATTATAAACAAATGAAGGCATATGAATCATGAGATAGCCGATTTTTTTGTCCAGTTTCTTGAATGACGAAATCTCTTTTTTTGGATTTGTGTATTGTTCAGCGATAGTCACGTCCTATGCATATTTTACTGTAGATGTTGCATAAGACTGCATCGTAAATGAGGAATTCTTCAGCGGATGCGGATGATGTCATTTTATATAAAATAGAAGCGCGTGTTTTATGTCTTAAAACTGATCTGTCTATATTTATATACATATACATTTTTTTTCATCGGGGGCGGCACTAAATTCTGAAAAAGCAGAATTCCTGCTTTCTAGTTATTTTTTTTTCTGCTGATCTAAACGACTCATCAAAAATCCGGTACTTGGATTTATAGAAAAAAGTACTCTGAATAAGGAATAAAAAAATCCATTTTCAAATATGAAAAGTGAAAGAGAAGAAAGAATTTTAAAATAATTATTATTTTTAATTCAATTTTTTTTTTTTTTTTTTTTTTTTTTTTTTTCTTTTGCTATATTGAGAATTTAGCACGTTTATGATCTATTATGACTATGGTTTATTCAAACATGAACCTAAAAATATAATATAGGGCATAGTTACAAAATAAATTTTTTTGGTGCCGAGCCCTCTTAAGTAACAGGGTGCACAAAGGAATAGATAGGCATGAAATAAATTGAGGCTAACGAAAAAGACAGGCTACCGCGGTGCATTCCACGAATCGTTTTTTACAGACCACTAAAGTGACGAGATGTTCTTTTTTGTACAACTGCATTGGTGCATTCGAGCATCACGTGACTCCAGCGGTCTGTACACCGCCCCCTGAATACTAGGCCTAAGCGCTGGACCAAACATGGCGGCTGCCGAAGGCGGATTTTTTTCAGCGTGTGTACGGTCCCTTAAATATTCCTACCAATATTTTTTTGAAGTTTTTTCCGCTTCGTTTTTCTGAGAATAAACAAGGTAGAGAAATCTTTTATAAAATACTGGTGTCTACATTTAAGGGACCGTACCTACGCTAAAAGAAATCCGCCTTCGGCAGCCGCCATTTTTGTGTCATTTTTGTGTGAGCGCTCAGGCCTAGTATTCAGAGGGCGGTGGGTCTGTACGAAAAGATACGCGTAAAGCCGCTATCAGATTCACCGACTTTTCGAGCAACCAACTTTACAGCCAATTTTAACCACAACTTTTTTCAGTTGAAAGGGAGAAAAAGGTTACAATTGTCTTTGCTAAAGTTGGAGGAAAACCCGGGAAAACCAGTACTACGAGTACCAGCCGTCAATATTTATCGCATTTTCGTATCAATCGCTTATCTCTGATTCGCTGAAATGTTGAAAGGTGGGAGGAAAAGTTGCGGCTAGGACAGACTTTTTTGAGATGCGGATAAAAAGTTGAGGATATTGCTGTTTGCTATCACACTGGGTGTCGAGACAACATTTCGCGAAAAGTTGGAGGAAATCAAGAGTTGGCTCAAAAATTGCTCGAAAAGTTGGTGAATCTGATAGCGGCTTAAAGCACTACGGTAGCCTGTCTTTTTCGTTAGCCTCGGAAATAAATGAAATGACAACAATTAATTTTATAAACATTTGTTGTCACTAGCTTGTGCCTCCGAATCAATAGGAACAAAATCCACTGAGAAAGTTTAGGCACCGCGGTAGCCTGTCTTTTTCGTTAGCCTCGATTTATTTCATGCCTGTCTATTCCATTCCTCCCCATCCAATTCGTGATTTTTTCTACGCAATTTTTTTGCAAAAAATCCATAAGTAGGACTTTTATTTATTAGTCTGAAAAATCTGGTAAACTGAGAGAAATTTGCAGCTGAGCTAAAAGAGACATCCAGAACAAAAATACGTACAAAGAGTTTTCCGCTTGTTAAACAAAAAGTTTAGTTGTTGGGTATAGGGTTATTTATTTATTTTTGTTTGTTGAATATTTTCTTTTTATATGTGTTTCTGAAGTAGCTCTAATAATTGAAGGAAGAATTCCAAAATATGTTTAAATTATTAATGAGAAAAATGAATTTAAAGTTCGATTTGGGAACAATTTAGGATAGTTTTATATAAGGGCTTCGAATAAAACATCCTAGATCTAAAAAAGCCGGAATATTTGGTGCCACCATCTATTGACAAATTAATAAATTACATTTCAAGCGATGTTGTTTATTATTACTAATAACAGATGGCAGCACTAGCTAATCTGAAAAAATATGAAAGGACTAGTAAAAGTTTGTTACTGTGCGGATCTTCGCAAGTTTTTCGATTTTTTTCATATTTTTGAGAATTTCTCAAAGTAATGCAATTTTTACGAAGAAAGTGCTTAACTACAATGTATTTTCTATAAGAAATAAATATCTTCTGTTTAAATATTTTCCATCAAACGTATAGTAGATGCAATTAAGACCTCACTCACGCGAAACACCCGCTCGCTAATGTTAATATAATGGGAGAAATATTTTAAAATATCTCGTTTGCATTTCAATATTTTTATTATTTATTTATTTATTTTAAGCGGAGGTCGATCTCTACAAAGAGCCTTTTTTAGTTTTCCGATTTTGGTTGCAGGTTTTTTTAATAACGACATTTCCTTCTATATATAAAAAAAGTAACGATTTAAAAATGGACCAATGAAAATCTGCGTAGATACCACGAAACGCATCTGATTGGTCAGAGCTTTCTGACGCTATAAGAAGGGTTACCAAGGGGGGGTGGTGGGGGCTATATCACCAAGTTTGCTGCCAACTTGGCGATATGTCGCCAAATTTGGCGAACAAAATTAGTCGCCCAAAGTGACGTAAACTTGGCCCGCTATTTCCAGTATTTCGCCAAATTTCCGTAGATTCCCAGGGGACCGGTTGTTGCCGCACACGGGAGCCACAAAATAGGCGCATGCGCATTTGAGCTCTGGTTTGTCGTCTGCTCGAAAACATAGCTGACGTCTCTGTTTATACATCAGTGTTTAGATCTGATAAAATTATGAAAGTATTTATTTTAAATACTATTGATACGTGTTTTTAAATCCTTGATCACGGATTACATCGTGTACGGAGAAGTTTCTAGCGCAGTAAATCAGTATTTTACTGCCAAAAAGCTCATCAGTTTAAGTCTAACTATTGTGTTAGTGAAGAAAGTAATGTGAGTTCATGTATAATTATATTTCTCTTTTTATTTTATATGTATGTTTAAAATGTGTTTTTGTAAGCACTTATAATTGAATTTGATGTATATATTTTTTTAATTAATGCAGTACTGTGGTATCAGCTCAGTGGTGGTATCTAGAAAAAAGTGTTTAAAAAAAAGTTTAGTATTGTTCTCAGTGTATAATCAGTAAGTGTAAGCTTGCTTTATATATTATGGAGAATAGAACTCATTTTCTGAGATATAAAAGTGAATCAAAGACTAACTAACATCTTACACCCTCCCCCCTTCTTTAAAAATTTAAATACTCTTTTTCAAGTATCTTATTTTTTGAGAATACTCTCTCTTTCCAGCTCTAGGTTGTGAGGTGGTCTTTCTGTGAGAGTAGTTCTCAATTTTTATATAAAACAAAAGTATTTATTTTTAAACAGCAAAATTAAATATTTTCAGTTTAAAAATGTATGTATATTTGTTTTAAACAATGAAAATGATAGTACTCATTATAAGTACTGGTTAATTAATTGTCGTACACATTTGATTAACTTCATTTTAATTTAGCAATTATCGATTGCTCTATTTACTTTTATAATTTCTTGTATGTAAAACTTTTCTGATACTGGTATAAATGAAAATATTTACTGAAAAACAGAACATTTTAATACTGTTATTATCCAAACATGTACAATTAAAATAACTTTCCAAATCCCAAATGAACTTCAAATATTAACTTAATATGTATAAACTAATGCAGTTATTGAAGATGTCATCTTTCGGAGGTGAAGGGGCTGAGTCAAGAAGGATCATTTTGGATTTTGATGACAGCTGGGTACGCTTGCGAGGCAGGATTTTCTTTTGATTTTCTGTCAGTGAGTGTAACTTGCTAGTTCATACTGGATGTTCTTCCATACCACAAGAATATATATCAAACTTGTTGTCAAAGTCGTACTTGCTGTTTCCAACACAACGTCCACACCACTCTGGCTGATCATCTGGTTTCATTTACAGTTTGTTAATATTAAGTTCATTTGGGGTTTGAAAGTTATTTTATCTGTGCACTTTTGGATAACAGTTCTATTAAAAAGTTCTTTATTTTTATTTAGTGTATTTTTATTAAAATGCAATAAGAATTCTAAAATTTGTAGCAACTAAATTAAAATGAAGTGATTCATATGAGTTTAATATTTTCAATGTTTAATAAAGGAATAAAGCACATGTTGTGAATACCATAAGAAAGTTTTTTCTTTTTTTTTATCTTATCTAACTATCACTAAATAGCAAATTTTATGTATGAAGTTTGTCTCCCTACATTAAAAGTTTTATTAATACACCCCCCCCCCCCATTTTTTAATCCTCATTCCTTTTTTATTTCAGCAAGTGAAAACATCAATTTTAGTATTGTTGCTGTTTAACCCCTTGATGGGCAGTGATGGCATCAACTAATTTTAATCCCTAATTGTCACATTGTCACTTGATTTTGGATTTTTTGATAGCGTTGTCATTTTTGATCCAACCAAAATATTCTCTTTTTATTTGTAATTTGTTCTTTACATTAATTTTTTTCTTTTTATTTGTAACTTGCTCTTTTCATATTTTTATGAAAATACAAAGTTGTTATTAAAATCATTAAATAATTTGAAATTGTAGCGAAAATAGTTTTTGTATATTAGAGAGAACATATAATTTATTGCAGGGAGGTCCAATCCGCTCAATATGAAAAATATAAATTTTAATTGTATTTAACAGTCATATTTTAATTATATTTAACAATCATACGAAATTGATATTTTAGCCTTACTTAATTTATTTAACTATCAGAAAAAACAGAACTCCTGTACTGAAAGTTAAATAAATACCTGAATTCAGGTATATTACCTGAACACAATCATCCCTGATGATTATTAAAATGTTTAATTCCGAAATATGTCAATGTTTGGCATTACTATTCTTTTGTCATATGTCTATGTGCATATATGATCCGCTGTTCGAAAAACCAGGTGTGAAATATGTTTGAAATGATAATTGTGTTAGTGTCAGCTGATTGCAACTTCCCTATAGCTCTATCTCAAGAACTAATGTATGGATGTTCATCAAACTTCAGATTCAATTAGTCCTTGATATTAAATGGTGCTGATTACGTTTTGGTGTAGATTGCCCAACAGGTGGCGCTGCTATGCTGCATTTTTCATGATTTTCATAATAGCTGGATAAATAATTGGAAATAAAATATGTAATTAATAATTTTACAGGTTTTGTTTATGTAGTTTATTTAATTTTTAGAAAATTATAATCTTACATTTTAGTATGCTGAAAATTTTGGATAACTGCAAAGGAAGTTTGTTTTATATTCTATGAGGTAGAGTGGGGGGATGACTCAAAGGATTAAGGGGAGTCTTGACTCACTTGAAAATACCCACTGTAATGTTGGGCAGATTGTTTTCGAATTTCTCATTTAAATTTTAATATTTTTAATTTTTTTGTACCTTTATTGAAAAAATCTGCAACCGAAATCGAAAGAGTAAAAAACAGTCATATTAAAGATCAAGCTCAGCTCTCCTATGCAAAAAAAATCATTTAAAAATATTCAAATTTAACCGAGAAATTCAAAAACAACCTGCCCATTGGTTTAACATTAGGTAGCAGGCGTTTTCAAGCGAGTGAAGAATCCCCTTATAGGGACATAACAGAATCTTATGGAGCCCTGGTTAGGTTCAAGAAAACCTCCACAAATGTCAAAACTATCTTCCTATTCATGAAACTATTAAGTTGCAGTTTATAATTTTTGTAATTACTAATAATTATCATTTTATTAATTAAAGTGTAAAAACATAGATTATGTTAGCAATTAGTGGTTCATTGTTTTGGAAACCTAAAACTCTTGGTAGCTATTCAGTATTTGAACGCTGGGAAAAAAATCATAAAAATCAGATTTAAATTTTTAAAAAAATCCTATTTTTATTATTGAAAAAAAAATCATGGTTTTTTTACACCCTAAATTTTATATATTTAACTCCATTTTGTCTGAATTTATATTTTTCTGTGAAAAAATCATGAAAAGTTGTTGATGATATTTTCTTGTTCTTTCATAATTAATTATTCATAAATATTCATAATTAATTGTTTCATTCATTATTAAAAAGTAAATAATAGTTCTTGGTGTCCAAACATTTTGAAATTTTTATTGGTTTGTTTTTTCATGTTTGATTGTTTCATAATAAATAAATAAATAGTCCTTGTTGTCCATTCTTTTTGAAAGGTTTGTTGATTATAATTGTTTTTTCGTGTTTGGTTGTTTCATAATTTAAAATAAAATAAATAAATCTTGTTGTCCAAACTCTGAAATTTTTATTGGTTATAAATATAACGTTTTTACAGCCAGTGTAAAAATTTTGCATTATATGGATTTCATTTCACACATCATTAAATTTACCTTGTAAACATGACCAAATGTGTGACAAATATCAACAGTTAAAGATTGTTATTGAAAAAATATTCCAATTACTTACCAATTTTATTTTTTTATTTATTCATTGTTACCATTGAATGGTGCAGAATTTTTGTTTAAATAATTCTTTAAAATTGTAAACAATAGGTTTTATTGATATTCTACATGAGATTTTTTACTAAAAAATCCAAAAATATAGAAAACGGAAATTCTACACAAATCTTTAAATTAAAAATCAAGGACTTTCATTGGCCCAAAACAAAAAAATTGAAGCAGCAGTAGAATAGATAAAAAAGGAAAGTCACTGGTCCGCAGTCATCATCACTGGCTGACTACATAAGATTCTATTATGTCCCTGTAAGGGGATTCTTCACTCGCTTGAAAACGCCTGCTACCTAATGTTAAATCAATGGGCAGGTTGTTGTTGAATTTCTCGGTTAAATTTGAATATTTTTAAATGATTTTTTTTTTGCATAGGAGAGCTGAGCTTGATCTTTAATATGACTGTTTTTTACTCTTTCGATTTCGGTTGCAGATTTTTTCAATAAAGGTACAAAAAAATTAAAAATATTAAAATTTAAATGAGAAATTCGAAAACAATCTGCCCAACATTACAGTGGGTATTTTCAAGTGAGTCAAGACTCCCCTTAATCCTTTGAGTGATCTCCCCACTCTACCTCATAGAATATAAAACAAACTTCCTTTGCAGTTATCCAAAATTTTCAGCATACTAAAATGTAAGATTATAATTTTCTAAAAATTAAATAAACTACATAAACAAAACCTGTAAAATTATTAATTACATATTTTATTTCCAATTATTTATTTTAACTGGCTGTAAGATTTAATGCAATTTTAATATTATTATTATTATTATTTTAATAAAATAAAATTGTTTGATTTACTTGTCAGAAAGGGGGGGGGGAGTTACCTACGGGTCCTGCAGACCACTCAATTTTTCAAATTAGTGGTCAGATTGAATTTTTAATGGTCTCTACCAAGGATTTTGAATGCTGTAACAACCTACAAATTAAATAAACTAATAAATATAATTAAATTAATATATATAATTAAATAAACTAATGATATTATGCATTTTTTTAAGGCTTTCATTTTCTAAGTACAAGTTTTAAACATTCAATTGGCCAGGAAAGGGGGTGGGTGAATTTCAGGGTGGGGCAGTAGAAATTTGGAAAATTTTAAAATAAAAAATAATCGAATGTACCAATCCCTAAACTTTCTTCTATTTCATACACGTTAATACTTTAAAATTCACTAGTGTGCCAAAATTAAATGGCAATCTATGCCCATCATAACATGTGAAATTCTGAATATATGAAATTCTGTGCATTAGTTCTTGAGATATGACTATTGCTACAATCATGTAAATCTTGCAAAATGCAGCATAGCAGTGCCACCTGTGTTGCTGATTAGGTTTTGGTGTAAATTGCCTAACTTATGTCAATGTCTAACTGAATCTGAAGTTTGATGAAAATCGGTTTATTTGTTTTTAGGATACAGCTATTATGAAAATCATGAAAAATGCAGCATAGCAGCGCCACCTGTTGGGCAATCTACACCAAAACGTAATCAGCACCATTTAATATCAAGGACTAATTGAATCTGAAGTTTGATGAACATCCATACATTAGTTCTTGAGATAGAGCTATAGGGAAGTTGCAATCAGCTGACACTAACACAATTATCATTTCAAACATATTTCACACCTGGTTTTTCGAACAGCGGATCATATATGCACATACACATATGACAAAAGAATAGTAATGCCAAACATTGACATATTTCGGAATTAAACATTTTAATAATCATCAGGGATGATTGTGTTCAGGTAATATACCTGAATTCAGGTATTTATTTAACTTTCAGTACAGGAGTTCTGTTTTTTCTGATAGTTAAATAAATTAAGTAAGGCTAAAATATCAATTTCGTATGATTGTTAAATATAATTAAAATATGACTGTTAAATACAATTAAAATTTATATTTTTCATATTGAGCGGATTGGACCTCCCTGCAATAAATTATATGTTCTCTCTAATATACAAAAACTATTTTCGCTACAATTTCAAATTATTTAATGATTTTAATAACAACTTTGTATTTTCATAAAAATATGAAAAGAGCAAGTTACAAATAAAAAGAAAAAAATTAATGTAAAGAACAAATTACAAATAAAAAGAGAATATTTTGGTTGGATCAAAAATGACAACGCTATCAAAAAATCCAAAATCAAGTGACAATGTGACAATTAGGGATTAAAATTAGTTGATGCCATCACTGCCCATCAAGGGGTTAAACAGCAACAATACTAAAATTGATGTTTTCACTTGCTGTAATAAAAAAGGAATGAGGATTAAAAAATGGGGGGGGGGGTGTATTAATAAAACTTTTAATGTAGGGAGACAAACTTCATACATAAAATTTGCTATTTAGTGATAGTTAGATAAGATAAAAAAAAAGAAAAAACTTTCTTATGGTATTCACAACATGTGCTTTATTCCTTTATTAAACATTGAAAATATTAAACTCATATGAATCACTTCATTTTAATTTAGTTGCTACAAATTTTAGAATTCTTATTGCATTTTAATAAAAATACACTAAATAAAAATAAAGAACTTTTTAATAGAACTGTTATCCAAAAGTGCACAGATAAAATAACTTTCAAACCCCAAATGAACTTAATATTAACAAACTGTAAATGAAACCAGATGATCAGCCAGAGTGGTGTGGACGTTGTGTTGGAAACAGCAAGTACGACTTTGACAACAAGTTTGATATATATTCTTGTGGTATGGAAGAACATCCAGTATGAACTAGCAAGTTACACTCACTGACAGAAAATCAAAAGAAAATCCTGCCTCGCAAGCGTACCCAGCTGTCATCAAAATCCAAAATGATCCTTCTTGACTCAGCCCCTTCACCTCCGAAAGATGACATCTTCAATAACTGCATTAGTTTATACATATTAAGTTAATATTTGAAGTTCATTTGGGATTTGGAAAGTTATTTTAATTGTACATGTTTGGATAATAACAGTATTAAAATGTTCTGTTTTTCAGTAAATATTTTCATTTATACCAGTATCAGAAAAGTTTTACATACAAGAAATTATAAAAGTAAATAGAGCAATCGATAATTGCTAAATTAAAATGAAGTTAATCAAATGTGTACGACAATTAATTAACCAGTACTTATAATGAGTACTATCATTTTCATTGTTTAAAACAAATATACATACATTTTTAAACTGAAAATATTTAATTTTGCTGTTTAAAAATAAATACTTTTGTTTTATATAAAAATTGAGAACTACTCTCACAGAAAGACCACCTCACAACCTAGAGCTGGAAAGAGAGAGTATTCTCAAAAAATAAGATACTTGAAAAAGAGTATTTAAATTTTTAAAGAAGGGGGGGGGGTGTAAGATGTTAGTTAGTCTTTGATTCACTTTTATATCTCAGAAAATGAGTTCTATTCTCCATAATATATAAAGCAGGCTTACACTTACTGATTATACACTGAGAACAATACTAAACTTTTTTTAAAACACTTTTTTCTAGATACCACCACTGAGCTGATACCACAGTACTGCATTAATTAAAAAAATATATACATCAAATTCAATTATAAGTGCTTACAAAAACACATTTTAAACATACATATAAAATAAAAAGAGAAATATAATTATACATGAACTCACATTACTTTCTTCACTAACACAATAGTTAGACTTAAACTGATGAGCTTTTTGGCAGTAAAATAATGATTTACTGCGCTAGAAACTTCTCCGTACACGATGTAATCCGTGATCAAGGATTTAAAAACACATATCAATAGTATTTAAAATAAATACTTTCATAATTTTATCAGATCTAAACACTGATGTATAAACAGAGACAGACGGCATAGAGTATAGCGAGATACTTGTAACGTCAGCTATGTTTTCGAGCAGACGACAAACCAGAGCTGAAATGCGCATGCGCCCATTTTGTGGCTCCCGTGTGCGGCAACAACCGCTTCCCAGATTCCCATTGAAATGCAGTAGGGTTTACTTGCTTGCAGAAAATCAACAAATTGAGATATTTCAATGCAACAAAAACTAATGTTAGCTTATGAATAGAGCTTAATTGGACTATTTACATTATTTTTAAGCACAAACACTAACTATTTACAATATTCGTAACTATATATAATTTTATATTTAATAATTCTTATAATTATGAAACTCTATAAGCTCTAATGATTATATGCTCTTGGAGATAATAAAATAAAATTGTCAGGAGTTGGGGAGGAGCGTGTTTTTACCAAGTGGAATCCAAAAATTGAATGTATAGAAAATAAGAGATCGCGAAGAGTTGGTTGGTTGGTTGGTTGGTTGGTTGTATTTATGTCGGCCAATTATCAGCACGTGGGATATAGGCCCTGAGGGGGGGAGTGCCTTCCGTGGAGGTGAGATCGCGAAGAGATCCAGAATGGAAACGCGAAACAATTACTCTAAGGTAGGCTAGAAAATAGGGATTGCTTTGCGATACTGAATAGAATCGAGAAGCGGTTACGAGGTGGGTTGGTGAGCGTAGCGAGCAGGGGGGCGGAGACCCCCTAGTTTCATAAAAAAAAAATCTGCAACCAAAATCGAAAAAGTAAAAATGGATCTTTGTATAGATCGCTCTCAGGTACTAAATGAAAAAAAAAAAAAAAATAAATAAATAAATAATAAAAATATTGAAATGCAAATGAGATATATATTTTTTAAATGTCCCATAGGATTAACACCATTATGCGTGAGTGAGGTAGCCCCTTAAGAGGATTCTTCACTCATTTGAAAACACCCGCTCCGTAATGTTAAACCAATAGAGAGGTTGTTTTCGAATTTCTCGTTTAAATTTGAATATTTTTAAGCGGTTTTTTTTTTTTTTTTTTTTTGCATAGGATAGCTGAGCTCAATCTTTAATACAGTCCTCCCCACTTAATCGGGTCACGGATAATCGAATACCCCGCTTATTCGAATAGAATCCTCAGGAACCGAATTTATTCCTATTGGTTCTATGTTATTTTTCCCCGCTTAAACCAAATATCTTTTACGAACGTCCTCGCTTAATCGAATAACAACTGTGTGACCGATGTTTGAAAATAGGCGCGGAAAGCACGTTTTAGCTGGAATTTCCTTCCAGCTTTTGTCATTTTCGGTTCCTTTACGCTGAAAACAAATTTTCAGTTCTTCCTGCAATGATTTCTGCCAGCAAGTGTATAATGGACAAGTCAAATTATTTCCCCACCTTGATCACCCCACCATCACTTCTTTAATGGCAATGCGCCGTCACTTCAAGACTCGAGATGGTAGTTGTGATATTTTGCACTCATTCGAAAAATAACGCGATATTTACTCCTTTAAAATTCCATTTAAACAAACCACTTTTAAACGATTTTTTTAAGGCAGTATAAGTAACGTAAATTAAAAGTAGCAAAGTATTGACCCAATTCAAACGATCTGCATTAAGTGTGATGTAAACCCTATAAATGTATCTACTGACATTAAATTAATACGTATTTACTTTATATTAGCATTTGTATTTATTTTAGTTTATGTTATTCTGTTAACGATTTATTATGCTATTAATTAAATATACCGTAGATGGTTATTTTGCCTTTTTATTACGCATTAAATATTACAGTTATGATTCCCTGTTTAATCAAATGTCCAGCTTAATCGAATATTATTTCTGGAACCATCAATGTTCGTTTAAACGGGGACGACTGTATGACTCTTTTTTACTTTTTCAATTTTGGTTGCAGATTTTTTTTTTTTTCAAAGGTACTTTCAGTTTCGAAATTTCAAGTGAGTGAAGAATCCCCTTAAGTATGTGATAAAGATTGTTTATCTGAAGTAATGGTTTCTTATCTATCTGAAATAAGTTTGGTTGACAGTGGTTTAAGGCTATTCTCGAGTCCAAAGGGTCAACTTTCTGACATAAGTTTTAATTCATTTTTGTTCGAAAACGCATGAAATTAGAAGGTGTTCCTATTCAGAAACTACGTCATAGAATTGTTTTGCCGTTTCTCTTGTAAACGCAATAGATCTTTCAGAAAATACTGTCAAAGTTGACATTTGGAACTGAACTTCCGAACGAAAAAAAGAAATCCGGTCAGTAAAGGGAGAAAAATGCCGTGTCACGTGATGAAAGTCGCTTATAATTCAATAGGTAATTGATTGATCAAAAAATGGAAAACACAGTTCGATTCCAAATCGCTTCCATGGTCAGGCTTTCCAATTTTATATCTTTCCGTTAAAAAATGAATTTGTAAATGTGTCAAAACGTTTTGCGCTTGTTGAGCAGAGCAGTTGAGAACAGCCTTAACAGTAAGTTTAGCAACATTACGCAATCGGTTGCAAAGTGAAATCCATGGTAAGCCGATGACTAATGACTACCAACGTAGTTGGGGTAACATCCAAATTGATCTCGGTCTAGGGAACAATTCGTTTTAATTCGCTTTGAAGTAGGTTGCTTTTAAATCGCTGTCAGTTTATCAGGTCATCGGTATCTCTTTAAGATAAACCAGAAACAATTTCTTAAAACATTCCAACTTTCATCACCCGCTCTCTTGGAACTTGGAATCCAATATTAGACAGTGTCATCGGCTACCTCGCCGCCATTTCCGTCACATGCGATTTCATCGGGGACAGAAATAAAAATACTTTTTACACGGGTTCACGGGTCGAACACGCTCCATGTTTTCGTTACCGGTGGGAATACCACCACATTTAGAAAACTACTACGACAAAGGCCCCATTTTTACTTGCGTCTCAGTGGCATAGTTACAGTGAAGCAGTTCGAATAAACTGCTCCAGGCGCTCGATATAACGGCGTATTATGGATGCATTATATTTGTTACAATTGGTACATTCCTACAATATTCCACTTAATTTTAATCTCAACTGCTTCGATTTAAAATACTTTTTTATACTCCTTTAAAGAAATCACCTTCTTTTAATTGTTAATACCTAATTTAACCGCTAAAATCAAGAAGCGGGTTTACCAACCATGTCTCGATACATAATAACTTCCCTTCGAGACGGTACTGATTTAATACCAACGAAAAGAATCACAATCTTTACAAGTTGAAATTTGATTCTCTGAGCGAAAAGTTTTCCTGTGATATAGAGGTACTGGATCAGCCAACAATCTGTAGCAAAATTCCTAGGCTTCAAAAAGGATCGTGGAATAAGGAATTACAAGAAAAGAAAATATGGATTGCGGATTATGGAAAAGGTTGTCACGATATAGAACTATTAATAGGAGCTGATTTTTTGTAGTCCGCTATTCATTGGAAACATGCATAAACTTAAACTTGGCTTAATTGCATGTGAAACATATTTAGGTTGGCTAGTGAGCTGTAAAGAGACTGGAGAAAATTTTGACTATGCTTTAACCAATGTGATAACTTCATTGCTCATAAAAAATGCCTCAGTCGCAAATCTTTGGGAAATGTTTGTTTAAGGTATTAAAGATGCTGTTGAAACGAAATGCAGAGAGGAATTAAAGCAAGCTGCATTGAATAATTTCAAAAAGGCAGTCCATATTAATGATAATAGAAGATATGAAGTTAGTCTTCCTTGACTAGAAAATAAAGTCGGCCTTCCAAAGGGGCTGAAAGACGATTACGTCCCACCACTTCCAAGCTGAGAAGAGATGGTAAATTAAATGCCTGTGATGATATATCCAAAGAGTGGTTGGCTAATGGTATTATATAAGAAATTAGAGAAGCTCCAGGCCACTGTTTAACTACTCGTGGAGGACTTAAAGGAAGTTCTACAGCAAAAACTTGTCCTGTGCTTGATGCATTCTTCAAACAAACCAAAAAGAATCTGTATTTAAATTACTGCTGGTTGAGAGATCCTAATTTCTTGGAAGAGATTCCTTAAGTGCTTATGAAATTTCACCAAAAAGAAATCGGAGTAATACATGATAAAAAGAAAGCCTTCCTTCAAATTTCAGTAGCCAAACCAGATCGTGAATATTTGAAATTTCTATGGCATAATGAAGAAGAGCGGAGAAATGTGTTTCAGCGTCGCACAGTGGAGTATTTTTCTAATTTAGCCGGCCAAAAGTCAATTTTTCGAAACGCAGTTGAGGAGAGAAAAATGTAGCTAATTGTGAAGATAAATAAATAGGGATTCACCATACATATATAAATTTATACGTTGCTTGAGCAAACGAGTTCCAGGTAAGGTAAAACTCGCTTGTATCAGTAAGTTTTTTATTTGTACTTTGCGGTTCGATTTTATGCCTGTTTATTTCAGTGTAATTTTTTCTTACTAAACTTTTACTTATACCATATCGTTATGGATTGTTAAAGACCATATATATATGTTTACATTTCACATGAATATATTTATATTTGTTGATTTAACAGCTATGATAAAGCGACATAAAGTGTGCGGTATATTTTTTAAATTTGTGTTGTTAATTTCAATATTCTATAAAACATTTGTTATACAACAGGGTGGATCCCGATTATTTTTTTTTACCCTAAATGAAAGTTCAAGATATGTAGTTAATAATTTTGAAAATTGTAGCTGCTAATAACTGCTATTTTAGAAGAATTCCTTTCAAATACACAACTGCATATTTTTGTAAATTCTAATGTTTTCATTTCCCTTTCAATTCGAAATGTATTCTACGATAGATAAATTGCAATTGTTGTCAGAATGTATCATCTTCGGTCATAAAAAAAGTTCCAATTTACATATCTGACCAATCATTTTTCTAAATACTGTTTGATAATTAGATTAATTTTTAATATTATACAAAAGTATCATTTGGTTAAACTCCAACACGTTCATCGACTAGATTCTGTCGATCCATGAGAATTAAGTTTGTAAAAAGAGTCTGTATATATCACTAGGAAAGAAATTTTGTACATTGAGCATGAAAGCAACACACTAGAAGGTACAAAAGTAACCTTAAACGGAAATGTCTATGATGTAAAACACACCATGTTATCAACCATGGTTGATGGCAAAATTTGTAATGCCGCATCTGAAACAAAATCAACAATGCATTGATTCATCTATGAAGCTGCTTCAAAAGACTAACAATTTGAAAATAACTAACGATATTAGAGAGGGGTCACTGAAGTTTGGATCGTTCATACACCATGCAAGCATCAGAATATCCGAGAGCATTTTCCATTAGAGTATAAACTGCCTGTTAATAAATAGCGCATTCAATCCAAAGAGGAAAGGGATCTAGTGAGTGGGGTAAAGAGAGGTATTCAGGTGGATTTTAGGTTAAAAATGGATTAATTGTGGGCATACCCAAACCGGGATATAGAAACACCAATACTTTGAACACCAGCCGATGGGTCTTTGCTGATCTGCATCTCGCTACGGAAATCACGGCGATAAATTTTAATTTAATCTTTCGTTTTAAGGTCATCTTAGGAGCGTTGCCAAGTGGACAAAAAACTGATATCGAAACGTTTTCTGAGTATCCGTCAGACACGGCCAAATTACATGTGAATTTGTATCCATGGCACCCCATGACGCCAACTATCAACAAAACTCAAAAACATGGTGCTACATTTATTGATAATGCACTATTTCCCTTAGGACAGGTCTCTTAACCCCTTCGGGACCAGCGGCTTTCACACAAATTTTATTCGGTTGGTACCACTTTTTTTTTTTTTTTTTTTACAAAAGTTACCTTTACTTAAACAATCACGAAAATGCTCGGATTAAAGAAGTGAAATATTACTTTTCTTTTTTACTGGTGACTAAAACAAATTTTGTATGCTCTTTTTGAGGGCGCATATATGCATTCATGGTCCCGAACGGGATAAGAAGGTCCACAGGATTGTAATAAGCCTTTTAGGCAATATTGCACAAATTTCGCTCGAAAATTTTCAAGAGAATCGTGCAACATAGACGTTCTAAATCGATTGATGCTGCCTTCAGATCTCTTCTTATCTTGTATGGGAGGCATAAAACATAAAAATAAACCATTCTTAAAGAAGACTTTACATTTACTTCTTCCTGCTGAAATTTAAAGTCTTTATACATCCCATCAGTGTGACCTAGATCTCATTAGTGATGAAAGTTATTCCAAAGACAAATCATCAGATGAATAACCTCGATATTTTGTCATCGAATATGTATATATATTCATTTATGTGAGATTTTAGTAATATTTTCTATCCATTAAATAAAATAACTGATATAAGTTGTCTGATTTCTAATAAGTTGATAAGTTTCCGATAAGTTGTCTTTTTTGTCTAAATGTCTACTTTCATTTAATTACTTTACATTAACATTGTAAAATTTTTTACATTAAATTTCATTTATTTTTTAAAAGAAAATAAGATGTAAAAATATTTAAAAAGTAAATTTTGAACATATTTTTATTGAAATATAGTGTAATTTGATATCGATTTTATAACATCCACAGACTCATGATAACAAAATGGTAAAAATACTATTTATATTGGAATTTTTAAAAAGAATTGTAATATAGTGTTGCAAATTTTAGTTTTTGACTTTCTCTATATGAAAAGTTATATTTGAATCAAGCGATAAAATGCAATCTCAATCAGAGTATTCATTAATATTTTATTGCAATTTAAGTACATGTTACACGTTACAATATTTTCTATGTACGCTGTATATATATTTAATAAAATCCTATTTTTTAAAGAAAACTACTAAAAAGTGATAATAATCTGATAATTTAATCAATAAAAAAACTTTATTTCAATTTTTCAGTAAGAAATATTTTTGGCCGGTTAAATCCACCATATACTCCACTGTGCATCGTAGAGTCGTTTTTGGTTTGAATTTCAGGCCGTTTCTGTTAAGTACAGTTTTATGTTTTCATTTAGAAAAGATCCATTCTTCTTTTAATTCGGTATCATTAATTAGTAAAATTGTTAAAAGACTGCGTCTTTTTATGTCAACAATTGCGTCACTTCAGTTAAAACCAAAGGAGAATTGAATCAGTTTATTGATATTTAAATAAAAGTTATGGCAGAAGCTAAATTTGACTTACGAGGGTGAGAGTATACCGATTTTCAAGAATCAAAAACTTTTATCGACGATTCATGTACTGGATCAAAATGTATTCTGTCTTAGGTTTAGTGAGGAATAGATAAAATAATAGTCTTAGTTGTAACATACCCACTACAAATACCAATCTAGGCACTTTTACCAGACGAAGCATATTATCACTTGCTCAAAAAATCTTTGATCCGATTGGATTTTCTTGCTCAGTTACCATATTACCTAAACTTATGCTTCAGGAGAGCTGGAAATCTGAATTCAGCTGGGACGCGGAAGTACCTGATGATGTTAGAAGAAAAATTTTTAAGATAGTTAAAAGATTTACATCTGTTGCGAATTTTAACAATTCCTAGTCATGCCTTCCTTACTGAGAGTTCTGAAATGAGTCTACACATCTTTTCAGATGCCCGTGGAACTTCCTATGCTGCTGTTCTTTACTTAAGATGCCAGACCAACGAAGATGTTTCTGTACACATGCTAATGACTTACTTCAGACCTTCAGAGTAGCATCTTTGAAACAAATATCTATACTTAGATTAGAACTTTTATCTTGCTGTCTAAGTTCACGTTTAGCTGAATTTGTGAAAAAAAGCTTCAAACTTCAGACTATTAAAGAATATTTCTAGACAGAGTCAACAATGGCATTGCAGTGAATAAAGAATGGTGATTCATGGGGAGTATTTGTACGTAACAGAGTCGATGAAATTTCTAAGTTATCTCAGAAACAAGATTGGAGACACATTCCTAGACAATGTAATTCTGCTGATTTACCTTCAAGAGGATATTCAGCAGCAAAACTTCTTTCTTCTAGATAGTGTGAGGGACCCACTTGGCTGTGACTTCCTGAAAAAGATTAGCTCAAATCTGAAACAACCTTTGGAAAGAATGAAGTTTTGAAGGAAAAGAAGAATTGCACTACTTTGGTTATAAATGAAACATTTGGAACTGACAACATTTTATCTTATTTTTCAAGTTATACGAAAGTCATTAGAATATTTGGCTGGATACTGTGATTTCAGTTCAACTCAAAGATCGGAGAACGGGTAATCTAGCCGTAAGTGAAATAAATGAAGCAGAAAAGAGGATCATCAAAATTATTCAAAATGAAACTTCAATGGAAGAATATGTTAAAGGTTTAAAGTCATTGAATATTTTTAAAGATGAAGAAGGTATTTTTACAATTAAAACAAAGTTAACTGAGAGGAATGATACACAAGACTTCGGGTTTACTATTATTCTTACTGTAAAGTATCAAATTAAGATGTACTCATCTGAGGCACATTTTAAAATGAATCAAGCGGGAATACAAATTTTGTTATCTTGTTTACGAGAGAAATTTTGGATTATAAATGGTAGAAAAGCTGTTCGTTAAGCAATCAATAGATGCGTAAGATGTAAAAGACATAATTCGAAACCTCTAGAAACTCCACCAGCTCCTTTACCAGGAGGTCGAATAAAGAATGCTTCGATTTTTGAAGTGGTGGGTGTTGATCTAGCTGGAACCTTGATGCTGAAAGGAGAAGGAAAAGCATAAATTTTGTTACAAACTTGCGCTGTACATCGTGTTACATATCTAGAGTTAATTAACATCTTTGTCAACGAAAGCTTTTCTTTTGAATTTTAGAATATTTATCTACTATAGTTTTATTCGTTCGACGTGATTCGTCCGGATATCATCTATAATGATAATGACCTGAATTTCGTTGGAACTGCAAATTTATTTCAATCAATCGATTGGTCTACTGTAGAACAAGAAGCAACGCTTTAGAAGAATACTGTGGAAGTTCAGCGCTCCTTCAGCCGTTTGCTGGGGGATATTTTGGGAACGTCCCATTGGAATCATGAAGAATCTCTTAAGATGAGTTTTGGGAAGAGCTTCATTGAATTATAAAGAGACGGTGAGTATTCTTTGCGAATGTTAAGCTGTTGTTAATTTAAGACTCTCTGATTTACATTACCGACGATCCTGATGCATTGATCCCTATAACGCTCTCCATGTTTTTACAAAACGTTCAGACAACTGAGGTTGCCGATCTAACCTAATTGATAAACACGATTTAAGGAAACGATGGAGATGTTTCCAAACGTTGAGAGAAAGTCTCAGAAAACGCCTTTGTTTGGAGAACTTGGCTAACTGTTCTAACCCAAACGTGTTAAAAACGTATATAAGTTTACGTTGGTGATATAGTTCTTGTGGAGAGTGATAAAAAAAAACGAACTGGCCATTGACGAAAGGCTTGGATGGTAGCATTCATGTTGCAAGATTGAAAACTTCAGTGGAAGAGATTATTTGACCCCTTCGTAAAATATATCCAATAGAGGTAGAATGTAGTTTACAAGTTTCAAATATCCAATTTAGCAATATTTTTATTTCTGATCCAGATCTGCAGATCGTGCGACATGTTCCTGGTCCTGATGAAATTCGCTTACTGATCATGTACCAAAACTAGAACATGCCTTGGCTCCAGATTTTCAAACAGGATTTTCAACAATAGAATTTCCAGATTTTCAACAATATTACTACTAGAAGTATATTACTACTAGAAGTAGTAGAACTGTCAAATTATCTGCAAGATTTCGATAGGATTGTATATGAACTCTGTTTCAGTTAAACTTTAATTTTTTAACGTTATGTTTTCAACTTAATATTTTGTATTTTAAGATATTGCTGTGCAATGTAGTTTTGATTGTAATGTCTTACGATCAAAAGGTGGGAGTGTGTTGCGTTCATGGTTTATTTGCACGCGTTTCTCACTCCAAATTAGAAGTTGTTTTCCTCATTACATGGAAACCTACTTTCAATTTGCTGTTGCTCTAAGAAAAATCTATGAAAAGTTCGATCAATGTATTTTGTGGGCATTTGATGTTGTATAACAACATATCGTTGTCGTGTCGTTTAATGGAAAAGTGTTCTAAAATCTTTAAAGGGTAATACTCTGTTTTAACTGCGATATACCTCTGCGGTGCTCTTTTAATCTTTCTGAAAACTTGCATTTTCAGAACATCAGAACAGACATGAACTTGCATTTGCGTCTGTTCTGTAATATGCATTTTAAGAGTAGAATACAGTTGGTAACTTTTTTTAATGAAATATTTTGTTCCAGATTTATTCAGTATTTTTTATATGTGATTAAAATAATGAAAATGTTGTGATTTGTATGGGACATAATAATAATTTAATTTATCCGATACTTAAGCTTAATCGTTTTATCCGGAATTTTGCCGCAGAAGAAACTGGCGTAACCTGCCCAGTTTAAAACAAAAATTGTAAAGCAAACTCCTTATTATTCCCTCTGCCCTGTTTATATAATTAGTGTTCAGACACGTTCACTTTGAAGAGGTTTGGAATCATTGTTACTCATAAAATGAAAAATTTCGTTATTTTAAATGTTTATAAAGTAGTTTTTAATAGACATGAGACGTATAAAAACAGAATAATCATCTAAACAGAATCGTATGAAACCAACCTAATTAAAAGTCAGGCAGTCAAAATAAATTTAACATTTATACGCTTCAACGCTTTATAAATGAAGCCGCTTCTTTAATTTCGATATCACAATAAAAGAAACAGCCGAAGCTATAACTCACATACTTCTCTGCTGTTATTTTTCATTAATTTTTGCATCGAAGAAGGGACTCCTTGTATAAGCCTTAAAACAGCTTTATTCTAAAATATTTTTGGATATTTATGCATTTCTTTTATTTGATTTAAAACCTTATTATTTGATGATAACACAATAGATACTGTATGCAACTAATTAATTTGAAAGTGTTGCGGCGTGTGTGAGGGGGTTAAACTCTAAATCACACACTCCGTTTGCTGCGCCAGTGATGTAGTCATTAAAGTTGTCCTATTGATAATATTTTCATTTCTAAGGTGTACATATCCTTTAACTTGTGCCTTATAAATATCCCTTTTTTCTATGGTTTAATAAGTAATAGTTTGAAAAAAACTGCCCATCTGAACATAAGTGATTGATTCTTTAAAAAAAAGATAAAAAAAACTATGATAATGCATATTTAAAAATATATTTATTTTCATAAAAATAGTGTATTTACAATGAACATGACAAAATGAAAGAAACAGATGTAAACAGGCATTTTCATTCAGATGAGCCACTTGTAAATGAGCTGTTCAAACCCAACGTAACAATCTTACCGCTAATTCTAAAGTGCTGTATAAAAGGTAAAAAATGCCTAAGTAAAAGAAGAGCCCAAATATCCTCTTATTTGGATCTGAAATAGAAAAAAGCATTTCTTTTTCAATTGAACAAATATATTCTGAAAATACACTGCCCTTCAAAAGTTAAGGTACAACATGTTTTTCGAAACTCACCATTAAAATAAATGCAGTAACATTAAAATTCATAGTGTACGTATATTAATGACAGTATCGAACTATACGAAAACGTATACAAAATCACATTGCTCACCGCTTTTATTTTAAAGAAATTGTCATTTACGTGAGAGTAAGAGAAAATATGGGAAAATCAAACTTTCCTGACTTTGTGTGTAATTATTGTGCATTATTGTTTATTTTCTATTGCTGTTGGCAATTTCGTTGGAGGCTGATATTCCAGAATTAGCTAAAACTCGATTCCCATATTAAAACCCAATCGGTCTGCCAAGTCACATCTTGGTGGAAAACACCTAAAAACCCGATTCTAGTGGTCGACTCGTAGGTTTACCATTGCGTTTTCCTACACACAAAGGTATGAAAACATGGCGGACTGGGAGCAGGGCAACACAATGGTAAACCTACGAGTCAATCGGTAAAATCGGGTTTTTAGGTATTTTCCACCAAGATATGACTTGCCAGACCGATTGCGTTTTAATATGGGAATCGAGTTTTAGCTAATTCTGGAATTTCAGCCTCCAACTCGATGGGGTCTCATGGTTCGTACCCCTCCTTGAATTTCGCAGCACCATTTTTCGGCACCAGTATTATCTTATAGAAAATATTTTCTTAAAAGAAGGCGAAATTTTGCGCGTTTAACCTAGATTTCTTTTTCTATAAAAAGATACTGGTAGTTTTCCTGGAGAAATAACGGTATCCGTACGAACCATGTGTTTGTGCTGCCGGCTCCCGGCCTAATAGCAATGTCTCGGAGAAGTCGTTTACCCAATCCATTAAGGTGACGGGCGATCGATGCATGGAAATGGGATTGTTATAAGCTGATGCTGCTAGATGTCTCAATATGTCACGCAGTGTGATCCAACTACTGTGGAATCAGTTTATATCAGAAGATTCTGTGTCTAGAGGACTTATTCCAGGCCAACCACGAGTTACAAAACCTGCTGGAGGGTTGCCTGCAGGTTGTTCCCTAACTTTTGAAAGGCAGTGTATTACAGGGCAAAATCTGTGAGCAGTGATAAAATATATTAACCCGAGAGCACATGTGGGGTGTATGGTTTTTAATAATTGTTACAACTATTTTACAAAAAAGTAATCTTCGACTTATTTTATTGCTGAACGATTGCTTTGGAATACACTTTCAGCGGGTCGCAAAGTACTTTTTAAGTCATAAGTGTTTTGTGTACAACGCTGTTACGAGATATTGCGAATAAATAAAAGAGGCAAGTTAGAAAAGCAATTGTACGTATCAATAGAAGAGATTAAATGTTAATTATATTTTCAAGCTGAAAAAAATACTTAAAAATATACACTTAAAGATGGTAAGTACCACTTATTAATGGAGAGAAAATCAGATTATGTCATAAAAATATATGTCGAGCATGATTTAATGCAAGAAGACAGAGATAAGGAAATCTAATATTTTCAAAAAAGATGTAATATTTAAAAATAATGATCCAATTTCATCTACTATATTATAATACGCAAGCTTTTTACTAAATATTTTTTGCTTGACTTTTGACTCTGTAAAACAAAAGAATGACTTGGCGTAACAGATATCCCTCTTCAATTGTCACAATTATTTTTTAAAAAGTAATCTTTGATTTAATTTATTAACTGAGAAATTATGTGCTACAACATTCGGCTGTGTTTTCATTTAAATTGTGGCGATTTATTCAAAGTAAGCAGATCTATAGCAGCTGAAGATCTCACACAATTGTTTTGGGGAGGATACAATATTGCAGTATTACAGATCCGCTTTTTATTATAGCGGATTTAATACTGAGGATTACAAGTTCCCAGCCTCAGCACAACAAAAAATCATGCGTCAAGCATTAGCTTATGAAACATTTTACATCATTTACAGAACACTTTAACAAAACTTCACTGTTTAATAAGGCCAAAGGGGATGTCGAAGTAAACAATTTGGGGGAAACGCATAACACATTTGAAAACCCAATTTAACTAATTACCAAGAGTAGTCTGAAAAATATCCGAATTCGTTCGTAAAGCACAGTACATGATTTATATATATACTACATAGAATGCTAAAATTAAGTTCAGTTAGTAAACGCTCAGCACAGTTGTAAATTTCCCTTCAGCAATTTTCGCCATATGGCTCGAGGAAATATGGCTCGAGATCTTTTGTGCTGCCCTATACATCATCTATAGAATTTATACACACCAAGTAATAGGCAAAAAATTAGTTTAATTTTAAAACGTATACCCCAACTTCAAAAACCCTCCAGCAATTATTGTTCTCAGACAGTACTGTAACGGAATTTTTGGAGTGTCCCTGTAAATGAACTATAAAAGCTACATACTTAATTTTCTATACCGTATATGTCATAGTAAACCTCATTAACCTATATCAATTACATGGCAATCTGAGTATACTGACATGAGTTAGAGCACGGACAGGCAGACAAACAAACCGGATTCATAAACACTTCTCAACTATGTTAGAAAGTGTTAAAAAGGTCGTGATTCGAGTAGTACAGGCAACGATGTTTACCAAAATATGCTTTCCCATACTCATAAAAAGCCGTTAATTTCAGTTCAAGTAATTTATTTCAGTAAGCTGTAATTTTATAGGCTTTGACGATAAGGCTCATAGTTTAAAAGCCATATCAACAATTCCAATATTCAATGCATTATAGAAGTAAACGTAAATTATTACCAAATTTCTATAACATTAACTATCTTAAACTTCTCTCTATAATAAATACAAAATTCCACAGTTTGGTGATGATTGCGTAGTTTTAAAAGACAAGGAAAAAAGAAAAAAATCGTCGTTGTTTTAATAAAAGAAATTAAATCTGTAATGTAATTTAACGTACGTTAGAGAAAGACTATTTAAAATTATATAATTTGATTTCACGTGGAGTAGACAAAAAACAATTCAGTTTCAAAAGGTTTTTTTCTACTGACAGTCGATTCATTTTCGTATGATTCAGTTTTTAATTTAAATTTTTTTTAGTTTCTTTTATTTGTTTCAAACACTAGCATTATTTGTTTCAATGTTTTTTTCCTGGCTAAATTTTACAAGAAAATGCTTATTTGAGATAAATTTTTACTGAAGTGTCAATTACTGGTTAGGTGTCAATAACTGGGGGGTTTCAATTTAGAACGTGTTTGAAAAATGAAGACATTCAGAAGCTGAAACTGTGATTTTACAAGAAATTATATTCTTATATTACATTATATTATTACTTCAATATTAAGAATTTTAACGAGTGAAAGAGTCAACAGATAAGTTAATTAAGAAAATCTATTAAATCTAACATCAGTATGAAAATCGTTGTATGACCTCTATAAGCTATCGGCTATCTATCATACGAAACAGGCAAATTTTCGTACGGATGAACTATCAATAAAATAAGGAATTGGTAATCCCAATGTAAGTGGAATAATAATTAAAACAACACACATATTACAAAGATAATGAAAAATACGTTTAGTTTCTCTCAAGGCGTACATCGGCTTTTACTGCAGTGCGATGTGGTAGTTGGTGTCAGTCATATTAACTCCAGTTTTTAATAGGATATGGAAAACATGTGGGTAAGTTTGACAGAAGATTGCACAGAGGATTTCGTTTAATATTCGTTTCAAAACACTTTATCCTTTAATTAATAAATCCAAATCTTAATTTATAATTATTAAATCCTTAACATTTTTCAATAAGAACATAGATGACAGCACAATTAAATTAAGTTTTAAAATTATTTCTATTCGAAGATATTTTTTAATTAAATTGGAAATACTCAAGAACTGCTTTTCAAACAATTGTAACAGCATATGTTTGTATATTGGAAAATCATATTTACTTACATGATTTAACTTTAGCTAAAAAATCCGAAACCCTTAAAATGGCAAAAAAAGAGGAAGTTTCTTTAAATTAAATCGATCGGACAATGGATTATAGTCAATTAAAAATTTCGTAATTTCTCAAAAAGAGAATTTTTTAATTAAAAAAAAATATTTTAGAAAATATTTTATAACAACTTTTGATCTTAAAACGGCAAAACGAATTTACAAAAATTATGTAAAAATGAATGTATTACATAATTAAATCTATTCTGGTGGGGGAAACAAATTCAAAGTCTGGCACCGAGCTTCGAACCAGGAATCTTTTGATTAGCAAGCAAAATCTCTACCACGGAGCCATCTAGCTTAAGCGAAAAGTCTGAAATTAAGTTTCTGTATTTCAAAATGAAAATAAAATTTCAAATTGCTTAAAAGGTGCAAGAGCCAACCTAGTGAAAAAAATTCCATGCCGGGACATTCCGGCATGTCCATGCATTCCATGTCCCGGCATGGAATCTTTTTGACTAGGTTGTCCCTTACGCCTTTTAAGCAATTTGAAATTTGATTTTCATTTTGAAATATTGTATGCAAGGCGAGTGTTTCTCTCTGGAAATAATTCCAAGCATTAATTAAGTTTCTGCTTTAAAATCTATATCGCAGAAATGATCGGCTGTCATTAAATTTATTCATTTAATTAAAATAATATGACTTTTTCAAAATTTTATGATTTGTCATTTAATCGAAGGTATTCAGATTCAGCTATAAGCATGCGCAATTTCAAGTCTATAACTTATACAGTTTCTGGAAATGAACCCCGTGACAGACAGACAGAGGGGTGAGACGAATAAAATTTTGTCAGATGAACGAAACCCTGAAAAATAATGTACTAAGCTATTGGATTTGGTGCAAAAACCCACACGTTCCTTCTAAAACAAACATTAGTTTTATAAAAGAAAAGCTTATTCTAAAATGAAATGAGACTCTTTGATACAAAAAAATTAAAACACCAAGCGTAAAAACATAGTGATTTTTAGATAAGGAAAGTAAAGAAAAAGTAGTTTAAGGCGAAAATATGTAAATTAAATGGGGATTGATCACTTACCTCCTGTACTATATCCTATTGCATAGATTAATCTCCCAAATAGGTAAATTATCCCAGCTATGGCACTGTAGAGCTGAAAAATAAATTTATTAAATAATAAGAAAAGGAAAATTCTTTAATGAAAAATTTTATTTCATAAAGACAAGAATATAATTACACATAGAATGAAAACGAAAGTATAAAAACACAATTTTAGTTAAAACAGTAGAAACCATTTATAGCGAATCTGGAGGTAATGTAAAAACTATACGTTATAACATATTTCTTCACTTTATTAATTATCGTTAATTATATTTCCAATTATGTTATATTTAATACTAATTATATTAGTTGATTGTAACCACTCAATGCATAACACGTTTTCCGTTAACGGGGAAATCACGAATTTTGAGTTAATGCAATGTTCAAGTTGTTTGCGCAGATCCAATTTTGTGGAGTTTATTTGATTTCATTTTTTCAAAATTAAATTTTATTGCTATAATATATGTAAATATTGTTTACTTTTAAAATGAGCATTCACTTAAATTTGTTTTTTTAGAATTTATTATATGACGTTTTCAACGAGGTTTTCGGTATTACTTAAGGCTGTTGTTGAAATATTTCTCAATTTAAGATACATTTTAAGATTATTGAAACTTTGAATGATTCATGAGATATCAAATTTTTCTTTTCTACATTAAATTTTTCGTCACTTGATTAGATTATATTTTGATTTTTTACTCGATTGACTGTTTTGAAATCGATGTTTTTAGTTTCAGAAGATAATGATTCATCAATCTGCAAGCAAAATTTCAAAAAGACATATTTTTTCTGCGATAAAATTCATAAAATAGTAAAATTTTATACGCGAATTAGATTATTAGATTTTCCAGTATTTCTTTTCGGATGGTTAAAAATAAATATAAAAGTAAAATATCACAATAAAAATAAATAATCGAAACACTAAAACAAGGTTAAGATACCTTTAAATTAAAATATAAAATCACAATAGTTGTTTCGTGCTATGAGCATAGCACCTCATCAGTAAAAAACATCAATATCATAAACAATTGCAAAAGAAACAGTCATTCGGAGTTAAAATTACAGTTACATATCAAGTAAAATTGTATGTTCCTGTGGACGGCGCAAGCTTCATTCAGGTGTGATTTCTCAAATTTAGCATGCCATCCTTCCAAAAATATTCTACTTACATGTATGGGGCATTCTTACAACCTTTTAAGTCTCTGAATGATAATTTTTATTTTAGTACATGTTCTTGTGTTTTTTTTTTTTTATTTCATATGCTGGGGAACATCCCATCCCATTGCACGACTGCATAACAATATTAACGAGATAAATAAGTTTTGGGCGATGTTGGGGGTCCAAATATCCAGGAAACTCCTATACCGTCCCGTGTCCCTGATGCTGATTTTTAAGTTTGGAGCTGTCTGTATAAAATTGTTTCAATAAAAGTAATTCGATGTCATTTTTTTCTGAAACTAGGACTATTGTTTTATATAAATATGTAGCAGAAAATTAACCTGCACACATTTTTACGGTTATTATTATTTTTTTAACTCTGTTCCTGGGTTTTAGATTCCTTACCGTCCCTCTTCTAAAATTATACAGAAAATCACTTCAGATGCAGCCACAGAATTTTTTTCAAGTTTTTTCTCGTGCAGAAGTATGCTTGAGAAAGAATGTCTAAAATTCTTTGACAGGAAATTGACTGCAGAATTTAAATCAGCATTTAAATATCAATTTCAAGCATTGTGGCCTTATTGGTAGTCTTACCGTCCCCAAGGTTTATTCCTGCACATTTCGAGGTAAATTAATTTTTTTTTTCTAATTTCCTCCAATGTAAATAACTGTTTATAAATATCAATGAACATTGTGGCTATCACTTAGTCTTAACATGATTAGCCTAAAAATAGGTGGTAATTTTCCTTACCGTCTCATCCTTACCGTCCCTTTTCTCCTATACCTTCCCCTTTTTTAACCTTACCGTCCCTTCTTTAACACCCCTTTAAGACAATGTTATACGAAAATTTTGTACTAAAAATACCACATTGTTATTATTTCTTATTTGAATGTCCTGTGGGTACAAATTCATTATAAGTAAACATTTAGAAGAAAATAAAAAGTTTTAGTGGTAAAATTGTAAGGAAAATTAAATTCGCAAGATTGTGAGTATGCCCATATGTTGAAGTCTGATCAAGCATTTGTAAACTCCGCATTGTAGACACAAGCATTTGTAAACTCCGCATTGTAGATACGAGCATTTTTAAGCTCCGCGGTGTGATCTGTATTCAGGGATTCTTTTGCAATTGTTTATGATATTGATGTTTTTTACTGGTGCTGTGTTTGTAGCATGAAACGTCTATTTTGGTTTTAACTTTACTTTTAATGTATCTGGTGTTGTTTTACTGCTTTTAAATTAAGTTTGCTTATTTATTTTTACAGTGATATTTAATAATTCCGACGTAGTATATTTATACATTTAAAAATAAAAATATAAAAATATAGTTTATCTTCAAAATCACGCCTAGTTTCACGTCTGCAATTTATGTTGTTCCAAGATATACCCGTTACTACAATAGGTGAATTTAGCATGGATCCCGATTATGGAAATTTCACATCTTTTATTTATGCTTGGTAGAAAGAGAGTCCATTAAAAGTTTTTTTTTTTTTAATTGTTCAATTTTCATACGATATGACAATAGAGAACAAAAATTAGTATTATTTAAATTATCTATTCATGTTTCTAAATTGTTATCTTAACGCATAATCACAATTTAATTAATATTAATCTATTACTTGATTATTCAGTACTGAAAATATTGTATTGTCACAAAGCTGTACATATTTCTTAGAACTGTATAGCGCATCAGGAAATGAGTGAAAAATGAATTATAAAATCCTATCTACATATACATTAAGCAAGTTAAATTGAAAAATAAGAGTAAAAATAGTTTTTTTTTTTTTTTTTTTTTTAACACTCTTTTATAAACATTCAGTGGTCATCTTGAAAATATCGCCTAATTTTTTGACTGCAATTCATGATTTTTCAGAAAAATTCGCGTTGCAATACATTAATTTAGTGTGGGACTCGATTGTGAAAAGTTCACTGCTTTCTTTTTACGCTTGGTGGAAAGCTCAAGCAAACGAATTTATTAAAAACTATTTAACTTTTGCTCTGTTATTTTTTAAGAAAAGAAACAGCAAAAAATGACGGCCAATGGGAAAAAAAATTATTGCAAGTGACTTTAATGATGTTACAGTCTTTCGAACAGAATGAAATGGATATGTACTTATGAAGTGCACTAAAATATACATTCAGTACAATATGCGGTGGAAAAAAATTTATAGGACTAGTTATAGTACGAACGCATCTCATTTGCCACGTTTGACGAGCAATTTCCAACTTGTTATTTATAATTTATTTTCTACTTTTAAGTTTTTTAAATGTTTCATTGTTACCATTTCACAGCGCTTTGGCCTATTTCGGCGAGCATTGGTTGGCGCATCGTTAAATCTATTGCTTTTTATAACTTCCACGCAATTGTATATGTTACAGAAAACGTTGGTGATTGATTAACTGTGGTGGGCTAATTTGAAAATGCGTTCAAATCAATGTACTGTAAAATTAGTAAAATGTGGTATCGCCATCAGAAACACCCTTTTGTAGATACTTTTACTTACCCATCATACGTAGTATAAGGTAAGTCTTGTAATCGTGTTAAACATCGAAAAAATTTGACGGGTTTACACGTTTCAGACACTGAAGATTCCGAAAAACATATATTTAGAAAAAAAAATGCCGTTCGTCTGGGTAAGTATTACGATGGCTCCCAACGACTAGTTTTATAATTCTATGATGTCAGAAAGTGAGTTTAAAATCAATTACAAAATTCCATCTTTACAAACAAAAATCAGGTTGAGTTAAATAAAAGAGGGTAATAAAAGCATGTACGAAATAAGGGAAAATGTTCCTATTTGCAGGGGATTTAAAAAGTTCGATTTAGCCGGCTTCTACTATATCTAGTAAGAGTTTATGTCGAAAATATACATTAATTTTTAGATACTACTAACTTCACCCAACTACAGTGTAGGGAGGCATTAAAAGCGAAAAAAGCGGGAAAAAAGACGTTTTTCTGACATTAGCCTTAATATGTTTAAAATAATGTAATATTATTAAAATACACCGCAAAAGATTTTTACATATTGGCCGTAATGTAAAGGAATTCTTTGAGTGTCCCTGAAAATGAACCGTTAATGCTACACACTTCATTTTCAATACCGAACATGCCATAGTAAACCCCAATAACATATATCAATTTCATAGCAATCAGACTATATTCACGGAAGTTAGAGCACGGGCAGACAAACCGAATTCATAAACCCTTTTCAGCTATGTTGGAAGTGTTAAAAAAGTGAAAAAAATTATCTTTAATGATTTTCTTTTAGTCTTCTTCATACAGAAGTAACACAGCGCAATAATGCAAACACAGTAGTGAAAATGTTTGTGCAATTACATAAATGGATTTCAAAGGTAAAGCATGGCTAATTAACCTTGAACTAACCTTGACCCAGCACAGATAACGTTCTAAAAGAAATATGACATTGAACATATAAAAGCATTGCTTTTAGCACAGTTATTTCACTGTTTGAAGGCCGAAGGCAAAACCATCCTTCTGAAAATTCGTGGTAAAACGATTTTTTCTATTTTGTATCTAAATGGCTAAGTGGCACAAACTTCATTTTATTTCAATAATGAGAGAGAGATTTTTTTTTTCAATTTATAAATGAAAATTTTTAGATTGCTTATGTGTTCCTTATTTATAATTGTTAAAGTACAGTAAAAACCCCCTAAAACGACCACGTTCCGTTCCAATAAAAATGGGTCGCCTTCACAGGTGGTCTCTTCATGGAGGTCATGTTTAAATCTAGATTTTAATTGTTGAAAAGAGGTAACAATTACTGTTACTAAAATTTATTTTTCCCATTAGGAAAAAATATGAAAATTTAAGTATCAAAACAAAAGTTAATTACATAAGTTAATTAGTACAGAGTGTAAAAAAAATGAATACATTGACGTTTGCTTTGATTTTACGGTTTATCTTCCATAACTTTTATTTCAAAGTCCTTTCGAAGTTCTGTAAATAAATGCGATTTCTTTTTGGGACGGCAACAAATTATGACGATTTCATTCATTTATCTCTTTCTTTGAGAGTTTCCTGACAGAATAGGGCAGGGGAGTTTATTGACCGTCATCCTTACTTTGTCATCAGAGTGCAATTCATTGCCTAAAAAGGCACAAAGGGGTTTAAACACTTAAAAGTTACCGAAATAAATAAAAATATTAAATTTCGTTTAGAAATTTGATGAATAATGCGCTCTCCGGTATTATTATTCTAATAAAACCGCCTTCAAGCGACAAGGAAAAAACGGAATTTGTTTCATTTTCTTCAAAGAAATGGGTCGCTCATGGAGGGAGCTCAACTGGGGTGGTCTCTGTAAAATTAGTGCCTATGTCTTAGTTCTAGTCCTAAATTAGTCTGGTAAAATTAGTACTGAGCCTAATGGGAATAAATTTCGTTCCATGAAAAAATGGTTGTTCAGGGAGATGGTCGCACAGGGAGGTTTTACTGTAGTAAATTATCTACACTTGTACTTTCATTTATAAAGATGAAACTGTAGACTTTTTAGTAAATGATAGCTTATTTATAGATACTTATAAATAAAATATATCTTGTATTTGTGTAAAAAATGTAAAAAGTAAGAGTTGAGCTATTCAGTCAAAAAAATTAATGTAACTAGAGCTGTCATAGTATACAATTTTTTTTTCTACCTTCATTAGCTCCATTATTATTATTTCTCAAATGAGAACTATCACTTCAGATAGAAATCTGCACGGGTCCGAAGTCTGAGTCCGAAACGACCCAGTTTTTATTCAATAAACTCGAATCGGGCCCGGGGTCTGATATCAGACCAGGTGCTATGATCAATAAGGTTTACTGCGTGAATTAGGATCTTCAGATTCGTCCGGGATAGCTCAGTTGGCGGAGCATTGATAGCTTCAGCCAAGAGATCCCTGGTTCGAATCCTGGTCCAGACATTTTTTGCCCAGTTGGAAAATTAAAACTCGTATGATTTATTTATCAATTAGAATAATTGTGTTAAAATTAATCTCATGTACATAATTATGGCTGAAAAAATTACTTGTATAGGCTACAGTTGTAGGGGGGAAGTTTAAATTAATGCGGAAGTAAAGGCATTGGTAAAGGATTTTCTTTTTATCTATTCGTTAACGGCAAGAAAAATATGCAGTTGCACTGTTAACGTTTGAGAATGAGAAAGCTGATTTTATTTTACTTAATTAAGGCTGGAAAGAACTGGTGAGCTTTAAAAAAAGAATAATAATTATTAACTTCAAAAGAGATGATGAAATTAATTTATTTCTAAAGGGGAAGGAATTTTTAATTATGTATGTCTGTAAAAAGAGAATTTTACTTTTATCTGAGGAAAAATTAATAATATGGGATGAATAGATAATTACAGCACCGTACTAGCGAAATTTATTTATCTCTCTTATCCATGTACTACACTGTAAAAAAAAACGGACTAAAAAACGGAAATACTACTGGCAATCTAGACGCAGTGCGTCTAGATTGCCAGTAGTATTTCCGTTTTTTAGTCCGTTTTTTTTTTTTTTTTTTTTACAGTGTACAGGGTTGCCACAGGCGTCTATTTTTTTAATTCTATTTTGCACCACTTTTTCAAAACCAAAATCTTTCACATAGGCTTTGAAAACATTTACAAAAGAAATATATTATAAAATGTATTTTTTAATAATAGTGTTGCGGACAGAATATAAAAGTAGTCGCCTGTGGCAGCCCTGATGTACCATTGCTAAAGAATTCTGAATAGGTAAATTTTAATTATAATAGTCCTGTACATAAAGTTTAGTACAAAAATAATATCTTATGAGTTAATCGAGACCTTATTCCTTTTCCGATCAAGCGATCTCAGAGATCGCTCTTATAATTACGGAAATAAGTACGGATCCATCTTATAAGTACGGAAACTAAGTGGTAAGAAATATGTTAGCCAAACTTTTTGTAAAAGTGTTTAAAATACCCATTGAGATAAATGATAAATTTTACTTCAATCTTTTATCTGAATAAATAAACCCATACACTATGAATGACCCACTTAAGCTCCAGAATGTATCAGCCAACCCGCGGTTTTTTTGTTTTGGTCAGGCGGCGCTTTCTTGTGGTTACACGTAGTTTTTCATCAGACCAAAACCGAATCATTGCATTGCATTGAAACGATCAGAAATTATCCAACATCCATTTCTGAAACAAAGAATATTGATTGCAATTCATTGTATAACATTGAAAAAAAGAATTGTAGGAAGCACATCTAGGGATAAGCAAACCTTAATACATCAATATTTCATGTAACAATAAAAAAAACAAGTCATCATAAATCTGAATTTTATTCTTTTCAATTTTGTTTTTGTGTTTTTTGTTTGTTTGTTTGTTTGTTTGCTTTATTGCTTAAAACTGCAAGAACAGTTATGAATTTAAAATTGTCTTAAATTAATTAAAAATACAACTTTATAAACATATTTTCTCGAACTCCGGTTAACGCGACACTCCGCTTATGACGACACATTTACTGGTCAGTAAAGTGTCGGCCTTCGTTTTAATATTTTCATGCACATGTTTTTAATTCCTTTCAACTTGCCCTGATGATGGGGTGTTAGAAATTCCGAAACATTTATCTGCGAGCAATATTTTAAAGTAATGGACAGTATTCATGTGAAGTCAGAGTGGGAATCACGTGGTGTAAAAATAGCGGCTAGCGCGTTTGTTTACCTTATTGCGTCATTTGATGCAGCATAAATACGGGTAAATGCATGCGTAAAATATTAAAGATTTATTTCGTACGAATTATTTTCGATAAATACTTATATATATATATATATGTTAATTAACATCCATATATACGTATTAAATAAAATTTAAAATTTTCACTTTATAAATGAAATGAAAAATATGCATGCAATTGCTTTAAAATAGAGAAAAGAATTCACGTATAGCCCATACCTGTCCCTGAAAAGATCTAAAACTCCGTATAAAAATAAAATATAAGCATAATTTTTCTAAGCACAATGCTTTTCAATGGCGCGGTTATGAATGTTATTTCCAAGCAGGGGAATTTTTGTAGCCTCGAATCCAAAGGGAGAATATGGTCCATATGTGCTTTTCTCAGGTTATTTATGCTCCACCAGTGGCTTAGAGGTTCCGCTCTCGAAGCTGGTAGACGGGAGGTGCTGGGTTCGAACCCAATCGCGCCCGTTGGCTTAACCGTTTTGGAGTTTTCATGGTTTTCTTCGAAACCGTGGATTTCCATGCGTAAATACGGGTTAGGTTCCTTTAGAAAGATCCCCACGGAGGGCACTTCCCCTAGGGCCTATATCCCTCGGGTAGATAATCGGCCGTCAAAAATCAACCAACCAACCAACCTCAGGTTATTTATTTGCAGTTTAATATATTGGATGAAAGTTCCATCCACCTAATTTAAGCAACGAACAAAATTTTGAAATTATATTTCTTAAGTAATATTGTCAAGAAACTTACCGGATGTGCTAAACCACCACAAAAAAGAAGGACTAAAAATATCGGATATGTCTCCAAGCTATAAAAAAAGAAATCATTTCTCTAAATAGGAATTAAATCAGGTTAAGGAATACAACATAGCATGAAATATAATAATTGCAGTTGAGTAGCCAAAAATCTTTATAAAGAAGCATTCTATATTACATAGGATTCAAAATAAACTAAAATACACTATTTAAAAAAATATTTAATCTCTTTGCAGAATCACCCGAAATCAATTCGGGCAACATAAATGAATAATATGAGTGATTATTCAAATGCAATTTGATCCGTGCAACTTTTTTTTTTAACGTAAAGACCATTTTTATTTTAAATAGATGTATATATATATTTTTTTTTCCATATTATACTTATTCTACCAAAATGGGAGAAAGGGAACCTATAATATAGTATTAAGTAGAAATAATATAGTATTTTAATATTTAAACAGGAAATTAAAAAGAATATAAATTGTATTTTCATGCTATATGATTCAAATTTGTGGGGTATATTTGTAAATGATATTCTTATCTATATTATTTCGATGCATTAATTTTCTTAAATAAACTAAGTATTTTATTTATTTTCTTCATTGCTTTTTTTTCAATTTTCTTAATGTAAAACTCTTTTATTTATTTTGGGCATTTGCAAATTTGCAAATACACTTAATTTTAATTTAGTGTAATATACCTTTTAATATTGTGGTATTGTTAGTTTACAGAATTATCTATAATTCTAATTTATAATTGAGTTTTCAGGAAGCGATAGAATATTAATTGTTGACACGGAGAAATTAAAAAAAAAGAACTTTAAAGTAAATAAAACGCAACTTTTCACATGGTAAAGAGTTATTTTTTATACGATCAGGAAATTTTCATACTTTTGATTTCCATACTTTTGCTTGTGTGCCCCATCCCCCATATTCTTTTATACAAATTCTTTGGGGATAGTGTTCTCGTCCTACTAAATGCTACGTTAACAGTTTATGTAATTAATATTTAATGATAATTACTGTTATGGCAATAGTATGATATGTCAGAATCTCATAGAATCAATTGTGCCAGTTAATTATCCTATTTTTTTTTTTTTTATTATGATTGATGCTTCTAGGTTTTCTATTCAAAATTGTTAGTTTGCTGATATATATATGTAGTTTGTTATAGGTGGGAACTATTTTATGTTATTTATGTCCATTAAAGGGGTTATATAAATATTTTAAACTTTTGTCTACGGCAACAGAAGACAATCGGATTAATTAATATTTAGATTGTTTGCTATAAGTGACCAAATTAAAATATAAAAACATGTACAAGGCCCAACTACAACTAATATAGAAATCACTAGAACCATAACGTAACAATAAAATCAATCTCATATATTCTGCCATATTACATACTACAGCATATCAAAACTCATATTCAAGAAAACTACAGTTTGGTATTTAAATACTTAAGATTACCTCATAAAATTCACGCATAACTGAGATATGACCAGGTGATTAGATTTATAGATTTATTTAATTGAAACTATTAAATTTTATTCTTCTAACATTTTACCTGTATTTTTTTCCCTTCCTGTCCGAACTTGATTTGTGGGGTTTAAACAGTGAAAAACAAACAATGAAACATTTTAAAGATGAATATTGGAGGAATAAGAATGTACCACTTACTAATTTCCGTGAATTCTTTGAATGCAATTGAACTCCATACATGTATCACTGTACATAATTGGATACTGCGTAAAAAGGGAAAAAAAAATTAAGTTGGGCATTCAAAATCATTTTTAAAACAAACTTTTAAATTATTTCAGAAACATCATACGTAAAAATAGATATTTAGTTGATATATAATGGGACTATACATTTTAAATAATATTTGGTTTATGTAGTGTTTGTGATTTCATATTACTGATCATTTTCATTATCTTTGAATGGTGTCATTGTACAGAAAGTTTATATATATATATACACTATATGGCCAAAGGTGACCGGCCACTTGCAATTTCAGACGTTTTGTTACATATCTAGAAAAATAAATGACGGATTAACCTGAAACTGCAGGTGTGTAAACAGTATAGTATAGGTCATATATTTCCGCGAAATTTTTCCCATAGGGGACCGCCAACAAATTGAAAAAGAACGAATATCTTTTGGATAACCCTGTAAAAACTAATGTAGCAAAAGCGTTCAAATTCGAGATTATTAATAAGTGGCTTATTGTAATATACTGTGTTCATTCTTATGAGGATAGCGCGAATGCAATCAAAATATAATGTACTTAATGTTTTATCTAAGTGTATAGAGCAACTTTTGTGAAAGTCTCAAAATCATAGCTTGAAAATCTGAAAATTATCGTCGATAGAATAAGCTCGAAATCCGTTGTTCCCAAAAAGAAGCAAAAAGATGAGGGGTTGTATCAAATATCTGTTGATTAGTGCCAATATAGCGTATACAATATTGCACGTACTACTCTATTTGGATACAACCCCTCATTTTTTTGCTTCCTTTTGGGAACAACGGATTTCGAGCTTATTCTATCGACGATCATTTTGAGAATTTTCAAGCTATGATTTTGAGACTTTTACAAAAGTTGCTCTATATACTTAGCTAATACATTATGTACATTATATTTTGATTGCATTCGCGCATGCGCAGTGAAACTTTTTTTAGTAAACCTGCTCATTTTTCATCCAATTTTTATTATTTTTTAATTCTGATTGCAAAGTATTCTGTACAATATTGTTTGTCATAGTTTCTGAAAATAACTTTCTTTTATACTAAGAACTCTGCAAATTATAAGTAAAAAACTTGGTGAAATTTGGGGCTGTTTTTATAAAAACCTTAATTTCTCTACGAGTATACATGCTATCCTCATAAAAATGAACACAGTATATTACAATAAGCCACTTATTAATAATCTCGTGTTTGAATGCTTTTGCTACATTAGTTTTTACAGAGTTATCCAAAAGATATTCGTTCTTTTTCAATTTGTTGACGGTCCCCTATGGGGTTTCAGGAAAAAATCTTCGCGGAAATATATGACCTATACTATACTGTTTATACACTTGCTGTTTCAGGTTATAGTCCAAGAGCTGTTAAACATTTTAGGGAAGGTATTTGAGGCATCCTGAAAATTTGTGCAACACTTCTTTTGTAATGCCTGAATACAAAATCGAATGTCTGGCTGAAGGATCGTGGCCCAAAACCTGTGCCAGACAAAAAATGGCACTTGACACGTGTCTGGCACAGTTTTTTTGCGACTAAAGTGTCTGTCATTTTCAAAATATTTTTTCTAAGCATAAATATTATTGTGCCTCAATCTCAGCGTGCCTCAAATACCTTTTTTGGGTAGTCAAAAAATGGCACTTGACACGTGTCTGGCACAGTTTTTGGGCCGACTAAAGTGTCTGTCATTTTCAAAATATTTTTTTCTAAGTTTAAATATTATTCTGTTTCAATCTCAGCGTGCCTCAAATACCTTTTTTGGGTCGTGTCAAAAAATGGCACTTGACACGTGTCTGGCACATGGTTTGGGCCACGATCCTTCAGCCAGACATTCGATTTTGTATTCAGGTATTACAAAAGAAGAGTTGCACAAATTTTCAGGGTGCCTCAAATACTTACTCAAAAATGTTCAACAGCTCTCCTACTATTAATTCCTCATGTATTTTTCTAGATATTTAACAAAACGTCTAATATCGCAAGTGACTCTGGCCATCTTTGGCCATATAATGTATATAAAATTCATTAATGTTCATTTTCATCTTTTTATGACGGAATAATGGGTAAGAGAAAATTTCATTATACGCCTTTCATTATACAGAATAACTACTTATTACATGAATATCTACTGCCTCATTAGGTGCGTTCGTAATTATGTAAATACGTAGCACCTATAGTCGTCGTCTGGTCCGTTCGTCTGTCTGTATCCCGGTCCGTCCGGGTCCACATATAATAGTGCAAAAACTACCCAACCGAATGGTTTGAAATTTAATATATAGAATCGTTGCAGAATTTTGTCGAATCATTTCAAATTTTATGAAATTCGAATCAAAACTTAAAAAGGTATTAATAAAAGTTTTTTTTTCATTCCATTGAATCCTATCATACTTAATTAACTCAATGGTATCCCATGATAGGTCGTGATTCTTGGTTACCATAGTGATCACGTCCTATTGAAGATGGACTGAATTCTGAATTTGATACATCGAATTGTAATAAATTTTGTATTCATGCATTTTTGCATAAGAGTGCAACAGCTATTGCATCAAGGTCTGAATATTTATAAAAAATAGTTATAGTACGAACGCGCCTCATTTGCCACGTTTGATTTACAATTTCGACTTGTTAATTTTGAAATAACATATTAATTGCCGAAACGTCAAATAAAGCTTACTGGAGAGTCAAAAAGATTTGGTGTCTGTCTATATGGGTGCGTGTTTATGGGTAATTTTGCCAAAACAAGAAGAATACATGTTATATAATTTAAAAAGTAAATACAAAATACTTACAAGTGTTTTAATGATTTTTCCATGTTTTGGGATAACTTACAGGCACATAACAAATTTGAAAAATAACCAAAAAATATATAAATATATATATCAAATGTTCATAAGTCATTATCCTGGATTTAAACAAGAGCCATCTATATTTTTACGCGATTTACTATATTTACACGCGAGTTAGAGCACGGACGGACAGACAGACAGACAAACCGAATTCATAAACGCCTTTTAACAATGCTGGAAATTGTTAAAAAATATAAAACAATAAGCACAGTTCCAGAACTGAAGTTGTGTTTAATGCAACAGTTCCCTTAACTAGTGGATTTCCTGAATCTTCGAGAAATCTTATATGCTTAAATATATATATATACTCGTAAGCTAAAAGCATAAATTGTTGATTTAAATATGTTAGATATGATGTAAGTAAGATAAATAATAAATTAAGTTGCAGGGCTGAGATTGAGGCCTCTTATCTGCAGATTTACTAGTGCATTTTCTGTCGAAAAATTTAGCATTGAATTAAAAATCTATACTAGTAAAAGAAAGTTTCGCTCTCTGTGTGTGTGTGTGCGATGGCTAGCAAAATCTACGGCACGTAAGAGGCTGAAATTTTTTGTGAGGGCAGCCCAAAGTCTCTACTGATGCACCTCTGATTCAGAATTTGAAAATTCCAATAATTAGTTATTAAATAAAATTCGCAACTCACTCTCATTAAAAACTCACCTCGGTCCTTGCAAGAGGGAAAAGGTGCTGGCACAGACGCAGAAGCTTTATTTACGCATTAGGAGAAAATGAAGATCGAAAAGAAAGAATTTCAGGGGGTGTTTTGTCATTATTTATTAACTTACATCTGCCAAGCTGCTCAGTAAAGTTAAAAGTGGAAGACATATTTTGAAAGACCGTACTCTTACGTCTCAAATGCCGCAATCAATTCGAAAAAATGTCGCAGTTAACCCTTTGTAAAAAAAATTCTAAAAGGGTTGTTTCTCCGAAAAACGTTTTCTCCCTTATTGCAACGCCCCTACAGGGCGCAATTTTAGAGGTGCCCACTCACAAACCAAAAGTATGCTCTTAAAGCTGAAGCCTTCTTCTAATCGATGGTGTAATCGGTTTTTAAAAATATGAATTTTAACTATTTTAAATATACTGGTGAACTCAGATGGAGAAATTTTTTTTATGCTAAAAGTAACTAAACGTCCGTTAAACATTAGAACTGCCGGAAATTTTACTCAAGTGTTATAAAAATATTTTACACCGGAATTTTTTTATTTAAAACTATTTAAGTTATTTATTTAACTTATTTCTCCGTGGTGCATATTTAACTTATTTTAGAAAGAAATTTTTGGTTCGAATCGAAATATTTTTATTTGGTACCGGTCAACACGACCGCTATGGCGGTTCTAGTGTTAACGCAACCATTTTAGAGCATCTCAATGGACCAGAGTTACATCATCTACAAAAATTTTGGAACGTTCGGACGGGTGTAAATATTTTTAGGGTTTCGTTCATCTGACGAAACCCTATTCGTCTCGCTCCTCCATCTGTCCGTCACAGTATCCGTTCTCAGAAACTATATATGTTGTAGACTTGAAATTTTGCATACTTATAGCTGAACACCTCACATCAAACGACAAATCATATAATTTTGAAAAAGTCTTATATTTAACCCTCTGGGCTCTAACTTGTGTATTTTAAGCTTTTTTTCTAACTGAGCCCCTAATTAAGCTGAAGACTTGAAATTTTGCAAAATTATAGCTAAACACTGGCGATCAAATGACAAATCATAAAATTTCGAAAAGTCTTATATTTACCCCCCCCCCCCCCGGTCTTCAACTTGCGTATTTTAAGCTTTTTTTTTCTAACTGAGCCCGTAATTAAGTTGGAGGTTTGAAATTTTGCATACTTATAACTGAACGTTTGCGATCACATGACAAATCATAAAAATTTCAAAAAGTCTTATATTTACCACTCCGGTCTCTAACTTGTGTATTTTAAGCAACTCCGGGTTCTAACTTGTGTATTTTAAGCAATTTTTATCCTCCCCACTTTCACCAGGGGGGGGCACTTTTCTAACCTTTGCCGACACCCCTTTGACCGCTATTTCATATTATGCACCATAGACTTACATATTTTAGTTCCACTTTTTATCGCCAGGGGCGCCTACCTATCTCGGGTGCTATGGTCCCGATTCCCTCGACTAATGTATCTACGGATAGATTGTAAAACGCAGTTTCGTTCGGATAGAGGTTTGGTTAGAATAGAGTGCGCCCCCTTGTTGCGAAATGTGAAACTAACATATTTTACAGAAGGATGAAGTGCTTTGAAAGGAATATTAAACGAAAGCCTCTGTGCGATCTGTGTTCACACTTACCCACTTGTTTACAAAATAAAATGGGTGAAAATTTCGACAAAACCAGTAAAAACCTGAGTGTTTCATAATGGTTTCGCTCAATTTCGGTACGCATAAACTCCAAAAATAAAATTACGCAAAAAATAAAATACCAAATAGTATAAACTTTCAATTCAATACTTTTTCGCGATTTTTTTCATTTAAAGATATAAATTCAGACAAAATGGAGTTAAAGATTAAAAAAAAAATCATTCAAATTTGAGGTTCATTTAAGGGACATTCATCACGAGTCCGGCCAACGCAGGGCCGGTCAGCTAATAAAAAAAATAAAACAATAAACTCGTCAAGCACGTCTAGTTAACTAAAATGACCAAAAAAAAGATACGGAAAGTATCAAATTTTTTAGTGAAAATATCAACCAGAAATCGGAAAATCCTGACAAGCAGAATAAACAAAAGGAATTTAAGAATATGATAATAAAATCAAAGATCTGCGTAATTAAACTGAAATGATATTTTATCTCTGATGATAATTTAAAAGAAAAAGACACAATATCACAAGCAACAAAATAGAAAACTAACACAAAGCTATCTCTCATATGAATGGATGCTTATAGATAGGCCATCTATAGATTGCATTAAAAGTTACATGTAATATAAACTTTGCTGTGCTATGTGTGGTCTCTTTTTTTTTTTTTTTTTTTTTTGAGGGAGGAGGGGGGCGGGTGTAATTAACGTAAATAGGAAGCAAAGTAGTTGTTAATAATAATAATAAATAATCGTCAATTTTGAATACAAAATAGATACTAATGGAGATTGGAAAAATTATGTCGATTTGCTGAATAGATATAAAATATTACTAACGCCTAATGAACAATATTTATTAAAAAAATAACATATACAAAGTAAAATCAATGGAGCATTCAATATTTGGAAATAATCCCTATTTCAACCGTGAGATGACTAAGATAATAGTAGTGCTGATTGCGGTATGCGAACCCATTTCAGTATTTGCGACACTCAAAAAATATGGAATAATAGATTAATATAAACACAATTATTCTAATTTGTAAACAAATCATATTAGATGTAAATTTCCAACTGGGCGAAAAATGTCCGGACCAGGATTCGAACCCGGGACCTCTTGGCTGAAGCCGCCAGTGCTCTGCCATCTGAGCTATCCCGGACGATTCTGGTCGAACTTTTTCACCCAGCTAACCTTGATGATTACAGCATCTGGTCTAAAACCTGGTTCAGCTCAACAGAATAAATCTCAGGTAATGGAACTCCAGAAATCGCTGGATACAAAATTACACTAGATTAATATAAACACAATTATTCTAATTGGTAAACAAATCATATTAGATGTAAATTTCCAATTTTTCGTCCATCGCGGGGAATTGCAGCGGCATTTTTATGCGGGTCATCAGCTGCTTTTCTCCTGATAATTCTGTTCACTAGAATAGTCGTATTCCAGGGTCCCCAGATTGTGGCAAGTTTCGAAGGCCATGACCATCTTTATACATTTGGTTAATCGTTATATCTTTGGTTTTTAAATATCGTTCACAGCAAATTTTCCGATCGACAACTTTGCCCGAATCTCACGAGAGGGTTGTCCCTTTAGCGACAAACAAATCACTCGTTTAGGAACAATAAATTGTTCAACTTTTCATTTTTGAATTTCAAATATTTATTCACATTGATTAATTAACAAACACGGCCAAAAAACACTTTAGCGATAGCAAAAACTAACGGATGACGAATGGTCGGAAACTTTTGCACACATGAATTTCGAATTCCTCCCCTTTGCATAAAGTATCTTCAGTATCCAATCAAAATTATCACGTTGTCAGAAGTAATTTGCTTATTCCTAACTTTTGGAGCAATTGTGCTTCTTCTTCGCTGAAATGTTCTTTCAAACTAATCAAAGAAACTAACTGGCCGAAAACATTTTGACCGCCACTATATATCAATTTCATGGCAATCTGATTATATTTACGCGAGTTAGAGCACGGACGGACAGTGGGCAGATAGGCACACAGACAAACTGAATTCATAAAACACTTTTCAACTACGTTAGAAAGTGTTAAAAACTGTAATCCAAACGCTTATATTTTAATATTTTTAAATGATTTTTTTAATAAAATAACTGAGGTCGACAACTTTTATTGTGCGTTTGTACTCTTTACTTTCTTCTATCTTTACAAGAAGAAAGTATTGGATTCATAAAAATTTTCGAATTCCGGTTTTCGACGGATTTACACGTTTTAGGGGTCAGAGATTCCAAAAAACATGTTTTTGCAAAATGACTCTGTGACTCTGTGAGTCTGTATGTATGTGACAAAAATTTTGTGGGCGCTCTATCTCAAGAACTAATGCACGGAATTTAATAAAAAAAATTATATTCAGTTAGTCCCTGATATAAATTTATGCTGATTAGTTTTTGGTGTAAATCGTTCAACAGGTGGCGCTGCTATGCAGCATTTTTCACGATTTCCACGATAGTCCAGTCTCCAGAACTAATGCACGGACTTTCATCAAACTTCAGATTCAGTTAGTTCTTGACATGATTTGATGTTTTATAGATTTTTATGTGAATCGCTCAACAGGTGGCGTTGCTATGCTGCATTTTTTGTGATTTCCGCAATAGCTCTATCTCAAGAATTAATGGTTGGATTTTCAACAAACCTCAGATTCAGGTACACCTGGATATGAATTAGTGCTTTTTTTGTTTTTGGTGTAAATCGCTCACCACGTGGCGCTGCGATGCTGCATTTTTTTAAATTTCCACTACAGCTCTATCTCAATAACTAATGCACGAATTTTCATCAAACTTCAGATTCAAGTATACCTTGATATCAGTTAGTACTATTTATGTTTTGGTGTAAATAGCTCAACAGGTGGCGCTGATGTGCTACATTTTTCAGAATTTTCGCTATAGTTCTATCTTAAGAACTAATGCACGAATTTCCACGAAACTTCAAATTCAGATATAATCTGATATGAATCGGTGCTATATTGATGTAATTTCTTGTACTGTTTAAATGATTTAATTGACGTAATTTATATAGAAGAAAGTTTTGTGATGGCCACAACATATTAGTTTGATTTTGGTTACAGTTTTTTTATATGAGGATAGCTTCACGTTCAGAACCGGTTTTAACCGGCTCCAAAAGTGAAGTTATCCGCATATAAAAAAAAACTATGACTAAAATCGAAAAAGTACAAGAGCACAATAAAATATATCGACTTAAAGTATCCAATGCAAAGAAAATTATCTAAAAATGTTAAAATACGAGAGAGAAATCTATAAACAAAGCTCTCATTGGATTAACATTAGTGTTCGAGTTTCTCCGCGTGACTAGTGTAGACTCTTAAATACCCACACGGGTTTCTTTTCAATTTAATTAATTTATTTATTTTGCATAGGCTAGTTGAGTTTGGTCTGTAACTGGGCTAGGTTTTACTTTTTCGATATCGGTTGCTGATTTCTTTTTACTTTCTTATAACTTCAATAGAAGAAAGTATTGTAATCGAAATTTTTTTTCGACTTCCGGTTTTCGACGGATTTACACGTTTTAGGGGTCTGGGATCCCCCAAAACATATTTACAAAAAATGTGTGTCTGTCAGTCTATCCGTCTGTCCGTGTGTTTGTCGCCATTGTACCATCAAAAAGTATATGATGTTATGAATAGAATTGAACCAATTTTTTTTTAAGTTTTTGACTATGGCAAGCAGGTCCTTCCTTAATTTGAAAAAAATTCGCCGGTAGGGGGCGCTGTAATAGCAATTTTTGTGCCATTTTAAATATTGTACCATCGAAAAGTGTATGAAGTTATGCATAGAATTGAACCAAATTTTTTGTGTATGTTTTTGGCCATGGCAAGCAAGTCCTCCCTGAATTTGAAAAAAATCTGCCGGAAGGGGGCGCAGTAATAGCGATGTCTGTGCCATTTTCATTATTGTACCATCGAAATCTGCAGAAAATTATGCATAGAATTGAACCAAGTTTTTTTTTGTATGTGTAAGGTTATGGTCAGTAGGTCCTCTCTGAACTTGAAAAAATTCCGCCAGAAGGGGGCGCTATAATTGCGATGTCTATGCCATTTTCATTATTGTACCATCGAAAAGTGTATGAAGTTATGCATAGAATTGAACCAAATTTTTTGTGTATGTTTCTAGCTATGGCCAGCAAGTCCTCCCTGAATTTGAAAATAATCTGCCGGAAGGGGGCTCTGTAAAAGCGATGTTTGAGCCATTCTCTTTATTGTACCATCGAAAAGTGTATAAAATTATGCATACAATTGAACCAAATATTTTGTGCATGTTTTTGGCTTTGGCCAATAGTTCCTCCTTGAATTTGGAAATATTGCGCGGTAAAGGGCTCTGTGATAGCGATTTTTGTATACTTTTCTTGGGTTTTCGCCCCCCAGGGGGATACCTTCTTAAGGTATTCACGGGCTTCGCAACCCCGGGCACCTGAGCGATCTTTCTTTTTTCCTTTTCCTCTTTTTTCTCCTGTCTTACTTTCCTCTTTGTTTCACTCTCATTGTGGTTTCCTCTTCGGAGGTGAGGGCAATTCTGCATTAGCCGATATCATCCTGTTTATATCGACTTATGGAGAATCGAAAACCACCCACGTGTTTGCCGTGCGTGGCGACCCGTGTCCCTGGAAAGGGGGATCCTGACAGTTGAAAGAAACCAACACACTGCTTTGGCCTCTGCTTCAGGTAGACGGGAGGTGCATATTGGTCCCGTATGCATCAATCGGCTGGTCAGCTGACTTGTGTCACTGGCTGGGGATCAAGTGATCAGGCACTTACTAGCCATCTCGTTAAGTGTGGAGACTGGCACAGGAGTGTTTTGTGACCGTATAGTCCCTGGTTATCACTGGTGCACGAATGTGCATCCCCTTGTTGGGCTCGGTAGTGGGTGGTGCGGCCGGGGTCTGAATTGTTTTTTTTTCTAACATGGATGGAGAAACTTAACTTTCTTCTATATCTCTCCCCTGTGGAGAGCAACAAACAGCACAGAACAATTCATTCTCACGTTTTTTCCTAATTAAACGTACTGACAGTATTTCAGATAGTTCATTTAAAAGAACTTTACCGTTTCTTATTGGTAAAACATTCCAGTCAGTTTTTGGAGATGGCTATTCGCTAAAAAAAAATGCAGTCTGGAGATTTGTTGTTGGAGATCTCTTCAGCCAAGCACTCGCAACTTCTCTTGAACTGCACAGAAATTGGCTCCTTTTCTGTTTCTGTCCAAGCACATCAAACTTTAAATACAACCCGTGGTGTGATAGCCGAACCAGAACTTCTATTCTCTACAAAGGAAGAGCTTCTAGAGAACTTAAAAGGTCAAAATATCATAGATGCACGTCGTATCACAATCCGTCGAAATGGTCAAGTGCTTCCTACAAAGCACATTATTCTTACTTTTAATATCCCAAATTTACCAACCAGAATTAAAGCTGCTTACTTGAGCTGTCCAGTACGGCCTTATATACCTAATCCCCTCCGTTGCTTTAAATGCCAGCGTTATGGCCATACAAATACCAACTGTCGTGGTTCAGTTACTTGTGTACGTTGTGCAGAAGTCGGCCACGACAGTAAATCTTGCAATAATCCTGAACACTGTGTAAACTGTAAGGGTTGACCATACGGCATACTCTCGTTCTTGTTCAAACTGGATCCGAGAAAAAGAAATACTCGCAGTTAAAATTACTCAAAAGCTTTCTTACCCTGAAGCTCGCAAGGTTGTTGAGTCTAGAACTCCATCTGTTGGAGTTTCTTACTCCACTTTACTCAGGAAACAATCAAAACCCATAAGGCACATAAGCACCCAGACAGACTCCTCTTTTTCACCAAGTAATTCGGCTATAACAGTACCTTCCAGCACTCCAAAGATAAAAACCCGTGATGTCAGTTGTGGTTCCAAATGTTATGCGACCCCAAAATTAGAACGTTGGCTACCATCCTCAAATCCTGTTATAATAGAATACCAAACTAGTCAGTCACAAAAATCCGCTGGTCAATCCAAAAAGTCACCCGATCGTCATATTGAGCAAACTCCTGTTCCATCTGCATGTAATCTGCAATAACCTAATACTAGTCAAAATCAGAAAGTAAACCAAAAATCTAGTGTGCAGAAACAGAAAAGGAAAGCTCCAACTCAAGTTTCCTCCCAGTGGAAGGCTGTAAAGAGGAAAGGCAAGAAATCCATTCTTAGCCCATCACTTACAAATACGAAGGATCCCAGACATTTACAAAGGTATGTGGAAGAGGCTACGGATTCTGAATCCTATGATTCAAATTCAGATGATGCTGATATTGTTCTCGAAAGATACGATCCTACATGATTTGACATTGCTTAAAAAAAAAATAAATCTTTATCCTGTAAATGTGTCTTTAAAAAAAATTTATTTTGACATTTTTACCCTTTGTTTTCTGAACGGTCATTGCTTTCATATATTTTACATATTTTAACGATAATTATTTTTGATTGTTTTTCTATCTTGCTATCGTGTAGTTTTTATACATTCTAAAATTTACATTTTATCTCATTACTTTTACATTAAATTCAATTTTTCACTCGCTGCTTTTATCAGAAATTTTAATGTAATTTTTTAAACTTTAGTTCTGACTTCTTTTTTTCTAACCTGCTCTTGGTGCAGTAGCTATAGGTTTTTAACTTTGTCATCTGATTTTATTTATACATTTTATCATTATATTTTTCCAATCCTTTTGTTGTGTAAGATTCTTTATACTTAAGGTTTTAAACTTTAATTTTTAATTATATCTTTTTTCCTGACCTTTTTCTTGGCGCAGCAAGTCCCAAATGGGACCTTGTGCCATTAAACCCCAATCAACCATCTTGGGTTTTCGTAGTTCTATTGTCCATCGGCGGCTCGTGCAGCGGCGGGAACTCGCTTCCTGCTAAGCCGACTATCCGCAAACAGCAGATAACAACAGAATAAGCAAAACCTATTAATTTTAACAAATATCATAAGTTATTTGCGCTTTCGGAACCATTTAAAAAAAAAAAACTGAAACCAAAATCGGAAAAGTAAAAAAAGGACCTTGTAGAAATCAACACAAGCTATCATATGCAAAAGGAAAAAAATATATCGAAATGCAAACGAGATATTTTAAAAGAACCCTCCCATAGATTTCACATTAACTAGCGAGTGCTTACGTGCGACTGAAGTATGGCCTTATTATCAGTGAATCTTTAACCCTTTATAGCCTGACGGTACTTTAAATACCGTTAAAGCAAATTCAATGTAAAATTTATTTAATTCGTCTTTTAATAAAAATAGATTGCACTTTTCATGCAAAATAATTGGTTCAATCCTATTTAGAAAGCACAGTAAAACACAGTCGAAGCTAAATATATTTTAATGGGGTTATTTTCTCAACCCTTTACCTACCTGTAGCTTTTATCCTATTAAAAAAATATTACTACAAAACACTTTTCTGTTACAGATAGGATCACACTACATTTATAGTAGGAGAGCTGTTGAACATTTTTGAGTAGGTATTTGAGGCACCCTGAAAATTTGTGCAACACTTTTTTTGTAATACCTGAATACAAAATCGAATGTCTGGCTGAAGGATCGTGGCCCAAAAACTGTGCCAGACACGTGTCAAGTGCCATTCGGTACTTGACTCGTGTCTGGCACAGTTTTTGTGCCGACTAAAGTGTCTGTCATTTTCAAAATATTTTTTTCTAAGCATAAATATTATTCTGCCTCAATCTCAGAGTGCTTCAAATACCTTTTTTGGGTAGTCAAAAAATGGCACTTGACACGTGTCTGGCACAGTTTTGGGGCCGACTAAAGTGTCTGTCGTTTTCAAAATATTTTTTTCTAAGTATAAATATTATTCTGTCTCAATCTCAGCGTGCCCCAAATACCTTTTTTTTGGGGTAGTCAAAAAATGGCACTTGACACGTGTCTGGCACAGTTTTTGGGCCACGATCCTTCAGCCAGACATTCGATTTTGTATTCAGCCATTACAAAAGAAGTGTTGCACAAATTTTCAGGGTGCCTCAAATACCTTCCCTAAGATGTTTAACAGCTCTTGGACTATTATTGGCACTGTTCTTATAAAATGGTGAGATTTCCATAACAGTATTTTTTGTTAATGAATCTCATTATTCTTGTAACTATTTTGAAAAAGAGCTCTAACTACCGATTTATTAAATCAGTTTTAATTAAAAAATATCTAAAAATCAAATTATTAATTATTATATATGTTGTCTCGATATCTTAAACATTAACGTTAATAATTATTCAGGCGGAGCGACATGTTTTATTCAAAAATCAGGATATAAAGGGTTAAGGTATCTCTTTCTCTGTGTCTTTAAAACCTCAATTTCAATCAAAATTTAAATTCCAAAAATTACTGTTTTAGAAAAAATAAAAAAAGAGGGTGGGCTTTATGATCCTGGGGCTTTTTAAACATTTATGTTTCTTATAAACTTTTTTTTTTTTTTCTCAAAAGCGATTTTTTTTTGGTAAAATTGCGTTGGAAAAATTGTCATAACTCAAGAAAGAATAGTTGAATGACCACAAAATTTTTAAATTACGTTTTAAATATACATTGAAAGGAAGCAGTCTGTTCTTATGCTGATTTATTGAAAAGTTTATGAGTGGCACAGTTTTCATTGATGAATTATTAACTTTTTTCAGAAAATTTCAGCGTTGTTTGTCTTTTTATACCTATAACTTTTAAACTGTTCCTGTTATTCTCCTAAAAATAGTCTAGTATCTGTATAACGTTATTATATTAATTATGGAATTCATAAAATGTAGTTACATTTAATAGTTTTAAATTTAAATTATTTTAAGAAATAATCAATTTTTTCGGTTATTTTTATACCATTTTTTTTAAACAAGAAATTGAAAACAAAATTACCTATGTCTATGTTTATGCCACTTTTTTTATAAGGATTAACAATTTAAAACTTAAAATTTAGAAAATTTCAAAAAATTTGCTCCGAAGGCATACAGACACCTTAAGGGAGCACAGGACCTTTAAACTTACAAAAAAAGTTTTCGGTTTTCGTTTTATTCTGAATTTAAAATAAAAAGAAAAGTGCCCAGTTAAACTGATGGCATTGAGCTCACAGGCTATTCACACTAATTGCATATTATACTCTTATTTCAAAAAATAATGCGCTCGAAAATTAAATTAAGGAGAGGGGAGATTACTCCCCCTCCCCTGTTTCACATCTTTATACTTAACCAGTGAGCCCCCAAATCTCATCAGGGAAGAGCCTTATCATAATGAACCGGTATACAAAACTTGAAGCAAATCGGATGGAAAAAACCCATTTATCTAAATTAAGGGAGGTATTTGCCTCCCCCACACACACACACACTTTATACTTAACCCATGAACCTTCAAATCTAATCAGGGAAGAACCTTATCCGAATAAACCGGTATACATAATTTGAACCAAATCGGACAGAAAAACCTTTTTAGCTAAATTAAGTGGGGGGGGGTATTAACCCCTCGTTCCCCCTTTTATACTTAATCAATGAAGCTCCAAATCTAATCAGGGAAGCGCCTTATCATAATTAACCGATGTACCAAATTTGAAGCAAATCTTATAATTCTGCATGAAAAACCCATTTATCAAAGTTAAGGGGGAATTAGCCCTTCCGACACCCCCCTTTATACTTAACCAATGAACTCCCAAAACTAATCAGGGAAGCGCCTTATCAGAATGAACCTAGAAAAAAAAATTGAATCAAATCGGATATTTGTATCAAGAGTTATCGCCTTATGTACGTACATACATACTACGTACATATGTACACAGAACCTGCTGGCACATTAGCTTTCTGGCTTTAATAGTCTGTGAGCTAAAAATTCTCAACAATGTCTAAAAAAAAACCCATTCAAAAATCTGCTTTATTTCTTGAGTTTTAATCATTTATAGACAGCGAGAATAATCAGGCCCTGACTATCGCACGGGCACCCGGGGCACGAAATTTCTGAGGGGCGCAAAATTTTTCATACTTTCATCTAAATTTCCATTAAAAAATCATAATTGTGAAAAAAAAGTGATGTTTGAGATATTAATCTGATGAAATGACAAAAATATATCTTAATATATGCTTAAAAGCACATTTCAATATAAATAATGGAAAAAATGTTTTATTTTTATTTCTGGAACCGTTTTCAATTTTCCGGGAAACTTAATTTTTTGAGTTGACAGTTTTCGAATAAGTATGTAATATGTGAAAAAAAAAACTAGTATCAATAAATTAATCAATCGAAGGGGGCACGAAAAATTGAAAGTGCCCTGGGCACAGAAACTTGCTAATCGGGCCCTGAGTATAATTGGAATTGGAAGTCGTACAAATTGAAATTTTAAAACGCGTTTCTCAGATCAGTAAATTTGGAGTTTGTTCGCATTGTTACTTTCAAACTGTGTACGCTACAGCTTTAAAAAATTAAACAAATATGAGTTTCTTTATAGTCTACATGCTAAAATAAAATAAAATAAATCCCTTATTTTGGTTATTTATTTATTTATTTTATTTTGCACTTGAATTACCTGAAAAACATTTTGAAATTTTTTATTATTTTTTATTTTGTGCTAAAATTTTAAATTTTAAGCAAAACTTTTGTATATATCTTGGTTTTAGTTTTGAAGTAGATGCGTTATGATTTTATTTTGTTCAATAATTCCTTTCTATATGATTAATTTTACAGTTTTGTTATGCGTGCAGTACTTAATTTTAATTCACGCATTAGTGAGATTAATTTTAAAGTTTAAAATTTAAATAATAATTTTGTATGTACGACATTTATTTTTCTGGATTATAGAGTTAAAAATATATACTTTAAGCAGAAAGGGGGGAAAAAAGATCGTAATCGCATATTATTTGTGTTTTGGAACTCCGAAAAAGACGATGTTTTTGATCGCTGCGACAAACGCAAAGGTCCCTTAACCCTTTAGTGCGCAGCTTTGCATATATGCAAACAACAGTATTTTAAATTTAATAGATTTTTTTATTCGTACATACCTAATTCACACCGGAAAATTAAAATAGCAATATTTGCTTTAATTAATAAGAGACATTCCGTATTTAAATAAAGCGAAATTAACCATTGAAACTTTCTGGTGTAAAGTCAGATTCTCTGAACTACGTAATTTCACTGTAAAAAAAAAAAAAAAAAAATGGAGGTTCTATTGGCAATCTTGACGCCGGTAGTACTATTTCCGTATTTTTACGGAAATTTTCCCCCATAAATTACAGAAAATTTTCCGTTGACGCCAGTACTATTTCCGTATTTTTACGGAAAATTTTCCCCATAAATTACAGAAAAGTTTCCGTAGAAAAACGGAAATTTTTCTGTAATTTATGGGGGAAAATTACCTTAAAAATACGGAAATAGTACTGGCGCCTAGATTGCCAGTTTTTGCTACGTTTTTTAGTCCGTTTTTTTTTTTTTTTTTTTTTTTTTTTTTTTTTTTTTTTTTACACTGTTTTAGAACGTATTCTATCATGGGAATTAAAGGGTTAAAGATTAAGTTTTATAAAATAAATAATTATATAAATTAAGGTATTTGGAGATACACTTATTAAAATATACACTAATTTGCAATATTTTAGCGTAAAACAGCCACGCGACAGTAGTTTTTACTTATATTGCAGATGTGCAATAGATGGAAAGATTGACGTATTATATGAAAAACGTATCTCTGATTTTTTTCCTTATTTTTCCCGTGTAATAAACCTTTCAGAGTTTCGAAACAAAATAAAAAAATCGTGCATTTAAGGGTTAAGGGTGGGAGATTGCCTTAATTTTTTTAATTCGAATTTTTTAAATCTATTATTAAAGAATGGCACGTTACAAAACTTTAAAAAGAAAAATTTAGACGATACTTCAATTAGAACCGGTTTCATGATAAAATAGGTGGAGCGATGCCTATCCAAATCGAAGTAAACTTGAACTTTAGTCATTTTTCTCAAAACACATATTTTTGACATTGCGCGCATCCCATTTTCAAAACTAACTAACGTAGAATCTTAATATTTTCTATTGTATTGTATTCTATATAGTTTTATAACTTCTGTACCTATTTTTAAGTAAGTACCTGTAATTTATTTATTTATTTTTTATTGAAATTTTATCATAAATTTTGCATTTTATTGTTTAATTGTCTGAAAAAAAAAATCATCTGTAAATTTGTTTATTATATTAGGTTGAAGTTAAAGTACAGTCGTGGGAAAAAAAAAAAGGAAACACACCGTACTAACTCCTCAACAAATTATCGCAGAAGAAAGTTACTGTTACCAAACGATTGGAAATAAAGTATAATTTTAAATGATGTATATAAAATTTTCTTAGGGGTCATCTACATATTAAAACAAACCATAACCTTATTTTTTTCAATGGCAATATCCAATTTTATCAAGATATTTCAACTCTTCGGTTGAAACTATACCTAAACACCAAATTTCAAGTCATTGAAATGATAAGTTTTTGAATTATAAACATTCAAAATTTAGTGTTTCTAATATTAAATTACATTTTCATATTTTCATTAATATCTCCTGAAATTATACTCCTAATGTGCTAATTTTTTCTGTAGCAATAATACTAAAATACCCAAACATAAATACGTTGAATTTGCAATTTTTATAATTTATATTATGAATTATGAAATTAACATTCGAAAAAATAATGATTGGAACCTACAATTCTTTTGATGGATTTAGATTTATTAAGTCCTGCCTTATGGAAATCCAAAATATCACATTTTTCTTCCAAGTAATTTTCAAATTGTGCTTAAAAAACGACAAAATGATGGTTTAAGAGACCGTCTATGATAGAAGTGACTAGATAATTTTAAATTTCTTATGCTATCCTGTAACCTAGCAGTCTTCAATGTCTGCTTGAGGGGCACTTAAGATACCTTGATCAAGAAGGGGGCTATCTCGGTCAACAATCCGGTATCGAACTTCAATTTGGATACATCCCCTAAAATGCGCTCGTTTTAAAACAATTAATTTCTCTGAGACTTATCGTAAAAAATTTGTTTTTAGGATAATTGAAGGATATAGAGTTCAATTATGTTGTCAGAATTGTGTCCTGCTATTGGAAAAAACAAAGTTATGGTTCGTTTTAATATGTAGATGGCCCCTAAGCATTTTATATACATCATTTAAAAGAAGGCTTTATTACCAATCGTCTAGAACCAGTAACTTTCTTTTACGATAATTTTTTGCAGAGTTAGGGGGGGGGGGGTTACTTTTTTTCACGACTGTACTATATTTTATGAATATATAAATGCTGTATTAACTGGATAGACCGAATTTATTTTTAATAATCCTGCGCGCAACACATGTATGTTCAATCACCTTTTTGAAAATCCTTAATGAGCATATCTTAATTAAACTAATTTATAATTATATTTCATTAATAAAAGTATTAAAAGGAATACGTAAACAAAGATTTCTAAAATTTACACGAAAAAAAAAAAAATGTTTAATTTGAAGAAATATTTACAGCGTCAATTTTTTTTTTTAAATATTGTGTTAAAATCAAGCAATATAAAGCTTCCGAAGGTGATTCCCACCCCCTTAAACTGATCAGCAATCAGTGGCCATTGATGCATGTCATTTTTAAGTTGTTACAGATAAATGATTGGCATTTAAATTTTTTCTTTCCGTTTCTCAATGAAGTTTTGAAGATCCTTGGGTGAGAAAAAAGGTTGATTTCGCAAAGCACCGTTTCTTACCTTGACTCCGTAGCGCTTTCGTGCTCGCATGACATTCCCACCAAGGACGTAGCTGAAGAGCATAGACAGAACTCCAACAAGGATGACGTAGCCATAATCTTCATCGATTGCTATTGTGACAGCCATGGAGGAATCTGGATTTTAAAAATAATACAATCACGTGAATGATTTTTTTTTTTTTTTTTTTTTTTTTAGCAATTCAATTGAAAATAAAAGGAAAAATAGTTTTAAAAAACAATTTTTTATAAGTATTCAATGATCATCTTGAAAAAAACACCTAATTTTTACTTTCTTCTATCTTTACAAGAAGAAAGTATTGGATTCGTGAAAATTTTAAACTTCCGGTTTTCTACAGATTTATACGTTTTATGGGTCAGACATCCTGAAAACATGTTTTTAAAAAGTGTGTGTCTGTGACTCTGTCTGCCTGTCTGTATGTGACACAAATTTCTCATGAACTATTACACGGAATTTAATAAAAAATTATAGAAAATAAGTTAGTCCCTCATATGGTGGTGCTGCTATGTTGCATTTTTCACGATTTCCGCAATAGCTCAATCTCAAGAACTAATGCACGAATTTAATCAAACTTCAAATTCAGGTATACCTTGATAAATATTGGTGCTGATTATGTTTTGGTATAAATCGCACAACAGTTGGCGCTGCTATGCTGAATTTTTCACGATTTCTGCAATAGCTCTATCTCAAGAACTAATGGATGAATTTTCGTCTAACTTCAGATTCAGTTGCAAGTTGACAGAAGTTGCTGTTGATTGGGCTTTGATGTTAATCGCCCTATAGGGGGCGCTTCTAAGCTGGATCTTTCACGATTTTCGCAATAGCTCTATCTCAAAAATTAATGCACAGATTTTCATCAAACTTCAGATTCAGTTAGACGTTGACATGAGTCATTGCTGATAAGGTTTTGGTGTAAATAACCCAACAGGTGGCGCTGTTATGCTGCATTTTCAACTGTGCTATGCGCTTTCTAATTTAACTAAATTTTAGCATACTATGTATTATATGAGAAATATATAGTTCATATACAGGGCTGCGCAAAAAATTCAGATTTTTTTTTTTTTTTTTTTTTACTTTTGATGAGAGTTGATGAAATTGTGTTTTAAAATTTGTTATGCATTTTACAAATTGTTTATTTAGATATCTTTTTTCATCTTATTAAACTGTGAAGTTTTATTATAGAATTCTAAATGTGTTGGAAAGTGTTTCATAATTTATGCTTAAAGCATGATTTTACTTTGTTTCCGGTTGTATTTAGTTTTTTTCTCCCTAAAACTATTACTATTGAAAAAAAATCAAATCCTTAAATCTGTCCAAAATATCATTACCGATCTGCAATTTTAAAAAAATCAGGAGAAAATTCAAAAATTTAAAATACCAGTAGCGTCTTGAATTGGGTGGTTAAAATTAAACTTTCTTATAATTTTGTAAAAAGATAATTTTCATTTAAAGAATTTTTTGGGGTTAAATTTTCTTTATTTAATATTTGCATAATAATATCTAAAAATATTTCTTTTAAAGTTCATAGTAATAAAAATTTTTGTTTTGAGTGCCGCATTTCCTTAAAATGCTTTATTGTTGGAGTTTCACAGTCATTTGGCATATTTTGGCAAGGTTTTATTGGTGCATAATTAAATCCACTGTACATAAAAAATAATAAAAATATTAACCATACTTATAACTAGTAAATCTGCAGATCAAAGTCCTCAAACATCAGTTCTGCAGTTTTATTTTGAAACTAACGTCTTTATTATTTAAAACATTCAACCCACATTTTCATTTCTTTCATACTTTTACAAAAAATTTCTACATGTAATATATCAAATAGTTTCAGGAAATTTAACTCTTAAATATTTTAACGGGAAATAAGATTCCATGCATTGATACGCCGAGACATTTTTCACTTTACTATTCTCCATACTAGCCCCCCCCCCCCCTATTGTCTCAATAAGTTGCTAACTGTAAACCTTTTAGTAAATCATTTTTCATATTTATTTATTTATTTATTTACATGATTAAAATAATGTATTCTAACACATGCGTGAATATTTTTTTTTCTTTTATCGGAGAGGGTGTGTTACAAAATATTAAAAAAATAACTTTTTAAGAAATTTCAAATGGTTGTCCATTACTAGCACGTTTACGCTATGTCGTTAAACTCTATTTTATATCTATTAACAAATATGATAATATTAATTGCAAAATTGCGAAATGTATTGGAAAAACATTGCTGCGCATTTTAGTCATGTATGATTATTTTACTCAAAAGGATACATTTCCCAACATTATTCAAAACGTTTAAATACATTTACATTTATATAACAATGTCATGGAGAAACAAATTCCGTGCATTATTCTTCGTTCATAATTAAAATTTTTAAACATAATAAAAGGTTTTTAGTAGATCAGTGTTTTAACTTCTATACTTAATAAATAATAAGCGCCTTATAAGTAAAACAAAATAAGGAATAAAACACATGATCACAATTTCCAACTTTATAAATGTATAATAATTAAAACATTTTCAACAAAGTTTATAACACAATGTGTAAACAGTTGGCCGTTTATTTGTCGAATTATGTTATTTATTCTTCAATTTGTCAGCGAACTTACAATAATTTATAAGTAAGCGGCTCTACCAAAATAAAAGTCATGAAGAAAAACTTATTTATTATGTTCAAAAATTGGCGAAGAAACAATACCAAAGAAAATTTTTAATAGGCTCATTCACAAGATTCAAGTGTTGCCATTTAAATGTAAAAAACAAATAAGAAAAAATCATGCGTCAAGCATAGATTATGAAACACTTTGCAACACATTCAGTATAATGTAACAAAACTATGCACCGTTTAAAAAATTAAAATATTACGTCTGATTCAACTATATGGAAACGCATAATACATTTCAAAACCCAATTTCAGCTGTTCCCATCCGAAATCGGAAATTATGTGATATTTTTCAGCAGCCCTGTATATGATATATAGATTTGATCTATTAACTACATGCAAGCGAAAATTTAGTTCACTTAAGCGATACATATAATTCAGTTGTAAATTTACCTTCAGCAATTTCCTCTAATAAGGAGAATGGTACGTGAATACTTTTGTGCAGCCCTGTATTTGAGGTATAGAATTTATATATAATGAGTAAGATGCAAAAAATTAATTAAATTTAAAAGCACATACCAAATTTTAAACCGTACACTCCAGCAATTATTACTCAAAGACAGTACTGTACTGTAACCGATTTCTTTTGTGTGTCCCTGTAAATGAATAAAAAATGCTATGAATGCCCTGTTCTAACGTGATAATAGTGTGTATTAATAATTCAGTGATTTATATCAGTTTCAATACATTTGAAATAGCATAATGTCATTAAAATACTCTGCAAACGATTTTTCCCCATATACTATAATGTAATGGAATACTTTTGAGTGCCCCTGTAAATGAACGATTAACCCTACATATTAAAAAGCAGAAAAACCAACGTTTAAAATGCACAAATAATATATGAAAAGCAGCAAACAGCTGTTTCGAATCTACTAGCGAGATTCTTCTTCAGTGCAAAAGGAACAGCGTGCTAGAAAAAGCAAGGCTGAGCCAATTTCTAGCACGCTGTTCCTTTTGCACTGAAGAAGAATCTCGCTAGTAGATTCGAAACAGCTGTTTGCTGCTTTTCATATATTATTTGTGCATTTTAAAAGTTGGTTTTTCTGCTTTTTAATATTGTTGCACAAAGGCTTTATTTGCTATTTTTATAACCCTACATACTTCCTATACAAAACCAAACATGCTTTGGTGACCCTCAATAACTTTTATCAATTTCATGAAAATCTGAGTATATTTACGGGATTTAGAGCGTGGACAGACGGACAGACAAATCGAATGCATAAACACTTTTCAACTTTGTTGGAAAGTGTTAAAAAACACCATATTAAGTTTTTAAAAATATTAATAAAACTATTCTATATCAACTAATTGAGCAGACGATGTGCAATGATCTGAAAACTTTAAAGGACATTTCGATTACATCATGAAATTAAAGATTTTATACATCGTTTTTGCCTAAAATTACGCACAAATTATAATTAGGAGAGCCAAATTAACAACTATGAACAATAATTTAATATATGTATATATACATACTTACGAATCTAACAGCGAAGACGACTAAACACTTGGAAGAAAGGTTCAACAATGAATTTTCGCTTTGTCATGGGGAACAAATAAAGATCGTTATTAGTAATTTTACTATTGTTAGTTTGAGGAAATATGAATGAAAAAACGACAGTCCTCGGAGGTTAAAATTATGCAATACTTTCCAGGAAAGAAAAAACTTTTGCTTTATCAGCGACCTTACTATTATAATTATTACATCAATTAACCCATTTATGCCTGAATTTTTGTTTTCTGAAATTTGGTGGTAAAATCACTTTAAAATGTTGCAAGATAAACTGGAAAAATACAAAAAAAAAAAAAAAAAAAAAAAAAACGCTACAATATTTTTGTATTTTTTTGATAAAATATAAACGTGCTAAATATGGGAATATCTATTTGTGGAAAAATGCATAATTATATGTTTTGTCTAAATTTATATAAATTAAACTTTTAAATTGTATATGATATACTATAATTAGTATTTTTATGAACTATTAAAAAATATATTTACTTCTTTACAGAGACTAATAACATTATTATCAAAAATAATAAATTAAGAATAATCGTATTTGAGGCTGAAAAAAATCTATTTCAAAATCATCTTGAAAAGCACTTACTTAAATAACTGCCCCCTAAATTTCTAATAGAAATATCTACCATTTGCGGCTTGCGCCCAATATTTTGTACGTTACAACAAACATGCATAAAAAATAGGCTTGAACGTATAATTTTGCGATTTAACAAAATCCGCATTTCAAAGAAGTCTACAAGCTAAGATTATGACTTATTTATTTGGATCCTTGATACAGAAAATACAAAATAAACTTACTTTTACATTTCGTTATCTTGAAAAACGAAAAATCTATAAACACCGAAAAAAGGCCTTCATTTAAGCAAATAAATATCAATCTTATGCTGTCATCTCTCAGTAATAGATAAAGACATAGACAATTACTTTATACAATTTTCTTGTTGTAAAGAAGAAGAAAAAATTTTAAATTTATTAAAATTCGAAACGTGCCATAAATGGGACGCTAGCCACAAATGGGTTCATCTGAGATACACGATACATTCGCCAGATTTTGGCTAAAAAAAGAAGCAATATACATATGACCAAAAGTCACCGCACACTTTCGAATTTAGATGCCTTGTTGAATATCTAGAGACATACTTGACAAATTTTTCTGGAACTTCAGGAGTATAAAGGACATATCTGACCTTTTATTTTTCAGCGAAGGTTTTATTACGAAGGCAGTTAGGAAGACCAACAAAAAATAAAATAAATAAATAGTATTTGCAACCTAGACCGTATACATTTACTGCAGCTTGATCATTTTGAACATTGTATTTCACAAGGTGGCCGCAAATAGCATTTTTTTTTTAATTCAATTTGTTGTTCGTTCAAATATGATAAAAACCGAGGGATTTCGGAGCGGTTTCTCTTGACATCGCTATAAGTTTTCAGTATTGATATGCAAATTTTTTTTCACGAAATTTTAAAGAAGGATTGGCTTCAGTTATATTTATAATCTATTAAAATTTAAGAGAATTCGAACAATAAGAGCTGCTTATTTTGTTATGCTAATGGAACCGATGCAAAAACAAGAAAAAACAATGTGAAGAAAACACATGTCTTTTTCAACTAAGATATCAGGTGACTTCGCGGCCACACGAAGATGATATTTTTTCTACTCTAAAAGTGGTTAAATGTCCGTATTTTAACACACACAGTCCTTTTAGAGCATCTCAATATACCAGATTTACACCACCTACAAAAATTTCGAAATGTACGGGCTGGTAGAAATATTTTTTTACAAAATAAAATCTGAAAATTTCGACGAAAAAGGAAATAATCGGCGCAAGGTCGGGGCTGTAGGGGTGGAGGGGGGGTTCCAAAACTTCTCACCCAAAAAGAGTCCAATAAAGCTTGGGTCTGAGCTGCGGTGTGAGGCCTTGCATTGTCATGGAGTAGCGAAATTCCCTCTGACACCATGCCGCGTCTTTTGTTTTAAAACATTCTGCGTAGCTTTCGTAGGGTGTACTTCTGGGTGTACGCTGACCGTATCTCGCACGGGGCGGGTGATTCCATAATCTTGAACATTTTAAAGACACAGAACAGACCGTAGAGGTTACGCTGCAACGGAGCACAGTTGATCCCAAGGGATGTCGGAACATGACGCAAGCACTCGTTCCGGCACGCGCGCCACCTATTAGTGTGTACAACAAAACGACCCTTACTTAAAAAACGACCCTCGTATATTGAAATATTCTGTATTTTTAATTATTTTTTTGTTTGAAAGTAAAATATGTGAAAAATAGAAATCGGATAACAAGGTCAGGCAGCATATGAGGGGCAGTGAAAAAGTTCCCGGGATATCGTTGTAACTCTTTATTACCACAATATAGGTACGCATTTACTTAATCGCCTTCAAAGTAGGCTCTGACAGAACACACACAATTGCTCCACCGCTCCTACCATTGCTGGAAACAACGATGAAAGTCCTAATTAAAAATTGGACAATTGCACCATGATATATTTTAAAAATTATGTATTAAAAACAAAAACATTATGCTAAAAGGTACACACATGAAAATACAATCAACACCAGCGTTTCATTTCGCATCTGCGAATGTCTTCAGGATATTATTATACGCATAAGTCTAAAATTTAAAAAATGGATGCGAACGTCTCAGAGTCCTGGAAAAAACTTGACTGGAGCGCACACCAAACGTCATCAAGTTGCCAAGGCAACCAAAAGGAGTAAACCATCCCAAAAATGGAAAGGGGGGGGGGCGGCTAAATTGAACTAACTCCAAAAATCATTTATAACATATTATGCCATATTTTATAAGCGTTGTAAGATAAATTATCGTTACAAGTTTGTTGTTCAAGCTTAATAATCTTAATGTACTCTAAAATTTGGTTAACATATGGATTCTTGCACGGAATTATGATTCTTGCTTCATCAAAGGCAACCCTGCTACCATCATTAGCAAAACAAAAACTTGCGAGAGCTGTATTTAGTTTCGATTGTAAAATGTCCCTCCTGTGCTCTTTTAATCTTTCTGAAATTTTTCTTTTAGTTTTACCGATTAAACCAATCTTTCTTTATTTGGGAGGGTAATTGGAATTTCATACACACCGGCTTTTTGATGATTCAAGATTTTATCTATATTATTACTAAGAATTTGAAGAGAATCTGCTTTAATTTTTCATGTAAAATGGGAATACAATGCATACTCCTGTATTTGATAGGTAAGCTATTGACAAATCGCTGGCCTAACTGAATGTGAGTATTAAACTGCCAAATAATCTTGTCATTCTGAGAATTTTTAAAACCATGATCTAATGCGACTTTTTTACTAAAATCAATTTCAGTGCTAAGCTGATAATCTGAACAAATATTATAAGCTCGTCTGATAAAGGACTGAAAAAGCAGCGACATCGTGCCAACTGATCACCACACCCTACCTTCAGCTACACTGCTGTTACACTGCCTGCTATGAATTCCGGTAGTAAAAAAATATAGTGGTAGTAAACAAGTAAATTAATTATAGTGTGATATGAAAGAGTTACAACGAAATTCCGTGAACTTTTTGACTGTTCCTTGTAAGTCCTTGGTCTTAATATAGGAAACAGTTCATTTCCATCGTATATTATCATTGCTAAAGCTAATTAAATATTTATTTGTGTCGATATTTGTTACTAATATTTGTTACTATGGAATCTATCAAAGACATGGTAAAGAGAGCTCAATAGAGTGAATTGCAAACCGAATCGGCCGTTTTGGAACGGCATGCTCGTAAATAGAGCAGCCACAGAATATCGTATTACAAGGAGAATGCTTTATTTTGCTCCATTTTGATTTAATACCTGCAAAATATATTTTAATCAAAGTTAAAATATGTATTTAGAAAGTTGCGGTCTTATTTAAAACACGCACTCCTGATAAAGTCATTTTAAAGAGTCTTTTTGTGTTTGAAAATAGTATGTTAAAAACAGAAATCTGATAATATGATCAGGCAGCATAAGTCCCTGGTCTTAATATAGGGAACAGTTCGTTTTCATCGTATATTATCACTGCTAAAGCTAATTAAACATTTTTTTAGTCTCAATATTTGTTATTACGGAATCTATCAAAGGCATGCTAAAGAGAGCTCAATAGAGTTAATAGGAATTGTCACCAAAATCGGCAGTTTTGGATTTTCGGAACGGCAATATGCCGGTAAATAGAGCAGTCACAGAATATTGTATTACAAGGGGAATGCTTCATTTTGTTCCATTTTGATTTAATACCTGCAAAATATCTGTTAATTAAAATTAAATTATGTATTTAGAAAATTATGGTCTTATTTAAAACAGATACTCCTAATAAAGCCACTTTAAAGTGTCATTTGTTTTGAACTCTCCTATCCACACTTGACCCCTTGCCTGTGACGCCCGAACTCAGTTCGGGCAACGCAAATGCGCTAATTTTGGAATGCTCGACCTGAGTTCGGGTAAGAGTTAATCGGTATTTCAATTCCGTGAAGCCCTAACTCAGTTCATCCAATGCATAATAAGTAATTTACCATTTTCCCAATGTTTCCTTTGCTGTCATAAAACTGATAAAAAGAGAAAGAGGATACGACGCTAGACTCGAGTTTATTGTAAAGACTGTCATGTAGGCTTGTGTGCCGTGTCATGTTTTCGTATATAACATACTGTAGAGGATTTGCGAAATTCAAAGGAATCTGAGGGACATGGAATTCATGACATTTGATATAAATAATAGTATTGTTGTATTAGTTTATTATATTTATCTTGAAAATTAAGTCATTTGATTTACTTTGCTATAATTTGAGCAAAAATTACTGTAAACCATTAACATTTCCCATACATGTAAAAATATTAAATATAGTAGTTATTTCGTTTATTATTATTTTTTTAAATAATATATTTCTAGCATTTTGATGATAATAACGAACAAAATTAAACAGAAAAAAAAATCCATTTTTGACACGTTTTTCTCAAATATATTCCAAAGACAAGGGGTAAACAACTACAAGAGTATGTATGGTTTAATATTGCAAAAATATGTATAAATATTATATCCAACAAAATCTAAATTGTTAATTCTGACATAATACAGTTTATTGTGATGTGAAACCTTAACGTGGCCTTATTCGGTACAACTATCTTATTAGGATTGGAAATTCATTATACTATTATAGATATCTTCTACTATTCTTATTAAATTTCATTATAGTACTATTTTATATCTTTTCTGAGCTATATATACAGTAAAAGGTATTATTATTAGGATGAGCGAAGCAAATCTTCTACTAGGCTACACAAATTACATTTTGCCGTACATTTTACAAAAAAACTATTCAGTATTTTGACTTGAAATTAAACATAAAAATAAACTATGATCTGTAGATTTGCACAATATTATTTTAATTTATTTTACATGTTTTTCCATTACGGACAAATTTTTGCAAATAAAAAATGAAACACGTATATTTTCAGAAGAAAAAATAAATCATGTAGTTAGTAATTATAGATAGGATCATGATTAATTAAATAAATAAAATATATTTTCATTATTCCACCAAAATATCTCAAAAACTGATTTTTAAATTTAATTAAGGAAAGAAATATTTTTGTACTTGATAGAAATAAAATAGGATCTGTAGATTCTGACAATATTATTTTCTTATCGAATGATTTAACAAAAACATTTTTTATTATTTTGTTGAATATATTTTTCCATTATGAGGATTTATTTTTGTGAACAATAATGAAACCTGCATATTTCTTGCAGTAAATAAAAATCATTGAGTCAGTAAAAATAAATAAAGTCATGAATGATTAAGTACGTGAAATATTATCGTTGCATCAAAATTTCTCATTTTGCTTTTAAATTATTTAAATAAGGAAAGGAACCTATATATCTGTATTTTGCGAAGGCGAAATATTTTAAATATTGAAAATAACTGCAGAATTTATACTTCAAACCGTAAACAAACATTAAACTTTTTTATATTAAAAATGCATGTTATTTGAGGGGAAAATATACGTTTTAATAGAATGCTTTATTAAGATTGGTTGGAAATGACGCTTATTTTGATGCTCATTCCTTTTAATCGTATAATAGTTTCAAGATTTGTTTTATGAAATTTTTAAAATACCTTTTTTTATGAAAATTATAGCATATTTTTAATGAATTAAAATTTATGAAAATTCAATTATTTACATTCAATTTTAAAAGTATTTTTCAGTGTTAAGAATCCAAATACACAATTTATTCTTATTATGTGAAATCATTTACGCAGACGATGCTTACGCATTTTAAAAGAATTATATTATGATTTTTTTTTTTTGTAAAATGGCAACAAAAGAATTGTACACAAATAAAATTAATTGTTGTAATTAATAAAATGTAAAAACATCTTTAAAAGTTCTTTTAGTTGAAAATTTAAAAATATTTTGTAAAATTTTGCTTTGAAAATATTTTTATTTATACCAGTCTTATATCATAAATAAAAAATTCCGAGGGAATTCTTAGTTATTTGGCTGAATTTACATTTCTAAAATTAAAATGCACCAAAACATAAAATAACGTTTTTGCTTTATAAAGATGCAAAAATAATATTAAAAATATTGTTACTTTCAAATATTTATCTTATTAAATAATCTTCGCGAATCCAAACAAAGCATGGTTTTGCTAGTATTTAAAATATAAATAAAAAAACAATTAGTCTACTGCTAGCCCGCTGTTCGCAGTCAATGAACAGCGTTCTCTGATATGTTTATAGAAACATTTTCCAGTTTACAAACATTAAGTGAATAACAATAAATAAAGTCGAAACTATTTATTGGTTAGACAATTTTCCTTAAATATCTCAAAACACGAAATTCTATGCGGTTTCTGTTAAAAAAATAAATATTTATAATAGCTTTGTGTACTGTTTCTAGTGGCTGACGGATATTAGAAACGGGTAGTTAAAAAAGTGACGGATAATAAAAGGGTTAGTTTATATCACATCAAGCAAGACGTTCCTTTAAATTATAATACATTTATCCGACTTGTCGGAGACTTTATAAAGGTTGAACATTTGTAAACATATAACTTAAAATCTATAATAATAAGGATATAACAATAAAGAAAAACAATAGATGAATAAGGAAATGCATAGCATATTTGAATCAAAGTCTGTGTCTTAAATTATGATCATTAAATCAGAAAATTGTATAATAGTCGTAGAGATAATTTTTAACAGGAAAACCTATTGAATAAAATTGCACAAAATGGAATATTGCACAAAACAAAGTGCCAAAAAGGTAATACGTAAGTATAAACATTACAGGTCATTAACTTCGAAAACAATATTAAATTTGCATTGGCCTTCAAATGTAAAGATGTAAATGGTATGTGTATGGCACGTGCAGATGTGTATGTTTTTTCTGATTAACTTACAAATAAATTGTTCGTGACTTCAGTTATTTATCTAGCGGTCTGATCGCTTCTTTCGTGAATATAATTGAATTTCCAAGAAATTGATATATATGTTATTGAGATCCACTACAGCATGTTCTTTATTGAAAATGTCGACAAATGTAAATAAGTACGAGTAATAAGCCAAAATTACGTCCACTAATAACCATATTACAATATTAAAATATTTATTTGCTTAAAAGACGCTATAAAAACACATTAAAAGTAAATTAAAAATCTATATTGACATGTTTCAACTCTTTCACTGTGTCGTCATCAGAATGTATAACAGAAAATTACAAATACAATGCAAATGGAAAATGGAAAAAAATCATCGAATATAAACAAGTAATCATGTAACGCGCCCCACATTTTCGCGATCGCACGTCTTCCCTCTATGTCGCGATTCCGTAAGTTGTCCAAACATTCAACCCATAAATTCGGGATACGAAAAGATAATGTATCGTTACAAACTCCTGAACCTCTTAAATAAATTTCAATGGACTCTCTTATAAATATTTTCTTATCCCGAATTTATGGGTTGAATGGTTGGACAACTTACGGAATCGCGACATAGAGGGAACACGTGCGATCGCGAAAATGAAGGGCGCGTTATATGATTACTTGTTTATATTCGATGATTTTTTCCATTTTTCATTTGCATTGTATTTGTAATTTTCTGTTATACATTCTGATGACGACTCAGTGAAAGAGTTGAATCATGTCAAGATAGATTTTTAATTTACTTTTAATGTGTTTTTATAACGGTCTTTTAAACAAATAAATATTTTAATATTGTGATATGAAAATGGAGCCTGTAGAATTTATAGTTTGTTTTCAGAAACTCGCAAAATTCTGGTCTATGTACGAGTGCATTTTAATTAATGTATTAAAATTATGATATCATTAAAACGTCAAGTACATTTTAATGACGTTACACTCCTTCCAACGTTACGAAACTGATATTCATCGCTGAAAACACATTTCCTAAGGAAAAGGTGCCCATAGCATTTACAAAAAGACTACATACATTAGTGTGCGGTTTATGATATTGATATATGTCACTGAAGTGTGCGAGACATCTTTCACACAGAAAATTTAGTACGCAGTATTTTATGTTTTTATAAGGTTGCACCAAAGAATTCAGATACATTATTGTCTATCAGCAATAATTGAAATAAACGCGTTTTCAGTTGTGTTATGTGTTTAAAATTGAAACGATAATTTAGTTTATTATATGATGTATATAAATTCTATGTACAGGGCTTCCCAAATAAAAATATTTTCACGTGAATATTAATAAGAGAAAGAAAACTTTTGTGAAGATTACGTCAGCTTTAAAACGATACATTTAAAATTTCTTATTTAAAGCTATTTTCTTATAGCGTTGTTAAAAAAATAATGGAAGACAAAGACTCTCTTGACTTAGTTCATTTTATATTAGTTGATTTTCAAATGTTTAACTAATCTTATTTAATCAGATACGAAAACAGCTATTAACAGCAACTGATTCGATCTTAAAATCCTTCAATAAAAGGTGAATGAAAATGAATGGAAACCTTTTTACAAGGAGATCAACACTGTTTTTTTTTTTTTTTTTTTTTTTTTTTTTTTTTTTTAATAATTCAATTTTCCATAATCTTTTTACTGCCGATCAAATTAGCGTGCTTTGTATTTTTAAAGTCTGAACGGTGGTTGACGAGCGTAACTCGTAGGGGGCAGAGCCCCTAGTTAGAGAAAAAAAACCCTAAAAAACCCGTAAAAAAGCAGAGAAAAATGACTAGTTTTTGTACATATGATTATTCTTTAAACAAAAGTTATCAAAATATTAAAAATCCCACCCTTAAATCTCTTCTATAGGGTATGTTGTCAACTATTTAAGTCTATTACTTAAAAAGAAAAAAAAAATACTTAAGCCCTTTTATTCATATCTAGAAAAGCCTTAGCCTTTTGGAGACAAGAAAAATCTGAAACTAGAAAACAGGAATTCTGCCTTTTCAGAATTTACTGTCGCCCCCGATGAAAAAAAAAAACATATGTATGCATATATAAATAGTAAAAAACATATTTCAATTTTAAGACTTAAAGCACACGCTTTTGTTTTATGTAAAATGACGTAATTTGCATCCGCTTAAGAATTCCACATTTACGATCCACACTTAAACATCTACAGTAAAGAAGGCATAGGACGTCACTATCGCAAAATAATACACAAATGCAGCAAGAAGATTAATTCATTAAAGAAACTCAACAAAAAAAGGGCTATCTAATGACTCATAGGCCTTCATTTGTTTGTAACATTAATATAGATAACTTAAAATTAAAGATAGTTTATAATAGTTCCATGTTTTAACAGAAATCATTCGCTTAATATTTTTTCAAAAAAGCACGTATTTTAATTACATTTTCCTTCGGTTGTTATGAGAAAATGGCAACAAAAAGATATAATTGCTATTTTCCATTTATTTATCCTTTACTTTCTACAGAAATGGAGTTGCCAAAATTAAACAAATAACGCTAAAAACTACAAAAAAATTAATGTTTCTTAAATAAATGGAGATACAGTTTTCAAACAAATTGCATTTAAAAATACATTTTTTCCCCAATACGACGGTATAAAAATTGAAAATGTGCGATTCATAGAAGTTTAAAAAATTGCTGTAGAGTATTTAATCGTACAATGATACATCTACTTTGTTTTACGGTTGGCTTGTACAACGTAACCTTTTTTTTTTTTTTTTTTTTTTTTTGAGACCACACAAAATTAGCTGGGAGAAAGAATTAGCATACAGGGGACTAATAACACGAACTGAGATAAATGAATTTAAAAATTTCTTTTAAAGGGTGACTATGATATGAAATTTTTGTTAAATCAGACGTAACTGTGGTTCTATAGGCAGAATCAGTCTGAAATTTTGTCAGTATATATGTGATAAGATAAAAATCTGAAAATCGCACTTTTACGAAATTTCGATATTGGTAGGGTGCTCGAGTCCTTTTAATTCGTTTCTAGAGAATGCTTAAGTTACGAGAACTTGATTTTAATGAGCAGAAATAAAGCATATGATATAAACATAAAAAATTTGCAAAAAAATCTTTTATGTAACTAAGGAATTATTAATAACAAAAATTCTTAAAATTCACAAAACATGTCTCGATTGTTTTTATTTTTACAATTTTTTTTATTTATTAATTCATGTATGTTGTACATTCTTAATGAAACAGGGCGAAATATTTTGAAGAAATTATCATTTATGCACATATTCCTTTCTAAAATTTTAGATTATTTTCGTCCAAACAGACAAATGTCAGTATTTTTCCCTTTCGGAGTTTATTAAATTAATTATAAGATAATTAACATGATATTAACAAGCATTTTTCTACATAATAGCTGGAAAGAAAATTTCAAGTAATTTTTTTTTTAAATATGCCCAAATTATTAAAAGAAATTAAAAATCGATGAACATTTATCGAAGTTTTCCATTTATAAATTCTGAATTAATAAGTCATTAATAAAAAATGAAAAGAAGTTAGTCCAATAAATGTCAAATTGCTATAAGAAATTTAATTTCATCCCGATAATTTAGTATTGCAAATGTGCTCTATCAAAAAAATAATTCTGTAGTTTTTTATAATTTAACACGGAACTGTTTTCCATATTTTAATTATATTAAAAATCATAAACCTAATTGTTGCCAGAATCTGTTTATTACAACCAAATGTTTTACCATGGTTATAACCAAATTCGAGTAGAAAACAAATGAAAAAAGAAAAGGTTCTTGAGAAAATTTTCAAAATTGAGAAAAAGATTAACTTGCTATGATATTCTAAGGAGCTATTTAGGAATATTATGTTGGCCAGTTTGTTGCTATTCTAATATCATTTTCAAAATAAATCGGCTAAACACTTCTAGATTAGAGACAAATAAAACAGTGGTAACCAAATTTGAGTTGAAAACAAATGAAAAAAAGAAAAAGTTCTTGAAAAAACTTTCAAAATTGAAAAAAATATATAACTTACTGTGATATTTGAAAGAGCTGTTTAGGAATGTTATGTTGGCCAATTTGTTGATATTCTAATATCACTTTCAAAATAAATTGGCCAGACTCTTTCAAGTAAAAAAAGTCTCGAGAAAATTTTCAAAACTGAGAAAAATTATAACTTACTATGACATCCTAATGAGCTATTTAGGATTGTTAAAATCGACTAAACACTTTCACATTACAAACAAATCAAACAGTGGTAACATAAATTCGGTTTGAAAACAAATGAAAAAAAAAAGAAAAAGTTCTTGAGAAATTTTTCAAAAATTAAAAAAATTATAACTTACTGTGATATCCTAATGAGCTATTTAAGAATGTTATATTGGCCAGTTTGTTGCTATTCTAATGTCACTTTCAAAATAATTCGCCTAAACACTTTCCGATAACAGACAAATCAAACCGACTTTCCTCCCGTTCGGCTCACTATTAGAGAAAGTTCAGGTTCAGACCTAGTTACACACCTTTGATTGCAGAAACTTCAATGTCAGGTCTTGGGTCATGTAGTTTTGATTTTGTCAGTCAGCCGTCACGCATGAAGACATGAACAAGTTCCATATTTTTTTCGTTTGTTTTTTCCGCCTTTATTATTATCATTACTTTCTTTTTTCGTTTCTACCATGAATAAACAGACAAGTTATGCGAAATTGCGCAAGAGAATGTCAAAAAATTGCAGTAGAGAGATCCAACTTAAAGAAAGAATTTCTATTGGTCAGTTTAAGGACAAGAATTTTAGTGAATATTCACAAATTGCTTTAATAGGAATTTAATAGCTCGCTAAAGAATTTACATACATCGCATAACTCCGAATAATAATAAAGTAATTATATTCAAGAAAAGGAAAGACATACAAAAATAGATACTTTTCCCGGTCGTAATTTTATTTGTCTATGGAGGATATTATGCCATTACGTGTAAGGAATCTTTTCCCTTTCCCAGATCATCCCAGAATTTATCTGATGTAAAAGATGTCATTGGTGTCGTTAACCCTTTCAAGGGTGGTGGTCACACGGAGTGACTACTTAATTTTAATTCCAAATTGACAAACGGCACTAAGAATATTTTAATAAAATCTTGCTTTTACAATGAAAGTTTAGATAAACAATTTCTTATTTACTAAGAATATCATTTGTAAATTCTGGTGTCAGTCAATCATTTAATCCTTTTACGAACAGAATTTTTTTTGCACCTGAAAGGGTTAAACGCAGGTTTTACTTCTTCAGCCTAAAATTTACACTTTTTTTATGATTTGTTTTCGGTTACAAAGAAAATAAATATCACTTTTTGACTTTTTTGCATTATATTTATTGGCATTTTAATAACATATTTAATTTTATTTAACACTAAGAAAAAAATTAATATTATATTTTATGCGACTACAGATGCTCGCCATGGACTTCTAATGGGCGACCGTTTTTTCCTGTCACAAGCATCTCAAACAAGTTGGGTCACCTTATTATGAAACGGCATTAAATTTTCTAAAGCTTCTACCAACATTTAATTTAAAAGTAGATTTCGCCAAAATAGCGTTCATTTAAGCAAACAAGTCACGTTTTCGCTTTTTTCTCCTTTCTTTTGCGAGCTCTAAACAAATTTAATTAATGAAAATTATACTTTTTGGCAGTATAGCTCCAGATAAAGCGATTAAGTTACCTTAAAATAAACAAGAAAGAAAAACTCATGCGTCAAGCAAAGATTATGAAACACTTTCCAACACATTCAGAATAAATGTCACAAAACTGCACCGTTTAAAAAATTAAAATATTACGTCTAAAGACTATTAGGTTTACGATATTAAGTTTAAAGCTATACCCATACTAAGCTATACCCATATATACCTTGAACGAATCAGGTTTGATTCCTTATGAATGTTTCTTGTTTCTAAAAGAAAAACTTTAACTGAGTCCAGTGTGTGTTCGATGTTTTGTTGCTACAGTTGATGTTAGTACTGATGAGGCTATGCAATGACGTAGCGAAACGTATACTTTGTATAATTTTGACTTTTGATTAGATGTTTTTATATATATTTTTTTTTCAATTGAATTGCTTTTTAAATGTATTCAAGTCTAATACATTTAAAAATGTCTAATGTTTCATATATATGTCTCATATAATGTTTCATAATATTCAATGTCTAATGTTTCATATTTAGTTTAAATAATATTTTCATTCAGACGTTAAAATGCACGTGTATCCAGGGCTTAATTTGCGCCGTAGCCCAGCTCCGGTACATTTCTGATTTTAGTAAATATTTAAATATTGGTCGTAATTCACCGGAGTTCATAAATACAAGGCTCTGGAGCTCAGTGCAATAGCGCTTCCGAAAAACAGAAGCCTAAATTAACCTTCCCTTTCCTTCCCATCTCCAAGCTTTTGCGTTCTTTTTTATCAAAATACTTATATGTGACGTAATGTGTCGCACACATAACAGATGAAGATGAAACTGTCGCAATTTTTATATCCAGATTTTGGGCTTGGACTGGTTCAAGCTCAATCTGTCTTACATTAAAAATTTTATTTATTCATGTATGGGAAAAAAATCCTCCTTCAAAATTACGTATTATATTCTATTTCAAATCATTTTAATCCTATTTTGATCAGAATGGAGGGAAAACAGAAATCGCGTTTTTCTATTCTAGTGTTATTTGCAAATTTATGGCATTGATGGCGGCGATGTGTTGAAAACGCCGCCACTCGAGAGACTGAGCCACTAAACACTGAATTTGCTTTCAGTTCGATTTTCTTTTGTGACAGTAGGATAATTTTTAATTGGTAGGTTTATTTTAATTTTTATTTAGATGTCTAACTTGAAAAGAATATTTTCCGTTTTTAGAAAAAGAGCATTAGTTTGAGGTTTTGTTTGTTTGAGGTTTTTGTCTTCGATTAAGTAGGAGTATAAAAATCACGTTAGTGATTTTTCTATTTATTTTGTATCATGTACGCTTCCCATGCTAAGGCTTTGCTCTGCACATTTACGAAGTCACTTTCATTTGTACGTACAGTCGTGGAAAAAAAAGTAAACACCCCCTACTAACTCCGCAACAAATTATCGTAGAAGAAAGTTACTGGTACCGAATGATTTTAAATAAAGTCTACTTTTAAATGATGTATATAAAATTTGCTTAGGGGGCCATCTACATATTAAAACGAACCATAACTTCATTTTTTTCAATGGCAATACCCAATTCTGATAGCATAAATGAACTCTACACCCTTCAATTAGCCTAAAAACAAATTTTTATGCAATTCGTACCATACGTTTCCGAGAAATTAATTATTTTAAAACGAGCGTATTTTAAGGGCTGTATCCAAATTGAAGTTGGGTTCTCGGTTGCTAACCGAGAGAGCCGCCTTCTTGATCAAGGCACCTTAAGCAGTCAATGCAGTCTGTTAGATAACAATACAGCAGAAGAAATTTCAAAACATCTACTCACTTCAATCATAGCCCCTTAAACCATCATTTTGCCGTTTTTTAAGCATAATTTGAAAACTACTTGGAAGAAAAATGTGAAATTGAGGATTTTCATAAAGCAGGAGTTAATAAATCTAAATCCATCAAAAAAATTGTAGGTTGCAATTCATAATTTTTTCGAATATTAATTTCATAATTCATAATTCATATCATAAAATTATAAAAATTGCAAATTCTGCGTATTTATGTTTGGGCACATTAGTTTTATTTCTAAACAAAAAATTAGCACATTAGGAGCATAATTTCAGAAGATATAAATAAAAATATGAAAATGTAATTTAACATTAGAAGCACTCAATTTTGAATGTTTATAATTCAAAAAATTATCATTCAAATGACTTGAAATTTGGTGTCTAGGCATATTTTGAACCGAAGATTTGAAATATCTCGTTAAAATTGGGTATTGCCATTGAAAAAAATGATGTTTGGGTTCGTTTTAATATGTAGATGACCCCCTAAGCAAATTTTATATACGTCATTTAAAAGTAGACTTTATTTCAAATCGTTCGGTACCAGTAACGTCCGTCTACGATAATTTGTTGAAGAGTTAGTAGGGAGTGTTTACTTTTTTTTTTCCACGACTGTACATATAATTGCCATATATTGTTATTCTGATATTTTCAGAGACTCACCACAAAAGATTGTTATGCGTAAGGAATCGATTATAGTTTAAGATATGCACCTTTTTAAAGAAAGTTGAAAAACATTGTTCTTCAGCATATAAATATTAATTTCTGTATATCTCGTTGATTTTTTCATGAAACATGCATAGCTGTGAATTATCCCTTTTTTGTGTTAACTCTATTTCCGAATCATAATCCTTATCCTCTTTAATCGCAGAATTCTGCAATTAATCAACATTAAAACTAGTAAAGATTACAGTTCGGAAGGAATAATAAATAAAAAGTGGAATAGTTAATAGCTAAATGTATGCTGATAGATATATTTAAAATTTTTATTTTGCTAAAGAAAAAAATCCTTTAAATTTTCAAAATAATGTATGAAATATAAATATGCAGATTGGATTGACAGGGAGGGGGAGAGGGTAACGGTACGATATTAGTACCGGCAGTACCGCAGAATATTAGGGCTCCGGTAATTTTTACCCGACTGCCAAGAAGGGTTATGTGTTTCACGCGTATCTGGGTATGTGGATTTTTTATACCCTCGAAACATCCCTACGGCTGTATAGATTTTAATGAATGAGATCTCTATCGATTGCACTTAACTGTCCGGTGGTTATAGGCTAGATTTTGTTTTTATAAATTCAATATGGCGGCAAACACGAAAAATTTTTTTACGCACCCTATTGAGTGGCATATCATTGGATAGGTCTTTCAAAATGAAGATGATGTTTTATTGACTATTTTACAGTCAGAAGCTCCGTTTAAATATTACACAATCTGAAAGTTGTGTAGGTGGGCTGCAACTCTAACCTTCACAGACATCTATAGGCCTCATCAAAACAGTGTTATAGATAGAAACTAAAAATTAAACACAACTTCAATGCAAGTAAATAAAAAAAAATAGGTAAGTAATATAAAAAATAGTTTCACATTGATGAGAAATAATTAATTAGTTCGCTTTTTACGAAGTCGGGTTTTTGATTTTTAAATTTAATATTTTATTTTGTTAGAAATTAAGCTCTGCGTGCATCTAAATCACCATATCTGTCATTTCTGTAGCCAACATCCTATTTTCTCAACTAATATATAGCACACAGCGATAACACTGCTAGAATGAGGTATGATTGAATATGATTTTTGTCCACATCTGATATCGCATACTGAATTTAACTAATATGTAGCGAACAACGATGAGTGAAGTATCATTTGGATAGGATTTTTTGGCCACATCTGACTTCGCATACTATATTTTCGTTATACCTTTAGGTCAAGTATCCTCATACATATTATTTCTGATGTTAACATATCTTTTTCTACGCAGAACAAAACGCACAACGATGAATGGGGTATTATACGAAAAGTTTTGGTATGCTTTTGACATAGTACACCCCTATTTCGTTAAAACAAGTTGTTTATTTTTTTAAAAAAAATCATAGTTAATTATAAATTACGGGGTCTTGTACCTTTTAAATACGACGAAAATTAACGAAAAAATTCAAAATTTGAACCTTTTTATGTATAAAAATGAAATTTTGAATATTGATTAAACTAATTGTGCTTTGTAACTATCCATTAGAAACTAGTTAGCCTTTTACGGAATTTCTGTATTGTTAAAATTAAAATAGTTGTTATTTTTATTCCGTAAGTCATTGCGCGCATGATATTTTGAGAACGTATGTATAGATTGCTATGCAATTTGGTATAGATACTATAAATATGTGTGTTTACAAGGATCTACTTTAAGTATTTACAGTGGTAATATTTTTAGTTATGATTATTTTTATTCATTGAAAAACGTAAATTTTTGATTTTTTTTTTTTTACAAAAATATTTTTTTACATAGTTAATGAAATAATTTTGACCTAAGAATAGAATATTTAAAAAATACCCATGTGCTTATTATATATATATCAAGTTTCATAAAAATCCATACATACGTTCACAAGATATCATGCGCGCAATAACTTGCGGAGTGAAAAAAAAAAGCTGTTTTAATTTCAACAATACACATATTCTATAAAATGACTTAGTTTCTAGTGCTATTATATTAAAAAACGTAATCTGATTAATAAAAAGTCAACATTTCATGTTTATACATAAAAAATTAATGAAGGTGCACTAATTCAAACTTTCATTGTTTTTGTTGATTTTCGACTTTAAAAGGGTTTTAAAAAGTAGTTTAACAGGTACGAGACCCGTTAATGAAAAATGTATCGGAAAATAAACTCAAAGATTGCAGTACAAAAGCCTGGCACGAGTCTACCGGTTCTTGATTATCTAAACATCGAAAATTTTAAAACATGCTACATTTCTAACGCTCGCTGTCTATGGAAGTGAAGATCTGATATTTTCCGATGATGAAGCAATAAGTTACACAGGAGAGAACGAGAGCAAAAGTTAATACACGAGCAAAATATACATTTCAGTTTTTAGAAATATTATTTGTACAATTTTTGATCTCATTCGTTTTTTTTTTTTTTTTTTTTTTTTTTTTTTTGTGTGTGTGTGTGTGTGTGTGTTTGTGTGTATGTGTGTGTACGTGTACGAGGGCGTATTTTTGGTAAGTTGAAATTCGGGATTATTCATGGACAGGGGTGGGGGAAAAAATTATTTTCCTCGCCCATGGACGAGGGAATTTTTAGGTAGTCTTCGAAAACTGCAAACTACAGAGATATGCCTTTTTTTTTTACTAGTTAACTATATTTTGTAAATTTACAATGCCACTTTCCAACTTTGCGAAATGGTACTATGTTCTATTCTATAGTAAAATTTCTTCTATTGTATATATTTCTTAATTTTATAGAAAAAAATTATGAAAATGCATTGAAGTACCAATAATCAACTATTTTTGCAGTTGCGTAAATTTTGTCATAACAATTTTCATCTGTACGTTGCATTTTGCTGGCTGGTAAGATTTATAGAAATTCCCCAGCTCTTCTCATGTAGAATCTCATTGTATTCCATCATCATTAGCCTCTATTTATGTGATCATTGGACAATTATTTTCAAGATTATTATACGAAATCGGGAAATCATATTTGTAACTACTGAGCAACATTAATTATAATTGTTAAATTTCAATAGTATAAAGCCTGAAATCTATTGGAAATATTTTGTTTTGTATTTTTTATTTGTTTTTCTCTTCAAATAAGATATTAACCCTTAAGTGGTGACATGATTTTTTTTTACGTAAGTGGTGAGGTGGGGTGTGTGAAACCCCAAAATTTGACGTTTTGTGCACTCCACAAAATTTAGCGAATTAAAATAAGAAAATTTTCTGTGAATTTTATATTATTTACTTGCATAAAAACCACTGAAAAGTATTGTAAGTGTACATAAATATGTAAGTGCACAGTTCATGTAGTAATGTAAAATGGCAGCATTTCAGAATTTAAATTTCTCTTGGGTACAAAACACCCCACCTCACCAATTAAGGGTTAAAACTCGGGATGCTCGTGTTACACGAGGACGCGGAATGTACGAGTAAATACGGTATGTTTGTTAACCGAGATACCACTTTATTTTTCAATATTTTCGTTACGTTTCCTAAGAAGTAAATATTATTGAAAATTTTTCCTGATTATTCTTTTATAAAAATTTAATGTAATCGCGTATTACTTACGATTTTGAAAACCTTCTTGCTACAGTCAGAAAACATTTTTGAAAGAACCAACCAGAAGTCTCAGGAAAAAAAGGGTTTCCGAGGTTTACAAAAACGTTCCTTATATTAAAGCTACCTTTTGCTACACGCGTATTTCGAAAGAAATGACCCTATTACTTTCGAAAATCTATTTTTTTTCTCTTTATCTATTTTCTCAAATAGTTCTGGAGATAAGGGAAATGTTTCTAGAATCGTAGTTGATTATGCTGTCGTTTTTGTAAATATTTATGTAATATTGCAGTATTATGGAATATAGAAAATTTATGAAGCTTAAAAATCGTTTGTTTTTGTCTAACCCAATTCTTTAATTTTTTATTGATTATTTTATTACATTTTTTTCTGTGGTAGATGTTCAGATTGTCCTTCAGTAAAAATTTTGTAATTTTGTAAAATTTCAGTAAAAATGTTCATATTTTTCTCATTACTATTAATTTATGGACACAAATGGACAAGTTTGCATATATGTACGCTAACGTATGCATATACTATATATCTATTTATTTATATGTTTCTGTATATAGGGAAGTTATCGATTGTATACGTAACAATGTTACGTGATGAAACATTATAAAGATGACCTAACAATGTCATAACAAAGCTTCGCTCGTGCTTTGAATTTACGTTGTAATCCTTATGTAACAATACTGAAAAACAACAACAACAATAGTTTCCAACAATACTTCAATTGTTCATCAATGGAAATAACTTTTTGTTACACTGTAGAAATTTCATTCCTGTTATAATTTCTGAGATTGTGACGTGTGGAAAAAATATTTGCATTTACTATTATGTGAAAATCTGTATATTCTAAGTATTTATATTGACCAAAACATTTATCATTCCATTCCAATAATTATTTACAAAAAAAAAAAAAAAATCCCATTCCTTAATTTTACTTTGTTTAAAATGTCTCGTGAAATTATCAGAGACGCGGTGATTGATTTCTTAAAAGACAAAAACTATAAATATTTAAAACCACTTGGCGAAGGTGGATTCGCTTCAGTTATTGCATTTCTCTCGCCACAAAAAGAAGTTGTTGCAGTCAAGATTGTAGAAAAGAAGTATGTCAGGAAAGTTGAAGATCAAGTGTGGCCGTGGTTAAGTCATAGAAATATTCTTCCTCTATTGGAGGTATTAAGTATGGACAAACCAGATGTTAAGTTATATGTTACTCCTATGCTGTCAAGAGCACTCGACGAGACTGTTCACAGTAACCAGTTTAGAAGCGACGTAAATGGTCTGATTAAGTTAAAAATGTGGATTTATGACTCATTGCTGGGATTGAGTTCTTTGCATTCTTCTGGCCTATGCCATGGTGATTTGAAGACGGACAATATCCTGATAGATGAAGACGAAAGGGCCGTGCTCTGTGACTTCTCTGGCCTGGACCACACCGGAAAGCCTTTGAAAAATTTATGTTCACCATTCATATTTCGGCCTCCTGAATGCTTTATTCCTGTAGTTTCTCAAAATGTACAAGGAGTGCCGTATGATATGTACACTTTTGGATTGGCGGTCCTGAATATGTTAACTGGTCATTATCCACAAATTGAATTGATGAAGAATGATCATGGAAATTGGGATTGGTCAATGTACGTCTGGCCGATTTTGCAGAAAGTTTTGAAAAAGCCAATTTTCGAGTATTACATGAGAAGATCATTGCCGTACTCCGACATATCGGAAAAAGACATACAACAAGCGCTAGATTTTATACGAGTTATGATGAAAATAAAACCTGAAGAACGGCCCTCCGCACGAGAGATGATGAAACATCCGTTTCTAAAAATGGGAGGAAATCCATTTAGATCAAAAAATGAAAATGATTGTTTGTCCAAAGGAGATAATCTAAACATTAATCCTTTCAAAACAGTCGATGACAGTGGTAATCGGAAGTATGATATTCAACAAGTAAGAGCTGCAAAGCCTGGAGTTAAGTATGACATGAGTCCTAAAATAGTTACAAACAGATTCTTGCAATCAACAGAAGAAATATCTGTAGAATCAAGACTTGATGATATCATATCCGAAGCAAAATCTTCGAAAGCTTTAAGTCGCAACTTGACATCACCTGTACAGCAGTTCGCTACTGGAGACTGCGCAGACAAGTATGATCCTTGGTTGTGTCTGCTAGAAAATGAAAAATCTGAAGGAATGAACAAGAAAAAAAATTACGTTGTGAAGAAAACCTTCAAACAAAAAGTGACCAATTGGTTCAGAAAGAAAATCAAAAAATATAAAAAAACGTAATATTTCTCATTAATTTTATGATAAAGTAATCGGAAAAAATTTCCGTGAATACTTTTGGAGCTTAATTTTTATTACGACTACAACGTTTCTTAACTACACTGATATTATGAAGATTTCAAGAATTTTTATTATGACTGCAACGTTTTTTAATTATACTGATTTTTATGAAGATTTTAAGAAACATATAATTTTATCATGATTACATCCCTTTATTATAAGTGAATTGCTGAATTAAATCTCATTGGCTGTTAATTACCGGAATAAAGAAATTTAACAAGTGTTTTTCGTTGCTGTTGTTTTATTGTCTATTAAAATGTAAATCTTCAAAAATTTCTTCGTACATTATAAAAAATTGCAGAAAAGTTGTCGGATATGAGAAACGTTTACAAAAAAAAAAAAAAAAAAAAAAAAAAAAAAGAAAAGAAAAGAAAAAAGAAAAAACAGTGTATTACCGACGATTCTCGTAAAATTTCTCTTATCTTCTGAAATTTTGAGGAGAATAACAAACCATGGATTTCAGAAACCAATATTTCTGTAATTCAGTAAAAATATTTTTCCGAAACTTTCGATCCAAAAAGGATATTTATTTCCGACTCGATTCTAAGAACTTCGGTAAACGATTCTTTTCTGAAACTTATGAAATATGCTTAAATGGTTTCAGGAGATAACTAAAGGTTTCCGAACTCGTGATTAATACGGGGCTCGAAATGTACCGGAGCAAACCGGAACTATGTTCCGGTTCGTGAAAGTATGGGAAATATTGTTCCGGTTTGGGGAATTATTAAAAAATATTATTACAGTTCCATACATATAGCTTACTAAGCTCTCTGTAACTTTTTTTCTAATTATTTAGAATCTTGAATGCATTTTTTATAAATCCTCACAAATTGACAGCTATGTGATTCTATTAATGTCATGAAAATTGCAGGTGTAGCCTCTTCTTTCTTCGCAAAGTATTAAATGGTTTTTTTTTTTTTTTTTTCAATCGAACTTATACCTTTGGAATGGATTATTTTCTTCTGATGGAGTGATGACTTCCATTATTATGAAATAGCCATTATGAATCATTATAAATGAAGTATTAGGTGAAGATGAAAGAGCAGCCATAAACAGTTAGAACTCTGATTTTCTGGTTAGAATAGAATGGGGGGGGGGGGGGAAGTAATGGCCATAATTTTTTTTTTAATTATGGTCATTTTTTTCCCCATTCTGACCAGAAAATCAGAGTTCTAACTTTTTACGGCTGCTCTTTCATCTTCACCTAACACTTCATTTATAATGGCTGTTTCATAATAATGTAAGAAATTAGTCCATCAGAAGAAAATATCTCGGTTAAAGCGGAAACTCGATTAAGCGGGACTCTGATAATCGGGGCTTTACTGTATTTTCAAAAAAAAAAATTAATTAGTCGACGATAATTTTCAAATAGCGTTTTGGTTCGTGATTTTTTTTCCATTTCGAGCTCTGGATTAATACCTTGACTAAAGGCATCGTACGTGGTTAAAATTATGCAGGTTTTGCACGGTCTTTTAATTTGAACCCCAATGTTTCTGTAATAGTAATATTTGATCTATTTGATAACACCACCATTTACCGGCACGAAGATTATTATACCCAAACACTGGTATTAAAACGTAAAAACTGAACTAATCCTGCTACATGGACTCGAAATCTGACGCAGTCAGTGAGTTAATTATGTGCAGATTTAATTTCTGTTAGCATTTATTTTATATCAAGAAAATGTTATACAATATTTGGTAACGTATCACACGACTATGCTTCATTCTATTTAAGAGCGACTTATAATATAAGTAAGGGGTAAAAATACAAACTAATCGTTGGGGGCCACCGTAATACCACCATCGTGGATATTCATAATGTAAAATATGAAAATAAAATATGTGTAAACTTTTTATAAAATGCATTGCAATTCGAAAATAAAATTTAAACGTATTTGTTGTCAATTTGTTCGGTAGATAGAGAGTTTAAAATCGTGGCTTGGTTACGTCATAAACTTTAAAATGCCCTTTTACTGATTTGCGTAAAAGAAACATCATTATAACTCCAAAAATGATAATCATATTAACTAACAGTTTACTGTGCCGGATTAAGCGTCTAATTTCCAATTAAAATATATCTTTGAATTGAAATTTGAATGAAATAGAGGGTCATGAAAAATCGAAGAGTCTGGAAAACACGATTACAAGTATCTCGGCAACTAATTATCCAATCGACTTCATTTTTATGCAAAATTTATGATTTTTTATTGTCTTTTATATTCACTTCTTAAAATAAACAATTTCGAAAAATTTTATGTACCTTTCAATGTTTTATGTACCTTGAACGAATATTTCGAGAGCCCGAAAAAAATAGTTTCGTATAATCGAGGTTAATTAAATTCAATGGGCTTCTTCTCATTCTTACATACTAAATACACACCAAATTTCAAGTTTCTATCTGAATTTGTTCGGGAGGTAGAGCGTTTACAGATACACAGACAGACGGGCGGCAAAAATATTTTCAAAACATATTTTTTTCGGAATCTCCAGTGTCTGAAACGTGTAAATCCACCATTTTTTTCTTTTTTTTTTTTTTTTAGATTTTTAAAGCGATTACAAGACTTACCCTTTACTACGTATGATGAGTAAGTAAAAGGGCATTTTAAAATAAAAATCTTTAATTGTAACAGGTCAACTAAAATAGACTGATGCTTTTTAAAATTTAATAACATGTAAATTGTGACGTTTTTTAAAAGTTATTTTTACAGGACTTTAATATGTAAAGTGGATAATGTCTTTACTACGCTTTCTTGTTTTACTTCCAAATATCACCGACATATGATCTTTCGCTGTCTCAAACTGTTGCAACACCCCAAAAAAATGTGTAAAGATGGATCAATGTTCATTCAGTTTTCAGCTCTTCGTTCAGTTTAACTGTTATAACACGAAAAAAAAAGTGTTTTGCAAGGTTAATCTGAACAAGCCACAAAAGTTTGTTAAGATGACAGCCACATTATTATTATCCTTGTTCAGATTTCCTTGGTCATTTCACTGTATAAACTGTCAGAAAAGTTTTTAAAATGTTTATATACAGTTTCGACGTTACTGTGTTATGTAACACATAAACACGTATATACATTACACAAAGCACTGGAAACATGATTCTGAGAATTAAAATAAAGTAAGAAAACTCCAACGTACTCACATACATATGAGATAATTGCATGGGAAATTATTCTAAATTTCGCAAAAGTAGATTCAGGTGTTTTTAAAACGTAAAGATAACGCCAATTTTCATAATTGGATTTTAGGTATCTTCCATTATTTACGAACCGATTTGGATGTGATAGAGCCTGTGAACAGGACATTCCAAGGTCTCGACCGAGTTCGTTGGCCTGCTTCATCAGCCATCTTGTTTCAAAATTGAGACCACTTTAAGATTTCAAATTCAAAAAGATGTGCAACAAGATATAAATCTAATGCAAGAATTTAGGAGCATTTTTTGATTAGCCTCTATCTTAGAAACTGACTGAGATATATTAGTTTGAAATTCTAGGATGCCTAATTTTTTCATAATCAGGTTTCATTGATGCGCCTTAGAAAACGTGGTTTCTCGTAAATTTACTTTAATTGTTATAGCTATTTATTAAGATGCTACTTGGCGCAGAATAATATAAATTTTAAAAGCAACGTTAAAAACGCCAGAATAAGCAAACATTCAGCAGACTAGTTTCGGTAGCGTTTAGCTTACCGTCCTCAGTGCAAAGAATAACGGAAACTTGCTCATTTATATAGAGGAGAAGCGGATTCAACTGAGAAGTTCATTAACCAATGGGGAAACAGGAAAATGCGGGTACCAGCCAATGGGAGAGTAGTATAGGGAATGCCACCAGAAATGTTAAAAAAAAATGGTAGTAATTAAGCAAGAGAGGATTTTATGAAATATTTCCAGCAATCTGATAAAGGGGGAGGGGAATAACAAATTTACTATTAACAATATTGTCATAATTTTTGTAGATATGAAATGCTTCAAGAAAGTTAAGTTCGTGTATAGAAGTGGGTTTAGAGATGATTTTGACTGAACTAAAATCAAAAGAGTGGTTCATCTCCCAGCAATGTTTAGCAATTGAAGATTTATTGGTTTCCTGTTTTTGAATACATTGTTGGTGTTCTTTAATACGAAATTTTAAACCCCGTTTGGTCTGTCCAATATAGGAAAGACCGCACTGGCAATTAATACTATAGATACCCCATGAGTTGTATAACTCAATAGGATTTTTGAGTTTCGAGAGGGTAAGCTTATTCGTAGGGGTAAAAATTATTCTGGTCATGCTGTTTAAGAATTTTGGCAATAGGAAAGCTGGATTTAGGAAAGAAAGGTAACACAATGCTGCTTCTGGAGAGAGAAGAAGACTGATTTGAGTCAGAGGGACGTGGTTGCTGTAGTTTACGTAAAGCAGTATCGATAATAGAAGGGCTGTAGCCTCTGTCAATCGCAATGGCTCTAAGATATTGAATTTCACTATTAAATGAGTGAGAATCAGAACAAAGATGTATGGCATGATTTATGAAAGTAAATTTTTTACTTTCATAAATCGCCACCAGATGGCGATTTTTAATAAATTACACATTTAGCATTACGATAGTTTAGGAATTTTATTTACAGGATGTTCATAATTAATCGACCCTATTTTAAAGTTGTCTGCAGACGAAACTAGTGTTCAGAATGTTGTAAAAATTTGGGCAGGACATAATAAAAGTATGGGAATTTGTTTGAGTGAAAAAAATTAGGAGGCCGTTTTTTAACGAATTACACATTTAGCATACATTTACGATAGTTTAGCAAATTTTGTTATAACAAACATGTTCTGCATGACTCTCATCGTTTTCAGATACTATCTGTAATCATAAATTAGCATGTTCCACAATTGACCACAGTGAATCCTGTGAAATGCTAGGAACATGTCGTGAAATGCTGTCTTTAGAATAAGGTTAAGTTGATAAATAAAAAATTTAAACAATCGTAATGCTAAATGTGTATATTGAAAATCGCCCTTTGGCGGCAAAATTTTGAACTATTTTTATTTATATTTTTTTCAGCTTAAACAAATTCCTATCCCTTTATTATGTCTTTCACAAAATTTCATAACTTTATCAAGTATAGTTTTGTCTTTAGGTAACTTTAAAGTACGGTCGTTTAATTATGGACACCCTGTACATCTAGAACAACAATTGGAGAGAAAGGGGAAAAAAAGTGTTCACATATTGACTAGTGGAAGTGGGCGGAGATGGGGCGATGCGCAAGAATGTTCATTATTTCAGCTGATGATAAAAAATGCCATTTTGAATTACCAATATATTTTTTAAGAAAAGTCGGTCAAAAAATATTAAATTCCCTTGTAGCATAATTATTTGAGTTCAGAAAAAGCTTGGATGAACAATGATAACTGGAAAAAAGCATGGAGTAGTACTGAATAATATCAACTGGATAAAGTATGTCTGGTAACATCGATAAATGGAAACATCGACTCTACTAAAATTGTCCAACATGCTTGTTTTGCACAGTTTCCGCGGTCATCTAACTGCAAGAGTGAAGAGCTGCTCATTTGATATTAACTGTAATCTTGTATTCATTCCAGCGTGTCGTATGTCTTTTCTACATCTCTTAGAAGCGCCTGTATCCATTCAAAAAAAAAAAATCTTTAAAAAACTATAAACGACGTGGATGGAAAGTGCGACTTTTTACCATTGTATTTTCCTGCTCTCAGTCCTCTACGTTTTCAAACCTTTGGGTGCAGGAAAACACAATAATAAACCTACCGATCAACCACTAAAATCGAGTTTTTAGGTGATTTTCACCAAGATATGACTAAGCAGACCAGTTGCATTTTAATATATTAATCGAGATTTAACTAATCCTGGAATTTTAGCCGTCAACTCAATGAAGTAACGGCCTGTGCACTCGCCTCCTGTTCTAAATGCGATAAACACTTGAACACTTGATGTGTTGATGCCAATCTCACGACTTGTTTGTCTTACAAATATTTTGGATGTTTCGATAACTTTCCAGTACTCTTTCTTGACTGGTCCATAGATTAACATGCAAGATCAGACACTCCCATAGAGCGTAAATTGTAATGCGATTGCGATCGTAGAGCCTTTAGTGACAATGGGGAAGAAACTCCCCATCCTTGTAAGATTTTTATTATTATCTACCTTATTGTGATCTTTCTTTTTTTTAATGTTGCATGTTTACGGTTTCAATAGAATCATACACCGATACATGAACATAGAATAGATATTCTCTTTTATATATCTAATATCTATTCTATGTTCATGCACGGATATAAGTTTTTTTCTTTCTTTTTTTTTTTTTTACATGATGAGCGAACGATTTAAGTGCAACGAAAAACAAGGTAAAAATTTCGTCTTGAATGTTATATATCAAGTAAATACGATGTAATTGGATTTAAAGTTACATAAAGCAATGGTGTAATATAAAAATATACGAAATGTTGCGCTCTACAAGTGGCAGAAAATTTCATAATTATTCTCATTTAGTAGGGAAATTTTTATAGCCGATGTTTTATTAATTTATGAAATTTATAGAATAATCTTTTAAAATTTATGCATTTTCACAATTTAATTTTTTTTTACAATTTAATCTCATAAACTTACATATTTACATTCTAAACAGAATTTTTTTAGGGTTTTTCTTTTATATTATTACTCTAATTATCATTTTGTAAGTTAAAGGTGAACGATACAGGTACGATAATAGAAAAAAAAAGCATAAATACATCGTCTGTCTCTCTCTCTATCTTGTATGTTAATCTATGGGCTGGTCAAGCTCGGTGATGTTCTTGGACTTCCGGAACGTTGTCTATGAGCATCCTTAACAGTTCCATTCGTTTCAAACTTATCTTTTATCCGATTAATTGTAAGTTGCGATGGTGGATCTGTCTGAAACTCCCTGCGATACTCCTCTTTGTACTTCTGCTACATTGTCATATTCTTCCAATAACATTTTAAAATAAATTTTCTTTTTAGCTCACAGGCTATCAAAGCCTGAGAGCTAATGTGCCCGCCGCTTCTGTATGTACGTACGCATTTACGTTACGCGATAACTCTTGATAGAAATATCCGATTTGCTTCAATTTTTTTTCTAGGTTCATTCCGATAAGGCGCTTCCCTGATTAGTTTTGGGGGTTTATGAGTTAAGTATAAAGGGGGGAACGCTGGGGGATACCCCCTTAATTTAAATGGGTTTTTCATGCAGAATTATCAGATTTGCTTCAAATTTGGTATGCTGGTTAATTATGATAAGACACTCACCTGATTAGATTTGAAGGTTCATTGTTTAAGTTTAAAGGGGGGAACGGGTTAATACTCCTTAATTTAGATAAATGAGTTTTTCCATCCGATTTGCTGCAAGTTTGGTTTACCGGTTTATTCTGATAAGGCGCTTCCCTGATTAGATTTGGAAGTTCATTGGTTTAATATAAAGGGGAGAACGGGAAGCTAATACTCCCTTAATTTAAATAATTGGGTTTTTCTATCTGACTTGCTTCAAATTTGGTATACCGGTTTATTTCGATAAGGCGCTTCCCTGATGACATTTGGAGGCTCATTGGATAATTATAAAGAGGGGAAAGGGAGGGGACTAATCCCCTCCCTTAATACTTATTTTTCGAGGGGCATTATTCTTTGAAATAAGAATATAATATACAATTAGTGTAAATAGCATGTGAGCTCAATGCCATCAGTTTAACTGGGCATTTTTCTTTTTTATTTATAAAGTCAATCTTGGTCCATTCATCATTTCCAATTACTTACACTCTTAAAAGAAAGAAAAATCAGAAAGTATGACCCGTTAAACAGTGAATGCATTTTTGGGACACCCTGTATTATATATGATTCTTTAATCACAACGCTGTCTCGCTCAACAACATGCTTCCATGAGTTTTCAACAGCTACTCAATTTTATTCGTGATTTAAAAGTAAATTTCTACATGTCGCAATTTAAATGTTCCTTACTGCAAGAGATACGAGATAATATTTTTTTTCTTTCTTTTCCCTATTTCTCTCAAATTGGATTTATGTGAAAAACTTTCCTAAAAAACATCTCAATTAAACATGTAAAGGAAAACGAAACAATGGCGTATCATTCTCATTATAGTTGTTGTTGTTTTTTTTAAATGCTGAAAATAACTTTTAAAAAGACTGAAAATAATAATGCAGTTTATTTTGAGAACAAAGAACTCGTGCACATAGTTCTTTCCTGTGCATGAAAATATCTTTTACATTTCGTTAAGATTTATTAGCCCCCGATATTCTATTTCGTCAATTAAAGTGTCGTCTCTCAAAAATAGCGTTCCGTTGTATAAGTCTGCCGTAAAACAAAGCATATTTATCATTGTACGGTTACATACTCTACTGCAATTTTTTAAACTTCTAAGCGTCGCACATTTTCAATTTTTATACCGTCGTTTTGGAGGAAAAAAGTACTTTGAAATGCAATTTGTTTGAAAACTGCATTCAATTTATTTTTGAGATATTAATTTTTTGTGGTTTTTAGCACCATTTGTTTAATTTTGGCAACGCAAGTACTGCATTTATGTAGAAAGTAAAGGAAAAATAGTTAGGAAATAGTAATTATATCTTTTTTGTTGCCATTTTGCCATAACAACTGAAAAAAAAAATTAAAATACGTGCTATTTTGAAAAAATATAAATGAATGATTTCTGATAACGCATGGAGTTATTATAAACTATATTTAATTTTAAGTATTTATATTAATATTACAAACACATGAAGGCATGTGAATCATTAGATAGCCGATTTTTTTTCTTTTTTTGTCGAGTTTCTTGAATGATAACATCTCTTTTTTGGATTTGTTAATTTTATTCAGCGATAGTAAGGTCATATCATACTTTACTGTAAATGTTGTTTAAGACTGGATCGTAAATGTCGAATTCTTCAGTGGATGCGAATGACGTTATTTTATGTAAAATAAAAGCATGTGTTTTAAATCTTAAAACGGAAATATGTTTTGTACTATCTATATTTATATACTTTTCTTTTTTTTTTCATCGGGGGCGATACTAAATTCTAAAAAAGCAGAATTCATGTTTTCTAGTTTAACAACTTTGCTGGAATTTTGTAGGACGAACCTATGAGTAAGTAAATCCTAATTATGATCTGCATTTCATCGTGCTTTTCAACACTTTCCAAAGTAGTTAAAAAGTGTTTGGTTTCAGTTCGTCTGTCTGTCTTCGCTTAAACTTACATAAATTACTTGTTAGCCCCCGGTACGGTATGCTATATCTTTCTCTCAGCTTATTTTGTTTCGTCTTCAAAAAATAACGTTACCTTACAGAAGCCAGTCGTAAAACAAAGCAGTACCAGTAAATACTCTATAGCAATTTTTTAAACTTCTAAGCATCGCATAGTTTCAATTTTTATACCGGCGTGTTGGGAAAAAAAAGTACTTTTTAATGCAATTTGTTTGAAAACTGCATCTCCATTTGTTTTTGAGGTATTAATTTTTTTGTAGTTTTTAGAGCCATTTGCTTAATATTGGCAACGGAAGAACTCCATTTCTGTTGAAAGTGTAAGGAAAATAGCAATTATATCTTTTTGTTGCAATTTTCCCATAAAAACTGAAGAAACAATATTAACTAAAATACGTGCTATTTTGAAAAAATATAAATGAAGGATTTCTGATAAAACATGGAACTATTAGAAACTAAATTTAATTTTAAATATCTATATTAATAAAACAAACAAATGAAGGGCTGTGAATCTTTAGATAGCCGATTTTTTTGTCGAGTTTTCTGAATGACGAAATGTCTTTTTTTGGATTTGTGTATTATTCAGCGATAGTGACATCCTAAGCGTACTTTACTATAGATGTTGTTTAACACTGGATCGCAAATGATGAATTCTTCAGCGGATGTGGATGGCGTCACTTTATGTAAAATAAAATCGCGTGTGTTTAACTCTTAAAATTGAACTACAGTAGAGTCCCAATTATCCAAGTCCCGCTGAACCGAGTTTCCGCTTTCTTGAACTACAGTAGAGTCCCAATTATCCAAGTCCCGCTGAACCGAGTTTCCGCTTTCTAGCGTTATTTTCTTTCTGGGGGAAAAAATGTCCATTTTTTTTTTTTTTTTTTTTTTTTTTTTCCTCAAAAAAAATTATGGTCATTTTTTTTTTTTCATTCTGACCAGAAAATCAAAGTTCTAACTTTTTACGGCTGCTCTTTCATCTTCACCTAACACTTCATTTATAATGACTGTCTCATAATAATGGAAGCCATCAGTCCATCAGAAGAAAAGGATCCATTCCAAAGATATAAGTTCGATTAACTCGAATAATCGGGACTCTACTGTATCTATATTTATATACATTGATTTTTTTTCATCGGGGGCGACACTAAATTCTGAAAAAGCAGCAGAATTCCTGTTTTCTAGTTTTGTATTCTTTTTACAACTAATCAGATTATTTTCCTGTTATTTTGTTCAAAATTGGCGTCCATAGATCACACAATGGCAAACTATGCTGTAATACGTACTGGGAGAGTGGGAGTTCTGTGGAAACACTGAGTTGACATCCTGGAGACGCTACATACATGCACATTAAGTCAATGGTGTTGAGAGTAGCGTTGCCAGTTGTCCCCGAGTGAAGTCCCAATTTTCAGAGAATCCAAATCCTGCGCGGTTATTTCGCGGGACATTAAAAATTCCGATTTTTCAGGATGCTCAAACATCATTAAATCTATTGTTTTTATACAATTCTACGAGCCACAGAGTGTATTTGGCGATTTATCACCTGCGGCGGGTTTATTGAAAGATGCTTTGAAATTATTGTATTAATGTATAACTAAATTGTAATTGCATAATTTGTATCAATTGTAAAATTCGAGCCTATCAGGGAGTGGGTTAAAAATTGATTACAAAATTCCATCGTTACATACAAAAACCAGTTAAATATAAGAGTGTCAAAATAAATGAATTTTGGAAAAACTACCGAGCGGCTCGGTCTACCAGGTACTATCAATTTTATGGCAATCGAAGAATATTTACGTCAGTTAAGGGGTCTCAGGACTCTTAAAATTGGAAAAAATGAAGAAAAAGGACCATTTTCAACATTTAATATCTTAAAATGTATTTGATATTAAGACACAATTTTAAATGGGAATGGAAGATACAATGTTCTTTCATTTCATGTATTTAAAAAATTGCAAGATGCAGAATTAGTATTGACAGGGGACTTCAAATTGTCAGACATTTGACGAGCAGAAAATCGGCATAACAGCTTATGCGCACGATTAGAGAATAAATTTTGCAACTAGAATGAAAATTTTGGTGCCTACTTATACCTCAGATTATAATAATGACACTGAACCTAAATAAATTTGTATTTAAAACATTTTTATATTTTTAATACAAAGTTGTATTTAGCTAATGCAAAATTTTGAAATTTCAACAATATAAACCCCCCAAAAAATATTTTCTTTTTACAATAAAATGGAAATTTTAGGTTCGGTTTATACAGACTAACATGAAACATATGTTTTGAAAATTTCATGAAAAAATATTCAGAAGGTTTTGAGATATCGTGCGCGTTATGCCCAAAAACGTCATTTAGAGAAAAATGACTTCAAAGTTTTGGAAACACCGCTTCAGCTATTGAGCGTGTATAATTCTAAATGCCATAACTTCTGTTCTAATGGGAATTTCAAGATAACAATTATATCAAAATGTTCAGGAAACATAGAAGTTTAACATCTAAAAAAAAAAAATAAAAAAAAAATAAAAAAAAATAAAAAAAAAAAATTCGAAAATTTAGAGCTTTAAGAGTCCTGAGACCCCTTAAGAGCTCGGCTAGATAGACAGACCGACAGGGAATCCGATTTTATAAACACTTTTCAGCTATGTTGGGAAGTGATAAAAAAGTGTTTTGGCATTCGTAAAAACTGTAATATTTTTAAATGATTGCTTTAAAATGCACTAATCGAGGAATCGCGGAATTTCTATGATGGCGGAAATGAAGTCATATTTGAAATATATGCATTCTCATGAGGGATGTACAGAATATTCGTTATCTATTCGGTATTCGGCCTATTCGGAGATGTTACCGAATATTCGGTTTGGCCGTGTATCAAACTATATTAGCTATGCCAAATATTCGGTCTGGTCTAATATCAAACTATTCGAGCTGCCGAATATTCGGTTTGGCCGATTATCGAAACATTCGGCCGAACCGAATACTTAAAAAACCCTTTAAAACATTTTTTAAATGTTACACAACTTCTACTTTTAACAGTTGTTTCTTGTTCAAAAAATATTTGTCTTGATCATATTATCTCCATTGAAAGTTTGTCGCAAGAACAACTTGTGTTGATCTGAAAATATCTGAATGATCTGAAATGATCTGATAAAATATTTGAAAATGAGCTCCCACTACAGGCACTGATTTAGGATGCATTTAAGAATTTCCTTGCTAAATTAAAGAGAGTAGAAAAGTTAAATTGTTGCTGAGTTCCCACCATTTGAAATTTCCATAGATTGTATTATTTATTTATTTTTACTTTAGTTTCTTATTGACAAATAAATTGTATATCACCCTATAAAGTTTTTCTTCCAATTTTTTCACAATTTCTCTTTGATTTTAAAATGTTTGTTTTCGAATTTAAGAAAATTTTATCAATTCGTGTTCATTCACAGAAGCCGTGAAATTTAAAATTTTATTAATTAAAAAAGTTCAAGTATCCTTTTCTTAAATACTTCAAAGCAGATTTCTTTCAGAATAAAGTTTACTGGTAAAAAGCTCTTGTTTATCCAAATGAAAGTTTCTGTGTTAAATATTATGTAAAATTGTTTTAAAATTTAACACTTTAATGCCTTTAAACTTTTGAATGCAAAAGTATTCGTCCAGCCGAATATTCGGTATTCGGCCTAACAGTTACTATTCGGCTAGCCGAATATTCGGTATTCATTTCACCTGTAGGCCGAATATTCGACATTCAGTACTCGGCCAAAATCACTATTCGGTGCATCCCTAATTCTCATCCATAAGAACAAAGGATTTTAATTATGCTACTATGATGTCATATTCACTCATTTTAATTCTGGATGTAAAGAGACTAAAAGTCTATACGAATTTATTCAATAATCTTTAGTTTGCATATTCCGTAAGTGAATCAGATTAAATGAAAATTAATAATGTTGCGAATAAGAAAATTCTTTGATTTATAGAAAATAATATAATAAAATTTTATGTGATATGTTCCATTTATTTGGGTAGCGTCTCCTAGAAAAATCTAAAATTAATTTATTGTAAAACAATGACATCATTTTCACCAACATGTTCTCGAATCCATAGCTAAATTAAATTTCGTTGAAAATGACGTCATTCTGTTTCACGTACTAATTTGATCCTCTTATTGTTACTTCTATTTTGGTTTAAATCACCTAAAATAGACATTTCTCTTTTTAAATAGTGTGTTTAGAAGTTAACTAAGTGTGTTTAAAAAGGAATTCGTAAATAAATTAAAACGTTACAAAATTTAAAGAGATATGGTATTTTACATAGGTGTCATAGAAATGATAACCGCACATTAATATCATAGAAATGGCAATAGTTAAATTTAAATTTAACTGTGAATTAACTGATTGCGTGAAAACTGATATCTACAAATTTGATCAAACGTTTCATACTGCTACTTTCGCAAGCTGCTAACTTAACCGGATTTTGATAAAGTAAACAGATTTTGAATATCTAAAGTAGAATGTCGCGCCTTTTTGAGGATTGTTACCCTTACATCGAGTAATTATATCCTTTTATATTGCATTTTGTTTAAGTTTTACATTCTGTCCTGATTTGAATGCTTTCAGTTCAGATACGTTTGTTAGCCAATTTTCAGATTCACTAGATTTTCTTTCTCCAGTAACGTACATTAATAGTTTATATGTAAATAACCTCACCAATTTAATCTTTTTGATTCATTTAGAGTTGAAATTAACGAATGCGTATCTTAAAAGTGAGTTGGTGTTCATTAAAGCCGATCCGATGTGCGATGTCACTAGCAATTCAACTAAATCTAAATTATTTTGGGCGGTTTTAAACGTTAAATGTATTAAGATATCTTCTACATAATAGAAACTACAAATAGCATTTCTATTATTATTATTGCGAATGCATTTATATGAAATTGTGTTTTAAGTATGATTTCCTCCGTTTTCTGGTATTTGATATACCAATGTAAAATTTTATACTACAATAATTTAAAATGTATTTCAACTAACTGATAACAGATATTACAGTATATTTTTAATTTTGAATCTGAAAATGTGTGTTCAATGTGAATGTAATTTCTTTTGGTACTACTTAGTTATCCCGCCGACCAATTTCGCCAAATTATACAAATTGCTATAATTTTTATTTTAAATAGCGAAAGAACAAATAAATTAGTATAAATAAAAATCACTTTATGACGTAAACACGTGTAACTTGTTTAAAGTCAAGTGAATGTGACATTTACGATCAACCATTATTGGCATTTAATCTTAAAGTCAAGTGAATGTGACATTTACGATCAACCATTATTGGCATTTAATCTTACAGTTTAGCGATAGATTTTTGGTGGACGGGATAACCAAGAAGTACCTCTCTTTTTAACTATGATTTCCTTCGTTATTCTTGTATTTTAGGTACTGATGTAAAATTTGAAATTACAGTAATTCTAATTAACTGATGACTGATTTTATCGTATATTTTTAAGTTTAAATATGTAAAAAAGGGTATGGGTGTGACTGTCATTTCTTTTCATGTTAAAAACATAGAGTTCATTTATAGTTAGTTTTCAGTAGTCGGGATCCTCGTACGTTACCGAAATGTTCGGTGTAGCTTTGGCACAGTATTAAGAACAGCGTTTAAAAAGAAGAGGGAAGGAACAATTTTTTTTTTTTAACACTTTTTTCTTGAAAAAAAAAATCATTTAATAGTATCCTCAGGGATGATTTGGCTTAGCAACGTCATTTTCATTAATTTTTTGTCTCCTAATTTTAATATTGAGATGTGTAAAGTAAAAAGATAAATACTTGTCGTAAGATTGTTGTTGCTGTTAAATGATTCTCTGAAAACTCACTTTGAATTTATTTTACTGCGTCTAAATTTATTTTGTAACTTCAAAACCTCTATATTAGAATCAAGCACTTGTTTTGGAGGTTCTTGTCTCTAACATTCATATGATTGTTAGATTGTTAGAGTGATTTATTCATATGATTGCCAACTTCGCTAAAATGAGCCACCAACCTTCTGCTTGAATCTCGATTGCAGAAGATTAACCTTCGGATAAGATATTTTTTAAAGTCTCATTCAAAGTGACAATTACTAGTATTTTTATGTTAGCCAGTCGGGAGAAAAATGTCACCAATAACACGATTTTAATAGCCAACAGTATCTTTTATATCTTACCTGTGTAAATTAGAAACAATACTTTGATAACGAAATAAAAAGTTTGTATTATAATGTTATTTCTCTTTCCTTGTTTTTGTATTTTAAATGAAAAAAGTGAAAAGCTTGTAATATATGTATTTTTAATAAAATTAGTAAAAATGTCAATTTAAATTCATAAACATTTTTGGAAGGTATTAAATTAATTTCATAGGTTTGAAGTATCTTAACATCATTAAAATGCATAAAATTAGTTAACGGTCAATTCAAATTCATAAACACTTTTCAACTATGTTGGAAAATGTTAAATAATTTCATTATGTTTGAAGTATCTGAACATCATTAAAATGCATCGCAAACAACTTTTTCATGATGCAATAGAATTATTTTTTACGTTTCTGAAAAAGATGTGCAAATGCTACTTGTTCTATATACTCCGGAGAAAGCATGTTTTATTCTTTTTTAGTGATGAATATCAATTTTATTATCTCTGAAGTATATTAACACCATTCAAATGCACCAAAAACGATTTTTTTTCTTAAACTATGATAAAATGGAATTCATTTTTGGGTCCTTTTAACAAGGTATAAAGGCTACACACTTCATTTTCAATACCGAACATTATATAGTAAATATAAATAACATATAAAACATTAATGGCTATACGAGTATCTTTACGAAAGTTAGAGTACCGATAGACGGCAGACAAACAAACCGAATTCATAAACACTTTTTAATTATGTCAGAAAGTGTGAAAAATTGCAGGAAAAAACGAAAGTAGCCATTCTATTGGAAATAATGTATTCTTTTTATTTATGTTACAAAGAAACGCTAGTCTTTACACAGGAATTGGACAAAACTTTGAAATTTTAAATACTAGCACCCCATTTCGACAGCATATTTCGATTTTTTGGTAATTAATACTTTTAAATATCAAGCGAGAAGCTATATTCAGCCCAATATTTTAGGAATTATAAAACGTTTTAGTTTGGAACTCTTATTGCTAAATTCATTTTTAATCATTGAAAATGAGATTGTTATGCGTGTACTTTTTTATGCATAACTCAAAAACTAGTGGGCGGAATAAGTTGTAATTTTAGATTTGCATATATTTCAAGCTTCTAAGAATGGATTTCTCTTGAATTACGAGGGTAGGCCGAAAAGAAATGCACACATGCTTGTAGAACACGAATAAAAACAAATAGCAAGATCGGACGAAAAGTACATGAAAGTACAATTCTTAAGCTTCAAAATAATATATTTATTTTTCAACATAGTCATCCTTAATGCTAACAAATTTCTTCCTACGTGTAACAATTTTTTTTTATTCCTTCACTGAACATTTCTACCGACTTTTCTCGAATCCAGGAATTCACAGCTACCTTTACCTCATCGTTCGAGGTGAAATAACCCTTGAGGTCTCTCTTGAGTAGCGGAAAAAAAAATAAAAATCGCAAAACGCAAGATCGGGGAAGTATGGATGGTGTGGAATCGGTTCTAACTTAAGGTTTCGCAGAAACTCTGCAGTTGCGGATTTTTCGGTACCCCAATTGTTCAATAATGAAGACGACACCTTCCTTGGATATTCCAATATGGTTTGCGATACACTTTTGAGTGATTCTCCGGTTATTTTGAATTAAATCGTCGACGAGTTTGTGATGTTTATCATCGGGGCAGTGATCGAACGTCCGCTGCTTTTTTCATCAACAATTATGGCTTTTCTAGGCTCGCAATCACAAAATTTTATTGCCGATCGATTTACAGTAGACTAATCAACAGCATCGTCATCTTTAAACGACGATGAATTTCAGCATGAGTCACTTTTTCACCAGTTTTAAAAATCCGATAACAGCACGCTGTTTAACTCGCGTTGGCATAGCACTAGAACATGTCTCCATACTTCCGCTTCTCAAAACATGAATTCAGCGACTTCAAATCTGCACATGCGTATAGAGGGGAATTGTTACTTCCACATGCCACCGGGCGCTCTTCTGAAGGTCATTTCGTTCGCGCTCTACAAATATGTGTGCATTACTTATCAGCCTACCCTCGTACTTAAGGGTTATAATTCATATATTTTTAATATTTTTTTTTGAAATAGCTATGAACTTTTTAACAGAAATCGACTTCTTGAAAGTATAATGATACTGGTATGCCTTGACTGATATATTAAAAACCATCCTCATCACATTCTGTTTTCCAACAATTAAAATGGAATTTATCAATAGGTGCTCCAAATTTGTAAATTTAATAATTCATAATGCATTTGACCGAATGACTTTCCGATGTATTAAATGAATTTTAGAAAAAGTTATTTTAATGCTACTTATAAGTACCGTCAGTAGATAAAGGGTTAGATTTGAAATCTTTAAGTGACCCTCATTGTGAAACAATGAGGCGGATGACCCTGGTCAACGAATTCTTTGTTTTGTAACATTAAAGATAAATGTGTGGAGGGCAAATATGTAACATTATTTTAGCTTATTATATGTTATTACCCTTCCCTGTAAAAACATTATATAGCAATTGGAAGGTATTTTACCGTGAATTCTTGCATTATATTTACTGGAAAAGGTATTTTTTCAAGCAAATAAAGGGTCAAATATCGTAGGTAAATAATTTTGGAATACGTCAGGGTCGGCGAACCTTTTTGTTGCCGCGTGCCAAGTTTAGTCAAAAAATATTTTACGTGACCATGACGTGCCAATTAAAAAACAAATTTAGTAGGTGGAAAAATAATGGATTAAAATTTTCTATTGAGATTTGAAAAATATGAGGAACATACATGTAGTTATTATACTGTAATAATTATGGCAACAAGTATACTTTAGAAAAAAAAAATAATAATGCTATGTAATTTGATTTATGTTGCTACATCTTAATATCAGGTTAATTTTAATGCAAACTAAACTCCGGATTTAACTGACAAGTGTTTTCAATATGAATTTTGATATTATTCATTCGTGAAAACAGTGGCTTGAAAGCATAGATAGTCAGAAAAACTGTTAAAATGGTAAACAACAGTTTTTTTATTAATAACTTTGAAATAAATTCAAATATGCCGTAACTCATCATTAGAATTTAGTAATGTCTAATAAGCAATTCTTGTCGACAGTTTTCAAATATCAAATTGTTTGATTTTTTTTTTTTTTTTTTTGAGACCATAATTAATCAGATTGGAATATAATATGCCACAATAAAAAATTTTCACTTTCCATTTAATCGAATTCAGAAAAGATCAGTCGCAATTTTATTTAATCTCACGTTATTTTCATTTAGAGCCACAAGCAATGCTGTGCCAAAATTATTCTTTCGCGTGCCACTTTTGGCACGCGTGCCATAGGTTCGCCGACCCTGGAATACGTATTTATATAATTTTGGAATACTGGCATGTTTTTACGAGTTTTATTAAGTGTTACCAAACTTTTTTAAGGGATTTGTCGAGACTTTTATTTGTATTAATTTCACTGCAGCGCTTTTTTTTTTAATGTTCCTTTAAAATTTCGTGAAATAGTCGGATTAACTGCACGTGCGCTCTCAATTATCAACTACTTTTAAATATTTTAAAACTTATCTTTTTTTTTTTTTTTCAGCCGTGCTCTCGATGTCGGCTTGCTTCACTTGGTGTACATCGCCATGGCCGATATTGCAGACATGGTGAGGGAAGCCCGAGAAGAACTGGATCGTAGGTCACGGCGGCGGCACTGGCAAAAGTGGTTGGAGCGCGAGGAAAGGGAAAAGAAGAAAGATTTGGCTCGAAAGGAAAAAGGGGAAAAGGCCTTACGTAAACAAGTAAGGATTTGGATTGCAACAGCTGCAAAGCTGAATGAAAAAGAAAAACAAAACGAATGCAATGAAAGACAGGGATTGCGCTCCTGCTTCGGACGCCTCTGCCGCCGCCGTTAAATTTTATTTTCTTTATATTATTCTTATTTATCTAATATGAATATTGTATTTTTTATAGTTATCAATGTTATATAAATTTAAATTTGTAGTTTAGTTTGTAAAGCCGTGGCAAGCTTCTAACACCGACTGAAACATTTCGAATCTCGCCTGTTTATATAGAAGTTTGAAAAAATAAGAAAACAAATACGACATCAAAACGAGCATCATTTTTTGATTAAAATAAAAAAGAAATTTGTAATCAAAAGCTTCTTAATTTTCTGGAAGTATAGTAATTAAAACAGTTGGTTATTAAGATGCTTGTCATTGCTTTCACTCTATGTATAGTATATATTAACAACAAATGATATTTATTTTGGTTTTGAATGTTTTATTTTTTAAGCTGTTTAATATTTTTCAATGAAACCGGACGATCTCCTTTCTGAGTTAGTAAAATGAATAAAAAGAGTAATAACTAATGTAATTTTTAATTTAGCATTAATTCATTATTTTCAAAAATTTTATGACTTTATAATACAGTCATGCATTTTCAATATTTCTTTCGTTTTACTTCTTTTCAAAAGAAATGTATATAAACGTTTTCATTTTTTTGTGTGTGTAAAGGTGGGGGATAAACTGTTTTCTTTCTCGGCATTCTTTTAATTAATATTTAATACACTTTAGCGTTCTTCAAATAGCAAATTAATTTACTGACTCAGAAAGGGGAACGCCCGACAGTTTTTTCGGCCCTTTAAATGTAAATTTTCTTTCGGTGTGAATTAGGAACAGTGTTCAATTAAATCCAATAGTATTAAGACTATCAATACTCCTCATATTTGCCATCTTCTACAGTCATTAGCATGAAACTTGTAAGACCACCCATTTCAAATTCATATTGTGCTCCTCGTCTGTCTTCTAAGGCTTCATCATCAAGACCATTGCTTTTCCATCGTCACTTTTCCGTCTTATCCATACTTTACTTCTTCAGTCATTGCTTTCTTCATTCTTCATCTTCTTCATTCTATCTTCTTCATTACCCATCTGATTCATCCACACTTCTCCATCTGCACTCTTCATTATCACTTTTCGATCTACTCCATCTGCACTCTGTCTTGTAAGACCACTCATCATCATGACCGTAGCTTCTTCACCAGTCTTCTAAGAGGCTACTTCAGTCAAGCAAAAAGAATCCGTTCGCTAATGCTGATCCTATGGAAGAGATTTATACAGGCATCTCGGTTGCATTTCAAAAAATTTTAATGATTTTTTTTGCATTCGATAGCTGAGGTAAATCTGTACAAAGGCCGTTTTTTACTTTTTAGATTTTGTTTACAGCTATTTTTAATGGGGACACTTTCACCTTCGGAATCGGTTTCGAAAGTGAAAGCGCCCTCGAGGAAAAAAATCTGCAAACAAAATGGAAAACGTAAAAAACGGCCTTTGTACAGATCGACCTCAGCTATCGAATGAAAAAAAAAATCATTAAAAAATATTGAAATGCAACCGAGATATTTTTATAAATCTCTTCCATAGGATTAGCATTAGCGAACGTGTCTTTTCGCTTGGCTGAAGTAGCCTCTTAAGCCCATGACATCCTAAGTCATCTTGTTTCGTCCTAAATCATCCTGGGATCTTCCTCAAGTTCCATCGCCCAACATCATCAGGCTGAAATGTCATCTTCATTGCCATCACTACCACCATCAGCAAAAGCGGGACACACTCTGCTCCTTTCCTTCTGGGAATACGACCATCCAAGTGGAGCAGAGGAATGGTCCTGCGAGTGGGACACACTCTGCTCGAATTCCTTATGGGAAGACCACGTTCAGACAAGAACGTATGAGCAGAGGAATGGTCCTGCGGAGGGGAGAGAGGAAGCCTACCTCCACGTGGTTCTCCCTGGAAACGTTGCTCGTCCTAAGGCATATCACACACTGAACAGACAAGCGACAGAAAAGTGTAAGTCAAGAGACATTTCATCCTGATAACAAAGGAGAAACCGGTTTGAACGCTACCATTTGTCTCGTGTCGCACGTTTTTGTCTGCTTGTCTGTTCAGTGTGTGATCTGCCTAAGACGGCTAACGGCTAAAAGGCTTCCGCAGAATGGCATCATGAAACAATTTATATAAACCATAGAATCATAAAAGAACGAGAAGGAAGGCGACTCAACCGGATTAGTTCTGAAGCGCGCAGGGGCAGTCGGGATTTTACGCCGACGAACTGCTTGAAACCTCCCCCCCCCCCCCCTAACGCTAAGCGATGACTTCACCTTACTATCCAATGGTCTTTGTTACTATTCCCCCTTTTCCCGCAAGTCCTTATGGGAATTAACGAAAGAGAAAAAATCCGGTGGCAAACAGCAGCCAGGAAAGATGCAATGCAAAGATATGCTTGTTTTCCTTCGTCTTAGTTCTTACTTCCATGATATAAACCCACGATTGTTGAAGAAATTTATTCAAATGCTTCACGATAATTTTATAATAAAGCCACAATATAATCTTATAGATACGGATTATATTTTCATGACTGTTATACAAGTTCTTACATAAAAATTATGAAAATTAATTTCCTATAAGTTATTCATAAGTTAGTCTGTAGTGCAAGAAAGATACCAATTAAATTTCTTTTTTATTATTTTTATTTTATTTCTTTTTTATATTCTTTTTTTATCTATATTATTATACACCAAAATTAGATCTTGACTTACAGACACTTTTTAACACTTTGCAACATGGCTTAAAAGTCTTTATGATTCGGTTTGCTGTCTGATGTCTATCTGTCTGTTCTCTAACTCCCTAAATATATTCGGATTGTCATATAAGTAAAAAGAGAATCAAAAGAACCCTGTTACATTATGGTCAAAGGGGAATTGCAATGTATGTTAGTGGTTTTATATTATTAAACAATGATTTGGTATTTCGATTACGGATAATTGCCACTATAATCTACCAATATCCGTTTTTCGATGTACTATTCATTTTGTTTTGCAGCGGTTCCTTCATGCATAACAATTTCAATTAAACGGGAAAAAGCATTTTTTAACTGTCTCAACCTTCATCCAATACCTATGCAATTTTTTTTAAATGCTGGATTATATAGAAACCATTGTTTGTCTAATGCATACGAGAAATATCAAAGTCATTAATTAATTATATCGTTAATGAACTTTACATGATTTAAATAATTATGTAATTTTTTAATAAATACCAGATTATACAGACACCATAAAATTCGTTTGTTCAATACATATAAGAAATACGAAAGTCATTAATTAATTACATCGTAAATAAACTCTACATAATTTATATTTATTTCCGTAATGATAAATTAATTTCCCAAAGAGCAATTGAAGGTCGTTTGATGGATTTCCAAGATCACGAAAAAAATATTTCATTTTAAAGATGTATCATAAAATTTTCTAGATATGTTGAATGTAACTGTTTATTGAAAATTCATTTTAATACTATTCGATCACAAAAAAAGTAATTACCTACATTTCAATTCATGAGTTCATCTAAACAAAATCTTATACAAATTGAAATTTTTCAACTGAGTGCAAAAATGCCCAGACTGGCCATCGAACCTAGAACCTTTGGATTAAATTGCCAGTGTCCCTCCCAATTGATTAATACTATAAATAATATAGTATATTTAAAAAAATGGAAATATTAGGTTAATTTTTTTACTCTAGTTATTTATTTTAATAAAGTACTTTTCACACTGAAACAATAATCTTCCTGAATACGACCCTTTGTTAAATATTCCTGTTGGGTATTCCTACTCGATTTCTGTAGACATCTAATGAATTTTTTCCCCATTTCTATTCTGAATTTAAAATAATGTACACTGAACAATTTTAGAATCAAGTTTGAAATTTCAAGTTTTGAATGAAAGTAACATTGAAATATAGGAAAAAAGTAATACCTAATTATTTTGAGTAAGAAAATATCTGGAAACATTACATTTAATGTGTTCTACTTTCGCAGGCAAAATATGCATTTGTTCGGTAATTGAGTCGCTTTGGAGATATTTAATTTATTAAAACAGGAGACCAAAATTTATCGTGTACTTGACTATAAGAAAAGCTAACCATCATGTATAGCAATACTATATCACTAAAGCAAAAAACATTTTTTTTTTTTTTTTTTTTTTTTTGTGAAACAAACCTCTTTTAAATTTTTTTGGATAAATATTGGAAACTCTTCTTTATTTATATTTGGTTAATACAATAAGCTAAGCATTTGGATAATTATAGGTTGCGAAAATTATTATATTTTAGTGAAAAATAACATTTTTTGAACAATTCTACTACTCAAATGAAAAGTTCTTCTTGCGAGCGTTTTTACCACTAAAAATGAATATTTTTTTCGCGATTTTTTCATTTAAAAACATAAATTAAAAAAAAAAAACCAGTTATAAAATCATGCAAATTTAAGTTTTATTTAAGATTATTATCACGGGCATGGGAAACGCCGGGCGGGTTAGCTAGTATTAAATAATTTACAATTATACGTTGAGAAACAAGTTTAGAAATATCGAAAACGATAGTTTAAATTATGTTTCATTTTTTTCCCTTCCTGTTGCAGTATGTTAAAAAAAAACAGAGCAAAAATGATATATTTTTATAATAAATCCTTTTGCTTTGCTTTACTACCAAGCGCAAAAGAAGCAGTGTATTTTTCATAATCGAGTTTGTTGCCAACGCCAAATAAATGTATTGTAACAGAAATGTTTTAGGAAAAAGACATGAATTACATATCGAATGCTTATAAAGGAGTTTTTTTTTTTTTTGTTTTTTTTTAACAAATTTTACTTTTGTACTTATTTCACTGTTTCATTTAACTTGGTTTTGTATTATATATATAATACACATCGATCAAGAAAATGATCAGTAGCGAATGACGTGCACTTTGTACTACTTCAGATATGTTTAAAAAAATATTTATTGAGGAGACAAATAAGATTGTTCAACACGTAGTAGAAAATAACAACAAAAAAAAAGTAAAAGAAGTTTAGTGAGCCGTTGACTTCTATAAGTGCAAAGTTACAGAGTAGGTTCTCAAGCCGATTAGAAATCTTTTATACGAACTGGTGAAGTCTAATAAAACTGGAAACTCAAAGTCTTGTTCACTGTTGTCGGGGATGTCACTCCAGAGCCTAAGGCTCTGGAGTTAAGCTTAACCATAGACTTCTAATATAACTGGACGCAGAAATGGTAACCTTTTCTTGAAGTAGATATCATGCTTCCGACCATCACGTGATGGTGGGAGGATTGCGCGACAAACCGGTTATCCCTTAAAAAACTGTCATTGTAATTGCCGCCCTTTCCGAGACTGCTTTGTCATCTGTGTGATTCCAGAGCTTGACAGCAGAAACAGAAATTTGCCAACAAAAGGATCAGCGCCGGAAAATGACACCCTTTTGGCGATAAAATCTCAGCCATGAATTCTTCAAGGTCCCTAGGAATAGGATAGACCAAATGGATTCGTTCTCACCTCAATTTCTCCTCTAAGAGCTCAACACAATGTTTCGGCACTTTCGTGCTATTCGGAGACTTACTCTCGTCTAGTCCTTGAGAGCACCTCTGAACTAGACTACTTTTCACAAACTGCTCCGACTTCTAGTTAATTTTTCAACCTCCGAGAAAATTAATTAAGGTTAGTTGGGGCAACTGGCCCATGATTTTACAATGTGACTCTGATAATCAATGTGCTTCTGATAATTCAGCTTCAAGAAGCTAATGTTCATTTGAATTCAAATCTGAACTTCTGTAAATGTGTTCAGTTAGGTTCCCTCTATCAGATAGAAATGCTCAAAGTTACATTTTAATATTAAAAAATATAAAAATATGCATATTTCATCTTTCTTTCCTCATGGGTCCAGTTGCCCCATAAAAATGGGGTAAGTGGACCAGGAGGGTCTATGTTCTACACGCGTTTATTTTTTTTTCATATGGGACATCAGGTCCTTTTTGAAAAAGTGTAAACAACTTAAAAAAATTTAAACCAGGCAGATCCTGTAAATTATATATCAACTAAAGAGCGTTGTAAGGGAAACCTTTGCTGTCAATGTGTCTAAAAAAAGCATTAAAAGTGAAAATATTAGATTTATTTAAACCAAAAATATAAAATTAAGTAAGTACTTATGTACTTTAGTTTAGGTAATAAGTATAAAAGTCACATGGGTATATAAGGAAAACAATAGCAAGGTAAATCTATGAACAAACGGCTACGTAAGTACTTAAGTACTTTATCTGTATCCAGGGTCGCATTATATAGGGAAAATTTTATTGTCCCCTTAATGAGTTACCTTCATGATCATTTTATTTAACATATTCTAAAGAAAGTTGCGATGGAGATATTATTTTCAAAATAGTGGTAAGAACAATAAAAGTTTCCCTATAGATGTAGTATGATGCATTCCCGATAGAAGTTTCGCCTGTGTATCGTACAATTTCAAGGTTTGGCTATCTCGCTTTCAGGGGCAAGATACTTGCATTCGTAAAATATTGAAATAACTTAATGACACCAGTATTTACAGCAGAATCTATTTGTAAACCAGTAAAAGTATATTTTCGCGTATTTTAAAGGTGAAATTTTCATTATAAAATGCCGGTGCCAATGTGGCAATTAGGGATTAAAATTATGTGATGCCATAACGGCATCACCGCCTCTCAAGGGGTCAAGAAATTTGGTTTGATACCACCCAATATGCTTTTTTAGGTTCCGGTACGGTATGCTATTTCTTTCTCCCAGCTTATTTTGTGTCCAAAAAATAATGTTACTTTACAGAAGCTAGCCGTAAAACAAATCATTTACGATTAAATACTCTTTAGCATTTTTTTAAACTTCTAAGCATCGCACATTTTCAATTTTTATATCGTAGTATTGGAAAAAAAAAGTTCTTTTAAATGCATTTTGTTTGAAAACTGTATTTCCATTTATTTTGAAGCCATTTGCTTAAGGCAACGGAAGTTGTAGTTTCTGTAGAAAGTAAAGGAAAAATAGTTTTAAAATAGTAATTATATATTTTTGTTGTCATTTTCTTGTAACAACCGAAAGAAAATGTAATTAAAATACATACTATTTTGAAAAAAAAATGTAAACGAGTGATTTCTGTTAAAACAATGGAGCTATCATATACTATATTTAATTGTGAGTATCTATGAATCATTAGATAGCCGGGTTTTTTTTTTTTTTTTTCGATTTTCTTGAATGACGGAATCTTTTTGCTGCATTTGTGCATTATTTATAATAAATCTAAATCCATCAAAAAAATTGTAGGTTGCAATTCATAATTTTTTCGAATATTAATTTCATAATTCATATCTTAAAATTATAAAAATTGCAAATTCAGCGTATTTATGTTTGGGCACATTAGTTTTATTTCTAAAAAAAAAATTAGCACATTAGGAGCATAATTTCAGAAGATATAAATAAAAATATGAAAATGTAATTTAACATTAGAAGCACTAAATTTTGAATGTTTATAATCCAAAAACTTATCATTGAAATGACTTGAAATTTGGTGTCTAGGCATATTTTGAACCGGAGATGTGAAATATCTCGTTAAAATTGGGTATTGCCATTGAAAAAAATGAGGTTTGGGCTCGTGTTAATATGTAGATGACCCCCTAAGCAAATTTTATATACGTCATTTAAAAGTAGACTTTATTTCAAATCGTTCGGTACCAGTAACTTCCGTCTACGATAATTTGTTGAAGAGTTAGTAGGGGTGTTTACTTTTTTTTTCCACGACTGTACATGTACATATAATTGCCATATATTGTTATTCTGATATTTTCAGAAACTCACCACAAAAGATTGTTATGCGTAAGGAATCGATTATAGTTTAAGATATGCATCTTTTTAAAGAAAGTTGAAAAACATTGTTCTTCAGCATATAAATATTAATTTCTGTAAATCTCATTGATTTTTTCATGAAAAATGCGAATTGCGAATGTGTGAATTATCCCTTTTTTGTGTTAACTCTATTTCCGAATCATAATCCTTATCCTCTTTAATCGCAGAATTCTGCATTTAATCAACATTAAAACTAGTAAAGATTACAGTTCGGAAGGAATAATAACTAAAAAATGGAATAGTTAATAGCTAAATGTATGCTGATAGAGATATTTAAAATTTTTATTTTGCTAAAGAAAAAAAATCCTTTAAATTTTCAAAATAATGTATGAAATATAAATATGCAGATTGGATTGACAGGGAGGGGGAGAGGGTAACGGTACGATATTAGTACCGGCAGTACCGCAGAATATTAGGGCTCCGGTAATTTTTACCCGACTGCCAAGAAGGGTTATGTGTTTCACGCGTATCTGGGTATGTGGATATTTTATACCCTCGAAACATCCCTACGGCTGTATAGATTTTAATGAATGAGATCTCTATCGATTCGTCTTAACTGTCCGGTGGTTATAGGCTAGATTTTGTTTTTATAAATTCAATATGGCGGCAAACACGAAAAAATTTTTACGCACCCTATTGAGTGGCATATCATTGGATAGGTCTTTCAAAATGAAGATGATGTTTCATTGACTATTTTACAGTCAGAAGCTCCGTTTAAATATTACACAATCTGAAAGTTGTGTAGGTGGGCTGCAACTCTAACCTTCACAGACATCTATAGGCCTCATCAAAATAGTGTTATAGATAGAAACTAAAAATTAAACACAACTTCAATGCAAGTAAATCAAAAAAATAGGTAAGTAATATAAAAAATAGTTTCACATTGATGAGAAATAATTAATTAGTTCGCTTTTTACGCAGTCGGGTTTTTGATTTTTAAATTTAATATTTTATTTTGTTAGAAATTAGGCTCTGCGTGCATCTAAATCGCCATATCTGTCATTTCTGTAGCCAACATCCTATTTTCTCAACTAATATATAGCACACAGCGATAACGCTGCAAGAATGAGGTATGATTGAATATGATTTTTGTCCACATCTGATATCGCATACTGAATTTAACTAATATGTAGCGAACAACGATGAGTGAAGTATCATTTGGATAGGATTTTTTGGCCACATCTGACTTCGCATACTATATTTTCGTTATACCTTTAGGTCAAGTATCCTCATACATATTATTTCTGATGCTAACATCTCTTTTTCTACGCAGAACAAAACGCACAACGATGAATGGAGTATTATACGAAAAGTTTTGGTATGCTTTTGACTTTTGGCATAGTACACCCCCTATTTCGTTAAAACAAGTTGTTTATTTTTTTTAAAAAATCATAGTTAATTATAAATTATGGGGTCTTGTACCTTTTAAACACGACGAAAATTAACGAAAAATTCAAAATTTGAATTACTCTATCTTCAAAACCTTTTTATGTATAAAAATGAAATTTTGAATATTGATTAAACTGATTGTGCTTTGTAACTATCCATTAGAAACTAGTTAGCCTTTTACGGAATTTCTGTATTATTAAAATTAAAATAGCTGTTATTTTTACTCCGTAAGTCATTGCGCGCATGATATTTTGAGAACGTATGTATAGATTGCTATGCAATTTGGTATAGATACTATAAATATGTGTGTTTACAATGATCTACTTTAAGTATTTACAGTGGTAATATTTTTAGTTATGATTATTTTTATTCATTGAAAAACATAAATCTTTGATTTTTTTTTTTACAAAAATATTTTTTTACATAGTTAATGAAATAATTTTGACCTAAGAATAGAATATTTAAAAAATACCCATGTGCTTATTATATATATATCAAGTTTCATAAAAATCCATACATACGTTCACACATTTATCATGCGCACAATAACTTGCGGAGTGAAAAAAAAACAGCTGTTTTAATTTCAACAATACACAAATTCTATAAAATGACTTAGTTTCTAGTGCTATTATATTAAAAAACGTAATCTGATTAATAAAAAGTCAAAATTTCATGTTTATACATAAAAAATTAATGAAGGTGCACTAATTCAAACTTTCATTGTTTTTGTTGATTTTCGAGTTTAAAAGGATTTTAAAAAGTAGTTTAACAGGTACGAGACCCGTTAATGAAAAATGTATCGGAAAATAAACTCAAAGATTGCAGTACAAAAGCCTGGCACGAGTCTACCGGTTCTTGATTATCTAAACATCGAAAATTTGAAAACATGCTACATTTCTAACGCTCGCTGTCTATGGAAGTGAAGATCTGATATTTTCCGATGATGAAGCAATAAGTTACACAGGAGAGAACGAGAGCAAAAGTTAATACACGAGCAAAATATACATTTCAGTTTTTAGAAATATTATTTGTACAATTTTTGATCTCATTCGTTTTTTTGTGTGTGTGTGTGTGTGTGTGTGTGTGTGTTTGTGTGTGTGTACGTGTACGAGGGCGTATTTTTGGTAAGTTGAAATTCGGGATTATTCATGGACAGGGGTGGGGGAAAAAATTATTTTCCTCGCCCATAGACGAGGGAATTTTTAGGTAGTCTTCGAAAACTGCAAACTACAGAGATATGCCTTTTTTTTTTTACTAGTTAACTATATTTTGTAAATTTACAATGCCACTTTCCAACTTTGCGAAATGGTACTATGTTCTATTCTATAGTAAAATTTCTTCTATTGTATCTATTTCTTAATTTTATAGAAAAAAATTATGAAAATACATTGAAGTACCAATAATCAACTATTTTTGCAGTTGCGTAAATTTTTTCATAACAATTTTCACCTGTACATTGCATTTTGCTGGCTGGTAAGATTTATAGAAATTCCCCAGCTCTTCTCATGTAGAATCACATTGTATTCCATCATCATTAGCCTCTATTTATGTGATCATTGGACAATTATTTTCAAGATTAGTATACGAAATCGGGAAATCATATTTGTAAATACTGAGCAACATTAATTATAATTGTTAAATTTCAATAGTATAAAGCCTGAAATCTATTGGAAATATTTTGTTTTGTATTTTTTATTTGTTTTTCTCTTCAAATAAGATATTAAAACTCGGGATGCTCGTGTTACACGAGGACGCAGAATGTACAAGTAAATACGGTATGTTTGTTAACCGAGATACCACTTTATTTTTCAATATTTTCGTTACGTTTCCTAGGAAGTAAATATTATTGAAAATTTTTCCTGATTATTCTTTTATAAAAATTTAATGTAATCGCGTATTACTTACGATTTTGAAAACCTTCTTGCTACAGTCAGAAAACATTTTTGAAAGAACCAACCAGAAGTCTCAGGAAAAAAAGGGTTTCCGAGGTTTACAAAAACGTTCCTTATATTAAAGCTACCTTTTGCTACACGCGTATTTCGAAAGAAATGATCCTATTACTTTCGAAAATCTATTTTTTTTCTCTTTATCTATTTTCTCAAATAGTTCTGGAGATAAGGGAAATGTTTCTAGAATCGTAGTTGATTATGCTGTCGTTTATGTAAATATTTATGTAATATTGCAGTATTATGGAATACAGAAAATTTATGAAGCTTAAAAATCGTTTGTTTTTGTCTAACCCAATTCTTTAATTTTTTATTGATTATTTTATTACATTTTTTTTCTGTGGTAGATGTTCAGATTGTCCTTCAGTAAAAATTTTGTAATTTTGTAAAATTTCAGTAAAAATGTTCATATTTTTCTCATTACTATTAATTTATGGACACAAGTGGACAAGTTTGCATATATGTACGCTAACGTATGCATATACTATATATCTATTTATTTATATGTTTCTGTATATAGGGAAGTTATCGATTGTATACGTAACAATGTTACGTGATGAAACATTATAAAGATGACCTAACAATGTCATAACAAAGCTTCGCTCGTGCTTTGAATTTACGTTGTAATCCTTATGTAACAATACTGAAAAACAACAACAAAAATAGTTTCCAACAATACTTCAATTGTTCATGAATGGAAATAACTTTTTGTTACACTGTAGAAATTTCATTCCTGTTATAATTTCTGAGATTGTGACGTGTGGATAAAATATTTGCCTTTACTATTATGTGAAAATCTGTATATTCTAAGTATTTATATTGACCAAAACATTTATCATTCCATTCCAATAATTATTTACAAAAAAAAAAAATCCCATTCCTTAATTTTACTTTGTTTAAAATGTCTCGTGAAATTATCAGAGACGCGGTGATTGATTTCTTAAAAGACAAAAACTATAAATATTTAAAACCACTTGGCGAAGGTGGATTCGCTTCAGTTATTGCATTTCTCTCGCCACAAAAAGAAGTTGTTGCAGTCAAGATTGTAGAAAAGAAGTATGTCAGGAAAGTTGAAGATCAAGTGTGGCCGTGGTTAAGTCATAGAAATATTCTTCCTCTATTGGAGGTATTAAGTATGGACAAACCAGATGTTAAGTTATATGTTACTCCTATGCTGTCAAGAGCACTCGACGAGACTGTTCACAGTAACCAGTTTAGAAGCGACGTAAATGGTCTGATTAAGTTAAAAATGTGGATTTATGACTCATTGCTGGGATTGAGTTCTTTGCATTCTTCTGGCCTATGCCATGGTGATTTGAAGACGGACAATATCCTGATAGATGAAGACGAAAGGGCCGTGCTCTGTGACTTCTCTGGCCTGGACCACACCGGAAAGCCTTTGAAAAATTTATGTTCACCATTCATATTTCGGCCTCCTGAATGCTTTATTCCTGTAGTTTCTCAAAATGTACAAGGAGTGCCGTATGATATGTACACTTTTGGATTGGCGGTCCTGAATATGTTAACTGGTCATTATCCACAAATTGAATTGATGAAGAATGATCATGGAAATTGGGATTGGTCGACGTACGTCTGGCCGATTTTGCAAAAAGTTTTGAAAAAGCCAATTTTCGAGTATTACATGAGAAGATCATTGCCGTACTCCGACATATCGGAAAAAGACATACAACAAGCGCTAGATTTTATACGAGTTATGATGAAAATAAAACCTGAAGAACGGCCCTCCGCACGAGAGATGATGAAACATCCATTTCTAAAAATGGGAGGAAATCCATTTAGATCAGAAAATGAAAATGATTGTTTGTCCAAAGGAGATAATCTAAACATTAATCCTTTCAAAACAGTCGATGACAGTGGTAATCGGAAGTATGATATTCAACAAGTAAGAGCTGCAAAGCCTGGAGTTAAGTATGACATGAGTCCTAAAATAGTTACAAACAGATTCTTGCAATCATCAGAAGAAATATCTGTAGAATCAAGACTTGATGATATGATATCCGAAGCAAAATCTTCGAAAGCTTTAAGTCGCAACTTGACATCACATGTACAGCAGTTCGCTACTGGAGACTGCGCAGACAAGTATGATCCTTGGTTGTGCCTGTTAGAAAATGAAAAATCTGAAGGAATGAACAAGAAAAAAAATTACGTTGTGAAGAAAACCTTCAAACAAAAAGTGACCAATTGGTTCAGAAAGAAAATCAAAAAATATAAAAAAACGTAATCTTCCTCATTAATTTTATGATAAAGTAATCGGAAAAAATTTCCGTGAATACTTTTGGAGCTTAATTTTTATTACGACTACAACGTTTCTTAACTACACTGATATTATGAAGATTTCAAGAATTTTTATTATGACTGCAACGTCCTTTAATTATACTGATGATTATGAAGATTTTAAGAAACATATAATTTTATCATGATTGCATCCCTTTATTATAAGTGAATTGCTGAATTAAATCTCATTGGCTGTTAATTACCGGAATAAAGAAATTTAACAAGTGTTTTTCGTTGCTGTTGTTTTATTGTCTATTAAAATGTATATCTTCAAAAATTTCTTCGTACATTATAAAAAATTGCAGAAAAGTTGCCGGATATGAGAAACGTTTACAAAAAAAGAAAAAAAAAAAAAAAAAAAAAAAAAAAGAAAAGAAAAACAGTGTATTACCGACGATTCTCGTAAAATTTCTCTTATCTTCTGAAATTTTGAGGAGAATAACAAACCATGGATTTCAGAAACCAATATTTCTGAAATTCAATAAAAATGTTTTTCCGAAACTTTCGATCCACAAAGAATGTTTATTTCCGACTCGTTTCTAAGAACTTCGGTAAACGATTCTTTTCTGAAACTTATGAAATGTCCTTATAGTAAATGGTTTCAGAAGATAACTGAAGGTTTCCGAACTCGTGATTAATACAGGGCTCGATATGTACCGGAGCAAACCGGAACTATGTTCCGGTTCGTGAAAGTATGGGAAATATTGTTCCGGTTTGAGGAATTATTAAAAAATATTATTACAGTTTCATACATATAGCTTACTAAGCTCTCTGTAACTTTTTTTCTAATTATTTAGAATCTTGAATGGATTTTTTATATGCATTCACAAATTGACAGCTATGTGATTCTATTAGTATCATGAAAATTGCAGGTGTAGCCTCTTCTTTCTTCGCAAAGTATTAAATAGTTTTTTTTTTTTTTTCAATCGAACTTATACCTTTGGAATGGATTATTTTCTTCTGATGGAGTGATGACTTCCATTATTATGAAATAGCCATTATAAATCATTATAAATGAAGTGTTAGGTGAAGATGAAAGAGCAGCCATAAACAGTTAGAACTCTGATTTTCTGGTTAGAATAGAATGGGGGGGGGGGGATGGCCATAATTTTTTTTTAAATTATGGTCATTTTTTTCCCCATTCTGACCAGAAAATCAGAGTTCTAACTTTTTACGGCTGCTCTTTCATCTTCACCTAACACTTCATTTATAATGGCTGTTTCATAATAATGGAAGCCATTAGTCCATCAGAAGAAAATAACTCGGTTAAAGCGGAAACTCGATTAAGCGGGACTCTGATAATCGGGGCTTTACTGTATTTTCAAAAAAAAAAAAAAAATTAATTAGTCGACGATAATTTTCAAATAGCGTTTTGGTTCGTGATTTTTTTTCCATTTCGAGCTCTGGATTAATACTTTGACTAAAGGCATCATACGTGGTTAAAATTATGCAGGTTTTGCACGGTCTTTTAATTTGAACCCCAATGTTTCTGTAATAGTAATATTTGATCTATTTGATAACACCACCATTTACCGGCACGAAGATTATTATACCAAAACACTGGTATTAAAACGTAAAAACTGAACTAATCCTGGTACATGGACTCGAAATCTAACGCAGTCAGTGAGTTAATTATGTGCATATTGAATTTCTGTTAACATTTATTTTATATCAAGAAAATGTTATACAATATTTCGTAACGTATCACACGACTATGCTTCATTCCATTTAAGAGCGACTTATAATGTAAGTAAGGGGGGAAAATACAAACTAGTCGTTGGGAGCCACCGTATTACTTACCCATCATGGATATTCATAATGTAAAATATGAAAATAAAATATGTGTAACCTTTTTATAAAATACATTGCAATTCGAGTCCGAAAAAAATAGTTCTGTATAATCAAGGTTCATTAAATTCAATAGGCTTCTTCTCATTCTTACATACTAAGTACACACCAAATTTCAAGTCTCTATCTCAATTTGTTCGGGAGGTAGAGCGTTTAAAGATACACAGACAGACGGACGGCGAAAATATTTTCAAAAAATATTTTTTTTTTGGAATCTCCAGAGTCTGAAACGTGTAAACCCGCCATTTTTTTTTTCGATTTTTAAAACGATTACAAGACTTACCCTTTACTACGTATGATGGGTAAGTAAAGGGGCATTTTAAAATAAAAATCTTTAATTGTAACAGGTCAACTAAAATAGACTGATGCTTTTTAAAATTTAATAATATGTAAATTGTGACGTTTTTTAAAAGTTATTTTTACAGGACTTTAATATGTAAAGTGGATAATGTCTTTACTACGCTTTCTTGTTTTACTTCCAAATATCATCGACATATGATCTTTCGCTGTCTCAAACTGTTGCAACACCCCCAAAAAATGTGTAAAGATGGATCAATGTTCATTCAGTTTTCAGCTCTTCGTTCAGTTTAACTGTTAAAACCCGAAAAAAAGTGTTTTGCAAGGTTAATCTGAACAAGCCACAAAAGTTTGTTAAGATGACAGTCACATTATTATTATCCTTGTTCAGATTTCCTTGGTCATTTTCTCTGTATAAACTGTCAGAAAAGTTTTTTAAATGTTTAGATACCAAACCACTTAGCTATTTATCCAAAAGTCTAAATTTGTGCGTCAGTGCCCTATAAGTTACTTGCCAAATTTTATTTCTGTAGAAAATACAGTTTCAACGTTACTGTGTTATTTAACACATAAACACGTACATACATTACACAAAGCACTGGAAACATGATTCTGAGAATTAAAATAAAGTAAGAAAACTCCAACGTACTCGCATACATATGAGATAATTGCATGGAGAATTATTCTAAATTTCGCAAAAGCAGATTCAGGTGTTTTTAAAACGTAAAGATAACGCCAGTTTTCATAATTGGACTTTAGGTAGCTTCCATTATTTACGAACCGATTTGGATGTGATAGAGCCTGTGCACAGGACATTCCGAGGTCTCGACCGAGTTCGTTGACCTGCTTCATCAGCCATCTTGTTTCAAAATTGAGGCCATTTTAAGATCTCAAATTCAAAAAGATGTACAAATAAATTATAAATCCAATGCAAGAATTCAGGAGGATTTTTTGATTGGCCTCTATCTTAGAAACTGACTGAGATATATTAGTTTGAAATTCTAGACTGGCTGATTTTTTTATAATCGGGTTTCATTCATGAGCTTTTGAAAACGTGGTTTCTCGCTAATTTACTTTAATTGTTATAGCTATTATTGCACCCCTCATAAGCTCAAAACTGCATAATCATATCCACTACCATCAAAAACTCGTCAAGATTGGCGATAAATATAAGTCGCCGTAAAGGAAGGCAACTTGCCGGTAACTGGCTAATTTTTCGAAATTTTCGTTCAAATTCGGTAATGACGAAAACTTGAAATCTTCTGCCGTCGGGCTCCATGCATTTTAACTTCATATTTGTGTAAAATTCGATGAACTGTTAAAAAAAGAGAATGAAAAACTTTTCCTACCGGTAAAGGCCGGATGAACATTTTTAATCACGATTCCATTTTGAAGACAAAATGGAAAAAAACTATTACAAACGACTACCTTGCTAACGAACGTTTTCGCTAATGATCATTGTTTCAGCTGTTTTTCTGACTCCTCTAACGAAAATGAATTAGCTTTTCAAATGTTATCTTGGATACATTGCGCTAGCATTACGCAGTCATGTTTCAATTTCATCGGACATAATCTCGTATTTCTTTTACGCACGTTTAAGTAAGAACGTAATTTATGCCTTATATATATATATATATATATATATATATATTGAGCGTGAACGAGATTTAGGATGATTTAATGTTTGAAGACCGTTGCTACATTCGAAAAGTTTCAAAGAGCCCGTGCACGCGCAAATCCATCACACTCTAATTGAAATTCGATGGCTGTGCAGCTACAGAGCAGGTTCAAGTGTGTATATGCGGATGAATTTTTGCAAGAAAATTAGATCTTTTACTATCGATAAAATGTTAAATGTTATTACAGAAACAAAGAAAATGGGAATCCTTTTATACGATGAAAAATACGCTGTACCAGGAGCAAGTGTACGAGATTTGAGTAAGAAAAAGGAACAGAAAAGGGTACTAAACAGAATTTTAGAACATTCAAGACAAGAAACCAAAATACCGCCAGTTTGGAGAAAAGGGTGTTGCAATACGTGAGAGCTAAACTACAATAACAGGGTTCGTACGTGTACCATTATTTTCAAAGCAAAATATCAGTATTTTTTCTTAGAAAAATAAATCTAGTTTAATCGCGATAAATTTTGCCTCATTTAAGGAGAGATTTTTTTATAAGAAAATGCTGGTACTGAAGAATTTCTTAGTCTGAAAATTCAAGGACCTGTATGAACCCTGCAGTATGTGTATACGGTTTCTACAGAAATATTTAAACTTAAAGCGCTTTCGATTTCAAAAGAAGTAGGCAAGGACATGTTAAAGCGGCGCAAGAATGGATCAATAGGCTTTTTGAAAAGTATGACCCTTCAGCAGGAGAAAAGTGCAATTTTTCAGCTTCTTCCATAAGCCCGCAAAGGAAATTTTTTTTCAACGTTGTAGGATCAATCTGAAGGAAAATCATTCCCCTTTTATGGGTAATGCCAACCAAACATCAGTTCACTTTGATATACATCTAGAACAACACTTGGAAGGGAAAAAAAGTGTTCACATATTGACTAGTGGAAGGGGGAAGGGGGTGATGTGCATGAATGTTCATTATTTCAGCTGATGATAAAAAATGTCATTTTTAATTCCCAATATTTTTTTAAAGAAATGTCGGTCTAAAAATATTAATTTTCTTTGTAGCATAATTATTTGAGATCGGGAAAAGCTTGGATGAATAACGATAACTGGAAAAAGCATGGAGTAGTACTGAATAAAGATATCAACTGGATAAAGTATATCTGCAAACATCGATTTAGCACTCTACTAAAATTGTCCAACATGCTTGTTTTGCACAGTTGCCGCGGGATAATATCCGAACCCTCAAGCTTAGACGCACCTTGGCGAAAGATGGAGGGTGCCAAATGATTTTGGAAGAAGAGCGTTTTCCGCGCGTGCCCAGCTGCATTATTTTCAGTTCGGCGTGTTATACTTTTTAAATATGCATAATGCAGTTTTAAGATAAGACATCATTAGAATCTTCATATTGACAATTAAGACTTTAATCTCGTGAAAGTAAAATCATTTCGCACCAATTAAACAAATAACTGTGTGGGTCTTATTTAATTAGGATACTTCTGCTGCTTATAATACTTTAATATTATTCATATTCTTTTATCTATTCCGTTTTCTCATGTCAGGTCAAAGTTTTGATTATTAATCACTAAAAAATAGTTTAATATTGCATGATTTAAAAAACGGTGAATCATAAAATGTTTGTTATGAATTTGTTATGGTTTTTTTCCCCCTGTAATCAAACTTTTTGTGAGCAAGAAAGAATTTAAAAGTTTCACTGAAAATGTATTTTTATTAACATGTAATTCATTAATTTGCTCGGCTTTTTGTGATAATTTTGAAGTAATTTCAATGCATATATAATAAATAATAAACTTCATAACATATAAATTTAAAAAATAATTATAATTATTTAAAATGCTTTTTACTATCGAAAGTTTCTTTTTTAGAGCTTGTCTTTAATATGGAATTAATACTTCAAAAGAGACTTTATTTTGAACCACTTATAATGCTACAAATCATGAATTATTGACAAAATTAATAGACAGCAATTTTTGAAACGATATTGTTCAGTGCTGAACTGATTAAGAATTAAATATAAGATTTTAGTTATTCTGTTTTTTGACAGATGGCAGCACTATGCATTCTGTGCTGTTGTGCAATCTTAATTATGACATCATCAGTGAGTTGATGTTTGGTTTTCCTGAGAGTGTGGTATGGAGAATGTTGCTCCTGCTGCATTATTGTCTTTCTTTATTCTATTTAATTATCTGCACCCAGTTTAGGCAGGGGATATATTTTTATAATGTAATTTAAGGCTTTCATGTGATGAAAGCATACTAATTAGAGTGTTAATTTTAACTAGAGAAATTTGATTCTGAAACCAGAACTGTATGTTTCATTGTGTGTTAAGTTTTCGTGAATGTCAAGATTTGTTTTTGTGTTGTGAAATAAAAATAAGAAAATTTCAAGGATTTCTTTCTTCAAATTCTCTACATAAAGAAAATTGGAGGCACTTAGGCGAGATATGTGAGTACTTGCTTTGTTTTGAAATTGTTCTTTGATGCTAAAGCTTAATTTTTCTACTGAAGTTGCATTTAGCAAGATATTATTTTATAATATGAGAACAATCTGGTATCTTCTTTATTGAATTGATAAAATAAGAAAAAATAGTATTCTACAATATTATGTTTTGATAGTTTTGAAAAAGAAAATTGTTCTCAAGATTATTATGATTTATTTACTTGTTGTTCTCAAGAACATTATGATTTATTTGCTTGAAATATTTGAATATTTAATTATTATGGTGAATTATTATTTTACATTGAAGAATTTTGAAGATTTTTAATTTTATGCACATTTGAGAACAGAAAATTCTATTGTTTGTATGAAAGAATAATTATGAACATTTTATAGTAGTTCTGTTTTTGAATTTAATTCAGTTACTTCTGTTTTTGAACTTAATTTGATTAGTTTTGTTTTGAAGCAATTCTGATTACTTTTGATTTTGAAGTAATTTTGATTAGTTTTGTTTTGAAGTTATCTGATTAATTTTATTTTGGAAATTATTCTTATAAGTTATTGTATAAAATGGAGGATTATGAGAAAAAATCTGCTCAAATTAAAATTGAGAGAGATAGGGTGAAAGGCTCTGTAACTAGATTAGAGAATAGTTTTGATAATGTGAATACTAAGAATGAAATTTTGATTAGATTACAAAGATTAGATGATTTACTTAAAGAGTTCTTGAGATTAGATTCTTGTTTAAATGATGATGATTCTGAATTAGCAGAATTTGAAGACAGGTATTTTCAGTTAAAAACTAAATATCAAAACAAACTAGATTCTTTGAATCCTTCAGAAGTTGTTAATGTTGCAACACACAATTCTGTGCAAGGTTCTCCTGTTACTATTCCTAATCAATGTAATATTAGACTACCAAAATTGAATATTCCAGTATTTTCTGGAAAGTTTTCAGAATGGACAAATTTTAAGGATATGTTTGTTTCCACTGTCCATTCACAAGTATGTTTAAGTAACATTCAGAAATTCCAGTATCTTAAAGGGTTACTTTCTGAAGAACCAGCTACATTAATTAAGCATATTCCCCTTTCTAATGAATCTTATCAAGAAGCTTGGGAAAAGTTGTTAAATCGATATGATAAAAAGAAACAAATTGTTAATTCTTTGATTAAATTATTTTTAGAACAAAAATCAGTTTTGCATCTTAATAGCATAAATACAGGGGCGTAGCTACTGTGGAGCAGTTGGAGCAAACTGCTCCAGGCGCACAAGTCCTAAGGGCGCAAAATTAGAAAGAGCGAAATAAAGATTTGTAAAAATATTTGCATTTTTTTTCATTATTAATCAGAAATTATAGATTAATCATGTTACTATTATCATATTTCTATGATATTTTACCTTGTGTTTAACCTCAATTATTTCGATTTAAAACATGTTTTTATACGCAGTTAAAAGAAATTTCTTCTATTCGCGAAGTTTTAATTTTTAATTCGTACCATATTGCAGCCTCAGGTAATTTCTCAAACACCATTTCAGCATGCCGGATTTTTTTGCTTGTGACTTTTTCGTAGAGGACAGTTTAAGATTTTCAAATTTTTGAGTAATCAAAACTTATTTACAGGGTTCTCATTGGTCACTTTATTGGCTACCACTATTTCCAAACAATAATCTTCATGGTACATTTCTATAAATTATGTTTTACAAATGTATCATGATTATTACTGTACGCAAATAATGGTAGCCAAACAAGTCACCGCCGTGGAAAAATCCATCGAGCCGTTGGGATGTTTCGAGGGTATAAAGAAATCCACATACCCAGATACACGTGAAACCCATAACCCTTCTTGGCAGTCGGGTAAAAATAGGATTCTACCAAATTAAGTCACATCCTGGCCCGCCGGGCAACCGAACTGCGGGTTGGTGAGCCCTAAACCTGGTAAAGCTGCGCTCTCCCAGAGTTGAAACTAATACTTGCAAAATTTTCTATAAGCATTAGATTTGAAGTGTGTTAAATTATTTAATAATAATAATAAAAAAAATCACTTTTTTGAAGCATTTTCTTTATTAATGATTTTTTTCTCTTTGCAAAGCAGAATTGAATATTTTTTGTGAAAGTTTTTTTCGTTTCAAAGGAACATGAGTCGCCTCTATTTCAAAAAATACATACAAAAAATTTTTATTTAGTTTTTTGTAAAATCATTTATTATGTGATTAAAAAGTGTAGGTTTCGTGTATTTGTAAAATGCTGTGATTATAATTTAACCTATAAAAATGTTTATTATATTGATTTTTGTGCTTGATGCACAAAAATATTTATAAGGAATATATGTTCTCAAAAAAAAAAAAAAAAAGAAAAAAAGATAAGCCAAACACAGTTTTTTTCTATTCTAAAAAAAAGTAGCTAACGCCGCTGTTTTTTAATTTTTTGTGACCGGGGAGGGTCTTTCTTCGTTAATAACAAAAATATTAAAATCAGTAGTATTATAGAGAAATGTCTGATAAACACGTTGATGCAGACAGTTTTTAAATCGAATAATTATTTTAAGAGATATTTAATGTTAAAGTGGGTCAAAATCATTCCATTAAAAAAGTTTTATAGTAGCAAAAACTATACATAAGAATTTAATCATTTTTAGATCATTTTATACATTAGAAGTTCCCGGTGTCAGACTGCACTTATTTTTTTTATTTTTCTCCTTTTTGAGGATTTATTTCCATTTTAAATTCAAATTTTCACCATTTCGAGAGATATTTTTTGCATCTTTTAGAAAACGGTATTATTTAAAATTGTTGCCAATTTAAAAAAAACAGCGCAAAGAATAACATTTCCTTCAAATAAAAAATTTATTTACACATGACTATTATAAACACAAAAAAACTTTCAAATTAGAATTAAATTATTACATATTAAAAGCAGGAAAATATTGAAAATTACGTCATAAAAACTATATTCACACTTGAATTTTTAAAGAAAAAGAAAATTGTAAAATAATAAATTCATTAATATGCATTAAGAGTCGTAAATAGAGAAAATTGCGATACACTTAAAATGGCCAAACAATATATAATATTGCCAAACAGTTTAAATTAAAAAATATATTTGCGCGAGACATTTATTTTATCTTTTGAGATAATCTTTTAAACTATTGTTGTGAATTCTAAGACAGCGCAAATAATATTTCCTTTCTAACAACAAAAGTATTTTCACGTGAATATCAAAAAGGGAAAGAAAACTTACGTCATATTTAAAACGATACATTTAAAATGTCTTATTTAAAAGAGCTTTCTTATATGTTTGTTATAAAATACTGGGAGACAAAGACTCTGTTTACTTAATTAATTTTATATTAGCTCATTTTCAAATGCTTCACTGATCGGATTTAATCAAAGACGAAAACAGCTCATTAAGGGTGTTCTCAAATCCAGAAAAGTAACTTTCTGACATAAGTTTTATTTTATTTTTGTTCGAAAATGCATGAAACTACCTCGTGTTGTTGTTCCGAAACTATGTCATTGAGCTTCTTTTTCCATTTTTTTTGCAAACGCAATAGATCTTTCAGAAATAGTGTCGAAGTTACGTTTTGAACCGAATTTCCGCGCGAAGGAAGAAAGAGCCTCAAGAGCGGGCGAAAAACATGTTTGTCACGTGATCAAATTTGCTTATAACTCAATAGGTAATTGATTGATCAAAAAATGGAAAAAACAGTTCAATTCCAAATCGCTTCCATGGCCAGGCTTTCCAATTTTATACCTTTCTGTTAAAAAACGAATTTGTAAATGTGTCAAAACGTTTTGCGCTTGTTGAGAAGATCAGTTAAGAACCGCCTTAACAAGGAAATCCGCACTGTTTTTTTAATTCAGTCTTCGGAATTTTTTTTTTTTTTAAAGCCGATCAAATTAGCGTGTTTTTGGAATTTGCGATGTCTGGACGGGGATTGGCGAGCATAGCTCGTAGGGTGTGGAACCCCCTAGTTTAATTAAAAATTACACTTTAATATGAAAACGTTTCAACGTGTTTCAATATTGTCTATAAATGTGATGATCATAACTGCGGTCTGCTGTTTTGTATGTACGTAAAAACAGGACTGTTCAAGCCTTTGAAGGTTCTTTTTGCACCCCATCGATTATACCTTGTTGCTAGAGTTTTTTTAATACAGTACATTCTGCTTAAGGCAGATTCTGCATAAGACGAAAATCTGTCTTATATAGAGCTTCAGACAGAGTTTACCCTATAAAATCTATATAAAATTTTAAAGATACTTTGATTTACAATCAAATTAAATATTCGAACGTTTCTTTTTATTGCTACCAGCATTAAGATTTTTTATCCTCCCGCTGCAAAAAAAAGTTTAAAATAGGTTTAATTAATCATTCTTATTTAGTACTAAAATTCTTCTAAACTTAAAATCCTACACTAGTCATTCGCAAAAATTTACAAATCAAGAGCTTGGAGCAGGGAGAGACCAAGTTAACTTAACAATATATCAAAACTGCGGCCTTAATATTGAACAAAAATATTAAGTGTAGGTACTCATTTTACTCAGAATTTTAGGCTCTACAACTTTTGTACTGACAATGTTTTTGATAGAGTTAGCTGTTTTGAGATATTGTTAAGTTAACTTTGTCTATCTTGGCTTCAAGCTCTTGATTAGCGATTAAGGCAAAATTTTGAAATAGAATTACGACCTTAATGTTGAACAAAAATATTAATGATGGTACTCATTTAATTCAGAATTTTAAGCTCTACAACATTTGTATTGACAATGTTTTTTATAGAGTTATCTGTTTTGAGGTATTGTTAAGGTAATTAAAAAAAACGTGCTTTTCGAAAATAAATATGTACATATTTTCCAACATTCACCGAAGTACGAGGAAGAAAACTTGGTTCATTTTAGACTTAAACTGAAGGGATTAAAACAATTTCCAGTTTTCTCCTAATTAATTCTAAGTTCAACCTCCTGACCACGCGTCTAAAACTTTAAACCTGGAATTGTGACCTTAATGTTCAACAAAAATATTAAGTGTAGGTACTCATTTTACTCAGAATTTTAAGATGTACAACATTTGTATTGACAATGTTTTTGACAGAGTTAGCTGTTTGAAGATATTGTTATGGTATGTAAAAAACGTGTTTTTTTTGCAATAAATCTATACATATTTCCTAATGCTCACCTAGTACGAGAGGGAAAACATAGCATATTTATTCTAGACCTAAACTGAAGGGATTAAAACAATTTCCAGCTTTCCCCTAATTAATGCCGAATTCAGCTTTTTTTTGCTACCCTACCACTGGGCTACTGGCCATATTGACAGTTTTAAAACAAAAATCGCACCCAATTCGGAGAAAATATTGGTAGGTACTCCATACTTAAAGAATTATAATTCATTTCATTATTCATTATTATTTTTAATTATTTGTATTTAATACGTGTTGAAATAATCTAACTTTCAAATAAAAGTAAGATTTTAAATCAAATTAAGAATGGTATATAAATATTTTTAAGTTAAAAAAATGCGCAGAACTTTTTCGAGTGACAAGAGGGCGCACCAACTTTACTTGCTCCAGGGCGCTGAATATGTAGCTACGCCATTGCATAAATATAAGAAATTTGCTGAATACTAGTGATGGAGTTATTAGGGGTTTGAAAGCTGTTGGTGATGAAGCTACAAATAGAGATCCATGGTTAATATATTTGTTATTTCAAAAACTTGATCCGGAAAGTCGAAGACTTTGGTCCATTGAAAGTACAGAAAATGAATTTCCCACTTTGAAAGAATTTTTTGATTTCTTAAGTGTAAGATGTTCTTCTTTAGAGCTCATCTCTAACAATGAAAGTGATGTGAAACATTCCAAAAGTTCAAATTTTGTTGGTTCCAAGTACAGTTCCAATGATAAGCATTCAAAGGTGTGCTTAAAGTGTCAAGGAATACATCCGCTCTATAAATGTGTTAAATTTAAATCCATGGATGTTGTTGCTCGAAAGAACTTTATTAAGCGTAATAACTGTTGTTTTTTATGTTTAAACTCTCATAAAGTTAAGGAATGTCCAAATTCTCATTTGAAATGCTTTAAATGTGAAAGTAAACGTAATACACTCTTACATGAAGAGAATAAAAGTAATAATGCTTGCACTGCTAAGTTTGAAAATAAAGTTTTTCCAAATTCATCTGAGAATAAAAACCACCAGTCAAATAAAGAATTTGTACAGGAGTCGACATCTCACGAATTACAAATTAATTCTAGTGCTTCTTTCAATAATTCAAAATGTGTTTCTTTCCTACCTACTGCTAAAGTTCTCTTATATAATAATGAAAATAAACCTTACTCTTTTAGAGCTCTACTCGATTCTGGTTCGGAATGTTCTTTTGTTAGTGAAAATGTCATAATAACTTTAGGGTTAAAAAGGAAGAATGACAGAATTCGATTAAATGGAATTGCTGGAGTATTGGCTGGACAAACTCGTGGTTCAGTAACTCTTACAGTTGGTTCAAAGCTTTCTAATGAATCCTTAAAGGTTCAGGCATACATCCTGCCTAAAGTGACATCTCAATTACCTGCGGAATTACTTGACACAAAAAATATAGAGTATCTTAAAAATATTACGTTAGCAGATGAAGATTTCATGAAACCACAAGAATGTGATATTATTTTGGGATCTGACTGTTTCTTTACTATTTTAAGATATGGTAGAATTGTTAGTACCGAGAATGAGCCAATTGCCCAAAACACTATGTTTGGTTGGGTGGTAGCCGGAAAATTGGAACCTAAATGTAAATATTCTTCTAGTATTCAATCTCATTTTCTTAGTGTTGAAAACGAATCCAATATTGATCTATTATTACAAAAATTTTGGCAAGCAGAAGAAATAGATGTTAATAAACCCCATTTGTCTGAGGAAGAAGAATTTTGTAAACAACATTTTTGTTCAACTTACAAGGTAACACCAGAAGGTAGATTTGAAGTTAAATTGCCAGTTTATAAAGATGTGATGTCATTAGGCGATTCTAAATCCATGGCAGTGTCACGTTTGTTTTCTATGGAGAGAAAATTTCAATTTGATAAAAATTTTGAAAATGAGTATAGAAATTTTATGAAGCAATATGAAGACCTTGGTCATATGACACTTATCGACAAAAACTCAAATCCTGCAAGCAACAAAGTATATTATCTTCCGCATCATTCTGTTATAAAAAGCGACTCTATTTCAACAAAGTTACGTGTGGTGTTTGATGGTTCATGCAAACCTCCTAATGCTAATTCGTTAAATTCTGTTTTAGCTGTTGGACAAATTCCACAACCAAATCTTTTTACCATTTTGATAAGATTTAGAGCAAATCCTATTGCTTTTACCGCTGATATTCAGCAGATGTATAGACAAGTTTTGATTGCTCCAGAAGATCAAGATTTACAGCGTATTGTTCGGCGTGACTCAGCATACTCAGCTATAAAGGAATACAGGCTACGAACTATTATATATGGTACATCATCAGCTCCATTTTTAGCTACTCGTTGCCTATTTCAAATTGGAAAGGATATTGAAAAGAATGATCCTGTAACAGCTTCAATAATTAAAGATAGTTTCTATGTTGATGATTGTATGTCCGGTGCAATCTCAAGCGAAGAAGCTATTAAAATGGTTGAGAAACTTTCACTGGCTTTAGAAAATAGAGGTTTTCATTTACGGAAGTGGAGATCTAATTCTTCTGATGTAGTTGATGTAGTGAATCATTTATCTTCAAATTCTCTTGAGTCAACAAATTTAGAAATTCATCCTGATGACTGTTCCAAAGCCTTAGGGCTTATTTGGGATTCTTCAAATGATGTTTTTGTCTTTAAAGTTAATTTGCAATTTGATGATAACATAACTAAAAGAAAATTTCTTTCACAATCTGCCAAATTATTTGATCCATTAGGATTTTTGGCTCCATGTACTGTCTCTATAAAAATGTTTTACCAGCAATTGTGGTTGATGAAGTTAGACTGGGATACTGCTCTTCCTGAAAATTTCCAAGCAAATTGGAAGAAATTCCAAGAGGAATTTGAACAAGTTTGCTCTATTAGAATTCCCCGATGGATCCAAGTTTCCAGTAAAGAGCTCATTTTACATGGATTTAGCGATGCATCAGAATCAGCATATGCCGCCATCATATATGTGGTTCAACCTGGTGAAGTGAAGTCAAAGGTGACCATTTTAGTTGCTAAAAGCAAGGTAGCACCCCTTAAATCAGTTTCCATTCCAAGGCTTGAGCTCAATGGTGCTTTACTACTTTCCATACTATATTCTGCATTAGTGACTATTTTGAATACCTTCATTATTAAGTTTTATGCTTGGACCGACTCGCAAGTAGTTCTATCATGGCTGTCATCTCATCCTAGGTGTTGGAAACCTTATGTGGCCAATAGAACCTCAGAAATTCTAGACTCTGTTCCATCTGACTGTTGGAGGTATGTTCCAGGCAAGGAAAATCCAGCTGACATTGCTTCTAGAGGTTTATCTCCTAAGGATCTTCCTGATTGTTCCCTTTGGTGGGAGGGCCCAAAGTGGCTTTCTTTAAGTCAAGAACATTGGTCTGAACAACCTCAAATAAAAACTAATTTAGACACTGTAAATAAAGAGAAAAAGAACTCTAAATTTTGTTTTCCAGTAACTGTGAATAATTCTTTGATTGATTTACTTTTTGAAAAATATTCTTCTTTTACTAAAATTGTTGTTGTTTTAGCTTTTTGTATTAGGTTTGTTAGAAATTGCAAACAGAAAGTTGGCAAAATGAACACCAGTCCTTTGAGTAAAGGTAAATTTCTTCCTTTATCGACAAACGAAAGAAGACATTCAGGTAATTTGATTATTTCTTATATTCAGCAGCTATATTTCGCAGATGAAATTAGTTATATTAGATCAAACAGACCAGTTTCTAAAAAGAGTTTTATTGATAGTGATGGTTTACTTAGGGTGGGAGGTAGGCTGAGAAATTCACCCCTCCAGTACAATGCAAAACATCCTGTCATTTTGCCAACTCAGCATAAATTAAGTGTGTTAATTGTTAAATATTTTCATGTTATGCATTTTCATGCTGGGTTAAATTTGTTAATGGGTATCATTAGACAGAGTTATTGGATTGTACGTGCCAAGAAGATAATTAAAAATTGTATTCATAAATGTGTTACCTGCTGTAGATATAGAGCAGCTTCTTCCAAACAGTTAATGGGAGATCTTCCTCTTAACAGAGTCACTCCTAATAGGCCATTTTCTGCATGTGGAATCGATTATGCAGGGCCTATTAATATTTTGAAATATCGAGGTAGAGGAGCGAAAACTACTAAATGCTATATTGTTCTATTTGTTTGTTTTGCAACTAAAGCTCTACATTTAGAGTTGGTGAGTGATTTAACCTCCGAGGCATTTATTGCTTCATTAAACAGATTTTGCTCTCGAAGAGGAGCTCCTCAACATGTGTATAGTGATAATGCCACAACATTTGTAGGTGCTAAAAGGCAACTCTCAGATTTATATAAATTTATTTGTTCAATTGAAAGAAATGAAAAAATTTGTTATTTTTTGTCTCAAAGAAACATTGAGTGGCATATGATTCCTCCAGTGAGTCCGCATTTTGGTGGACTGTGGGAAGCCGCTGTTCGTTCTGTAAAATTTCATATCAAACGTGTAATTGGAAATACTAATTTAACTTTTGAAGAACTTTATACATTTTTAACTCAAATTGAAGCTATTTTGAATTCTAGACCATTAGTGGCAATTGATAGTGATAACAATTCAGATGGTATAAATATATTGACTCCATCTCATTTTTTAACTGGTGATGTCATAACTTCCCCAGCTGAACCTTTAAATGAGGAAAATTTGTCTTTACGATCTCGTTGGGATATTGTACAAAAATTGAAATTATGTTTTTGGAAAAGGTGGAGTATTGATTATTTGAGTACTCTGCAAAATAGAAAAAAATGGAGAGTAAATACTGAAAATTTTAAAGTAAATAATGTAGTAATTTTGAAAGAGGATAATGTTCCTCCTTCTGTTTGGCCATTAGGCAAAATTATTGAAATTCATCCAGGTAAGGATGGTATAGTCCGTGTAGTAACTGTTAAAACCGCTAGGGGTATTTTTAAAAGACCTATTGTAAAACTTTGTTTACTTCCTTTGCATCAAGAATAGCTTCTTGATGGGTGGGAGTATGTTCAGTGCTGAACTGATTAAGAATTAAATATAAGATTTTAGTTATTCTGTTTTTTGACAGATGGCAGCACTATGCATTCTGTGCTGTTGTGCAATCTTAATTATGACATCATCAGTGAGTTGATGTTTGGTTTTCCCGAGAGTGTGGTATGGAGAATGTTGCTCCTGCTGCATGACGAAGTAAAATTCTGAGCAAGTGAAATTCAAGTCTTTCTTTATTCTATTTAATTATCTGCACCCAGTTTAGGCAGGGGATATATTTTTATAATGTAATTTAAGGCTTTCATGTGATGAAAGCATACTAATTAGAGTGTTAATTTTAACTAGAGAAATTTGATTCTGAAACCAGAACTGTATGTTTCATTGTGTGTTAAGTTTTCGTGAATGTCAAGATTTGTTTTTGTGTTGTGAAATAAAAATAAGAAAATTTCAAGGATTTCTTTCTTCAAATTCTCTACAGATATTTTGAAATTTATAAATGTGTCTTATATTGATGAATGTTTTATGAGTCTCCAATATAATAGAAAATAACTAATAATAAAACATTGAAAATATTTTGCATTGTGACTGAATGAAAGTTTGTAATAATGTAAGAGTTGTGATTTAGTAATGTTAATGGTTCTTCATTAACATAGTTCAAAACTCCAATTAAGAGATTAATAAATATATCATCATGTAATTTAATGCTTAAAAATTCTACACATAATGGTACAAAATAAGAACACTTTTTGTGCTATAAATGTTATTCCTCTTCATTTGGTCATCAAGTGCTGTTTTACAGAAAGTACAATCTTCAAATTTTTGAAAAATTCAAGTATTAAAATTGATATTTCAGCTGTCACCCCCCCCCCCCCTTTCAAATGTGGATGACTTTTTAGATTCCCTATAAAACGTTTTCCAAACGTAGTGTACAAATGAATATTTCACACTCCTAATTTACATATGTAAATCTGGTGAAATTCTTGGCTATCATAACTTTGATATTATTTATAATAATGATGAACTTTTGTGAAAAGGAGTGTAATTGGGTTATTTTCTTTTCAATTTCACAGTGATCATTTATTCAGGATCACATTAATGAAATATATAAAATTATTGTATCCAATATAATGAAATTACGAATAGGTCTCTGACATTCGGAGTATTTTTGAGTACTTTAATTGTTCGACTTTTATCAATATTTAATTTTATTCATAAAAAACTATTCTACACCCAGTTACTTCATATAAGCATTTAAAGGTGTTTTTTTTTTTTTTTTTTTTTTTTGTGATACTCTGAAAACAAAAAGCTGAAGTTTAAGTGTTGTTTTTTATTTTTGTAGTAACATATTTTTTCCTCCTTATTTTTCAGTTCAAGTCAATACATTTAAAATATAAGCTTAGGTTTAGAAATTCTACCATAAATTACAGTTAGTTATCTTTAGCACCTAATGGCAGTTTGATTTGATGCTGAATGGTTTACCATCCTAATATGGAAGTAGTGCAAGTGCAATTTTAGACGTTAGATTTTTCAGAGCAATTTATTTATTTTTAATTTAATTTTTAGGAGAGGGTTGGGGGTGATTTTAATTAAAGTTAAATATTGATTTAATGTTTTCAATTTTTCAGTTTAACAGTCAGACTGATTTAAGGTGAATCCAGATAATTTATTAAAGAAATAATTAAATCAAACGGATTTTTGTTGACCCCATTTTCTATTTTAAAAAGAAATGCTTGCGTATTTTCAAAGTTCGCCATTCATTAAAAAGATTTTCATAAATTTATTGTTTATTAACACAGTATATTGTTAGTACCGAAGATAGATAGATAGATTACTTTTTTCAATGAGTAGCAGTATTCATCGATCACTAATATTTTTAAATAAATAGATTAAGATTTACCAATTTGTACTTGTTTTTAAAATATCCATTTCCATTTTACATGTGTGTCAATGGTATAAATCATTTTAAAACATTTATTAGAGGCGAACAATTTATAAATTTCCATAAATCTGAATGGTTGTCATCATTCTTATAAGAGTAATAAATTTTTAAACCGTTAAATCCCTGTATAAGTGATGTAAAAGATTCTTGAAAACAGAATAACCTTTGAATTAACATGAATTGAAATGCATTGTCAGTAATGTCGATGTCAACGAGCGCACGCGCGCAAAGTGCTTTTCTCCCAAAATCATTTGGCACACTCCGTCTTTCGCCAAGGTGCGTCTAATAGTAGGAGAGCTGTTGAACATTTTTGGGTAGGTAATTGAGGCACCCTGAAAATTTGTGCAACTCTTCTTTTGTAATGCCTGAATACAAAATCGAATGTCTGGCTGAAGGATCGTGGCCCAAAAACGGTGCCAGACAAAAAATGGTACTTGACACGTGTCTGGCACAGTTTTTGTGCCGACTAAAGTGTCTGTCATTTTCAAAATATTTTTTTCTAAACATAAATATTATTCTGTCTCAATCTCAGCGTGCCTCAAATACCCTTTTTGGGTAGTCAAAAAATGGCACTTGACACGTGTCTGGCACAGTTTTTGGGCCGACTAAAGTGTCTGTCGTTTTCAAAATATTTTTTTCTAAGTATAAATATTATTCTGTCTCAATCTCAGCGTGCCTCAAATACCTTTTTTGGGGTAGTAAAAAAAAATGGCACTTGACACGTGTCTGGCACAGTTTTTGGGCCACGATCCTTCAGCCAGACATTCGATTTTGTATTCAGCCATTACAAAAGAAGTGTTGCACAAATTTTCAGGGTGCCTCAAATACCTTCCCTAAAATGATTAAGAGCTCTTGGACTATAAGCTTGAGGGTTCGGATATTAGTTTCCCGCGGTCGTCTAACTGCAAGAGCGAAAAACTGTTCGTTTGATATTAACCGTAATCTTGTATTCGCTCCAGCGGCGGGTCGCACTTCTTTTCTACATCCCTTAGAAGCGTCTGTATCATTCGTCCATTCAAAAAAAGCTTTAAAAAACTATAAATGACGTGGATGGAAAGTGCGACTTTTTACCATTGTATTTTCCTGCTTCTAGTCCTCCACGTTTTCATACACTGTTAAAAATCTGCAGCTTTAGCTGCATAGTCACTCCACCGCTTTTATAGAATATCTTTATTCTGACCAATGAGAATGCCCCATAGTATACTCAAGTAACCGTTTTCTATAAAAGCGGTGGAGTGACTATGCAGCTAAAGCTGCAAATTTTTAACAGTGCACCTTTGGGTGCAGGAAAACACAATGATAAACCTACCGATCCACCACTAAAATCGGGTCAGCAGGTGATTTTCACCAAGCTATGACTTAGCAGACCAGTTTCATTTTAATATGCCAATCGAGTTTTAACTAATACTGGAATTTCAGCCGTCAACTCAATGAAGTGATGGTCTGTGCAGTCGCCTCCTGTTCTAAATGCGATGGACACTTGATTTTCTGATGCCAATCTCACGACTTGTTTGTCTTACAAATGTTTTAGATGTTTCGCGATAACTTTCCAGTGCTCTTTCTTGTCTGGTCAAGCTCAGTCATGTTCTTGGTCTTCCGGAACATTGTCTATGAACATCCTGAACTGATCCATTCGTGTAAAATTTATCTTTTATCCGATTAATTGTAAGTCTTGAAGTTGGATCTGCCTGAAACTCCCTGCGATATTGTCTTTGTACTTCTACTACATTTTCATATTCTTCCAATAGTGTTCAGTGAACACATACATTTATTACACAACTATTATAATTTATGAGAAACCATTTACAGAAAAATCACTTCAACTAAAATCACTTTATAGTTATTTATTGCTATGACTGTTATTTAAGAAAACCCTTATTGATATTTCTTGAAATAATAATCTAAAAACATTTATCCATCATAAATCAACATTTCATTTCCTGTTGTAATAGAAATATCTAAGCAAGACATAAACAATCCCATAAATTTGTCATTATTGTGAAATATGTTCCTTTAGCAATTAGCAATTTTGAAACTATAAATCATCTGAAAAAGTGTTATACTTATAAACATTACCTTTCATTTTCTTAGTGAAATAACTTTGTTTATCATATCAAGATACTTTTCTATTTAGACATTTTTCTCAGTTGTTTAAAATTAATTATTGTGATTTATATGTGTTGATCAAGGACACTTCCTGGTTTCAGTGCATTTTACATTAGAAGAAGCAGTTGAACTCGAACATTCACACTGCACGCAACAGCTCATCTTTCTAGCTGTGATTTCCTAAATTTCGCAACCACAGGCATCCAAAAATCCTGGCCCTTGTTAAACCGCATTTCTGTATCTGGACGATGTCAATCTACATTTGTTTCAATATAATGTTATTTACATCTCGTGTCATTTTACTAATTCCATAAACACACACAGTTTTCCAAACAAATAGCATTTTAAATAAATTTACTTTTTGTAAAACTCAATCTAGGTCGATTCATTATTTCCAGTTACTTACATCCTGAACAAAAAGAAAAATCAGATAGTTATAGAGGGGGGACCGGGGGGCATATGCCCCCCCCGTCGGGGTCAAATTTAATCGTCGTCGGGGAAATGTTTTTGACTTGAGTGTAGAGTTCTGCATCGGGTCGGGTAACCCGATTTTTCCTGCACACGACCCGAGTCTTGTCAAGTCGAATGCAGGTTAGTTTTTTAAAGAAGATCTTAGGTTAGTTTGTAGAAAACCTGACCCACGGATAAGTCTGCCGCTGATTTTTAAAGAGTTTAATCTAAATTAATTTTTTTTTGCTTAGTCTGCGACCAGAAAATTTAAGAATTTAACCACATGTCGGTTAAAGTCTGTCGTCACAACGGCCGGATATTACCGAAAAACTTATACATTTTGTCTATAACTCATGCGCACTCCTGTTCAATGTTTATTTGATTGACCGCAAACTTAGACGCCTAAAAGAAATACCATTTCAAGAAGAGACAGGACGTGGAAATTCATCTGCTCACTTTGATCTTCTTATTAAAAAATTAAAAAGCGTAGGGTAAGTATTTTTTTTTTTAAATGAATGAGTAAATGAAAAGAGAGTTTTGTATAATTATTTAAGCTAACTTAGTATCAAACTAAAAATTCCTTCTTTGTTCATTAATTTCAATATACAGTAGAATCTCAATTTATAATAATATATGGATGTTAATCTCTATTTAATATATAGAAGAGAAATGGAAGGTGTCAGAGTCCAGCAGCGGGTCGGGTTACCCGCTTTTAACTGAATCCGACCCGACCCGGGGTCGGCGCTATATTTTTCCGTTAATGTTCGGGTCGGATCGTGTTGACTTTAAGTTTTTTTGTTGCGGGTCGGGTTCGGTTTTATTGTTTCGGGTTCGGGTTGACCCGATTTTTTAAAAAGAATGTGGAAAATATTTTTTCACGTTAAAAGCCTTTATAAACCGCAGATCAAAGTTTCACAAAAGCAAAATGTGTGCCTATCTGTTTTGTCTTTAGTCATCCTTTCACCAGTCTTCGAAATAACAAACTGCAACTGCATTATATTTTTTATCGTATTTTAAAAATACAATGCGCAGCAAAACGCTAAATGGTCCTTCCTGTCTAATGTATCAAATGAATAAATGAATAATGAATGTGATGATACACGATGCACTATATTAGACGGCAAAATTTTCAAAATAATAACTGCTGATAAAGTAAAGGAAATTAGATGGTCGGTTGTGTAAAACAAGGTGTATCATTATGTGGAACTTTTGAAACCGCAACTAATTTTAAGGTATATTTAAAGATTAGATTTTTAGTTTTATACCGTTTAGAGTCCTGCATCGGGTCGGGTTACCCGCACCCGGTTCTAGACTTTTTTTTATTGTGAGTCCCGGTTTTTTGGCCCGAGACCGGCCCGGCCGTTTATAATTTTATCGGCTTCGTCTAAATATTTATATCGGAGCTGTGGACCCGCTTAATTGTAGTTATCGGCCCGGCCTGGCAGGGCCGTTCAATTTTTATGCCGGTCCGTTTATTTTGTGTATCAGCCCGGCCCTTTGAAAAACTGTCCTCATTCTTCGGCCTGGCCCGTTTGAAATTTTGCCGCACCGGCGCGGCCAGTTGACCGGGCTGATGCAAACCTCTATTAAAGATACAATTGTAGATTATTTTTCATAATGGTATTAAAACATGATAAGCTTTCCTTACATTGCAGGTTCGGGTCGGGTTGCGGATTAAAATATTGCGGGTTCGGGTCGGGTGCGGGTTGAAATACCTCGGGCTGGGGTCGGGTTTCGGGTTGCCGGAAATTATTTTTGCAGGTTCGGGTCGGGTTGGGGTTACCGAAAATTATTTTTGCGGGTTCGGGTCGGGTTGCGGGTTGACTTAAAATGAAATGTGCGGGTACCCGACCCGCGCAGGACTCTAGAAGGTGTAAATGAGAAAATAATTATATACATAGATAACTTCATTGTAAACTGCGGGAAGATGTATATATAGCAACAACTAAAATCTTGCTTCGGGTCAGATAACCTGATTCTACCCGAACGTGTTGACCACTGGCCCTAAAATTTTGCTGCGGATCGTGTTGATTAGTGTTTCCATTTTCTAGTCATCTGAGATTCGAGTTTTTTTTTTTTTTTCTTGGGAGTCAATTCGAGTTCGCCAAATTTTTCCAAAGAAAAGTCCAGATTATTGTTTCAGATTATTAAAAAAAAAAAAAAATACTTGTATATGAATGAGTATTCATTTACATATTCATATGCATTCATTTTTCGAAATATAAAATTGATTTTAGAGATATGATTGCAGACTATTTTCCTGAATTATTTTAAATTATGGATTGATTTTTTTTTCACTTCATGCTTTCATTTCATCCTTCCATGTCGATTTCAGGTCGGGCATAACTCGAACCGTGCAGGGTTGTAATTAACAATTCGTGTTTAGGGTCGTAGGTTCGTATTTCGGAATTTAAAAAATTCGTGTAAATCAGAATACCGACTTTACTTGATAATTTAAACTTGATTGTATGATTGGACTTATATTATATTATATTAGACTGAAAGATTTTAATTAATAACTTTAAAAGTTCGGCCCGATATATAAGCTAAAAGTTCGCCCCGAGCCTGGCCCGGCAAACAGTTAAAATCTCGGCCCGAGTCCGACCCAGCCAGACAGAATTTCTACAAAACATGCATTTTTACTTTGATTTTGTTAAAAGGAAGAGTTCTGACCAAAAATACTTATTTTAGCTTTTTTTTTTCATGTTTATAATCTTCATTTTTAAAGATGCGCAAAAGGTTGCGATATACATTTTTTAAATGAATCTCTATTTGTATGTAAATGTTTCAGCTATTATTAATATTGTTAATCAAAAAATTAGGTATTGAAGACTTAAAATCTGAAAAATGCTATACTGTAAAATCTACTAAGACGGAATCGTCTCGGAAAGAAAAAAAATGCGTTATAAACAAGTTTCCTTCTTAGCAGGTGTAAATGTATTACATTTTTTTCTCATGTATTAGTATATTAATTTTGCATGGATCAATGATTTTTTCCGTGTAAGACAGGATTCCGTGATAGGCTGGTTCATTTTCACACGTTTTATTGTATTTTAATATTATTACCTAGAAATCTACTATTCTTTAAAATTAATAAATTTTAATGTTTAATTGTAGAATGTCGATTTAAAAATATATATACTTTTTGCAAAATTTTTTGGGCAGGGCCAAATTTTACTGATTTTTGCACGGACCAGGCTATGCTGAGACAATGATTTTCATATGGGCTAGATCTAGACCGGGACTGAAAATATCGGCTTATGAAGACCTAGGAAGAATGAAAGCTGTCCCGTCTCGGTACGGGAAAAAGAAGTTAGGCCCGGCCCGATCCTTCAGAAAAAAGTAGAGCCCGAGCCCGGCCCGGAAAGAGTAGTTACTGGGCCCGGCTACCATGAATGAAAATAGGCCCGGCCCGTGCAGACCTCTAAAATTTGGCTGTATCAAAATAAGCATAAATTTAAAGATTTTTTTTTCTTTTTTCTTTTCTTTTTTTTTTTTTTTTTTTACACATCAACAAGATTTTGTTTTATGCTTGAGCTGATAAAAAATAATGAACTGTTACCTTCTAAGCTATTTAAAAGTTTTCTTTTAGCTTACAGTTTTCTTGAGAATTTTGCATTTCAGTTTTAGTCTCAGATTTAAATTCTGTATCTTATCAGAAGTTAGAGGACCACGCTGGCTTGTTTCGATCAATATACACTCTAAAAAAAAAAAAAAAATACGTGAGTTGCAGGTGTTTCTTCAATTGTTTTTATTGTTATTAATATTGAAACACGAAAATTCCTGTTTTTATTTGCCAATTTCCCCCCAAAATACAGAAAAATCATTAATCTAACGTAAAAATTACCTGAAGTTGCATTTTCGTCAAATCACAGGGGTGTTTCCGTAACTGTGATGCATGTTACTTTTTTGTGTTAGAAACTGATTTTTTACATATGTCTCATTTGCTCCAAAACACAAAAAGTTCGCGAACTGAAGCTCAATTTTTTTCAAATAATAGAAACTTGTTGCCTGTGCTTTTTATGTTTGACGAAATGTTTTCTTGAGAGTGTACGCAATAAATACGTAGTGTAGTTTTTCGAAAACGACTGAAATGCAAAATAACGAAAAAAAATAAATAAAACGCGGTATTTATAAAGTGAGCATTATTGTCATAAAATTACTGTTAATTATTTAAAAAACTCTAGTTCGACTAATTAATTTCACACCATTCCTCTATGGATAAAGTACAATTCACATACATTCAATACGAAGAAAGGGAACTTTAATACAGCAACCTGTTAAGATGGAACGGTAAAGAATCGGGAGAACTTTCCAATTTAGACAGGTTTTAATCTTAGAAAGTACATTATTCCGTTATAATTGCATAGTACTGTTTTAGCGACATCGCAAAAATTTTCAATTTAAAGCATTATTTCATTACACTGGTTCCGTTTTAACAGGTTTTATTGTAGTGTTTAGGATTTCCCGAATTTCAAGCGCCTCTCCCGCTTATTTACTCTCCCTGTCCCGCTTTTTTGCGATACTAGACCTGACAACACTACTTACGAGTCAAGTTCAAGTTAGCCAGTGTTGTAATCGCAAAAAAAGCAGAGAGTATACGGTATAGGCAGAGGGTATACGCTGACATCATGAACGTTCATAGCTATGGTATACGCTAATGCTTTATTTGAGAAACAGAGGGAATACGGAGTTTCTTAAAAAAAATCCGCTTAAAAAAACCGCTTTAAATGTTTATTTTCTACATAAAAGACAGAATTCATATTAGAGATATGATTGCAGACTATTTTTTCATAACTGTATTACGTTATATATCTTTTTTGTGTCGAGTCGGGTTCGGGTTGAAGTGTTTCGGTTTAGGGTCAATAGAAAATTTGTTGTCGGGTTCAGGTCGGATTTTGGGTCAACGGAAATTTTTTGGTAGGTTTCGGATTGACTTTATGTTGAATATTTGGATCCGGTATAACACAACCCGCGCAGGAATCTATTTCAGATGAAAAACTACACGTATTTGAATACACTATATGGCCAAAGGTGACCGGTCACTTGCGATTTTGACGTTTTGTTAAATATCTAGAAAAATACATGAAGAATTAACCTGAAATTGCAGGTGTGTAAACAGTATAGTATATAGGTCATATATTTCCGCGAAGATTTTTCCCCGAAACCCCATAAGGGACCGTCAAAAAATTGAAAAAGAACAAATATCTTTTGGATAACCCTGTAAAAAATAATGTAGCAAAAGCGTTTAAACTCGAGATTATTAATAAGTGACTTATTGTAATACACTGTGTTCATTTTTATGAGGATAGCATGTATACTCGTAGAGAAATTAAGGTTTTTATAAAAACAGTCCCAAATTTCGCCAAGTTTTTTGCTTATAATTTGCAGAGTTCTTAATATAAAAAAAAGTTCTTTTCAGAAAATATGACGAACAACATTGTACACAATACCCCGCAATCAGAATGAAAAAATAATAAAAATTGGATGAAAAATGAGCAGGTTTACTAAAAAATGTTTTACTATGCATGCACGAAATCAATCAAAATATGATGTGCATAATATGTTAGCTAAATGTATAGGGCAACTTTTGTAAAAATCTCAAAAACATAGTTTGAAAAGTCTGATAATAATCGTTTACAGAATAAGCTCAAAATCCGTTGTTCCCAAAAGGAAGCAAAAACATAAGGGGTTGTATCCATATATCCATTGATTAGTGCCAATTTAGCATACACAATATTGCACGTAATACTGCATTTCGATACAATCCCTCATCATTTTGCTTCATTTTGGGAACAACGGATTTTGAGCTTATTCTATAAACGATTATTATCAGACTTTTCAAACTATGTTTTTGAGACTTTTACAAAAATTGCTCTATACATTTAGCTAACACATTATGCGCATTATATTTTCATTGCATTCGCGCATGCGTAGTGAAACATTTTTTAGTAAACCTGCTCATTTTTCACCCAATTTTTATTATTTTTTCATTCTGATTGCGGGGTATTGTGTACAATGTTCTTTGTCATATTTTCTGAAAAGAACTTTTTTTTATATTACGAACTCTGCAAATTATAAGCAAAAAACTTGGCAAAATTTGGGACTGTTTTTATAAAAACCTTAATTTCTCTACGAGTATAAAAATGAACACAGTATATTAGAATAAGCCACTTATTAATAATCTTGAGTTTAAACGCTTTTGCTCCATTAGTTTTTACAGGGTTATCCAAAAGATTTTCGTTCTTTTTCAATTTTTTGACGTTTCCCTATGTGGTTTCGGGAAAAAATCTTCGCGGAAATATATGACCTATATTATACTGTTTACACACCTGCAATTTCAAGTTAATTCCTCTTGTATTTTTCTAGATATTTAACAAAACGTCAAAAATCGCAAGTGACCGGTCACCTTTGGCCATATAGTATATGAATGACTTCTTACATGTTTATTTTTCTACATAAAAGGTAACATTAATATTGGAGATATAATTACAGACTATTTTTCTATAATTCCCTTATATTTTTGATAAATTTTCTCTGATTCCGGGTTTCAGGTTGGGTTTGGAATTATTTTGGGTTCGATCGGGTTGCGAGTGGACGGAATATTTTTGATTGGGTTCGGTTCGGGTTGCAGCTTGGTTTTAAATAAAATTTGTAGGATTGCAAATTTTACTTGTTACCCGGGACGGACCCTAGTTAGGTGTAACGTTTAACTGCTGGTTTTCACGATGATACTTTCACTAAAAAATTTAAATATTTATAAATTAATTTTTGATCACTTCATGCGTTTTCGATATAGATTTGTTCGCTGATTTTTTTTTTCAGTTACGCCCGCCATTAAAATACATGGTCAACCCGGCCTGAACACGAACCGCGTTTCGAAAAAAAATGGTTACCGCCTTACCTGATGTGGGACTCTTTGTTTCTAGACCTTTGTATTTTCTTAAGGGGCGGGTAGTCCGCAGTGGTTCGACTCATAACCGGAGAACTACCATACTTTATCGCTCACACACTGCTGTGTATGTGCCATATATGCGCAAGTAAAATCTGTAATATTGAATGATCTCTTATTGGGACGTTGCTGGGTGGAAGATGAAGAAGAGTACGAAGCAGAGTTTTTCCTTTCGGGTAATACTCGAAAGTGTGGAAACTTTCTCTTGCGGATTCGTCCGCCTATAAAGATTAGGTGACTAGTGAGGTGCTTTAAAAATAACTTTAAGAGCTTTTTTTCACTTTATTTATCTACAATATTCTTTGACAGGCTTCGAAATTCATATTTCGAATAAAAATCTTTTGTCCCTCTGGAATTCATCTCTAATTTAAATCGCACTGTGAGTGTTAGAGATCTGCGTGTTTCAGGATATGCCAAAACGCGAAAATTTTATGTTTTTCTCGTGATTAACCAACGTATTCCATCTGTTATTTAAAAAACGGAAAAAAAGAAATGTTTTATTGTTCATTTACTCCACTAATAGAGGAGAAAAGTTACCACGACATTACCGCGCGGAAAAAAATTCTGAAGTCCAGTGAATACAGCCCGGTTCGTCCCGAATCTACAGAAAAAATTTAAGACCCGGATGTGACCCGCGAAGAATGAAGTTCAGGCCCGGATCAACTTTTCAAAAGCTAAAATTTAGCCCGAGCTCGTACCGAGTTTTCAATTAAAATTAAGCCCGACCCGAGTTTAATGAAATAAACTTTTACCGATCTCGGGCTTAGGGACCAGTGTTGAATTCAGGGGATGGCCCGGGGGTGGACATTCCCCCTCAGAACAATGAGACCCCCCCCCCCGGAAGATTTGAGATTTTTTGTTTTTAATGGTCAAAAGTGCACCCCCCGGAATGCTATAATGTCCCCCCCCCGGAACTACAGAAATCCCCCCCCGGAGAAAAGTGCCTGAATTTAACACTGTTCGGGACCGGCCCGGGCTCGTGGAGACCTCTAATATATATTATGAATTCGGCCCCCTGTCGGGGATACTGTGCCCCTCCGTCGGGCAAGTTCTGGCGCCGCCCCTGGTTAAGGGGGTCCGCAGCTAAAAATTTGAATTTTTTTTTTATTATTGGCTTAAAAAAATACTGAGTTTTTAGCGTTAAATACCGCAAACCACATGCTTTTATCTTCATTATATCCAGAGATATAACACCTTTTGCCTTGAGAAGCGATGCATCAGCTACTCTCTGACGAGAACTTTGACTTCATTTATCTCCGAATGAATTTTTTCACGATTTGTCAACTTTAAAAGAATATATCTAAAATTCCTTGCAAGATATATGTATGAAATTTTCAACAGAGATTTTATGCTATATTTCCAACAAATTGTCTTCAAGATTTTTAATTTTGAGTGATAATTGTGAAAATATTCTTATTAGTGCAAAACTCACTCATAAAAAAACTTCCTTTTTTACTTAAATTTTTTTTGTAAAATTCATAATCAATATTTTAAGAAATTCTGAAGACAAATTAAAATGATACATTTTCTGTACACAAAAGTGAAAAAATTTTGTAAATCGAGTGAGTACTTCCAGAGTTATATCAAAAATTAAATATGTTTAAAATTTTTAAATTTAATTTAAAAAAATGTAAATTTTTTTAGATTTTTTTGCATGAAATATTCTTATTATATTAAAACATATTTCAGAAAAAAAATTCATAACAAAATCTCTATAAATAAAAAAAAAAAATAGAATTTTGAGTCCCGGACCCCCTTAAACACTGTATGCATTTTTGGGACACCCTGTATTATACATGGTTCTTTAACCACAACGCTGTCTCACTCAACAACATGCTTCCATGAGTTTTGAACAGCTACTCAATTTAATTCGCGATTTAAAAGTAAATTTCTACATATCGCAATTTAAATGTTATAGGAGATAATAATTGTTTCTTTCTTTTCCCTATTTCTCTCAACTTGGATTTATGTGAAATACTTTCCTAAAAAACATCTCAATTAAACATGTAAGGAAAACGAAACAATGGCGTATCATTCTCATTATAGTTGTTGTTTTTTTAAATGCTGAAAATAACTTTTAAAAAGGCTGAAAATAATAATGCAGTTTATTTTGAGAACAAAGAACTCGTGCACGTAGTTCTTTCCTGTGCATGAAGATATCTTTTACATTTCGTTAAGATTTATTAGCCCCCGATATGCTATTTCTTTCTCCCATCAATTAAACTGTCGTCTCTCAAAAATAACGTTCCGTTGTAGAAGCCAGCCGTAAAACAAAGCAGATGTATCATTGTACGGTTATATACTCTACTGCAATTTTTTAAACTTCTAAGCGTCGCACATTTTCAGTTTTTATACCGTCGTTTTTTGGGGGGGAAGAGTACTTTTAAATGCAATTTTTTTGAAAACTGCATCTCAATTTATTTTTGAGATATTAATTTTTTTGTGATTTTTAACACCATTTGTTTAATTTTGGCAACGCAAGTACTGCATTTATGTAGAAAATAAAGGAAAAATAGTTAGGAAATAGTAATTACATCTTTTTTGTTGCCATTTTCCCATACCAACTGAAAAAAAGTTATTAAAATAGGTGTTATATTGAAAAAATGTAAATGAATGATTTCTGACAACACATGGAGTTATTATAAATTATATTTAAGTTTTTTTTTTTTTTTTGAGTTTCTTGAATGATCTCTTTTTTGGATTTGTGCATTATTCAGCGATAGTAAGGTCATATCATTACTTTACTGCAGATGTTGTTTAAGACTGGATCGTAAATGTCGAATTCTTCAGTGGATGCGAATGACGTCATTTTATATAAATTAAAAGCGTATGTTTTAAGTCTTATAACTGAAATATGTTTTGTACTATCTATATTTATATACGTATTTTTTTTTTCATCGGGGGCGACACTAAATTCTAAAAAAGCAGAATTAATGTTTTCTAATTTGACTACTTTGCTGGAACTTCGTAGGACGAACCTATGAGTAAGTATAAATCCTAATTATGATCTGCATTTCATCGTGCTTTTCAACACTTTCCAAAGTAGTTAAAAGGTGTTTGGTTTCACTTCGTCTGTCTGTCTTCGCTTAAACTTACATAAATTACTTGTTAGCCCCCGGTACGGTATGCTATTTCTTTCTCCCAGCTTATTTTGTGTCGTCTCCAAAAAATAACGTTACCTTACAGAAACAAGTCGTAAAACAAAGCAGTACCAGTAAATACTCTATAGCAATTTTTTAAACTTCTAAGCATCGCATAGTTTCAATTTTTATACCGGCGTGTTGGGAAAAAAGTACTTTTTAATGCAATTTGTTTGAAAACTGCATCTCCATTTGTTTTTGAGGTATTAATTTTTTTGTAGTTTTTAGAGCCATTTGCTTAATATTGGCAACGGAAGAACTCCATTTCTGTTGAAAGTGTAAGGAAAATAGCAATTATATCTTTTTGTTGCAATTTTCCCATAAAAACTGAAGAAACAAAATTAACTAAAATACGTGCTATTTTGAAAAAATATAAATGAAGGATTTCTGATAAAACATGCAGCTATTAGAAACTAAATTTAATTTTAAATATCTATATTAATAAAACAAACAAATGAAGGGCTGTGAATCTTTAGATAGCCAATTCTTTTGTCGAGTTTTCTGAATGACGAAATGTCTTTTTATTGGATTTTTGTATTATTCAGCGATCGATACGTCCTAAGCGTACTTTACTGTAGATGTTGTTTAACACTGGATCGCAAATGATGAATTCTTCAGAGGATGTGGATGACGTCACTTTATGTAAAATAAAATCGCGTATTTTAAGTCTTAAAATTGAACTACAGTAGAGTCCGAATTATCCGAGTCCCGCTTAACCGAGTTTCTGCTTTCACAGAGTCATTTTCTTCTGATGGACTGATGGCTTCCATTATTATGAAACAATCACTATAAATGAAGTATTAGGTGAAGATGAAAGGGCAGCAGTAAAAAGTTAGAACTCTGATTTTCTTGTCAGTATGGAAAAAAAAATGGCCATAATTTTTTTTTTTTGAAAAAAAAAAATTATTGACATTTTTTTTTCCCATTCTGACCAGAAAATCAGAGTTCTAACTTTTTACGGCTGCTCTTTCATCTTCACCTAACACTTCATTTATAGTGACTGTTTCATAATAATGGAAGCCATCAGTCCATCAGAAGAAAAGTATCCATTCCAAAGGTATAAGTTCGATTAACAAGAATAATCGGGACTCTACTGTATCTATATTTATATACATTGATTTTTTTTTCATCGGGGGCGACACTAAATTCTGAAAAAGCAACAGAATTCCTGTTTTCTAGTTTTGTATTCTTTTTACAACTAATCAGATTATTTTCCTGTTATTTTGTTCAAAATTGGCGTCCAAAGATCACACAATGGCAAACTATGCTGTAATACGTACTGGGAGAGTGGGAGTTCTGCGGAAACACTGAGTTGACATCCTGGAGATGCTACATACATGCACATTAAGTCAATGGTGTTGAGAGTAGCGTTGCCAGTTGTCCCCGAGTGAAGTCCCAATTTTCAGAGAATCCAAATCCTGCGCGGTTATTTCGCGGGACATTAAAAATTCCTATTTTTCAGGATGCTCAAACATCATTAAATCTATTGTTTTTATACAATTCTACGAGCCACAGAGTGTATTTGGCGATTTATCACCTGCGGCGGGTTTATTGAAAGATGCTTTGAAATTATTGTATTAATGTATAACTAAATTGTAATTGCATAATTTGTATCAATTGTAAAATTCGAGCCTATCAGGGAGTGGGTTAAAAATTGATTACAAAATTCCATCGTTACATACAAAAACCAGTTAAATATAAGAGTGTCAAAAAAAATGAATTTTGGAAAAACTACCGAGCGGCTCGGTCTACCAGATACTATCAATTTTATGGCAATCCAAGAATATTTACGTCAGTTAAGGGGTCTCAGGACTCTTAAAATTGGAAAAAAGGAAAAAAAAGGACCATTTTCAATATTTAATATCTTAAAATGTATTTGATATTAAGACACAATTTTAAATGGGAATGAAAGATACAATGTTCTTTCATTTCAAATATTTGAAAAATTGCAAGATGCAGAATTAGTATTGACAGGGGACTTCAAATTGTCAGACATTTGACGAGCAGAAAATCGGCATAACAGCTTATGCGCACGATTAGAAAATAAATTTTGCAACTAGAATGAAAATTTTAGTGCCTACTTGTACCTCAGATTATAATAATGACACTGAACCTAAATAAATTTGTATTTAAAGCATTTTTATATTTTTAATACAAAGTTGTATTTAGCTAATGCAAAATTTTGAAATTTCAACAATATAAACCCCCCCAAAAATATTTTCTTTTTACAATAAAAAGGAAATTTTAGGTTCGGTTTATACAGACTAACATGAAACATATGTTTTGAAAATTTCATGAAAAAATATTCAGAAGGTTTTGAGATATCGTGCGCGTTATGCCCAAAAACGTCATTTAGAGAAAAATGACTTCAAAGTTTTGGAAACACCACTTCAGCTATTGAGCGTGTATAATTCTAAATGCCATAACTTCTGTTCTAATGGGAATTTCAAGATAACAATTATATCAAAATGTTCAGAAAACATAGAAGTTTAACATCTAAAAAAAAAATAAAATTTCGAAAATTTCGAGCTTTAAGAGTCCTGAGACCCCTTAAGAGCTCGGCGAGATAGACAGACCGACAGGGAATCCGATTTTATAAACACTTTTCAGCTATGTTGGGAAGTGATAAAAAAGTGTTTTGGCATTCGTAAAAACTGTAATATTTTTAAATGATTGCTTTAAAATGCACTAATCGAGGAATCGCGGAATTTCTATGATGGCGGAAATGAAGTCATATTTGAAATATATGCATTCTCATGGGGGATGTACAGAATATTCGGTATCTATTCGGTATTCGGCCTATTCGGACATGTTACCGAATATTCGGTTTGGCCGTGTATCAAACTATATTAGCTATGCCAAATATTAGGTCTGGTTTAATATCAAACTATTCGACCTGCCGAATATTCGGTTTGGCCGATTATCGAAACATTCGGCCGAACCGAATACTTAAAAAAACCTTTAAAACATTTTTTAAATGTTACACAACTTCTACTTTTAACAGTTGTTTCTTGTTCAAAAAATATTTGTCTTGATCATATTATCTCCATTGAAAGTTTGTCGCAAGATTTCAGGAACAACTTGTGTTGATCTGAAAATATCTGAATGATCTGAAATGATCTGCTAAAATATCTGAAAATGAGCTCCCACTACAGGCACTGATTTAGGATGCATTTAAGAACTTCCTTGCTAAATTAAAGAGAGTAGAAAAGTTAAATTGTTGCTGAGTTCCCACCATTTGAAATTTGCATAGATTGTATTATTTATTTATTTTTACTTTAGTTTCTTCCTGACAAATAAATTGTATATCACCATATAAAGTTTTTCTTCCAATTTTTTCACAATTTCTCTTTGATTTTAAAATGTTTGTTTTCGAATTTAAGAAAATTTTATCAATTTGTGTTCATTCACAGAAGCCGTGAAATTTAAAATTTTATTAATTAAAAAAGTTTCAGTATCCTTTTCTTAAATACTTCAAAGCAGATTTCTTTCAGAATAAAGTTTACTGGTAAAAAGCTCTTGTTTATCCAAATGAAAGTTTCTGTGTTAAATATTATGTAAAATTGTTTTAAAATTTAACACTTTAATGCCTTTAAACTTTTGAATGCAAAAGTATTCGTCCAGCCGAATATTCGGTATTCGGCCTAACAGTTACTATTCGGCTAGCCGAATACTCGGTATTCATTTCACCTGTAGGCCGAATATTCGGCATTCAGTATTCGGCCAAAATCACTATTCGGCGCATCCCTAATTCTCATCCATAAGAACAAAGGATTTTAATTATGCTACTATGATGTCATATTCACTCATTTTAATTCTGGATGTAAAGAGACTAAAACTCTATACGAATTTATTCAATAATCTTTAGTTTGCATATTCCGTAAGTGAATCAGAATAAATGAAAATTAATAATGTTGCGAATAAGAAAATTCTTTGATTTATAGAAAATAATATAATAAAATTTTATGTGATATGTTCCATTTATTTGGGTAGCGTCTCCTAGGAAAATCTAAAATTAATTTATTGTAAAACAATGACATCATTTTCACCAACATGTTCTCGAATCCATAGCTAAATTAAATTTCGTTGAAAATGACGTCATTCTTATTCACGTACTAATTTGATCCTCTTATTGTTACTTCTGTTTTGGTTTAAATCACCTAAAATAGACATTTTTCTTTTTAAATAGAAGTTAACTAAGTGTGTTTAAAAAATAATTCGTAAATAAATTAAAACGTTACAAAATTTAACGAGATATGGTATTTTACATAGGTGTCATAGAAATGATAACCGCACATTAATATCATAGAAATGGCAATAGTTAAATTTTAATTTAACTGTGAATTAACTGATTGCGTGAAAACTGATATCTACAAATTTGATCAAACGTTTTATACTGCTACTTTCGTAAGCTGCTAACTTAACCGGATTTTGATAAAGTAAACAGATTTTGAATATCTAAAGTAGAATGTCGTGCCTTTTTGAGGATTGTTACCCTTACATCGAGTAATTATATCCTTTTATATTGCATTTTGTTTAAGTTTTACATTCTGTCCTGATTTGAATGCTTTCAGTTCAGATACGTTTGTTAGCCAATTTTCAGATTCACTAGATTTTCTTTCTCAAGTAACGAACATTAATAGTTTATATGTACATAACCTCACCAATTTAATCTTTTTGATTCATTTAGAGTTGAAATTAACGAATGTGTTTCTTAAAAGCGTGTTGGTGTTCATTAAAGCCGATCCGATGTGCGATGTCGCTAGCAATTCATGTAAATCTAAATTATTTTGGGTGGTTTTAAACGTTAAATGTATTGAGATATCTTCTACAAAATAGAAACTGTAGATTTAACTAGCATTTCTTTTATTATTATTGCGAATGCATTTATATGAAATTGTGTTTTAAGTATTTCCTCGGTTTTCTGGTATTTGATATAACAATGTAAAATTTTATATTTACAATAATTTAAAACGTATTTCAACTAACTGATAACAGATGTTACAGTATATTTTTAACTTTGAATCTGAAAAAGGGTGTTCAATGTGAATGTAATTTCTTTTGGTGCTACTTAGTTATCCCGTCGACCAATTTCGCCAAATTATACAAATTGACATAATTTTTATTTTAAATAACGAAAGAACAAATAAATTAGTATAAATAAAAATCACTTTATGACGTAATCACGTGTAACTTGCCTGAAGTCAAGTGAATGTGACATTTACGATCAACCATTATTGGCATTTAATCTTACAGTTTAGCGATAGATTTTTGGTGGACAGGATAACCAAGAAGTACCTCTCTTTTTAACTATGATTTCCTTCGTTATTCTTGTATTTTAGGTACTGGTGTAAAATTTGAAATTACAGTAATTCTAATTAACTGATGACGGATTTTATCGTATATTTTTAAGTTTAAATATGTAAAAAAGGGTATGGGTGTGACTGTCATTTCTTTTTATGTTAAAAACATAGAGTTCATTTATAGTTAGTTTTCAGTAGTCGGGATCCTCGTACGTTACCGAAATGTTCGGTGTAGCTTTGGCACAGTATTAAGAACAGCGTTTAAAAAGAAGAGGGAAGGAACAATTTTTTTTAACACTTTTTTCTTGAAAAAAAAAAATCATTTAATAGTATCCTCAGGGATGATTTGGCTTAGCAACGTCGTTTTCATTAATTTTTTGTCTCCTAATTTTAATATTGAGATGTGTAAAGTAAAAAGATAAATACTTGTCGTAAGATTGTTGTTGCTGTTAAATGATTCTCTGAAAACTCACTTTGAATTTATTTTACTGCGTCTAAATTTATTTTGTAACTTCAAAACCTCTATATTAGAATCAAGCACTTGTTTTGGAGATTCTTGTCTCTAACATTCATATGATTGTTAGAGACTAACATTCATATGATTGTTAGATTGTTAGAGTGATTTATTCATATGGTTGCCAACTTCGCTAAAATGAGTCGCCAACCTTCCGTTTGAATCTCGATTGCAGAAGATTAACCTTTGGATAAGATATTTTTTAAAGTCTCATTCAAAGTGACAATTACTGGTATTTTTATGTTAGCCAGTCGGGAGAAAATGTCACCAATAACACGATTTTAATAGCCAACAGCATCTTTTATATCTTACCTGTGTAAATTAGAAACAATACTTTGATAACGAAATAAAAAGTTTGTATTATAATGTTATTTCTCTTTCCTTGTTTTTGTATTTTAAATGAAAAAAGTGAAAAGCTTGTAATATATGTATTTTTAATAAAATTAGTAAAAATGTCAATTTAAATTCATAAACATTTTTGGAAGTTATTAAATTAATTTCATATGTTTGAAGTATCTTAACATCATTAAAATGCATAAAATTAGTTAACGGTCAATTCAAATTCATAAACACTTTTCAACTATGTTGGAAAATGTTAAATAATTTCATTATGTTTGAAGTATCTGAACATCATTAAAATGCATCGCAAACAACTTTTTCATGATGCAATAGAATTATTTTTTGCGTTTCTGAAAAAGATGTGCAAATGCTACTTGTTCTATATACTCCGGAGAAAGCATGTTTTATTCTTTTTTTAGTGATGAATATCAATTTTATTTTCTCTGAAGTATATTAACACCATTCAAATGCACCAAAAACGATTTTTTTTTCTTAAACTATTATAAAATGGAATTCATTTTTGGGTCCTTTTAACAAGGTATAAAGGCTACACACTTCATTTTCAATACTGAACATTATATAGTAAATATAAATAACATATAAAACATTAATGGCTATAGGAGTATCTTTACGAAAGTTAGAGTACCGATAGACGGCAAACAAACTGAATTCATAAACACTTTTTAATTATGTCAGAAAGTGTGAAAAATTGCAGGAAAAAACGAAAGTAGCCATTCTATTGGAAATAATGTATTCTTTTTATTTATGTTACAAAGAAACGCTAGTCTTTACACAGGAATTGGACAAAACTTTGAAATTTTAAATACTAGCACCCCATTTCGACAGCATATTTCGATTTTTTGGTAATTAATACTTTTAAATATCAAGCGAGAAGCTATATTCAGCCCAATATTTTAGGAATTATAAAACTTTTTAGTTTGGAACTCTTAGTGCTAAATTCATTTTTAATCATTGAAAATGAGATTGTTATGCGTGTACTTTTTTATGCATAACTCAAAAACTAGTGGGCGGAATAAGTTGTAATTTTAGATTTGCATATATTTCAAGCTTCTAAGAATCGATTTCGCTTGAATTACGAGGGTAGGCCGAAAAGAAATGCACACATGCTTGTAGAACACGAATAAAAACAAATAGCAAGATCGGACGAAAAGTACATGAAAGTACAATTCTTAAGCTTCAAAATAATATATTTATTTTTCAACATAGTCACCCTTAATGCTAACAAATTTCTTCCTACGTGTAACAATTTTTTTTTATTCCTTCACTGAACATTTCTACCGACTTTTCTCGAATCCAGGAATTCACAGCTACCTTTACCTCATCGTTCGAGGTGAAATGATAACCCTTGAGGTCTCTCTTGAGTAGCGGAAAAAAAATAAAAATCGCAAAGCGCAAGATCGGGGAAGTATGGATGGTGTGGAATCGGTTCTAACTTAAGGTTTCGCAGAGACTCTGCAGTTGCGGATTTTTCGGTACCCCAATTGTTCAATAATGAAGACGACACCTTCCTTGGATATTCCAATATGGTTTGCGATACACTTTTGAGTGATTCTCCGGTTATTTTGAATTAAATCGTCGACGAGTTTGTGATGTTTATCATCGGGGCATTGATCGAACGTCCGCTGCTTTTTTCATCAACAATTATGGCTTTTCTAGGATCGCAATCACAAAATTTTATTGCCGATCGATTTACAGTAGACTAATCAACAGCATCGTCATCTTTAAACGACGATGAATTTCAGCATGAGTCACTTTTTCACCAGTTTTAAAAATCCGATAACAGCACGCTGTTTAACTCGCATTGGCATAACACTAGAACATGTCTCCATACTTCCGCTTCTCAAAACACACACATTCAGCGACTTCAAATCTGCACATGCGTATAGAGGGGAATTGTTACTTCCACATGCCACCGGGCGCTCTTCTGAAGGTCATTTCGTTCGCGCTCTACAAATATGTGTGCATTACTTATCAGCCTACCCTCGTACTTCAGGGTTATAATTCATATATTTTTAATATTTTTTTTTGAAATAGCTATGAACTTTTTAACAGAAATCGACTTCTTGAAAGTATAATGATACTGGTATGCCTTAACTGATATATTAAAAACCATCCTCATCACATTCTGTTTTCCAACAATTAAAATGGAATTTATCAATAGGTGCTCCAAATTTGTAAATTTAATAATTCATAATGCATTTGACCGAATGACTTTCCGATGTATTAAATGACAATCGATGTATTAATGAATTTTAGAAAAAGTTATTTTAATGCTACTTATAAGTACCGTCAGTAGATAAAGGGTTAGATTTGAAATCTTTAAGTGACCCCATTGTGAAACAATGAGGCGGATGACCCTGGTCAACGAATTCTTGGTTTTGTAACATTAAAGATAAATGTGTGGAGGGCAAATATGTAACATTATTTTAGCTTATTATATGTTATTTACCTTTCCCTGTAAAAACATTATATAGCAATTGGAAGGTAGTTTACCGTGAATTCTTGCATTATATTTACTGAAAAAGGTATTTTTTCAAGCAAATAAATGGTCAAATATCGTTGGTAAATAATTTTGGAATACGTATTTATATAATTTTGGAATACTGGCTTGTTTTTACGAGTTTTATTAAGCGTTACCAAACTTTTTTAAGGGATTTGTCGAGACTTTTATTTGTATTAATTTCACTGCAGCGCTTTTTTTTTTATGTTCCTTTAAAATTTCGTGAAATACTCGGATTAACTGCACGTGCGCTCTCAATTATCAACTACTTTTAAATACTTTAAAACTTATCTTTTTTTTTTTTTTCAGCCGTGCTCTCGATGTCGGCTTGCTTCACTTGGTGTACATCGCCATGGCCGATATTGCAGACATGGTGAGGGAAGCCCGAGAAGAACTGGATCGTAGGTCACGGCGGCGGCACTGGCAAAAGTGGTTGGAGCGCGAGGAAAGGGAAAAGAAGAAAGATTTGGCTCGAAAGGAAAAAGGGGAAAAGGCCTTACGTAAACAAGTAAGGATTTGGATTGCAACAGCTGCAAAGCTGAATGAAAAAGAAAAACAAAACGAATGCAATGAAAGACAGGGATTGCGCTCCTGCTTCGGACGCCTCTGCCGCCGCCATTAAATTTTATTTTCTTTATATTATTCTTATTTATCTAATATGAATATTGTATTTTTTATAGTTATCAATGTTATATAAATTTAAATTTGTAGTTTAGTTTGTAAAGCAGTGGCAAGCTTCTAACACCGACTGAAACATTTCGAATCTCGCCTGTTTATATAGAAGTTTGAAAAAATAAGAAAACAAATACGACATCAAAACGAGCATCATTTTTTGATTAAAATAAAAAAGAAAATTTGTAATCAAAAGCTTCTTAATTTTCTGGAAGTATAGTAATTAAAACAGTTGGTTATTAAGATGCTTGTCATTGCTTTCACTATATGTATAGTATATATTAACAACAAATGATATTTATTTTGGTTTTGAATGTTTTATTTTTTAAGCTGTTTTATATTTTTCAATGAAACCGGACGATCTCCTTTCTGAGTTAGTAAAATGAATAAAAAGAGTAATAATTAATATAATTTTTAATTTAGCATTAATTCATTATTTTCAAAAATTTTATGACGGTTTATAATACAATCATGCATTTTCAATATTTCTTTCATTTTACTTCTTTTCAAAAGAAATGTATATAAACGTTTTCATTTTTTTTTGTGTGTAAGGGTGGGGCATAAACTGTTTTCTTTCTCGGCATTCTTTTAATTAATATTTAATACACTTTAGCGTTCTTCAAATAGCAAATTAATTTACTGACTCAGAAAGGGGAACGCCCGACAGTTTTTTCGGCCCTTTAAATGTAAATTTTCTTTCGGTGTGCATTAGGAACAGTGTTCAATTAAATCCAATAGTATTAAAACTATCAATACTCCTCATATTTGCCATCTTCTACAGTCATTAGCATGAAACTTGTAAGACCAGCCATTTCAAATTCATATTGTGCTCCTCGTCTGTCTTCTAAGGCTTCATCATCAAGACCATTGCTTTTCCATCGTCACTTCTCCGTCTTATCCATACTTTACTTCTTCACTCATTGCTTTCTTCATTCTTCATCTTCTTCATTCTATCTTCTTCATTACCCATCTGATTCATCCACACTTCTCCATCTGCACTCTTCATTATCACTTTTCGATCTACTCCATCTGCACTCTGTCCTGTAAGACTACTCATCATCATGACCGTAGCTTCTTCATCAGTCTTCTAAGAGGCTACTTCAGTCAAGCAAAAAGAATCCGTTCGCTAATGCTAATCCTATGGAAGAGATTTATACAGGCATCTCGGTTGCATTTCAAAAAAATTTAATGATTTTTTTTTGCATTCGATAGCTAAAGTGAATCTGTGCAAAGGCCTTTTTTTACTTTTTAGATATTTTTTACAGTTATTTTTAATGGGGACACTTTCACCTTCGGAATCGGTTTCGAAAGTGAAAGCGCCCTCGTGGAAAAATATCTGCAAACAAAATGGAAAACGTAAAAAACGGCCTTTGTACAGATCGACCTCAGCTATCGAATGCAAAAAAAAAAAAAAAAAAAAAAAAAAAAAAAAAAAAAATCATTAAAAAATATTGAAATGCAACCGAGATATTTTTATAAATCTCTTCCATAGGATTAGCATTAGCGAACGTGTCTTTTCACTTGGCTGAAGTAGCCTCTTAAGCCCATGACATCCTAAGTCATCTTGTTTCGTCCTAAATCATCCTGGGATCTTCCTCAAGTTCCATCGCCCAACATCATCAGGCTGAAATGTCATCTTCATTGCCATCACTACCACCATCAGCAAAAGCGGGACACACTCTGCTCCTTTCCTTCTGGGAATACGACCATCCAAGTGGAGCAGAGGAATGGTCCTGCGAGTGGGACACACTCTGCTCGAATTCCTTATGGGAAGACCACGTTCAGACAAGAACGTATGAGCAGAGGAATGGTCCTGCGGAGGGGAGAGAGGAAGCCTACCTCCACGTGGTTCTCCCTGGAAACGTTACTCGTCCTAAGGCATATCACACACTGAACAGACAAGCGACAGAAAAGTGTAAGTCAAGAGACATTTCATCCTGATAACAAAGGAGAAACCGGTTTGAACGCTACAATTTGTCTCGTGTCGCACGTTTTTGTCTGCTTGTCTGTTCAGTGTGTGATCTGCCTAAGACGGCTAACGGCTAAAAGGCTTCCGCAGAATGGCATCATGAAACAATTTATATAAACCATAGAATCATAAAAGAACGAGAAGGAAGGCGACTCAACCGGATTAGTTCTGAAGCGCGCAGGGGCAGTCGGGATTTTACGTCAACGAACTGCTTGAACTCCCCCCCCCCCCTAACGCTAAGCGATAACTTCACCTTACTATCCAATGGTCTTTGTTACTATCCCCCCTTTTCCCGCAAGTCCTTATGGGAATTAACGAAAGAGAAAAAATCCAGTGGCAAACAGCAGCCAGGAAAGATGCAATGCAAAGATATGCTTGTTTTCCTTCGTCTTAGTTCTTACTTCCATGATATAAACCAACGACTGTTGAAGAAATTTATTCAAATGCTTCACGATAATTTTATAATAGAGCCACAATATAATCTTATAGATACGGATTATATTTTCGTGACTGTTATACAAGTTCTTACATAAAAAGTATGAAAATTAATTTCCTATAAGTTATTCATAAGTTAGTCTGTAGTGCAAGAAATATACCAATTAAATTTCTTTTTTATTATTTTTATTTTATTTCTTTTTTATATTCTTTTTTATCTATATTATAATACACCAAATTAGATCTTGACTTACAGACGCTTTTTAACACTTTGCAACATGGCTGAAAAGTCTTTATGATTCGGTTTGTCTGTCTGTTCTCTAACTCCCTAAATATATTCGGATTGTCATGTAAGTAAAAAGACAATCAAAAGAACCCTGTTACATTATGGTCAAAGGGGAATTGCGATGTATGTTAGTGGTGTTATATTATTAAACAATGATTTGGTATTTTGATTACGGATAACTGCCACTATCAATATCCGTTTTTCAATGTACTATTCATTTTGTTTTGCAGCGGTTCCTTCATGCATAACAATTTCAATTAAACGGGAAAAAGCATTTTTTAACTGTCTCAACCTTCATCCAATACCTATGCAATTTTTTTAAATGCTGGATTATATAGAAACCATTGTTTGTCTAATGCATACGAGAAATATCAAAATCATTAATTAATTATATCATTAATGAACTTTACATGATTTAAATAATTATGTAATTTTTTAATAAATACCAGATTATACAGACACCATAAAATTCGTTTGTTCAATACATATAAGAAATACGAAAGTCATTAATTAATTACATCGTAAATAAACTCTACATGATTTATATTTATTTCCGTAATGATAAATGCATTAAAGATAAATTAATTTCCCAAAGAGTAATTGAAGGTCGTTTGATGGATTTCCAAGATCACGAAAAAAATATTTCATTTTAAAGATGTATCATAAAATTTTCTAGATATGTTGAATGTAACTGTTTATTGAAAATTCATTTTAATACTATTCGATCACAGGAAAAGTAATTACCTACATTTCAATTCATGAGTTCATCTAAACAAAATCTTATACAAATTGAAATTTTTCAACTGAGTGCAAAAATGCCCAGACTGGCCATCGAACCTAGAACCTTTGGATTAAATTGCCAGTGTCCCTCCCAATTGATTAATACTATAAATAATATAGTATATAAAAAAAAAAATGGAAATATTAGGTTAATTTTTTTACTCTAGTTATTTATTTTAATAAAGTACTTTTCACACTGAAACAATAATCTTCCTGAATACGACCCTTTGTTAAATATTCCTGTTGGGTATTCCTACTCGATTTCTGTAGACATCTAATGAATTTTTTCCCCATTTCTATTCTGAATTTAAAATAATGTACACTGAACAATTTTAGAATCAAGTTTGAAATTTCAAGTTTTGAATGAAAATAACATTGAAATATAGGAAAAAAGTAATACCTAATTATTTTGAGTAAGAAAATATCTGGAAACATTACATTTAATGTGTTCTATTTCGCAGGCAAAATATGCATTTGTTCGGTAATTGAGTCGCTTTGGAGATATTTAATTTATTAAAACAGGAGACCAAAATTTATCGTGTACTTGACTATAAGAAAAGCTAACCATCATGTATAGCAATACTATATCACTAAAGCAAAAAACCTTTTTTTTTTTTTTTTTTTTTTTGTGAAACCTCTTTTAAAATTTTTTGGATAAATATTGGAAACTCTTCTTTATTTATATTTGGTTAATACAACAAGCTAAGCATTTGGATAATTATAGGTTGCGAAAATTATTATATTTTAGTGAAAAATAACATTTTTTGACCAATTCTACTACTCAAATGAAAAGTTCTTCTTGCGAGCGTTTTTACCACTAAAAATGAATATTTTTTTCGCAATTTTTTCATTTAAAAACAAAAATTCAGAAAAAATCAGTTATAAAATCATGCAAATTTAAGTTTTATTTAAGATTATTATCACGGGCATGGGAAACGCCGGGCGGGTTAGCTAGTATTAAATAATTTTCGATTATACGTTGAGAAACAAGTTTAGAAATATCGAAAACGATAGTTTAAATTATGTTTCATTTTTTCCCTTCCTGTTGCCGTATGTTAAAAAAAAAAAAAAAAAAAAAAAAAAAACAGAACAAAAATGATATATTTTTATAATAAATCCTTTTGCTTTGCTTTACTACCAAGCGCAAAAGAAGCAGTGAATTTTTCATAATGTTCTACACGCGTTTATTTTTTTTTTTCATATGGGATATCAGTTCCTGTTTGAAAAAGTGTAAACAACTTAAAAAAATTTAAACCAGGCAGATCATGTAAATTATATATCAACTAAAGAGCGTTGTAAGGGAAACCTTTGCTGTCAATGTGTCTAAAAAAAGCATTAAAAGTGAAAATATTAGATTTATTTAAACCAAAAATATAAAATTAAGTAAGTACTTATGTACTTTAGTTTAGGTAATAAGTATAAAGTCACATGGGTATTTAAGGAAAAAAATAGCAAGGTAAATCTATGAACAAACGGCTACGTAAGTCCTTAAGTACTTTATCTGTATCCAGGGGTCGCATTATATAGGGAAAATTTTATTGTCCCCTTAATGAGTTCCCTTCATGATCATTTTATTTAACATATTCTAAAGAAAGTTGCGATGGAGATATTATTTTCAAAATAGTGGTAAGAACAATAAAAGTTTCCCTATAGATGTAGTATGATACATTCCCGATAGAAGTTTCGCCTGTTTGGCTATCTCGCTTTCAGGGGCAAGGTACTTGCATTCGTAAAATATTGAAATAACTTAATGACACCAGTATTTACAACAGAATCTATTTGTAAACCAGTAAAAGTATATTTTCGCGTACTTAATAAAAGTGAAATTTTCATTACAAAATCCCGGTGCCAATGTGGCAATTAGGGATTAAAATTATGTGATGCCATAACGGCATCACTGCCTCTCAAGGGGTCAAGAAATTTGGTTTGATACCACCCAATATGCTTTTTTAGGTTCCTGTACGGTATGCTATTTCTTTCTCCCAGCTTATTTTGTGTCCAAAAAATAATGTTACTTTACAGAAGCTAGCCGTAAAACAAAGCATTTACGATTAAATACTCTTTAGCATTTTTTTAAACTTCTAAGCATCGCACATTTTCAATTTTTATATCGTCGTATTGGAAAAAAAAAGTTCTTTTAAATGCATTTTGTTTGAAAACTGTATTTCCATTTATTTTGAAATATAAATTTTTTTGTAATTTTTGGAGCCATTTGCTTAAGACAACGGAAGTTGTGGTTTCTGTAGAAAGTAAAGAAAAAATAGTTTTAAAATAGTAATTATATATTTTTGTTGTCATTTTCTTGTAACAACCGAAAGAAAATGTAATTAAAATACATACTATTTTGAAAAAAAATGTAAACGAGTGATTTCTGTTAAAACAATGGAGCTATCATATACTATATTTAATTGTGAGTATCTATGAATCACTAGATAGCCGGGGTTTTTTTTTTTTTCGATTTTCTTGAATGACGGAATCTTTTTGCTGCATTTGTGCATTATTTCGCGATAGTGATGTGCTATGCATGCTTTACTGTAGATGTTTAAAAGTAGATCGTAAATGTGGAATTCTTAAGCGGATGCGAATGACATCATTTTACATAAAATAAAACGTGTGCTTTAAGTCTTAAAATTGAAATATGTTTTGTACTGCAGTAGAGTCCCGCTTAACCGAGTTATTTTCTTCTGATGGACTGGTGGCTTCTATTATTATGAAACAGTCATTATAAATGAAGCGTTAGGTAAAGATGAAAGAGCAAAAAAAAAAAAAAAAAAAAAAATTACGGCCCTCCTGACCCCCATTCGGACCAGAAAATCAGAGTTTCTTTTAGGCCTTTTACAGCTTTACTTTTACTTTTAACTTTTTACGGCTGCTCTTTCATCTTCACTTAACGCTTCATTTATAATGTCTGTTTCATAATAATAGAAGTCATTAGTTCATCAGAAGAAAATGAAGTAATGGAAATGCCGGGGCGACACTAAATTCTGAAAAAGCAGAATTCCTGTTCTCTAGTTTTAATTTTATTACGTAATTTTAATAAGGTATTCTATAATTTTCTTTATTGTGAGCAAAAAACAATGGAGAAATTTATTTCCCGTAGTAAGAGAAACTCAAAGAAAATATTTATAACTATTAGGGTAACTGGATCCAGCATGGTCCAGTTACCCCGGATACATGTCCCAGTTACCCCATTCTTGAAAAAATTATGGGGTAACTGGGACACCGGGCTTACATTTGAAACATGAAGTAAATATGTATAGATACTTAATAATATTAACGTAGTTATGTATCTAATCCTTAAAAAAAAAGATTGTTTAATAAAAGTATTTACAGTATTTTAATAAAAAGCAGAGGAAGTTCAACCATGTTGACGTTGTTTTTTAAAAAAGAAACGTAAATTTTTGACACCTATCATAGCAAAGTGAGAGTTACGATTGAGTTGACACACGTTGTTTTAAGAAGTAGAGATTAAGGTACGTTGTTCACAAAAGCTAAAACTTAAGAAACATCAACAGTTTTTTTTTTTTATAAAATAGCCTATGGCCCAGTTACCTCGTGGGTCCAGTTACCCCAACTAACCTTAGCGTGCGATTTTGGAATCTCCTATGGGCGACCTAAAGAGTGATGTCAGCCTCAAAATCCCTTTCTGTTGGTTGACCAACAGGTACGGCCCTTCTTAGGCTACACGTGGGAACTAACATTGAAATTTGTCCTTGTCAGCCTATGAGCAATTTCTCGGTCTTTTTCATCTGCTATGCCGGGTGGCCTCTTTTTCAACTAAAAGATAGATCACCCCTTTCAAGGTCCAAAGCATGAGAAAATATCCTCTCGATAACATATATCTCTACCTGGATTTGCTGTCAGTTAGGTTCCCACGCACACACAATAAAATCGGAAAAGATCAATTCTTTACCAGAGATGTAGTGCAGGGTATACGAGGGTATACGCCGTGTACCTTCTGGATTTTTTTAAGAAGCTCCGCATACCCTCTGTTTCTCAAATAAAGCATTAGCGTATACCCTAGCTATGAACGTTCATGACGTCAGCGTATACCCTCTGCCTATACCGTATACTCTCTGCCTTTTTTACGACTACAACACAGTTCTTTACAGTATGTAAAGGTGGAATTTTGTATTCAATTTTTAACTCACTTCCTGATAGGCTAGAATTATGACAATTATGTACTGTTCGTTTTCGAAAGCCGCGCCTAGCACACTGGGACGATTCTACTATCTAAAGGGGTGTTACGCTGAGATGGACATTTTCTGAAGTTCTACTTCGGCGTTCTCCCCTGCGTTGTCACTAAGATTGGTGCGTGTTTGTTATATTTTACTTCCGATCAAATTTTAAAAATCTATTAATATCTCGCTTAAATTCAAATTAAAACTTCTATATTTAGTGTTTCAAATGGCTAGTTTGAGTGGAAATAAATCTTTCAGGTGTGGTAGTAAGATGATTATATATAATGCCATTCAATTTTGTGATCAAGAAGCAGAAAAAGAAGAATTAATTGTTCCGATAGTTCATTCCACAAAACAAGTCTGTGAAATTGCCGGGATTTCTAGTAATACTATTAAAAAGATTCGCCGTGACGCAGTAGATGAGCGTAATCCTGTTTTTTGTTCACCTAAAAAAAAAAAAAGATTTAAAAGGATGTCTTTGAAAAAACAACTATAGATGAATTCGATTGCAGCGTTATTAGACGAACTGTATATCTAAAGGTATATTTTCATATAAGCCGAGAAAAAGCCTGGTCACAATTACAATAAATTTAATTACGGTCGCAAGAGCATAAGTTTTTTTTTTTTTTTTTTTTTTTTTTTTTTTTTTTTTTTTTTTAGAATATTGAGGTACTATTTTATCATTTAATATTCTAATAGTAATTAAATTGTGATAATGCGTTAAGAAAACATTTTAGCAATCTTGAATGGATAGTCCAAATCTTTTAATAAAGTTTATTTTTTCCAATTTTGAAATATGTTTAAAAAAAATAAAGAAAGAAAGAACATTTTTTTAAATTCTTATAATAAATTCGCTTGATCGCGTTATCTGTCAGGTGCGTAATATTGCAAAGTGTATTTTTTTTTTAAGGCCGTATGATTTTTTTGTTTAATCTGGTGCAAAAAAATGCATTCTCTCTGTATATGTATTTTTCAATTAATAACTCTAATGTCTAAATAACTTTCAGTGTGTAGACGCTAGTGTTTTTTTTTTCCTTCGATTACATAAAAAACTCTCTTACCACATTTCAATTTTCAAAGTACACCGGCAGTAGTCGATCCATTTTGATGAAAAAGTTTTTGATCAAGATGCGAATTGAATGATTTCCAAAACAGATATTTCCTAAATTCTATATCTCTAAATCTGTCCAATACAAATGTGAGAAAAAGAAGAATGGTGCATTTAATAATCTTAATTTATTATATAACAACACCTCAGCTGGAAATCAGAATTGCTTCCCTTACTCATTAAAGCTTTGATGTTCTTTTTGTGATAGTCATTGATTGGTAAAATCTGCAGTTTTTGAAGTTCGATATCTCAGAACCTCTAAAAAATAAATGTACTATTCAGGATGCCGAGCAGTAATGACGAGTATATTACAGCAGAGAAATTGTATTCGTAAATCTCAATTATCGTCAGAGATACAAAAGGTCGTAAATAGTTGTCTCGAATGGCTTCGTGCGTTTGTTAATATAGTGTACTGTACAACTGTACTGCGTGTTATATCGACTTTGGCTGTGCACTGTCCTACAATATGATAATATATATTAGATTTTAACAGAGTAAAATATATGTGAAAGGTTTTCCTCTTTCTTTTTATTAGAATTTTCGCGTCAGGTATGCGCATATGATATACGAAAAAATCGGATACTATGAAAAGATTTATAGTGCTGCCATCTATTAAAGAAAAACAAAAGTAACGTTTCAGTCCAAAGCAACATTAAAATTAAAATAAAACCTACGTGTGTTAACTGAGTTTAGAGGATTTAATAACGCAAATTTATTTTAAATAAAAGGAAAACTGAAAATAATACTGTAACCGTTATTTTCGTTCGGAAAATCAAAAAAAAAAAATTACCTTAAGGAAAATGGTTCTAATGTAAATATACTATACTGCATGGTATATGAACTTGGGCTGAGCACTGCCATTCAGTATCATAGTATATATTAGATTTTAATAGAATGAAATATCTCTGAAATGTTTTCTCTTACATTATATTAGAATTTTCACCTTAAAATAAGGTGTTAAACGTGTTAAAGGGACGGCATGCAAATGTGACAGATTAAAAAAAAAATAAATAAATAAAAATAGGGTACTGTGAAAAGATTTGGTAGTGCTGCCATCTATCAAAGAGGAGGAGTACTTTTAAGTGAAATTATAATAAAAATAAAACCTACGTGTGTGAACTGAGTTATGGAAATTTATTTTAAATAAAGGGGGAAAAAATAACTCATATTTTAGCCGTTATTTTCAATGCGAAAAAAATTACATTAAGGCGCCGAAAATGGTTCGGATGTCTTCGTGCAAATATAGTGTACTGACACTGAGTCGTACATGAAACTGTAATATAATATATATTAGATTTTAACAGAACAAAATATGTTAGAAACGTTTTATCCTACTTTTTATAAGAATTTCCGCCTCAGAATGAGGTCATACAGATTAATTATTATTAATATATCTGTATATTATATATATATAGAAGGGACATTCATACTGTACCCGTCATTTATGAAAATTGGGCGAAAAATGTGAGGCGAATTGAGGGCGATAAATGTCCGGACCAGGATCCTGGTCCGGACATTTTTCGCCCAGTTGGAAATTTACATCTACTATGATTTGTTTACCAATTAGAATAATTGTGTTAAAATTAATCTAATGTAATTTACCTTAAGTTACCTAAAGTAATGGTACTCATTAGAATTTTTATAAGAGCCAAAATCTCGTAAGCTCAAGGGACGCATTAACGTTTTTGCAAACAAATCTATCTATTATAATGAACTACTATTATATGTTGCTTATTAATGAGTAAATATTAATTTTAACCAATATTAGCAGTTTAATATTAACTTATAGTGAATAAGGTCCATTATATAACAGTGGACGTTTATATATGTGAGATGACTTGCAATATTCTAGTCCAATCAACGAGTATTAATTGAATGGAGGCCGTTCCCCTAGGGGGCGACTTTCAGAAAATCACAATGTGTAAAATTTAATATAAAAACTTAACTAATTTAAAAGTACAGATGGCAACCGCAGCTACAACAATTCTCAGATCTCTGTTCTGGTGTTGATGCCAAAGTTAGTCGGTCGGGGTGTAGCGGGGCCGTCGGAAACAACTCTTCTCTTAAGAGAAGGAAGTTGTTTCGCGACGGCCCCGCTCTAGGCCTCAGTTGAAGAGAAAACTTCTTTGAAAGAAGACACGATTTTTTGTTGCTTTTTGGCATTGTTGTTACTTTTAAATGTAATTTTTTTTGTGGCTGAATGAATTGTTGAACTGAAATTGAATAACGCTTACGTGTTTAAGAAAGGTCAGAGCTTAGTGTTAAACTATGTGGTAAATTAAATAGTTTATATTTTAATATAATAAAAAAACATTACATTTGTAAAAGGGGTATTTTTAACACTGGAACGGCCGTGAGCGGTCATTTTGACCCCTACCATATGGATATATTGCGGTTAGAACAAGAATTTTTTTTTTTTTTTATAAAATAAGTTTAAAAGATACAAAGAAGAAAAACGTTAAATAAATAAGTTAAACAGTTTTAAATAAAAGTTCTGGTATGAAACATTTTTACAAAACTTGAGTGAAATTTACGGCCTTTCTAGTGTTAAAGTATTTTTCGTTCTAGTTTAAACATATCGAAAGCTTTTTAAAAGTGCGCCGGGCTTATCCGGGCCATTTTTGAACTGTAATAGTATTGGTTATAGTTTTGAATGCCAATTTCGCAAAAAAATGTTCCGCATATTGTTGCCATTTCTTTATATAATTTTTTTTCGGGGGTACTACTTAAATCCCATTTTTTGCGGCAACCGAGTTGAAGAGATAAAAACTATATTTTTACTGCCGTATTGCGAGTTTTTAGTTTACAGGATATTGCCTGAGAGCTTTTTTCCCTACATATTCTGTATGTATGCATGTACGTACGTATATAGGTACGTACATACGTACGAAACTCGATACCTCTTGATAGAAATATCAGATCGGCTTCAAATTGTACATACTTATTTACTGAAAAAAGTTTCCCCAATTAGTTTCGGGGGCTCATAGGTAGAAAATAAGGGGAGAAAGGAGGGAATTAAAGAAGTCTGGAGTAGATGCAGAAATAATTAAAAGGTTGTAAGTAATATTGGAAGTCATAACAAGTGGGCATCGCATTGACGAAAAAAATTTTCAATCATCTGCTGATGAAACAGCAAAATTGTATGTGAACCTCTACAATTGGTACCCCATGATTCCAACAATGCACAAGGTCTTAATTGTGACGTTGTAATGGACTATATTCAAAATCTGGGTTCGAGGCTGAAAAAAAGTCACGTGTTACCGGTAATTTACCCGAGGAATTTCTAACTGATAAGAAGGGAGGCTAGTACTGCTTTCCTCATGAACTGTTTCACTGGCTGGCAGGGATCTACATTACGTCTACGGAGCCTTCCCTTCTTTACACTAGAAGTTTTTACCTTGATCACGTGATCATAATGTAGATGGAATATCCTCCATTAAGAAAGCAGTGGTACCCATTGGCCAACGGTCAGAAGAAGTTGCAGAGGTCAGAAACAAACACTTTAGACAGTCTGTACAAAGTACTTAAGAAAGTGCAAAACAGAAGTTCACATTAGAGAAGTTTGCAATCGAGATGTTCCAAATTGGTTTCTTTTAAGCAGTGATCCTTTTATAAACTGCTCTAGGCAAAGAGCAAGACATACAGTAGCGAGACCCTACAACTTCTTCCAGCTTGACATTTCCGTAGTTCATTTGCACAGCGAGAAGAACTGGTTCACAGCGCAGCTCACCGAGGTCAAATATGACGGAAGCAGGGGGGGGGGGGTAGGAACAGCTTCAAGTGACGTTATTTATGTCGTCTCCTTTAGTTTTCATTCCTCTATGGTTTTAGGCTTCATAGGTCGAGTTCCAGATAGATTTTTTTCGCTGTTAGTGAAACGAGATTGACCAGTCAGAAGCCTGCATTTTTGCAAATTTTTCGCTGTTCGCAAAAATTCAGGCTTCTGATTGGCCGATCTCGTTTCGCTAAGAGCAAAAAATTTACCTGGATACGCCTTGCCTTTGTGTTTATGAGTGAGCATTCATAAACCGAGAACAAAGCCTCAAAGTTCAAAACCATGAGCTATGAAGATTAAAAGGAGATGACATATCTTCCATGATCAATCCATAGATCTAGTAAAATAACTTTCTAGTAAAATAAAATTATTTTTTACTATATCTATGGATCAATCTAGCACCGTGGAGAGCGTTGAAGCCGAAATCTTTCCCCCTTTTCCCGCGTCCGACATATTTGACTTTTACCGTTGTTGATTTGCGCAATAAGAAGAAACTTGCTCACAGCGCAACTCACTGCGGTCAAATATGGCGGAAGCAGGAGGAGGAGGGGGGCTTGGAAAGGAACAGCTTCAAGTTATGTCATTTATGTCGATTCGTTTTTAATCTTCATAGCTCCATGCTCAAAGTCAAAACCTCAAACGCCTTACCCAAACTCCATGGGAAGTTCTAGGGATGTAGCAAATGTCTTAGTACCAGACAGCGAACCAACCAATCAACCATGGGAAGTTTTTTGTTTTTATTGTTGGAGAATACGCGGGAATGTTTGTAAACTGAGAGAGAGAATTATTCTTTAATTCGTTCGGCCTAGTGCGTTATTGTAAATATGTTGTAATTTTTTTTATTATATGTATCTTGTTAATATTTAAAGTTCTGGATTTATATTTTTATCTGTTATTTTAAAATGGACCTTGATGAAACTGGTTCGGTGGAAGACAGTGAGAATGATGAATTTACTACTGCTGCTGAAGTAGTAAAAAAACTGGAAGAGGTATATTATTCTATTTAATCCTAGAAAGGTTCCCCAAAATCCCGTTGAAACGAGAGTTGAGTAAATTTACACAGTAGTAAAAAAAATCGGTACTAGTACTTGGTTATCCCGTCGACCAAAAGTCTATCGCCAAACTATAAGATTAAATGCCAATAATGGTTATGTCACATTCAGTTGACTTTAAGCAAGTTACACGTGTTTACGCCATTAAGGGATTTTTATTTCGACATTTTATTTGTATTTTTATTAATGTTATACTAATTTATTTGTTCTTTCGTTATTTAAAATAAAAATTATGTCAATTTGTATAATTTGGCGAAATTCGTCGACGGGATAACTAAGTAATACCAAAATATCATATGAATTCATCAAAAGAATATGATTTGGTAATAAGTTAGACGCGCTGCCTGTAAAAAAAGGAATTGGGCCTTGCGTAGCACTATGGCCCAGTGTTCAATTCAAACATGGAGGGATTCTTGTGTCTCCGGGGGGGAAATTGCACTTTTTGACCATTGAAAACACAAAATCTCAAATCTTCTGGGGGGGGGGGGGATTGTATCCCCCAGGCCACCCCCTGAAATCAACACTGCTATGGCAGCAGCCAGATATCTCGTTGTCTGTCATCTTCAAGTCTGTTTCACACAAAAAATTGGAGATGGGATGCATAAAAAGAAAGTGTCTGGTGCCAGGTACCCAGAATTTTAAAAGCTTGGTGTCACCGTCATGTAAAAGTACATAGGGTAGATGTGCCAGTAATGGACACTCTTAAGGAATTTCTTTTAAAATTATTTTTTTATTAATAGTTATAATTATTATATTCCAGTTTTTTCAATATTATATTAACCTATCAACAATAGTTAACCATTCCTATAGTCTCATTTCCCAATATGAATCAAAATTTAATTTTAAATATGAGAAATGTATCAAAACACCCAAAAGCCCAGTAATGGACACCCTCTGGCCCAGTAATGGACACCCCATAAAGAGTAATAAATATAATTGTTTTTATGACTGTATTTACAACCAGAATTTATTGAATACATACTAATGAAATAAAATAGTTATTTTCAAATAAATTTAACAATTAGTATACCAGTAATTAATAAAATATTTGTGATAATCGTTTTCAATCAATTTGTGAAATCAATCTGTTTGCATGAATTATTGTAATTATCAGAAGATCGATGTCTTAATTATTTTTGATGCATAGTTTAAAATACTGAATATCAGGCAATTACAGCTCTCAAATTATTGAAATAGTTGGGGATTTAAATTTAAAGAGTAATTAAAAAAAAGTTTTTGAGTATTAGTGTTTAGTTTTGTCTCGCTATTTTTAACAATTAATCTTCCAGAGATTACTTGATGTCTCATTTATAGTAATTAATATTACAAGTATGAAAGAAATGATATTGTGAGTTGAATATTTTAAACTGATAAGTATATGTAGAACTGATGTTTGAAGCCACTGATCTGCAGATTTCCCAGTTTCATGAATATTACCTGTGACTTTCATCAATATAACTTTTTTTTCCCAATGGTGATTAAGGAAACATTTAAGAAAGAAAATAGATTTTTAATAGCTTCTGTAACTCAATTGTTTTTATTTACACGAAGAGTGGATTAAGCCCTATGAGCCCCTCTTTGACTGTGCTCTTAAACAAAAAGTTTTGGTGTTATTACATTTTGGTAAGTGTAATTTAAAAATTAAATTTGATTATTTAGGTTTGCAGTTAAGTCAAAATATTTTATGCACTATAAACATTACTGAAATTGCATTTTTAGCAATGTCTACATGGGATGTCCATTACTGGAAAATGACTAATTGACCATCCCAGTAATGGACACCCCCTCTTAAAACCTTAAAAATAAATTAAATTTTGTAAATGGCCGTTAGTACATAAAATTCTAAGTTTTCTATTGCTACTCAAACAAAAACATTCAAATTTTGCAAGAAAATAAATAATATATAAATTAATTAAACAAAGCCAGCTCTTAGCCACTTCATTAAGATTTTCACAGAAAAACAGCGAAACTTTGAAACATTATTTTCTGCTTCCTGATTGGTTTGATTAAAAGTTTCAACAATAACCCAGTTTTATATAACATGCAAGGGGGAATTATAAAAAAAATAATTAAAGCTAAATAGTTATTAGTTATTTTTTTATGAACCAAAAAAATCAAGGGGTGTCCATTACTGGCACATCTACCCTATATCATTGTTCATTGCAAAAAAACAAAAAAGGAAATAAATTTATCACCTATGAAAGTTATGCCTCTACCTTTAACATATCTTGTTACAACCATATGCACAGCACTACATCATCGTTATGAATTTTATAAAAATGAAAACAAAACTTTTTATGTATTTGTACATCAGAGGATGAAAGATGCGGGGGAAAAGTTGAAGGGAGAAAGAGAAAGAAGCCCTATTAGCAATGTGCTGAATAGTGATTGTGGCTGAATTTCAAATAGCACACAAGTTAACTGCATATTTGACAAACAGATAAATTGAATACTGATTATTCGCCATACAGGTGAACTGAATACCAAATATTCGACACACAGGTAAACTAAATACTGAATATTAGGACAGCCGAATAATTACTTATTCGGCTGGCTGAGTAGGTACTCCTATTTTTGAGAGTTTATAGGTATTAAAAAGTTAAATTTTTAAACAATTTTGCATAATATTTAACACAGGTACTTCCATTTTTATGATCAAGATCTTTTTACAAGTAAACTTTACACTGAAAAAAACTATACTTTGAGAATTTATTTAAAAGAGGATAGTTTTAAGACTTTTTAAGGTACTACTTAGTTATCCCATCGACCAATTTCGCCGAATTATACAAATTGACATCAAGTGATTTTTATTTCGACATTTTATTTGTATTTTTATTAATGTTATACTAATTTATTTGTTCTTTCGTTATTTAAGGCAAAATTTATAACCTTAATAAAAATACAAATGAAACGTCAAAATAAAAATCACTTGATGACATAAACACGTCTAACTTGCTTAAAGTCAAGTGAATGTAACATTTACGATCAACCATTATTGCCATTTAATCTTATAGTTTGGCGATAGATTTTTGGTCGGACTGGATAACTAAGTAGTACCCTTAATTAACAAAACTTTAAATTTCATGGCTTCATCTGTGAAACAAATAAATAAAATTTTCTTATATTCCAAGACAAATATTTTAAGCTCTGAGAGAAATTTACTGTCTTAAGTGTGCTTATTTGCCAGGAAGGGGCTAAAGCAGTGATCAGCGATGCCGCGGACGCGCTATAGCGCGTAAATTACACAAAAAATCGGAGACGATGCAAAAAAATAGCTCTTATGCGTCCTGTGGATTAGCCGATTTTCGTCAAAGGATCGCAAAAAATAGTGCAAATGTCATCAAACTATCGCGGAAAAAATGCAACTTTCGTAAAAGGATTGCAAAAAAATTGTGTATTTTGTCAAAGGATCGCAAAAAAATAGCGAATTTCGTCAAAAAAAAGCGCAAATTTCATCAAAATATCGCGAAAAAAAAAGGGATTTTCGAAAAAGGGTCGTGAAAAAAAAATAGCGTATTTCATCAGAGGATCGCGAAAAATAGCGAATTTCATCAAAAAATCGCGGAAAAAAGATTTTTGTCAAAGGATCGCGACAAAAAGCGCTAATTTCATCTAAATATCACAGAAGAAACGCAATTTTCATAAAAGGGCTGCAAAAAAATAACGTATTTCGTCAAAAGATCGCGAATTTCGTCAAAAAAATCACGGAATAAAGCTGAATTTTGTCAAAGGATCTCGAAAAAAGACCACATTTCGTCAAAGTATCGCAGGAAAACATGATTTTCGTAATAGGTTTGCGAAAAAAGCGCGAATTTCGTCAAAGCACCAAAAAAGATGTGCAAACCAAACTTATAGGTAGCACATTCATAAAATGGGATTTAATTTCTTTTTTTATGAGATTCTTAAAAATGCAGCATGATTTCAGTGATCCCCCCCCCTTCTTACTGTATTGAAATGTCTCCCACCTTTTGAACATTTATGATTTGATACTTGATCTAGATGTGAATTTCCCTTCCAAGGAAAATGACTGATTCCAACACAGAATTATGCTGACAAATAATTCAATGGGAAGTGCAATGAAAGCACCTGGGTACTTAACATATAGTATTCTTTTCAGTATTCTTTTTTTTATCAGCAAAAATATCTTTTTCAATAAACTCGTCTTGCCCCTTTTTAAAAGAAATGCAGACATTGGTGATACTTGTTAGTGAACTTGATATCTTCTGCTCTCAAATAAGCATTATTTTACAATTAAAATTGTATCTTGCATTTTTACTTTTTAAAAAGTAAAGAAAATTTCTCTTAATATTTTTTTACACTATCTTATTTGAGTGCAAATAATACTGGTTTTAATTCATTATTTAATTATTATTAAAACAATAATTAATGCATTTATTTTATCTTTTCCAAATAAACAAGTTTCATTTATTCCTTTAAAATATGAATTATTATTGATGAGGACCCGCTTTTGTAAAAAAGGGACCCAGATTTTTGGAAATCCTGGGTCCCCAGGACCCAGGATTTTTCAAGTACGGCGACATCACTGAATGGTTCTCAACCTTTTTTGACAACTCCCCACCAAAGCATCTCTAAAGTGATGATGCATCACTTCCCAACTTCCGTAACACGTATTTCTTAGTATTTAAAACTGTTAAATTTCATGTGGAGGGAGTCTAAAAGAACTTTAACAATAACAAGTTATTTCACATTTTTTAGCTTATTAAACAGGTAATTTATTTGTGATAAATGTTTTTAACATAATTCTATAAAAGCAATGAGACCATACGAGTTCGCCTTTAAGCCATAAAGAGTTTTGTTATTTCATGCCAACTTACCTCAGCATAAAACAAATGGATTGTATAGTCTGCATTTTTATCTTACAACATTTCTTGGAGAGGCTCTCACATTTGGGATTAAATTTATTTACAGTATTTATCCATTTTATAATAGATTTTAATGGCTCATTAAGACTTTGTGAGATATTTTTGGACATACTATACTACTACTATTCCACTATAAGTAAGACAGATTTGATTTTACACAAGAACAAAAAGTATTTATTTCCCATTGTATGTATTTCTCTAGTGTATAGTCCAAATTTAAAATTCAGTGTATATGTCATTGTGGTAATTTTACCACATTTCATTTTTATTTCCTCCTTTTGGTAGCTTAAACCATTTTAATTCATTTATGTTTTCCCCCTTCCTTTTTTCTGTAACCCTTGTTACTTTGTTTCCCTGCTAGCACAGTCATCGTTATTTTTTTTATTTATTTATTCATTTTTCTACGTTTTTATTTAGCCGATGGCTTCAAACATTATTTCATTTCAGTTGTTTCAATTTTTGTCTTTATGTGACGCCACCGGATTCTGGTATCAAATCAGATTTAAAATCTCTTTATCAGTTTAATTTAAATTACTTGGTTTCTCCAGTTGGCATCCTTTTATCTCTTATTTGGCATCCCGATATGTTGCAATCTTCGCAGCCTGTTACTCTAGTGTTCACTGTCGTTCGCATTCTGTTTGGCGATTTTTTTTTCGTTTTTCGGCAACCCTTTTCCCTCGCGAAATGACAGCTGCAGTTTCTTTTTCCCTTCATTTTTTTTTCTCTCTTCACTTGTGAAATGAATTTTGACAGTGAGGTTGTTGTTGGTCGAGAGTTTACTGATCTAAGTCGATGGGAGTACGAGTGATACACTGCCCAATAGCAGAAAATTCTCTAAGTGTCTGCGACAGATCTTTCAGGGACTGAAAATAATCTGCAGGTAAAATGTTACAAATGAATCTTTAATTAATTAATCATTTACTTTTAATGTTTTTAAGCATTTTACTCATTTTTATTAATAATAATCTTAAGTTTTAGTAATAAATAATAAAGAACTAAACATAATATAAAGTTGGAAAAAGATCCAATGGAAAAAAAATTCTGCAAAAGGGAAAAGAAAATCTGCGACGCACGTCACCCGTCAGGAACTTTCTGCTACCGGGATACACTGCGATATTCTCAACGGACTGTGGAGGTTGTGGTGCTGGTGCTTATAATAATTCTCCAATTAAAAATGCATGATGTTTTTAAAAATAAAAATAAAAAAGTTTGTATTGGTATTCCCGAGAAATTGGTCATCCTCTGTGCGACAAGGAGTGGAATTTCACTGAAATTTGATAAGTATATTTTATATGCAATTTTTTGTTTTCGTATCTATTGTTCTATTTTACGAGAAAGGTAAAATATCTTAGTACAATTAAAATGAAGGCTTATTGTTCCAAGCGAGCAAATAGTCATGCGATTGTAAAAAATGAGAAATTATTAGAAATGTTATATTTTGATAACTTAACAATTTAGAAATCTAAAGAGAAATTCTTTCTTTATGAATGACATTTTGATGTAATTAATACATATTTATGGTTCCAAAAGAACCCTAAGCAGTTAATTATAATAAAAATGTCAAGACATTATCTCTTATACTTTCCAGTAGGCCTGGGCCTTAAATCGATTTAAAGCTTACATCGGAAATCTGATTTAACCATTGGTCTTAAATCGATTTAAGCTAAAATCGGAAATCGCGATTTAGCTAATGTCTTAAATCGCATTATCTTAAATCGCGATTTAGCCATTGTCTTAAATCGTGATTTAGCCATTGGCTCTAAATCGATTTAAAACAAAATACTGATTCAGAGCTAACATCGGAAAACCGATTTATCTACTTTGATGTATCTACCACTTACATGCCAAGCTGGTGTTAAATCGATTTAGGAGGATCCGATTTAAGCAAACATCGCAAGCCTCAATGCTTTCCGATTTAAGACAAACAAGGCAAGCTGGTGTTAAATCGATTTAGGACGATCCGATTTAAGCAAACATCGCAAGCCTCCATGCTTTCCAATTTAAGAAAAAGACGATTTAATGAAAACAAGGCAAGCTGGTGTTAAATCGATTTAGCAGGATCCAATTTAAGAAAAAGGCGATTTAAGAAAACGATGATTTAAGTAAGAATTGATATTTATTTATTTATTTTGTAAACAAGATTCAGAGTTTACGTGATTGGAATGTGTATTTTTCAGAAATTAAGAACTTATATAGTGGAAAGTTGAAAGGAAAAAGTAATGTTTAAATCTTAAAATCCAAATTCATCGAATTTCAATTTATATGCTAATGCAATCTTTTGATGATAAATTAAGTTTTCACATATTTGAGTAATATTGCAATATGTATTTTTTATTTTCCAATATTCTGTAATTAATTAAAATGTTTTAAAGTAGAATCCTGCATTGTTTCAAAAGATTGTTTTCCTGAAATTCATTCAGCATTTATATGATTAAAAATAATAATAAATATTTAAAATCCAAACTCATCGACTTGCAGTTTATACTTTTATGCATTCTTATGATGAAAAATTCATTTTTTATATGTTTTAGTAATATTTTAACATTTATTTTTTATTTTCTATTATTTTGTAATTAATGAAATTATTTTAAAGGTATAGTCATGCATTGTTTTGTGTATCACTATTTGGCCGTGATCCACATGAAATATTTTTCTTTTACTACTACTATTTTTTTCCTGAAATTGATTGAGTATTTATGGTTGGAAAAAAAAGAGTAAAGTTTCATATTTAAAATCCAAATTCATCGAATTTCAGTTTTTATTTTTATACATTCTTTTAATGAAACATTCATTTTTCACATGTTTGGGTAATATTTTAATACATATTTTTTATTATTCTGTAATTAATTAGAATATTTTAAAATAGTCATGCATCAGATTTGACATTTGATTTCAATGCCAGTCACATGGATTGAGTATCTTGCTGAAATTGATTCACTATTTATATCCAAATTCATCCATTTTAGTTTATATTTTTATGCATTATTTTCATGAAAAATTAATTTTCATATGTTTAGGTATTATGGGAATATTTTAGTTTTAATTTATTATTATTTTGTAATTAATTAAAAATATTTTAATAAAGTTCTGTAATGAGTCAAGTAACTTTATTTTTACAGCAGAATGAGGGAGGGCTGGAGGAGGCATTCATTAGATTTTTCTGCAGATCTGCGATTTTTTGCTTTTTTGACATTTTGTTATCATTAAAAAGAGATATATTTTAAGATTATATTTTATTACTGATCTTAAAGGATGGCAACAACCACGAAAAAAATCAGCAATTTCAGTGATGTGCTCCAAGGGTCACACTTTCAATCCTTCTCCATCCGCTATATAAATGTCAGCATTTATGTTAAACAAATCTTATTTTAATCTAAAAGTTAAAAAGATATAAAATTGCACCTTATTTCTCATATCTCCCCCCCCCCTTTTTTTTTACTACTTTTCTCATCATGGTAAATGAATAGTTAAATTCATCATTGAAGTCTTTTAATATGCTTCTGTTTTACCTCAGTAACTTTTTAAATCTGTGTCTGTAAAAAAAAAAAAAAAAAAAAAAAAAAAAAAAGTGTATGTAGGCTGTTAGCAATGAAGTGCTATTTGAGCCCCCCCCCCCCCCTTAAGGAATTTATATTGTAGCATGCATAACAAGTCAGACAAAAAAAAAAAAAAATCATTTTCTTTTATATTACTTCTTATAGAAATGAGTTTATAAAATGTATTACAATAGGTCACTAATTTTTAAAATGGAAAAAAAAAAAAAAAACTAGTGTTTTGGGACATTCAAAGCTTTTTTATGTGTAAAATATACCTCTTTTCAAAATTATTTGACAAATTAAAAGCTAAGTATTCTAAATAATACAGGAGGGGGGGGGGGGGGGCACATAAAGATCGTATTCTGTTACTAAAAATTAAAAAATAGGCTTCCATATTCTAAAATGTAAAATCGGTGTTAAATCGCGATTTAGCACTAAATCGCGATGTTTGGATGGATGATAAATCGATTTAAGAAATTTCTACATCGCCCAGTCCTACTTTCCAGTTCATTCTTTTTTAACAAAAATAAAAAAAAGTGCCTTTTTTTATGTTGAATATTTCAAATAAACAATTTTCCTAAATATATCTGTCTTTTATTTGCATATATGATGTGTAACTTATTTAGGTACGATTGTCATTATCTGTTGCATTTTTTGATAAAAAAAATGAGACACCAAAAGTTGTTCTTTTTTTAGGTGTGAGCATCAATTCCTCTAAAGGAATCAGGGTTGGCAAGGTTTTTCCCACCCCCGGTAAATACCATGGTAAAAACCGGTATTTACCGTCCTGGGAAATACTATGTTTTTCCCACATGGGAAAAACTGATTATTAAAAACATAAATATAAATTCAAAACAAACTTTAAAAATGTCAAAAATGAGTTCTAAGTAAATAGCCTGAAAGGTTAAAAAAAAAAAGTAAGATCTGCAAAAACAGACAATGGAGTGCATTTATTTAAATATTTATACACCACACATATTCCCGAACGTTACCAATCATAATCGTATTCATATTCTTCGTTTGCCCCTTCCACATTGGATTTTAGCATCATATAACAAAATACTAATTTAGAGGCTTTTTGTAAACCGGGTTTATTTCTAATCTTGTTTTGGATGAAAGAAAAATTAGAAAAAATACACTCCAGAGATTCTGATGATGCAGGACATCCCTGAAGATGTTTCATTAATTGGAGAAATCCTTCATCTATTCCAGTTTTACTTAAATTCTTCCACCACAGTGCAGGTGAAATAGTGTTTGTAATGTCTTCGGAAAAGGTGCATCTTCTCACTTAAATTGTATTGTGTATTGTAAGTACTTTGGATTTAAAGTCTGTAAATATTCACCTTAATATTTCAGATTCATCAGGTGTGCCAAAAAATGGACAGGGGGTCATTGCTTTATCAAAGTTAGATTTCACTTTGCTGAAATGTGGATCGAGTTCTTTATTTTGAAGAAGCTCTAGGTAAATTTCACAAGCAACAGCAATATTGGCATTATTATCGAGTTGCAACTTCGTAAGGGCTTTTGGAACTGGTTCCATTTGGTTGTACATATTTTTTCCTTCTTTATACAGAGATTATTTACTAAGCACTTAATGTTTTTATCAATTTCATCTTCGTGATTATCTTCAAAGATAAAAAGTCCTGTTAGTAGTAAAAGTTTTTAACCCTTAACCGGAATCGCTAAATTATTCCACATTACTGGAATCTTGGGTTCAAATGGACCCTTTAATTAAAATCCAAGTTATTTTCTAATATATATGAAAATACCACTTAAATGGGTTATAAGTGCATTGAAAAAAGTTTCATGTACTATATAAATCAACTTTTATTCATATATATCTTGAAATTATACATTGTCGTTGTCCAGTCAAAATGGACCCACAATTCCGGTTAAGGGTTAAACAAGCTATTTGTGAGTTCCACCTGGAATTTGTGATTTAACTGAATTGGCATACTCTTTCAATAAACTTCCAGGGTTATGGTAATTTCTAAAAAAATTCTGAATTTTGGCAACATTAGCCACAACAGAATCAGTTAGTCACATTCTTGCCAAGAATATTTAAATAATGCGATGCAGATCCGTGTGTAACTGGTATAATATCTTCCGTTTCAAGATTCTGCCTCATTGTAAGCATTTTCTGTTCATTATCCGAACCGAAACTTTTTACAGTGCATCCATATGTAGCTGCTGCTGCAATTTTTGCCCCACGAGCAAGATTTGTACAATACTCTCTTGTTTTCTTATTTTTCCCGAAATCTATTGCAGAAAGAAGCATACTTTTTCCATTACAAAATATGGAATTGGCTATAGAAGGATCATTATGGACATTACTCCATCCAACTTGCATGAGAGTAACAGTTCTCTCAGCTATTTTCTCTACAGCAGATTCTTGAATTTCTGCTTTATGCAATAATTCTTATTTATTTATACAGTAGACTCCCTCAAATCTGCCCAGCTTGGGACCAGAGGTTGTGCGGATTTTAGAATTTTGCAGATTTCTGGTCATTGATTTGTTTACATTTTTGAAACATTAATTTGATTGGTAGTTAAGCAAGGGAAATTATAATGAATGCTTGTAATAAAGTGAAACATTAAAATAATTTATTAGTTTAAACGCGAGTAATTATTAAAATAATTATGTAAAATAAAAATTTAGAAAAATATTAAATTATTACCAATGAAATTGATTCAGTTCGATTCCAAAAGTCCTATGCTGTCATCTAGTGGTAAAGCGATCGTAAGATCGATACGTCATTATGCTATTATCAGTATATATACCTTATTGCACTCTCTGTAACTTTTTTCATTGTTTTAGAGTCTTGAATGCTTTTCTTATACTGCTTTGTATGTTTAGAAATAAATTTGTCAATAATTTTTTTTAAAAAAAAGTCCGCAAACAGTAATTTTAAAATAGCATTTCGGTTTGTGGATTTTTCCATTTCGAATCCTGAATTTTTGATAGAGATATGCTAATTTATATCAAAATTAAAAGCAGTGTAAATTTATTTAGTAATAAATCAGATGTAATAACCAAAAGAGAATGATTAACAAAAAAATTAGTAAAGAAAACTTTGCAGTAGTCGCTGATTTCGGTGCCATCTCGAATTTTTTTCCTGCAACTTAACTGTAAATTTCATTGTTTACATCAGAAAAAATACGCGGATTTTAGGCGTTTGCGGATTTTAGGGTCGCAAATTTAAGGGGGTCTACTGTATTCCTTTCCTACAAAATAATTTTAAACCAAGGAAAATTTGTAATAACTATATATTTCTATCTTTAATTTTACACATCAGATTCAGAAAGCCAGAATATTTCTTACATATTGTCATTTGGAAGTTTTTCCCGGTATTTACCAGTTTTTCCCAGTATTTACCAGTTTTTCCCAGTATTTACCAGTTTTTCCCTGTGGGATGGGAAAAACAAGTTTTGGACGGGAAAAAGCCAACCCTGAAAGGAATGAAAATAAGTATTTTTATTCTTAGTTCACAGTTTATCTAAATAAAGATATGATTTTTTAAAATCTGGGTTATATTTCATAGAATTATAGAGGAGGTATAATTCTCGATGCAAATTTTTGTCAGTAGGAATTCTAGAAGTGCTGATAAAAATTATTTACGACAAAATAATTCTGCACAGAACCTTAGCTGACATTGTTTCAACTTATTTTACTACACCTTTATTTCCAACAGAAATAAAAGATTTATTCCTCTTCTACTAAATATTCCTTATTCAACAGTCAAATATTTTACAACAGTCATTTTATATATTTATTTACTGTGTCTGACGCCTACATTGGAGCCATAAGAAATTTATTATTTGTGGCTTTGATTTTTTAAAGTGGCTCATGTCCATTTTATATTACTGCTAGATGATCATTTTAAAAATCAACGCATTTGAGATATCATTGCCCGAATTAAAGGATTAGGAAGAAACTTATACTGATATTAAAAGATATTTATTGTGAATTTATTAAAAGCAAAATTTTTTTGTCAATTTGTAATAATATTTAGCTTTAACTTATAAAAATCTTTTTCACAAAATGGACTTGTCCCACTTTAAAAATCAATGTCTCATTTAACCATTTCCTTTTCTGTTGCACATTTGGCATTTATGCATTTTATAAAGTTTGTAGTACCTCGTTCAGCTATTTCATGTATTTTATATATTAAATGTGTTCAAGATAGTTTGAGATACACCCTTAAGTAGTTTCACGTAAAGAGTTTAGTCATGCGACATTTAACAGAACAAATGGAAACACGAAATGGAAGTCTTATTCAATAAATAGCTGAAAATAAAAAATTTGAAAAAGTATAAAATACAATAATAATAACCCAGTAGAATTATAGAGCTTTTTAAATAAAGAATAGTATTTGATGTCTAAAAGTACTTAAGAAGATTTTTTATGTAATTATTCTGGTATAGATTCTGTTTTCAACTTTTAATTGCTAACTTTTTGAAAATTCATTAAAATAAATTTTTTTCTTTTACAATTTTGTATGTGTATTACTTTTAGTCTATGACATTATTTTTATAAAATAAGCCAAAAAAAATTACAAGAGAATGAGCTTAGTACAAATTTGTAGTTGTCCCTCCTGAAAAATGAAATTGCCCCATGTTGGGAACCACTGGACTAAAGTAAAAATATAAATATGTACTATCCATTCAAATGGTGGTAACTCAGCAAGAATAACTTTCCTGCCCCTTTCAATTTAGCTAGGAATTTTTTAAATACACCAGAGAGCAGTGTCTGAAGTGGGGATCATTTTAGAAAATTGTAACCAGATTGTTCCTAAAACCTTTAAAAAAGCTATCAGGAGAAATAATTTCAGGTGTTGATGCAGGATTTTTTTTCTTGGTGGGCCCCATTTTGTAATGAAAGGTGAAATCAAAGTTATTGAAATTTGAACAAAAATTTAATAATTTATTTATGTTCTCCTAAAGTTTTCCTTTCTGGTAAACTTGTTTTGTTTGCAAATTACACATTTTAAAACTAACAACAAAAAAACGAATGAAGAGTTTGTTTTTATGGATTGAAATGTTGTGAAGGGGCATATTTTATTTAATTGATTTTTGTGAAGGGGCCTATTTTATTTAATTGATTTTTGTGAAGGGGCTTATTTTATTTAATTGGTTTTTGTGAAGGGGCCTATTTTATTTAATCGATTTTTGTGAAGAGGCTTATTTTATTTAATTGATTTTTGTGAAGGGGCCTGTTTTATTAAATTTATTTTTGTAAAAGGGCCTTAAATGGCCTCAAATTTTGCCTGGATCACCCTCCCTGAATCAGGGTTCGCAAAGCTGGGCCCAGTTCGAAAAAACCCGGTGGGTTTTTTCAGAATGGGCCCACTTGAAAAAGCCGACTGAAAAACCCATAAAGTGGGTTTTTTCAATTTTCAGATATAATTTAAAATTTTAAACAACATATACATTTAATGAAAATAAAGTCATTTCAGTTAATTTTGAAAAAATAATATATAAAAGCCATTACATACACATCTGAAGTAAAATAAAAATGTATTTCAGCACGTTGAAATACTTTACTAACACCGAACCTAGTAGGCAACATACACAGTACATAATTATAGCTGGCAACATACACAGTACATAATTATAGCTATGTCTTTATATAAAAAATTCAAATCAGCTATATTCACGGAAATAAAACATAATTTTTGACTTCCAGTTCATGATGGATTTATACGTTTTAAAAAGGTCCTGAAGACAATTTGATAGTTTTTAGAAAATGACTGTATGTGATAAAAATTTTGTGGGTGCTCTATCTCAAGAACTAATGCACAGAATTTCACAAAACTTTAGATTGAGTTAGACCTTGATCTAAACTGGTGCTGATTAGTTATTGGTATATACTGCCCAACAGGTGGCGCTGTTATGCTGCATTTATCTCAATTTTTGCAATAGCTTTATCTCAAGAACTAATGCATGGATTTTCATAAAACTTCAGATTCAGTTACAAGTTAAGTTGTTGCTTATTTAATTTTGGTGGATATCGCCCAACAGGTAGTGCTGCTATGCTGCATTTTTCACGATTTTAGCAATAACTCTTATCTCAAGAACTAATGTACGGACTTGAATAAAAATTTAGATTCAGTTAAACCTTGATGTAAACTGGTGCTGATTAGTTCTTGGTGTATTACGCCCAAGCGGTGCTGTTATGCTGCATTTACCTCACTTTTTGCAATAGCTTTATCTCAAGAACTAATAAGGCATGGATTTTCATCAAACTTCAGATTCAGTTAGATGTTGACGTAAATTGTTACTGATCAGGTTTTGTTGTAAGTTGCACAACAGGTGATACTTATATCTCCTTGTTAAATGCATCCAATTCAACAAATCTATATTTTACAATCCTCATGATGGGCATAAATTATCATTTAATTTTGGCACTGTGATAGTGAATTTTGAATTATTAACATATATGAGATAGAAGAAACTTTTGGGATTGGCACATCTGACTAGTTTACCTCTTTTTTTCTTCCTACTTATATATTTTAAATTTTAACATTCTATTCATTATTTGATTTAAAGAAAATTAACAATTTTATATCTTCTATTATATTTAAAACTAATTTGTAAGAAACACTGACATTCAATTAATTTAAATTCATATAATTTATACAATTTATAACTTGTAAAATAGCATTACAATTATATTGTATATAAGAGAACAATGTATTTTTTTTATGTATAGTGTATATAATATATAGAAAATATAGTATACAATAATGTAATTACACATGTATTATACTTTTGAAAAAACCCAATTTTCCCCGGGGAAAATTGGGTTTTTCATGAAAAAACCCATGTGGGTTGGGTTTTTTCAGAAAAACCCGGGTTTCTGCAAACCCTGCCCTGAATGTGGTTAAGAGAAAGATTTTTTGTACAGGAAGTTAATCCACTCACTCCATCAGAAATACTATAATTTATTTAACAAAAAATACAGGTTCTGTCACTACAAGATGAAACAGAATTTTCATTCACAACTTTAACAATACTGAAGATATTATGGTGAAATTTTCATATATATCATCATGATGATATATATGAATGGTATGAATGATATGGTGAAAACATCTGGTATGAATGATATGAATCATATCATCTGGTATGAATGATATGATATATATCCTTTGGTTAAAATAAGATGACATCAATAGAAGACTAGAAGTGACTTAATTTTTCCAGTGATACAGTACAGACAGCATCAGCTGCACTCTGAATAATGGAATGTGTTAGTGTTGTTTAAGATATGAATGGTGGTAATTTTCAGCACTTCATCATATTTCTCTGAAATCAAAGTAAGTCTGTTGAAAATGTCCTTAATAATATCTTCATTATTGTTATGTTAAAGTAACAATAACAAATGAAATTTCAAGTTTGTTCAAGGGTACGATACACTATATTTTTGATTTAATAAGTGGATTCTGATTCTGGTTTTCTAGACAAAAATTGTCTATCTTGATGTCCTAAGAATTTGTTACATTTTGTTTACAAACAACCTGTATATGAAAGAACAAGAAATTGTTTATTTAAGAAAGAGGTTACCAGTCAGGAAATTGCATTTGTACATCATTAATTCTTATTAAGGTCAATCATTAATGAATAATTTTCTTAAATATCACTTTTCAAATAGCAAAAATAATGTAAAACGCATTATCTTTTATAAAATAGGATTCTATTTCTTAATTATTTTAAAGATTTTTATTAATTGACAGTTAAGTAGAAATTGTGCAAGGTTTAAAAAATATAGTAATAATAATTAAAGGTTTTGGCCGAATATTTCGATATTGGGCAAGTTGCATATTTTGATATTTGACAGGCCAAATATTTTGGTATCTGGCCAAATTAAATATTTTAGTATTCAGTATGGTCGAATACCTAATATTCAGTTCATCCCTAGTCCGTTGTCATTTTATCTTTGCTTCAGAAAAAGGTTGGCATTGTTCTCACTTTATTAATTTATCTCAATGATTCTAACATTCTTGTTTTTCAAGTAACTTAGAATTTTCAGCAAGTTTTATTTTGCCTAGCATGGAACATCATTTGTTTATACCATATTCTTTCATTATTAGGATGACCCTGCCAGTAGTTTTTGAATTTTCGACTGATTTCTTCGATTAATCAACTACTGGAAAAAATGGCAATTAAAGAAACTATTTATTTATAATTTTGTTCTATTTACTTTCAGCAGATTTCATTTTTGCCCATTATCAGGCATTCATTATGGGTTGTAGCAATCATGTTAGTTTACTTCTAAAACTTAAAAGGAAGGAAATGTCATAAAAACCCCATAGCACTAACTTTATTTGATGAACTACTGGCTGGGTCACCCTATATTAAATATTTTTGTGGATTTTTATTCAGTTTTTTTTTTTTTTTTTTTTTAACTTTTTAGGTTTGGGTAAATGAAAAATTAGCACCAGAACTTTTGCAGTATGAAGGGGAGCTAGTAGACTGTTTATTGGATCAAGTACAACATATGGAAAATAGCTTACAGGCTATTAAAAAAGAAGATTTTCGAATGATTGTTCACAAAATGGAGGTAAGATTCAATGAACATTTATTTTTAGGTACACCTATATTGCTAGATTTTTTGTTAGTGTTACTAATTTGAAGTACACCTAAGATTGTAATGAAAATTGATGTATTTAAGTAAAAAAATTTTTATCAGATTTTTAGGTAGACTTCATAAGAAATACTACCTATTGGAGTCGTTACCATGGTGCGACTTTTGAAAAATTCCTTCATAACTTTTCATTATATGACTCCAAGAACCCCAAACCACCCCCATCTAAAAAGTTTATGTATGTACTAAATTGTGTCCACAAGAAAAAAGTCACAAATATTTCATGAATCGTCTTCAAACTCTCCAAAAACATTGAGATGGCTAATATCTCGGCAGGTGTTGCAAATGGGCAAAATCGGCCCAAGGAGATGGAAATGGGTGTATTAAAAATTTTGAATACAGTTTTAACATGAATCTGATAAAACCAGCTTGTAGAAAAGTGACAGGAAAATGTAAACATTTTTCATTATAGTAGTTGCCAACAATAAAAAAAACACTGTAAAATTCTTACCACAAGAATTACTTTTCTTTTGCAAGATTTCCATGTGAAAAATGAAAATGAAATAAATAGTTTGATGAATAAAAAAAAAAGTGAATATTACGACATATTGGAAATATAAAGGACATCAGCAAGTGAATATGTAATATCATGTGAGTTTGAAAAAACATATTGAAACATGATAAAAACCTGATTATGGCAAAAACGGCCCAAGGGGGTGGAAATGGGGAGGGTTAAAAATTTTGAATGCCGCTTTAACATGATTCTGATAAAACCAGCTTTTACATAAAAATGAAATTAAAAACTCCTCAAAAATGGCCAGATAAAATTGTTAAACTGTGTTTATCTCTAATCTTGATTTAGTTTTTGTTGGTGAAATTATTACATAACTTCGAAATCTACCTCCGCCTGTTGGCCGAGCCGACAGGGATTTTCTTATAACACCATTTCAACTTAGTTTTATATGTTACTTTTAGCCTAATGCTATTAAAAGAGAAATATTTTGTTGCAGGCTGCATGTTATAGAAAATGCATGCATCTCCTTTTATTTGCTTATGTTTTTCCATTATATTAAGTTACTGTTGTTTGTTTTCTTTATTTATATTATATATATTTTATTTTTCAGCTCGATCGTATAAAATTTGTCCTAAATAGTTATCTGCGAACAAGATTAGAAAAGGTATGTTTGTGTAATATATATCATTAATTGTTTGAATATCTGTTTTATATTCATAATTAATATAGTAAAAATAATTTTTGATTAATGTTATTGAATATTAATTAAAAATAAATATGAATTACTGAGCATCTACATTTTTCTAAAAAATAAAATATTTAGTTAAAGATGAGATAAAGATTATATTCAAATTTATAATTAACCTGATATGTTAGAAAGTAATATAAATAATGTAATATTTAGTTATATTTTCTTAAATAAAAATTTTCATAGTCTACTTTGTTTGCTTTTAATAAATGAATGAAATATAATGGATTCCCCCCGCCCCTGCCTAATGCAATGAAACTGGAAGTAATAAATTCAAATATGTGTTTGTGCAATATGTTATGCTAATTCTACAATGCTTTCTTAAGGCTCCTGTCCCTGCCAGCGAAGGCACTCACAAGCTAATGCTAATCCTATGGGGAGGGATTTTTCCAATATCTCGTTTGCATTTCGACATTTTTAAATAATTTTTTTTGCATTGGATAGCCGAGATCCATCTCTACATCGCACCTTTTTTACTTTTTCGATTTTGGTTGCAGATAATTTTTAGAATGACACTTTAATTTTCAGAACCAGTTTCGAAAGTGAAAGTAACTTTATAAAAAAACATTTGCGACCAAAATCGAAAAAGTAAAAAAGGTGCAATGTAGAGACTGACCTCGGCTATCTAATGCAAACAAAAATTATTTAAAAATGTCGAAATGCAAACGAGATATTAGACAAATCCCTTCCCATAGGATTAACATTAGCTCGTGAGTGTCTTTGCCGGCAGGACCAGGAGCCTTAAAATATAAGATAATATTTAAAATTTTAAAAGTCTGTATTATAGTTACATTTATTTGATATCAAGAAAACCCTTTTTATCTCTAATGTAATAAAACATGACTATAGTTTCAAAATCAATTAATATAAGTGATTCCCTTCTTCAAGATTGGCAGTGTACTTGTAAAATACAAGGATTCAAGCAAATCTGTCAGCAAATTGGATTATTTTGATCCCTTGTGGTGATACATGTTTTCTGCTCTACTTGATAAAGGGACTCTATTAATTTCGCCTGAATCTATATTTGTGTTTGTTGGTGTTTTATTTTAGATCAAAGAATAATCTTTTTGGTACTTATGAGTATTATCCATGCCAGTTGGTAGATCTCCAAAATGGTAGCTAGTAGGGATTGACCGAAGCAGGAATTTTGCCGAATACCAAATACTGGGTCAGAGTGTAGTGTATACCGATTACCGAATACTTAAAAAATTTTAACAAACATTTCTGCATATATTAGCTTCCTTTAGCAAACTTTAATTAAAGCTAAATTCTTAATAATTTAACTCAGTTACATTTTTATACTTAAATCTAATTACTCAAAAAAAAAAAAAAAAAAAAAAAAAATTGACTTCTTTCCACTCACAAATTCATTAATCCATCACTTATTATTTATTATTTTATCAATAAATCAATTTCTAAAATAAATTATGAAAATATTAAATTTTACAGAATATTATCTATACTAATAAAAGAACAAATCGCTCTGTGTGTCTGTCTGTCTGTCTATGTGCGATGGCTAGCGAAAACTACCGCACGTAGAAGTCTGAAAATTCAGATGTGATTAGTCCAAGACAGGTCCTGATACACCTGAGGCTCGGATTTTTTATTTTTTAAGGGCTGGGGCCCCTGGGCCCCTTTCAATTTTTATGCACTAAAACGTTAATAACATGCCTCTTTTCTATCTGATCTTCTTCGTTTTTCGGGTAAATTATCCTTTTAGTTTCTACCCCATTTCTACATTTCCCTTAAGACCCTGGCACCCTTGCAAGGGGCCCAGTACAGGGCCCCTTGAAGTTTCAGTGCAGTAAATTGTTAATAACATGCCTCTTTTCTATCCGATCTTCTTCGGTTTTGAGGTGAATTCTCCTTTTCAGTTTCTGACCCATTTCTACATTTCAGTTAAGACCCTGGCACCCTTGCAAGGGGCCCAGTACAGGGCCCCTTGAAGTTTTAGTGCACTAAATTGTTAATAATATGGGCTGAATCCATATCAACTCAGGCAGGGGGGTTACCTTCATAGTCTCAGAAGTTTTTGAATTGAACATATGTTAAAATTTAAGAAAAAGTAAGATACTTGTATATTTTCATTTTGCCCCAAAAAATTCCTGGCCCGAGATACAGGCCACCAAAGATTACATCCCCGGCATCCTTTCTCATTCGCGATTTTCGATAAAAATTTTAAAGTGCTCTATCTCTAGAATGGTGCAAGATATTTTGTTGCGGTTTATTTTATTTTAAAGATAATATTCTTCTGTTTAAAATGATACACTCAATTTTGAAAAATGTATTCAATTTTTCTTGTGGCAGCCTTTTGAAAAAAAAAAATTTTTTTTTATAAATGCCAATCCCAAAAATTTTGATTTTTTTGCTGTTGATCAATACCATTGGGAACTACCTTCACTGTAAAGGAGAGCTTCCACTTTTGAGTTTAACAAATTTTAGAAACGTTTAAAAAATTCAGAGAAGTTTACAGGAACTGTATATATACAGTTCCAGTAAAAGTCACTGAATTTTTGCTTATTTGTATCATATTTGTAAGGATAAGCCTACTATATATCCTAAATAAGTTAGAAATTGCAATATCAAATGTGGCAAATGAGGTGCGTGCGTACTATAACTAGTTTTATAAATATTCAGATCTTGGTGCAATAAGTTACTCTCTTGGGCAAAAAGGGCATGAATACAAAATTTATTATGATTCTACATATTAAATTCAGTAATACGGAAGTAATATGAATTCATCTTAAAAGGACTTAATCGCCATGGCAACCTAGAATCATTACCTATCATGGTATATCATTGAATCAATTATGTATTATATTGGATTTTTAAATAGAATGAAGAAAACTTTTATTAATGTCTTTTATGTTTTAATTTGATTTTCATAGCATTTGAAGTGATACATAGTTTATTTTCAATACCGAACATAGTAAAACAATCTCAATAACATATATCAATTACACAGCAATACAAATTATATTAATACAAGTTAGAGTTCAGACAGATGGGCAGACAAATCGAATCCATAAAGACTTTCAACTATGTTGGAAATTGTTAAAAGCACATAAATAGGTCGGAATTTGACTTTTAGAAATTTATGTCAATAGATGGAAGCATACTTGAATACTTTCATACAACCCTGTATTTTCTGTATATCATTTTATCTATATTCTCCAAACATATCTTAGTATACTAAATGTAGTTCAGTGTAAAAATGCATAACTCATTTAAAAATCACCTTTAAGCTACTTTCATTCATAGGGGAGAGTTGGGAGGAATGGGACAGTGGGAGGAGTGGGACAGCAGCATTTATGTCCAAAATAACTGTTAGAATTAAGTTCTAGTTTGTCCACTAGATAAAGCATCTATAGCCTCATGTTTGATTCTAATTGTTACACCAGCTGTATTATTGTTTGTATTTAAAAGGGAAAATTTTATTTTCATACCTCAGAAGTAAGTACAAATTCTTATTCTTTCAATGATTTTTTTCAATTATATTATATTTAAAATAAAAATATTATAATTGTATAATAAACTTAAAGATATAGTGTTTGTAAACTAGCAGCCAAATAAAGCATAAATGTAGCATGATATATATGATAAGCCTTTTTAAAAAATATTCAGCAGAGGGAGGAATGGGACAGCATCAATGAGGGAGGAATGGGACATGTTCTCAAACACCTTTGAGTCCGTCCAATATGCACCCTTATCCCAAAGCATTTCAACAAAAACTATAAAGAAAGACAGAAAAAAGGAAAGATAAAAAATCATCACTGACACACCAGAAAAAGAAGAAATTGAAAAAATAGCCGCTGATAGAAAGCAGAAGAGATTGTGTAAAAAGAAAACTCTTAAGGTGAAAAGGAAGAAACAGAAAAAAGCGAATCAATTATCTGATGATTCCATTGATGGGAAATTTTTGTTGCATGACTCTACAGATGAAGACTTTTGATTTGATTACTCACAATGATAATGAAATTGCTGAAGAATTTGATTGGTTAACTGATGATCCAAAATTAGGATAAATGACTTTGTACTTGTTAAAATTTTGACGAAGAAGACAATTGTTTATTATATTGGCAGAGTTGAGGATATAGACAGTGATAAGGAGTTTATCATATTCAAAAATGATCAAAAAGAAAAATTTCACTTCCCACAAGAAAATGACTTCAGTGAAGTAGAGAAAAGGGATATCATAATGAAATTGCCTCAACCACAAATAATTTGTGGTATCAGCCGAGCCCAGTCCTACTTTGCTTTCAGTGTTGACTTATCAAAATACAATATGTGTTAATTTAATTTGTATCAAACGGTGTCCTATTCCTCCCTCATGTGCGTCCCATACCTCCCTCATATGAGGGAGGTGTGGGACAAAAATGTTAACATTTTAAAACGTGCAAATAAAAGCCAGTTGTTTGTATTTCACAGCGTTTGTATTTTTTAAACATAGCTTAAGTAACATACTATTAGATTTTTATAAGCTGTACTCTTGGTAAAACATAAGTAGTGAATTAAAAAATAAATTGTGAAATCTGTCCCACTCCTCCCAACTCTCCCCTACTCAGTAAACCCTTAAGATTTCTTTTGTGTAGCCCTGTATATGATCTACAGCATTTATGCACACAACGTAATATGGAAAAATTTAGTTAAACTTAAAAACTCAAACACAACTAAAAATGCACTTCCAGCAATACCCTTACGATTTCTTTTGTGTAGCCCTGTATATGATCTACAGCCTTTATACACACAACGTAATATGGAATATATTTAATTAAACTTAAAAACTCATATCGCAACTAAAAATGCACCTCTAGCAATCATTGCTAATGTACAGTATTTCCAATAAGGTAAAGTATCCGAAATCTTTTGTGTGTCCCTGTAAACACTATGCACTTTCTACGACACAGGAAGTAATTTTTTGTAAACCTCTGCAATAAAGTATGTATCACTTCAAATGCTTTGAAAATCAAATTAAAACATAAAAGACATTAATAAAAGTTTTCTTCATTCTATTTAAAAATCCTATAATACATAATTGATTCAATGATATACCATGATAGGCAATGATTCTAGGCTGCCATGACGATTAAGTCCTTTTAAGATGGATTCATATTACTTCCGTATTACTGAATTTAATATATGGAACTACAGTAAATTTTGTATTCATGCCTTTTTGCCCAAGAGTGTAACACTTATTGCACCAAGATCTGAATATTTATAAAACTAGTTAATACTATGCACGCACCTCATTTGCCACATTTGATATTGCAATTTCTAACTTGTTTAGGATATATAGTAGGCTTATCCTTAGAAATATGATACAAATAAGCAAAAATTCAGTGACTTTTACTGGACTGTACATATACAGTTCCTGTAAAATTTTCTGAATTTTTTAAATGTTTCTAAAATTTGTTAAACTCAAAAGTGGAAGTTCTCCTTTACAGTGAAGATAGTTCCCAATGGTATTGATCAACAGCAAAAAAATCAAAATTTTTAAGATTGGCATTTTCGAAAAAAATTTTTTTTTTTTTTTTTTCAAAGCGTTGCCACAAGAAAAGTTTAATACATTTTTCAAAATTGGGTATATCATTTTAAACAGAAGAATATTATCTTTAAAATAAAAAAAACTGCAACAAAATATCTTGCACCGTTCTAGAGATAGAGCACTTTAAAATTTTTATCGAAAATGGCGAATTGGAAATTGTGCCCGGGTTGCCATCTTTGGCGGCCTGTATCTCGGGCCAGGATTTTTTTTGGGCAAAACCAAAATATACAAGTATCTTATTTTTTATTGAATTTTAACATATGTTCAATTCAAAAACTTCTGAGACTATGAAGGTAAGATTTTTTCTTTGGCTGCCTGAATTGACATGGATCATACCTATGCCTCTTTTCTATCCGATCTTCTTCGTTTTGGGGGTGAATTCTCCTTTCAGTTTCTACCCCATTTCAACATTTCCGTTAAGACCCTGGCACCCTTGCAAGAGGCCCGGTGCAGGGCCCCTTGAAGTTTTAGTGCACTAAATTGTAAATAACATGCCTCTTTTCAACCCAATCTTCTTCGTTTTGGGGGTGAATTCTCCTTTCAGTTTCTACCCCATTTCAACATTTCAGTTAAAATCCTAGCACCCTTGCAAGGGGCCCGGTACAGGGCCCCTTGAAGTTTTAGTGCACTAAATTGTTAATAGCATGCATCTTTTCTATCCGATCTTCTTCGTTTTTGGTGTGAATTCTTCTTTCAGTTTCTGCCCCATTTCTACATTTCAGTTAAGACCCTGGAACCTCTGTAAGGGGCCCAGTACAGGCCCCTTGAAGTTTTAGCGCACTAAATTTTTAATAACATGCCTCTTTTCAATCCGATCTTCGTCTTCTTTGGGGTAAATTCTCCTTTTGAGTTTCTGACCCATTTCTACATTTCAGTTAAGACCCTGGAACCTCTGCAAGGGGACCAGTACAGGGCCCCTTGAAGTTTTACTGCACTAAATTTTTAATAACATGCCTCTTTTCAATCCGATCTTCGTCGTTTTTGGGGTGAATTCTGCTTTTGAGTTTCTGACCCATTTCTGCATTTCAGTTAAGACCCTGGCACCCTTGCAAGGGGCCCGGTGCAGGGCCCCTTGAAGTTTTAGTGCAATAAATTGTAAATAACACGCTTCTTTTCAACCCGATCTTCGTTTTTGGTGTGAATTCTTCTTTCAGTTTCTGCCCCATTTCTACATTTCAGTTAAGACCCTGACGCCTTTGCAAGAGCCCAATACAGGCCCCTTGAAGTTTTAGTGCACTAAATTGTTAATAACATGCCTCTTTTCTATCCGATATTCTTCGTTTTGGGGATGTATTCTACTTTCAGTTTCTACCACATTTCAACATTTCATTTAAGACCCTGGCACCCTTGCAAGGGACCGGCACAGGGCCCTTGAAGTTTTAGTGCACTAAATTGTTAATAACATGCCTCTTTTCTATGCGATCTTCGTCGTTTTGGGGTTGAATTTTCCTTGCAGTTTGTGGCCTATTTCTACATTTCACTTAAGACCCTGGCACCCTTGCAAGGGGCTCAGTATAGGGCCCCTTGAAGTTTCAGTGCACTAAATTTTTAATAACATGCCTCTTTTCTATCCAATCTTCTTCGTTTTTGGTGTGAATTCTTCTTTCAGTTTCTGCCCCATTTCTACATTTCAGTTAAGACCCTGGCACCCTGTCAAGAGGCCCAGTACAGGGCCCCTTGAAGTTTTAGTGCACTAAATTTTTAATAATATGCCTCTTTTCTATCCGATCTTCTTCGTTTTGAGTGTGAATTCTACTTTTTTTAATTCTTCTTTCAGTTTCTACCACATTTCAACATTTCAGTTAAGACCCTGGCAACCTTGCAAGGGGCCCAGTACAGGGCCCCTTGAAGTTTTAGTGCACTAAATTGTTAATAACATGCCTCTTTTCTACCCGATTTTTTTCGATTTGGGGGTGAATTCTCCTTTTAGTTTCTACCCCATTTCAACATTTTTGTTAAGACCCTGGCACCCTTGCAAGAGGCCCGGTACAGGGCCCCTTGAAGTTTTAGTGCACTAAATTGTTAATAACATGCCTCTTTTCTATCCGATCTTCGTCGTTTTTGGGTTGAATTATCCTTTCAGTTTGTGGCCCATTTCTATATTTCAGTTAAGATTCTGGCACCCTGTCATGGGGCCCAGTACAGGTCCCCTTAAAGTTTTAGTGCACTAAATTGTTAATAACATGCCTCTTTTCTATCCGATCTTCTTCGTTTTGGGGATGAATTCTCCTTTCAGTTTCTACCCCATTTCTACATTTCAGTTAAGACCCTGGTTCCCTTGCAAGGGGCCCGGTACAGGATCCCTTGAACTTTTAGTGCACTGAATTGTTAATAAATTGCTTCCTTTTTATCCGAACCTCATTTTTGGGATACTTTCTCCATTTAGTTACACTCCCATGTCTACATTCCAGTTAAGACCATGGGCACATCTAGGATTCTGTAGGGCCCGGTCCAGGGCCCCTTAAATTTTTTGTGTGCCATTCGTTTTTCACACCCTAATTTTCTGACCTTCGCAAAGCGTAATTTTAAAAGTGAGTTTTAAATTCTTCTCCTTAGACCAACAATCACATATTTTTATTGGCGCCCTAGGGCCTTTTTTTAAGCTTTTCCCCAATTTTTTGCACAGTTCTTTTAAATTATATTCTAATGATTAATTCGTACCCTATGCTTAATCTCAAGTAATCGAAGATCTAAAACACTAAGTACTAAAACGTTGTAACATGTTTTCATGTTAGGGCCTTTTCTCAACTATCAGTTGGCCCCTTTTGGGCCCCCTGTTATAACTCCCTTAAAAATAGTCCGATTTACTAGCTTTTTTTTTCTAACAACATCTTAGGTTATCCAGCTATTACATAAACGACAAAAAAAAAAAAAAAAAAAAAAATTCAACTACCACCAATTTTGACTATAAATCTTCTTAGGGCCCTTGGCGCACCTTCTTTAAAAATGATCCGAATTCCTTGCAATTTTCTTTACCATAGTTCTAGCATCCTCAGATTACATTATAGCCGCCGCGGAAGGCAATGGAGCCTCCCAAATTAGGTTCATTTCAAAGAATTTCCAAAGATATAAAATCAATCAAACTTAAGTTTTGTTTAAGGTTATTGTTTACAAATCCCGGGCAGCGCCGGGCGGGTCTGCTAGTTAACAATAAGGATTGTCAGAAAAACAAAAGTTCATTCAAATAAAAAGAAACCAAATGTTATCATTAAAGGAAAGAAAACAAAGATCTTCTTTCATAATAAAATTATCATCTCCCTTGTAATCCATTATAAAATGCCCAAATCTTAATGATTTGTGTAGGTATCACTTCATGTGTTTTGTTCATGTTGAAATTGAAAATATCTTATTACTGTTAAAATTATGAACAAAAATCCGGGTTCAACTTGGAGTGAGATAGCTAGTATTTATTATGACTGAAACAATTTATTGCAACCTAATTTTTCTATACAAAAAATGTTTGGTTTTAGTGAGCTGTACCACCCCTCAAAGTTTTTTCATTTTAGAATCACCCTGCATTATGTCGCTTTATTTGATAATTCAAGGGGAAAAAAAGTTGTTTAAAAGGAAAGTTTATAACTTATTAGCTTTCAAGAATAGATAACCGAAATAATAATTTTACAATTTTCTTGTATTATATCTTTTTTGTTAAAGGGAGGAAAATCAGTTTTTGATAAATGCATTGAAATGTATTTAGATGTTCCATTTTATCTTTATTTTCAGTTTTAAAATTACATTAATAATCTTACATTTTTATTATATGAAAATTTAATTAATTTTCTTCATAATGAGATTATCATCTCTCTTGTAATCTATCATAAATTGCTTGCTCAACGCTGAATGATATGTGTAAGAATCATTTAATATGCTTTGTTGTTGCTTCACTATAACTATAATCAAAGTAGAAAATAAGAAAGTGGATCTTTCATAGTTTCTTTTATTTGTAATATTTTACTCTTTAAGGTTTTTAAATTTATAAATCATTAGCATCAAAATACATTTAGTAACTCTGCATACAGCCATTTTTAGAATTCGTAAGACAGACAAACACTCTTTTATTATATGTTTACAGTAACACAGTCAGCATTTCTTTTCAGGGACGGTTTCAAAATTCTGTGTTTGAACAGAAATTACTTTCATAAAATTTTACTCTTATTATAAATGAAAAACTTCTGTCAGCTGGTAATACTGTAATGGATAGGAATTTTAAAATTTTAAGAAAATAGCTAATAACTGAGTAAAAAATTTGCTTCACTTGATACTAACATGTTCAATGGATTTCAGTTCTTGTTTAGCTTATTTCAGCTTCTAATTCTGGCTGTGAAAATTTGGAATGATAATACGTTTTTAGATTTTTTAGTTCATGAATGTTTGGTTTAATTTGACAGGCTGTTCTAAACTTATCTTGTTATTGATAATTTTTGTAGCAATAACAATAATCTATTTAAGACTAAGCAATCCTAAAAATGCACTTTTCATAACTCAGATAATGTTCCAGAGTTTGAATAACAGTATTTCTGAACAGTAATATTTAACTTATTTCATGACAGTTATTGTACAATTAAATATGAGCAAATATTACTATTTGGAAATAGTAGTATGCAAAATCCAAAGCCTAATTTTCTTTGAGGGAGAGTGATAGATATGAATACATACTTTAATAAATTGTTGACAAAAAAAAGTTTTTTAAAGTAAGGATCTGGGCTTTATAGACACTCCCTTTGAATACACTACTGTATATCATGTCTAGTTTTGTTTTAATTCTTTTATTTCTGTAATGATAATAATTATTGTTTTTAAATGTTTAGATTGAGAAATTTGGAGCACATTTACTACACTTAGAACAACAAGGCAGAATTGATTCATCTCATATGTCTAAAGAGGAGAGAGATTTTGCTCAAAGGTATCAATTAATTTCTTGAAATATCTTTATTTTCTTGAGAACTAAAAATTAAATCATCAAATTATAAGTTGTAGATTCTTTTATACATTAGATGTTTATAATTTAGTAACTGACTTTTAAAAATATTACCATGAAATGACAAGAATTAACTGGTCCAATCACCTTTATATATATATGTATATAGCATAATCTTATGACATTTTGTTCATATTAGTTTCAAGTTAATATCATAGATGGCAGCACTAAAATTTAAATTAGATTCTGCCTGATGCTTCGAATAGAGTGATAATATCAAGTTTTAACACATGGTGGAGCTTAATGTTGGCTATTTGCAATTTTGTAAACTTATAGTTTTGGTATTTTTTACTTTAGTTAAGAAATTTAAAAGTGTTAATAGGTAATTTACTTATTATGTAATTATTTTCTATTTATATTACAGTAGAACCTCTTTTAACCGAAACTCTCGGTTAACCGAAATCCATTTTTAAAGCTTCTTTTTTTTTTACTATCACATTCCTTGTGTGCAAAATCCATTTTGAAAGCTTTTTTTTTTTTTTTTTTTTTTTTTTTTTTACTATCACATTTCTTGTGTGCAAGCGGTCCTTTCCAAACCACGAGTACATATAAATATTTTTTATCCCCTTTCTTAGAATTCCTCTGAATTTAACTTGAGTTCCCATAAGTTGCGGAGTGGAACGAACAAATTAGCAGTTCTGAAGCTTTTGAACGTTTTGCAAAAGGTTTGGCATGGCTGGAGCAGTAGAAAGATACTGGTGTAAAATATTAAAAATAGAGCTTCAAAGCAAAGGCAATCGAAACTGCGACAAACAAAACATTGTTTCAAACCCTTGTGAAAGGTACTTAATTTCAAAATTAAAGTTCAGGTAATTTATTCTTGTTTCCATTTTGCTATAGCTTTATTTTTATTAAGCATTTCTTACCATAATAAGAAATAGCACATATATATATCTCCTTAATCTTAAAATTAAAGCATTCTCGATTTTCCGAAAGAGGATTGGTCCCAATTACTTCGGATAATCGAGGTTCTACTGTATTTTAATTGGATTTATCACTGTATTTCAAAATAAATTAACTATATACATTAGGTTTTAAAATCTGTGTTAACTGTAAAAATAACCTTAAACTTATTGAGCTTTTCGATACCATGTGCTGATGTTTATTTGGATAAAATAACTGGGTTTTTATTAGGTATTTTGTGTAATATTACTATTTTTCCTTGCTATAAATTAAATATTTAACAGGTTGTATTGCTTTTTCCATTTCATAGCATTTAATTTTATTCTGTTTTCATCTTGAAACTATTCTCTTGGTTATATCGGTCGTTAGAGTACAGGAGAAATTTTTTTTTCAGCTTTTAGCTTTTTTTCTCGCAGAAAATGGCTAATTTTGCTTGTATAATTGAATTCTGTACTCTCGATAATGTAATTCAATATATAAGCTTTTCAATTATTTTTATCGAAATCCATATTCTTTTTTTTTTCTTCATTATTAATTCTTGTTATATAGTACAAGGGACTTTATTTTATACATAGCAGCTTGTTTATTATGTTTTTGGTATCCATTCAGTGTGTTTGGGGACACTGTATTGTTGTAAATTCATTCATACTATCACAATTATTGATGGTTGTCTGTAATGTTTAATTAATGATTATATATATAAAATCTGTTATGTTAAACAGGCTTCGCACATACTCCTTGGAAACTCCTTAGAAATGAAAACAGTCCCAAGTAGTACTTAGAACTACTTAGATAAGCAAACCACTCCTTAGAAACTCCTTAAATTGTATTGCAGCTTCGGACGCAAGTGATATTGCTGCCGAGGAAAAAAAATCCTGATTGTAAAACGCACGGTAAATCCTTTATGCACGTCATTCATCTGAAGAACAGCATTGATTGGTTAGGATAATCTTAATAGCAGGGCTCTCACTAGGTCCGTTTTCAATTATTAGGTCCGCTAAGTCCGTTTTTCGACAGTGTTACCGACCTTTATTTTAAATTTTATCAATGTTTGGTATTTAGCCAAGAATTTTGGAAAAATCGCGCTTTTCGTGAATATGTTCCGAAAAATACAGTCAAATTTCGTCAATCGATCGCAGAAAAAATTCGTAAATTTTGTCAAAGGATCGTGAAAAAACGCGAATTTCTCCAGCAGATTGCGGAAAAATTCTAATTTCTTCCAAAAGATCATGAAAAAGACGCAAGTTTCTTAAAAGGCAGCGAAAAAATACGAATTTACTCAACGGATCACGGAAAAAAAAACGCTAATTTCATTAAAAGATCGAGAAAAAAAAGAGGATTTCCTCGAACGATCGCAAAACAATGCGGATTTCCTCAAAAGATCGTGAAAAACACGCAAATTTCCTCTAAAAATTGCGAAAAATGTGCGAATTACCTCAAAGGATCGCGAAAAACACGCGAATTTCGTCAAAGGATTGCGAAAAGCACGCAAATTTCATCAAAGGATTGCGAAAAGCACGCAAATTTCGTCAAAGGGTCGCGAAAAACACGCAGTTTTCATCAAAAGACCGCGAAAAACACGCGAATTTTGTCAAAGGATCGTGAAAAACACGCAAATTTCGTCAAAGGATCGCGATAAAACGTCAAACGATCGAAAACGCGAATTCCATTAAAAGATCGCGGAAAAATGCGAATTTCCCCCGAACGTCGCGAAAAAAATGAGAATTTTCCCTTCAACATTACGAAAAAACCGCGAATTTCATTATAAGATCGCGAAAAAAATGCGAATTTCGTCAAAGTTTCACCTTCAAAGAAAGCGAATACAGCTGCTCTAAAATAATAAATTCAAAACTTGTTATATTTTTTCTTGTATGTTGCGTTCTAGGGTGTAAAAAAATCATGATTTTTTTAAAGAAATAAAAAAAATCGGATTTTTTTTATTTAAATCAGATTTTATTTATTTAAATCGGATTTTTATGATTTTTTTCCCAGCGTTCGAATACTGAATAGCTACCAAGAGTTTTAGGTTTCCAAAACAATTAAACCACTAATTGCAAACATAATCTATGTTTTTACACTTTACTTAATAAAATTATAATTATTAGTTAGTAATTACAGAAATTATAAAATCTGCAAATTAGTAGTTTCATTAGGTAGTGTCATACAATAATGTTATATGCATTAATATTGTAATAATTATGTAAAACTTTATAAATACTAGTGATATTTAACATTTATTAAAATTATTAACTGCATTTTATATTAAATAGTTAACACTACTTCAAATTAATAATTATTAAACAATTAACTCTCTAATTAGGAACATATTATACATTTTTAAGCCTTAATTATTAAAATGATAATAATGTAGTATTCATTTTAGAAAGAAAAAGGGACAGAATGCTAGTTCCAAAAAAAGGGTACTATTTCATGAAGAAATGTATTAGTAATGTGTTTAGTAATGATATAAGAAAAAAGAAAAGAATAATTTTTAGTATGATAAATAAAGTGTCCTTAATTTTTAATAATTTTATGAATAACAAATTGAAAAATAAAATTAAATAACATATTTTAATAATATCCTGTATTTTCTAAAGAAATAAAGTTCTATATTTTTCCAAGATCTTGGCCACATGAATTTAGAAATACTGTTGAATGGGAAAGTTTTTTTACAAGAAATCTCTGGCTACAACTACAAGTGAATTTCAACTTTTTTAAGGCACGATGCATTTTGCCAATTTCAAAAGGGGCATGGTGCGGCACAATTAAAAAAAAAAGTCCTAAAAGAAATAGTATAAGTAATTACAGGATTAATAATAAATGCAAATAAGTAATTTCATTAGTTAGTAACACAAATAATAACAAAACTAACAAATATTATTTGCAACTCGTTTTGCATTTGTATTTAGGAAAATTACTGTAAACCACCAAAATCTAAACTTACACATATTTATGTGTATGATAACCAGAAGTATTATGAAAATGAGTTAAACCTATTCATATAGGAAAAAACCTAAGTTAGCCACTTATATTTGAAATCCTCAAAATATTTAAGTAACAGCTTTATTACCTCTCAGTGTGGATTATTAGCTTTCAATGGTTCAATTTTTTTTTTCTTTTTAAGAAAAATTTTGCTGCCTTTTCAATCCCTAATTATTATTTTTTATTTAGTATATATGAGTTACAAAGTTAAAAACATTTATTCAACTTATACCGAAGAAGCTCTTGCATTTTTATACCAATTATTTCTTTTTTTCTCTTATACATTCATTTACAATTTTGCTTTGAAAAGATGTCATTCTTTCATTCTTCTTTAACTTGAGATTGCTATTAATTACTATTTATTCTTTTACTTGTAGAAATGTATTACACTTGCTATGTGTAATTTATATAAAATAATGCATAAATTGATTACCTAAAGGAATTTATGACATTGCAAATTATATTAGATTTAAATATAATTTTTAAATGAAACTGTTTTAATTGGGATAAAAACTTAAAAACAATGCTTTTTATAAACCCAACTGTTTTTAATTTTTTACAATAGTCATGAATTAAGCTTAGAAACAATTATTTAAAGCTCTTTTTTTGTTTATTCATAAGTCGAAATACCTGTAGAAACTTTCAAATTATGTTTATGTTAGATTTTAATACTTTTTTTGACATTTTAAACATTTAGAAAAATTTTGATTTAAATCAATGATTTTTTTAAAAAAATCATTTGATTAAAATCATGATTTTAATCGCTGATTTAAATCAACTGATTAAAATCGTTGACACCCTACGTTTAGCAGTCTGCCTTTTAAAATTTTCTTTAAGATGTATCATGTATGTGATATACATAAAAAGTGTTTGGGGTTTGACGAATCTCTATTTATATGACCATTGGTCACTGCATAAAAAAGTTGATTGTCTGTTTTGTATTTAAACTTACGAAATCAGTAAGCAATATATAGTGAATACTGTGCAATTTCAGCTCTAACAATTAGATTCTAATAGAGTAAAATTTGTTTTTGAAATGTTTTTCTCGCCAAATTGGGCATTAAAAATTGGAGTGTGCATACCACATAACAATGCAGCACATAAAAACAACAAAAATGCCAAATCCTTAAAATTTTTTGGACTCCTTGGATTTTTTCTTGCCAACTCTGTATGAACCCTGGTTAAAGTTCCATTTCTCAATAGGCAGTGCAGCAAAAATATTGCCAAATGTTCCAACGCGAAAGTACTAACTAGTATGGATTGTGCATTAGCACAAAATCTTAGTTTACCTGAATTGAACTCATTGAGTCAAAATTCATGAATGTGACTCGAATGTATTGAGCTTTCAACGGAATGGTATTTAATTATGGAATTCTGAGCATGAAACGAATGAAATTATTTTCCCCTTTCCCATGAATGGAGTTTAAATTACTCAAATTAAGATTTGTTTAATTATTTATTTGAAAAAAATTCTCATTGTTAAATGTGTTTTTCATATACATGACCATTAATCGAAGTACTTAGTGTTGTCACACATTGGTGAGAGAAGATTCTGTCGAAACATACTAAAAATTACACCAGTTTAGCCAAATTTTATTTTAAGGGCGTATTCGGAAAAATATTTTTTCACCCTCAACAGCTCGAAACTTTCCGAGACATTTTCAGACTCATTTTTAAAAGTAAAAACATGAAACTGGCTGAGATGATTTTTGAAGTGATGTAGAAGAGGCCGTGTGATTTCATTTTTCGCTCAATTAATTAGAATTTGCGTTTTAAACAATTATTTTCTTAGTATGACCATCTTTTTCATTCCCAGATCTCCCGCTTCGGAAAGCTCGGTTCAAAACGTCATCTTTGACAGTATTTTTTTACATTATTTTATGCATTTATCAAAAAATCGACAAGCACGGCACTTTATGTAGTTTCCAAATAAGAGAATTTGCCAGTTTGATGCATTTGAGAGCAAAAATAAATTTAAAAATAAATTGGGAAATAAGCAGTTTGGATCGGAATACACCCTTAAAAACAGCCAAATTTTCCTCCAGATCAAAATTGTATGTTATTACAGTATAGAATTTGTCATCCAGGAGGTTTAGGACCTGTTATATTTTGTATAAGGGATTTTTCTGTAATTCAGATTTTTTTACTATAAATATAAGAAATGTACAAAATAACTGATTTCACAAATAGTGATAAATATGAGTAATATATGTAAATACAACTTACAACTTTGTTAATTTAATAACTTATTTATGCAAAATAAAAACATTCTAAATTACAATTTAAATTATAAAAAAATTCCATCAACATATGAAAATTAGTTTTAGGACTTGGAAGCAGAATACTTTGATTTGGGTTTTTGGAACATTTTTATTAATTAAAGTAGGTTGCTTATAGCATGTCTTTTACACTCATTCTTCTTATACCCTGTATGCTGAACTGACATGATTTGCTGTTCATGGAAGCAGTGTTCTCACTCGCAAGGTTGCTACGCTACCTGGAAAAGTCAGGAATTCAGAAATTTGTCTAATAAGTCAGGGAAATGTCAGAGAATTTCTATATTTTATCCAAAATCCTGGAAAAGTCAGGGAATTTAATAAAATTTCATGGAGGTCACCAAATAAGTACAACCTTTGTCCCATGGCAAATGAGAAAAATCTTCCACGTTTTTGCAAATTCACACTTTTAGAAGTTTTATTTAATCACCTCTTAAAATTTCCTCTTCCTTTTTTCTTCCTCTTTTCTTTTTTCGAACTCTCATCCCCACATTTTAAAAATTTTAACTGTTTAATATAATTTTTTAAAATTTTTCTGCAATATTTTTTATTGACATTTAATGTAACTAATAAATCATTTCAAATCTGCTTAACCTCCACCCTGAAATGTTTGCTTCTCAACCCCCTTTGCTTAAAGTTGAACTTAAGTGAGATTGTGATAGATGGTGAAGTAAATTATCATTAAATGCAAAAATATTGTATATATATATTTTTTCTATTTTACAGGACACTTATTTTGAAATTATTAAGGAACGCAATTTCTATTGCAGTCCTAAGAGCATTTTTTTGTGTGTGTGAGGGGGGGAGGGGGGTATAACGGCTTTACCGTTATATATTCATTATTCCTCCTTTTCCCTCAAAAAATCAACTTTTAACTTTACTGGTTTATTATAAATTGTTATTATTCTCCCCCCCCCCCCCCTTCAAATAAACTATTTAGTTTAAATTTAACATTTTAGAATTAATTTCATATGTCTTTAGTCATTCTTCCCCCCCCCCCCCACCTCTCACTACTGTAAGTTTCACTTTTACTTTTTAAAGTTCTTTTCAAATGCAGACATCATTTATCTCGGTTCCTTTTTCTGTCTTTCAAATTCACACGATAGAAAAAGATCTTAACCGCAATTATTTTCCATTGAAATAAAGTAGAAGAATAAAATACAAATGAATCTCTTTTCGCTTTGCAGCCGACGTTATCTAATGCATATTTTCCCAGCTTCTGGGCTTGCATTAGTATTCAATTCTCACCCTTGTACTTTGTCGAATACAAACCATATGCCCATTACTGACTAATTTGCAGCTGCAGTTAGATCTGTAACGTGCATATAAAAATCACATGTTCCTTTCTTTAACCACTTTTCCTTACCGCAGGAATGTTAAAAAAACGTGTAACCATATAGCTCGCCATGGCGTAAGTTTGAATTCTATGTAATACTTCGAGATGCCTCTGATTCCTTTGTCCACGCCACCAATATTCATCGCCAATACTGTACATATGTTGCTATTCATCTCGCCAATGAGTGGGTGATTGTAATGAATATTTTACCACTACTGCCTCTGAACTTGAGTGTGACAGACCTCGGCTCTCTGCCCTTCGGGGCTGCCCCGTCGGGCAGTCTCGTTTGTGACTTCTCCCGTCCACTGTACCATCATGGCCCTTCTTTTAAAAAGTTTCATAATAAAGAAGTAAGTCCTCGAAATCCTCGTGTTGGAGTTTTTTTTCATTCATCCACGAACCTGGACTCTCTAATAATAAATCTCCTCTATAGGGGGTGCATATGTGAAAATTTTAATTGTGATATATAGTTGAAAATTTTTATATTTTCACGTGGCACAATATTTATTTTACTATCATCTTGTCCAGCTCACATTACACCGCTAGACTGAAATTTTCATAAAATGCACCTGGAAAAGTCAGGTAATTTCATTCTCCTACATGAGTAGCAACCCTGTCACTGGCTTTTGACCAACATTACCGATTTGGCGAATAAGAAATAAAAAACAGTAGCCAAATGAAAAGACATGTTAGCAAAATAGATTAGGTGTGAAACACTGAAAAATCTATGTTTAGCCTGTTATTGTATCACTTTTTTTCAATATGTTCTAAAATAACCTTCTTTTTTTTTTGCAATTGCTTATAAAATAGAAATTTGGCTTACAGAATTAAAATAAGTACATTCTAAATGTCTGCTAAATAAATGTGTAAATATTTCAGACATTCTTTTAGCAGTCTAAATAAAAATTAAAAACAATTACCTTTGATTTACCATTGTGAAAATATACACTAAAAATTGCTGAGATTTCGACTCTAAATCAATAGAAAAGTTTTGACCGGCCAATGATACTTTGCATGCAACTAACAAATAGTATGATAAATGGCTAATTTCAACACCACATTCCAGAAAATTTTATCTACTTGGCACTTGATGCAAGTGTAATTTTGTTCGTGTTTTTACCAGTGCGACTTCGGTGCATAGATATTGATTAACTGTCAAAAGAGAAATACCTATTGCATAATTTTTTGTGTCTTTGTCTATTGCTAAACTGTCATATCAGTCATTGAGTCGTTATCTTTATAAATAGAGCAATGTAAATGGCATGGTGCGACTGAACATGTAAAGCGACATCAATCCTTCTATAACACAGATAAGAGTCTCGACTGAATTGGCACACCACACAAAAAGAGCAGAAATTGAGCCCTCGCAATTTGGCGAGTTTGATTGTTCATTTATTCGCCAAATGAAGCATTTTGTCGTGATTTGGTGCAATGGCGAGTCGCAGCGAGAACTTAGCATGGAAGTATCTTTGCACCAGTTGTTATATATACCAGCATATACCAGTTGTTCAATGAAAAATATAAGTTGATCTTCTATTTTTAAAGCTTTTTATCATAATATTTTTTGCATCATAACTTTTTTATATAAATTTATGGAATTTGTAAATTAATGAATGAAAGCAATATCATTTATTTTTTTCTTTGTTGAATCTAGAACAAAAGTGCTGCCAAGCGGAAAATTTTTTAAAGGTCACACTGTTTTAGAAAAGGGCACACACACTATTCTCAAAAAAGGAACTCTTGTACCCTGTTCAAAAAACATATTTTTATCTGGTTTGTTTAGTGTCTTTTTTTATCAGTAGAATTTAGCAATAATTCTTCAGAGAACATATAATTCTTACATTATTGAAATCTATTTTAATGCTTTGTTTTTGTCAAAGTCTGAAAAGAATGGTAGTTGGTCTATTGAATCTGTCTTTTTTATTTTTCTTTATCTGATCTTTCAACTTTCGAGTTGTCATCCAATATATTCGATTGTTGATCTTTTTCAGTATCAAGTGGAATGATGCACACTCCGTAAATTTCATCTCATGGGATGGGGTTAATCTTTGCACTCAGTAAATTCTTCAATTTTTGGGGGAGGCAGCAGTCAAATTTATTTCAAATTGAAAAAGTGCATGTCATGGGTTTTCAAAAAGACCAGGTATATAATTCATTTTGCAGTATTTCTTCTTTATTAATCTACTATATTCTTCTTTATTGTTCTTTGAGAAATTTTTATGAAGAAAGAAAAAATACTGCAATATTAATTACATACTTTTGGTAAACTGCAACATGCTCTTTTTCCATTTTAAATAAATTTGATTGCTGCCTCCCTCCGACAAAATTTGAAGAATTTACTGAATGCAAAGATGAAATTATTGGAGTGTATATCATTCCATTTGATACCTGAAAAAGATCAACTGCCGAATATATTGAGATGATGACTCAAGCTGAAAAATCAGATAAAGGAACATAAAAGATCTACGATTCAATAGACCAGCTAAACCGCTCTTTCCAGACTTTATTAAAAGTAAAACATTAAAATGGATTTCAATATGCAAGAATTATATGTTCTCTGAAGAATTATTATGAACTAACTATCCGGCAATCTATAGAAATAGTAAACAGGAGTGGAAAAGCATGCAATGCATCTTACAACAACATTCCAAATTTATGGCTAAGTTTGATCAGAGAGCAATAATTTGTAATTAAAAAAATTGCCCCCTACCTCTTTTCTGTTTTTCACCTGATTGGTGCTTTCGACCATGGAATCTGGATGAATGGTTGAGCAGGAATTTAGCGAGTGAGATATGGACAAGTAGTGTTTGTAACATCAGTTTAAATCATGAATCCTGATGAAGGTTAGGTACATAGTCAAAAGAACTTGATTTTTTAACATCTTTTAAACTGTTTCTCATCTTTTAGGTAGTGAATCATTTGTGTAATTTTATATTGTAATGCATTCTTTGTACTTTCAATTTTCCAATTTACATAAATGGAATATTTTAAATGATTCATATACTATTTAATTTTATCATCAACAACCCTATGCAATTACCTTATTTTGTAATAATCCAACATACATACTAAGCCTTTTGGTTTCACCAGATCATTTTTCTTTTTCTGTCCAGATTTAGATTTTCATTTTTATCCCCATCTCCACTCTCTAAGATGAGTAATTCAGAATTGTTTTGAAATTGACATATTCATAGATGCCAATATCTCCGGAAATTCCGGAGTTTCTTCGGAAATGTAGGATAAAATACGGAAGTACGGTAATAAGGTAGAAAATACGGAAATTTGAGACAAAAAAACGCGAATTTCTTCGATCGATCGCGGCGAAAAATCACGAATTTCTTCGATCGGTCGTTAAAGTATATCGCGAAAATCGTCTATTAATCGATAAAACCGCCAATTTTGTCAATCAGTCGTTGCAAATAATCGTGAAATTCATAAATAGGTCGTTGATAAAAATCGCAGCCGCGGCAAAATATCGCGATTTGCGTTAATCAGTTGGGGGGGGGGGGGGAAATATCCTGAAATCCGGTAATCGGCCAATGATAAAAATCGCGATTTCGTCAATCACTCGCTGCGCTGCAAAAGAAATCTCGAATTCCGTTAGTCATTTGCGGTAAAGAATTGCTGTTTTCGTCAATGAGTCGCGGCAAAAAATCGCTGTTTTCGTCAGTCAGTCGCGGCAAAAAAATCGCTGCTTGCATCAGTAAGTCGCGGCAAAAAATCGCTCTTTTCGTCAGTCAGTCGCGGCAAAAAATCGCGATTTCCGTCGATGAGTTCTCGGCAAAACATTGCGATTTTCGTTCGTCAGTCGCGGCAAAACATCGCAGTTTTCGTCGTTCAGTCGCGACAAAACAACGCGATTTTCGTCTGCAAGTTGCGGCAAAACATCGCGACTTTCGTCCTCATGTCGCGACAAAACAACGCGATTTTCGTCTGCAAGTTGCGGCAAAACATCGCGATTTTCGTCCTCATGTCGCGGCAAAACATCGCGATTTTCGTCCTCATGTCGCGGCAAAACATCGCGATTTTCGTTCTCAAGTCGCGGCAAAACATCGCGATTTTCGTCCTCGTGTCGCGGCAAGACATCGCGATTTTCGTCCTCAAGTAGCGGTAAAACATCGCGATTTTCGTCCTCGAGTCGCGGCAAAACATCGCGATTTTCGTCCTCATGTCGCGGCAAAACATCGCGATTTTCGTCCTCATGTCGCGGCAAAACATCGCGATTTTCGTTCTCAAGTCGCGGCAAAACATCGCGATTTTCGTCCTCGAGTCGCGGCAAAACATCGCGATTTTCGTCCTCGAGTCGCGGCAAAACATCGCGATTTTCGTCCTCGAGTCGCGGCAAGACATCGCGATTTTCGTCCTCAAGTAGCGGTAAAACATCGCGATTTTCATCTGCAAGTCGCGGTAAAACATCGCGATTTCCGTCTGCAAGTCGCGGCAAAATATTGCGATTTTCGTCTGCAAGTCGCGGCAAAACATCGCGATTTTCGTCTGCTAATCGCTGCAAAACATCGCGATTTTCGTCTGCTAATCGCTGCAAAACATCGCGATTTTCGTTCGTCAATCTCGGCGGAAAATCGCGAATTTTGTTAATTGGTCTTGGGATTTCACACTCACATCAATCACGGATTTTTTGCTCCGTAGAGAAAAAAAAATTCCAAAATTTATTATAAAAAATTATTAATACATTAAAAGTAAATTAAGTAACCTTTATTTAAATTATGTTTGTGTTGATAAATGCAAAAGCTGCAAGAGGACTAAAAATATTTGTAAAAAATATAGCTCGTAAAAAACTTTGTGCAACTCCTGAAATGACTCCTGAAACCTGAACATTTTACTCCTGAAGAGTGTCCAAAACTCCTGAAATTTAACTGGTTTACTCCTGATACAGTCTTTACAATGTTGGCGTCTATGCATATTAAGAAAATTGAAATAATTTCAATTACCAACAGTAAAAGGTAGCAAAATTATCACTGCATCATATCTTTTTTTGCTCATAGATCAACCAATCCAATATCACTACAATTTACATGTAATCTTTCTTTTCTGCTCCCGTTTCTTTATACAAATCTAAGTTCTCCTTTTGCTTGCTTCAAGAGAATATGACGGTGGATTAAACATGGGTTACTCATCTATGTTTAATTTTATTAATCAGAAAAGGTTTTTAGAATATCGGTAGTTCTTTCCACCTGTTTTTCAAATAAAAATTGTTGTTGGTATCTTGGAGGAAAATTCGTTTATTGTAGGAGATTTGAAAAGCATTTTACTGAAAAAAATAAAATGAAATAAATATATCTATAGAAAATTATAATATTCTAAAATCAAATTCCTCTTTCTATTAAAGTGTGTGTTACTGTATGTTTATTTTATTTTATTTTCTTTTATTTATTTATTTTTATTTATTTATTTATTTATTTTTTGCAATTCAGGCATGAAAGTGTTCTATGTTGTAGCAGAACATATTTTTTTATAACATTTTTCAGCTGTTTTTGAGATAGATGCCACCCAGCAATCAGTGTTTGTAAACAATATGCAATTCATTTCTTTGAGATTCATTAAAATATAGACCATGGATGCAATAATTTTGCTCAATGGCAATATAAAACATACAAAACAAAAACATTTTACTGCTTTTTGCAATCATTTCACGATTTCAAAAACAATGTTTAATTATGAATCTTTCCGATTAAAATATGGAACATGAAGCTCATTGGCAATATAGCAATCTGAATATACTCCATGCATAGGATGTAAAAAAAAAATCATGATTTTTTTTTTTTTTTTTAATTGGATTTTTTTTTTTTTAATCTGATTTTTAGGATTTTTTCCCCAGTGTTAAAATACTGAATAGATATTGGAAGTTTTACGTTTCCAAAACAATTTAACCTCTAATTGCTAACATAATCTATGTTTTTACACATTAATTAATAAAATTTAATTATTAGTTTGTAATAACAGAAATTATAAAAACTGCAAATTAGTAGTTTCATTAGTTAGTTAGAATACAATAAAGTTATACACATTAATATTTTGCAATAATTATTTAAAACTATATTTAAATACTATTGATATTTACATTTATTAAAATTATCAGTAACTGCATTTAATATTAAATTGTTAACACTACTTAAAAATAATAATTATTAAACAATTAATCTCTAATTAGGTATATAACACACTTTTATGCTTTAATTACAAAAATGATAATTTAGTATTAATTCTAAAAGGAAAAGGGACAGGATGCTAGTTCCAAAAAAGGGCAATATTTCATAAGGAAATATGTTAGTATGTAGTGTGTTTAGTAACAATAAGAAAAAAAAATACAGTGAAATCTCCCTGTGCGACCACCTCCCTGAACGACCATTTTTTCATGGAACGAAATTTATTCCTATAGGTTCAATACTAATTTTACCTTTATTCAGAGACCATCCCAGTTGAACTCCCTCCATGAGCGACCCATTTCTTTGAAGAAAATAAAACAAATTCCTTTTTTTCCTGGTCGCTTGAAGAAGGTTTTATTAGAATAATAGTTCCAGAGAGTGCATTATTCATCAAACTTCTAATCTAAGTTTAGAGTTTTTATTTATTCCGGTAACTTTTAAGTGTTTAAACCCCTTTGTGCCTTTTTAGGCAATGAATTTAACTCTGGTGACAAATTAAGGATGACGGTCAATAAATTCCCCTGCTCTGTTCTGTGAGGAAACTCTCAAAGAAATAGATAAATTAATGAAATTGTCATAATTTATTACCGTCCAAAAAAAAAAAAAAAAATATTTCATTTACTTACTGAACTTTGAATGGACTTGGAAGTAAAAATCATAGAAGATAAAACCATAAAACCAAAGCAAACGTCTATGAATTCACTTTTTAAACTCTGCAGTAATTAACTTATGTAATCAACTTTTGAAATTTTCATATTTTTTCCTAATGTGAAAAATAAATTTTAGTAACATTAATTGTTACCTTTTTTCAACAATTAAAATCTAGATATAAACATGACCTCCATTAAGAGACCACCTCTCAGAGCGACCAATTTTTATTGGAACGGAACGGGGTCGCTTTAGGGAGGTTTTACTGTATATAATTTTTTAATATTGTTTAGTTTTAAATTGCTTTTATAATTCTTAATTGCATGTATTTCAGTTGTGCTAAAGTGAAACTGAATATTCCAGCCTTTTCCCTCTGCGTAGGGATAAATGAAAACACGTACTCTGTTTTTCCCTCTGCGCAGGGAATTTATTGTTGATATTCTTTTCTGTGTCAGTCGAGTTTGTGGATCTCGATGAGAGTGTGTTGTGATCCCTAAGCGGATAATTTATTTGTGAAATTGTGAAAGCTTTCAATTAAATAGTGGAAAAAGTTAGTGTATACAGTCTACTGCTTAATTCAAAAAACCTACAAGGTACATTTGGTCGTCTAAAACCGGAGTTAAAACTTAAAACGAACTAAGTGCAAAGAATGATGCGTATCTAAATTTCGTTCGAAAGTGAAAGCGTGAAATCATTGGAACTGTGCCAAATTAGAATACTGAGAGAGAAAAATGGATAAAAACTTAGAAACTGATAAACGAGTGTTGAAATCTTCAATAACGAGATTGAAAAACAAATTTCTTAAAACTGATCTGAATGTGTGTGAATTAGAGCAACTTCAGTTATTAAAAAGGGAAACAGAAAAATTAGAGGAAGAGTTGAAGGTGTTGTTTAAAACGATTTTTTCTGCTTGTGAAGAAAACGACATCGATTCATTTATAGAAGAAAAGGACGAACAGCAAGACATCTTTGATGAATTGATAGTAAAAATCGAACATGCAATTACAGCGAGAAAAATAAATGTGAACAATCCGAAGAAGGAAGTTAATGAAATAAAATTACCAAAGCTTTCTCTACCATCATTTAGTGGTCAAATTAGTGAATGGTTGAGTTTTAAAGATTTATTCAATGCGAGTATACATAATAATGAAAATCTATCGCCAGCTCAGAAGCTGCAATACTTGAAATTATCTTGTCAAGGAGACGCTTTGAAAATAATAAAATCAATACCTATTGAAGATTCGAAGTATAGTATCGCATGGGACTTGCTATCTGAAAGATATTCTAACAAACGTGAATTAATATACAGCCACATTAGAAAATTATTAAATTTTCCATTCGTGCAAGGTGATGCACCCGCAGCAATACTTAATTTGGTAGATATAACAAATGAATGTGTCCGTTCTTTCGAAATATTGGATCAGAAGGTAAGTGGCTTTTCAGAAACTTTGTTGATTTATTTAATATTGCAAAAAGTTGATCATAATATTAAATTATGGTGGGAACGCCAGTTAAAAAATGACGAGCTTCCAACGTTAGTTCAATTGATAATTTTTCTGAAAGATTATGCTCGTTCATTACAATCTGCTAGAGGAAATATTAATTATAAGAAAAACAGTTATCCTAAATTAACTGCAATGACTGCTTCTGTTAATAATATTGAATGTAAATATTGTTCTTTGAATAGTCATAAAATATCTAAGTGCAGTGAGTTTCTAAAGTTATCTGTTCGCGAAAGAGTGCAATTTGTAAAAAATAAAAATCTCTGCTTTGCGTGTTTATCTCCAGAACATAAATTAATTAATTGTCAGTCAAAAAGAGTTTGTTCGAAATGTAATTTGAAGAATCACAATAGCTTATTACATTATGAAAGGCGAGAAACAAATTATCCAGATATAAAAAACCAAGTAACGCCTCAATCCTCGAATCAAAATAGTGAGACTGTTGGTAAATCATCTAGTAATGTAAACATGTCAATAAATTCTTGCCTTGGTGAAATATACTCAAAATCATTTGGTATACTTGCAACTGCGCTGATTAATGTGAAAGATAATTATGGAGGCAATAAATTATTGCGTTGCATTATAGATGTTGGCAGTACCAATAATTTTATAAGTGAGCGTGCGATACAATTATTAGGAATAAAAAGAAATTCAGCTAATTTACAGATTAAATGTTTGGGAATGGGATACTCCGAAGAAACTCGTGGCGTTGTAAGATTGGAATTTTCTCCACATTTTGATAAACAAAACACACGATTAGGTACTTTTTATATTTTGAAAAAGATAACGAGTAATCAACCAGTTGTATCATATGATACTAATTCATTCAGTCACTTAAAGAACATAACATTAGCTGACCCTAAGTGGAATGAACCAGGCCCAATAGACTTATTATTTGGCGTGTCTCTATCATTATCTATAATTAGAGGAGAAAAAATATTTGGGAAACCAGGACTTCCTTTTGCAGTAAATTCGGATTACGGGTGGTTAATAACAGGAGATAGTGATACATTTTCAGAAAATAAACCAAATATTATAGTTAATTTTGCAAATGTTGAAACAGATTATGTGAAAAAGTTCTGGGAGTTAGAAAATATCCCCTCGAAGGAAATATACACAAACGAAGAAAAATATTGTGAGGAAATTTTCGATACATCCCATTCACGAGATTCGAATGGAAGATATATTGTACGTTTGCCATTTAAGAAGCAATGTAAAGAATTAGGGGAGTCAAAATCACTAGCTATGAAAAGATTTCTAAACTTAGAAAAAAGATTTAATAGAGAACCGGATTTGTATGAAAATTATTGTCTATTTATGAATGAATATCTTGATATGGAACATATGGAAAAAATACCGAAGAGCGAAATTCAAAAACCCGTTAATGAAGTTTATTATCTTCCACATCATCCAGTCATTAGAGAATCTAGCACAACAACCCGTCTTAGAGTTGTGTTTGATGGGAGTGCAAAAACTACAAATAATGTTTCTCTTAATGAAAATTTAATTGTAGGACCGAGGGTTCAACAAGAGTTATTTTTTATTTTGTTGAGATTCCGCACACACGCTATAGCTATTAACGCTGATATTGCTAAAATGTTTCGTCAAATTAAGATACATCCTGAAGATCAAGATTTTCAACGAGTTCTCTGGAAAGATAAATTTTCCGATGATATTAGTGAATATCGTCTCACTACAGTAACATATGGATTAGCATCTAGCCCATATTTAGCTACTAAAGTTCTTCAAAAATTAGCGTTGGATGAAAAATTAAATTTTCCATTAGCATCAAACATTGTATTACGTGATTTTTACGTCGATGACTTACTTACAGGTGCATCATCTCCCGAAGAAGCTACTAAATTAATATCAGAGTTACAAGAATTAATGAAAAGAGGCGGATTTGAATTACGTAAGTGGGCATCAAACGACATTAGTGTACTAAAAAACATTCCTGAAAATTTAATTCAGACTAAACCCGATTTATCAATTGAGAACGATAATTCAATAAAAGTGCTAGGATTAAAATGGGACTCAAATCGCGATGTCTTCAAAATTAGTGTAAGCATAGAACCAACATTAAAAGAAGTTACAAAGAGATCTATATTGTCAGATATAGCCAAAATGTTTGATCCACTTGGTTGGATCTCTCCCTTTATAATTTCTGAAAAAATTCTACTTCAGGAAATTTGGAGTCTACATCTAGCATGGGACGATCCTGTTCCACTACTCATAAAAAATAGGTGGATAAAAATTCGGGAAGAACTTGCATGTTTGACATCGATTACTGTGCCTCGGTTAGCAATTATTCCCTCAGCTAACAAATTTGAAATTCATTCATTTAGTGACGCTTCCTTAATAGCATATGGTGCAGTTGTTTATTTAAGGTCCTTATCCGATGATTCAACTGCATCAGTTAGAATATTAACTGCAAAAACAAGAGTTTCACCATTAAAAACAATATCTTTGCCTAAATTAGAACTGAGTGCTGCCCTGCTGTCAGCCCGTTTGGTAAAAACTGTCCTAGATTCATTGTGCTTGGACATCTCTAAAATTAACTGTTGGACAGATTCAACAATAGTTCTGTCTTGGCTATCAACAGAATCAAGAAGATGGCAAACTTTTGTTGCGAATCGTGTTTCGGAAATACAGCAACTTGTTCCGTCAGAGTGCTGGCATCATGTAAAAGGAAAAGAGAATCCAGCAGATTGCGCATCAAGAGGTCTATCACCCTCAGAATTATCATTGCATGATCTTTGGTGGAATGGTCCGAGTTGGCTTAGTGATCCATCTTTCACCTCTCCAGAACCGCAATTAGGTACTGTTTTGTGTGACGAAGCCTTAATAGAGCAAAGAAAAAATTATTTTTGTGCTACAGCTCAGTTAAGTGAGGAAATGCCTATTCTCTCAAATATATCGTCCTTTACTAAGCTAAAACGTGTAATTGCTTGGTGTTTGAGATTTCTTACGAATTCTCGTTTACCTGTTTCAAAACGAAACTTTGGTTTTCTTACAAACACAGAAATTAAGAGTGCTTTAAAAGTGATAATCAAACAAGTGCAAAAGTCATCATTTACAGATGACCTTAAATGTATGACTTCTGGTAAGTGTTTACCTCGCAATAGCAAATTGATCAATCTTTCTCCAATCCTTGATGATGAAGGAATACTCAGAGTGGGAGGACGTCTTCGTCATTCAAATCTCACACAAGATCAAATCCATCCAATATTGTTACCAAAAAATCACCCAGTGACTGTGCTGATTATTAGATATTTTCACTTATCTCACTTTCATGCTGCCCCTCAACTACTATTGTGTGTTATCAGACAGCGATATTGGATTTTAAGTGGAAGAAGTGTTGTAAGAAAGTTTGTAAAAAATTGTGTAATTTGTGCTCGTGCTTCTGCTTCTATGTCCAAACAAATCATGGCTGATTTACCTTCTACTAGAGTGCAACCTACCCGTCCGTTCCTTGTTACAGGAACTGACTATGCAGGACCTATATTATGTAAATTTAGAAAGGGTAGAGGTACAAAATCTTTTAAGTGTTATATTTCATTATTTATATGTTTTTCTACTCATGCAATTCACATTGAATTAGTGACTGATTTATCTACTCAGGCCTTTTTAGCTTGTCTCAAGCGATTTATATCCAGACGAGGCAAACCTAAAGAAATTGTAAGTGATTGTGGCAAAAACTTTGTCGGTGCGAGCAAGGAGTTGAAAGAATTGTATAAGTTTGCAACTTCTTCTCTGCATAATGAAGAAGTGGCAAAGTACTTAAGTTCGGAAGAAATAAATTGGCATTTCAATCCACCCTCAGCCCCTCACTTTGGAGGACTTTGGGAGGCTGGTGTTAAATCGATGAAATTTCATTTAAAAAGAACCGTTGGCAATTCAGTTTTAACATTTGAGGAACTTTCAACTCTTTTAGCTCAAATCGAAGCCTGTTTAAATTCTAGACCCCTTTGTCCTGTAAGTTCCGATCCTAATGATTTACAGGCCTTAACCCCTGGTCATTTTTTAATTGGTGCTCCTCTTACTTCAGTACCAGAAGTTGATATTTCAGAGGTACCTGCATCAAGATTGACCAGGTGGCAATTAGTGCAGAAAATGCTCCAACACTTTTGGAAAAGATGGAGCAATGAGTACCTTTCGACCCTACAACAGAGAGTAAAATGGCTTAAAGAAGAGCCTAATATTAAGATAGGTGATTTAGTTATAATAAAAAATGAAGGTCTTTCCCCTTTACAATGGAAATTAGCTAGAGTGATTAAAACACATCCTGGACCTGATAAAAAGGTTCGTGTAGTTACCCTGAGAACTGAAAATAGTGAATTGAAAAGGCCAATTACTAAGTTATGTAAATTACCTTTAGAGTAAATTTTTGAAACCCTTTCGGCTTTCAAGGCCGGGAGAATGTTTAGTTTTAAATTGCTTTTATAATTCTTAATTGCATGTATTTCAGTTGTGCTAAAGTGAAACTGAATATTCCAGCCTTTTCCCTCTGCGTAGGGATAAATGAAAACACGTACTCTGTTTTTCCCTCTGCGCAGGGAATTTATTGTTGATATTCTTTTCTGTGTCAGTCGAGTTTGTGGATCTCGATGAGAGTGTGTTGTGATCCCTAAGCGGATAATTTATTTGTGAAATTGTGAAAGCTTTCAATTAAATAGTGGAAAAAGTTAGTGTATACAGTCTACTGCTTAATTCAAAAAACCTACAAGGTACAAATATGATAAATAAAAAATACAATTAAATAACATGTTTTGATAATATTCTGTTTTTTTCTCAAGAAATAAAGTTATATCATGTTTGTAAGGTTTTGAGCACATGTATTTAGAAATAATGCAGTATGAAGTTTTTTTTTTAAAAAAAATCTGCCTACTACAGGTAAATTTCACTATTTTTTAAAAAGGCAGGGTGCACTTTGTCAATTCCAAAGGGGGCAAGGTACAGCACCCTTAAAAAATGGCCAAGAAGAAACAGTAATTAATTACAGAATTAATTAATAACTGCAAAAGAGTAATTTCATTAGTTAGTACTAGCACAAATAACAAAACTAACAGATATTATTGGCAGCTTGTTTTGCATTTGTACTAAAAAAAATTACTGTTAATCGTCTAATTCTTTACATGATGCATATGTATGCTAACTAAAGAAATTATGAAAATGTTTTATAACCATTCATAGACACATACAGAGTAAATATATGAATAGCCAGTTATATCTGAAATCCTCAGAATATTATATAGCAGCACTATTACATCTCAGTGGGGATCTCTTGTTGTGCTTATAATATTAATTAAGCTGTTCTTGTTATATTAATTAAGCTTTGCTTCGCACTTTTATACCAATTGGTTCTTTTTCTCTTGTACATTCTTTTACAACAACTGTTGAGCAGGTTACTCTCCCATTCTTCTTTCGCTCCAATATTTGGCATAAATTTATTATTGCAAAAGTAGAATGAGAAAATAAGATTCTGGTTATGTACTCTCTTACTTTGCAGAATTTTATTATACTTGCCATGTTTATTTTATATAAAAGAATGAATAATTTGATTGCTTAAAGGAAATTGACATCTCAAATTATATTAGATTTAAATATAATTTTTAAATGAAATGTTTTCTAAGCCTTTAAAAACTTACTGTATTTAATGTTTTACAAGACTCGTGAATTAAGCTTAGAAACAATTATTTAAAACATTTTTTTTTTTCATTTATTTATTAGGCAAAATACCTGTAGAAACTTTCCAAATTATATTAATCTTAGATTTCAATACTTTTATGCCATTTTAAACACTTAGAAAATTTTTGATTTTAATCAATGATTAAAAAAAAAAATCAGTTGATTAAAATTACGATTTAATCGCTGATTTAAAAAAACTGATTAAAATTGTCGACACCCTATCCATGCATTAAAATTTTCTTTAAAAATGCCAATTTAAGGCAAGCAAAGGTGTATATTAAAAGCAATATTGTTAGGATTTTTTTATTCGAGCTGTTTTGATTTTTTGTTCACAGCCGTAAATGACTGCATTGTTATTCCTAAAATATATATTCTTTCAAGTGGCATCACGAGTGAATGTTTACTATTTAGATTTGATTTTTCATTCTTATAACGTGTGTTCTTTTTTACTATTAGCTAACAAATTTATTAGGAATTGAAGTCTTTCAGTTTGTTCTTTTATTTATAAGAAAGATTTATGTTTAATTGTTATATTAATTACAGATATAGTTTGCTTTAACTGAGTATACTTATTTTACTCCATACCATGGGGTAAAATAGTTAATTGATAATATGTTTTAAAATAGCATTATTTGTACTAATTTGCATGTTTTTTGTGAAATAGTTCTTCAAATTTTGTGAGTGAAGTTCATTTGCATATTTTATGTCATTATTTTATCAATTCAATTAATAATTTTCTCGAAAATTAAGTTTAAATGAAATTATTTCACCCCACCTGATCCTACTGCTCGGATAAGATCAAATTTATTACTTCATAATTCTTTTTATAACCCAATGTTATATCATTCTTTTAAAATTCAAACACGTGATTCTGATGGGCTATCTTCTAGTTTATTAATATTTTGATAATTTTGTATATGCGCTTTCATGCCTGACAATTAGAATCCACTACTTTCTTAGTCTTCTTATTAATGGTACTATTAATAAAATTCTATTAATTATCATGTTTAAATTATTGTATTTAATTGTAACCTAAATTGTTTGCACTTTAGTAAAATTTTAAAATAATAAAATAATACAATTTAATGTACCATAAAGTTTCATGAGAAAGGTAAATTCAATTCACCATACTAATGATGATTGATAAGACCACATCTGTTTTGATATGGAGGAAATTTATACTTTTTCTTAACATATACCTGAGAAATTATTGTACCAGGAAAAATATTATTGTTAAAACAAAATAATAACCTCAAATAAAAAAAAATTAATATCTGAATTATATTCCATGATTTCTATAAATAAATAAATAAAAATAAAAATTCTAAATTATTTCTAATATATGTATTACACATCTATTATCTAGATGTTAAATTTATATAGTAGTTTAAAATGAAATTCATGTGCAAATTTTAAAGTGAAATTGCTAAAAATTATGAAATAAAGTAAACTTTAAATCCTGTTTTTGCATAGAACTTCCTTTAAAGATTTATGGTCAAATTATGGAAGTTGTAATACATTAACTCATTTACCATATTATGGCAACTTTAAGAAAATGCAGTGTGTCTAATACTATTTAATCTCTAGTATATACTGAATCTCCAGCTTCTTTTAATTGTCTCTCATTTTTGATGTTGTATTAATATTTTTTTTTCAAATAAAATTTTAACTCTTATCTCCAATGTTGAAATGATTATAGTAATTTTATTTTCCAGTTATGTTGGAAGTATTAAAAATTACTTACATGATACTGCCCTGAAGCATATGCCCGCTAACATGCAAACAATAAAGCTTGAAGATATGTGTAAGTGACTTTCTGTTCTAAATTATTCAAAAGATTCTTTGAAAATGTTCTGTACAAAAACAAATAATGATTATACTTTTATTTGAGTGATTATTATTTTACTTTTTGGAAAATCAATGTAATAAATCTGCTATGTGCTGTCAGTTCAGTCTAAAATTACTTGCATTTAGTAATATGTTTGATTTTTTTTTTTTTTTTTTTTTTTTTTTTTTTTTTTAAATTATATCCTTTTTGTCTCTTTACATGTCTTGTTTTATCTTGTCTTGAAAAAAGGAAAACAAAACCTTATTTGTCCTGTAAGTATTATGTGTAATGCTCTTTACCCATTTCAAAAATAAACTTTACTGGCAATCACTTGACCAGCTTGCGTGAGCTCTTCCAAATAAGAAATGCTGTCAGTTTGTTAGAGTTCTGTTCTGTTTTGAGTTGTGCTAACATGTAAAAAGTTATATTAGTGTCAGTTATTATTTTTTTGTATATATGTGTTATGTGCCGTCTTACTACAAAGAAATAAAAAAAATATTTAAAAAGTTACACCCCTATAAATTGATATTTTGATATTATGTGAAATTCTGTGTGAATTTAATTTGAGCTAGCTGACACATGTATGTTATGAAAATATTGGTTAAGATTGTTGGTAGATGTACATTAAAATACCATTTATACATTTCTCATAGCATTGTTAAGTAGTACATAAAAGCATGACTACCATATACCCTCTTTTATCCAGACATTTCCTATTTAAGATGAGTAAAAAATAAGTGTCTAGACTAGTTTACCAGGCATCCAGATTTTCAAGGGTTCCAAGACCTGCCCTGCAGAAACGCTGCATGGTCTGTGAAAACCCCTGATTTTTTATGATTAAAAAATATATAAAGATTTTCAGAAAATGCTGTCAAAGTTAGTACATTGAATCAAATTTCTGGACGTTACACTGCAGAAAAGGAAAACACTGTCTTCTGAAACAACATCATTTATAACTCCAAATGTAATTCATTTATCGGAAAATAAAAAACTGTTCAATTACAAATCACTTTAATAATCATGCCTGAAGTATCGTGTTTTTATGCTTAAAAATGACTCTGAAAGTTTTGCATTGTTGAGGAGGGAAAATATTTTTTGCAGAGCCGCCTTAAATTAAGAATGTAGACGACCAATATAAAAAGAATACAACCGTTTTTAATTTTCAAATATTTCGTAAGTTTTTTTTTTCCCTAAGAAATTTTGGAGGTTGTTCTGAAATTCAAACTGTACTTTATATCATATTCATGGGGTTATCTTTACCCGCAAATACATACAAATATGCAAATATTCTTTTTCGATTGTATGAAATTGAATAGTGTTTCCCATTTTTCAATAAATAGAAAAGACTTTTCAGGAAATGGCAATAAAAATTGCATATTCTGTCAATTTTTAAGGCACTACAAACATGTAAAGGTCATCATAGTCTTGCAATTGAAGGTGTGTCAGATTTATAGGAAAGTGGAAACTGCAGTGCTATTCTTTGGTTGTTGAATAGTAATATCTGTAAATTTCATCCATTTCTGTATAAAAATGATTTTGTGAATGTGCCAAAAAGTATGCCATTGTTGAGAGGAGAAGATACAAAAAAATTGAGACCACCTTTAATGCAATGTTTAATGGCATGTGTGTAGGTTTTCTTATCAATGCCACTTTGTACATGAGCTGTATAATCTCACAGTGTACAGAATTGAAGTCACACAAGACCATATGCACTCATGTGGTGGTCAACCTGTTAATGAAACTGTTTTAAATGCAGTGAAATGATTGACACTTTGTTCTTGAAGTTCGAATGTTTCAGTATATTGCATTTATGTACTATCCTTGTTTTAAGATTTTAGGTAGAAGAGCCTTGTTGCATTTATGAGTTGTGGCATTTAGGCACAATGAACTTGTAATATGTACAGCATGTGCATTATATTTCAAAGGAAAAAAAAAAAAAAAAAAAAAAAAGAAAAAAAAAAGAAAAACTAATCTGCAGTAGACTTGGAAGGATGTTGTTTTAGCCTGTATTTAAATAAAGCATAGAAGAGGGGGGAAAACCCACTTACATAGTTCCATGTTAATTATTCATTCTCAAAGAAATTAATGAATTTTAATTGCTTTTTATCTGCTCAAAGAAATTAATGAATTTTAATTGCTTTTGTTTCTTTTTATCTGCTCAAACAAATACTCCCTTCCTATCTTAAAACATATCCTTGCTGTTATTTGTCAACAATCAACCCAATAACACCAACCAAATTTTCTGACCTAATCTTTCTACTATACAAATCAAAATTTAAACTATTCTGCTCTATCTGCAGCACCAAAATGTGAAATTGTTCACTCATTCAAACAGTGATTGCATAAAATATAAGAATTTTTGGCTGTTTGATTATTTGAATGACAATTTAAACCCTTGCCTGTGATGCCCGAACTCAGTTCAGGCAACGCAAATGCACCAATTTTGGAATGCCCAACCTGAGTTTGGGCAAGAGAAAAATCAGTATTTCAATTTCATGAAGCCCGAACTCAGTTTGTCCAATGCATAATATGTAATTAACCATTTTCCCAATAGACGGAGTTACTTTCCCACAAAATGTTTGGCAGTTTCGCGACATTTGTCGGATTTTTGTAATTTTGCAGTTCTTCCCAAATTTCATTCAAACCATTCAGAGAAGAAGTAATTTTTCCATTTTTGGCACGTTTTTCTCAAGCATATTCCACAGCCAAGGGATTAATTTACAAAAGTTTTTATATCACTGTTTACAATATGATATATTTTTTAATTATCCAAGCTGAAATGGATGAGAATACTGTAGCTTAAATTCATTTCGTGAATCCAAAAGTGTTTTGTCAAGAAAATAATATGTTTTGGTTAGTTTTGAATTATGTGCTTGATGAAAAATTTAATAATTATTATAAGAAGGGGGAGAGGACTTCTAAATCACTTTGAATGATAAAATTAATTAATTACTTTTTCATGGATAAGAGTTGTCAAATCTTGCATTTTTTCTTGAAATTTTTTGATTTCTGAAACTTTTTGTTTTCCCCATATCTTAAAGTCAATAAACTATGATTATCTAACTCGTATATACATATTTTGTTTATGCGTTTAATAGGAAAAAAATGAACATACATATTAAATAATATGTATGTTTATATTTTTTCTATTAATATAATTAATATCGTAAAATTGTAATTTAATTCTACTAATTCATCTTCATGTTTTAAATGCATATTACAAAAGTTTATAATCTTTTAATTTACACCAAGAATATTACAAAACTTGTTACAGCAGGGTTTTTTTTTTTTTTTTTTTAAACATAAGCAGAATAAGAATAGAGTGTAAATACTGCATAGGAAGTTATTACTAAAAATGGGGGGAGGGTAGATATAAGACAAGTATTTTAATATTCATAATATTAGACTTTGCTCTATAAAAGAGAAGTAATCGAAACAATAAATTTAAATGGTGTTCTAGACCAGCAGTTCTTGTTCTTATGCTGTGGTCTGCTGATCTCAAAAGATTGCAATGCATTTACAGCAGTCTGCAAAGGTCTTGCATACAATGAAAGTTTTTTTTACTTATCTAGAAACCTGAGAGAAATTCTGTGAAAAACATGAAAGAGAAAATCATGAATACATTATTTGTTTACTTATCATGTATTTTATAACAGCATTCCTACAGAACTTTTGAGTTTTTTTATTATAGAATAGTAATCGTTGCCTTATTACCCGACTGCCAAGAAGGGTTATGTGTTACAGGCGTATTTGGGTATGTTGATTTCTTTATACCCTCGAAACATCCCAATGGCTGGATGGATTTCAATGAATGAGGTCTCTATCGATTCGTCTTAACCGTCCGATGGTTATAGGGAAGGTTTTGTTTTTATAAATTCAAAATGGCGACCGTAAAATACAAAATGGCAGTAGAGATGAAAAAAAAAATTACACACCCTATTGAGTGGTCTATCATTGGATAGGTCTTTCAAAGTGAAGACGATGTTTCATTGACTATTTTACAGTCAGAAGCTCCATTTAAATATTACACAACCTGAAAGTTGTCTAGGTAGGATCTCTAGGTTTACTTTAATTCTATAGACATCTATAGGCCTCATTAAAACTGTGTTTATAGATAGGAACTAACCATTAAACACAACTTAAAAGTCATCAATACAAGTAAATAAAAAAAGTAGGTAAGTAATATAAAAAATAGTTTCACACTGATGAGAAATAATTAATTAGTTCGCTTTTTACGCAGTCGGGTTTTTTAATTTTTTAAATTTTTACCAAAGCGTTTGTAATAATTTTTTGCAGTTAAAGCAAGGATTACTGTTCAGAAGTAGTAGAACTCAAAAGTAAGGACCATACGAGACCTGATTATTCTAAAGAATATCAGTCAATTCATTCTTAAATCTTGGGGGTCTGCAAAGACAGAGGAAATAATCTGTGGTACCTAAGAATTTAAGAACTGCTATTGCAGACTATTTATATCTGATACAAAATTTATATATGCACTTATTTTGTGCTCTATTGGCTACCACATACCATAATAAAAATCTTCCCCTTTTCAAAATTTATATGTCAATAACTATGCTAAAAGGAAGTAAATTATTTCTCTTAGATTTTTTTTAATGTATATCCGAAAAACATGCTAATTGGTTATCTGCCTTTAAAAAAAAATATGAATATTGCTGTTGAACATGCAATTAAGAATTGACCAAAACAGGTTTTTAAGACTGAAAGAATTTTGTTAATCTTCCTATTTTCGGCTAAAAACGAAAATGTCCAAATTTTATAAAAGTAATTAATACATATATAAATATACATAATTATTAATTAATTACATGTGCAAGTTGCCTCTCTGTGCCTCTGCCCAAACCTTTTTATTTTCATATAAAATAAAATGTAATTAATTCATCAACAACACAAAATGATTTTCTAACTATACGAATTTCATCTAATTGAAAAATGTTTTAGGTATACATGCCTCGATTTGTCGTTTATAATGATTTTTGTAATTGATCATCTGTTATACTTGAACATTCTCAAAGATTATTCAAAACACATCTGTGGTTTCAAACTGAAAATTTTCTATTGCTGTAAAGTCTACAGCTTTTAATGAGCATGTGAAAAGCGTCTTCAAAATTTAGTCATTTTTTGCTTTATAATTTTCACTCGTATCTTGAGTGAGTCATGACTGATAATTATAAACACGGAAATTCATAGCAATAAATAAAGTGTCTCTTATTTGAGTTGATACAACTCAAATCAATGAGTAATGTTCAAAATTTCCGAAGGAAGAAACGAGATAAAATGTATAATGTGAACATTAAAAAGGTCCACAATCTTACTTAAAAGGCGACTAAAGTAATGAAAAGGATGTTACAAGTTTAAAATATACATTTTATGTAAAACTTCTTAATACTTTCAAGCCTTCCAAGCTCATCATCAGAGAATATCTTAATAACTAAATGTTCTTTACTTATACAAATACGTCACTTTGTTTTGAAAATGAGAGAGCCAATAATTACTAGAGTTGAAGGTAGAAGTAGCAGTTTCTTGGATTGAATTTAATGAGAGGAAATATATATTATTATTATTAATTGCAGTTCCATTTATTTTATGACATCACTCTGTTTCTCATACGTCACTTTCCATGAGTAGAAGAAAATATTTAACTTCCATACTTTAAATTTTAATACGTCACTTTACTCAGATTTTCAGGATATTGAACCATAAACTGGGGATATTGTACGATAGGGCGTCGTTACATACTTGATTGTTTTTACATAGGATTTCTATGGATTCTCATATAATGGATGCGTAATAATTGGAATATCGCAATAGATTTTGATAATGCAAAAATCATGTTCCCAACATCCAATTATTATGCATCCACTATAAGAGAATCCATAGAAATCCTATGTAAAAACAATCAAGTATGTAATGACGACCTATTGTACAATATCCCCAGTTTATGGTTCAATATCCTGAAAATAAATCCTGAAAACCTGAGATTGTGGACCATTTTAATGTTCACATTATATGTACTATATGTTGAATCAAGGTGAAAAATTGCATTTCATCTTATGTTTTTATTTGGAAGAAACGGGATTTTTGGAATACAGATAGCTTCGGTCTGTTCAGAGAAACTCAGATTTTGAGCCGAAAACAAAACTGAATTTTCGGTCGATCTCTACATACCCAGTAGCAGAATTTTCGGTGTTCATCTGCAGCAAGCCAAAATTTATCTGCGACCTAACAATGCTGAACCAAGATACTATCATAAATACTTATAGTAACCCATAAAATATGCAAAAATCGCATTTTACAAAGAAAATGTAATAAGAAACACAATAATTCTTAAAACAAAGCGAATTTTTTAATCCCTGTATTTATTTTTAAGCTCGTAGATTAATCTGCAAGGTCTAAAATAATCTGCTGCCATGCTGCACAGTTTCTGCTACAGGGTCTACATATTTTGTCTGACATTCAAAAAGTTAAATCTTTCTTATTGGAACATCAGAACTCTGATAAGTGAAATAGGTTTGTATATAGTATTACTTAAACCGAGACACTGTTGCTATAAGCTTTTAAAACCGTCTTCATTCATCCTTGTTATTAGATTACATTCATTATGTATAGGGGAAAAAAAAATTGTTCCTATACATAAACCTTAAGGTTTTAAGTGCTACTTCATTTAATAACATTGGATTTTTGTTTAAAAGTAAAATGTTATTGCAGAATTAAAAAAAGGAATTTAAGATAACAGTAATTATTGTAATGTATATATTTTTTTGAAATGAAAAGCTGAGGAATTACCGTTTCATAAGATTTTTTTCTCATATAATTTATTTCTCTCTCATTTATCTTGATTTCTGTTTTTTTAAAGTTTATTTTATCCTGTTTCAGGTTCTAAACCTCTGTTAGACTATTCTGTATTTATTAAAGTTAAAAAAGATTGCAAGGGGATTCTAATAGAAGAAACAGCTGAGTATGGGTATGTATATTATTTATTATGATTATGATGTTTTATACACTTGTAATATATCCAAAATTATTGTACTTAATTGTTTTCTGGGCATATATCAGAATTTATCTGTTTTTATGCAACTCTTTTATCAAGACTAAATTCCGTTATTGTTCTTTCTGTATTTTTCGCTAAGTTTATTTGAATTCCCATGCTGTTTCATTTTTTTCATTTCTTTTTTTGAAAGTTATATTAGTTAATTTCCATAGCGCGGAGGGACCGTCACATACGTTATTTGTTTTTTATTTCTGTACAGTACAAAAGAAATTGGTTAATTTGCTTTGAACTGTCTTATTGTCTCTTTCTTGTGTTATTGTTCTTCGGAGAGGACTCGCGGCCCGAAAAACATCGTCATTTGACCCCCTGGCTTCGAAAAAAAATTGAAGTTTTTCTGCACACTCAATTTTGATTAATTTCGGAGTGTTAAAGGAATTTTTCCAAGAAACGATTATCTGTGCTGAAGAGACAGAAGTCAATAAAAATTTTATGAATCACAAAAATATTGCTCGCTGTAACCGGGGTTTGCTCGTTTAAAGCGAGTTATGTTCCTATAGACTTAACATTGTACCAACCAAGTATTTATGATTTTCTCATTAAATCAGGGCTCGTTATAAAAGAGTTTGACTGTACTAACTGTTGGATGATTAAACTGCTTCAATATTTTTATCATCAAAATCCTTTTGTTAATTATATCTGAGCTAGCTTATAGCTTATAAGGAATGATGGATGAATTAATAATATTTCTTTCCCCTTTTAAGCAAATGAAACTCCAGGTGAAACCTGCTGTTTTTTTTCTTTTTGCCTATTGCATAATTTTTTGAAGTACTGGGTTCCAGACAGTGTTCATCAAAGTATTCCCCATTTCAAAATTCAATTTCTTTTATAACTGTAAATTGAATCAAACTTTCTCTCCTTTTCTAAAAAGAATATATCTGGTTCTTCTGCTTCTATCTTGCACTTTAATTTTCAGCCATTTAAGTTTCCCCAAGTTTCCCCAGAGCTGTTAATAAAATAAATCAAAAACATATTTTTCTCATCCTAAAATCATTAACTGTGTGGATGGAATGTCTCCCTAAACCTAGTTCTTTTTCTTTAGGAACAACAGACCACTCCACCATAATTAATTCAAGCTTAACTTATCAGGATTAACTCCTTGTTGAAATATCATTTTATCCTACAACATACCCAGAATTTGGCTCAGTTTGCTTAAAGAATGAAAAAACGAGTAATTTTCCACTTCCCTATATCCATGTTTAATTTTATTTTCCCAATGTTTCCGGATCTATAAATTAACTTTCACTTTCACTCCTTTCGTCACCATCTACGTAGATTTTGAAAATTAGGCGTCAATCAATAACTGTTGTATTTCTTATATTCCTCCGAAGAAGACTATGTTTTATAGTTGAAAGTATACTAAGGTATTAAAATAATTTAACATTTTAAAATACTGTGTCATCTTTTAAGTAATTTTGCACTTAGTGTAAGTTTAACTTTTAAAGATGAATTAAGCATTTCTATTTATTTATTTACTGATATCAGCAGGGCTTTTCTGAGATGAAACATGTTGCCATGGCATCCCTGCAGTTAGTTCTTGTATTGTAGAGATTCTAAAAAGTTTTAGTTGAAATATTTCATTTTGAATCCAGGATAATACTAACATGAAATTAGATCACAAGTTTATTTTCTTCACATTAATCTTCAGTGCTGAAATAACTCTTTTAATTAGTTTTGTTACTAAAACTGCTGTTCATAATTCAAAAGTTTAGGAGTAGTTAATTGCTTTAAAGGCGAACCTTTGGATTTACTAGTTACTAATTTTACAGACACTTGACCAGATTTTGTTACTGATTTGCAGTAAATTGCCATTCCATAAGCTGCTTTAGATGCATCACTGAAGCCATATATCTCACTCATAATTGCATCTTTTAGTAAAATACACCTACTAATTTAAATATTAATTGTAAGAAAGCAGAAAATTATCTCCATTCCTTAGCTTCTTTCTCAGACAGAAAATCACCTCAATCTAATTGTAATAACCACAACTTCTACAAGAATGTTTTTGCTTTAATTATAACAGGAACTACTATTCCCAAGGGATCAAATATGCTCAATATAACTGACAACACTTGTCACTAAGTGACATTCACTTTATTACAAATTTTAACCTTAAAACTTAAACAATTTTTTTTTCCATAAAACACCGAACATTTTAGAGTCTTCTGAATCACCAAAGAGTCATTTGTTGTCATTTGTTTGACAAAGTTCTAGAGCATTATTACACCACTTGTGTAATATCATGCTTCCACACTATAAAATTTCTGTTAGCTGATTTTGGAACTTTAATGCAGAACTTAATGATTCAGCTCCAAAAAGAATATTGCCCATATACAGGTCTTTTTTCAGCCCAAAAAAACAGGCTAATGCTGCTGACAGTACTATAAGTAACTGTTGTTAATTCAAAATTTTCAATTGGTTCGTTAAGGTCTTCTTTCCATAAAATTTTGTAACTTTCTCTGATTTGGGTGGATAGAAATTGCCCTATATATATTTTTAAATGAATTTAAATGCAGTGAATTTAAAAATGTATTTTTTAACTTTCATCATAATTAAGAATAAATCATCTTGTATCACACATTCATTATATTGCATAGAATTAAGAGAGATTTCTTTAGTTGTTAAAGAAAAAGTGTTGAGTACTATTACTCTCAAAGATGTCCTACTTTTCTCTGTTCCTATTTACACTCCAAGATGAGGAATGTATAATGTTTTCGACCTCAATGTTTTCTGTCTTCCATATTTTTAAAGTGTTTTGCCTGGGTACTTTACTTCCTTTGTAAGCTCACAATGAACCCTGTTTTCAATCTTTGTTGAAAAGAATCCCAATTTTAAAAATCAAAAACTATGTCTTGCAGAATAAGATCATAATTACTGATATGAACTTGTCCTGGTTTTAGATTTTCAAAAAATTCCCCCTCTTAAGAGCATATGGTCTTGGATATTAAATCTATCAATTTTACATTAGAAAATCTTGCATTGAAATTTCAACTCGGCAAGGTCATGAATTCTGCAGTTATTTTTTGGAACTACTAAGAAATCCATTTTTTTTTTCAAAACTGTCATCTTTATTGAATATTGATGCATTAACTTTGATTTATTATCAGGGTAGCATCATTTATCCCTGATGCCAAAATGTTTGTTAAAAAATTTAAACGTGCTGCGTACATCTAGCAAACACTTTATTCAATATTTAATATTCTGTTTCACCAATTAGAAAACAAATTACAATAGGAAGTATAATTGTGTTCTTTTTATTTGAATAAATACTAATAAATATTTTCTGAACAAACTCCTCTGTATTAGCGTTCAAGGTTGATGAGTTATCTATTGGCCTGAAATCTGAACATTCCGCTGCATTGATTTTCCCTCATTTATTTAGTTAGTTCCAATGAAAAAGATTCTTTCGCATATGTGCTATTATTTGCATTTTTCAAATGAAAGACTTTCATGATGATGTCTTCTGCAGAAGCATGTATGCTTTGATGGACAGTTTGAAACCAAATGTAAATTTAAACAATTAAAACTTGTTACATTTTACAAGGTCCACTGTATCATTTCCAGTAATTTTAAGCAAGGTGGCAGTTTGCAAGACAGTGATTCTCATCGCATGAGAGACAACATAATGTCTTGGCATCTGAGAAAAACACTTTAGCTACATTCTTTGAGTTAGTATATTTACGAATAATACTAAAATCTCAGTAAGAATTTTTCTGCATGACATGAATCTGAAATCAAATTCTTTGCATAATTCAGTTGGTAAAAAACATTTATCTCTTTGTCTTGCACTGATATTGGAAGCTGTTTCTTTATCTAGTGTTTGGTATAATTTACTACAAAGTTGTTTAAGGGTCTCGAAATCAGATACCTTTCTTAATTTTAATTATTTATCCCAGCTGGTCACTAGATGTGAAGCAAACTCTATGTGAGTCTCATGTGGTTATTTGAAAAGTCCTCTAATCAGGAATAAGGTGATGGTTGAAACTTTCTTAAGACTAATTATTTTACTTTTTTCATAATTCACAATATTTATCCTTGTCATGTAAGTAAGTTATTATGCTTCGTACTATGGATGTGATGAATAGTTATTTGACCAAATACCGAATATTTGACTAAATTTTAGGCCGAATACCACCTTTTTTTTTTCCAATAAAGAAAACTTTTCATTATACATATATGTATAATTTAAAATTTTAAAATGGAAAAAATAATTATAAACAAATTTGTGTTCTATTATTAATCTGTTTAAATTTTTTAATAAATTGATGTAGGGTGAAACCCCCAGTAACTGACTCTTTAAAGATTTTTTTCTTATTCAAATCCCAATTACAAAATTTTAAATTCATTTTATACTTATTTTTCTTTTTGAAAGGATAGTAGGATTAATTTTTTTCATAAATATGTTGAATAACTCCAGTAACTGACACCAACCCCATTTTGAAAAACCAATAACTGACATGAAGTGAACCAGTGTTTGACACTTTACTGGCAATGATTTAAAAAAAAAAAGTTATTTTTTATTTCAAGGAATTTATGCTTTAAAAATACTTTAATCTTTATTATAAAAACACTTTACTTAAACCTATATATGATATCATACTACAGATGTTTGTGTCTCTTTTTTCATGTTTTAAATTATTAGTAATTCAAATCTTTATATAATAAAGCATAATGTAACGAATCCGGGGAGAGCCCATCAATCTTACCAGTCTCCGATAAGATGGAGCCACGTTTGGCTTAGCTTAATTTCGATTTGAGATGTGTATGATGAAAGTTATCTGCTTAAATACTGTTTTTAATACTCTTACTAAAATCAGCAATGATCATTTTATCATCAACAGTTATATTTATTTCTGTGGCAATAAGTTTCAAATTCTCTTTTCTTATAGCACCCTTGATGTTGAAATAACAGTACAGATAAGAATAAACAAATAAGCTTACTTCTGAATTAAAACTTCGAATTAATTTGCTTGGCACAAAATTCTGTTGATCCATTGCATTTCATTTTAATTATATCCAAACTATGTTAGAAATTTAAAGAACACTTTTCACCTGTCCATGGCATATTGCATAGCGCCGTGAACTGTAGAGAATACTCACTAATTTACATTCTTTACTCAATAAATACCCATTTCAATTGATTATTGTATTTAGTGTTATTTAGATTAACAAGGAGTCACTGCTCATGGCTATCTCTCAAAATTGATCCGTATTAAAACTGCATCGCTGCTGAAATAGGACACAGATGATAAAACAGAAGGCATAAAGATAACTAAGCAATGCTTTTTTTTCCTCCTTCCTTACCTTTAAAAATAAATTTTGTATTAATTTGCTAGGAGATACTCTAGAGAATACTGAAGTAGATTAAATGTATGGTTTCTCCATTATACTTTATGTTATTAACCCGTCCACATGCGCCAAATTTGTAGCGTTAGCACACTTGTAAGGATAAATCTCACCCCATTTTGTCTCCCTTTACATTTTTGGTTAAATGTGTTTTAAAAATGAGTCTACTGTTCTGTATTGTAAAATACATTCATTAATTCTTCTTTTTAGGGAAAAAATGTAGCTTCTTATAGTTATTTACAGATTTGTTGCAGTTTCGGTAAAAATCATATTTTTTCCTAGAAAATATGCAAACAGTTTGTTTTACTCCTTAAAACATGAATTATTTTACAATATGGATATTAATTACATTTAATAACCTTTCATCAATGTATACAAGTAGATTTTATCTTACTCTTTCATTAAAATTATTTTAGTGTGTGTTATTCTATAAGAAATCAGCGTATCGAAATGAAATGTCTTTACATGCATGGGATTTTTTAAACCCAACAGCCATATTTCTCCCCTCCTAGTGAAAAAAGAAAAGACATTCCTTCACCCATCCCTTCTCAACCTTGACCTTGAAAGGTACAAGGCAGATCAGAAGTGTTCTCAAAAAATTTATCCTTTTTTTTTTCGGAGAAAAAATGTGGTTGGAGTAGATTTTATCCCAGCGTGTGTGCTGACGGGATAAGGCTGTTCTCAACTGCGTAGGTTGTTCTTAACTGCACTGTTCAACAAGCGCAAAACGTTTTGACACATTTACAAATTCTTTTTTTAATGGAAAGATATAAAATTGGAAAGACTTACCATGGAAGCGATTTGGAATCGAACTTTATTTTTCATTTTTTGATCCATCCATTACCTATTGAGTTATAAGCAATTTTGATCACGTGACATGGAATTTTTCTTCCCTTACTGACTGGATTTTCTTCTTTCGTTTGAGAGTTCGGTTCAAAATGCCAACTTTGACAGTATTTTCTGAAAGATCTATTGCGTTCACAAGAAAACGGAAAAAACAGTTTTATGACGTAGTTCCTGAATAACAACAGCTTTTAGTTTCATGCGTTTCCGAATAAAAATGAATTAAAACTTATGTCAGAAAGTTGACCCTTTGGATTTGAGAAAAGCCTTAACAAGAAAAGAATTTTAGACTACTATTTAATTTCACCTCAGTTTTTCTAAAATCAAATTCAACTACTTTTTTATTGAAGTTTATCTTGCTATCCTTTTTATATTGCTCACCCACAAGAAAAGTGACACATCTCGACAAAAGTAAATTTCACAGGAGATGCAAAAGAAAATTTGCGTTATTTTACTGTAACATGAAATTATAGCACTTAGGTCTGCATGCAAGAGTAAAAATGTGCGTAAAAGCGTAAAACCCTTAAGAATTAAGACATATTACGAGGTTTGGAAGATTGGATAAATTTACCTCCCCATACAATCTACCCCTCTTCTTTGGCCATGAATGGACAAATAGTGTAATAAAGTGATTTTCCATATAACTACACTCATGAAACTTTTTGTGTAGCAAGACACACCTGTGACATACCTATTAGTGGAATAAAACGCAAAATGAATTTTTGCAAGATGTGTCACTTTTCTTGCGGGTGAGCGATATTATCACAACTCCCAGTACACTCTTAGTTGTCTTGTCAATGGTACTATTGATAATATTATTCTAATTGATTTTTAACACTAGATTTATTAACTTGTCAATTTGATTGGTTATCAATTTTATGCTTGAAATCATATAAAAATATAACTTGTTTTTACAGTAATATGAATTTGAAGGTATTACAACCTAACTCATTTTCTGCACCTGCTCTCTAATTTTGTGTCTAAAATGAGTGAAAGTTATGAAAAAGATGCATCGTAATGTAGTCAAATTCTCGTAAATCTAGTGTTAATTACATTTGATTTTTTTTAAATATCAAAACCCAAACTAAATATCCCCTAAACCTTTTGTGAGCAGTGTCCTTATAAAAGGACACCTAATTTTTATTTTAATGGCATCCAGAACATTTTATTAAAATTTTCCTTTTATAACATACTTGAAAATAAGCAAGTTCGTATTTTCTAATAAATTCGTTTGTAAATTCTGGTGTCAGTTCATCATTTCATCAGTTTATAAACAGAATTACTCTGTGCCGGAAAGGGTTAACAGTGTTGAATTCAGGGAATGGCCTGTGGGGCACATTCACCCCAAAGCATCAAAATGCCCCTCCTCCCTCTCCAAAACTGCAGAAATACTTCACAGAAAAAAATATCTAAATTCAACACAGGTCTCTAATTTAAAGCATTATTTAAACACATTAAATGATACAATTTAATGGTATAACATAATGTGATAACTATTTTTACTATATTTTAAATATATATATCTGGCTTTTGAGCATTAATTTTCTTGTTTTCATCTGCAGCTGGTTGGCAGCTGTGTTTTCTTTAATTTGCGAGCAATTTCGTGCTTGTGTATTGACTTGCATAGATATGCTGCACACATTTAAACCTATGAGATGACTTCATTACTTTATCATAAATCAAATGAAAGATTGCTGTACAATGAATGTTGCTGCTCAAAGTATCCTATTTTACAAATTCTTAAATGTGGTGTATATTTTGTAAAGCAATGTAGTTGAAACAAAAAGTTTTTAAGCTGAAAAATATTAAGGAAACCTCAAAAATTTTGAAATTTGATTAAAATATTTGATTTGGTCTATATATTATAAATTGTCTTAGCAACAATTGCGAATCTTATTGCTATTAGAATGATAGCTACAACTATTTTTACAGACTTCTGTCAGTTGCTTCATCTATTACATATTTTTTTAAAATTTATCCCAGTTTAAGTTTAGAATTTTTGTTACTATGAAAATGCCAAAACTTTGTGCACCGTTTACAAAGTTGCTTGAAAATTTTCTATTTGAACATCACATATTTTGAAAACCATTCTTTTTTTTCTTTTTTTTTTTTTTATTCAAATTTTTTTACATATACAGTGGGTAATCGGTTAACGAGCCTAAACCATTCCAAAACAGTGTTTGCTAACCGAATTGTTCATTAACCGATCATAGATTTTGTATTGGTTTCTATGGAAATTCAATTAATAGACTTGCCCTTTATAAAAACTTTTAGAATTACATTCATTGACTACAACATTAAATCATATCAATTAGTCACTTTGACCTTTCAAAAACTCTTTACTTCTCCAAGCAGGGTTATAGCGGGTAGCTGCCTGGGTACCCACCCGGGGTGGGTTTTTTACAACCATAATGGTTGTAGTGGGTAGCTACCCGGGAAGGTTTTTTTTAATAAAAAACCCGGGTTTTTTACAACCCTCTCTACAAGAGATCGTGTTTACTGCAGGGCCTGATAAATCTCAAGTTGAGTCTAGAGCCTGTTAATCATTTGTAAACTAAATTTCAATTAAAATCAGTAATTTGCAATTAAAAATATTTCTTTAAAAAGTTGTACAAAGTATAAAAATTAATGTTTCTGATCTGTTTGTTCAAATTTGGAGGCCCTAAAATGTAAGGCCCGAACCTCCGGTAGCCTATGAATTAATTAGGCCATACATATACAACTGTTAAAAGTCGACAATAGACACAACTAAATATAGCTCGGCAAATCTGAAACACAGCATTACTTCTTCGTGGCTTTGATTTGTGATATGTTCATTAACCAAACTAAAAAATCTCTCGTGAAAGTGTTGGTTAACCGATTTGTTCGTAAAGGAAACAGTTCGTTAACTGATCACCCACTGTAGTTTAACACTAGAACACCCGGAAGGAGTCGATCCAACTCCTACCATATGATTAAATGTCAACTGGAACCAGGAATTCTTTCATAAAATAAGTTAAATTTAAACAACGCAGATTTTCGTTAAAAAAAAAAAAATTCAAATAATTTTAAATAAAAATTTTGGTGTCAAATATTTTTATGAAACTTGAGTAAAATTTCCGGCGTTCTAGTGTTAAATAGTTTTTGTCATAAACTATTGCCATGGAAAGAAATCCTATTCTTAAATTTGTTAGTTCAATTACTATTGACAACGAAAGGTTTGCGATAAAAAATTTCGTATAAACAAATTTATTTGGTATAATATATATTTTTTATATATATATAATTTCCTATTATATTTAATGTATATTTGTTAATAAATTTCTTCTTCAAGATAGTATCTCAAGAATGGTTAACTTTTTCTCATATAAATCTCAGTACCCCTGAGGTTGTTAAATATTTTTTTTAGTACTCAAGTACTTTTTGTCATTTTGTTTTTCAAGTGATAACTCCAAGTCAACATTTTTGGAACGTCATCTTATTCTAATTTAACTTCTATCTTGTGTATTCTTTTTCGAATTCTTAATAGGATAATCTTTTCAATAGAGACTGTTTTTTTTTTTTTTACAGCTTCACCAAAATGTTTCTTTACTATATGGGTCAATATCTAAAAACCTTACAACTTCATTCCAAAACTTTTATTTTTTTAAATTAATGTACCAATTACCACATACAATTATATACTATGATATATGTTTTGTCATTTAAAGGCTGTAGTATTTGAGATCAGGGGTGTATATTTTATGCGTAGGATAAACTTTTATAGAAGAAAGTGTCTGTTAACATCATAATCAGTGTCTAATAATTGGGACTGAGATTATGGGAACTGGGGTGATGTTTTTGTCTTAACAGCTGCACAGCCATTTTCTTGGATCATTTTGCACACATGTAAATTATTAAATATGCCATGTGACATTTGTATGTTACATAAATAAAGTTGCAATAAGCTTTTTTCAATTCCTACTATTAGTTCACACTCTCCCTATATTTATTTATTTATATATTTATCTTGTTCAAATTTTCAATCATTAATAAAATACTCATTATTCATCCTATCAAGTTGAAATAAATTTTTTTGAACTTGTACTGGATGACAATGGATGTTAATACAGTTTTTTCAAATATTAATTAATTTTAGTTTTGCATGGGAAACAAAATGGCGGCCATTGGTTATTGAAGGTCAATAAAAGTATTTTCAATAAGGGGTTACCCAAGGGGGGACCCTGTTCTGTCGCCCAATACCACCAAGTTTGTCGTCAACTTGACGATATATTGCCCAATTTGGCGGCCAAAATAAGTCGCTAAAAGTGACGTCAGCTTGGCGATATCTCTAATATTTCGCCAAATTCCCATAGAATTCCATTGTAAACCTACTGGCTTATAGAAAATCAACCAATTGAGATGATATATTGCCCAATTTGGCGGCCAAAATAAGTCGCCAAAAGTGACGTCAGCTTGGCGATATCTCTAATATTTCGCCAAATTCCCATAGAATTCCATTGTAAACCTACTGGCTTATAGAAAATCAACCAATTGAGATATTTTAATGCAACAAAAACTAATATTAGCTTAAGGGATTATATTAAATTTTTCTTTGATGGCCTAAGTAGGAATTGACTTTAAAAACAAAATTTTTATATTACTTGTTTTATTTATAAATAAAAAGTTAAATATGGGGACATGAATGATACTATAAAAAAATACTCATACCTATTCAGAACAAAAACTATATATTTCTAAATATGAAACAAAGAGAAGAATAATTTACCTTCATCCATGGTGGCTAGTTGAACTTTAGTTGCTGTTGCAATGGAAATAATTCTGCCAGCGCCACCTTGTATCTGTCAACCTAAATGTGTGTTTAGAGGGACTGAGATGATGGTTAACCTCAGGGACAAATATATTTACTACAATATTTTACTATACAATTTATACTAATAAAGGATAATTATATTTTCCCATACTATATACATGTGGTGACAGAGTTTGAACTCTGCACTGCAATCAGCACATTCTTTAAATGAGGCTCTCAACGTTCCACCCCAACCTCTGAGTCAACGAAAAAACTGCTAAACTTACAAAAACTATTGTGAAAAAGATAGAGATGACTGTTGGTTGCTCGTGAGAGCAGACGTGTTGAAACGTTGCTGTTCGACCGAATACCGGGTCACGGACCTGAGTAAGGCGGAATATCGCCACCCAGTTATAATTATCGTGTTTAATCTAAATGTAAATACCCCATCTGTAAATACCTCATCCATATATTCAAGAACATTAAAGTTTAAGATTCCCTCAAGAATCTGCCTGGACTAATTACTTCTAGACACCGACCATAGTGTACATTTATTCGTCAACATCAATGTGCATTAAATTTCTACAGATTGGCGACCTCGTCCGGGATATTTACATGCAAAGTGTGGATTTAACTTGTGTGAAAAATTTTCTGATGTCCTAAAGAAATTCTGATGTTCTGAAAAAGAAAAGAAGAAAAGTTTCTTTCGTCGAATGTTCCGTGAATAGATGGAAAGAGAAAAAAAAAAAGGGAAAATTCTCATGCAGAGGGAAAGAGAAAAATAGTCAAGTGTTTTCTTGTGCGTCGATAACGTCCGTTAATGAAGGGTCGGAATTTCAACTGGGTATTTCATCGAAGGATAGAAGTGAGCGTGTTCCTGCGAGATGAATCATTTGTGAATACATCTTAATTATGAGTGCTGAAAAAAAGTGTGATAAAATTTTCGAGTCTCTGCGAGAAGAAAATATACGCTGACCTAAATAGTGAGTGGTGAAAGTTTTTTCCTGTCTTATATGACGAAAGATTTTCTTTTTTTTTTCTTTTCTTGTGATAAAATGGGAAAGTGTGATTTTTATTGTTTCCCAGTACAGTGAGTTTTGTTGTGTGCGCCAGAAGAAAAAGCATATTTAGTTATTTATGCAGAGTGATTTTTTTTTGTTCTGCACTTTTTTTTAATAAAAGAAATAAGGCACTTGCTTAGACGTGTCTGCGAAGAGGAAATATAGGAAGGTGTTTTTTTTTTTTTTTTTTTTTGCTTACTATACATGTTTTTTTTTTTTTTTTTGCTTCTTTGAAAGAGAAAAGTATTAACGATATATTTTTTTTTTATCTTGTTATTTTTTTTGTGAAAAGAAAGGAATATATATTCTGCGAGAATATTTAGAGGGAAGCAAGTTTTTATAAAATTGGTATTCAATAATTATTATTTTTTTTTTTGTATTGTTATATTGTGAAGAAAATATATATATATTTTTTTTTGTGGAAAAATCTGGTACAAAGTAAGTCTATTTTAGAAAACTGTTAATATTATTATATATATAGATATATTTGATTTATCGGGTGCTTATATATTATTGATTTATATTGAAATATTTTATTTATGTGTTAATTGGTTAGATATAATTATGGCACACTTAATAAGGTCTAAAAAGATCGATCTGGTTACTGCGGTAATCTAGTTAGGTTTAAGTCCTCCAGATGGTGCTAATAAAAGTCAACTGACTGATTTAATTTTAAAATCCGAAGGGTATAATGAGGATTTAGTAAAAAATTTGCTAGCGGGGATTATAAGCGAAAGGGAAGAGAAAGAAAAGTTGTAACAAAAAGAAATCAAAAATCGCGATTTTGAGTTAAGAAAATTACAATTGGAAAATACACAAAATACCCAATTGCATAATTCAATATCTACAATCGCCGGAAAGGGTTCCGATGTTCTAAAATTGCTAAATAGATATAATAATGAGGAAGAAATTAGCATTTACTTAACCCTTTTCAAACGGCAAGTGAAGCGTCTTGGGATAGAAAAAGATGAATGGGTTACATATCTGTTAGCACTGTTACCACTCGATATTGTTAGTTTAGTAAATTGTGAAAGTGAAGAACTATCCAGTGATTACGACTGTGTAAAGAAAATACTTTTAAGACGTTTCAAACTTACACCAGAACAATTCAGGCAAAAATTCTTTTTACATAGAAAACAAAATTCAGCGTCATGGAAAGATTTTTCATTTGAAATCGCAAATTTTCTGAATGAATGGTTGTCGGGATTACACATATCAATGTTTGAAGAGTTAAAAAATATTTTAATCATTGACCAGATTAGGCGAAAATTGTCCCTAGAAATGAAGGAACACTTTTGTGATGAACTACCAAAAATTACGAGTGTAGAAGATTTGACCAATAAATTGGATGATTTTGAAACCGCTGGAATTAACTTACGGAAAACTAAAATTAAGCCCACAAACACGGAATTTAGAAAACGTCAAGGTAGTGAAAATAAAAGAGCGTTCCATCGAAATGACATTAATCGCGTACCATATGAGAAAAATTACACGCCTACCCCCCAATAGAATTTAAATACAAAAATCTGTTGTTTCAATTGCAATGACATTTCCCACCGTTTCAGGGATTGCCCTCAAAAAAAAGAAAGTCCGGTCTGCTGGAAGTGCAAAATTCCTGGCCACAGGTCTGACCAGTATACAAATAATTCTCCTAAAAATGCAAATGCTGCCGTAAGTAATAACTCAAATCCGTTTGATAAAATAATAAAAAGCATGGGGATTTTAGGGAAAAATATGGATGCTTTAATTGATACAGGAAGTGACGTCAATATGTGTAGCAACGATACTTATACAGCCCTGGAATGCCCTAAATTGCATGAAAATGACTTGGTTTTGTCAGGTATTTTTGGTAGTCAAATTACACCCATAGGATTTACGACCGTAAAAATTGAAATAGATGGTTACACAGTGAATGCAGATTTATATATCGTAAAAAATTTGAGCCATTCTATAATTTTAGGAAATAACTTTTTGAAACAGGTAAATTTCAATATGTCAGAAAAAGGATTGCAAATTACAGGGAAACGAAAATTGAAGGAAGTTAGGGTGAATTACGTCACTGTTTTCCCACAAGAATGACAATGAAGTCATGACAAAAACCAGACGCGTCATCTATGTCACACCCAAATTTCATGCGATGTTGCGGTCAGAAAAGCAAAACAATCACACAATAGAAAAAACGATTGCGACAGCTGAATTGGTGAGAAAGGAGCAAACTAATCAAAATGAAAGAGCTTGCAACTTTAGTGAAAAAATAAACATGCAATTAAGCTCTGATAAAAATTGTTTGTTGGAAAGTGAACAGTGTTCTGTCCCACAGTTAGACTCAGCGAAAACTACAGATATTTATTTAGCTGAGACAGCTAATTCTATTAATTTTCAGGAAGTTGAGCTAAACCATATTACAAACAACACTATTAAGAAAGAGTTAACGAAATTGATCACTAATTATAAGCCAAACAAGGTTAAGGACACAAAGTTAAAAGTAAATATAACATTAACTGATGATATTCCGATTGCGCAACGACCGCGTAGGTTAGCATATCCAGAACAGGAATTTGTGGACAAACAAATACAAGAATGGTTGGAAATGGGAATTATAACGGAGAGTAATTCTAATTATGCATCGCCTATTGCGTTAGCGAAAAAGAAAGATAATTCCTGGAGATTGTGTGTTGACTATAGACCCCTCAATAAAAAAAATAATTAGAGATAATTTTCCTTTGCCAAGAATAGAGGACGTTTTAGATAACATTGAGGAAGCGAAGGTTTTCCCTACATTGGATTTAAAAAATGGTTTTTTTCATATAGACGTAGCAGAGGAGAGTAGGAAATATACAGCATTTGTCACGCATAACTCCCAGTACGAATATTTAAAGCTTCCATTCGGATTATCGATTGGCCCCCAGAATTTTCAGAGATATATTCAAGCTGTTTTTAAACAGTTAATTAAAGAAAAAGTAATATTAATTTACTTAGACGATGTCATAGTACTTGCGAAGACTGAAGAAGAAGCGCTTTTAAAACTGAAACGCGTTCTAGAAGTTGCATCGGATTACAGACTTGAATTTAATTTTGCAAAATGCCAATTCCTTAAACGAAAAATTGAATTTTTAGGTTATATTATCGAAAACGGAACTACTAGGCCCTCGGAAGCCAAAATTTTGGCAGTAAAGAATTTTCCTGAACCCCGCACCCTTAAACAATTACACAGTTTTCTAGGTTTAACTTCTTATTTCAGAAAATACATCCCACATTATGCAACTATAGCGAGACCTTTAAGTGATTTATTAAAAGCGGGAAATACATTTAAATTTGGAATCCTCGAAAAACAAGCTTTTGAGACTCTTAAAGAAAAACTAGTTAACCCCCTAGTATTGCATACATTCCAACGAGGCGCTAGACTAGAATTGCACACGGATGCAAGCGCCATAGGTTTTGGTAGTGTCCTACTACAAGAAGATGAAAACAAAAACTTACATCCTATTCATTACATGAGCCGTAAAACTACACCCACCCAAGCAAAATACTCGAGTTACGAATTGAAGACACTCGTGGTAATAGAATCGGTTAAAAAATTCCGAAACTACTTATTAGGCACAAAATTTAAAATTGTGACAGATTGTGCCACGTTTCAAAAGACAATGGACAAAAAAGACATTACGCCAAAAGTAGCCAGATGGGCTCTATTCTTACAGGAATTTGATTATGATATTGCCCACCGATCAGGATCCCAAATGAAACATGTAGACGCATTGAGTAGAAATACAGTTCTAATAGTTACCCAATCGCAAGATGAATTAACATTAAAAATAAAGAACGCACAACAAGAAGACTAACACATACAAGCAATAAAAAAGTTAATTGAAAAAAATGAAAGTTCAGAATATTTTATAAGAAATGACATCGTATACAAATATGAAAATGATAGAGAACTTCTAATGATTCCTACCAATATGCAAAAGGAAATAATACACGATGTTCATAACAAAGGTCATTACGCAGTGGCTAAAACTGAAATTATTTTTAAAGAAAATTATTTTATACCCCAATTAAGAAAGCAAAATGAAAGTATCATTGCCAACTGCATAGAGTGTATACTTTGCAATAAAAAGCAAGGAAAAGGAGAAGGTCTGTTAAACCCAATCCCCAAACAAAATATGCCCCTCGAGACCTATCACATAGATCACATTGGTCCCATTCCTTCTACAAATAAAAATTACAATCATATTTTTACTGTTGTGGACGCATTTACTAAATTTGTTTGGCTATACCCCGTTAAAACTACAGCCGCTAAAGAAGTCATCGATAAATTGACCAGACAACATGATATTTTCGGAAATCCATCGCGAATCATTACCGATAAAGGACCAGCATTTACCTCTGCTGATTTTGAGAAATATTGTAAGGAAGAGAACATAGAGCATATTCCCATAACAACAGGGATACCTAGAGGAAACGGTCAAATAGAGAGAATGCACAGAATTCTTATCCCAATTTTCGCAAAACTTAGCGTAGAAGACCCCACTAAATGGTACAAATTTGTCGCGCCTGTGCAACGTATCATGAATAGTACCGTATCGAGGAGGACAAAATTTACACCTTTTGAACTACTGACAGGAACGAAACTGCGGCAGAAAACTGACCTGCAAATCAAAACACTGCTAGATGATGAGGAATTAAATTCGTTCATATCGGAAAGAAATTCGAATAGAGAAATAGCTAAGCAAAACATACTAAAAATACAACAGGAAAACGTGAAAATGTATAACAAAAAGAGAAAAAAGGCCAACACATATAAACTCGGTGATTTGGTGGCCATTCAAAACACACAGTTTGGGACAGGTACCAAACTAAAGCCTAAGTTTCTTGGTCCCTATGAGATTACTGCAGTAAAAAGAAACGATTGCTATAACATGAGTAAAGTTGGACACCATGAGGGTCCAAATACGACCTCAATGGCTGCAGATCACATGAAGCCTTGGACTTCTACTGTCTAAGACGAAATATTTGAGCTTTAAGTGATTTTGTGTTTTTTTATTTATTTTTTTTTTTTTAACTGTGTGTTAGTGATATCATTTTTTTTTTTTACTATTATGAATAAACTGTGCAAAGAACTGCTTCTAAGTGACAAGCAGAAAAACTTTATTATTTTTCTAACTCTAAAAATATTGGTCAAGCACTGAAAACTTTTAAAAAAGCAGTATGTAGTGGTTGATTTTACTATTATTTTGTTTTATATATTGTTTGTGAATTTTTTTTGTGTGTATATTATACGTTCTGGAAAAAGTAGTCCAGTACTAGTCAGGTATATAAAGGAGATGGGTGACTGGGAGGGCCCAGCCCTGTCAGGTAGGCCGAATTGTGGTGACAGAGTTTGAACTTTGCACTGGAAAGATCAGCACATTCTTTAAATGAGGCTCTCGACGATCCACCCCAACCTCTGAGTCAACGAAAAAACTGCTAAACTTACAAAAACTATTGTGAAAAAGATAGAGATGACTGTTGGTTGCTCGTGAGAGCAGACGTGTTGAAACGTCGCTGTTCGACCGAATACCGGGTCACGGACCTGAGTAAGGCGGAATATCGCCACCCAGCTATAATTATTATGTTTAATCTAAATGTAAATACCCCATCTGTAAATACCTCATCCATATATTCAAGAACATTAAAGTTTAAAATTCCCTCAAGAATCTGCCTGGACTAATTACTTCTAGACACCGACCATAGTGTACATTTATTCGTCAAAATCAATGTGCATTAAATTTCTACATACATATAGGTATAAATATGTAATAGCAAATGCTGATAATATCTATAGAAATTTTTATAGCATGCATTTAATATTGGATATTTATACCTGGGGGGCAAGGACTGAAATGATGATTTCGTTTGTTTAAAGCTTAAAATTAATTATTTATGCATAATTTTATGTCCAATTATCATTGGTAATGGTTATAACAAATGTTACAATGTGTTACATTTTTCTGTTTTTGGTTTTAGTATAATTAATGAAATATTTTTGGCAGTGGGCGCAAATTGTCCAATTTTCAGATATTGACCTGTATCTCATGATATACTAACTTATTATGTTTTCCATCTTAATGGCTCAAACAAAGTGTTAAAAGGAGATATTATTTGTATATAATATGTAACACTAAAAAAATATATACATATTTGAGTTAAGATTATTTAAAAAAGACTTTCCTTTTAACTTTTTTTAAATTAATAATCAGAAATAAACTTTTAAAAATTAGCAGTAAATTTTATTCATTTTTGTGTTTATTTATATGTTTAAAACACAGAGTCTACTTGTGAAAATATTCTTATTGTTATCAAAATGCATACAAAATCATTGAAATAAATAAAAAGCTATTGTATGCAACCGTTCAAAATGTTGAACTTTATTTTAGGGGAGAAGGGGGCTAGTGTGGACAATTTTTATAAATTTCGCAAAAAAGTGTTCTAAATACCATTTTACACACTTCAAGTATTTTTTTTACAAGAATTTACTATTTTATCTTTGATTTGGTTGATATATTAAATTATTTGGCAATACAGTTATTTATTAATACCATTTTTAAAAAAAAAGTTTTTTTTTGTCCACACTAGCCCCATGTGGTGGGGCTAGTGTGGACAAGCTAGAATACTGATTTAGACAATGTAATACAACTCTTATAAGTGTTTGCAAAACCATTATAAAATAAATTTGAACCTAAACAACATAGTAAATATATTAATCGTAATAAAATATAACTTAATTAATGTTAAACATAATATTTTTTGTTATTACTGAGGACTGCAGTTGGGCATGTTATGAATCTATTTCAAAGACAAAATTAAATACATTACAAAAGTACAAAACACTGGCCAAAATAAAAAGGTATGGATGTATTTACCTATCTTAAAATCTTAAGTTTATTTACAAGGTTAAAGTATTTGTCAAAGCAACTAAATGTTTTTCATTAGTGTTTACATAGCCAGGAAACTGCATAATAAGCATGATGGCTTCTTGAATAATGTCTGGCTGTGAGAGTTTTCCAATGATTTTTATTTGTGAAACATCATTTTCAATATAAATAAAGTGGTTTTTCTTAAAGCTAATACTCTTGAGGCATTGTTTCATACTCGACAACAGAAACAGACTTTGAATAACTGCTACATATTTATAAAATCTGCTGCGGCTGGACTTCTTGCAAATTAAAGGAACTTGAGCCAATGCAAAATCTCCTGGCTTGTTTGTTTTTTTCACTCATTTCTATTTCTTCAATTTCTAATTCATCAACCTCCAAGTGAAAAGGCTGTTTCCACTGTCTTCTCGTGTGCTTACCTAATCTTTTGTAGTATCTGGGCATTCACGGTCGATAATATAGCTAAAAAAAAAAGTAATCATCTCAAAAGGCTAATCAATTTAATGGGATAATTCCAGGTTTTTGCAAATCTTGATATAATATTACTTAGTGTAAATAATTTAGATATGCTTTTGCTGCTAAGGAAGGAATATCAGACTGATACTGTTTTGCCGGGATAATTTAACATCCAGTCATTAAATGCAACTTTACACATTCCTTTGAATGCACCATAAATTACAACATCTAGGGGTTGAAGTTTATGGGAAGAGTGTGATGGGAAAGACAGTAACACAATGTGATTTCCTTCACATGTGTGTAATTGCTACAAGAGAAATGCGTGAATTATGATTATCGAGAACCAAAAAAAACATGGTGGTCAATATCAGATTTTGTGTGTTCTTGTATATGGTGTAAAACAGCTGGAAATAGTTCTTTCACCATCCATCCGCTTTTTGAAGGCAAATCTAGACTTTCAGTTGGAGCACCAACAAGAAAATAATCCTTATAATTTACTCTAGGATACATCTACCTATGCTATTATAATGGACTAGCATTAGTAATTTAAATAAAAAAATGTTTATCAAACTAAATTCTACTATGTGTGTATTCTACACTTAAATTCAGTTATTACTTCACAAATGAATCTAATTTAGTATACAAATAGCATATATTTATATACCTAAATAATGTTTTTACAACTGAAAGCTGAATGGGGCTAGTGTGGACATGTCCACAGTAGCCCCACCACCATGTGTCCATACTAGCCCATGGTGCCATTTATTTTTTTAGGACCACCACTGGTAAATGTAAACCATGCAGAGCAAAAGTGAATATCAAATAATATACTGATTAGATTCATTTATAATTTAATATCCCCTTTCATTTGAAATAATGAATATAAATAGTCTAAATTAGTAATTAAGAAACAAACCATATATTTACTTTTTCACCATAAAAACCTTTTTTTATAAATTGCAAATGAACTATGAAATGCATTCTCATGTAATTACACATGGAAGTGTATATCAGTGTTGTCAATCTACAAAAATTTACAGAGCAACTTTAACTAAAAAATAACAGAATTATTCAAGTTGTCCACACTAGCCCCATGTCCACACTAGCCCCCTTCTCCCTATTTATGATTTCACAATGTGAAAAAAAAATGTCTACAATTGTACAAGCTGAATTACTGGCAACAAGCAGATTCAGAAATTATTTCAGCGATTATGTGGCATGATTTAACCAACAAATATATATCGATGTGCAAAACAAATAATTTTATATTTAGTTTTTATTCGTCTTAAGTAGTGACCCCAGCAGCAGAATTTTTTTCTGCAGTCTGCAACACAAGTAGAAACTTTAAAAACAGTCTGCAGAACTTAAGACCAAACGCCCTCTTTCCAATCTCCCATGCACTTAAACACCCAAAGTATTTGTGATTAACATAAAAGGAAAGTACTTTTTAAAATAATTTACCTTTGTCCTGAAAATTTTTAACAACATTGTCTAAAAAATCTTTCATAAAATTTTTCAAAATTTCTGTGAAGTTAGAAAACAGAATAACAGTAAAAATAACATATGAACACCAATTTCTAAAATTTTTGAAAAAATTGATACAATGGGATAATATAAAAAATTATACATAGATGTGATAATACAGGAATGAAAGTGCACTAACGCCACTTTCGAGAAGCAAAAATCTAATTTTTTAGCAATAAAATCCATTTTTGTAGCAGCAAAAATCTAATTTTGTAGCAATAAAAGTTTTTTTGGAGCAGATTGAAATTCTGAGAGAATCAAATTTGAGTAATTCATGCAAATACTATAAGTAATTCTATTGTAATGTTTTACCTAGCAATCTTAGCTAGTTGAGCAATTCAAAATTTAATATGTTTTCACTCCAAACATGGCTAACTAATATTTAACCTGCCATTCAGCTGTAAAAAATCTCGTGAAAACATTAATGATGCAGCAAATTTTTCCGCGATTATTTGACGGAATTCACCTTTTTTTCCTCGATCTTTGACGAAATGCGCATTTTTTCGCGATCTTTCGACGATGTTCGCGTTTTTTTCGCCATCTTTCGACGATGTTCCCGTTTTTTTCGCCATCTTTCGACGATGTTCCCGTTTTTTTTCACCATCTTTCGACGATGTTCCCGTTTTTTTTCACCATCTTTCGACGATGTTCCCGTTTTTTTTCACCATCTTTCGACGATATTTCCGTTTTTTTCGCCATCTTTCGACGATGTTCCCGTTTTTTTCGCCATCTTTCGACGATGTTCCCGTTTTTTTCGCCATCTTTCGACGATGTTCCCGTTTTTTTTCACCATCTTTCGACGATGTTCCCGTTTTTTTTCACCATCTTTCGACGATGTTCCCGTTTTTTTTCACCATCTTTCGACGATGTTCCCGTTTTTTCGCGATTTTTCGACGATGTTCCCGTTTTTTCGCGATTTTTCGACGATGTTTCCGTTTTTTCGCGATCTTTCGACGATGTTCCCGTTTTTTCGCGATTTTTCGACGATGTTTCCTTTTTTCGCGATTTTTCGACGATGTTTCCGTTTTTTTCGCGATCTTTCGACGATGTTCTCGTTTTTTTCGCGATCTTTCGACGATGTTCCCGTTTTTTCGCGATCTTTCGACGATGTTCCCGTTTTTTTCGCGATCTTTCGACGATGTTTCCGTTTTTTTTCGCGATCTTTCGACGATGTTTGCTTTTTTCGCGATCTTTTGACGAAATTCGCGTTTTTTCTCCCGATTTTTTGAAGGAATTCGCGTTTTTTTCCGCAATCCTTTGAAGAAAATTCACGTTTTCTTCGCGATCTTTTGACGATATATATGTTTTTTCGCGATATTTTAGCGAAATCCGTATTTTTCGCGATCTTTGCGCAAAATTTGCTGTTTTCCGCGATCTTTTGACGAAATTCACGTTCCTTCCGCGATCCTTTGACAGAATTTCCGCGATCATTTGTCATAATTCACGTTATTTTTTCTCCGATCATTTGACGAAACTCGCGTTTTTCCTCCATCCTTTGGGGAAAGTTGCTATTTTTTCGCAGCCTTTTAACGAAAATGGCGTATTTTTTTTTCGATCTTGTGACACAATTTTCACCATCTTTTGACGAAATTTGAATTTGCGTTTTTTCACACGAAAATTTCGCCTATTTTCCCACGATCTTTTGACGAAATTCTCATTTCTTTTAGCGATCCTTCGATAAAATTCGCGTTCTTTCCGTGATCCTTTGACGAAATTTGTGTATTTTCTGCGATCCTTTGACGAAATTCGCGTTTTTTCTGCCATCCTTTGACGAAAGTTGCTATTTCTCCGCAGCCTTTTTACGAAATTGACGTTTCTTTCACGATTTTATGCAACATTTTCTTTTTTCTTCGCAATCTTTTGACGAAATTCAACGTTTTTTTTCGCTATCTTTTGACGAAATTTGCTATTTTAACTGCAAATGATTGACGAAATTGTTTTTTCGGCGAACATTTGTCGAAATTCGTGATATTTACGTCCGAATTTTCGGACTAATGACCGATTTTTTTTAATTTTTTAAGAAATCACCCCTACGAGGATTGGCTGAATTAATAATCGGAGGCTCACGATCGTGTGTCTAGAATTTCTCCGTGAATCATTTATATTTTAAAGGGAATTGGAGCCAATCGCATGTGGCGCGGATCGTATTATTATGGCACATGGCAAATAATTTCTTGAAAACTTTTTTTTTCTAAATTTTAATGGCTGAAAAATAGTCTGCAGACTTTCTTAAGAGTCTGCGACGTGCGTCGCAGCGTTGTGCCGATTCTGCGCCCGGGGTAGTGACAAAAATGGCAATTCTGAGAAAATACAATGGAGTATTTTCTAAATGTAATTAAATAATGTCTGATACTCCAGGTTTGAATCGGATTTTTCTTTCATTCGACTCAGTCCAGGCTGCAATTGTGTTTGCTCCCACGCCCTCCAACTTTCCAGATTCAAAGTAGGCCAGTTGTGGACTTAATTCTTTCTGGACCATGTTGGATCAGTTTTTCTTCTTGGGAAGAATAGCAGTAATAGTGTTATTGTAAACTTGTTTAACAGAATCTTTAGGAAATTATTTTGTTTTAATAAATTATGGAGGGATATTAAAAAAAAATATCTGCTTTTCTTTTTTTTTAAATTATGATTTTCTTTAACCATCTTTTTCATTCAAAACTAGACATTCCTTTTAAAAATGAGTGTTCATTTTCATGTATGTATTGTAAGTGATTAATAATGGTCTTATTCAGTATTCCATAACTTCCAGACATATAATCTGAAAATATTGACCTTTAAAATTTTTGAATAAATGAATAGGTTTTAATTGTAGGATGATGTTAATTAAGAAATGTTTTGTAGAAATTGAGCCAAGCCAGACCTGATTTAACTAATTTTTGAATACGAATTTTTTTTTTGGCTGGGCCAAATAATTTTGGCGTATGAATACCTCTAAAAAGCACAACACTGAAGTTTTATGCTGAATGTGTGTGAATTTATTTTTAAATTATTCTGTTTTAAATCATTCCCTTTTCTCATTTTGAACAATAGCAGAAATTTCAATTCATTGTATTTTTTTTTTTTTTTCTTACAGTGATGAAGAAATCATTGATTTGAATGAAGGATCTCAGCATATTCTAAGATATAAACCAATTGTGCCTTTGCTCAAAGAAGGATCAATTCAGCTTATCTGATTACTGTGTACTTAACATTCTTTTTGTACAGATTATTATGAGGGTTTTCATACATTTTACTTTATTGTATATTCAGCATTATATGAAAAGTCAGAGAAATAAATTCTAAAATTCACTGTTTTAAATATTGTATTGTTTTCAATTAATTAATACATGTGTAATTTATTGTTTAATGTGCTTGTATATGTAATTTTAATAATTATTTCTTATATATTTTTCAGAATATAGTTATTATTACTTTCAGTATTACTTTAATTACTAATCATATTTTTTAGTGTGTTCAGGGGCAGTGTTTTTTTTAACCCCTTTGAACACACCTTAACACCTAACACCCTCCCAATTATATTACAATTCTACAGACACTACAATTTTTTTAATCTAAATTTATGAGAATATACGATTATGTGTAGGCATGTTCACTTTCAGAAGAAGTAATGTTATCAAAAATAGTTAAATTATTAATTAATAAAATCAAATATTTACTTAACAACAAAAAAAATATGTATAAATTACTAAATTGTACACAAACTATGCAATAATCGTTATGAAAACATAAATGGTTTGCACTGCTTAGTAAAGCTGCATGCAGTGAATGTTTTAATAAATTGCTTGTTTACATTTGCAATTCTTTGTGTTTCCAAATATTTGCAGCTGACGTCTTAAGAATGTGGGCATATTTTTACAAGAAAAACATTATCTAGAGGAGCAGTCATATTGAACCTGTGGCCTCCATGTGGCTCAGCAAGCTTTTATATGCAACCCAACACACATAATTAATCCATATTTATTAAATTGAGAAGTGCATAAAAAGTATTTCAGACCTTCACTATCATCTTCAACACTAATCAAACATTATTCCGAATTAATTAAATTTAAGCAATATATTTCCCGAATAATAAAAAAAAAATTGAAAAGTTTTTGCATTGAGAAAAGATAGATTTATTAGAGAAAATCTCCTGATTTCTTTCTTTTTGTTTTAGAAGTTGGAAATTATGCATTTTTACATTTACTTATAACATAGGTAATACTGCTTTTGGGGTTGGGTTAATTTTTGATGGCCGAATATCTACTCGAGGGATATAGGCCCGAGAGGGAGTGCCCTTCGTGGTGGTCTTTCTGAAGGAACCTATCCCGTATTTACGCATGGAAATTCAAGGTTTGAAGAAAACTCTGAACGATTAGGCCAACAAGTGTGATTGGGTTCGAACCCAGCACCTCCCGTCTACCAGCTTTGAGAGCAGAACCTCTCGCCACTACTGCTTTTTGGGTATTGAACATTTGTTGTGGAAAAAATTGGCTTTAAAAAATGTTTACATCACTATTTTCCAACTAAAAACTTTGTGGTATATCTCTACAACATTTGCAACAGAAATCTACCATGAAGTTTATTGTTTTGAAATAATGATGTTGAAAGTTTTTGCTAATATTTCTTCCCCAACAAACGTTCAGCCCTAATTATAATATCAACTTCATGTTATATTACTTATATTATCTTACTATTTTAATTACTCTTTTATAAGTTTGTTGTGCCCTGCCTAACATTGCAAATATACGTTTGTGGCCTGCGATGAAAAAAAGATGAGTATAGCTGATCTAGAATTAGAGAAAAATCTCTTGGTGTATTAAAGATAACTCAAAAACTGTACATGTATTTCTAATACATAGAAAAGTGTCAATATCTGCCTGTTTTTTTTTTTTTTTTTTCCCCTCTATTTTAAATCATGATGAGCATGTACAGGAAATATTTTCTGAGTGTTTAGATCACTTAGACGAAAAAAATTGGAGGTGTAAAAGTAATGAAGAAGAGCTAAACATTTTTAGAGGTTTTGTTTACATAAATGAAACCATTTTTTACAGAGTTGGATTCAGTGGAGTGATGACAACATTTTGAAATTTAAATATATATCACTCTCCTACAACGGTACATAGCAGAAAAGAGGCCTTCCTTATAGGATACTAGTTGACCTGCCCAGTGTTGCCCAGGTCCATGATAAAAACCTTAAATGTACCTAAAAGCATACACAATTGACTTTTTATGATTTTATATTTTTAAATGAAATGCTATCCAAATTAAGCCTTCATTATAATGATTTCCAATTTAATTTCTGACATTTAGATTCCCCAAAATTTTCAATTCCATATAAAACCTAAATAATGTAACACCCATCCCCCTTCTGCCTATAATTCTTTTAAAACTCAATATGATTTCTCCCACTGTTGAAAATGTAGACATTTCCCAGCACATGGGCAGAAACAAAAATGTCTCTGAAATTGTTCTAAAGCAAAATTAAAATGTGAAACTATCTTCAAAGGCACTGAGAGAGAGAGAGAGAAAAAAAAAAGAATGTCTGTTGAATTCATGAATTGACTTCCAGAAAATATTTTTTTTAAATAGTAAATATTAATATTTTAATCCAAGACATCATTGGAAACAGAAAAGTACCTGGGATAAGTGAATGAATTTTATTTTATTTATTTATTTATTTTGTATTTAAATTTAAAAAATTGATATTGAATTTTAAATCTGCAGAAAAAAAAATATGAAATCAGCATTCATAAAATAATTTTTTTGAAAGGTTAAATATTAATGTTTCATTTTTTAAACAAAGTTAGAAAGGCAAAGGTACCATGAATAAGTGATTATTTTATGAGTTTTTAGGTGCGTTCGTAATTATATAAATACGTAGCACCTATAGTCGTCGTTCAGTCCGTCCGTCTGTCTGTCCGTCCGTCTGTCCGTCCGTCTGTCCGCATGTAACAGAGCAAAAACTACCCAACCGAATGGTCTGAAATTTCAAATATATGATTGTTGCAAAATTTTGTCGAGCCATTTCAAATTTTATGAAAATCGAATGTATAGTTTAATTACAGGGACAGTCAAAAGTTTTTCTTTACATTACGGCCAATGGGAAAAATTATTGCAAGTGGATTTTAATGATATTAGAGCCTTCCGAATGATCTGAAATTTTAAAGATATAATTGTTGCAAAATTTTGTCGAGCCATTTCAAATTTTAGGAAAATCGGATGTATAGTTTAATTACAGGGACAGTCAAAAGTTTTTCTTTACATTACGGCCAATGGGAAAAATTATTGCAAGTGGATTTTAATGATATTAGAGCCTTCCGAATGATCTGAAATTTTAAAGATATAATTGTTGCAAAATTTTGTCGAACCATTTCAAATTTTATGAAAATCGGATGTATAGTTTAATTGCAGGGACAGTCAAAAGTTTTTCTTTACATTACGGCTAATGGGAAAAATTATTGCAAGTGGATTTTAATGATATTAGAGCCTTCCGAATGATCTGAAATTTTAAAGATATAATTGTTGCAAAATTTTGTTGAGCTATTTCAAATTTTAGGAAAATCGGATGTATAGTTTAATTACAGGGACAGTCAAAAGTTTTTCTTTACATTACGGCCAATGGGAAAAATTATTGCAAGTGGATTTTAATGATATTAGAGCCTTCCGAATGATCTGAAATTTTAAAGATATAATTGTTGCAAAATTTTGTCGCGCCATTTCAAATTTTATGAAAATCGGATGTATAGTTTAATTACAGGGACAGTCAAAAGTTTTTCTTTACATTACGGCTAATGGGAAAAATTATTGCAAGTGGATTTTAATGATATTAGAGCCTTCCGAATGATCTGAAATTTTAAAGATATAATTGTTGCAAAATTTTGTCGAGCCATTTCAAATTTTAGGAAAATCGGATGTATAGTTTAATTACAGGGACAGTCAAAAGTTTTTTTTTACATTACGGCCAATGGGAAAAATTATTGCAAGTGCATTTTAATGATATTACAGCCTTCCGAATGGTCTGAAATTTTAAAGATATAATTGTTGCAAAATTTTGTTGAGCTATTTCAAATTTTAGGAAAATCGGATGTATAGTTTAATTACAGGGACAGTCAAAAGTGTTCCGAAAAAAATATTGGAAGTGCATTTTAATGATGTATCAGACTATGCACTTTACGAAGTGCAAAAAAAAATATACATTCAGTACAATATGGGGTGCAAAAAATAATTATAAAACTAGTTATAGTACGAACGCACCTCATTTGCCACGTTTGACGTGCAATTTCCAACTTGTTTATATTTTGATCAGGGTAACAGATGTAGACTTTTAAGTATTCAGAAGAAAACACCCACAAAATTGACATTTGGAAAATATGAATTTTTTTGAAACGATAAATATTTATATTGTTTTAAACGAATAACACCGTGAGGGTCAAGAAAGTACCTAGAATAAGAGTTTTTTTCTTTTTTTATGCAACAGTTTTAAAAGGAGAAATAAAAAACAGAATTTTTTCCCCCACTTCTTTCTTCTCTGCTTCAAGATCTTCAGAAGTGCAGCTTTGGGTCAGACAACTGCAACAGTGTTCCATTTTGCGTTGTTCATTATGGTTTTTAATTAATATCTCAGCTAATTATCAAAAAATAAAAAATCTGAATCTCATGTGCATTTAGACCTGTCTTGGACTATCCTCATCCAAATTTTCAGATCTCTATGGGTGGTAGGTTTCCCTAGACATTGCCAACACACAGACAAATATCTTTCTTTTATTAGATTAGCATTGCAATTAACATTAATTACAGGACAGACTAATTAATAAAACTGGATCATCATTAACAAACGTTGAAATTGAAATGACCAGCAAGCAAAAAAGATGTTGAATATGTAAAACCACAAAAATTAAAATATTGCTTGCAGGCAAAAATTATTAATAGTGTAGGCTTCTATAATATATAAATGTTTTCTGCTTTAAATGATGCCTCTAAGCATCTATTTTTCAAAAGTAAAAACTTTAAATGCAATTTCTGTAAAATTTGTTTTCTCTGTGTTTGATTTGCAATAAAATTCATTACCCAAAAAAGTTTAAAGCTATACTTATGAAAATTTTGCACCTTGTTTTATATTTCAAGCCATGCATTAAACCATAAGTAGATTTGGGATAAAATGTGATTTAAAAGGCATTTATTAAGGGAAAAAAAAAAAAACAAGAATTTTTTTAATGAAAATTGTTGTTTTCTCAATAATTTCAACATATTTCATTCAATTTTTGAAATTTTTTTAAACTTTCAGTTTATTCTTAGAAATTTACAACAACATGATTTTAAAATAAAATTTAAACTTGTTTAAAATTTAGGACTTTAGTTGATGACATAAACAAAATGCTTTAAATAATTTTTTTTTTCAAAGTTGCCAATTTCTTCACATTTTGATAACTTATAAATAAAATCTTTATCTTCATTGTTTTATTTCCATTTTCCATTAAAAAATACATATGGTACATGAGTTTCAAAACGTGACATATCCAAAAAAATCAAATTTCGGAAAATCACAAAAAACTTAACTGTGTCCATTAGATTTCATTGTAAACCAAAATTTTACAGTGCCAGAAATACAGGATAAAACTAGTTTTTGCAGATTGCAATGTTTTTTTGAGGGGGGGGTTACCAATAGAATATATTGATAGAAAAACACTTTTTTTCAATTTTGAATAAGGCAAGTTTTTAAACTTATGTCCTCATATATTCTATGCAGTTTTCATGCTTCATGTAAGTAGGATGAAATTGAAATGACAAGTTAGCAAAACCTGTTGACCATGTCAAACTGTAAAAATTAAAATATTGTTTGTAAATCAAGATTACTAATATGTAATGTGGAGGCTTGTATATTTTATAAATGTTTTAAGTCATGTGAATAAACTTAACACCATTTTTTTTTCAAAAGAAAAAACTTAAAATGTAATTTTTGAGAAATGTGTTTTTTGGCAGTTTTGGTTTGCAATACAATAGATTACTTAAGGAAGTTTACAGATAATTGTATAATAGTTTTGCACCTCTAGCTGTACGACAAAGTAAAGGTAGCAATTTATACTTTATGCGCGATATTTCTGGTTTTATATGCATTCTTAAAGAAATTAAAAGCAGTATTTTAATCGACTTATTACTTTTCAACAATTTTGGCTTATTTCTTCTTCGTTTTATTGTTGAATTTAAAGGTGCTATTCTGCTGTTATAAAAAATTGGAGGAAACAATATCCCAACAATTCTGTGCTATTTTCATATTAGCTTTTGTGTTTTGCATAATGAATTTGTTCATAGGCATGAGTTGGTTCATGAAGGTTAGTAGTTAAAAAGAATTTTGATTTAATTTCAAAACTAATTGGATTGTTTGAAACATTTTAGGCAGGAACACTGCACATACTTATTACAAAAGCCATATATATATATATATAATATGTAAAATATATACATATGTTTATAGCAAGGCTTAACAAGTGCAGTCGCCACTGGTAACCAAGTCATTTAATCTGGTTCTGAGTTATTTAACTCTCTTAAAATGCTTTGCACCTTTATTATCACCACACATATTGCATAATATATCAGTGACACACTGGTTTTCTGACAAGTCTCTGATACTGGGTTGTTTACAAGTTCAGTTTCCAGTTTTTCGGAAAATTTTGGTGTGAGGGATGTGTGAGAGAGAACTTTTAATTACATGAACGCATTATTTACTCAGATCAAAATAAACCTTTTCCCCAGTTGATTCTGATTTCATTATATCAACACGGGAATGTGGTTTATTTTAGCAATGCATATTTCCGAATTCTTGAGATTTTTTTTGCAAATGTAATTAGTTTCGATTATTTCTCATATTGGGATTTGTTTTATATGCCCACAAAGATTTATATTACTCAAGCTGTCTTATGTATATAAATCAGCTTATTTTTTTACAATTAATATGCTTACGGCAATTACTTACCTACAACTTCTATCAAGAGCAACATCTGTTATTCATCCTTAGTCTCAATGTTAACCCTTAAATGCCTGATTTTTCGAAAATCATTGAAATAATGTTTTTCGGCTTTCATTTTTTTAAATAAATCATGGGAAAAATACTTTAAAAAATCATATTTTGTTTTAAGTATAGTTTACGGCTAAAAAACATTTTGTTACTCATCGGCGATACTGGTGTTTAATTGAAAAAATAATTTTCCTTGATAAAATTCTATAATATTAAACACACAAAAATTTTAGGAACTATAATAAGAAATAAATTTTACTTGCTCACTGCAGAACAAAATAGGGTATTTCGCAAGCTTCCAAACAAAACAAAAAGAACAAGTAGCAACTATTGAAAAAATAAATCTATCTTTATTCTTAAACAGCTCAAGTGTTGCCATGTGTACGTGTTGAAAATCGATTTATTAATATTTTCAGAATGTATTTTATTGGCAACATTAGGCATTATAGCTTCAATATTATTCTAATAGTATTTTAGAGCCTAAATCGGGTATGTTGCCGAAAAGCAACACCTGGCATTTAAGGGTTAAATTAAAACTCTCGTAAGATGTCTCATTATAGGTGTTGCAAAATGTTAAGAAATAAATTTAGATATTATATTCAAATGAAAAATATTTTAAACTTTAATTTTTAATTTTGGAAAAAATAAGTTCCTCCAAACAAATTTTAAAATAATAAAATCAGAATTATTTGACTGACTTTGACAGAAAAATACATATTTGCCAACTTTTACACTTTGGGTGTAATATTTACACTTTTTGTACTTAGGATACATATTTTTACACTTTTTTGCAAAGTTTCTCCCAATTTCCACTTACTGCCCTTAATTATGAATTACTTTTTAGCTGCTTGTAATAACAAAAAAAATGACAAATTCTAGAGAATATTTAGTAATGTTGAAGGAATGGGTTCAAGTTTCATTGTTAAAAAAAAAAAAAAAAATATAGGAAATCTTGCTTTTTATTGCGTGTAAAAGGAAGCCATGTTTTAAGTCAGTTTTTGCTCAGACTTTCTTTAAAAAGCAAATGTTTTTAAAGTCTGTTTTTTAAGAACTTTAAAATTCTTAATGTGTTATACTGCTTTGTATATATTTCCTGCTTTCATTAATAAATTCAGTCAATGTGATAAGTGAAATAATGGCTTTTATGTATATTTTTCATAAATATTCATCTTTATGTTCTTAAAAAAAAAAAAAAGCCTAAAGTTTTCCTTGTGCTTAAAAAAAATCTTTACTTCAGCAATGTGTTAACACACACACGAAAAAAGTAAAAGTTTTCATGTGCTATTTTACACTTTGCCATTTTCAAAAGTTGATAGGTATGAAAATAGTCAAAACCATTTTCCTGCTTCACTATTTCAGCATTGCCCTTATCATTAAATATACATTTTGTAGTATTCATTTACCCAAGTAATTGGCATTTCCCAAACATGCTGGTTAATTAAGCCACTGCAATATTCCTTTTCTTTTCTTTTTTTAGAGATATATAATTTTGATAAGTTTCATTAGAAAACTTAGTTTATATTATTTTTCTAAATTATGTACTATTTTAAACTCTGTAAAAAATAATTATAAACTATGCTTGTTATTTTTTCTCAATTAATTCTTTAAAAAACTTTTGTCCTTTTTTGAAAAGCAATAATAAGGGAGATGGGAATATTTTTTAATCAAATTTGTAAAGCATTGGTGTATGAGAATTAAGTTTATGTACCATCAAATAGAAAAAGTAAACATACAAAAAAAAAAAAAAAAAAAATGTTTAAAATTGAAAATATTTTTTGTATCCAGAATGACTGAAATATTAGCTAAAGGAGTGTCTTTTATATAAATTATTTCTATTTTAAGTGTTGCGAGTAACCTCAATAACTGTAGTTTTCAAAAATTTGAAGGTATTGTTTGAGAAACTTGATTTTGTGTAATTTAGATTTGCCATGAAGTCAATTACTCGAAGTTGTTTACATATGTGCTTATGAAAATTTTATGCCTTTTTTTATGTAACTGTGTAATAAATGAAAAGTGGAGATTAATGTAAAAATGTTTTATTTTACATTTATCAGAAAAAAAAAACAAGGATTTTTTAACTGAATATATATATATATTTGGACAATTTCAGTATATTTCAAGAAAATTTTGAAAACTTTCCAAACATTTAGACTATTGCCACAGCACAGTTTGTAATAGCATGTTTTTTTTTAAAAAAATTTAGAATTGAGTATTTTAGGTGTTTAGTCAATTTCTTCTTGAATTAAAAGTTAATCTGAGACACAAAAGCAATAATAACTAAAACACTCACTTTTTGTAATTCAATTACTCAAAATTTGAAAATGATAATTTATTAAGTTATTGCATTTCTATCTTTCTTTTTGCGAAAGGGGTAAAGACATATAAAACTGGAAATCCACACATCATTTATTTGGCTATCACTATTTCAAAATAATAATCTTCATGGTAGAATTTCACAACATTTGAAATGAACTTGATCATGAAGATACTTTTTTGGCTACCACCATTTCCAAAAAAAAAAGACTAGTGAGCGGCTGTCTAAGATTGATTTTGAGTGATAAATTATTTGATTTATTTCAATTAAAAATATATCTGGAATAAAGCAGATTATATTAAAAGAAAACCATTTTATATACAGCAGACTTCCTCAAATCCGCACAGCTTGGGACCAGAGGTTGTGTGGATTTTAGAATTTTGCAGATTTCTGGTAATTTCTTTCTTTACATTTTTAAACGTAATAATGCAATCGAAATTATAATGGATGCTTGCAGTATAGTAAAATATTTAAATAATTAAGTAAAGTAATAAACTAAAATGATAGAAATTGAGATAATTTTTAAAATGATTAAATTATTAAAAGTAAAGGTCAAGTAAATAATTAATAATGTATATTTGAATGTGCATAAAAAAGATGAGATACATTTTCCTTGAATTATTCAAGGAAACTTTCCTTATAAAAAGTTCCCTATTAATTCACATCAAAATCATCGTAATAATAACTAAAAAGGCTTAATTAATACATAAATATATTTGGAAAAAAAGATTGTGATTACCAGTGATATTAGCAATATCTTGATTTAAATAAAAAATAATTTTATACTCCTTTCATGGAAAACCACGAGTTCGGTCATATTGTTAAGAATTCCACATTAAAATACATATGGGATGAAATAAAACAAAAAAATTCTGTAATTTTGCCCCTACATCTGAAATTAAAGTTTCATTGTTTACATCTGTAAAGATGTGCGGATTTGAGGGAGTCTTATTACTAGCTGATCCTGTGTAGATCTTCTGTGCTAAAAATCGCCCACTTCGGTTATATTTCCACAGCTATGCTCTAGGATGTTCACTTCAAATTGTGAATTCTCAGAGTTTTGCCTTCGCTGGATAAGTCTATTTTGCTGTTGATCATTCTGTAACTCAAAGCCTATCAGCGTTATTTTGAGTGGATTTTTTCTTTTAATCATTTCGTTCACAATTTCAGCAGCCATTGTCTTCTGTGTAAATTATACACAAACTTCTCGTTCTAGACTGATTTTTACAAAAAAAAAAAAAAAGATTAGTGAAAAGTTGGCGATACACCTCAACATGTCCCCTCTTCCGATCAATAAATGAAACGTCACATCACATCATGGTGTTACCCCAACAAAATCATTGTAACATCAAAAAATCATCATATCAAAATATTGAAATCATAAGTAACTCATTTTTTGCGAGAAATACCACAACAAATAACGAAGCTGGCTAAAGTTAGGTTTGGCAGGTTTGATTTCTTAACAAACCACTTGTTGTCATTGGCAAAAGAGAACTGCTCTTTCACTGCCACATACCTTAACGTCTTATCCTATCAAAATATTGTAATAATAAATAATTCACTTTTTGTGAGAAATAGGCAGAATATTTCTCACTGCAACAAATAACAAAGCCAGCTAAATTTAGGTTTAGCAGGTGTGATTTTCTAAACAAGCCACACATTGCCATTGGCAAAAAATAAATAACCTTTTTCACCGTCATGTACCTTATCGTATATGGATAAAATTGTTATCTTATATTCATTTGTAAAAAATGACTCACATCTGAATCACTTCTTCCTGAATCTTCACATCTGAATAAAAGTTTTTTATATTTAAAATGAAAAAATGCGATATTTTATTAATTGATAATTTAAAATGACATATGTATGAGAAAACAGATTATTAGCTCTAATTAGTATGGGTTTATTGCAAATTTGTGTGTCATGAAAAATTAATATTGCTAATAAAGATTTTATATTAATTTTAAAACTGAGTCTTTGTGTTAAAATAGAACATTTAAAAGAGGATAGACAGCAGCAATACATATGCTTTGAATGCAGGAACCTTATTTTCATATTAATTTTCTTTTGTTTTTGAGAATATTAATTAATAATTCATAATTTTAAGTCAAACTGCAAAACTTAAAAGTTACAGGTCCGTAAATACAATTAGCAGTTAATGAAAACATTAAAGAAAAGTTAGAAATACAAAAAAAAAAAAAAAAAAAAAAAAAAGACTTTCTTACTTGATACTGTACATTTTCTAAAATTGTGATATATATGTTATATGTATAATTAAGCACTTTAGTAATGAAGAGTGGAACAAATATTCAAAAGATGTTTTAAAAACCGATAAATAAATTTTTTGAAAGTTATTTTTTAAACCTTTTTTTATATTTTTTCAGGGAAAAATAAATGAAAAACGGTATTAATTACCCAATAAAAGTAAATTCATCAGTTTTTCTAAGGAAACAAAAAATACCTATTAAATGATAATTATAATAAAAAAAAAGTTTTGGCAAAATTTCTTTAAAAAGAGCAAGAACTTGCTATTTACTATTTGCAACTTAGAAACAAAAAAATGGATTATACTTACATATACTATAAATTAGGGAATTCATTATGACGTGGAAAAAATATTTAAAATGCAATTTTTTTCATAATATTTACCCAAAAAAGAAATAAATATTTTTTTCATGCTTACTGGGTTGGGGTTGATTTTTGACGGCCAATTATCTACTCGAGGGATATAGGCCCAAGGGGGTAGTGCCCTTCGTGGGGATCTTTCTAAGGGAACCTAACCTGTATTTACGCATGGAAATCCATGGTTCGAAGAAAACTCCGAACGATTAGGCCGATGGGCAAGATTGGGTTCGAACCCAGCACCTCCCGTCTACCAGCTTAGAGAGCAGAACCTCTCGGCCACTGAAAAAATAGTATTGGAAAATTGATTAATAAAAATGAATGAATGAATTTTCCTAAGGAAGCAAAAATTGTCAAAGGCGTTTTGCAAAAAGGTCTTTTTAAAAAAATTGCTATTTATAATTAGCAACATAAAAAAAAAAAAAAAAAAAAAACGCTGGGACCGCTTATTTTATATTAATACTAGTTTAATATTAATTATTTTACGATTGTACGCCGAGAAATCAATTTAGAAATCCTAAAATGTTAGTTGAAATAATGTTTTATATTATCTTTCCCGTTGTTCTGTTAACAGAGCAAAAATGATATATTTTTTAATAAATTCACTATGCTTGCGTTTTCTACCATACGTTTTAAAAAAAAAAAAAAAAAAAAAAGCAGTGAATTTTTGATAATCGAGTTCGCTGCCATCGCCAAATTAATGTATTGTAGCAGAAATTTTGGAAGAAAAACTTGAATTCCCAGTCAAAAAATTAACGGTGATTTTAAATCGCGATAGCATTGAATGTTTAAAAGAGTTTGTTTTTTTTTTTTTAACTATTTTTATACTTATTTAATTTTATCTTTTAAGAAATATATGCATTAGGGTGGTCACAAGCAACATGGAGAAAAAATTTTTTAACGTTTTCTTCGGGGGGACCCTCCTAAAAGTTGCCAATTAGTTAGAAAATGAGATTGGCAAAGTTTCAGCTAAAATAAATAATATTAACCCGTGCCTCATCGAGGTTGAATTCTTGAAAATTTGCAATTTTTGGCAAAAAATTGTCGTTTTTCTTTCCTTACGTGAAAAATATTTGTCTTAGAAACCTGATTCTTGTTTTATTTCATAGAAACCGTTGTTGCCTTGAACTTTTACTCTCATGAAAACTTATATTTAATGAACATTTAGTATTTTTCAGGACATCTAGTGAACCATACCCTCAAACTCTGCATTTTTGAAACATAGGTAAAAAATGACAAATTAAAAATTTTATTACTTTTGATAATTTTTTTGTATCATTTTTATTAATAGGCAAAAATAAGTGAACAATTTTTGTAACTTTAAAAATATTTCACGAATTATAATTGATTATTATTTATCTAGTTCTGTGTCTAGTAAGAAAGAGCTTCTCGATTTGTGTTGCAGTTGAACCTCTGAATTTCTTTTTTTATTACAAGGCTGGTTTTGTTATCTGTTATGGTTATCTATTTTCAGAATTGACGAAACATTCCGTAAAACCCCTTTCCCTTCTTGATATGATGGCAGAAATGTAAGATTTTATAAATTGGCCACATGTCTCATCAAATCATCGACAGTAAGCAGCTAAGTAATTGTCAAGTTTTATGTATTTTATTTTATAATATTCGCAAAATGAACTGAACGCCAGAGAAGCTCCACAGGCATCGACTCTGCAAATAACTGTTTCGTAAACAAAAAACTGAGCTCATCAAAAACAAATTTTAAAATTCCCGTTTAAAGAGAATTGTTTTTCACTGGGGTGGAAAACTGCTTCACCCTTTTTTGAATAAAAAAAATGTAGAGTGGATAAAAGTTTTAATTAGTTGTGGGGATGAAGAACAGTTACTACGAGTTCCTCAACTTGAAAATAGTATCGGAATAATTCAGGCGAAAGCTGTATTTTCAGCAGTGAAGAGTGGGAAGAAGTTGGTAAAATCCAGGCAATATTTTTGGATACAACTGCAGTAAACACAGGTCGCCTCAGAGTTAACCTGCATTTTTCTATAGCAATTGTTAAAGGAAAAGTCTTTAGTATTTACCATGCCACCAGCATAATTTAGAAAGCTATTCTTGATTGTAAAATGGGCACAATCACTGCTCCTCAGCCAGATATAAAAAAAAAAAACAATTCTGATTGGGTGGTCTAAATTAAACCACAGTAAGTATACAAATGTTACTGAAGATGAAATACTAGGTATAAATAGTTAATTCAGAAGAAATTTCAAAATTTCTTACAGGAACTCTTAAAACTTAACAGCTCAGGGATGATTATAAAGAGTTTATCCACCTTTGTTTAATTTTTATAGAACTCCTTCCTGCAAAAGACTTTTTTTCAAAGCACCTGGTACTTTTAATCATGTCAGATGGATGGAGGCACAGGCCATTCATTCTCTTAAAATATATTGTTTCAGGGATCATCTTTCAATAACAAATTTAGAAAAAGAAGGTATCAGAGATATTTTCTTATTTTTAATCAATATTTATGCAAAAGCGTGCTTCAATACTTCCACTGCCACTTTAGCCCCCAATTCAAGACTTGCAAATAATAAAATCACTTGTTCACTACAGAAAATTTGATAAATAGGTTACAGACAAAGCACTTGCTAAAATGACAAACCGTCTTTGGTATCTTAACTCGGATCAAGTTGCATTTTCATTTTTAGATAATACTTTGGTAAAAAAAGTCCACATAAGCCACCTTATCTAAACCATTACCACTTCAATCCTTTCCGACGCAGTGTCCCACGCCGGGACCACCTAATTTTAATTCCAAACTTACAAACGGCACGAAGAATATTTTAATAAAATTTTGCTTTTACAAAAATGGGAAAATGGGAAAGTCTCACCGAAATTGAATTCCACTTTTTAACACTTTCCAACAAAGTTGAAAAGTGTTTATGCATTCGGTTTGTCTGTCCGCGCTCTAACTCTCGTAAATATGCTTGGATTTTCCTGCAATTGCTAAAGGTTATTTAGGGTCGCCAAAGCATGTTTCGTATTGTATAGGAAGTATGTAGGATTAATAGTTCATTGACAGGGACACTCAAAAGAATTCCATTACATTATGGTAGATGGGGAAAAATCGCTTGCAGAGTATTTTAATGACATGACGCTATTTCAAATGTATTGAAATTGATATATAAATCACTGAATTTCACTACGATAGGATAGGGCATTTGTCGTTAATTTACAGGAACACACAAAATAAATCGGTTGCAGTACTGTCTTTGAGTAATAATTGCTGGAGTGTACGTTTTAAAATTCGGTATGCGCTTTTAAATTGAACTAATTTCTTGCATGCTACTCGTTGTATATAAATTCTATACCTCATATACAGGGTTTCACAAAAGGATTCACGTACCATTCTTCTTATTAGTGGAAATAGTTGAAGAGGAATTTCCAACTGAGGTATTTGTGTATTTCTTAACTGAACTCAGTTTTGGCATGCATGTAGTTAATAGATACAAATCTATATATCCTATACAGGACTGCTCAAAGAATTCGGATTATTTTCCAATTGTAGATGGGAACAACTGAAATCGGGCTTACAAATATGTTATGCGTTTTCATAGGGTTGAATTAGACGTAATATTTCAACTTATTAAACGGTGTAGTTTTGTTATATTATTCTGAATGTGTTGGAAAGTGTTTCATTTCTTTCTTGTTTAACACTAGAACGCCCGGAAGGAGTCGATTCGACTCCGACCATATGATTAAATGTCAGTTAGAACCAGAAATTCTTTCATAAAATAAGTTAAATTTTAAAAACGCAGATTTACGTTAAATAAATAAGTCAAATAATTTTAAATAAAAATTTTGGTGTAAAATATTTTTATGAAACTTGAGTAAAATTTCCGGGCGTTCTAGTGTTAAACTGCAAGTTGTTTGTATATTTGGCAAAAGATAGTGGTAGGTGTTTTAGTTTTTTAGAGTCGGATAAAATAGATTTCATGCAAAATTATGTTTTATTAATGGAGTTGATTGATCTTCCAAATTGACTAAACAAGAGGCTTTTTGCGATTTCATCATTCGCAAAATTCTCATAACTGTGCTATCAGAAATGTTAGTTTCTAAACAGAAAATTCCAAGAACTTTTCTTTTCTACATTTCATTTCACAAAATAGGCTAAGCCAATGAAAATTACTTGAGGCATTTTAAATTTCGTTTTCGGAAGATAAACGTTTCATAATAAAAAGCCATAAACAGTACTATCGTATATATTTTGCATGTTAAATTTAAGATGTCATCCAGTCTTCTGTCAACCCCTGAGATAAATCCTAGACATGAAATTTCGATGTGATAAGTTGCCCAGGAGACTTGAAATTCTGAAGTTCGCTAGGTCAAGAGATGTTGCAGGAGTCAGCAAGCCTGTAAAGATATGAAATTGTAAGATTAATTGATAAGAGCACAACACTATCTTTTCTAAATTTACTGCTTTCTTCTTTATTTTTAGTTTTTTTGTTCTTGTTAAAATACACAATCTTAATAAAGCTTGCTTTTCTTCGTTGCAGATATTTTTTATCAATGAAAATAAACGATTGATTCCATTATCCCCCAACCCCCTCCCATTTAAATAAAAGTGCAATGCCTTTATTTACATATCCAGAGTGACCAGGGTCCGATTAACTTCTGAAACTATGGGAACAACAGAGTCATGTCGGGGCACCTTTTCATTCGAGAAAAATTTTCTAAATTCAATATACCTAGAAACTCGCCAATGCTACAAATATTATTCCAACAGAGTGACTCAGTTCACCATATATTTCATTAACGTTTAACTGATGTCACAGAAATTGTCACATAACTAGCGTGAAGCGGTCTGTGAGACCGCTCCATCAAAAGATGAATAAAAGCCATGATTAATTGGTAGGATGTTGTTTTTGTACTAAACTTTTTGTACAAGAGTGTTATAATTAAAATTCACCTATTCAAAAGTCTCTGGTATTAGTACTAAAGTTCCAAACGAAACAAAATTTCAGAAGTGTTTGTAGATAAACTGAAATTTGCAAGTTAAACTATAAAAATTGAAAAAAGCACCGGTCTGTAAACCCGGTAACATCAGTTAAAGGTTAAAGTATAATGCCTTTATTTACATATTCAGGGTGACAAAAATTAACTGTGAAAGACGCTTTAACTTGCAGCTCTTTTAATAGCCACAGAAATAAAAATTAGATTGCCAATAGACAAAGTATATATATTATGTGACTTGAAGTAAAAGTTTCCAAAATGACGAACCTTTCGTTTTTATCTAGTAGCGGAAACTTTTGATAAAACTTTCACATAAGATATTGACGATTTTATGATATTTATTTTTGTAGATAAAAGATATTGTTTAAAAAAGTAATTACGATATTGTTTAAAAAAGTAATTACGATATTGTTTTAAGCAAAATGAGTTAATCTAAAATTTAATAGTCTAAGAGGAATTTCTAAGACGAGGAAACCAAGCATAGATGTTTTTCCCGTTCCCCTTTATTAAAAATAAAATTACACACATCATAGGAGAGAGGGGTATCACGCGAGTGTGACAGCATGTGACATAAAGGGACTGGGGAAAGGGGTAAAAAAGCCACGAAATTTTTGTGACATAATTGATGGTTGACCCGTTTTTGATATATACTGGATACTTAATAGGCTATCTTTAAACCAATACACACGGTTATATAATACAATCATAAAATAATATTCAACCGAAAGTACATTAAAGTTTCAAAAACTGAATTAGAAAGTAATTCTAATTCAGATTCTAAAAAACTAAACGGGATTTTTAAAATTTATTTACACATAAAATTAATGTATCTTGAAGAAAATACTGTCAAAATTGGTATCTCAAACAATTTTCACGGATAACTCCATGAAAGAAAAGTGTATAATGAATAAGTAATTAACTAATCTTTTCTAAATAAATTTCGCAACTGGAAATCTAAATAAAATGGTCAAGAGTTATGAGTTTTCTGGATAAAAATCAATAGGATTTATCTCTCCACTGACATGAGAAAAGTGTGTGGAATTGAAAATTCTCCAATGAGTACCATTTGTCTTTTTTTTCTTCTTAAATAAATACTTGAAGCAACCGGTTAAAACTTATCATGTAGAATGACCTATGTGGTTGATATCTATAGTGAGTGCGAGAGTGGCGGCTCATCGGTGGAGGCAAGGTAGCTTAAATTGTAAAACTAACTGGTTTAAAATAAACAAACAAACAAACAAAATAAAATAAAATACGAGTGAAATATTTCTAATATAAATGAACACTTCTTCATTATATCACTTTAAAATTTTCTATGAAAAGCCCGTGACAAATAATAAAACCGTGTATATTTCTTTTTCTGGAGACGGAGGTCAAAATAGGTTAGCCGTTAGCATCGCCGTTTGAAAGTGAACGAAATCGAGAGGGAAAGGAATAGAACTAAAGGCATCAAGCTGTTCAGCCTCCGGTAGATAGGGGAAATGGCTGGGAAAGATTTCTTTAACCTTTAACTGATGTCACAGAAATTGTCACATAACTAGTGTGAAGCTGTCTGTGAGACCGCTCCATCGAAAGGTGAATAAAAGGCACGATTAACTCATAGGATGGTGCTTTTGTACTAAACTTTTTGTACAGGAGTGTTATAGTTAAAATTCACCTATTCAAAAGTATCTGATGATAGTACTAATGCTTCAAACGGAACAAAATATCGGTAGAGTTTGTAGTTAAACTGAAAATTGCAAATTAAACTGTAAAAATTGAAAAAAGCCGCGTGTCAGACGGGCGTCTTTTTTGCTTAGGTATTATCCATTCACAAAGCATTGTGAATGGATAATATCTAAGTAAAAAAGACGCCCGTCTGACATTGGTGTAAAATGCTCCGCTGCACTGAAACTCCCCGATCGCGAAATCCCATGTTAGCCTATGGGAAAACTTTGAAGTGCGACGACTCTAATAGAATTATTAAACGTTTTCACCATCAGGAAGTAGATGTCAGATGCCGATGATGTGCGTTTGTAAAAATTATATCCGTAAATTTTAAGTACATAAAAAATCCCTATAAACTTTGAAGTTTCCATTTGATTAAATTTTATCATGTTCTTAAAAATACTTAAAATTTACGTAGACAATTTTTAAAAACGCAAATCATCGGCATATGACGTGGTACTTTCTGATGGTGAAAACGGTACTTTAATAATTATATTAGGTAATGAGTCATCGCGCTTCAAAGTTTTCCCATAGGCTAACATGGGACTTCGCGATCGGAGAGTTTCAGTGCAGCGGAGCCTTAAAGGGGCCCAACTGCAAGAAAATTGTTGGTGCTCTCAGTTACTTTGAAAGATTAAAGAAAAAAATCTTGTAGTCATTGGGGGGTCGTATAAGTAGTTATAGATTCCCGAACACATAATTGTGGGTGAGTAGCATTTTTAGGTGCGTTCGTAATTATATATATACGTAGCACTTATAGTTGTCGTTCAGTCCGTCTGTCCGCATATAACAGAGCAAAAACTACCCAGCGAATGGTATGAAATTTTAAATATATAATTGTTGCAAAATTTTGTCGAGTCATTTCAAATTTTATGAAAATCGGATGCATGGTTTAATGACAGGGATAGTCAAAAGTTTTCCGTTACATGACGGCCAATGGGAAAAAATTATCCCAAGTGCATTTTAAAGATGTTACAGCCTTCCGAATGGTCAGAAATTTTAAATATACAGGGTGTCCGGTCTCAACGGTGTCCAATGGCTAATTCCTAAACCGTTAGTCATAGACATATAGTTCCAATTACAAAAATGTTTTAAATCAGGTAAAGAAATATTTTAAAAGCGATTTGGGTCAATAAAAACATTTCTTAAAAAATTACGAAATTTAAATTTTTATACGGTCCCCCGGTCCTATAAGTTATATTTAGTAAAATTTTCCTTTTACACTGACAAGTAATACAAAAAAAGTCCCGTTGTTCTACGATTAAAATTGACCGAGTAATACCTGTTTAAAGTTGGAGCATATTTTTTGTTGCAAATTGGGGGTCATTCACAAATTTAGTCGAAATATAATTTCGTCAGATATATTAAAAAATGGTTGAGAGTAAAATTAACATTGCAATATAAATTTGAAATCTTTAGTCATTCTGACATATTAATGCAAAATATACAATTTGTAATACACATTTAAGAAGAAAGAAAAAAACAGAATTTTCGTTAAATAAAATGATGCTAAATTAACAGCCTCAATTCTTTACAAAATGATACGTATTTTAAAACATTATTAGATTACACTAGCCTGCAAAAGTTGGATTATTTCATGTTTTTTAGCTTTTGACAATTGATTCTTATGTATTCTGTACCGCTGAATCCGGAATTGACCTTCATTTTCAGCCATCACATTTTTCGCAAATTGTAAATTTCAAAGTTAAAAAGTTCAAAGTTAAAATTTAATCTCCTACCAAATCTCATCAGACCACCCAGCTGTAAGAATTCCAAGATAAGCAATAAATTATTGAATCAAATGAAATAAAAAAAGTTTTACATATGTTTTATAGTATGAGATTTTCGCAATATTTTAACTTACACATTTCCAAAAAAATTCTAACGTGATGGTTAAAAATGAAAGTCATTTTCAGATTTAGTGCTAAAAAGTACGTAAAAATCAATTATCAAAAGTTAAAAAATACAACCATCTCCTCTACTTTATATCCGATTTTTGTTATTCTTTAAATTCGACAATTTATGATTTGCGAAATATCCTGACATCATGGTTAAAAATTAAGGCAATTTTCGGATTCAGTACTAAAAAATACATAAAAGTTTTAAAAAAACCAACAATCTCCGTCTTGTATTATCTAATCTAAAACTTTTTCATAAACTTCTTGGCGGTAATCTATCCGAAATTTTTTGTGTTATCCTATGAAATAAGTATAAATGGTAACCACCGAAAATCATAATAATATTAGATTGTTATCGGATTTGCGCCAGTATGTAAAATGTAATCTCGTTCGGATATTTGAAAGTGGGTTAAAATTCGGATACAAATTTTGAACTGGAAAAATATACATAAGATCGTTGAAGTAACATAAAAACTTATAAAAATAACATAATTTTATTAAAAGAAATCATAAAAGAAACAGTCTCAAATCCTGACCAAAATAAAACATATGTTAATTCAGCCAATCTGAAACTTAATAAATGTTAACTTAATCGTAATACTTGTACGATTTTTTTCAAAGCGCAAATACACATGAAATGAGACCTTCGAATACTTTAAGCACTTGGAATATGACCCCTCAAAGCCAAGCCGAACTCATTTGTTTTCAGAGCAGAAAAGTGGCATAAGTCATGCATTTTTAAAGTTTCATAACTCGCACAATTTTAGTGTCATATGAATGGGACTTTTTTTTGTCTTACTTGTCAGTGTAATAGGAAATTTTTACTAAATATAACTTATAGGACCGGGGGACCGTATAAAAATTTAAATTTCGTAATTTTTTAAGAAATGTTTTTATTGACCCAAATCGCTTTTAAAATATTTCTTTATCTGATTTAAAGCATTTTTGTAATTGGAATTATATGTCTATGATTAACGGTTTAGGAATTAGCCATTGGACACCGTTGAGACCGGACACCCTGTATAAATGTTGCAAAACTTCGTCAAGTCATTTCAAATTTTATGAAAATCGTATGTATAGTTTAATTACAGACAAAAGTTTTCCGTTACATTAAGGCCAATGGGGAAAAAATATTTCAAGTGCATTTTCATGATGTTACAGCCTTTCGAACAGAATGAAATGGATAGGCACTTATGAAGTGCACTAAAATATACATTCAGTACAATATGCGGTGCAAAAAATATTTATAGAACTAGTTATAGTACGAATTTGCCACGTTTGACGAGCAATTTCTAACTTGTTTAAAATATGTTAAGGAAAAAGCCTTTCAGTACCATTGGGCTCTTCTATAAGCACGAGAGTCAGGTGCTTTTTCGACCGCCCTCTACTACCCCCGTTATCATTCACTCGGGAAAAAAAACGTTATTATCTGCTTTATTTTTAAAAAAATAGTGTTAAAATTAATTAGTGCTTTTATTCAGACGTCGTTGTGTTTCTACTATTTCTAAAAATAAATATTTAAAAAAAAATATTTTGTACAAGAACGTACAGGTGTCCCGATTTTCGGGGATATTAACCTTTAACTGATGTGACAGAAACTGTCACATAACTACTGTGAAGCGATCTCTGAGACCGCTCCATCGAAAGATGAATAAAAGGCGCGATTAACTCATAGGATGGTGTTTTTGTACTAAACATTTTGTACAGACTATTATAATTAAAAGTCTCTAGTGATAGTACTAAAGTTCAAAACGAAACAAAATTTCGGTAGTATTTGTAGTTAAACTGAAAGTTACAAGTTATACTATAAAAATTGAAAAAAGCAGTGGTCTGTGAGACCGGTGACGGTGACATCAGTTAAAGGTTAAGACCTGCACCACGGACCCACTGCTCCAGACACTAAAAGTCCAGATTTTTCATGATACACAAATTCTCTTAATTTCTTTCAGTACCGTGTTATTCATTAGTCTGCATCTAGTGGAACTCAATATAGTAAAATCTGTGTAAACAGAACCTGTCTATAACGGAAATTTTTTATGATCTTTCCGAAAAGAATATCGTACAAATCTACCTGCAAAGGGGTTATACATATATAACGTTATCGACAATTTTTGATATTACGATATAATACGTAATCATTCCTTGAATACCCCCCCCCCCCTCTTAATGATAACTTTATCAATGTTTAAAGATTATTTTTATTTTTATAATTTCTTTCTTTTTATACATTTGCAGAGATATGAGTTATATGTATCTGAAAATGTTATGAAAAGTATGTAATAATAATGAGTAATGTAATAAAATGAAAAGTATGTAGTAATAACTTTTGTTACATAATGCATTCAACAATAACATTGTCTTTTTGCACTTCTCCCTGAAGGGCAAGAGGAAAAGCAGAACTTATTATCAATAAAACAGGCGGACAAAAACTTTTCTATTTTCTTTATTAACCCTGGATTCCCACACTTCGAATCCATTGCTTATTACCACCCACACGTCAAATCGACGTATACTCCTAAAAAATTGTTTTTTGTACGGGAATATTAAAATGATTTGAGAGAAATATTCAATATTATTGTAAAAAAAAAAAAAAAAAAAAAAAAAAAATTAAATTTTTATTAAGGTAACAAAGGAACTTCAAAAGTTTTACAGGACGTCGAATTGGCGTAGGGATGGTAATCCAGGGTTAAGAGGCTACCTCAGTCACCTGAAAAGACCCGCTCACTATGCTAATCCGATGGAAGAAAATTTTAAAGATATCTCATTTGTAGTTCAGTACTTTTAAACAATTATTTTTGCATTGGCTCTGTCTTTGATCTGTACAAAGGGCGTTTTTTGCTTTTCCGGTTTTGTTTACAGATATTTTTAATTGGGACACTTTCATTTTCGGAGACGGTTTCGAAAGGGAAAGCATCCCCTTGAAAAAAAATCAGCAAACAAAATCGAAAAAGTAAAAAAGGGCAGATGTAGAGACCTATCTCAACTATCCGATGCAAAGAATATATATATATATATATATATATTTAAAAATATTAAAATGCAAACGAGATATCTTAAAAAATTCTTCCATAGGATTAGCATTAGTGAGCAAGTCTTTCCAGGTGACTGAAGTTTCCCCTTAATAAACATAAGTATAATTTCAAACATGCTTCGCACCTGGTTTCTCCAACTGCGGTTTATATGCGGCAGATCAATAGGTATGCCGAACATTGGGGTATTCGATATTTTAGAATAAAATGATCTTATAGTCATTTAATCTTAATGGATTTAATAACTTTGTAATGTCGGCTCTCATTAATTCGAAATCGGATAAATCGAATCTTCGCTTAATTCGAACTAATCATGAAGTCCCGAAATTTTCAATGGCAGAATAACGTTAAAAATTTTCATTTATTCGAACTCGATTTCTCTTGACTTCGTTTAATTCGAACTAACGAAAATTCCATTTTTTTATTTTTCCTTTCTTTTTCACGGAATTTGGATCCTTGAAATAACTTTCTTTCTTTCATTTTTGTCAGAATTGTTCTGAAGTATACATATAATCCCATGCGTTTGATATCCACTTTCTTAGCGCCCCGTCTGTCCATCAATGACACCTCCACCCCTTTTTCGATTATGCTTCTTCCTAATCTCTTCTCTAGCATTTAACCCAGTGACATTCCCAGAAATCCACATGGTGGACATCTTTTAAAGATAGGGAAAACCTCTTTTCAAAAGTCAAAAATGAATAGGACTAAGCAAACAACAATTGATAAATTTTGTCATAGTGATGATAAATCGTGTAAATAATTTCTTAAATGTTCATCTCATTTCAGGCAAGAAAATTATAGTACAATTAATAAAAATTTTAAAATGCAGCTGGTTTATACTGTAAGAGGGTGGTTCAATAATTATTGTCCCGAGTGTGTATAAAACATTTGTACTGCGATTGTTGATGTGGAATATTGAAGTCTATTGTCTTAGATGCCTATATGCTCAATTCCAGAGGCCTAGCTGCTATATTAACGAATATTTTTCGTTTTAGGTGTGAGAGGTGGAACCTAGCTTGAAAGGGCGGGTTGGGGGGAAAGGCTGGTATGGAGCCAGACATGAAACAGTTCTGCGATAGTTTTGTGACAGTGGATGAACGTCACTACATCACTATGATCCCGAGTCCAAACGACAGTAGACACGTCTCATTTACTGTTACCCCCCCCCCCCCCCCACCACCATTCAAGTTACCATTTCAAGCTAGGTGCAACTTCTCATACCAAAAAGGAAAAAAAATGTTAATATAGCAGCTACAGTTCTGAAATCGGTAATATAAGCATCTAAGACACCAGGCTTCAATCACCCATCGCAGTACAAATATTTTATACACATTTGGGACAATAATTATTGAACCACCCTCGTATTATTATTTTTTATGTTTTATTTATATTCTTTTAATATTAATAATAAATTTATGTATTTATATCGTTTAATTTATATTAAGTCATATTCTAACGATAGCAGTCAAAATAAATAAAAAAAAATATTATACATTAATTCCTTTGTAATAGTACCCCTTTAAATATGTTTTTCTCTCATACTTTTCATAATTCGAACTCTGGATAATTCGAACATTTCTTGTGGTCCCGACGAGTTCAAATTAACGAGAGCCGACTGTATTTTTATAAAAATAGACACCAGATTAAAAAAAAAAAAAAGATAACAGACTATTTTAATGCAAAAAAAGTTACAAAGAGAGGAAATTTTGGTTGGATCAAAAATGATAACGATATCAGAAGACAAACTCCTTCATCCCCCTTAGAGATATCTTACGATATCAAGTGCCAGATACCCGCTCTCCCCTTAAAGGGATAACGTTATATATACACAAGCACATCCCCTAACCTCTCTAAAAATAAAATATTTTTCCGGTCTCTAGCGACTCTGTTTTTACACATTTCAATGTACAAAGTTCACTAACACCGGGGATAACGGAAGCTGTTTATAACGCAATTTACATTAAAATTTCATAATTTCTACTGAAGGAATACTGTACAATTATAACTGCTTTCAATCGGAAACCACTATAAAACGGAATTTTTCTCCCCTGTCGATTCCGCTTTCATAGATTTTACTGTATAAGATTATGATGTTTATTAAGTTCAATAAAACCTTCTAAGAAGGAATCTCAAACGGCCAGAGAAAGATTCCGTTTTACACATTTTGAGTAACACACTTCACATTTTGAGTAAATTTCATTCTTATTCTGTATTAGGCCGAACTCATTGTATTCCAAATGCAATTTGCCATGATTCTGAGCAGAAAACTAAAAGAACTGACGTTTTAACTTTATAAGTGATATTTTTATTTCGATGTTCTTATCTTTTATTATTAAATTTCTGCGTCGAAAGATTTATCTCATTCTTCAAATGAAGAATTGCGCAAACTTATATTTTTGAATCTCATTTTATTTATTTTATTTTTTATCAAAAAACGTCAGTTATCTGTTTCTGGAATGTGCTTTTTGACCCCACCTCTCTTGTTTGAAAAAGTAGATGTCTCTGTTTTCTGAATGATTAGGAAGTTCGGTATTGTTATACAGCATAACCTGGAAAATCGGCATCGTCGAGACCGACTCTAAGGCGGGTTTTTGAAAAATTTCGGATTTCTGAAAGAATATCAAAAGTACTTCCGATATTTTAAGGGGGTCCGGGCAAAGCCGCCTCAAGACTACAAGCCAAACACAAGGTTTCGTGACGTCACGACGCGGGGCTTAGATCAGCCGTGGAGAGCACATGCGTTATTTAAAACATTAATTCTTTCCTCCATATTTCGACTTATTATCACAGCATATGGGGAAAAAAACAAACAAACTTATAGTTTAAAGACGCTAATTAAGTGCTTTTTAATCAATTTCGATCACTCGAAACAATAATAACGATAACACAAAAACAATATTTATGAAATAATATCACTGTGTCAATGAAAATGTGCATCAGAATTAAAGATACATTAAAGAAAATTCATTCGTTAATGAAAAAAAATCCCAAGTATTAAATTTATTTTAGTAGACAGTTTTTATTATTTATTCTACTTTGAAATTTAGAAACAATATCAATTATCTATTTGGTATATATTCAAAAACAAGACATTATACATTATTACATATATATATGCATATATAATATATATATATATATAAATTTGCAGTTTAAACACATAAATTGAATTATTTTGCTTTCAATTATTTCAAAATAAATAAATAACAATAAGTGTGCCAATCAAAACCCACATTTAAAAATTTAATTAAAGTGGAAGAAAAGTGAATGTTAAATGAAAACAAATTCAAGTTGTGTTCTATTTTTATTTTAATTGGGCTTGAAATTATACAGTAAATATCCTATTAAATATTAAGTGATTTGAAACTTGCATATAATAAATAGTAAAATTAAAGTATACATGAAATTAAGTATTCTTATAAATAAATTTTCGTACTGTAAACTTTACTTATCAGAAATGGGTAATTTTCACATAAAATCCATTAAATTAAAAAACATAAAACTGTCATAATACTAAAACAACACAACAGAAAATTATTATTTAGTTTTGTATTAGTTTGACATATTATGCAAGGTACAAGCAATAGATTTTTTAAAAAATGTATTGACATATGAAGAGAAAAATAAAAGAAAGAAAGAAAAGACTTTCATCAATTGGAATTAAAATATTCCTAATTTATGTTCATTTTCCTCGAATGTTTAGGTAATAGCTGATAAAAAAAACATCGAAAAACACAAAAACCTTCCACGAAAATATTTCATTTCCAAAATAATGTTGTGTGGGTTCTTAAATGTTTGTTTACATCTTTTAAGCTTAAAATAATCAATTTTTATGAGATGAAAAGTATTTCCTGACTAGATCTAAAAGTAAATTTATAATTATAGAATAATAATTTTATTTATTGTTATTTTTAATTAAACATTAAAATGTATATGAAAACACATAGGATTTTTGCGAATAAGGTGTGTGTTTGTGGGGGGGGGGGGGGAAACTACTGTTTTGCATAAGGGTATTAACAACCCTTCCTCTAGTCTTGTAAATAAATTGTTTACAGTTGTGGCAAAAATAGAGAGATTCAAAAACATTATCCCCATAGCTCTATTTACACAGTACATAAGCATTTATAATTTAACAAAAAAATATAAAAAGAATTTTTATTAAGATAGCAAACGTTTAAGATTAAAAAACAACAATAAATTGATACAAGTATATCGATCGGGGTTTGCTTTAAAAGAAGTAAACAAGATAAAAATGCTATGTATTCACAGCGACTTTTATGAAAATTTCTAGAATATTTAAATTTTTAAGTATGAATATATATATATATATATATATGAATACATAAATTTGTTGTCAAATTAAAGTCCAACTAATTCTGCATACAAAATAACCAGAGTTACTATTCACACGACAAGTGTCTTTTAATAAATGGGCGTTAATTAAAGGTCACTCTAATGAATTAGAGAAAACAGAACAAATTATAAAGAGAGGATGGTGTGACAAGATACAAATTAAATGATATAAGTCTTGACACGATTTAGGGATGTTTGCCATTTTAAATTATTGCTCTATGTGGAAAGAAACAGAACTACAATAATATCGTTTCGTTTTGAGATACGGTATTATTGATAGAATCGTACTAGGATTTGCTAGTTAATTTATTTCAAAGAAATTAAAAATAAAAGATTTTGAACACAAGAAATAAAACTTGTGCTGATAGCATATAAATATAATTTGAAAATAAAACTTACCTTGAAAAAAATATGTTATTAGGCTAAGTAAAACGCACGTGCACGTAAAATAGCAAGATACAAAATTCAAATGTTCGGGGCTGGCGCGTTGGCAGTTATCCAGCCCCGGGCTGTGACGTCACATGTGGGGGGATGAAGGGCGTGTCTGGCTTGTAGTCTTGAGGCGGCTTTGGTCCGGGACACAAAAATCTTCAAATTTTTCAAAAACATTTTATTTCATAAAACAATTCTCTGTTTTTTCCTGCTTAAAATGACATTTAAATCATGTTTCTATCTGAATTAGAACAAAAAATATTAATTTTTTTGTTTTGGTTTGTTTTCAAAATCTTGCTTTCAAACAATGGCTGTCTTGGAAACGACTTCTTGTTAAAATGCATTTTCTTCATGATAGGTTTTTTCACCATTTCTCATATTTAAATTCTTATAATTCGAGAACCGTTAAAGATAAACGGTTCAAACTTGGGACATATCTTTTTCAATTGTTTTACTTTAATTTTGATTCAGCATATTTGAAAAAAATATTTTCTTTTGAAAATATGATTGAAAAAAAAAGTTGCACCACTTTTTTTGAAATTTTTTTGTTAAATATTTTTATTTTTTTTTATAAATTAATATTTTTAAAAATGCTGAATCAAAATTAAAACTTATATATTTCTGTTTATTTAAATGAAAAAAAATTGAAATTCTATAAATGATATTTCGAGTTATAGCAATTTTAAACTACCCCACTTTTTGAATAAATTTTAAATTTAAAATTTTTTTAAAACATTCTGAGAAGTTTTATCATGTGATTTTGTTTTCAAATGATAATGTTAACCATCACAAAAAAATTCAGAATTTTAACTCAATAAATAAAAATTGTTTTAAAATGTGTCCCGGACCCCTTAAATCAGGGATGGCGAACCTTTTCAAATGCGCGTGCCAAAAATTTAAAATCAATATCTATCAACATTGCAACGTGCCAAACATTTACACAAGTAAAATATTGCTACATAGAACGTTTATACGGAACACTGGTTAATAGAATCAGTCACTTTCATGCTTTAAGTAAATAAAACGCGATTATTCTGTATATTGGAATTAGCCATTAATTTTATGAAATTTTGACTCATGACCTCGAAAAGGTTCGTGTGGAGCGAACAGAAGGAAAGCAATATTGGAAATTTTTGTTTTAGTAATTTTTAATTTATTATTAATGCAACATCTAACATGTAATAATTTTAGTTGCATTAAAAAGGTATTAATAATTTATTAACGAGGTTTCTGCTGCTGTACGTTTGATAAGAAATGCTTTATAACCGATTCATGTATTGTTATTTTAGTAATATATAGAGCAAAATTGGCTCCATTTGTCATTTTATTGCAGTGATTGATTTATCAAATTCATTTGATCTAGTAGAGCCTTTTAAAATTTTTACAGAAAGGACAATTAGTTACTTGTCGAAAACGCTATATAGAATCAGAAAAAAATTTTTTTAATGTGTTATTTCATGAAAAATGATTATACTAAATGTGCTTGTGTAGTCTGGAGATGTTAAGCAAAATTTTGTTTGTTATAACAAAATCAAAAATTAATTTTATCGAAAAAATAATTATAAAATTTAAATTTTTCGCATGTCAGAGAAATTGTCGTACGTGCCATCTCGGGCACGCGTGCCATAGGTTCGCCAACCCTGTTTTAAATGGTGCCTTTAGTCATAATTTAATTCACAAACAAGTGGTAATGATGTGAGAAATGAGAAAACTAAATATTAAAAAAACTTACTTTAATTTATATTTTCTATCTTATAAGGAATATAATTTAATAATAAATAGTGAAGTAATTTTTTTTCTTGTGTAATTTCCGAAAGACCGTTGTCAATATTATTTATTTCAAAATTTTCGGCCATTCTTTAATAAGAATTTCTTGAATTTTATACAAGTGAAGAATATGGATTTCGGAAACACAGTCTTGTTTCTGTAAAGCAGGTATTAAATTTCTGGTCAAATTTGTGCATTTTTCCAGCGACATCGTTTCTTCTGCCGGCTCCACGTCATTGTTCAATTGAGCTGCTACCAGTGTTATCGGCGCCGGCGGTTCTATTTAGCACAGCGTCAACTATCTGGCTGTCCGGTAATCCATCGCTTTCGATCTCGAGGTTTTTAATTCATAAACAATTGCCAATTTCCTTTCTCCCGTAAGTTTGAATTGTAAAAAAAAAAAAAAGGGGGGGGGGGGGTGAAAGATCACTTTGATGCTGGATTTTTGAAGTTGCCGGATCTCTACAAAGGCCGTTTCTTACTTTGTAAATTTAGCTTGCATGTTTTTCTTTTTATTATTATTAGGATACTTTCTCTTTCTTAACCGGTTTCAAAAGTAAAAATACCCACATTTAAAAAAGAAAAAAAAAATCCTGCAAACAAAATTGAAAAAGTAAATAAACGACTTTTTAGAGATTACCTTCAACTATCCAATATACAAAAAAAAAAAAAAAAAAAAAAAAAAAAAAAAAAAATCATTTAAATGAAATGCAAACGAGAGGTTAGCGGGTGTTTTCGCGTGCGTGAGGTAGCACTTATGTATGATATTTGCTTGGTTTCCTCATCTGAGAGTTCGTCTTAGGCTATCAGATATTATTTAGAGCTGATTTTTGTTAAAACAACGTCGCAATTGTTTTTTTTAACATCTTTTATCTACAAAAATAAATATCCTAAAATTGTCAATATCTTGAGTGTTTTTACTTTAAGCTGTTACGATGCAAAGGAAAAACATAAATAATGCGTGCTGAATAAAAGTACATAATTTTATGAATTTAATTTACATTACTTGCAAACAATGGTTACATAATTGCTTTCATATTTTACATGCTACGTCACAACGTACTAACCTACCTTCTACCCCTGTCACACTTTATGGACCACCCTCCTCCCTCTTGAAATGCGACGTAGTTAATGAATGACCCTAAAGTTGTTTTCTTATAAAATAATTGACTGAATCTTCATTAAAAAAAATAATAATGGAGGAAAACCCTATTGTATGTCTGAGAAATAAAATTACATAATAAAAAATAATCTCTATCTTTTTAAAATGTTTCATTTCTTTTCTTCATTTCTCTTCACCACGGAAGGAAAATCTTTTTTATGTCTGAGAAAGACATAATAAAAAATATCTGTATCTCGATTACATAAAGGACAAACGTGTCCATACATAACGCTGACGACATTTTGACTGTGGCAACACCAAAAGAATAAATTTAACATTTGCTGCAATTTTTTTAACTTCTAAGTATCACATTTTCACTTTTTACACAGTCGAATAGGGAATCAAATGTACTTTAAAGGGCAATTTGTTTGAAGACTGCAAAGAAGTTTGTTTGAAAACTTTATCGCAATTTATTAAATTTTTATTGCTTAGAAGAAAAAAAAATCTATTTCTATCGCATGCAGACGATTACGAAAGAAAAATCCGTTTGCGCTTAAAGTAATATAAATAGCTCAGCATTAGTTACCGGCTTATATTCCATAACGAAATTAAAAGATTCGTCAATCAATAAATAAAACAATAAAATATAAATAAAACACAAATTTAAGACATGTAATCGAACTATGCACTTACCTCTGAAAAATGATCAAAAATAAAAAAAGGCTGGTTGTAAAAAGTGATCTTTGGCTATTTCCTCGGCTGTTAATTCCTGGACATGAGACCAAATACGAAAGTATCGCTTTTAATACATTTTCAAAACTTTATTTGAATGTATAATTGCTATTTTTCATACAAATATGATATTTGGTATTGTTAGGGGGCATTCTAAAAATATATATATTAAATGTAAAAAAACTTATTAGAGTTATCAATTTTAAAAAAAAATGTTTTCACCTATATTCATTAGCTCTTCATGTCGGGTTTATTCCTTTGCCTTATTAGGTGCGTTCGTAATTATATAAATACATAGTACCTATAGTCGTCGTCTGATCCGTCCGTATGTCTGTCCGCATCTAACAGCGCAGAAACTACCCAACCGAATGGTTTTGGAATTTAATATATATGTAATCGTAGCAGAATTTTGTCGAGGCATTTCAAATTTTAGGAAAATTGAATCAAGACATACAAAGATATGAATAACAGTTTCCTTCATTCTATTAAATCCTATCATACGTGAATCATTCAATGATATCCTATGATAGATCATGGTTTTAAGTTGCCATGGTGTTGACTTCCTATATAACCTCTTCGGTCCCTGGGTCCTCATACGGGGATCTCTGTTCTTTTACTTATAAAAACTAAAATGTCCGAATTTTTTACAATAACTTCTTAATAGCTGAAGGTTTTTTGCGTTCAAAGCAAGTGGATAAATGGCAGCATCTAAGCTGATTTCCACATAAAATAAATGCTATTTTCATCCGAGTTTGCAAAATGCCTAAAAATGCCCAAAATACAATATGACCAAGAAAGTGAGAAATTTTCATAAGTATTTAACTTAAATCTTTTTACCTAATAAAATTTGAGGATTTGTAGGTTATTTACTTGTTTAAAGCTCTTAAATTTGTGATTGCGTTAATTTAGGTTAATGGTTATTAAATGGATGTTTTTAAGGGTGTTTGTAGTTTTAGATCCATATTTTTGAACCTAAATTACTAAGCGCCTTAAAGGATCCATTTCAGAAAAGATATTTTTTCTGTCCTTTACGATGTCATTTTATTTGGAAAAAAAAAAACAATGAATAAGCATTTGTATTATTATTTTAGCTTCGGAACTGAAGAGTTTAAGATGGAGTCCTATTATTTCAGTATGACTGAATTTAAGGAATCGTAATAACTTTTGTATTCATGCATTTTTTCAAAGGAGTGCAACAGCTATTGCACCAAGATCCGTATATTTATAAAACTAGTTCTTGTACGAACGCACTCACTTGCCACGCTTGACGTACAATTTACGACTTGTTAAAATATTTTATTTCTTCATCTTGACCTAGCTCCACGGAAGGAAAATCCTATTGTATGTGTGAGAAATAAAATTACATAATAAAAAATAATCTCTGTCTTTAAAAATAAAAAAAAAAGCAAAGAAAAAGAAAAAAAATCTCCACCCCTCCCCCTATCTTTTTTTTTCCGTTTCCTTTTAGCGTTATCAACAATTTTTATTGTTACGTTTGTTGTGAAGCAAAAGTGGCATCCAGAGTGGAGTCTATTATACATAGCAAGAAAACGAAGTAAATGTAAAAAAAAAAGATAAAGGCTAAAAACATCAAAGGTCGAGCGTTTTTTAACCAACTGCGTACAATTCTTGAAGTCTAACATAAATAATATAAGATCTTTGAAAGATCAGACTAAAATGTGATGCATTGAAAAAGGATGATAAAACTTACGAAGTATATTCGATAAATCGGCCGATAAAAATGTCGAGTTTGTTGACCTATGACGGGTATTTTGATAACTCTAACAATAATAAAAATAATAACAGAAATAACTAGGCTATATTAAAGATTCGTAACGGAAGCGCAGGAGTCGAGCTTGCATTCACTGAAAATTAGTCGGATGTGCCAATTCCAAAACTTTCGTCTTTCTCATGCATGTTAATATTTCAAAAAGTTGTTACACATGTTATTACTTTAGTGTTATTATTTCAATACAACACCAACTTTGATTTTTATCTTAAATTTCGGCTTCATTTTATTAATTGGAGTAAAAACGAGTTAATCTCGATCATCATCTAGACCAGCCATATTCAATCTTTTTTCCTCGCAGGCCGCAAACATATGTTTGAGACGTTAGGCGTTCCGCACAGAGCAATACAACGAAGTTAATATTGTCAGTGGATTAAATGTTTGTCGAGGAAAAAATGTTACCAAAAATTTTTAACAGTAGTATTTACGAACAATAAACTTCGTGGTCGATCTGTATTGCAAATGCTGTAAAAATAAGCCGCGAAGTTTGTTGATTGGAAATAATAGGGTAAAAAAATTTTGGTGCGAATTTTTTTCGCGATAAATAGCTATATAATACGCATAAAACTTTATAATGTAACAATGTAGAATTTCAAAGTTCTAAAGAGAAAAAAAATCACCAGATTTTCCTTAAAAAAAAAAAATGATCACAATGCAAAAATTTCATTTTATTTTAATTGTAGAAGTATACAGTGCAAATCTAATTAATTTGGAATAAAGTTTGTTTAGTGTTGAAGATTACGAAATACATGCATAATTGTAGCACAAATGGGTTGGGTTGGGTTGATTTTTGACGGCCGATTATCTTCACGAGGGATATAGGCTCGTGGGGGTCTTTCTAAGGGAACCTAATCCGTATTTACGCATGGAAAATCCACGGCTCGAAGAAAACTCCGAATGATTAGGCCGACGGGCGCGATTGGGTTCGAACCCAGCACCTCCCGTCAACCAGCTTCGAGAGCAGAACCTCTCGGCCACTGGTGGGGGTGTAGCACAAATGGGAGTACATATAAAAAGAACTTTTGAATAAGAAAACGGCATTTGAGATGTTTTAACATAGTTTTAAATTAATTACAAATTTGAGGACAAATTTTACCTTTGAAAATATATAAAACAATAGTGAAGGTCTTAAGTAGTATTTTTTATGCACGAATTAATTAATTTATAAATATGGATTAATGAATGTGTGTCTTAGGCCGCACATAAAATACCGCCGGGCTACATGCGGCCCGCGGGACGCAGGTTTAAGTATGGCTGATCTAGACTAATATAATAACCTCTTCAGTTCCGAAGCTAAAATAATAATACGAATGCTTATTCACTGGTTTTTTCCAAACAAATTGACATCGTAAATGACAGAAAAAATATCTTTTCTGAAATTGATACTTTAGGCACTTAGTAATTTAGGTTCAAAACTATGGATCTAAAACTACAAATCCCCTTAAAACATCAATTTAATAACGATTAACCTAAATGAACGCAATCACAAATTTAAGAGCTTTAAACAAGTAAACAATCTACAAATCCTCAATTTTTTTTATTGAAAAAGATTTAAGTGAAATACTTATGAAAATTTCTCACTTTCTTGGTCATACTGTCTTTTGGGCATTTTTAGGCATTTTGCAAACTCGGAGGAAAATAACATTTATTTTATGTGGGAATCAGTTTAGATGCTGCCATTTATTCGTTTGCTTTGAACGCAAAAAACATTCAGCTATTAAGAAGTGATGTAAAAATGTAAAAAAAATCGGACATTTTAGTTTTTATAAGGAAAAGAACAGGGGTCCCCGTTTGGGGACCCAGGGACCGAAGAGGATAAAGAAGTAATTTACCCTCGTTTGTTTGTTTGTGTGTGCAGGGGTAAACTCTGGAACTTGCGAACCGATTTTAAAAGTAATGATGGAAAATTGATGTAGTCTGTCCCTGTTCCAAAATATGCTATATTTTTCTGTTGGTGCCACAACCCGCAAGAGGATCGTTCCGTAGATGCGAAAAAGGCTCTAAAATTGCGGTTTTTGTAATACTATTTTTGTGATGGCCTAAGTGGACACAGGGGCTTACAAACAGCTACAATGTAAAAAAAAAAAAAAAAAAAAAAAAAAAAAAAAAAAAAAAACTTTATGTTGTAATTTTTTAAGTACCGATGTTGTGAAATCTAATTCAAGCAACAATGAATAAAAAATCGAATTCTTTCTGCCACGTGCATCAAGCAATCAATAGCAATGCAACTCGCCCCCCCCCCCCCCCCCCCGACTTCAGAAATTTTAGATTTTACAGTCAGCCGGTGTGTCAGCACATTTTGTTGTAAAATACAGTGATTTTTTTTTCACAGTACATTATGTATGGGCATGTTTTTCGGGACCTCTTGACCCCTTAAACGTGTAAATTCATCTAAAACTGGAAGTCGAAAAAAAATTCTATCACAACATTTTCTTCTTTAGAAAGAAGAAAGTAAAAAAAAAAAAAAACAATACTTCTTAATCTTCGAAAATATATTGTAATAAATTAAAATATTAATATATAATTAAAATATACAATAACCTCTACCGAGTTACCCACAATTCCGAAAAGAGTTCTTTACCTTTAGAAACCTCAGAAACCGATATATTTAAGAGATTTAAAGAAGCATTTATAAAAACAAAGTTTATTTTGCTGTCGCTGATTTTCGGAAATGTTTCCGAGGTTTTTTTTTTTTTTTTTTTTTTTAAATAGCTTATTAATCAATTTTCTTAAACTGGAATATCAGTGTTTAGGATGCTATTCGTTCTTAATTAAGTATTTTCAATTGCATAATTGAATTTATCCATACGAGAGTAACAAAAAAATATCAAAATGTTAATGATGTTAATTTATCATGTTTGTCTGTACAATGCGGTTGTTGAACACGAAAATGTTTTCTTGAGAATTGATGGCATCCGCAAAACCTAGATTTTGGATTCAGAAAACTCAAAAATACACTCTAAAAATTACCCGGAAGCGTTTCCGAAAATCAATGGCAGCAAAAGAAACTTCTTTTTTATAAATGCTTCTTTAAATCTCGCCAGTATATTGTTATGTTTTCTCCTCGCTTTTTTTTTTCTGTTTCCGTGTCTGGTCCTTTATTTAACATAACAACGACAACAACAACAAAAAAGTTCTTGTCGTCCGAACTTTCTGAAATTTTAATCAATTTTAAACATAACTATAACCAAGCCCTCTTTAAAATTTCATAAAAAAATATGCATATTTAGTAGTGAAAATATGGGCCGAAGTCACGCCTAAACACCTCGTTTTTTGGTTTTTTCATCGAAAATTTCTCAGATTTATTTATTTTTTTTTTATAATGTTTCTACTCATCAGAACATTTCGAAATTTTTGAAGGTGATTTAAATCCGGTCTGTCGAGGTGCTCTAAAAAGACATTGATGAAATACGGACGTTTAGTTACTTTTAGTGTAGGCAAAAGATCGTCTCCGGAAGGCGCGAAGTGACCTGCGGTCGAAAATTTTTTGAAAGGGTTAAAATTCGTATTTTTGAGAACCGATTACATCGTCTAAAAAGAGAAAGTCTCGGCTTTAAATACATACTTTATGCTAATCGGTGCCAATCGGCTTCAAAATTGAGCTCTGGATAAGCGTTACTGAAAGAGAGATGATTTCCCCCCCCCCCCCCCCCAAAGCATTAACAACAGTATTTTTTCGAACTGATTGCAGCGTTTAAGGCGTAAAAATACCGGTCTAGTGCGTTAAGACAAATGGCCAAAAAAAAAAAAAAAGTATTTGGTTCTTCCCTTCTACGCGCTCCGGAAAGAAGGTACCGAGCATGCAGGGGCAGGCCTCTACAATATGCAAAAAAAAATGAGTTTTTTTATTAATATTTCGTCTAATTAACAAAAAATTAAAAATCTGAGCCTCAGGTGCATCAGGACCTGCCTTATACTAGATTCATAAAAATTTTCACTCCTCTGGGTGCGGTTGATTTTGTTAGCCATTTCCAACACACAGAGAGAAAGAGCTGTCTTTTCTTTTATTAGTATTGATGTATCAATATCGTCCATTACAAATATTGAGAGTTTTGAACAAAAATTAAAAGCATGGAATATTTTTAAAATGTTTAGGATTAGAAAAATTTGTTTTTAGAAAAATGCATTTGAGACACATCATATGTTATTTTCATTACGTACTTTTTAGGAAATATAAAAACACATTTTCCGCCATTTTTTTTTAAATTTTGACACGAAAATTGTATATTTGGGTTCTTTTTGATTATTCCAAAATTCGCCGTCCTCTTAATATTAAAAGCAGTAACGCAGGTAGAATTATATTAGTGTTTATTTAAAATATTTAAAATGAGGCATTTTAATCTTTTTTTCTTTTTTTTAATGTCGGGCTACCAATTTATTTAACTCGGAAATTGTGCTAAAATTTATTACGAATCAGACGGTGGCCGATCTTCACTAGAAAAAATTCCTTGTAAAGGTAAAAGTTCTAAAAAAAAGTTGGCAGGTTTAGCTTTAGAAATAAATGAAAAAATGTATTTCACTTAATTTTAATCATGTTTCCTATAGAAGTTCCTTCGTTACGTGGTCTATCCCGCTCCCTGCTATAGGGTATCTCAAAATATAGCTACAAACACAAACTTACAAACTTTGAGGGCAGGTAGGGTGCACTACAACGAAGAACTTTTGAATGAAAAACTAGAGTATACCAATCCATTTATTCAATCGAAAATACAGGGCGCGTATCAGTAAAATTTAAACAAGGATTATTTGTTCATATCTTTAAAAATAGTGATGATATTGTAACGAAATTTCCTGAAGCTTTCTTTCATTTTTGTAAAATGCAACAATATCATAATACACTGCTGCCCATTAAAATTGCAACACCATGAAAGAAAAAAAAAATATATAAAAGATATTTATTGTACGTAAAGAATATGACATGAAAACGATATGATTAAATTTATAAGCAGTTTTGGGGTTTACAGGGGTGCGAAATTAGTAGAAATAGCTGCCACTCCTGGCAGCTAAAATGGCCCTTAGCCGGTTAGGCATGGAGTCGAACTGGGGTTAGATGGCAGAAACGGGCGACTCATTCCATGCGTCTTCAAGTCTATGCCACACTTCATCAGCCGTATTATAAAAAAATAATAGCTGGAGAGGGGTTGTTTTCAATGGATTCACCCAGATGTTTTCAATGGGTGACAGATCTGGAGACTGTGCAGGCCAGGGCAGCAATCGAATGTGTATCGAGGAAGGGCAGAACATGACGTGCAACATGTGGTCTTGCGTTATTTTGTTGGAAGATGGCGTTTGGCTGGCTTCGAAGACAAGGCACAACCACTGGACGTAATATGTCAGAAATGTACCGATCTGCGTTCAAATTACCGTCGATCCGAAGTAGAAATGCGCGTGTCATAGTGCGACGGGCGATATCGCGGAACGGTAATCCACACTCTCGATAGGAAACGATCATGCCTTTATCGAATTCTGACACTTGCTGGTAAGCATTTCTTATTATTATTCGAGGCATAACACAATATTCTGAGCAAACGCCGAAATTGCAAAGCGTTTTCCGAATGAGAATCCAAAACACAACTTTTCTTTTATGCAGTGCTTCAGATGTCGTTTCTCCCCCCTGCGTCGTCTAAATGCGCTGAATGCATATTCTAACCTCTTCTTCCTTTCATGTGATTTTGAAGTTCGTTAGATCATTCCATCCTGGTGTTGCAATTTTAATGGCCATCAGTCTATAATAAAACACACACACTACAATATATAATAAAACACACATAAATAACGCCTGCATTCAACTGTTAACGGTATATATAAATATTAAACAGACATACAACAATAAATACAATAAACCCAACTCAAGTGAAAAACTAGCCAGAGCCAGGAATAGAACCCGGGACCACAGCACTCCAGGCTGTCGCTCTAATCACTGAGCTACTCCGGCCGATACCTGGGTCTGCAATTTTTCACTAATAAACCATGTTGGGAAAGTCCCCAGCCAGTTCTGTGGTTTCGGGTTCGATTCCTGGCTGGGGATAATTTTTCACTCCTGTTTGGTTTGTTGTATTTATTGTTGCATCTCTGTTTAATATTTATATATACCGTTAATATCATAATACGTTGTAGAAGGGGCCACTATCCGCATGCAAATAGTGCTAGATGTGTCACCGTTGAGAATGTTGTTCACATGACATATTAAGTCACTTGATCGAATGGCTATTTTCTACCATTGCTTTTCGTAATGTCGTCGCGATTCACACAATGGAAATCAAATCTGTTGTACGTTTTATAAAATATTTTCATTATTATTAAAGGTATGGACAAAAATCCAGATTCAAGTTAAAGTTATACATACTGTATTTTTGACTGAATAGAGGGATTGCGACCTTAGTTTTCTATACAAAAACTGTTTGTTGTAGTTCATTCTACCTCCCATCAAATTCATTAGCTATATTTTTGAGACACTCTGTATAAGGGATTTCGTGCATTAATATATATTTACTCGTTTGCTTTGCTTTGCTTACCATGTCTGTAATGGATACTCAAGAAGATAAAAGAAAAAGATGCAAGAAAAAATTCTTGTTCTTTGATCAGTATATAGAAGAAAAAAAACTGCACGTGATAGTCTCGATTTGATGCTTCAGTATTTGTTTATAGACCAGAGTTCAACGCACTCGTATTATATCATTGTTGACAAACAATTTTTCAATATCAATTTGATATCGGCATTTTCTATAAAACGTCATAGTGTAAAATAAAAAAAACCTTAAATTTAAAAATACAACTTGCATATTTACTATGAGCTATATATTAAAAAAAAAAAAACATTTTCAATTATCCAATAATAATAATCAAAATAAATTCCCTCCAGTTGTAACGATATAATAATTTTTATCCGAAAATATTATTATTGTAATGAGCTTTAACTTAATGAGGCTTGTAAATTTGTGAATAAAGAAATGAAACATACATATGTTATTATTATTAGATGGATCTCATTAGCTTAACTTTGCATCTATGCTTGTTTCAAGGGTCTCGATTAATCAGATTTTAAAACTGAAATAAACCATACAATATATGTCATATCGACAGTACAGGGGAGGGTAGTACACATTGAGACGAAAATTATTATTACTTAACGAATGGCGACGATTTTTATTCTTTTGGAGAAAAAAATTGCTACATCTTTAAGCTACACAAATACGCTACACATTAATGTATAAATGGTTTTAAAAAAATGATTTATAATAGCACAGTGATTTATGATCGCACAGAAGCAGCATAACGGAGTATCGGAAATTGTCTCACTGTGCACCACAAGTGGTACACACTGAGACAATGTATATATTTTCATAAATCATGCATTTTTACACTCTATCAGTAATTTTCTGCAGTTTATGATTTCTAATTAACATTTATAGATTGTCAAAATATTAAAAATATGAGCCTCGGGTGGACAATGGCAGACCTTGGGCTACCTTCATGCAAATTCTCAGCCTCTTACGTTTAGTAGATTTCCCTAGATATCGCGCGCCCCCACACAAACAGAAAGAGAGAGAGAGAGAAAAAAAACCTTCTTTTATTAATAAATAACTTTTTTAACATCAGAACCCCATAGTAGGTACACAATGAGACACGTCTCACTGTGTACCACAACTGTGTATCTCACTGTGTACTTTCGTTATGTTGTAACGAAATGGATGCCACATCTGTTACATCAATTTCATCGCTTGAAAAAGTTTATGTCATTTTGTCGAAATAGTCTGTTATTAGACATAGCTAGGTTTGGTTAAGTAAATATATGTCATAATGAAGGAAATAAACTCTAAAACAGACATTTATGTAACTTTAATCACTTATAAATTAAGAATTATTTACTATTTTGTCGGACGAGTAACTGTAGTGCCGAAACTACATCCACGTGTTGCATAAGATGAGGTCGTTATGTGTGTGCCAGCTTTCAGAAAAAGTTACAACTATATGTCAAAGTGGCTGCTGTCTCACTGTGTACGATGTCTCACTGTGTGCTACTCTCCCCTATAAAACTATAGAGGCATTAATAAAACATTAGAAATATGAATTGCATATTTACTATGAGTTATTTAAAGAAAAATTCAAAATTATCCAATAACAATTATTAAAATAGTTCCTCTTCAGTATAAAAATGTCTTTCACTACTTAATGGTGAAAAACTGTAGAGTGTAAACCATTTAGTTTAGTAAAATTATCGAAGAATTCATTCATTTTGATTTTATTTTTATTAATAAAAATAAATATACTAACATGATATCAAAAAATAAAATAAAAGAAAAAGAAACGAGTGGGAAATTGTACTAGCTAGTCAGTTCTATATATCTATATATCTAGTCAAAGGGAAATTAATGCAAACCCGATTACAGAAAGATCACCACTGGTCGTGATAATGTGATTCAATCTTCCGTTATTGGGTAACCTTTATAAGGTTTTTTAAAGATTTAATATATGTATGCCTTTAGAACCAATATTTTAATTTTTTGTAAAGTTTAAGTTTAAAATTGCGAATAATTATTAAAAAGTCATAAAAATGTGACACAAATATGAAAATAAGTAATGTAATTTTTTTTATTATTATTTAAAAAATAGTATAAAATGAACCGAAAATTGCTAATTTCCTAAAACTATTTTAATTTAAAATTATTAAATATAAATACATTTTATGAATTCCATAATAAATAGAATAATGTTATACAGGAACTAGGCTATTTTTAAGACAATATCATGACTATTTAAAAAGTTGTAGGTATAAAAAGACAAGAAACGCTGAAAATTCCTGAAAAACGTCAATAAATTCATAAATTAAAACTGTGTCGCTCATTAACTTTTCAATAAATCAACATAAGAATAACCTACTTCCTTTGGATACATATATGCGGTCATTGAACTACTGTAAAGTACCGAAAGTAAGCCCCACTCCAAATATAAGCTCCCCTCAGGTATGTGAATTTTTCTTTTTTTGAAAAGTGCCATTTATAGGCCCTCCCCTTCAAGTTTTACTTTCTGACGCTTTCAACCCTTCTGTTTTGTCAGGAAATTCCTTATTTTTTGTTTCCATATCTCCTAAATGAATATATCTTATGCAATTTACTTTTTATCTAATACCTTTACATAAAGTGAACCAAAAAAAAAAAAAAAAAAAACTTGGACAGCAACAAGGTTTGATTTTGCTACTTAATATTTTTTTAACCAGTTGTGATATCGTAATCTAACAATATTAAAAAAGAAAAAAGATAATATCTTCAAAAATTGAAACAGATTTATTTAATCTTAATAAAATATTATATTAAATTTTTAAATAATTTAAAAATAAATTGTGCGTTTTTCGCTGCCAAAATAAAACTTGGGCACTTATTTTTCACTATTACTTTGGATTGCCATTATGCAAAAATTTTCAAGGGTGTGTTGTTTTCTGGCACGAGACCAAAACAAAGCTATGAGACTAAAACGTGTTGAAATTTCCTTTTGCTTGATTAAAAGTTCCAATAATGGAAAAAAGCAAACTTCTGTTCGTATGAAAAACTTAACTGTTAATCTATGGAAAGAGCAAAAAAGTATACAATATATTGCAGAAACTGTGAAAAAGCCACGTTCAACAGTACATTACATAATAAATAACATACAGAAAGTACAGATTTTTGCAAAGACCTTGTGGAAGTTTTAGGCCCAAAACGATTTTCTCGTATCAAACCGAAAGACGGATTGTGAGATTTCTAAAAGAGAATCTTAAAATTTCTGCAGTAAAGATAGCCAGAGGGTTGAAGGAGGCATCTATAGTGGATTTGCATCCACAGACTATAAGAAATGTTTTACATTCCAAAAACTATAGAGCATACACACCGCGGAAAAAGCCATATTTGTTTCTCAGAAATGTAAAAGAAAATCTGGAATATGCTAAACAATATGTTGGAAAGCGACAAGAATTTTAATAGTCTGTTATTTTACAGATTGAGTCGAAATTTAATTTGATTGGATCTGATGGTTGGCATTTTGTATGGCGAAGGGCACGATCAGCGCTAAAATCAGCAAATATAAAAGCGACTGGTAAAACATGGTGGCGAATGCGTTATGGTATAGGGTTCATTGAGAGCTAGTGATGTTGAAAATCTAGTGTTTATTGAAGGAACGATGAACAAAATGATGTATTTGGACATTCTAAAAGAAAATTTACCAGTAACAGCTTCAAAATTACTTTTAAATGGAAATTAATCTTTGGTCCAGGACAATGATCCTAAACATAACGCTCAGATTGTCTAGGAATGGCTATTATACAAAGTGAAAAAAGTGCTACCCCAACATCTCCAAAGTCCGCATCTATATCCTATAGAACGTTTGTGGCCTTATATGGAGAAACAATTAGTAGAAAATGAGATTAAGAATAACTAGTATGTTGTGGCCATCACAAAACTTTCTTCTATCTCATACATGTCAATACTTCAAAATTCACTATCTCAGTGCCAAATTAAATGGCAATCTGTGTTCATCATGAGAATTCTAAAAATATGAAATTCCGTACATTAGTTTTCGAGGTATGACGGTCACTGAAATCGTGTAAATCCAGCAAAATGCACCATAGCAGCGCCACCTATTGGGTTATTTACACCAGAACCTAATTATCACCAACTTATGTCAACGTCTAACTGAATATGAAGTTTGAGGAAAATTCGTGCATTAGTTCTTGAGATAGAGGTATTGCGCAAATAATGACAAATGCAGCATAGAAGCGCCACCTGTTGAGCGGTTTGCAACAACACATAATCAGCAGCAATATTAATCAAGTTATACTTAAATCTGAAGTTTCATGAAAATTCGTGCATTAGTTCTTGAGATAGAGCTATTGAGGAAATAGTTCAAAATGCAGCACAGCAGCGCCACCTATTGGGCGATTTACACCAACACGTAGTCAGCATCGTTTCATATGAAGGACTAACTAAATCCGAAGTTTGATGAAAATGTGTGCATTAGTTCTTGAGATAGAGCTACTGCGAAAATAGTGTAAATCCTGCAAAATGCAGCATAGCAGCGCCACCTGTTGGGCGATTTACACCAAAACGTAAACATCATACATTCATGTCAAGGACTAACGGAATCTGAAGTTTTATAAAAATCCGTGCATTAGTTCTTGAGATAGAGCTTTTGCGAAAATTCTGCGAAATGCTACATAGCAGCGCCACCTGCAGAGCGATTTACACAAAAACTAATAAACACCAATCCATATGAGGGACTACCTGAATATAATTTTTTATTAAATTCCGTGCATTAGTTCTTGAGATAGAGCGCCCACAAAATTTGTGTCACATACAGACAGACATTTTGTAAAAACATGTTTTTTGGAATCTCTGACCCATAAAACGTGTACATCCGTCGAAAACTGGAATTCGAAAATTTTCATGAAACCAATACTTTCTTCTTGTAAAGATAGAAGAAAGTAAAAATGAACTAAAAACTGCTATTCTCAATATATGGGAAAATGTACCATCAGATTTAACCGAAAAACTGGCCCTTTTGATGAATAAGAGGCTACAAGCTATAATCGCAGCATATGGACATCACGCGAAATATTAGAGGGGTTTGTTTTAAATTTAAAAGTGCTTTTTTGGCACATTATGTAAGTGTCCAAGTTTTTATTTGGTGTTGAATGTTATATCATCACCACGTTGTATAAATTTATAATTTAGATATAAGTTTTATTAAAGTAAAATAAAACTGTGTAAATCATAAAAATTGTTATTATTTTAAATAAACTTTCTTTTAAAGAACAACATACAGCAAAATAATTAACCAATGAAACCAGTAGAAGCTCTTGTCTAACTTTTATTTTGGTTCACTGTATGTGCCAGAATGGTATATGTTCTCTATATTATATTATTAATGTTTCTCTTGATTTTTATGCGCTAAGATTTAATAGATATTTATATTGAGTTTAAATTTTATAATTTTTGTTCATATTTCTTTCATATTTATATTAATTATTTTATGTAAATTTCTTTCTTTACTTTATTATTTTTATTAATGGAAACTACTTAACCTCTATGGAAGGGAATTTTAAAACCAAAAAATGTTAATTTGATCTTATTTTTTATTTCGCAAATTGCATAAATCCTGTGAAATTCCATAAATTCCAAATAATCCCCTCCCATTTTTCTTATTCTTTTCACAAAAGTTCCAATTATAAACCCCCCTTAAAATCATTAGAATTTCCTGTTTGCTAAAAGGGGCTTATTTTCGTTACTTTACAGTAATATTTATTGAGTTATGATAATTTTTCCAACACAATCGTTATTTAAATTTCCCCTTCAGATTTAATGCTATTTTCTTCAATTTATTTACGCATCCAGGTGCTTTACTTTTCCCGACATTATTAATATTTTTCATTTATTCCATTCATTTTTAACACTTTCCAACAAAGTTGAAAAGTGTTTATGACTTCGATTTGTCTGTCCGTCTGTCCGCAGTCTAACTCTCGTAAATACACTCAGATTGCCCTAAAATTTTTGGATGTTATTGACGTTTGCCATAGCACGTTCCCTATTTCAAATGAAGTTTGTAGCACGTTTAGTTCATTTACAGGGACAGTCAAAAGTATTCCGTTACATTACGGCCAATGGGAAAAAATCGTTTAAAAGGATCTTTAATGATGTTACACGCTTTCAAACATAGTAAAATTGATATGCCTTTATGAAATGCACTAAAATATGCATTCTGTAGAAGATGCGGTGCAAAGAATAGTTATTATTCATTTACAGGGCCACAGAAAAGAATTCCGTTACATTAGCGATGATTGCTGGAAATGCATTTTTATTTATGATATGCGATTTTAGGTTTCACTATATTTATGCATATTGTATGGTGTGTTAGAGGTCTGCACGGGCCCGGGCTTGGCCCGAGGCCCGTACCCGGCCCGGCCCGCGGGCCGGGCCGGGCCGGCGGAATGGAGGAAAATTTTCAAACGGGCCGGGCCGGGCCGGCAGAATTAGGACAATTTTTTCAACGGGCCGGGCCGGGCCGACAGACAAAATAAACGGGCCGGGCCGGGCCGGCAAAAAAATTGAACGGGCCTGAAGGGCCGAGCCCGGCGATAAAAAAAATTAATCGGGCCTATCGGCCCGATATAAGAATTTGAGAGGAACAGATAAAATACAAGGTCATTTCCAATGAATATGACTTTTTCGAGAAGTATAAATGTGCGTTACGAGCCGATGCGAGTTTAACAACATCAATACAGAAATGTAACATGTCCATCGTAGAGATCGGCATCGTACAGTTACATGATGCCTGATCCCGGGTTTAATTTTTTTCGGCAGACTTGTGCCGGAACGGAACTGGTCTTAATCGTTCTCAGGATGTGTAGGACAGGCATTATGTTTTGTAAAAGTATTAATAGCGATAATGATCTTCTGTTAACAGTATCTTTGGAAATGTACCTTAAGGTGGTTCTCATATTTACTGCTCAACAATGCGAAACTCTCAGACACATTTTCTGACTCATTTTTAACTATAAAGGCATAAAATTGACAGGCTGAGTATTGAAGACAATTGGGATCAAATAGCGTTTTCATAAATTACGTACTGAGATAACAGAGACTCTTGTCACGTGACTGTACGTTTTCTCCTTTCCTGTGCTATCGCTTCCGGAAATTCGATTCAAAACGCTAATTTTGGCAGTATTTTCTGAAAGATATATTACTTTTATCTAAAAAAAAAACGGCATTTACATGGTTTCTGAATAAGAATACCTGCCAATCTCATGCGTTTCCGAAAAGAAATGAATTCATAAATGTATCAAAATGTAGCTCCTTTGGATTTGAGAAAAGCCTTAAAAATGACAGAAATATTTTCACAAATCTACCTTTTATTATAAGCTTCAACAGTTATCATGTTTTTAACCCTTTATTCTAAACTACAATAATCTTTTAATGTACCCTTATTTAAATTTTGAAACGTCTGTAGAGACGTTGACTAAAACACTGTAAGTAATCGTTAACGTTTACTATTGTGTGTTTTCTATTTTGCGAACGCATAGTAATTTAAAATATACTGTAAAATGTTCCCATAAATATGCATGTAGTATTCATTAAAAGAATCTTAATTGTATGTCGAGAAAAAACGGAATTTTTTGTAGACATTTAGTCGGGCCGGGCCGGGTGGGCCTGTTTTCACTGATTTTTGTACGGGCCGGGCCGGGCCGAGAACGGTAAAAATGTAAACGGGCCGGGCCGGGCTCGGGCCGAACTTTCAATTTTTAACACCGGGCCGGGCCGGGCCAAAATAGCTTTCCTTCGGGCCGGGCCGGGCCCGGGCCTGGAAATTCCGGCCCGTGCAGACCTCTATGGTGTGTATAAATGCTATAATTCATATACCGGGCTACAGAAAAGAATTCGTAAGGGTTACTGGGTATGAGCGCAAATTGCTTATAAAGGTGGTTTTTAAATGAGTTTATACATTTTTACGCTGAACTGCATTTAGTTTACTAAGAAATGTTTGTAGAATATAGATAAAATGATGTACAGGGTCACGCAAAGAATTGAATACAAGGTAGTCCACGAATGATAAATTCTGGAAATGTGATTTCAGTAGTTTTAAGAGTGCTTTAGTTTGAATTAAATTTTAGCTAAATAGTGGCGTTTAATAAAGGTACTAGATAAACTACAGGGTTTCAAGTATGTTTCCATCTATTACTATAAATTGTTGAAAGAGAAATTTCAATTTGTTATGCGTTTTCTTGCTAAACCAAATTTTCCCATTATATAGTATATATATATATCAACGTACAGATTAAGTACAGGGATGTTCAAAAGAATAGAATATATATTTGCATATGGGCGCTAACTGCTGAAATCAGTTTTTCAAATGTTTTATGCGCTTTATAAAAGGCTTACTTATTTATCTTATTTACCTTATTTCCCTAAATAACAAAGTTTTGTTAAAGCATTCAGGAAGTGTTGATTGTGTTTCATAATCTATGCTTGACGCAGGATTTTTTCTTTTTTGTTAATTCTTCCAAACGAAATTTAAAATGAATTTTGTAGTTTTTATGCATATTTATTTTACCTCTCGCACAAACGGGATATATATTTCGCAAATTCTGTGTTATGATATTCGTTGTTGTGATACGGTAGCGATATAACGCTTGGTTTCCCAACAGATGTATCAATTAGGCGGAAAAAACCGTTTTACAGTTAAACAAAGAAATTCTGCGATATTTAAAAGCATGTTTTACTAAAAGATTCTTTTAAGGATCAAGATAGTTGACAAGAAATAAGCTATTTTGTATTAAACTTGTATGTAATTTATCCAGAAAAATAAGGAAAACGAATTTTACTTATTTTCTTTTTATATCTATGATGTATGAATAATATTTTATTTATTCATCTAGGAATATTTATAAACTTTTAAGCTCTTTTAGAATTTACACCGGGGTATTAACATGCTTTTTATTTTATTTTATTACATTTTATTGTATTTTTTTTAAAAATAAAATTATAGATAATTCTTATATTGATAAGACATAAAACATCAATATCTTGTTTTTAAATTCTAGTTTGGTTTTATGATCTTATCGCACCACAATTTTTTGAATGTAGCTCGTTTTATATGAATTGACAAAAGACGGCAAAAATATATCATTACGAAGTATATGTATTCAGTATGTTAGGATAAATTTCTAAATAAAGTTTTAAAGAAAACATATAATAAAAAAATGACGTATGTTTATTTCTTTTTGCTATACAGTAATAATTATACCCTAGCTTTTTCTCCCCCCTCCCCTTTTTTTAATAAGCGTGCCATGATTTGAAAGATTACCACCCATGGTAATATTTAGAATTTAGAATTTTATTTTTAAAGAAAAATATTTCGTTGCCAGGTGACTTTTCCAGAAATTATAATTTTTAAAATATTAGTATAAGTGCGGAGCAATAGATGGCGCCGTATTAGGTGTAGCACATCTTATTCTGCAGTAGTTACGGATGTTGAATTTGGATTAACTTTGAAACGACGATAATGAGATTATCTTCGACGTATTTCTTGCGATCTTGTTTTTCCAAAGTGATGAAAGGTAAGAATATATCAAATATCTATCATGTTGTTATGTGGATGGATAATTCTATGAATGCGAAATATTAACTTTCATCTATAATATGAACATTCTATGACAGAGAGTAGAGAGAGAGCATCTTGTGCGCGGCATGCTCTAAAAATAAAATATTCCTATTATTTTCTTTAGTTCGCTACTAAAACAGTAAAATATTTAAAATTAATTTATTTTTTTTCTTTAGTGGTTTAAAAATTTTGTAAGAGCGTTGTCATGTCGTACAAATAAAGTAAATGTAATGATAACATTCATTTGATTTTGGTGAAATATTGCCCATATATTATTTAATTTAATATTTTTTGATTATTACATTTTCCAATTTAATTCCTCATTTCTAATTTTACGTTAGGAAAGTTAGATTAAACATTAAACTTAAAAAGTTATCTATTTATTTTTAATGTTTAATTTTGTAATAAATTATTTTGTAAAAACTTTATAAATTATCTAGTAATATTATCTAGTAATAATTTAATTTTTTGGATTATTACATTTTTTTAATTCAATTCCTGTTTTCTAATTTTACGTTATTAAAGCTAGTTTAAACATGAAACATTAAAAAAAATCTTTTTTTTTTTATGCTTAATTTTGTAATAAATTATTTTGTGAAAATTTTATAAATTATACAATAAATTATAGAATAACACATAGATAATTTAATGTTTTTGGTTTATTACGTTTTTCAATTTAATACATATTTTCTAATTTTTCGCAATAAAAGTTAGTTTAAACATTAAACATAAAAAATTATCTATTTTTAATGCTTAATTTTGTAAAAACTTTATAACTTATAATAGTATATAATTACTATATATTAAATTAATATATATAGTTACATAGTAAATATATATACTAATACATAGAAACGGCTTTTACGGAAAGTCATGTAAATTTATTTTATGTGATAAAAAAGAAATTTCTTCTTTGTATTATAGTTTCCTTATTTTTGAAAGTTATGCAAAAGTTTGGCAGAAGTGTATTAAAAATATATATAGGTTTTTTATGCCATTTTTTAATTATTTACATTTTTATCAACAACAACAACAATAAAAAATTTCAATTTTCAATTAAAATCTTAACCAGCATCATGTAAAAATTCATTGTTCCCAACCGCATATTAAATTTATTTATTAAATTGTTATTTTTAAAACACAAAATTTATTTTCATTTGCCACTAAATTGTAATAGATATTTATAGTATACATATTACATGGAGACATCAGCGCCAGCATGGGATGTAAACGAGCTCCTTCCCACATTGTATTGAAATTATATTTGAATTTCTTTCATTTTTTGTGGTTTTCAAAATATATGTAGTTAATAATTTATTTTTAATTTAAAAATATTGATAATATGTTAAAAATTAATTTTTTTTAAAAATTTCAAAAATATTATATAACCTCTATAATAATATTTGTATAAATTTATAATTAATTTTAATAACAATTTATTAAAATTATTTTATAATTTAATAAATTAATAATTAATTTTAATAATAATTTATTAAAACTAATTTATAATTTAATAAATTAATAATGAATTTTAATAATAATTTATTAAAATTAATATATAATTTAATAAATTAACAATAAAATTTATTATTATTAAGTTAATTGCTATTACTAATAATTAAATTAATAATTTTAATAATAAATTTTATTATTAAAATTAATAATATATTCATAATTATATAATTTTTTTCAAGTAGATTAAAAGTAATTAAAAAATAAATGTAAAAGTAAAAATATATTTTTTAAAAGCACTCTTTTGTAAGCACCCAATTTTATTTTGAAAATTACACCTTATTTAATGACCGCAATTCATGTTTTTTTTCACAAAAATTGCTGTTATAATACATCAATTTAGCGTGGGCCCCGAACTTATAGCAATTCACTGCTTTTTATGCTTCGTGCAAAGCGCAAGCAAGTGAATTTATTGAATTACATTTTCTTTATTAAATTACGTTTCTTTATTTTTTTATTCATTTTGTACTTTTTAGCTTTTAAAGTGTTTCATTGTTGCAGTTTCAGAGCCATTTGGCCTATTTAGGCGTGCGTGCATTGCCGCATCATTAAAGCTATTGTTGTTGCAACTCTCATACAATTGTATGCGTTACAGATAGGATATTGAGCGATTGATCACTTGTGGCGGGCTAATTGAATAATGTCTTAAAATTTGTGCATTACTTAATAATTAAGTTGTAAAAATACCTTCAACCGGGGCTGCTTTGGGCCACTTTTTCCTGGTTCCACTCACACTTCCATTTTTAGAAAATATTATATGTGATTTTTCAACGCCGATATGGAGTTGTAAACAATTAACATGAAACAATGAAGCAAACTGTATGGTTTTAAAGAGAATTTTTTTTATTTTTAACTATTTTTAAAGTTTTGGAACAAAGTAGCCCCTGCTTGGGGCCTCCTTGGGTTATTCACTTAGTTTCATATAAAAGTAATACATTTCATATGTAAATTAATACATTTTTATTGAAACCCCCTTGCAATAGCATTTGTTAATAAATTAACAAAAAATTGAATTACATGTATACGGATTTTAAAACTTTACTCATTTAAAAACTTGCATCCTTTAGCATTAGTATCGAAAACAAATGACAGAAGAAAAAAAAAAAAAAAAAAAAAAAAAAAAAAGGAGGGGGCTTCAAAAATATGGCAGTAAACACTGTAAAATATATGTTTTTAAACTACTTTGTTTATTTTATTTGATCTGAAAGCCGATTTGAGAAAACTTACATATAATAAGTATTTAGCTGCACTGTAAAAAAAATACGACCAATTTTCCTCTAGGAATCGGAAAAATAGTTGCCCTTATCGTACCGGAAAAATTTCCGACCCAGCTCGGAATAAAATACGTACAATCGGGATAAAATCCGTAAAATACCGTTTTATTGACTATTTCCCTTTTTTTACGGATTTTATTCCGAGCTGGGTCGGAAAATTTTCCGGTACGATAAGGGCAACTATTTTAGGTAACTTTCTTTTCAAAAAGCTACCTATTGCAGCCGTTCGGAGGAAAGCGATTTCAAAAAATTTTGGTAAATTTTCATCGATCATGACCCCCAGACCCCGAATTTTAAAACGGATATATATATATATATTCGTTATATATATATATATATATATATATATATAGATATATATATATATCTATATATATATATATATCTGACCTATGTCACACTGTAACTCCCGTAATTATGAACCGATTTCGATGTAATTCGGTGTGTACATAGTACATACCAATGTCTCGACCGAGTTCGTTGGCCAGCTTCATCCGCCGTTTTGTTTCAAAATGGCGGCCATTTAAAATTTTTAAAAAAATTTAAAACTTGAAATGTGGTACCAAAAAATTAAAAATGGAAAAATATTTTTTTCTTATGTATTTGACCTTTATACAAAGATTCCGGAGCAGTTTTTGTTTCGTCTATATCTTAAAAAATGGGTGAGTTATAGCATTTTAGGTAGCTTTCTTTACAAAAAAGCTACCTATTGCAGCCGTTCGGAGGAAAGCGATTTCAAAAAATTTTGGTATATTTTCATCGATCATGACCCCCAGACCCCGAAACCACCCTCCGTTCAAAATTGATATATATATATATATATCTGACCTATGTCATACTGTAACTCTCGTATTTATGAACCGATTTGGATGTAATTCGGTGTGTACATAGTACATACCAATGTCTCGACCGAGTTCGTTGGCCAGCTTCATCCGCCATTTTGTTTCAAAATGGCGGCCATTTAAAATTTTTAAAAAAATTTAAAATTTGAAATGTGGTACCAAAAAATTAAAAATGGAAAAATATTTTTTTCTTATGTATTTGACCTTTATACAAAGACTCCGTGGCAGTTTTTGTTTCGTCTATATCTTAAAAAATGGCTGAGTTATAGCATTTTGAATTTCTAGCGAAGCTGACATTTTGAAACGTCCTGAATTTTGTCACGCGATAAAAGGCGTATTTATGAACCGATTTTAATGTAACTTCGTTTATACATAGTACAGACCAATGTCTCGACCGAGTTCGTTGGCCAGCTTCATCTGCCATTTTGTTTAAAAATGGCGGCCATTTAAAATTTTAAGAAAAATTTAAATTGGAAATGTGGTACCAAAAAATTGAAAATTGAAAAAATATTTTTTTCTTATGTGTTTGACCTTGATAAAAAGATTTGGGAGCAGTTTTTGTTTCGTTTATATCTTAAAAAATGGCTGAGTTATAGCATTTTGAATTTCTAGCGTGGCTGACATTTTGAAACGCCCTGATTTTTGCCACGTGATAACAGACGTATTTATGAACCGATTTGGATGTACCTTGGTGTGTACATAGTACATAGAAATAACTCAACAGAGTTCGTTGGCCAGCTTCATCCGCCATCTTGTTTCAAAATGGCGGCCATTTAAAAAAATTAAAAAAAAAATTAATTTAAAATGAGATGCCAAAAAAATTGGAAAATGAAAAAGATTTTTTCGTATGTGTTTGACCTTAATACAAAGATTCCGGAACAGGTTTTGTTTCGTCTATATCTAAAAAAATGGCTGAGTTATAACATTTTGAATTTCTATTGTGGCTGACATTTTAAAACGACCTGATTTTTGTCTTTCGATAACAGGCGTATTTATGAAACGATTTGGATATTACTTAGTCTGTACATAGTGCATACCAATGTCTCGACCGAGTTCGTTGGCCAGCTTCATTCGCCATCTTGTTTCAAAAGGGTTGAGATTTTTTTTTTAAAATGTATTTTAAAATTTAAAATGAGGTATTAAAAAATTGGAAAATGAAAAAGATTTTTTTTATGTGTTTGACCTTGATACAAAGATTCGGAGCAGTTTTTGTTTCTGAAAATTTGTTCTTTTGTTTATATCTTAAAAAGTAGTTGAATTATAGCACTTTGAATTTCTATCATGGCTAACACTTTGAAACGATCTTGCATTTGTCACGCGATACCACACGTATTCGCCTATTTCGATGGAAGAAGGCATGTGGATAGTATACATCAATATCTCGACCAAGTTCGCTAGCCAGCTTCATCAGCCATCTTGTTTCAAAATGGCGGCCATTAAATTAAAAATATATATATTTAAAGTGAGGTGCAAAAAAATTAGAAATTGAAAAAGGTTTCTTTCTTAAGTATTTGACCTTTATATAAGGATTCAGGAGCATTTTTTGTTTGCCTTTATCTTAAAAAATGGCTCAGATATAGTAGTTTCAATTCCTAACGTGGGTGACATTTTGAAAAATCTGATTTTTTGCCTGCGACAGCACTCGTATATATCAACCGATTCCGATGTGAGTGAGCATGTGCACAGCAATTATTAAGGTCTCGACCAAGTTCACTGGTTAGCCTCATCCACCATGTTGTCTTAAAATGGCAGGCACTTTACGAAATCGCCGAATTTGGCAGCCAAATATAAGTTACTTTAATTAAAAGCAGCTTGGATAATGCTGACTAATTTCGCGAAATTCTCATTCATAATGATTTAGTATTGATAAAAATTAGTATTGAATCTCCTACATTCGGTTTCCACTTAATTGAGCTTCGTGTGTTTGAATAATATAAGTTGGCTTTTTTAAAATAAGGAATATGAAAGCTACCTCTTCCTCCCGGCACTGGCCGGAAGGACTTTTGAATTTCTAGCGTGGCTGACATTTTGAAACGTCCTGAATTTTGTCACGCGATAAAAGGCGTATTTATGAACCGATTTGGATGTAATTCGGTGTGTACATAGTAAATACCAATCTCTCGACCGAGTTCGTTGGCCAGCTTCATCCGTCATTTTGTTTCAAAATGGTGGCCATTTAAAATTTTAAAAAAATTTAAAATTTGAAATGTGGTACCAAAAAATTGAAAATGGAAAAATATTTTTTTCTTATGTATTTGACCTTTATACAAAGATTTCGGAGCAGTTTTTGTTTCGTCTATATCTTAAAAAATGGCTGAGTTATAGCATTTTGAATTTCTAGCGTGGCTGACATTTTGAAACGTCCTGAAATTTGTCACGCGATAAAAGGCGTATTTATGAGCCGATATGGATGTAACTTCGTTTATACATAGTACATACCAATGTCTCGACCGGGTTCGTTGGTCAGCTTCATCCGCCATCTTGTTTAAAAATGGCGGCCATTTAAATTTTTAAGAAAAATTTAAAATTTGAAATGTGGTACCAAAAAATTGGAAAATGAAAAAGATTTTTTTTGTATGTGTTTGACCTTAATACAAAGATTACGGAACAGTTTTTCGTTCGTCTATATCTAAAAAAAATGGCTGAGTAATAGCATTGTGAATTTCTCTTGTGGCTGACATTTTAAAACGACCTGATTTTTGTCACGCGATAACAGGCGTATTTATGAACCGATTTGGATGTAACTTGGTCTGTACATAGTACATACCAATGTCTCGACCGAGTTCGTTGGCCAGCTTCATTCGCCATCTTGTTTCAAAAGGGTTGCCATTAAAGAAATTAAATTTAAAATTCAAAATGAGGTATTAGAAAATTGGAAAATGAAAAAGACTTTTTTTTATGTGTTTGGCCTTGATACAAAGATTCCGGAGCAATTTTTGTTTCTGAAAATTTGTTCTTTTGTTTATATCTTAAAAAATGGTTGATTTATAGCACTTTGAATTTCTAGCATGGCTAACATTTTGAAACGATCTTGTATTTGTCACGCGATAACACACGTATTCGCCTATTTCGATGTAAGAAGGCATGTGGATAGTATACATCAACACCTCGAGCTCGACCAAGTTCGCTGGCCAGATTCATCAGCCATCTTGTTTCAAAATGGCGGACATTAAATTAAAGAAATATATATATATTTAAAGTGAGGTGCAAAAAAATTAGAAATTGAAAAAGGTTTTTTTCTTAAGTATTTGACCTTGATATAAGGATTCAGGAGCATTTTTTGTTTGTCTTTACCTTAAAAAATGGCTCAGATATAGCAGTTTCAATTTCTATTGTGGGTGACATTTTGAAAAATCTGATTTTTTGCATGCGACAGCACTCCTATATATTAACCGATTTCGATGTGAGTGAGCATGTGCACAGCAATTACTAAGGTCTCGACCAAGTTCACTGCTTAGCCTCATCCACCATGTTGTCTTAAAATGACAGGCACTTTAAGAAATTGTCGAATTTGGCAGCCAAATATAAGTTACTTTAAAGAAAAGCAGCTTGGATAAAGCTGACTAATTTCGCGAAATTCTCATTCATTATATTGATAAAAATTAGTATTGAATCTTCTATATTCGGTTTCCACTAAATTGAGCTTAGTGTGTTTCAATGATATAAGTTGGCTTTTTAAAAATAAGGATTATGAAAGCTACCTCTTCCTCCCGGCACTGGCCGGAAGGACTTTTTCCGATTCCTACAGGAAAACTGGTCGGATATTTTTTACAGTGTGGAGTGAAAAATGTTTACGCTAGATACAGCAATAAAAATGGCACAAAAATCGCTATCACAATGCCACCTTCCGGCTGAATATCCACAAGTTTAACTGGTACCTGCTAGCCATAGCCAAAAAACATATATATAAAATTTGGTTCAGTTCTATACATAATGTCATACACTTTCCAGTGATACGAAAGGGGCACACAGAGACAGACCCACATACAAACAAACAGACATTTTGTGAAAACATGTTTTTTGGATCTCTAACCACTAAATCATATAAATCCGTCGAAATACGGAAGTCGAAAAAATTTTCGATTAAAATATTTTTTTTCTATTATGGATAAAAGAATGTAAAAAATGAATTAGATAAAAATTCCTTTTTCGCATTCTTAGTATTGGTTAAAAAAAAAAAAAAAAAAAAAAAAAAAAATGACGAAAAAAAGTTAGATAAACATGTCAGTAAATTTTATTTAAATGTCTTCATTTCGTGAAATCTATTCAATTTAAAAACTATTAATGAAATATAGGACAAATTAACCCTTTATCTACTGAATTATAAATTCATGAAAATTTTATCTTCTAAAGCATTTTTTATGAATTGTTTAAACTGCATTAGAAGACTTACATAATCATTTAATAAATTTGAGAGAGACTTTAGAAGGGTTGAAGGATTTAGAAGGATTCATTAAATTTGACTTGATAGGGATTTTGTGCAATATTTATAACCCCACTCAAATCTTTTATTTCAAATCTTTTTCTTAGTATTTTGCAGAATTAGGAACTGTACAACTATAATGTTCTTACAATAGAAATATTTCCGAATAGAAAAATTTCTCTCCAACGCCAAGAAAGCTGAAAAGAAGCAAAGGCAAAAGAAATCATCCTTTTAAAAATATTCTTGTTTTGTGAAACCCATAATGCTTTTGGATAAGATAAAGTAATGTATCTGTAACTCATACTAAACTATATTACTACTAATCGATGTAATAAATGAATTTTATAACAAGTTATTTTAATGGTACTTATAAGTACCGTCAGTAGATAAAGGGTTAATACCTTGTAATAATATACTTCTTTTAATTGCTAAAAGGCGTAAGATGAAAACTTTAAAAACAGTATGCATAGTTTTATTAGACTGTTTACATCTTTCGGCTCTATTCGATACATTTTCAAAACTAATTTATAAGAGTATACTAAAATTGCACGATCGATTGAAGCAATTGTAATGATTTGAAACACCCTCTTTCAATTTTCCTCGTACTCTTTGAGATTACGCGCAATTTTTTAAAAAAATGTTTATTATATTCGTAACGATGGAGTAACTCGAGTCATAATTTTGGTAAGTTATATAATGTTGCATCGTTACATATGGAATTTTTACGCGTTACAAGCATTTTTCGCACTTCTAGTTCAAGTACAAATAAATAAATAAATAAATAAAAAATAAAAAAATAAAATATATGTATAAAAAAATACCGAGTGTTTCAAAAGTTCGGTGCGAAATTGAAACGCCACACAGTGGTCCCAAATCTTGATCAAGTGGCCAAAAATCATTTCTGGCTTTCCTAGTGGTTATATATGATTAATTTTTAATTGTATAACATTCCAAATGATATTACATTGTGAATTTAAACTAAATGTAATTGGGATTACGGGGGAGGAAATTTGGGTGCGCAATAGAGGGGGGGGGGCAAATTTTATTGAATTTTATTTTCCTGCTTTTATAGGATTTCTTTTACAGGAATGAGAATTTTCCACTCTTGATTATGGTGAATATTTTCACTTTTTTAAGGCAAAGCATCTAATTCAGTCTCCCCTGAAATTTTAACCCACCCCCTCCCTCCCTGAAAATATAAATTAAGTCTTATTTTTTTATTCCCTGAATTAAAAAAAAATATTTTTTTCTCTTTTTAATGTTATTGCAAAGTAACAATAAACAGTATAAGCAATTAATAAAATACATAAATAATCAATCAGCTAAATTTACCGCAGGTAGATTTCGAAGTTAAGTACTAATTTCACCAACAAAAAACTAAATCATGATTAGAGATAAACCAACTTTAACAATTTTATCTGGCCACTTTTGACGAGTTTTTAATATCATTTTTATATAAGAGCTGGGTTTTATCAGAATCATGTTAAAGCCAGTATTCAAAAAATATTTTTCCATGCTCAACAACTCGAAATTTTCAGACACATTTCAGATTCATTTTTAAAAGGAAAAACATGAAACTTCCTGACGTGATTTTTTAAGACATTTATAAGAGACCTATGTTTTTATTTTTCGTTCAATTAACTTGATTTATAAACAGTTATTTTCTCAGTAGGACCCTATTTTTCGTTTCCAACACAATCGCATTGAAAATTTCGGTTCAAAATGCCCACTTTGATATCATTTTAAAAAAATGTATTCTGCCCTAATAAAAAAATCGAGCATTACGGCACACTATATAGTTTCTGAATAAGAGAACCTACCAATTGGATGCGTTTGAAAGAAAAAACGAATTTAAAAATGAGTCAGAAAATAAGCAGTTTGGATTTGAGTACATCTTTAATACAATATTTTTTTCTTCAATCTCGATGTATTTTTAAATTTGTTTCTGCTGTAAGAATTGGTCCTATAAAAAACTTGTCAATATAAAAGTTGTAGATAATATTAAGAAAATATATAATAAATTCATGTGGATTTGATATCTTGTGAATTGGCGAAGTTATGGATTTTTTTCTTCTTCAACCCCCCATTTTTTGCTTTCGTTTACAATTTTTTGCGGTAAGAATTGATATACAATGTCCAACTTCAAACTACTGGTTCTCAAAAAGTCGCAAAAAGTCGCAATAAATCTCTTGGGATACGATTTTAGAAGGTTCATTCTACATTTTGTACTATAAAAGCTCGAGGAACTCGGAAGGACTTTTTTTATATATCACTTTTTATGTACAAAATTTCCTTAAAACTATGTATTTAAAAAAAAATTCCTTTTTTTTTAATTTTTGAGATTTTTGCAATCGAAAAATCAAATTAAATATGTAATTTAATGTTGTTTCAGAGAAGTGCAAAGAAAAAAACGACAAACTATCTAAAAACGTGTTAGTTAGGGTGTGAATGCAACGAATTTGCCTGAAATTCACGCAACAGCAGAAAACGCTCAAAACTCCTAACTTCAGATAAGCAATGCGAATTCATGTGAGCTTATAAAACAAAAATATTAAAAAATATAAATCTTCAGATATTTCTAAATATTGTGGAATTTATTTCATTTCGAAATACGAAACTTCGATTTTCTGATTTTTGGCCACATAATCGCGATTTGGGACCACTGTGCGCCATAAAAACAAAAAGATCTATGTGTCGGAGAGACATGCGGTTTGCAGATAACTATTCAGCGTGGTACGGGATTTTGTTTGACCACAACAAAAAATTAGTTCAAAATCTTGACAATAGAGGGCGCTACTGTAGATAATTACATGGAATATTTCCATAATGCTCGCACAACGCAAGATATGGATACAAAAACATTAGAGAATACTGCATATGCACTTTTTTTGTATCAAAATCTTGTGTTGTGAGAGCAATATGGAATTATTCTGTGGAATAATAAGCAGTGGCGCCCTCTATTGTCGAGATTTTGAACAAATTTTTTGTTAGTGTAAAACAAAATCCCGTACCACTCTGAATATTTATCTGCAAACCGCATGACTCTCTGAGCCTTAGATCCTTTTTTATCACGTTTTACATTCGCACCGAACTTTTGAAACACCCGGTATATGTGGTAGCAAATATTGTTATTTGATTTTATTTAAATTATTTTCTTTCTTTGATTTGATTTGAAATGCATGTTTTCGCCAATTCAAAAACAGGGTTGTAGTCATAAAAAAAAAAAACCAAGGTGTACGCTACACTGTAAAAAAAAACGGACTAAAAAACGGAAATACTACTGGCAATCTAGACGCCAGTACTATTTCCGTTTTTTACGGAATTTTTACCCATAAATTACAGAAAATTTTCCATTTTTCTGATTAAAAACGGAAAATTTTCTGTAATTTATGGGTAAAAATTCCGTAAAAAAACGGAAATAGTACTGGCGTCTAGATTGCCAGTAGTATTTCCGTTTTTTAGTCCGTTTTTTTTACTGTGTACTGGCAGAGGGTATACGCTATAAGCAGAGGTTATACTCTGAAGAATACATGCTACAATTTTGTTTGAGAAACAGTGTGTATAAAGAGCTCCTTAAAATAATACAGACATATACGGCGTATGCCACCGTATACCCTTCACTATATCTCTGGTTATAATAATTCTCCTGGAGTTTGAATCAAAAGTGCTTACTGCATTTAATTTCTCATCATTGTCTGTTTTCGTCTATCTATCTATTTTCAGTTTTTTTCAGGGTGTTTTATCAATGCAGCCCGATCTGCGCACCAAGAACAATTCTTTATTTAAAGTGCCTTTTCCATCTCGAGATAAAACGCCGGCAATAACTATCCGAGATTATTTTTATATCTTTATTGAAATACCCCAATAAACAAAAAAAGTCAAAAAAGAACATGAAACGTAATCGTTTTGGATATGCGATTGCTGATATGATTTCGAAGTCAGGCCACCTTTCAAGTCAATGACTGATCGAGATTCCTAAAATCTGTGAAAAGGGAACTATTTTTATTCGTTTGCAGCATTATATGTTTTCAATTAAGCATAATTTATTCTGTAATTAGTTGCTTAGTAGTATGCTAGAATAAAAGTGAAAAATCATGCTTCAAGCATAGATTAGAAAACACTTGCCAACACATTCAGAATACTATAACAAAAGGCTGACGTCTGAATAAACAGTTTGAAAACCCAGTTACGGCAGTTACCATTTATTGTCCGTATTCTATTGTGCAGACTTATTTGTAATCTATAGATTTGCATAGTATATACCACCTAGTATACTAAACTTTAGTGTTAAGAGGAAACACATATCAAAATTCACCTTCAGAAATTTTCGTCAATAAACCGAAATGTACTCAAGTGCGGAATTCTGTATACGATTTATAGAATTTATACACATCAACTAATATGCAAAAAATTAGTTAAATTTAAAAACGTGTACCACAAAAGAAAACGCAATTGTCCATGCACAGTATTGTAACCGAATTCTTTTGTGTGCCTTGTAAATGAACAATACAGCACACTCTATTCTGTAGTAAACATATTGCAGCACACCTCCGTAATATATATATATAAATTTCAATATGTTTGAAATAGTGTAGCATCATTAAAATACACTGCAAACGATTTTGATCCATATACCATAATGAAACGGAATTTTTTTTTGAGTACCCTCGTAAACAAACTATAAGCGCTACACACTTCATTTTCAATATCTGACATGCTGGAGTAAAGAAAGTACAAAATGGATGACAATCCGATTTCTTTATGCAAGTTAAAGCACTGGCAGACATGCAGACAAACGGCATTCAGACAAACCGAAATTATAAGGACAGGCATCCCTCGACTTACGTATTACGTGACTTACGTAAATTCGCAGTTACGTAATAAATCTCGAAAATTACATTTATGAACATACTAGAGCGTTTGATATGCATTTGCATACTTTTGAGGATTATTTTATGAATAGGATATGCAGATAAAAACCATAACCATAATATAGTTTTATATATTAGAGAGAGTTATATTTTTATTGGGATATACAATCAAATATTTAAGAAGGAAAACTCAAATCTAATTAAAATGAAACAAAAAATCTGGGGTTCAACCGTAACAATGATTTTAGCTGAATCCAAAACAGAACGAAAGCAAAATTTAAAGTTTTGATAAAGAGGAACGGGTGTATTTTTTTTTCTAGCTTCACCTGTTCGTTTCATACAGATTGAAAATTGTTTAAATTAATTCATCGATGTTAAATTTATAAATCCCGCATTCCATAAGAGATTTTTTATTTGAAAAGTGTTCTTTCAGTTTGTTTTTATGTTTTTTCATACTCTTTCATAGTTTATATCCTAGTAAATACTGCTGCATGATGCTTTATTTATAAAATAATACTGTGTAAATAATTTATATATATTCCTAAATAAGGTACTGTACTAAATTCTAAAGTCGTTAAAAATTATCATCACATATATATATAATAAATATTGCAGTTTCTTACGAAATTTTACCTAATCTTTTTACAAATTCGACTTACGTAAAATTCAAGTTACGTAAAAGTTTACGAAACGCATTACTTATGTAAGTCGGGGGATGCCTGTATTTTTCAACTTTGTTCCTTTGTTTTATAACAACCATTTTCATCCGGCTGCTGTCAGGCAGTTCTTTTTAAAATTACTATTTGAAACATTCAGTTGCTACGTGCCTTATATTGTGCACTGGTATAAAAGACAATATTTCTCAATCTAGGAAAATATAATACAACCCAGGGTGTAAAAAAAAAAAAAAGAAATACAAATTACTAGAAAACGGGAATTTTGCTTTTCCAGAATTTAGTGTCGCCCCCGATGAAAAAACAAATATTTATGTATATAAATATAGATAATGCAAAACATATTTCAATTTTAAGACTTAAAACACACGCTTTTACTTTATATAAAAGCACGTCCTTCGCATCCGCTGAAAAATGCCACATTCACGATACAGTCTTTAAACAACATCTATAGGAAAGTATGCATAGGACGTCACTATCGCTGAATAATACACAAATCCAGCAAAAACTGATGTCGTCATACAAGAAACTCGACACAAAAAATCGGCTATCTAATGATTCATATGCCTTCATTTGTTTGTAACATTATTATAGATACCTAAAATTAAATATAGTTTATAATAGCTCCATGTTTTATTAGAAATCATTCATTTATATTTTTTCAAAGTAGCACGTATTTTAATTACATCTTTTTTTCTATTGTTATGGAAAAATGGCAACAAAAAGATATAATTACTACTTTCTAACTATTTTCCCTTTACTTTCTACAGAAATGGAGGTTACCAAAATTAAAGAAAGGGCTCTAAAAACTACAAAAAAATTATCTCAAAAATAAATGGAGATGCAATTTTCAAACAAATTGCATTTAAAAGTACTTTTTTCCCCCTATACGACGGTATAAAAATTGACAATATGCGGTACTTAAAAGTTTAAAAAATTGCTATATAGATTATCAGTATTTAACAGTACAATGGTACATCTGCTTTATTTTACGGCTGGCTTCTGTAACGGAACGTTCTTTTTCAGAGACACTTTAATTGCTGGCCGAAAGAAATAGCATATTGCGGCAAAAAAAAAAAAAATAAAATAAAAAAAAAATTAAAAAAAATCAGATATTTTATTTATTTAAATCGGATTTTTTAAAATTTTAATCATGATTTTTTACAATTTTAAATGTGTGATATAAACAACTATGTGTACCTTAGATATAAAGTTATATTGTATAATATTGTCACTAATGGCATACATTGGAAACAATATTGCTAACCATTGTCAATAAAATCATTTTTAATAATTTAAAAGCAAAAAGTGAAATAAAAGCTAAACAACCAATAACATAGGGATTTCAAGCTAAAAATTAAAAAAGAAAATAATTATTTTTATCTACAATACCAAAATATTTAAGCATATATTTAATTAGTTTTACTTAAAGACTTAAACAAAGGCTAATTTAGCTGCCTTTTCTACACCTAACTAGTTTCGCAATTTACTCTATGCGAGTTCAAAAGTGGAAAACATCCTCTATATACCAGCAGTTCCTTTTGCAGTATATAACAACTGTAATTATATCAAGCTCTTTCTAATCTACACAGTTCTTTAAAAGTGAAGTGCTATTGATCTTTGCCGCTCCTGCTCCAAGGTATTTAAAAATTCTAGAGATTTTTTATTAAAGTTCCATCAAATGCAGGAGTGTGTGTTGTTGTTGTTATTATGTACCTAGAAGTTCCATGCCCCCATCATAACTGGAGTAATATGTAAATTCTTCGAACTATCAAGTTTTAAATAAACTAGTAAACTAGAAATAGGATTCATTGTGAATCAATAATAGTTTATAAGGTTGTGTAAGTACTATACTAGTATCACAGTGGTACGATAAGAGTAATACGTAGTAATATACACCATAAAAGATTTTCCAAGATAAAAGCAAATGATTTATATAGAGAATAGAAATGTTGAATTATGTGAGTGATATCTGAGATATATATAATAGGACAGTCTTCTTACTTTGCTGTTTATATTTAAATTTAATAAGCTTTGGAAAATATATAAAATATGTTCAAACAATACACAAAATTGATTTTTTTAATTAGAATAAATGATACAAAAAAATCATTTGATTTAAATCGTATGATTTTAATCACTGACTTTAACCATTTGATTAAAATCATTTACACCCTAACCAGTAACACAAATGTGCAATAACTTCTTCCGAGTTACCCCTTATACCGAAAAACTTTATCTTTAGAAACCTCAAAAAAAGACTATATTTTCGAGAAGTAAATATAAAAAGACAGCTTCTTTTGCTAGTTTTTAGAGCGCCTTAATCAGTTTTCTCAAGCTGGAATCTAGATTTTTCGGACGCTATCCCTTCTCAAGCAAACATTTTAATACTCAACAAACATGTTTTACAGACAAACATGATAAATTAACAACATTAACGTTAACATTAGCATCAAAATTACTATTGTTTTGTTACTCTCGTATGCATAAATTCAGATACACAGCTGAAAATGCTTCATTTAGAATGCATAAGAACACACACACACACACACACACAAAAAACGACATTCCAGTTTGAAAAAATTGGTGAGTACACTCTAAAAGCTACCCATAAATGTTTTCGAAAATCAGTTGCAGCACAAGAAACTTTGTTCTTTAAAATGCTTCCGCCTACCAGACGGCTTCAGTCAGTGTTGATTTCAGGGGGTGGCCTGGGGGGACATTCCCCCCCGGAGCAATGAGATGCCCCCGGAAGATTTGAGATTTTGTGTTTTCAATGGTCAAAAAGTGCAATCCCCCCCGGAACTCTAAAATGTCCCTCCCCCGGAGACACAAAAATCCCTCTCGGAGAAAAGTGCCAGTGTTGATTTCAGGGGTGGCCCGGGGGACATCTCCCCCGGAGCAATGAGATGCCCCCCCGGAAGATTTGAGATTTTGTGTTTTCAATGGTCAAAAAGTGCAATCCCCCCCCCCACCGGAACTCTAAAATGTCCTCCCCAGGAGACAAAAAAATCCCTCCCGGAGAAAAGTGTCTGAATTCAACACTGGGTTCAGTAGATACGACAGATACATTCGAAAGGATTTTTCTCATAAAAAGAAAAGACTGAAAATTTTGTAAATATGTGACAACGACAACTCACATATTTACAGGATTTTTAGTCTTTTCTTTTTTCAGGAGAAAAATCATTTTCGATGGACCTGTCAGGTCCACTGGACCCGTCTGGTAGGCGGAGGGTTAGATCTCGAATATACAGTAATACCTCCCTAAAGTGACCACGTTCTGTTCCAATAAAAATGGGTCGCTCCGAGAGGTGGTCTCTTAATGGAGGTCATGTTTAAATCTAGATTTTAATTGTTGAAAAAGGTAACAATTAATGTTATTAAAATTTATTTTTCCCATTATGAAAAAATATAAAAATTTAAGTATCAAAACAAAAGTTAATTACATAAGTTAATTACTGCAGTGATTAAAAAATGAATACATTGACGTTTGCTTCGATTTTACGGTTTTATCTTTTATAACTTTTATCTCCAAGTCCTTTCGAAGTTCATTAAATAAATAAAATCTTTTTGGTTGGGAACAAATAATGACAATTTCATTAATTTATCTATTTCTTTGAGAGTTTCTTATTTCCTGACAGAATAGGGCAGAGGAGTTTATTGACTGACATTCTTATTGTCATCAGAGTAAAATTTCATCATTAGTATCATTTCAAATTCATTGCCTAAAAAGGAACAAAGGGGCTTAAACATTTAAAAGTTACCGGAATTTTAAAAAATCTAAAAGTTTAGAATTTTGATGAATATTTGCGTTCACCGGAATTATTTTTCTAACAAAACCTTTTCAAGCGACCAGAAAAAAAAGGAATTTGTTTCATTTTCTTCAAAGAAATGGGTCGCTCATGGAGGGAGTTCAACTGGGATGGTCTCTGAATGGAGGTAAAATTAGTATTGAGCCTATGGGAATAAATTTCGTTCCATGAAAAAAATGATCGTTCAAGGAGGTGGTCGCACAGGGAGGTTTCACTGTATTTTGGTTTATGAGTTTTCTAAAGGTAAAGAACGCTTTTCGTAATCGTGGGCAAATCGGAAGAGGTTATTGAATGTTTTCGTACATGGTTATATTATATTTTCAAAAATTAAGAAATATTCGTCTTTTTTTAAATGACTAATAACTTTTATTAATATCTAAAATAGCTGAACATTAAAAAATATTTTGATTCCGCCCATCCTCAAAACATGCATAAAAATAGTAATTAAATAGCACTTATACAAAAGGTGAAAGCTCAAATTCAAATCAAGATATTTTTATTTCGTAAATATAATTATTGAATTAATGGAAATCTCCTGTAGAGACTGGACTAGAATCCTGCATCGGGTCGTGTTACCCGCACCCGACCCGACCCTCGGTTCATATTGCCGCCATATTTTTCCGTTGCAGTCGGATTGACTTTCATTGTATCGGGTTCGGGTCGGTTTTTAACTCTTGCGTCTCGGGTTCATGTTGACCCGATTTTTCAAAATAAAGTCCAAAATATTTTTACACTTTAAAAATCTATATACAATAAGACCTCCATAACGGACACTTCCGAAAAGCGGATAACTCTATTTAGAAAACAGTTTTTCATTCGTAATCTATATTTGTATGCTTCCACCTTTGAATTGTGCACACCTCACAATCTATACCAGTGGTTCCCAACCTTTTATTGACCATGCCCCACCAAAGCATCTGTGAAATCACCATGTTCCCATTCAAAAGTGAAAGCTATTCATATGGTGGAAGTGTAATAGAGCTTTAAGAATAATTATTTATTTCACATTTTTCAATTTATCAAAGAGGTGAATCTTCTGTCACAAATGTGTTTTTACATAATTCTATAAATGTAATGAGGTTATACATATCTTTTTTATACATTTTTGCCTTTCTACCAAAAAGAGTTTTGTTGTACATTTGCAACTTCCCTCAATGTTAAAGAAAAGTGTTATACAGTCTGCATTTTTCTCTTACCCATTTTCTTTTCTAACGCTATTTGATATTTATAAATTTAAAAAAGTTGGTAATACCTCATTTAGATATTTCATACATTTTTTTAGGAAAAATCTGTTCAAGACAGTCAGATTTATAGATACTTTTAAGTAGTTTCACAGGTAAAAGATTCTTCGTGTGATATCTAGCAGAGGGAATAGAAGTAGAAAGCTCATTCGATAAATAATCGAGAACGTTATAAAAATTATAAATTACAACCAGAAAAATTATATAAATTTTTAATACTGTAGAATGATGTCAAAATATTTAAAAGATATTCGTATAATTATTTTGGTGTCAATCTAGTTTAAACCTTTGATTGGGAAATTGTTTTAAATTGAATTAAAAAAAACTGATTTTTAAAATTTTGCTAATACTTCGTTTATTTTTAGTTTACAATACTTCTTTTCCCCCAATCAAAAGTAACTGACAACGAATGGGTGAGTAACAAATTTGGAATTGTCCCCCTAAGAGGTCAAATCCCCCCCCCCCCCCAACGTTGGGAACCACTGATCTATACACAAGTAATATATGTATGTTTGCATAAACTATCACAAATACGATATATGGGTGTTTTGTGTATCAAAAATGAAGTATTGGTAATATTTTTCATATTCCGAGAGAAGGAAAAATGTTTCTTAACTGTACCGTACAGAAAAAATAATCTATGATTACATTTCGTATATACATCTTATTTCTCAAGCAGTAAATTGAATATGTGCTGATTCATATTCAAATACGTATTTATTTTCATCTGGGACATAGTTCCGCCCAAACTTTTTGTGAAAATCTCAGTAACCCGACTTGCAAGAAACTTAAATCAGACCCACAAGAACCATTTTACGGTGAACCCAACCCACAGAAAGGAAATTAGAGTTACCTCGGCATGAAAAAAAAAAAAAAAAGAAAAAGAAAAGAAAGAAAGAAAGAAAATTAGGGACAACTCGACCCGATGCAGGACTCTATTCAACGATCCCGAGGTGTCCGCTATTCAGAGGTTTTGCTACATTTGAATATTAAAGAATATAGGTACGGCCATTTTTCCATATGAAAGATAAAATTGATATTAAAGATATAATTGTAGATTACTTTTCAGGATTGGATTAAAACATGATTTACTTTGCTTTCATTTCGGGTTCGGGTCGGGCTGCGGGCTCGCTTCAAATGGAATTTTCGGGTTCGGGTCGGTTAACTCGACCTGCTTAGTACTCTAGACTGAACTGCTCTCATAACTAGATACGTTCTATTTCAAATTTTATACTTCCTCAATTTAATCCACTCCTACATGGGGTGATTTTCTGTTGAAGATATCAAGTGCTTTACTGATTTTGTTTATTGACGTTGCGTCCCATAAAAATAAATAAATAAATAAAGTAGACTTAAATATTAATTTTAGTTGTAACTGGAGTAATTTTAAAGTTATAAATTTTACAATATGTGGGTTATTTTAAAGGGACTCGTCAAACATAACAATTTTTTTTTATTATTGTTAACTGTCAAAACAATTTTTTTAGATATGAAAACAAATTTGATATCATGTAAATGTTAATTACAAAAAAATAAAAAAATTAAAATTTTTCTCTCACAAAATTAAAAAAAAAAAAGTTACAATTTTAAACACCTCATTTAATACGCTACTAATATGCAATTTTTTAAATTTTTCACCTGATTCTTTTATTGCAGGTTGATATTTTGATGATATGATTTGATGATGATATATCATGATACTTTGAAGGGATTTAAGGATCGGAGTTTTTTTAATAGCATAGTTTTATAGAGAGAAAAAAAAACTAAATACAAGCGGAATGAGGCAGGGAAAATGATTAGTTTTTGTAAATATGATTTTTTTAAACAAAAGTTATCAAAATATTAAAAATCCTATTCTTAAATCTCTTATATATGGCATGATGTTCAACTTTAAAGAAACTGAAGTCCATTTATTCATGTCTATAGAAAAGACTTATCATTTTAAAGACTTGGAAAATCTGAAAAAATACAAACTGAGATAAATGAGTTTAAAGGTTTCTTTTAAAGGGTGAATAGGATATTAGATGGTTGTTAACCCTTCACTGCACGATTTTTTCTATTTGTATGAAAAAAATTATTTGATTTCTATATATCGTTCTAATAATGGGGAAAATAGTAAAAAGAAAAATAAATTTCAAAATTTCATCTAAAACTTGATGTTTTATGGCGTGTACCGTATGTACACAATTAGGGTTTTAAAATATTGTATTGCTATATTTTACAACTAAATAAGCTTAAATTAATTAATTTTATCTGCTTAACACTCTGCAACTTTGTTTATATTAATATTTTTAAGTATTCAGTAAAAATAATGAAAGTAAATTTTACCATAATAGCTTGATCGATTTTTTTTTTTTTTTTTTTTTTTTTTTTCCGAAGAACAAATTCTAATTTTTTGTCAAATGCAGCCATCTGACATGGACAAAATAAGTGTTATTCCATTCTTTGGACTGTTCTTAATCAGGGATAGGCATCATATTGGCCAAATTTATGGCACATAATAAGAATTACAGTATTTTTAGGTATGTGCCAAATGTGGCACGTCGTGCAGTGAAGGGTTAAATATGCCGTAACTGTGGTTCTATAGGCAGTATCAGTCTGAAATTTCGTCAGGATGTAATCGAAAATATTTGGCGTGTGATAAGAAAAAAATATGAAAATTGACATTCTTACGAAATTTCGATGATGGCAGGTGATGTGATGCTTAATACTTAATATTTAATACTTAAAAAAAAAAAAAAAAAATACTCTATTCTGTAAGAAACATAATATATTTTTTATGTTAAGGAATTTGTTTTCCTTTTTTGGTCCGTGGTCACTAAGCTTTAACACTGAGTAACAGACTTTTTAAAGACCGTAAAAATTCGATAATGAAAAATTCCGTGATCGTACGTTATGCTTTATTTATACAGCTTATAAAATATGCCCGAGTGCGTACGTGACTCATCTGTATGTAGACTTCATATATTATATTATGTTTGATACTTAGTCTGTTTTCAAGGTCAAGGTTGCGACACTCAGAATCAAGTTCACATGAAAAAGAGTAAATATTACTATATCACGCAGATAAATTTTAGCTGCGCGATTATGAGTTTAAGGACTTATGGAAACTTTTCTGCTTCAAAAAGGCATTTTATTTATTTATTTATTTTAAATTTTATTCCCCCTCACCTTTCTTTTTTCATTCTCTGAATGTCTGCCATTTCATAAATGTTCTTTCGAAGCTGTCTAAAAATTTAAACACATGTAGAATCTACAACGATTCTTGTCGCACAATTCAGGAGAGAACAGTTCTTGTTGCAAAACTTTAAACGCGTTTTTTTTTTTTTTTTTCTTGGCCAACAGTGTTTTTCAAATCGGTATTGTAAATATCTTGGTAATGGATGAACCGATTTCCGTACTTTTATTTTTAAATAAAAGCTTATATATTTTCCTAGTTTTTGCGCGATACATTTTTTTAATTATTTTTAATTCGTTCGTGTTTTTATAAACAAAGCAAAACATTTTTTTAAATAATGCTTAAGCTCACTTGAGGATGAAATTCAAGTCACCATTCAAGTCATCATTCATTTCACTCAAATGATGAAATTAATTTTATTTTTTCTCATATAATGCTAACAGAGTTTCGGAAGCACTGATCTAATCTCATCATCAGGTGAGATTAGCAGAGAGTAATTATCCGGGCAAAGATAAAAACAGTTCTTCAAAGAATTATGAGATTCTTTCATGTATATTGTAATCGAAATGGGAGGGTAGATGAAGCACTACAAGCATTAGAAAATTGTCAACAATGGTGGGAAAGGGGTAATCGAAAAGGAATGCTTGGGAGGGATATACACCTACAACTAGTGTTACCAAGTTCACTGTCGCAAAAAGCAGGACGCAGAAACAAAAAAAAAAAAAAAAAAAAAAAAAAAGGTACAATACATATTATGAAAATGGTACCTGTCTATAACGGAATCCTATAACAACGAAAAATATGTATACTCCCTACAGAAGGAATACCGTACAAATATACCTGCTAAAGCGGCAACCTGTCTGAAACGGAATCTTTCACTGTAAAAGAATGAAATGAGTAAATCGATGCACTGATATCGAATTGAGTATGTATAAATCAAAAATGACCATATGCTTTCTCAATTTTGAAACATCACATGTTATCAAACCCAACAAAACGATAATTTTTTCCCTGTAATGTTTTTATTTCATTTATGGTGACATAAAAGATGTTATTAATGTAAATATCAAATTACGCACAGTATTTTAAAATAATTTAAAAGTTTTTGCAAATAATGGTCTTGCCATAAAAATATTCGATTTGGACATCTTACTAATGATTTTGCTATTTTTCTCAATAAGTAATCAATTAAACGTTTCTTGTTAATAATTTTGAACGGGAAATAAATGTCAGTACATTTTTACTTTAATTTGCAGGTTCAGGAAGCAATAAGTAACGTTTCATATTTGAACACAGCCATGGAATAAAAAATGAGTACATGTGTTTCTCCATTTTGAGTACATCTGGAACGGAGCTATTTTGAGTACGTGAAGTAGTATTTACAATTGAGTACTTTTTACTCAATTTTGAGTACCCATTTTTTTTTTTCAGTGTTCTTTGGTCACTTGAGGTATTACTGTATTAAATAAACAAAATAATCTTATACAGTAAAATCAAAATCACTAGAAATCGAAGCAAAATTCCGTTTTGGGAGGTTTTTGATTGAGCTGTTATTACCGAAACGTCAGTGAGGCTTATTGTGGAGACCCGAAATGTTTTTGGTTACTCTGTTTGAGGATTTGTGGGTTTATATGTATCGCAAAAACTGCCACAAAAAGCGTTCCGATTAGTCTGTAATTAGATGTTGGAAAGGTAACCGGAATTAGCAGTATAGTTTTTGGTTAAATTTGGTTGATTCGTTTGAAAAACATAGAACATTTTCTTTTATCTACAGATAATCTAACATTATTAAATTTCGGATGGCAAGATGTTTGAAGGTTGTTGGATTATTGTGTGAAGTGGCATACAAATTAATATGTCTTGCAAAATTGATGCTGAGACCACTGACCTGAAGATCCATGTTAATAATGAAGATTCGTGATGTGGTTCATGTTAATAATAAACAAAGTAAGACCTGAAAAATATTATCTACTAATAACTGGAAAAAACATCGGAATATAGAAACTAATGGAGGAAAGGGTGGTGGCAGTTTTTAAATACAGGGTGTCCCTACTTTAAAGTTGTCAACAGACAAAACTATTGTTCATAAAGTTGTGAAATTTTGTGAAAAACATAATAAAGAGATAGGAATTTTTTTAGGCTAAAAAAAAAAAAAAAATAAAAAAAAAAAATAAAAAAGTTCAAAATTTCACCACCAGAGGGCGATTTTTAATAAATTACACATTTAGTATTACGATAGTTTAGAAATTTTATTTACAGGATGTAATGAATTAATCGACCCTATTTTAAAGACCTTTTTTTGTCCAATGAAAAAAAAATTAAATGTCAAAATGCAAACGAGATACAAGCTAAGAACCTTTCCCATAGGTTTAGCACTAGCTCGCGACTGTCTTCGCCTGACCGGACAGGAAACTCATAACAACTGAAAACGTACTTTCAGAAATAACCGCGCATAGACGGCATTGTATCCAGTTATTTGCGTAGCAATGCGAATTTATTTATATTCTAGAAAATTCTCTTATTATAATACTAAATAGAGTTCAGCCGGAAAATGCATAACTCAATTAAAAAACATCTTTATGCAATTCACGCTCATACATAGTAATACTTAAAAAGTTTTTCGTGTAGCCCTGTATATAACTACAGAATTTATACATACCACGTATTATACAAAAGATTATTTAAGGCCTTGTGCTTTATTAAGATTATTAAGATTATTTAAGGAGTGCTTTAAAAAAATTTACAATAAATACACATATTTTTACTTCAGTTGTAGTGCAGAAGGATGAAAAAAACATAAAATCTTTGAAATGATTTCATAAATTAAAAAAAAAAAATTGTTTTGCTTTTTTGCCATTTTTTTTAGTAAAATATTTTCACTTGCCAGACAGTTCACTCAATTCAACTAAATATATGTTAATTACCTTTGTACTTCGTACTATTATTACACTTACCTGTGACTGAACTAGGAGTTTTAAATATCTTCAAAATTCACTGTAATATTTCAAAATAAATGTAAAAAAATGCATTCTTTAATTAAAAATTACCCTTTTCTTATATTCGGGTATCGATAAAACAATTACATTATCGCGTAGAGCTTAGATTCTAGTTCAGAACATAATGCGTAATATGAACATAATGCGTATAATTCTGAGAAAAATTTCATTGAAATATGTTTAAAACATTTTATGTAATGAAGTTTATCAAACATGGAAGTAGCGGAAAAATGGATTTTTCAGGAATCGTATTTAAAGGTTTTTTATTTATGTTATTTCTTATCTATAAAATTAATCTAGAAAAGCCATTAAGGTTTATTAGTGTTTTTATGTAAAAAAGCGTAAGAAAATCATGCATAGAAACATTGTTTACATTTCTCCTGGCCTTCCTACGTCCACTTTCGATATTTGACTCATCACATCCTGTTTATTAAATTGACCATAAATGCTCTTCTAGTAATAGTAGGAATAAAATTAAAACAAATTTGGAATCGTAAAAGAATTGCTCTTTCAAATAAAACAATAAAAAATATTTCGAAATTTTCCCCCTAAACGGCCATTTTAATGTTGGCAGATACCTTAAACTTAAAAACGCATACCAAATCTGAAAACGCACTTCTAGCATTTATCGCTCTTAAGACAGTACTATAACCGATTTCCTTTGTGTAACCCTGTAAAAAAATGATAAATGCTTTACACCACATATTCTACAGAAAGCATGTTTCAGTTTCCCTTCCCCTCTAAAACACATACCAATTTTAATATGCTTGCAATAGTATAACATCATTAAAATGCACCACAAACGATTTTCCCCCATATATCATAATGAAAGGGAGTTTTTTTGAGTGCCCTTGTAAAACAAACATAAAATGCTACATATTCCATTTTCAACATGCCATAGGGAACCTCAATAACATAATGTCAATTACATGACAGTCGGTAATATATTTAGACTTTGAACACAGGTAGTCGGGAAACAGATAGGCAAATCGAATTCATAAACACATTTAAGCTATGTTGGAAAGTGTTAAAAACCTACCTATTTCTACCTTACTCCTGGGCGATAAAAAAAAAAAGTTCCTAAATATATGCTTATTTTTTCAAGTCAAAATGCCATTTTGCTGAAAATTTTCGAAATTTGTTTTATTGTTTTATTTAAAAAAGCAATCTTTTAAGATTCCAAATGTGTTTTAATTTTATTCCTATGATTATTAGAAGAGCAGCTACAAGCAATTTAATTAACAGGAACTAATGAGTCAAATACCGGAAACGAGCCTAGGAAGGCCAAGAGAAATGTAAACAATGTTTCTATAGATGATTTTCTTACTTTTTTACGTAAAAACATTAATAAACCTTAATGGATACTTCTAGATTAATTTCGTATGTATCTGAAAAATATAAAAGAAATCTTTAAATGCGATTTCAGGAAAATCAATTTTTCCGTTATTTCCATGTTCGATAAACTGCATTACATAAAATGTTTTAAACCTATTTCAGTGAAAATTTCTCAGAATGCTTTCCATATTACTCATTCTGTTCTGAACTAGAATCTAAGCTCTGAGCGATAATGTAGTTATAGGTACTCAAACATTAAAAAAATGATAATTTTTAATAAAAAAATATATATTTTGACATATTTTGAAATATTTCAGTTCATTTTGAAGATATTGTAAAACTTCTACTTCAGTGCACAGGTAAATGTAATAGTAGTATGTAGTACAAAGGAAATTGAAATAGATTTAGTTGAATGGAGCGTACCTTGTCTGGCGTAAGCGTGAAATTTTGCTTAAATAGATGTCAAAAAAAAAAAAAAAAAGGAAAAAAAAAAACAATTTTTTATAATTTTATGAAGCTATTGCTAGGATTTTATGTTTTTCCACCATTCTGCATTACAATTGAATTAAAAATATGTGTATTTATTCAATATTGTTTTTAAAAAGTGCTCCGAACGTTTAACCTTAAAATACTTTGTAGCAATTGCGTGGGCTACATTAGCAACGAAGTTCATGTTTGTTCATTTAAGGGAATCCTTAAAAGAAATGCCCTGAGGATTATATATCACGTGAGGACGATTTTAGTTAGCTTTCAATTATCTCCAGGAAGTATTGTGATATAACTATGTAACCGTTTATGCAATGAATCTGTATAAGCTAAAGCATTTAAGACTTTTTGTATATGGAGAAGTTAGAACTCAGATTTAAAAGGGGGCATAGTACCTTTCGAGTCCAAAATTGTTCTTTATGAGATGCTGTTTGTGATTCGACATAAATCAGTAAGTTTTTCTCATTTTACAGTGTTTATAGTAAAGTAATACCATAGTAAATTTAGTTCAATTTTTTAATGTAATAAACAGATATTTAAAAATTTCATAAAATGTATGCTTAAAATTAAAAATGAGAAATGTAATGACTTTTGTTTATCCGCAGGATAACTCTTTAAAAAAAAAAATACCCCTAATTCTAGTAATCAAATTCCATCATCTCAGTATTGTATTTATTAACTGAACCAAAATCTTTAATATTTTAATAATTTTAAAAATTAAGAAACTTTCAAGAAATTGCAATTTTAAAATTTTTTAACATTTCTCATGCTATATGTCAAAATCTATTGATTTTTTTTCACTGAGATTCTGTTAATTAAGACACATATGTAAAAGATTCATGTAAATTATTATTATAACTGTACAGTCATTACTTTTTTAAAAAAATCTTGTAGGTAAGTGTACAAATTAGACACTGAGAAAATCAGATTTAAAGGTTAAGTTTGTATTATTTATACCATTATTTATATTGGAGCATTTAAAATGTTTCTGCCAATCAACCACACTGTTTCGAAATATTCTCAAGACTGAATTATTTTTTAAATTTTGATTTTTTGAAGGTGCAAAGGTACTTTGTCCCCTAATCTAGTTTTCATTCAGCCTCTGGAAAGTGGATTTTTTCATTTCGCCACCGGAAAGTGGATTAAGTTTGTTATTAAAGGTAAAAAAAAAAAAAAAAACTTATTTAACCCTCCAGAGGCCATAAGTAAACTTATATATATATATTCAAATTCATAGGCCGTATTTTATTGTTTTCACTGAAAAAGAGTAATAAAAAAAAAGAATTATATCAAAGAGTACATGTTATCAAGTTAGGGAAACACAAATTCAAGATCACATCCCAGCAGCAAAAATTAATCAAACATTCGAAATGTTACAAATAACAATTCATTTTATCATATTTCACCCCCCCCCCCCCCAAAAAAAAAGGACCAACAAATTTCTGTTGGTTTGGAGGAGAAAGTTTGGACAGTTATAGTATCCTATTACAAAATCCGAGCGATGATCTTAGATCCTTTTTCTATGATTAGGTAAACTCTTCTAGATCTCAATAAAGGCGCCACGCTACATATTTACTTAAAATTTAAGCCTAGAGGTAGAGACCTACATAGGTCTGGGCTTGGCCCGAGGATCGTACTTTGCCCAGCAATACGAAGACAAAATTTCCAACGGGCCGGGCCGATTAAATAATTAAGTGGGTCGACTGGCCCGATATGAAAATTTAAAAAGATCAAACTAAGCCGATAAAATATTAACTATTTCAGTGGACGTGACTGGGCTCAGGATAAGTATAAATGTGTTGCACGAGCCGATGCTAGGTTGACAACATCAACACACGAATATAACACGTGTAGAGCAGATTGGCATCGGACAGTTGCATCATGTCTGAATCAGGGCTCATTTCTTCGCGTACATTCGGCCGGGCCGGGATCCGGCTCACTTATTATTATTATTATTATTATTATTATTATTATTATTATTATTATTATTTTACGTACTGAGACCTAGCACTGGTACTGGACTCGATTGTTTGTAGGACGTGTCGGTCAGGAAATTTGTTTAAAAAAAATAGTGATAATGGACTTTTGATAACGAAATCTTTGGAAATATAACTTAATTAATTACAGAGAAGTATTTTTCAAAAATCTTCTTTTTATTAATATTCAGCTTTAAAAAATGTGATGTTTTTAACCCTATTTTTACTTTCATTCTAAATGATATTAATGTTTTTAATGAATCCTTTATATGAATGTAAGAGTCTAATGAATCTAAGTGATTATTAATGTTTGTATTCTGTATGCTCCTGGCTTGCGAACATACAGTAATCTAAAATATATTGTTGAATTTTCCCATAAATATGTATGCAGTATTCTAGGAAAGAATCTTATTTGTATGCTATGAAAAACTGGAATTTTTTGGTGAAAATGAGTCGAGCATGATTTCATTGATTTTTGCACGGGCCGGCTCGTGAACCACGAAAATACAAACAGTCCTTGCCAGGACCAGGCCAAATTTTAGTTTTTTGTGCCGGACCAGGCCCCGGCCTGCAAATTCCGGCCCGTGCAAACATCTACCTAGAGCAGTGGTTCCCAACGTGGGGCAATTCCAAATTTCTTACTCACTTATTCGCTATCAGTTTCTTTTGTCTTTTTGGGGGGAAAGTAATGTTGTAGGCTAAAAATAAATGGAATACGAGCAAAATTTAAGAAATTGGATTTTTTTTATTGAATTTTTAAAATGTTCCCTCTCGAAATTTTAAAATAGACTTTACACCGGAATATTTATGAGAATAAGCTTATAAAATATTTTTATATTTATAAAAGTATTAAAACTCACTATAATTTTTCTGGTGGTGGTTTTTGTAACGTTTTCCATTATTTATTGAATGAGTTTTCTATTTCTATTCGCGAAGACAATTAACAATATTGGGAAAGGGAAAATAGAGAGAATGTGTTACGCTGAATAATGGCTACTTAAATGGTGACTTAAATTTGATAACGATGATAATCTTGAAATACTTCTTATGTAGTGTGTTATCTATAGAAAGAAAAGTCAGTGCCCGAAGATTTTCCACTAACTCTTAATAAGGTACAAGAATGCATTATAAAATGTATGAATTTATCAGTTTTAACGTTAAATACAAGTGTATTTTTAAGATATTTTGTAAAGATAAAATTGCAGACTGTATAACACTTTTTTTTACCATTGAATTGGAAACAACAAGTTGGAAAAGTACAACAAATCTCGTTTTGGCATATAGGCAAAGATGTATAATCTCATTGCATTTTTAAAATTGTGGTAAAAACACATTTCTGGTAAACGATTCACCTGTTTGACAAGTTAAAAAATGTGAAATGAATAGTTTCTGTTAAGGCAGTATTACACTCCCACCGTGTGAATAGAGTTCACTTTTTAAATAATAAGAGACATAATTTACAGATTACGGTGTGTGTGTGTGTGTGGGGGGGGGGGGGGGGGCATAGTGACTTCACGGATGCTTTGGTGGGGCGTGGCCGATAAAAGGTTGGGAACCACTGACCTAGAGGTTCTTTCAAAGACGTGTCTATCAGATAAATTATTGTTAATTGAAACCTGATCTACTACTTATAACAATTTTAAGTTTTGAATCAAGATAGTTGAATAATATTTAAAGAGCGGGGGAACGGGGGGGGGGGAATAATTAAGTATTTGAAAAAGAAGCAGGAATAAATAATCTAGAAATAAACAGTTTTCTAAAACTGCATTTCAAGTGAAAAGAAGATATTAAAAAGGACATATAGGATTAAATCCCCAGTATTGACACCTAAAAAATAGCTGACACTTCAGCTAAAATCTGACTCAATTGAGCATTTTCTTGTACGATTCTGCAAAGCAAAGCAGTCTTAGGTGTAACTTATTTTTCTTAACTGTTATAACTTATGTTTCAGTTATTGGATTTTCAAAACAGGTATAGTGTCAGTTACTGGAGTTTTTGACCCTATTTATGAAAAAAAAAATTAATTTTTAGTAATAAAAAGCATAATTTTTCAAGAAATTTTCAACAATAATTTTTTAATGTGTTTCTAATATACATTCAAAAATAAAAAAATAGTTTTAAAATTTTGTAATAGTGATTTGAACAATAAAGAATCCTTAAGGTGTCAGTTACTGGGGGTTTTAACCTATTTGAAGAAAAGCATTTATATTGAAAATACATTTTAACAACAGAAAAGATCATAACACATTCGTATATTCATTTTTTCGAGGTCTCCAATTAAACTGCGGTAGAAAATAGTTTCTAGACAGTATTTCAAAAATATGTAGCAAAATTTTCTGGACGCTTGAGAAACTGAAAAGCAAATTTTGTACGAAATCAGCGCATTGGATGTAACTTTTTACCCATTTATCCAATAAACCAGCATAGCATAAAGCATTTTTTTTCTTTTCTTTTTCTTTTTTCAAAAGTTTATAATTTAGTTTTATTCCAATTTTTATTTTTTTTTTCTCTGGAAAATACGAGTACTTTTGTAAAATATCAAGCAAAAATCTGTTAACACTATAATGCATGATTTTTTTTTTTTTTTTTTTTTTTTGTTCGAAAAATATTATATTTGAGTCTATTTTTGTTAATTATCCACTAGAAAAATAAAGAAAAAAATTATTTATATTTATGTTTGACATGACGTCACTCCTGAATTACATAACAAAAATTGCTCAAAAAATGATAATTTTAAATGATACACTTACTTTAAAGTATTTACACTGCACAATAATAACTATTCAACTATATAATAATTTTTAAAATGCTTTTTTTTTTAACCAACAAAAATAACTGCTACTTTTTCGTTAAAAAATAATTAATATTTATCTTGACACATTTCAGAATAACTAGCATAGAGAGAATATAACACTATTTTTTATACGACAATCTGAAAAAAAAAATTCTATATTTATTAAATATGTATAAATTGGTTTAATATTTTTCATCAGGTAGCATTCTACAAAAAGTATGTTGGGTTGCATAGTACAGCTCGAAGTTTTACTTTATTAGTTCATTTCAATATAACGATCTGCAGGCCCGGGCCGCTGAACGGGCTAGACCAATTTTCATTCACGATACTGCGGCCAGGCCTTGTCTCTACTCATTCCAATCGGGGCCGAGATCAGGCCATACTTTTTCTGTAGACTCAGGTCCAGCCGCTCCGGGCCGAGTCGGGCCTAAGCTCCATTTTCCTGCACGGACCGAAATTTCCAGGCCTGGCTGGTATAAAAGCTAAACGATCGGCGCGGGTCTAACCAAGCCGGTATGAAATTCATTACTGGCAGGGTCCGTTCCATGCAGACCTCTAAATCCCCTTCTCCCCCCGATCTTATATTGGGCTGGCATTTGATTTATTTATTTTTGAAAAATTTATGATGATGTTGTACATTTCTTTAACAAAATCTCTAGTTTAATTTAGTTTAATAAGTTACACAGATATATTTTTAAAAATCTATTTTTTTTCTTCAGGATTTTCTTTTACCATTGTTTTGCTTTCATTCTAAGCTACGTTAATTTTGTTACTGAATGTTCATTTGAATGTAATTGTCTAAGTCAACTTTTTAAAATCAGTGTATATGTACGTAATTTTCTAGTCACTAATGTTGTTATTCTCTATTCCATAAATTTCAACCATAATTTGAAACTAAAATCTATGCATAAGTAAATGTGCTTTTTGAATAATTTTAATTGTAGAATATGTTGCCTCATAAATATCGGCATTTTTTGTAGAAATTCAGTCGGGTCGTGCTCATTGAGTTTTTGTACTTGCCGGACCCAGTCCTGAAAATTTCGGCTCGTGCAAACCCATTATTTCAATTGGTAAAGCCTAGCAAGTGGCATTTCTCTATATCTTTTACGTCTCAAAATGCATTGCCAAGAACTTATGATGAACGCCAACCTTGGCCTAGTAATTAATATTGATAGGAAAATTAACTTTCCTTTTCAAAGAAAAATAAACACACTGTGTTCATCTTTTTCTGCCTGGCAAATGAATTCGTGATGAAAAACAAAAATAATTTTTAAAATGGGTTGGAATAAAAATAAAAAATGGCGCTGTCGTCATCTTACCTTCGGGCACCAGTATCAAATGGCAAACACGTGTATTTTCTTAAATATCATGTGAAGTGTACGAGAAATGGAAAGAGAATGGTATTTATGTTTCTGAAAAATGTCAGCAAGTCTGATGAGTATGCCATGCTGAATAGTTTTACATATTGGTCTGCTTATTTTTAAAGTTGTTTAATGGTTTACAAAAAAAAAATTATTTAGTGAATTACCTACGGTAGAGTGCGGAAACCGGATGGCATTTTCCCCCGTTTTTTTGGAGACACTCACTCGTATTACAGATTATTAACCCGTTTTCGGCCAAAGGTGCGTAAACGCACCATTTCAATAAATATTTTTTTTATTAACACTGTGACGTAGATTGTTCGGTAATTTCATTTTTCTGCTATTTTTAACGGTTCTGAAGACATTATAAAATAATAGTAATTCAATTAGAGTAAGCACTTTCTGTTGAGAAATTTTTAAAATACGCTAGTTTTTTTTTTTTTTTTTTTTTTTTTTTTTTTTTTTTTTTTTTTTTTTTTTAACTTGAAACGGTTATTGACAAATTAGACTTTTTGAAAATGTATAATTATTCCACTTGAGATTAATCATATGCTTTTATAATGGATTAAATTCGAACGTTCTGCAAATAAAATAAAAATAAAACAAATGTCACAAAAAATAAACAGTCAAGTGCGAATATTACTCGTGCACAGAGGGTTCCGTAGAATAAATATATGAATTTGTAATTGTATTATTAAAAAAAAAACCGTTGCTAAAAGAATACTAAGACTTTGTAAAAAACTATACAACGTAGGGTTGGGTATAGCTGTATATACTAGTACCATGAAAGTTCAAAGAGATATGGAATCTAAATAATATCAAATATAACCATTCTGTACAACTCATTTTTTTTAATATTATCATAATCTGTTTATGATGAACTTAATTCGGTACTGACAATAAAAGCAGTGCATATTTAAATTTCATTTGGCATTTCATAAAACTAAATTCAGCGTAGTAATAACCTTTCTTACTACAATGTAGCTAAAACAAAACCTTTGTTCAAAGCTTAAATTTGGCATTGTGCTAAGAGTGCTTCAAAAGGAGGTCGCAAAGTTGCAACGACGCACAGTGGTCCCAAATCGCGATTATGAGGCCAAAAATCAGAAAATCGAAGTTTCGTATTTCGAAATGAAATAAATTCCACAGTATTTAGAAATATCTAAAGATTTATATTCTTTAATATTTTGGTTTTATAAGCTCACATGAATTCGCATTGCTTATGTGAAGTTAGGAGTTTTGAGCGTTTTCTGCTGTTGCGTGAATTTCAGGCAAATTCGCTGCATTCACACCCTAACTAAGACCTTTTCAGATAGTTTGTCGTTTTTTTCTTTGCACTTCTCTGAAACAACATTAAATTACATATGTAATTTGATTTTTTGACTGCAAAAATCTCAAAAATTAAAAAAAGAGGAATTTATTTAAAAATACATAGTTTTAAGGAATTTTTATCCATAAAAAGTAATATATAAAAAAAGTCTTTCCGAGTTCCTCGGACTTTTATAGTACAAAATGTAGAATGAACCTTCTAAAATCATATCCCAAGAGATTTATTGCGACTTTTTGTGACTTTGAGAGAACCAGTAGTTTGAAATTGGACATTGGATATTGCCAGTATTAGTCCAAAATCAGTAATCGCGTTTAAAGTCAATCTAATTTTTGCACAGACCCAAAATTGTCAGTGTTTATATAATGCATCATTCTAATTAACATAACACTATAAATTTCATAATTTTTAATTCGCAGGGGGGGGGGGGGGGGGGTGTTGTCGTAAGAGTTGGGGATATGTTTTTTTATTTAGATATATATTTTTATTTGTTTTTACAATTATTCCCTTGCTTTTTTCCGAAAATTTTGAAAATAATCTGATTAATGAATTGAATGATTCTATTATTAATTCATAGTAAATAGACATCGAAAACTTAAAAAAAATAGTAATAATATTTTTAAATTTTCCTTGATAAAGGGGAAATGGAAAAAGGGGAGATTTCACATGTGTGTATGTGGGGGGGGGGGGGGATTTAGCTGATTGATTATTTATGTATTAATTTCAAATGCTAAAAGGTGTAAATTAAAACTTTAAAACCAGTAAAAATGCATTTATTTCGACTGTTGGCATGGTTCGACTCACCCCGAGTCATTTTCAAAAACCAAATAAATAAAGCTATTCTAAATTTGTACGGTCTATTATACGCCATCATTCAGTTTTCCACGTAGTCTCTCATATTATGCATGTTACAATTTTATTTTATATGGATTTTTATTTTATTTTATTTTCATACTCATTGAGTAGCTTCGAGCCATATTTTTGGTAAGTGAAATGATGCTGCATCGTTATATATCGAGTTTTTGCGCGTTACAATCTCTATGTTTCTCTTATAATGGATGAATTGTATAGACTGGGCGGGAAAATTATTTTTCTTTTATTGAAATTTAATTTGATGGTTTCTTCTTGATAAAATCTTGCTAGGGCTGTGGTTTTTCTATTATATTTAATATCAGCTATATGCTCCTATTTTCTATACTTAAATTTCCTGCTAGTCATACCAATATAGTAATTCTTTGACCAGTCTGCTCTAATAAATGATATTCCATACACCCCAGAGTAATTCTCAAAACTAATTGGGTCAATTTTAGCGCAAATGATATTCTTCGATTTCGGAGGTGGTTTTGCTACTAAGCAGATATTGAAACGTTTAAAGTTATATTCTAATTTCTCAAAAAAACTTGGAATATATTGAATAGTATAAAGTTTGTATTTTTGCGAATCAAATTTACGTTCAGGCTTCTTATTATAGGCAATCATATATTTAATCATATCATATCATATCGTATTCATATCATATCATATCATATCATTTCATATCATGTCATATATTATTTATGTATTTTATTGATTGCTTATACTCTTTATTGTTACTTTTCAATAACATTAAAAAGAGAAAAAAAAATAAGATTTTAATCTGTATGTTTTCAGCAAGAGAGGGAGAGGGGGAGTTAAAATTTCATGTGAGACTGAATTAGATGATTTGTCTTAAAAAAGTGAAAATATTCACCATAATCAAAAGCGGAAAATTCTCGTTCCTGTAAAACAAAATCCTGTAAAAAAATAAAATTTAAATTTAATAAAAACTTGCCCCCCTCTATTACCCCCCCCCCCCAATCTCCTCCCTCGGAACCCCAACTACATTTAGCTTAAATTCACAGTGTAATATCATTTAGAAGGTTATAAAATTAAAAATAAATCATATACAACCTCTAGGAAAGCCAGAAATGATTTTTGGCCACTTGATCGCGATTTGGGACCACTATGCGACGCCTTGTTCCGTGCCGCGTTTTTCCAGATAGATTTTTAATTAACTTTTAAAGTCATTCGATCCGTATTGAGAGATCCACTCAATGCACACTAGTTGCGAATCCCATAGTATTTATGTGATTCATTCTAATTAAGTGGTCTCAGGACTCTTCAAAATATTAGAAATTTAAATTTTATTATATGTTAAACTCCTATCTTTTCTGGACATTTTTATATGTTTCCTTGAAATTCCCATTAGAACAGAAGTTGAGGCTTTTAGAATTAACCCGCTCAATAGCTGAAGCGGCGTTTTCGAAACTTTGAAGTAATTTTTCCCCCAAAGAAGTTTTTGGGAATAACGCACAGGATACCTCAAAAACTTCTGAATATTTTTTCATGAAATTTTCAAAACATATATTTCATGTTAGTCTGTATAAACTGAACTTAAAACTTCCTTTTTATTGTTAAAAAAAATATTTTTTAGGTCATTATATTGTTGAAATTTTCAAAATTTTGTATTAGCTAACTACAACTTTGCATTAAAAATATAAAAAAGCTTTAAATACAAATATATTTAAGTTCGGGGTAATTATTACAATCTGAAGTATATGTAGGCACCAAAATTTTCATTCTAGTTGCAATATTTATTTTGTAATCCTGCGCGTAAACTGTTATGCCAATTTTCTGCTCGACAAATGTCTAACAGTTTCGAGCCCCCTATAAATACTAATTCTGCATCTTGCAATTTTTTAAATACATAAAATGAAAGAACATGTATCTTTCATCTCAATAAAAATTGTGTTTAAAAATCATATGCATTTTAAGACATTAAATGTTGGAAATGGTCTTTTATTTATTTATTTTTTTAATTTTAAGAGTCCTGAAAAATTTAGTCGGTACTTCTGAAAAAGAAAGTGAGTGAATTAGACCAATTTAATATCAGCATAATTAAGTTTAATTCATTTAAATTCACGATTTGTTAAAATATTTAAAAAAAATCGATGCACGTTTTATAAATAAATAGAACGATACTTTTGCATTTATAAAACATACATTAATAACTCAAAAGTTATCTCTCTCTCTCTCTCTTTTTTTTTTTGCTTTGCTCTTTTTTTTCTAAGACGTGACCACAGTATACTACATTATAAATAACATTTTATATGAAATATATTAATTATCCTGCATTTACAAAGAGAAATGTTGAATTTAAAATGGGATACACGTTTAAAATGGGATAAAAAGTAACCAGTGTCGTTTATCAGGTTATTATCCCCTTGTATAGAAAATTCAGAAATAGTTAATTCAGCCATTTTGATGAGTTTGGATCGCAGAATCTATGACGTCATTTGAAAAAAAATAGATAATATAGGCTGTACCTGAAATTATTCATCACACCCTCCTACAATTTTTTATAAGAATTTTTATAAATTGCAATTTTTAATTCCACAACATGTGAGCGTCCTATGTCAGAAACCTGTTCCAAACCTTCATCGCTGTGCATTTTGCATGTTTATAAAAATCACCAAATCATCAATCAACTAATTACTTTTCTAAAATTACTCACTCCCATTTATAACTAATGCCATTATTCCATTATTCCATTCTTTTTTCTTTTAATTTACTTTTGAAAATAATTGAGACTGAAAAATTAAACTATATATCCGATAGGGAAGTATTTTCATGAAGACATCAGAATTCACGTGCAGGAAAACAGTTCCAGTCTAAAAAAATAAAAATAACCATTGAAGAGCTAGTCGCCGTGGCGACAGTTAATATGGTTACTATGGAAACATCTAATTGTCGCCAAGATCTCGAAACCTTGGCTTTCAGCGCTAATGTTTAAAAGAGAGCAAATTGAAACGGAATGTTGCAGTGAAAACAATAGGCACGAGCATCCGGCGAGGTGTTTTTTACCTTCAGTTATTCGTTGATTTTTTTTTTTTAATCCGTAATCGCTTAATTACCTGAGATAATCCAAAAATTATAACGGGTGTCTAAAATAAATAGGCAAACATTAAATTTTGTGAAAAAATTTCGTTGTACTATTATAAACAGACATGTTATGGGTAAAAATATTTATTTCTCACTGGGGACGAAGAACGTTTTATATTGGTTTGCCGAAAATATTGAAGTTTGTAAAAAATAACAGGAAACGAACAATTCAAATTTTAATTAAGCTTTTTTCTTTAGTAAAAAAAACGAGTTTTTATTAGTATTTAATAATGAAAATTAGAACAATTCTTGCAGAAAACGACAAAATATAAAGAACTTAGTCTTTAGCAATAATAATAATAATTACGTTAACAGTAACTACCCCCGGTCCTTTGACCTGTATCAGATGAAAATATTTCGATTCGAACCAGAAATTTTTTTATAAAATAAATAAAATATAAATCAGACAGAAATAAGTTAAATATTTTTAAATAAAAATTCTGGTGTGAAATATTTTTTATAAAACTTAAGTAAAATTCCTACTATGTTTTGATTAGTTGATTAGTGTTGAAAAGCATTTAAAAATTGCATTATTAAATTTTATATGTATTTTGTGTGTTCTTTTAATTTTTAACTTGTGTTAATAAAATAATTTAAATAAATATATATATATATATAAGTATATATATATTTAAAAAAATATTTTTTCATAATAATAATAATAATAATAACAAAATAATTAGTACTTTCTTTAAATCTCGTTTTTTACAGAAAATGGCTTAATTAAACGGGTTAATTAAAAATTCTGTTATTCGTCTGCTGTAATTTTTTACAAACTATAATAACTTAAAAAATAAATTTATAATTGTTTGCGGCTAAACATTTCTATCTGACTATTACTTTTAAAGATATATTAAAAACATTGGTGGTGGTGGTGGGGGGGGGGGGGACGGTGTTCAATACTTTTGCTCTGTCACTAAACTGAAAATAAAAAAGTTTCCAATGACTCAGTTTATTTACTTTATGTTTAAAAATATGGTCTGGGATTCGAATTTACTTTTTATTTATTTATTTAAAAAAAAAAAATTGTAACGGTTTTTTTTCCTGGTGATGTTTTTTTCGCTGTAATTTACAATTAGAAAACTTTTAACAGTTTAAAATTTGAATTTTCAAGCATTTTAATTTTTTATATAAGTTATCAGCAGCTCAATTTGCACAATTCTTCACTCTTTCAAGCACAAAAAAGTTTTCTTAATTGTTGGTCTTCAAATTTTATAAAATTATTTCTTATAACTAATAATTTAATTAATTAAAAAAAGCTCTCCTTTATCTAGTGTTCGAGCTGTTTTTCTGTTTCGAGCAAAATGATTAAAATACTTTTATTATTATTTTATTTCATTTATATTATATTACATTATTATAGGCGAGACTAGGGAGGGTTGACCCACTTTTTACAAAATGATTTTTTATTTTTTAAATATTGAACGTAGAATAAAGTTTTATATATCATTTTATTCGTTATACAATCTGTTATCAAAATAAAATTGCTACATTAGTGTAACGTATAAGAAATTTGAAAAATGATTGATTTTATTCATGAAAAAAAAAAATGGGTCAAGGCTCTCCACATATGGGAGGGTTATTCCACTATATGGGAGGCTTGACCCACTTTGTTTTATATTGCACTATTTGTGAAAAGAAATAAAATCAGTTAAAAAAAAAATTAACTTTATTCTACATGCTTTAATTATTATAAAAAAATATTTTTTTTAAATATGAGGTTTAAACAAACCTGTTAAGACGCAATCGCAAGTCAGAGGAGAAATTTTTTGTTTTAAACAGAAATTTGTCTGAGCAGGTATAATTGTACAGCAGGGAAAATGAAATTTTAACATTTAAGGCAGTATTCTGTTAGAGACAGGTTCCGTTTTCATAGCGTTTCATGTTATTATGTCCGGATTTGTGAGCCATTGTCCCGTTTTTTTATCTCCTTGTTCTATTTTTTGTGACACTCGATCTGACAAATCTAGTTGTCACATAGTTTGGCTTCATCTCACTGTATTCACCCTGGTAAAATTTTTCTACATACCTTCCTAAAGTTTTTTAATCGATGCTATGCTCTTTTGCAATCGTATGAGCACTTAACTTATCATTAACATGAATTAAACCTTTAAGGGGCAAAGTACTTTCAGTACTAAAATGTTGAAATAAATGACTGGCACCTGAATTTATGAGCAAATTTATTCGGAAATAAGAAAAAGGCTACATTTCACATACATGTTAAGTGAAAAAAATTTAGCAAAATTCTGGTGTCATTGTGATGTTTCGGAATTAAAATTAAGTGGTTTTATAAACATACCACTGCCCCTCAAAGTGTTAAGACTGCTGCTGCCATCCTTTCTAGTTTTTCCCACTGTTTCTATTTACCTATTGTAACCAATATTGAAATGGAAAAAAGTTCCTATCAACTTTCCCATTTTCTAGCAATTTTTCACATTTTTCTATAGTCAGTTTTAACCATTTTCTTTTCCATCACACCATTTTACTGAAGCTTTACAGAATAAATTTACATTCTTTTATGTATATACCATTAACTTTTCATTATGCATAGTATATAATAAAAAGATTTCCATAACCACTTAATTAAGGGAGCCTTGAGCATCTGGTAAACCCTCCCTCATCATTGACTGGGTCAAGCCTCCATACATAGATATTTTCTAAAGAATACCACGTTGTTATGTTAAGCCTAACTTACTATACAGTCTTCATGCCTGGAAGGAAAGCTCGATATTTCTGCATTACTTTAAACCTACTTACTTAAATTTCTATGTCATAATTTATTTGAAAAAAGCTTACAAAATATTTCTAAAAAACACAACATTTAGGTTGAAAACGCCTCACAATTGATTTTTTCCACACCTATTTCGATTATCTCTATAAAACGAAGACTGTTGTTTGAGAATTCTAGTAGCTTTGGTTTACACCTATTGATAAAACTCTGAAATTATTATAAATATGAAAATTGATGGGTGGGTCAAACCTCCCGTATGGTCAACCGTCCCTAGTCTCCCCTATATTATATTATATTATATTATATTATTATATATTATATTATATTATATTATATTATATTATATTATATTACATTACATTACATTATATTATATTATATTATATTATATTATATTATATTATATTATATTATATTATATTATATTATATTTATTTTATTATTATTATTATTAATTATGATCCTTTGCCCTCAACACAGTTTTCTTACATTTTATTTGAATTTATTTACTTATTTATTTTATTATTATTATTATTAATTATGATCCTTTGCCCTCAACACAGTTTTCTTACATTTTATTTGAATTTATTTACTTATTTATTTTATTATTATTATTATTAATTATGATCCTTTGCCCTCAACACAGTTTTCTTACATTTTATTTGAATTTATTTACTTATTTATTTTCTTATATGTTACGTTTCCTGCTTAAATTAGTTTTATTTTATTATCATAAAAAAAGTATGGCCCATATTTAATTTAGCAAAAACCACAAAAAGTTTGGGTGTAAAATGATAGTTTTTTATATTGTTATCGTGGAAATTCCCAGACGGAAATGAGATATGGTTTGTGCAATGGAAGGCCGTAAAAACTGATTTCAGCATAAAACAATTAACTTCGTTGATATAATCACATTAAATTATAAATTTTAGAGGCGTAAAATGCGTGAAAAATGGATGATGAAAACGAAAGAATTATACTTCCGGCTCAGATGTAATTATATTTAATGAATAAAGTAGAGTTAATATTTTGAGAAAAAGTTAAAGTAAACCGTTTATTTTCGAAAATTCTGCGAAAGTCGAATTCTTAAAGTATGTAGTTTTTCGGCGAAATTCTTAGGTTTTATTTTATAAGTAAGCCGTAGCGGATTTTATCACTTTTTTATGTAAAACTTATTGAGTTTTCAAAATTCAAACGTTAAAAAAATCTTGCTTAGTTCAGTAAATTGCAAAATTCCACGGACATAGGTAAGTTAGCAAGGCTACATGCAATTTTTAAAATATGCTTATTTTTTTGCCTTTCTTTATAAAATTTGATTGAAAAGACATATGAATTTCTAGAACTTATATTTATTTGTGTTTTCCCAAATTAATAATAATAATATTAATAAAGATTGTGTATGATCGTAAACGTTATTTGTTAAAAGCGATTCTGTAAGAAAAATTTCATAAACGTGTCTAATAAATTTTTAATAATTCCGAATAAGCTTATTTTGAGGAACAATAACAAATAAAAATTAGCCATTAAGGGGCTACGTCAGTCACCTGGAAAGACTCACTCACTAATGCTAATCCTATGGCAGAAATTTTAAAGATATCTCGTTTGCATTTTAAAGATTTTTTTTTTTTTTTTTTTTTTTTTTTTTTTTTGCATTGGATAGCTGAGATTGATTTCTACAGCTGACCTTTTTTACTTTTTCGATTTTGTTTGCAAATTTTTTTCAAGAGGATGCTTTCACTTTCGAAATCGGATCCGAAAATGAAAGTATCCTAATTAAAAATATCTGTAAACCAAATCGATCTCAGCTAGCCAGTGCAAAAAGAATTGTTTAAAAATACTGAAATGCAAAAGAGACATCTTTAAAAAATTCTTCCATAGGTGAGCGGATTTTTTCAGATGACTGAAGTAGCCTCTTAAGGCTTGTTATCAGTCAGGATGCAAATTCCCATCTCTAATGTTAAACCTATGGGTTTGGAATGTATCCTTATGTTTCAAATTTCTCCTCGAAAAATTACAATTTTTACCTTCTGTTTCCTGTATACCCTTCTCGAAGAATGTTTCTTTTTTATTTGCCAAAATCATTCTAAAATATATATTTAATTTTATATTTTAAGCTTTAAAATTTAAGCAAAGCAGGCGAGTTGAAAGTAAGATTTTAACACTTTAAATAAAACTAACAATGTATTTAAAAAATATTTTGTCCAATAAAAAAGAAAAAAAATATCTTCAAGAAGAGCATACAAGAAACAGAAGGTAAAAATTTAAATTTTCAGGAAAAATTTGAAATACACGGATGCATTCCAAGCTCATAAGTTTAGCATTAGAGAGAGAAATTTCTAACCGGACCGTACAAAACAGAGCCTCTCGCTCAATCCAGAAAATCGGGTTATTTCCAATATTTTTATAACAATACATCTAAAAAGGAGAGAAGGAAGAAGCTGTGCTATGTGTTTTTTAGGGAGAGTATGTTGATACTGACAGACAATTACGTAGATAGACAGCTTCACTTCTCAAATTACCCTGTACTGTATGCTATATTGAGTCATCCAAGGCCTACAAATGCTAGTAGAAAAGATGTTTCAGAACAAGTATTTAAAAAAAAAATAACGTTTAAGTTCCCTTTAAAAGCATGTTTAATAAAATTCTGAAATTTAAATCGCATTTGAAATAATAATAATAATAATAATAATAATAATAATAATAATAATAATAATAAATTTCTAAATATATATATGTTATATAAAAATTTTACTTTGCAATATTCATTTAAATTATTCTAAATTTCCAGGATATTCATTATTTTCCTATTTCTCAATAATCTTTATTATTTATTTCTAATTAATTCCCTTTAAACTTAAAACGCGTGTATTAATAATTATCTTATTCGAAATCTTAATTTAAAACTTTTAAACCCTTCATAAATTTTTATCAGCTACCAAAACTATAATATTCTGAGAGAAACAACTTTTTATTTTCGAATGTTTTTAAAAGCCATTTTTACTATTTTCATTTCTAATTTTATTCCTCGAATCAATTTCCCGTGCATTTGCCGGCGTCGGCCTTTTTACACCGAAATCCTTCCGTGAGCGGATACGGAACTCCTTTCCTATGGCTGAGTTATGGTGCGCCTTTCACTGAGTGGTTCGTTCCTGAAGTTTACATTCCAATCTGTCTTCCTACGCAAATCCTAACAAAATCTCCGTGCATGAGCTTAGAGGTGAGAACTGTCTGTTGTTCGATTGTTTTTAAATTATGTTACCAGGTGTCTTACCGTCTAGTAGATAGCGTAAATTTGTTGATTTAAGATCTTTTTAGCATGAAGTAGTGATTCGTGCTCTAGCCTGAGGGCTCTACGAAAACTCTCGTAATGTGAGAGTTGTTTACGTTTTTATGTGTGGCTGAATAAACCTTTTAAAGTGACATTGGGCTCTATTTTAATGGTGAAACCACCGGATCTCTTAATCTTTTGCCTTACTACTCGTATGATCTGACCGTCGAAATATAATTCGACTCCTTAATGAATCCTGGCGCCCCACCAGTGGCTGAGAGGTTCTGCTTTGGAAGCTGGTAGACGGGAGGTGCTGGGTTTGAACCCAATCGCGCGACGTCGGCCTAACCGTTCGGTGTTTTCGTGGTTTTCTTCGAACCTTGGGAAACCTTGCGTAAATAAGGGTTAGGTTACCTTAGAAAGACCCCACGGAGGGCACTCTCCCTAGGGCCTATATCAATCGTGCAGATAATCGGCCGTCATAAATAACACCAACACCAACACGCAATGAATCCTGGAGTTTCGATTGGACTTAGCCATCTCAACTATTACCAACAAATTAATGTAGTTAATTAGATTTGTCAACTACAAAAGTAACACAGCATGTCAACAGCTGCCACTATTCTACGATTTTGATGCATCCAGCTGCAATGTTTCAGTAATGCGGTACGAATTATATGCGCATTAACTCATACACATACATATATATATATTATAACCATTATATAATATTACAATTCATCATCTTTTTTTTTTTAAATAAAAATTAATATATATATATTTTTTAGGTATTATAAATAATGTAATTATTTTTATTTATATTATATTAATTATATTTATCACAATATTTCAACATGAATTAACTGACTCCATAGCTTTTAATTTCTGTGTTAACTTAACTGTTTTATTCACCTTAATCTTATCATGCTTTTTGGATTCCATGTGCGGGAATATATTTTGAAAATCTACTGGGAATTAATACGGTATGTTTTGTAAGATTTCTATTGCTATAAATTAAATATTTAATGGGTTGTAGTTTTTTTTTTCCATTTCATGCCATTTGATAATGTTCTGTATTCATCTTGAAACTATTATTTTGATTATATTGGTTGTTTGAGTACAGGGGAAATTTTTTTTCAGCTTATAGCTTTTTTCCCACAGAAAACAACCGATTTGCTTATATCATTGAATTCTGTACTCTTGAAAACGTAATTCAATATATAAGTTTTTCAATTTTTTCGAAATCCATATTCTTCTTTTTTTCTTCCATGTTAATTCTTGTAATTAGGTATACGGGACTTTATTTTACACATACAGTTCTATATTGTTGGTTTATGGCGTGTAGTCAATCATTCACAATATTGCAGTTTTTGATGATGGTCGGTAATGTTTAATTAATGGTTATATATACCGGGTGTCCCAAAAAGGACTGACTGATTTTAAAATTCAATAACTTGCAAAAGGTGACAGATATTAAAAAAATTCTTACAGGAGGGTTATGCATACGGTCAAAAGTTTTATTACAGTGATATTCAATTTTAGTTCGATTTACAAACAATAGATGGCGCTGTAAGCAATAGCCGCTAAATTCAGGCTCGATTTTTGGTACTTCGTGGCCCGGATAATACATTTCCATCTCCTTTTTCTGCATGGAACAAGATAAAGGAGCAAAAATCGAGCCTGTATTTAGCGACTATTGCTTACAGCGCCATCTATTGTTTGTAAATCGAACTAAAATCAAAAATCACTGTAATAAAACTTTTGACCTTATGTATAACCCTCCTGCAAGAATTTTTTTAATATCTGTCACCGTTTGCAAGTTATTGAATTTTAAAATCAGTCAGTCCTTTTTGGGACACCCGGTATATATATATATATACACTAGTGTGCCAAACTTAAGCAACAAACACAAAATGTTACCTTCTAAACACGTGAGCACTCAATAGAAATTCTACAAACAGCAAGTGTAGGAAATAGATACTACCCTAACATCCGATAGGAAGTCTCCTTGACGTCATAAATGGTCATAAGTGTCGCAGTCACTGGAATGAACTGAAATAAGGTATCTTTCATTCGTCTCATTCTTACTCTCATTTGGTCACTCCACGGAGAAGTCACCATGACTGCTGCTTTATGACGAGTCGCCAGGTTACTTTACAATGAAGTCATCCTGCGACTCTCGTGTGACCGTCTATTGCAGACTCCATTGTAAAGTCATCATGATAGCTGTTTTTTAACGAGTTCGCCAGTGACAGAAAATGAAATCATCTGGCGATTTTCCACGAAGAAGCACAATGGTGACTTCATAGTAGAGTCTCCGTTGCCTGAAAGTCATCATGTGACTTCATTGGGACATTATTTGGTGACTTATCACAATGTTATGCTCACGGTAACTTCAAAATTCAGTCTTAAAATGACTGTCACATGAAAATAACAAAATGACTTCATTCCAATGTTTTCTAGGAACTCGTCACAATGCATCAGTCACAGAGACTTCTCATTGAGCCACCATGTGATGATCATTTTAGAGTAATGATGAGAGGAATTAAAGATCCCTTATTTTGTTTCATCTTAGTGACTTATGTACTGTAATATACTTTAATGTACTGTAAATGTAAAAATAGTTCAAATTTTCGTCAATAGATGGCGCTGCACCGTCTCAAACTACAATAATGCTCAAACTAGTAGTATGTAAATCTGCATAAAAAAATCCCAAATTGTGTTATTTATTTTATTTAGTGACTGAAACACGAAAAGACAATTATTTTTTTAAAATTTATTTGAGCATTCTTAAAGTTCTTATTTATATTTGAATTTTTATGAAAATTAAAAATGATGTATTAATTTTTATAAAATTCTTTGAAACAGATCCTCTTAACAAGCAAGACAAGGAATTGAAAATATAGTAAATATTGGATAAAAGGAAATATTTGTGGAAGAAAGGCATAATCATCAGGCCCAAATTACCTTGAGTTCCACAAATAATATGTAGGGTTTCATCCATGCATGAGCCATAACAAGCTAAAAAATGCAAAGTTTGAGCTACCGTACACAATAAATCCGGAAAAAAGCAAGAAATAACATAAAATAATAAAAATTAAATTTGAAAAATCAAAAAACCCAACTGCATTAAAAGCGAACTAATTAATTATTTCTCATTAGTGTGAAACTTTTTTTTCTTACTTATTTTTTTTATTTACTTGTATTGATGACTTTTAAAATGTGTTTAATTGTTTGTTCCTATCTATAAACACTGTTTTGATGAAGGTTAGAGTTGCAGTAAAGCTAGAGATCCTACCTGCACTTCTTCCAGGCTGTGTAATATTTAAACGGAGCTTCTGACTGTAAAATAGTCAATGAAATATCGTCTTCCTTTTGAAAGACCTATCCAATGATATGCCACTCAATAACGTGCGAAATTTTTTTTTCGTCGCCATTTTGTATTTTACGGCGGCCATTTTGAATTTATAAAAACAAAACCTAGCCTATAGCCATCGGACGGTTAAGACGAATCGATAGAGATCTCATTCATTAAAATCCATCGAGCCGTTGGAATGTTTCGAGGGTATAAAGAAATCCACATACCCAGATAGGCGTGAAACACATAACCCTTCTTGGCAGTCGGGTAAAAAATTAGATGGATTAAAATGAATTTAGAATAGAAGAATGTTATAAGAAAAGATTTGCATATGTTGCCAAAAATATTTAAGTAAAATACTATTAGTACAACAAAGGAGCTAAGATAAACAGTGTAATAAGGTTCAAATTGATTAAATACAGTATTTTCCATAATGGATCAGAAATAGTGCTGCCCTCTATCATTATATAACACATTTAAAGTTCACTTCCAAAGTTTTATTTTTAGGAAAAAGAGGGGGGGGGGGAGTGACGGATAAAAATTAATAATGATAATATATAAATAACTATGTAATAATAATAACTATTTGTGGATTAACCTTTAAATCAGTAACTTTATTAATATAAATGATGCATTTTTTAAAAATACATATCTATATAATTAAATAAATAAACAGATAAAAATATTATATGAATGATTCAGGGCCGTGCGAAGAGAAAACTGCGCCCGGGGCAGCGTGTCAATTTGGCGCCCCCCCCCCCCTCCTTCAAAATTGATAAAGGGAAGAAACAGAAATAAATTATATTGAATAAATATTTTGCGTTTATTTTGGAACTTTAAAAGATTTAATTTTAATTCAGAAATTCCAGACAACTAAATAACAGTAAAGAAAATTGCACTTATTTGTTAATGAGATCATGATGCTTTGCGACAGACTTTTCTTAACCTTTCTCATATATTTTTCTAGCCATTTTTAGTTGTTGCTAGTCTTTAAGCTGCAGAAAATGGGTAAAAATCGCTAACAACCAGGTTGGAAACAAGTGGTCCCTTCAACCAATAAGTACTAAAAAAGCAAAACAAACAAAAAACCCCGCAGAAGATAATGTAAAAGATAAAGATACAATGTTTTAATTAACGTAAAATAAAATATAATATCAGGCAAATGCATTCACTTCCATTTTATTTTTCTTGCGTTTAGGGTAGCAAAATCGTTTACTATTTTATGTGTAAAGATTGCGTCACACTGAATTTTATAGAAAGTAAACTCAGGTTGCTTAATCTCTCGACCCATAGTATATCTTAAGTAGTTTTTTTACTATTTTTTTTTTTTTTTTTTTTTTTTTTTTTCTATTGGAATATTTATAAATTATGTACGCTGTCTCCATGTTTTTGTAATTCCTTGTTCTCCCTAAGTTTAAAATTATGGAGCAACTAAAGAATTTCTAAATGTTCCATTTTATAAAAGTACTTATCTAATGATAGAAATAATGTTTTCGCATTTAAAACCTCGCTTAACAATTAAAGTCCATTCAAGCCAGCAATAAAGGGGAAGGTCCAGGTAATATTAACTTAACAGATTTTCGGTTGATTTTAGATTCGCACCAGCCAGAAACTCAAATTCTTGTTATACATTTCTCAGTTTCGTAAACTTCCAGCCAGGGCTCGAAATGTATCGGAGCAAACCGGAACGATGTTCCAGTTCGTAAAATGTGACACATATTGTTCTGGTTCGTGAAAGTATGGGAAATATTGTTCCGATTCGGGAAATTATTAAAAACTATTAGTACAGTTTCATACATATATAGCTTACTATGCTCTCTGTAACTTTTTTTCTAATATTTAGAATCTTGAATGCATTTTTTTAGCCTTTAATTGATGTCATAGAATTTGTCACATAACTAGTGTGAAGCGGTCTGTGAGACCGCTCCATCGAAAGATGAATAAAAGCCGCGATTACTCATAGGATGTTGTTTTTGTACTAAACTATTTGTACAAGAGTGTTATAATTAAAATTCACCTATTCAAAAGTATCTGGTGTTAGTTCTAAAGTTCCAAACAAAACAAAATTTCAGTAGTGTTTGTAGATAAACTGAAATTTGCAAGTTAAACTATGAAAATTGAAAAAAGCACCAATCTGTGAGATCGATAACATCAGTTAAAGGTTAAATTAGTTTTTCTACGGTTAAATATAAATCTGCTATGCAGTAAAGTCCCGATTATCCGAGTTAATGTGGACCAAGCTCACCTCGGATAAGCAAAAAACTCGTATAAACCGGATTTCCACAAATCGTCACCAACTAAGGAGATGAAATAAAAATTTCCAATTAATTCATTGATTTTTATGGAGCTTGTAACATTTCTTTGATGTACATTTCCGTTACTTTTAAGAAAAACTGGGAAGGGAATGAAATTGCTTACTTGAAAAAGCCCTTGATAATTTTTTGTTTGTTGAATGTCAATTTTGCTGCAGTTTATTTTTCTTCTGCAGTATTACGCTACTGCATAGCTACCAATTTCTAAGATTTTTTTCTTACCTCTAAAATTTACCAATAAATTTTGCCTAATTCAATCGCCGAAATCTAACAATTGTCAATGATTAAATATAACAAAAATTTGTATTCAAATTTAGAGGTAACAAAACCGTACAAATTGGCAGCTATGTGATTCTATTAGTGTCATGAAAATTACAGGTGTAGCCTCTTCTTTCTGCTCGAAGTATTAAATAGGTTTTTTTCAATCGAACTTATACCTTTGGAATGGATTATTTTTTCTGATGAACCGATGGCTTTCATTATTATGAAACAGCCATTACAAATGAAGTGTTAGGTGAAAATGAAAGAGCAGTCGCAAAAAGTTAGAACTCTTGTTGTTCTGGTCAGAATGGGGAAAAAATGGTCAGACGAAAGGCCCATCTCATCTTCACCTAACCTTCATTTATAATGGCTGTTTCATAATAATGGAAGCCATCAGTCCATCAGAAGAAAATAACTCGGTTAAAGCGGAAACCCGGTTAAGTGGGACTCGGATAATCGAGACTTTACTGTACTTAAAAAAAAAAAGCGTTCCGATTCGTGGATTTTTCCATTTCGAGCCCTGCTCCAGATCAGTTGCACGGTTATAGTGTCTCTATATAACACGAAATCCTTCACTTTTATATGAGGACGTGAGTTTCAAAACTCGCCTTATCCAAAAAATCAAATTTTGGGAAATCGCGAAAAACCTGTAACTGCGACCCCGTGCATCGAATACCTCCAATTTTTTGTATACTTATAGCTAGTTGCTCTGTGATATCATTGTGTTAAGTTGGAAAATCTACTTTAATTCATTTAATTAATTAATTTGAAAAAGTTTTGGTTTCTATTTTTGGTCATCGGATGATAATATTTTGGATTAAAAAATAAACCTTACGGGAGCAATAAGCTTGATTAAAATTTAGTAATACGTTTTATTATACAAAAGCAAACTTATCAATAATCAAATAAAACTTATCATAAATAGCTTATAATTTAAATAACTTTTTTATAAAAATAATTTAATATAATATAATCTATATAACATATAATATTATATATATACACCATCTCCTTCTGTTCTGGTTCCTTAGAAATAATATTTTTATAGAAAGTATGCACTTCCATTTCTGACCAGTTTTCATCAAAATGTTTTTTTAACAATCTGTGGACTTCCTTAAGTTTCTCTTGCTTCATGGGGACTCCATGCCCCTTCTTTTTAAGAAGAAAGTTTAGTTTTAGATGCCTCTAGCAAAACTTTTACACTCTGAATTTTGATATTCCAAGAATCTTCCGAAATACACTTCCACCAATTTGAAGATGGCCATGGTTCTTAGTCTTTATATAGTACCTTATCGTAATACCTTTGAAAGGCCCGGAAATGCCTTAGGTTTATGCCTGAGAATAAAAATTAAATCTTTTAACATCTTCTGATTGTAAGAAATATAGAAAGCAATTCCCCATTCTTAACTTACATTTTAATCTTCTTTTCCGTGTATTCTTTACTAGCCCATGTGTTCGTATTTCTTTTTCTATTTTTCACCCTTCCACTACAAAATGCAAGAGTTTATTCACTGCCCATTACACATAAGACATGCTGTAAAACTTATTTAATTAGTTTGTATGAATAGAACAGGTAAAATCTTTAAACGAAAATAGCAACAGGTCACAGAGAAATGAAGGAAAATTACTGTAATAGTAGCTGATAAGCTGGCCGTTCGTTGGTCTTACGCATGCCCAAGGATAAAGCTAGTTTTGTTGCCAACTCCCTAGTGGATAAGGCGAGTTTTGAAACCAAACCAATATTTTAAGAACCCAAAAATAAAGGATAAAAATATTTTTTTTACAGATTATAGTGTTTTTTCTGTGCAGGTTTACCAATAGAATAGATTGGTAGAAAAACTCGATTTTTTAAATTTTGGATAAGGCGAGTTTTGAAATTCACGTCCTCATATAAATTTCCACTTTCATCAGGATAGAACGGGAGCCGGCAGCACAGACACATGCTTCGTTCGGATACCGTTATTTTTCCAGGATAACTACCAGTATCTTTTTATAGAAAAAGAAATCTAGGTTAACCGTGCAAAATTTCGCCTTCTTTTTTTAGAAGAGATTAAGAAGAGATTTTCTATAAGATTATACTGGTGCCGAAAAATTTTCTGGTCTGCAAAATTCAAGGAGACGTATGAACCATGAGACAACCACCTCATCGAGTTGGAGGCTGCAATTCCACAATTAGCTAAAACTTGATACCCATATTAAAACGCAATTCGTCTACTAAGTCATATCTTGGTGGAAAACACCTAAAAACCCGATTTTACCGGTTGACTCGTAATTTTACCATTGTGTTTTCCTGCTCCCAGTCCGCCATGTTTTCATACCTTTGGGTGCAGGAAAACGCAATGGTAAACCTACGAGTCGACCGCTAAAATCGGGTTTTTAGGTGTTTTCCACCGAGATATGACTTGGCAGACCGATTGCGGTTTAATATGGGGATCGAGGTTTAGCTAATTCTGGAACTTCAGCCTCCAACTCGATGAGGTGGTTGTCTGTGCTGCCAGCTCCCGGTTTAGTAGCTTCGTAGTCAAATTATTCTGCGAATTTTACGTTTTCTGTTTTGCTCAGATAAGGACTCTACATTTACGGAAATAACCAAATCTTCGCTTTCTTGTTCCAAAATTTCCTCTCTTATTGTCTGAAATGTTTTTTTTAAGTGTTTCAATCAGTTTGTTAGCGATCAAAACATTGACAGTTTTTTTTCTTCTTTTTTTTTTTCGTGAGAATAATATAAAGTTTTTCTAATTCATTTAAAATGCTGTGTCAAACTACTAGACCGCAAATAAAGGGGAATTTATTTATTTGCTTTATTAAGCTTTTTGCTCCTGAGTAAGTTTACTCATTTTACTTCATTTCTATAAGAACTTCCAGAGTTTTTATAATCTGTGGCAATTGTTTGTAAAATGCAGATATAGCTCTATTTTTTCATGACCATAGAGTATCGCAATGTTTCTTTAAATAAACCGATAAATGGGACATAAATATATCCCATCTTTCAATAGAAGAGAAGAAAAAAAAAAAAAAAAACACATTTATGCAGTTCTGGACATTTTGGGCATACACCAGCAGCACGAACTCAGAGTTTAGAGAATGTGCAAAACACAGTAAAAAATAGACGAATTTATTTACTTCGACGATTGGAGCTTACACAACATTATATTTGGAAACCATATTTGCACTATATCAAAACACTGAGCTCTGTAGGTTTGATATTGGTATTATTTATGACGGTCGATTATCTACAAGTTGGATATAGGAGGCCGGAATGGGGTGGGGGTGTCCTCTGTAGGGTCATTCTAAGGGAACCTAACCCGTATTTACGCAAGGTTCGAAGAAAACTACGGACAATTTCCAACGATTAGGCTTACGTGCACAACTGGGTCGAACTCAGCGCCTCCCGTCTACCATCTTTGAGAACAGAACCTCTCGCTCAGCTGTGAATGTCGAGATTGTCGGACATTAGCTGATCTTAAATTTTTTGCGCTATTTTTTTTTTTCTTTTTGTCTTGATGTAGTCAAGAAACCTTTCCACGATTCAAAATTTTCCATTTTCTGTATCGTATAACTTGCGTCATTTGTTCTTTGTGAGGTGTACTGGATTCCTAAACTGAACTGTGTTTAAAATTCAATAACTTGCAATTGGTGACAAATATTAAAAGAAATTCTTGCAGGAGAGTTATGTAAGATATCAGAAGTATTTTTACTGCGATTCTCGGTTTTAGTTCTAAATAGCAGAGATAGATGGCAAGCAATAATCTCTCAATGGAGGTCTAAACTGAAATCCCCTAGCATCATGCGAAGGAAAGAGGCTAAATATAAATATATAGAGTAGGCCCCTAAAAATAAGATTTTATTGGAGAATGAGACACACTCCATATCTTTAACCTTCTCTTTCCACATCAGAGTTGGGCAATTTTAGTTTCGGCTTTGATTGAGCACCTATGGCGCTAGATGTTGTATTTATAGTGCTTGTGTGGTTATGCATTGCTGGCATAATTGTCAATTCAGTATAAACTTGATTGATTTTCACGAATATGATTTAATAAAGTATACTGCTGTAACCTGAATTTACTATAAACCTGTTTAATTCTTCAACAAATCTTCGATATTTATGTTGCAATGTGAAATTGTAAAACTGCAGTATAATAATTCAAAAAGTCATTGTAACGCGAGCGGCTAGTGAATATGGTTCTCCCCTCAGGGTTGCACTATCACTCTAAAGCGTAAGCTGAGTTCCCGAGGTAGTCATCCCTGCTTTCAGCGCCATCTATAGTTGCTATTTGGAACTAAAGCCGGGAATCGAGGTAAAAAATAGACTACTGACATTTTACATTACTTTCCCGCAATTTTTTTTAAAATAGCTGTCACCATTTACAGGTTATTGAATTTTAAAAACAGTCAGTCCATTTTAAGACACTCGGTATATGGAGTACGATCGAACGAAATTGAAAAATTACCTTGTTCTATGAATTTCTCCAACTATCATTTTTCTTACTTCATTGGTAAGAAGGCTCATAATTTCATCCTGAATATATTTCACCATTTATCTTTTTCACTTTCAATAATTTTTCCTTTTGCTCTTTTCAAATTTGCTATCGATTACATGATTTAATTTTAAACGTCTCATTAAGTTCCTTGTAGCGAATGTATGCATTGCTGTGTTCTAGAGCATTTTTATGCTCAGGAATTTTAGGATTTAATTTTTTCCACTTGAAAAACCCACAATCTGGACTGGCTAACTTTGGAGGGCGATCATGATAATTGGTGAATAATAAACAGAGAAAACAAAATATAGTGATTCCCTTATTTAATTTATCCAATACTAAGCCGCAATTACCATTAATAATTTCTCCACTTGATGTAATTTTCTTGAACGTTAATTTGAAATTTTTTCGTCCTTCTACAACCGCAGATTTCATGTAATCAGCATTTTTCATCCTGTGCTGGACCTTTTTTCAAGAGCAAAGTAATGACCGAATGACTATAAGAATGATCCCATAGCGGAATCAGAATAGGTTAGCAATTCATATCCACTGAGTGTGGGAGGTGGCAGAGACTTTCGTATACGGTGTAAAAGGGGCCGCAGAGTGCAAAAGTTTAAGAAACACTACAATAAGATATCCCAAAAGCATATTATAAAATCATCAAATCTAAAGAACTCAGTGAAACGTAAATGCAATTACTTTGCATACTTTACTAAACTATGCAATTACTTTGAAATGAAAAACGTACATACTTTCATTGGGAAAAAAATTCCCGATATGCAAATATATACTTTTTTTTTTTTTTTTTTTTTTTTTACAAAAGAAATAGAACATCGAAGAGTGAAAAAAAATTACAATAAAAATGATCAAGGACAGAAAAAAAAAAGAAAAGAAAAAAAAAAGACGGAAATTAGTAGTTCAAATTTGGCGCCCCCTGAATTTCCGCGCCCGGGGCGACCGCCCCCTTCGCCCCCCCTTTCGCACGGTGCTGAAATGATTTATTAAATAATGATTCAATTTAAATAAATGTAAAAATAAATGTACTATATTATAACAGAATAATACATTTAAATCTTTATCATAACAGTGTATAACAACTTAAATATATAAAATAAAATAAGTTATGTTTTATGCTATATATATTTGTTGACTGTGATATCTGCAATATAGATATTTTGCGAAGAAAGTATTGCTATTAATTCTTTTATCTCTTTAATATATAGACAGTTATTTAACTTTTTTTATGTTATCTGAATCAAGACAACCGAACCGTTTTAACTTTCAGTTAAACATCACGTATAAAAAAAAAAAAAGTAAGTAACATTCTTAATAATAATTACCTTTTCAATGTAAAGATAAAATAAAATCGTCTACTTTACAAGTATAATGTTTATATAATAGGAGTAAAGAAAATAATCAGATAATTTTCTTTTCTTTCTTTCTTTTTTTTCTTCTTTGGAAGTGTTACAAGACGCTTTATAAACCATTGTTTGTAGTTATTTTTAAATGTAGCCAAAAAAAACTGACAACAATAACAACAACAAAGATAAACTTCAGTTATCTATCTATAAAGCTTATGAATTGAAAACACTCAATTAATCTCTATTCATAATTATTTCAAAATTCCTCTTTCACATAAAAGGCATACTTAATCTTTCATATTAAAAGACAACTATGCTTGTAAAGTTTCACAAAACACATTTTCAACTGGAAGAGGCAAATAAAAATGCCGATGAACATGTAGAAAATTGGTGTATAATAGAAGCTTAACCCGCTTGCGATAGAGCCCTTTGCTTAATTTTTATTCTATTACCACTGGTTTTTCAAATCGGAAAATTTTTTGTACTTTAATCGCGAAAATGCTCTAATTAAATAAGTTAAACTTTACAATAAAACATAACTGGTGTAAAAAATAATGAAGGATTAGTCCAGTTAAACGTCTAGTAGGCAGAGTCCTAACCACTACACAAGCACCGTTTAATAACGTGAAACAATAGACAGACCTGTAACCGAATTCTTATGCGTGTCCCTGTAAATGAACGATGAATGCTATGCACCCCGTACTCTGTAGTAAGCCTCTTGTAGTGCACATCAGTGATATATATCTATCAATTCCAATATGTTTGAAATAGTGTAACATCATTAAAATACACCGTAAACGATTTTACCGTAACGGAATTCTTTTGAGTATACCTGTAAATGAAGTATAAATGCTACAAACTTCATTTACAATTCCGAACATGATATAACAAACTTCATTATTATATATCAGTTTCATGGCAATCCTAATCTATTTAGGTGAGTTAGAGTACGGACAGACAGACAAACGCAATTCATAAACACTTTTCAACCATGTTGGAAAGTGTTTAACCCTTTATCTACTGACGGTACTTATAAATACCATTAAATTAACTTGTTATAAAATTCATTTAATACATCGATTAGTAGTAATATAGTTCAAAATGAGTTATAGATACATTACTTTAGCTTGTTCCAAAAGCATTATGGGTTACACAAAACAAAAATATTTTTAAAAGGATGTTTTTTTTTTTTTTTTTTTTTTTTTTTTTGCCTTTGCATCTTTTCAGCGTTAGGAGGGGGGAGGGAAATTCTCAATTCGAAAGCACTTCTATATTTTTATTGTAAGAACATTATATTTGTGCATTTCCTATTCTACAAAATATTATGAAAAATATTTAAAATAAAATATTTAGAGTGGGGTTATAAATATTGCACAAAATCCCTATCAATTCAAATTTAATGAATCCCTCTAAATTCTTCGATCCTTCTAAAATCCTTCTAAAATTTATTAAATGATTATGTAAATCTTCTAATGTAGTTTCAAAAATTCACGAAAAACGCTTTAGAAGATAAAATTTTTATGAATTCATAATTCAGTACATAAAGGGTTAGAAGGAAATAAAAAAAGAAAGTTTACCTCTTTACACAGTTGGCGAATCTTTTTTTTTATCTGAAATGCATTTCATTCTTTAAATAAAAAATAGAGGCACGTGTCCCAACCAATAATTTATGATAAAAAAGAAAAATAATACTGGAAAGATGTGTCTATTGACAGTTATGAGCTGGCGTGTTTAAAAATTGGTTTATTTATTTATTTATTTATTTTATTTTATTTACTTTTCTATCATTGAAATTTTTTTAATCCTTTTCTGAACTCCAGAGATTATAATTTAAGCAAAAAAGCTTTCTATTCTCGCTTGCTTCAAAGAAGACATTCTTTCCAATGCTGCCATATCTCGAATTCTTCTTAAATACGTTAGTTGAATAGGATCAAAGTTCTTCTGACGTTCGAGCCATTTCATAGCTGTTTCCAAACATTCGAAGGCTTCGTTATGTGATGGACCTGGGTCATTTTCAGAGCATTCGTTTTCCTTTTCTTCATTTTCTTTTTCATTTTGAATCTCATCCACAATCTCATCATCATTTAAAATCTTATATCTAGGGTCATGTATTTAACCACTCGTTAATTTCATTTTCTTCATAGCTTAGGATTCTTCCCATCTCCTCGGTTAAAATTTTTTTTGAGAGAAATAGGCTGTTCGGATAATTGGAAGTCCGGTCAAAAAAGAGAAATAATCTGTTCGGATAATTGGAAGTCCGGTCAAAAAAGAGAAATAATCTGTTCGGATAATTGGAAGTTCGGCAAAAAAAAAAAAAGAGAGAGAGACAGAGAGAGAGAGAAATAGGCTGTTCGGATAATTGGAAGTTCGGTTAATTGGAGTTCCGATAATCGGCGCTCTACTGTAGTTCAAAGTTCAACAATTTATAAGTTAATAGATATAGGTACTTATGTAAACGTCACGCGGAAGACATTTTTTTCTTTTTTCGTGGAATGGCCTTGAAACAGACAGATTACTTAGGTCTAGGATTTAAAATGTGGAGATTTTTAAACCTATTTAAAACGGGCAGCTTACTTAGGTCAAGGGTTAAGAATATGGGGATTTTTAAACCTATTAAAGTATCATTCCATATCACGTGTGACAGCTTTTCTACATATTACTGCTGTTTTAACAATGCTATTGTTACCTCACATTAAAGCAACTATGCTAATATGAAAATCTACGGTTTTTTAAAATTATTATTTTTAATGTATAGTTTATATTCTAACAAATTATAAATTAATAGATATAGGTATTTATGTAAGTGTCACGTGCTGAACATTTTGTCGGTTTTTTATGGAATGGCCCAAGAGGAAACATTTTTTCTCTTAATATATTTTCGATAGTCTTCAAAAATTATTTTTTAGCGTATTATCATATTAATAGTACGCAAAATATCTACACTCGTTAGATTTCCGTAACTGACACATTCATTAGATCGCATTAAACCTTAATTTTTGGTTTAGATGGTAATTTATTTCTAAACTAAAAATATTTCCCTCCCAAAATTAAAAGAAATTAATTGTGACCCGTAAGGGTTAAGGATGATTTAAAGCGAATTTCTGGATTTGTATATAATTCCAATTTTTACTTGAAAAAGTCGATTGAAATGCATCTGATTAGCATAATTTAAAAATTGTTTTAAAAACTAGACTTGTTTGTGTAATTTTTCTTTGATAACGAACAGTTCTTTTTTCGGTCACGTGAGACTACAGATAATAACTGATTCTAAAAAAATATTTAAGTTACTCCAAAGTGTCTATCGTCTGTCTAATTTAGTGTTCGTTGGTCTATGCATAAAAAATAAAATAATTTTCTTTTTTTAATTTTTTCTTCTTGTGTTTGTGTGTGAAAACTTGAATTTTAAAACAGCTCTGTTCAACCTTCTTTTCTCGCAGACCACACGCGAGAAAAGCGGGCCACGCGGGTCTGCTACATTAGGTGAACCGCAACACATATAATACTATAAAAGAAAATGAAAAGAAAAGGGAAAATAAAATTAAAATAGAGAGATAATAAAGCAGTATAAAAAAATTAATATAATTAGTTGTATACTAAGTATAAAACATGATAATCAAATTATGGAGAATTTCAACGTTTACGAAAAAAAAAAAAAGATTTATATATATATATAAAATAATAATAATAACAAGCGTGCTATTATCTTTTCATCCCCCCCCCCCCACACACACAAGGCAAAAATAATATACATATTTTTAAAACCCATTTTTTAAAATTAATTTATATACTACACAGCATTTTAAAGAAATTGGTACTGAGTGGTGACACACATATGATGGGACAAGGCGGGACAAGTGGTAGAGCATACTACAGCAAAAACAATTTTTGCGTAGGAAACACGGCTTCCTCTTATTTAGTGAGAAATGTAGGGCGTCTGAATTATGATGTTTGCTCATAACTTTAACAATAGTAAAAGTATTGTACCGATATTAACAGCGTATTTACTATATTTTATATGACTATCGGGCTCTGCCCCCAACAAGCGACGCTCGCCAACCCCTGTCCAGACCCTGCAGCCTCCAAAAATACGATAATATGTTCTGTTTTAAAAATATTTTCCGATTATGCAAGATTAAATGATATCATTACGATTAGTGGCGATATTTCGTAATCAGGTATTTATTGACTTCCCTTTGACTGGGAGATTTTTAGGTTCCCAAAGCCGCATCTACCGCTGTCGCGACAGCTGACGGCTGTTTTCGTAAATGATTAATCAAAATCTATCACACATTTGAAAATCAGCTTGTATACGATGGTTAAGTAAAAAATGTTGCTGCCTCACTTACTTTTATAATAAAGCCTTTTTTTAGACACTAGAAGAAAATCCTTTTAAATATGACGTTTTAAAGATGACACAATTTTCCACCATTGATTGCTTTTCGCACGTAATAATTTAATTAGTTTAAAGTTTTCTTTTTTTTTATATTGAAGTACAAATATATTTTTCCGTCAAAAAGTGTTTGGAAATATTATAATATTTGTTTTTTAAGACGCAATTTCCCCTCATTTAATTCCTTTCGCACATAATAATTTAATTATTTTAAAGTTTTCTTTCTTTTTTAATATTCACGCGTCAACATATTTTTCAGTTGTAAAATGTTTGATATATTATTATTTGCGATTTTTTAAAATTTGCCAACAGTAGATACAAATGTGACATTTTCGAACTATGAAATAATATGCTATTGAGATACTGAAATTTTGTTCCTATAAAACTTATTTAACTGAACTACCTTGACAAATTTCAACATTAAATAGTGCTTAAAGTAATTCTTCTATTTAAAAAATTCCTGTTTCAGCCAGTGTATTTATTATATTATCATTTTCCATAACACTAGTAGTTTTATATTTTTATATGCCAATGTTGTTGTTGTTTTTTTTTGTTTTTTTTTTTTTCTTTAAATTATCCGAGAGAGTCAAAAGATCACAATAAATTCAATTACTGCAGCAGCGGCGACAGAAGCGTTAGTAACAAATAATAATAATAATAATAATAATAATAATAATAATAATAACAATAAAATCATAAGCATGTGCAATTGAAACTCATGTGAGAAAAAATATAGAAAACAAGTATAAATTTTTGTGTGTGGAAGTTTTTAGAAAAAGATCTTCGAAATTTCAATTTATACTGGAAATTCAGCTATCAGCGGTGATTTGTTTGCAATTTGATAAACATGAATGGACAATTGAATCACCCTTGAATCACTGTTATCAAGACGTAGTAACCCTACTGCCCTACTACGAATACAGCCGGGACTCATTGAGGCCTAAACGTTTTCAATTTTTACATTTTAACACTCGTACGGCCGGACATTTTACAAAAGTTTTACAGAAATATTTTACACCACTATTTTTATTTAAAACTTTTTGGCTTGTGTACTTACTTTTGTATGGAATATATATTTACATTATTTTAAGAAGTTTCTGGTTCGAATCAAAATATATTTATTTGGTACCAGTCAAATTCACCGCTGTGGGTTATTTTGTCTTTTTTTTAAAAAAAGTACGCATAATAATTGAAGTGGTATTAATTTTAAAAAATGAGTTTAAACTGCTAATAAGCAAAAATGTATATGAACGAGTGACGATAAACTATTAATAAACTATAAAAATCAAAATTTTGACAAATTACATTTCTTAACAGTAATTTCTGTGATATTCTCATTATAAACTTTAACTCAAATTTAAATGATAATAGCAGCCATAAAAAAAGAGTTTTTTAAAAGTTAAATTACGGAGAATGTAAAAAAAAGTGTTATAAATAAAAGAAAAAATTATTAGATATTTAAGTACAGTAAAATATACTAAGACGAAATCATCCGACAGATCTTAGCAAGTTTTGATCTATTCTCTTTTGATCAATGAATCATCTTATTTGTGATGGGGTTATAAAATTTTTCCGTTAAAAGCAGATTGTAGGTTCCGTTATGACAGGTTTCACTGTATATATTCGTATGAAATACAAAACAGTGAAAAAAATAGTAGTATTATGTTTTTTTATTAATCTATTAACCGCTGGTGTTGGGTTGACGTAACAATAAAAATAAATGTGCATGCTTAAATAAACTATCGAGATACCACTATTTTTAAATTAAAAAAATTGCCTTATTTAATAAAACAAACATTGATCATTAAATAAAGAGAAAAATACCTTTCAAAATTTGTGGTGGCAAACGTTTTGCTGGAAAAAAGTGCAAGATACTTACGTTATAGTTTTCGTTAATATGGATTAACGAAAATTTTATCTTTCATTTAGTGCGATTTGCATATTAAATTGTTAAAATTAAATGATTCGAAAAATATTAAAATAATATATGAAATATGACAAATAAAGAGACAATAATAAACAAATTTACGCTGCTTAAAAAATGAAATAAACTAATATGAAACAAAGTAATATTAACTAAATAATTTAAATTTTTAAAAAATCGTCCTAAAATTTTTTACAATTATATTTTAGCTACGAATTTATACAATATAAAATAAGGAAAATATAAAAATGAATGATAAAAAAAATATCGTTGCTATCGACATGTTTAGAGTTTAGCAGTTTATAAGTTATATAGTATCGCAGTATAGTAAGGTTGTAAGTAGATACCTAAACGAATACATAAATACATATCGGCAAATGTGGGCGTGTATGTCGATATCGTAATGACGACCGACAGTAAATACGTCATATGGATAAAAAGAGAGAGAGAAAAAAAAATTATACTACAATCAATAAGTTACGGGGGAAAAATCATAAAGAAGAGCATAAAATAACCAAGAATACAATTGTTTCAAAGTTTCAGGTTACTTAGCCCTTTCTGCTCTTAATTTTCTTTCGATTTTGGGAAAAATTACTTTTCCGCTAATGAAATTAAAAGTAGCCATTCAAATCACAAATGTTAATGTTTACTGAAATTGAACGAATATGTTATTGACTCAAAACCTAACGAAAATATTATTTTGCATACTTTTCATATGGCAATAGTCTGAGGAAGAATTTTTGAAGACGTTTGGAAAATGTCGTATTGCAACAGCCTCAAACAGACATAAGAACTTACTAGTATTGTTTATGCTTTACCACAAAGTATTAGTGCGGAAAAGAAGTCCCTAGTTTACATTTAAAAAGTGAAACATATGTCTGAAATAAAAGAAACGCTTTGGGGATAAGGGAACTTCAAACTCATTTATTTTTTTAATTTCACTTTAAATATTATTCAAGTGCACACTATATGAATTATGGCATATATTTATCACACAAGAAATAAAAAAAAAGTTGTAGGAGAAAAATAAGAAATTTTCTCGAATATTTTTAACGTTATGAAGGACTTTTCAAAATGCCCCATGCGCATTCCATATCAATTGAAATCCCCAATATTTTTTATGCCAGTTTGGTTTACATATATAAATAGAATTGTGCATCAAATTTTATATATTTGAATGTAAAGGTAAGATTTTTTTTTTCTAATTGTATGAAATTGTCAGCATTTTTGTATCCTATTTCTACAATTAACTATACCTTTAACTTTTAAAATTACATTTAGTTTAAGAAAACGATGCACAGTTTTATGATATATATAATGACAAATAGCTATGAAATATATTGGGGATTTTAACTGATATGGAAAGCGCATGGGGCATTTTGAAAAATTCTTCCTAGAGCTCAACATAGTCAAGAAAATTGCTTATTTTTCTCCTGTTTTTTTCTTGTGTTATAAATATATTCAATAATACATGTAATTACCCTTGAATAGTAAAGTGAAAAAAAAATGAATTTCAAGCTCCCTTGCCCCCTTAACTATAATTAAGGAAATTTTTATTATTATTATTATTACTAAATGATGAAACACAAATGAAGTAATAATAATAAATGTATAGATGTATACTATCACTATTAGATGCTATTAAAAAAAATTAAGATTAAATAGTACTTAATGGAATACATGTCAGGACGCCAGGGACGAAGGGGTTAAACTTAAATGAATAAATAATTCAGTGAGTTATAACAGACAACAATACATGAGCTTACTATGTATAGAAAACTGACTTTTGTAGTAATGTTCCTGGTATTTGAATTACATTTTTTATTACTTACTGAAGAAGCTAAGGGCTGCATGTATATATTTTCTGGTTATTAGTTTTGCATTGTTTACTATAATTAATATATTTAAAATGTGATATGTTTCCAATAAATAAAAGACTGATTTTACATCTTTAGTCTCGTCATCGACAGATCTCAATTTTCTCTCTTCAATATTTAAACGTACCGCCATGGAATGCATTTGTATAGTATTTCAAATCTCTCACCAGAAAATTAGTATTATCATTATTTTATTTATTTATTTTATTTTATTTTTATTTATATGTTTCTTTCCTTATTTATTCATTTTATTTCATTTAATTAATTAATTTTAATTTAATTAATTAATTTTTATTTTCATTAATTAACTATTTATTTTTAATTTAATTAATTAATTTTTATTTTTATTAATTAACTATTTTATTTTTATTTAAATTAATGAATTTGTTAAATACTTTTTGGGGGTGTTAAATCATAATTTTTAAGAAGAGTATAAATACTCTTCTTAAAAATTATGATTCCTTCCTGTCTGTTGACAAAATATATCTAAAATGCATAATTATTTTGTGGATAAAACTACATTACTGCAAATAAATCTATTTGTTGTTTTCAAAATTTGATCATTAAATGAATAAAGAAACATCATTTAATAATAAAAGTATAAAGGAAAAACAAAATTGAAAAAATAAACATCGGAAAAGGGAATTCGAGATTTGAAGTGTGATCGAAGACAATGAGCTTTAAAAGTTGCCAAAACTGACGATTTTGCGCCAAAGGAGGCAACGCTACATTCAGCATCCCATCATGGCTGCAACACTCCGCTCTTGAGAAATTTCATTGGTTTAGCTTCGGCATGCACGTGATCAGTCAGTGATGTGATGAGATGGGATGAGATTTCTCCGTTCTTAGCATCCACGCATATCGTAAAACATACCGTCAAATATGTTATGCGCGTGTAGCCGGCCGGTTTAGGCTGTGAATTTTAGTTGTAAATAGGCTCGAATTTTAATTTGTGAGTGTGAAAGAAAACATCTAAAAAATATTGGGATATGAAGCTATGACAAGAGCTAAAGAATTTCTGTTTTAATAGGTAATTTTTTTGAAAAAAATTATTCTTATTGATATTTGGGAGGAGGAATGTTGATATTGTATGTGATGAATTTTTAAGTACTCAAGTTACAAGTATTTCATTTAATACATGGACGTAATGCAAACTTCAGATATGATGATGAATAAAATATACATAATATAATAACATATAACGTAATAAATCAAATATACTTAAAATATTTAATGCTGTGTGCGATACCGGTATAAATAAATTAGCGTATAACCGTTATAGATAAAGGAGCATAGATTTCTATTAATGAATTACTTTTAAATTATAAAGGATTTAAAATGTACCTAAAATTTCAATTCAGATTAAAATTATACTGACAAATTAGTAAACTTGAGATCGACTGTTATTAGCGGTTTTGATTCTTAAAAATACTCGGACAGGAAGTAATAACAAGAACTGAAGATTTTTTCCGATGAAAAATAAAAATGTCTATATTATTGTTTTTTGTGAGGAGGTGGGGGGGGGGGAGTTACATCAGAATTCATCTATTTTTTGTTTAATGCAGACTAGCGATATGTTTAATACCCAATAAAATATATTTAATATAATGAACTTTTTTTTATGCTGTCTGCAGTTCTGATCATTATAAACTATAAATAGCATAATATTAAAATTTTTATTTGATTTCAATTTATCATAACATATGTGACAATTCATCTTTTTTTTTATGTAATACAAGTTGCAGATATTTGTTACATTTGAATAAAATAAACTTAATACAAAGAATTTTTTTTTTTTATGCTGTGCATGATTCCGGTATAAATCAATTAGTTTATAACTTCGAAGTATTATAGATTTTGTTAGATCTCGATTTACCGTAGTATTTAATACTGTTTACGAGAAATATAATTTTCTAATAGTTTTTGTTTAGATTAATTAATTTACTGATACTGGGCATATGTACAAATGGAAACTCCGATGTAATATCAAGAGATAATGATTACATATTTATGCTTTAACTTATTTAAGAATCTTATGATTAGAACTGTAGGGGAGAGTGGGGTGGAATGAGACAGTAGATTTTTTTCTTTATGTGTCATTCAAAACATTTCATCAATCACACACTAGATGAAGCAATTAGCCCAATCTTCAGTTGAAAAAAATTGCTGATCTGCATAAGCTTGCAATTGCATATAAAAAAAGATTATTTCAAGGATCAAAAGTAAATTTGCTTCATACACTTTTTTATGCTTTCTGTACATTAATGACTTGTTTATGCGTAGATGTAATAGTTTCCTTATTCATGGAACATTATATATTGTATATTATCCATACTTTAAACTAAGCCTTAAAGCAGCATTTTTGTGTATACAAGAAGTTTAACATAAAAGAAGGTAGTGGGGAGGAATGAGACATGCCAGCAATGCAAAGGCAGGATTGGGACAAGTCCAATTCCTTCTTTTTAAATATATGAATGTAAATTACTAATATGCAAATATTTTTAGAGGGTAATATATTTATTATTACACTGATGATGTATTCATTTACTTCAAAATGTAAATAAATTGAACTGATGATTTTTTAATGTCATCTGTGACTGACAAACCGGAATTTCCCTTCCAGTATGAAGATACTGGAATTTGATATTTTGGCACAGACATTATCAACCTACAATCTTTGTTAGACTGCATATGTAGCCGACACTAGACTATTTGCGCCTTATGATACTTTGTTTTATAACTGTCCCATACCTGCCTGTTAGAGGGGAGGTATGAGACATATTTTGAAACTTACATTTTCTTCAATTATAAAATTGTTTCTGCAAATTACGTTTCTATATTGTTCAAAGACACTAGAAAGTGTTTCATTTTGTATTCTATAAATTGAAATTTTTGTTTTTTTGTCAAACAAAGCTGATTTTCTTATTTTTCTAAAAAGTGTCCCATTCATCCCCACTCACTCCTATATAATTAAAAGTTTATTAGGTACTCATTCAAAATATTAGTGAGAACTAAATTCTATAATAAAAAGTTTATATCCACTTACATATATTAATGAGAGCTAAATACTCTGTAATCATAAACTTGCATACTTAAAACATCAGTGGGAACCACCTGTCACGTGATCATATCTTCAATGTGTTGTTTATATTTATTTGTTTACATTACTACTAAATTTTTAAATCATTAATTCTATAATTAAAAATACATAATATTTTGGATATATTTAATATGCATGATGCAAACTTCATTATATTTTAATAGTAAATATATACAAGTTTTTATCGATGGGGAGTTTTATTTATTGGTGAGAATATTTTCAACCAACAAATGTGATAGGGTGAATATAGCGGGAAATATTTAATTGGCTTGGAAGATATTTTGCAGTCGAATTGTATTCCTAAGGTATTTAAGTGTTATACCATGATAACAGATAACAATCTGCATAAAACCGATTATTTCTAGCTGAGATCAGGTACTTATGTACAGTGACAGATACTGCATGTCTATCTTTTAAAAACTCGAATACGCAATCAGCTGTTTGCGTTGCTATAGAAACTGTCAAAGTTCGTCGTATTAGGATTCCTGAAGTTCGGCCTTCTCAAACGATTCCGACAGGCTCTTGGAGTCAATAAATCTATCAACTTGCTTTTAATATCTATCTTTAATTAAGACTTTAAAAAGTATTTGATTTGTAATGGTTACAGTGTCTGTTAATAAACTTGCTAAAATTACGATAAAGCGGTCCTGAAAAAATTGTTTGTACATTTAAGAAGCTACCGTATTTTATGGAAGAATCGCCGCACCTGTCGTAAACGCCGCACCTGTGGGAACGCTACTTTTATCGACAGTTGAATCTCTCATTGACCTAATTAATCGAAGTTTTCTGAGCAGTGTAGGGTGCATCATTTTTAATAACTTAAGATTCTAAAAATTTATTTAAGATATTTAAATCAGCTTTTAAATATTTTTTAAATTAGGGAGACGTCAATTGGTACTAAAACCAACCGGAGCGCGGGACGCGGAGCCCTCTCCTTAGGCGCTCCACATTTTTTAAGGGACTTAGCAGTTAGCACGCTTTTTATGATGCTTTTTACGTTGCATCCACTTGAGTGGTTTTTTAGTTTCTATTCAAAACCCTCAAAATCTGAGTGGAAGAGTTGTAAACTTTCTTTGTCCATCTGTATGGTTCGGTATCATCATCGGAAATGTCACAGTTCTCATTATCGGCAAAGTCAGAAAGTTTCCCGTTGTTGCGCAGGGGACGTGAGAACAATACTTTAATTTTTACTTTATTCCAATTTTACGCGCTAGAAAAAAAAAAAAAAAAAAAAAAAAAAAAAAATCGTAAATTTTTGTTTAAATTTCGTTAAATTTTGTTTCGTTAAATAATATATAATATATAAGTTTAATAATATATAAGTATATATATATAAATAATATATAAGTTTTCGTTAAATTTTGACAAAAAAATTAACTTTCAAACTCGTAAACGCCGCAGCGTTTCTTCCATAAAATACGGTATTTACTCACTTGAAAACATCCGCTCTCTAATCCTATAAGAGAATTTTTTTTTTTAATATCTCGTTTGCATTTCCATATTTCTAAATGATTTTTCATTGGGGTGCTGAGGTCGAACGGCTCTACAAAAAGCCGTTTTTTTACTTTTTCAATTTTGTTTGCAGTTTTTGTAGGGTACTTTCACTTTCGAAACCGGTTTCGAAAGTGAAAGTTTCTTAATCCGTTGACCTCAGCTATTTAATGCAAAAAAGTCATTTAAAATGATTGAAATGCAAACGAGAAATTAAAAAAAAATTCTCCCATAGGATTAACAATAACGAATGGGTGTTTTCGCGTGAGTGAAGTAGCTCCTTAAGGGGGCTGGTCACTCAGCTTCGGAATTCTCCTCCGTAATTTTAAGTCTATGGACTTTTGATGCATTCGTCTATTTAAACTATCTTCTCGGGAAATTCCTATTTTGAACATCTTTTTTCTGTGTACTCTTCCTAAAGGATGTCTCTTTTTTTCTTAGTTTTCAAACTATTTCTAAAATCTACGCTGAATTTAATATTTTTTTGTATTAAAAGAGGGCGAACTGTGATTAATATTTTAACACTACATATAAAATGAAGTCTATACTTCAGAAATATTTTGAGAACTAAGAAAAAAAGAGACATCTTTTAGAAAATGTACATAAAAAATAGAAGTTAAAAATATTCATTTCCCGAGGAGATATTTTAATAGACGAATGCATCCAATGGCCATAGACTTACATGAGTAAGGGGAAATCGGAAGCTGAGTGACCAGCCCCCTTAAGCGTACAACGAACTCCAATGAGATGCACTATCTTTTTCGCGATCAGTTGATACATTATGTTGCAGTTTACGATTGCTGAAAGTTCAAGGATAGTGGATGTTTTAATTAAATTTTATAGAGCCAAATTCTGCAGCAAAGGATTATCTACTTGACTTCTTTTGATTTAACCTTCTATGTTAGTGACCAGATGAACAAGTTTCATATGCTGTAAGTTAGCTGAATGCTTTTATCATTACGAGATCAATAATTTCAAAATTATCTTATAGTAGCTTGATATTCTTGAAATGGCAACTATATGTATAGTGGCACAACTCAAAATATGAAGTTTTTTCAGGAAAAGCGAAAAACGCTTTTAAGCACAAAAGCAAATTAATCTTTTATATAAACTGGATCAGGAGTGCTAGAATTTTTTGTATTTAAAATCTACGATTAAAAGCAATTTATTTGCCATCTGAGTTAAGTTACAAGCAATTATTTGAATATCTATGCTGTGGTAGGTAGGCCAAATCTTAAAAAGGTTATAAACCCTCTTCAGTTAGAAAATATTTTTGTGATTTCCTCATTAATAATATGTATTCGTCGCTCTACAAACACAGTGTGAGATATGTTAAGGAAATTATGGCAGCGTGCGTTTTTCTTTTCCAGTGTTCCAATCCTAGCATCAGTGTTTTCAATTTGCTTATTAGATTTTTTTTTTTTTTGTCTGTAGATTAAGAGATTTGTGATTTTAAAAATCTTTAGGTGCCAATGGGAAACTGAATTTAACTTTAAATCTGATCGCCAAATTTGTTTATTGAAATGAAGATCATTTTGCAAATGTTTCTTAAATTAAAATCATATAGGGGAGACCGGGGGAATGGCGACACCTTAAGGGAATTTAATTTTTTTCGCCTCGAAAAAATGTTTATTTTTTAATAGTAAAAATTCTAAAGCTGAATCATTATCTTTAGTATCTGTATAAATTTAACCGTAATCATAACTGTAAAGTAAGCATACATAAAAAAATATTTTTTAAACCTCTGCACAGTGGCGGGATTACCCAGGACACTGGGGTAATTCCGCCACTCTTTAATGACGTAGTACATGCATCAAATGGATACTAAGAAACCCACAACCTACTGAAAATAGTTAGAAAGCAATGTAATTGAGCAGAATAATGATTAAGCTTACAATTTACTTCATGTTGCAAAAGTCACTCTGCTGAATCGGCTCCACTACATTAAAATGAAGCCATTTATCACCCGATTTGCATGGAGGCGGCATTACCCCTAGAGGACAATATGGCGGAAATCCCCAAGCAAAGCCGAAAGAAGAACCGAACTTGTTCAACACATTGCATCAAAATGTCGGCGAATGCATGTAGATTACGGGTCATATTATCTTAAATACCTAATGTTACAATAAAAGATGCTTATCTCTACTCATTTGAAGCTCCAAAATAATAAGCAACTAGATGAAAACTACATTTTTCACTAAAACAAACGAACGACGTACAGCAAAGTCACTCTCACTTTAGGCACTGTTTATATTGTTGGCCGCTATAGTGGAGACACATTCACTATCTCAAACTGCCCTTAGTTTTTAAACTAGGTGGGGTGGCGGCATAACCCGGGTTGGCGGCATTCCCCCGGTCTCCCCTACTATTTACTTTTTTCTTAAATATAAATCTTAATTATAAGATTCACCTGTTCTACCAATTTATTACAGACTTTATATAGCATTAAAATATAATAAAATACAGTAATTTAAAATACACCCAAAAGTAATGTAGATTCAAAAAAATTTAAAAATACACATACTCTAAAACATAACTAAAATATCCGTACAAATAAAAAATTATTTAAAAATATCTTCACCTCCCTTACTGAGGCACCTTCAGATAATATTTTTAAATCATTTTACATTTGTGCAGATATTTTATTTGTTTTAGAATATGTGTATTTTTAAACGGTTTGATATCTACACCATTTTTGGTGTACTTTAAATTACTGTATCTTAGGTATATTTTAATGCAAAATAATGTCTGTAAAAATTTGGTAGAACAGATTAATTTTATGATTAATATGACATTATAAAAGAATACATTTATAAACTATACATCTTAAATGTATCGAAATTTTCGGTTAGTTCAAATGTAACAAGTTTGAACATAAGATGTTGTTTATACTTTGAATAAATTGTCGAAACAATTTTACTTTACTGGGTCGTTTTATAACCGGTGTTTAAAAGCTTTCAATCGCCTGGCAGAATTTTTCATGTATGTTGAACGATTCATAAAAAAATAGCTATAAAAAGTATTGGTATGAGGATTTGTATTTTGTTACCATATATATTTATTTATCTTTTGTATTGGATTAAATTAACCTTATTATTAAATTTTTGTTAAACCAGCCTTTGAGCAAAAAAATTACGTGACGGCAAAAGCCGGTTAGGACGCTTAAATGATTAAATAAACAGCTAATGTCTTTATATATACATAATCTCAACTGTGACAATAAACCGTTTTGAGTTCAAATGTTGCTGTCAAATGAATTCAATTTTACAAAATGCTTTATTGCATCTAAATATTTTATCCCTTCTCTAAGTTTTATTCTGTTTAAATGTATTGAATAAAACGAGTTCGTTTATAAGATTTTTTTCACTCTAAACTGACTCATATAGGCAATCTGGTATTTAACTACCACCAATTTGTAAAAGTTTTTTTGTTCTATTTTAATCCCCGTGGTTCCTTCTTTTCACTTTAAACTGGCACATATAGCAATCTGCAGTATTTTGCTACCACTAATTTTTAAGTTTTTTTTTTTTTTTTTTTTTTTTTTTTTTGTTTAATTCCTGTGATTCCTTCTTTTCACTTTAAATGGACACATATAGCAATCTGCGGTATCTAGCTACCACTAATTTTTTAAAAGTTTTTTTCGTTCTATTATAATCCCCGTGATTCCTTCTTTTTATTCTAAACTGACACATACAGGTAATCTGTTGTTTTTTGTTACCACTAATTTTTAAACTTTTTTTTTTGTTCTATTTTAATCCCTGTGATTCCTTCTTTTCACTCTTAAACCGACACATATAGGCAATGTGGTATTTTGCTAGTCTTATTTTAATCTCTGTGATTAAGAGCAAAAATAACATTTTAAAGTTAGTGGTGGGAGTTTGTCTGCCCGGCGTCTATGACTGCATACTGTGGGAAACCTTCTACCAGTACCGGTAGAATTCTTGGCGGCAGAATAATGCGTATTTTACGGATTGCCAAAGTACTTCAGCCAACTACAGAGGAATTTTGGAAAGAAGCCCCCACTGGTTATGGATGAATGAGCACTTGCTTTGATCTTTCATCCCCTAGCACCGCACCCCGGTATTTAGTGATGGGGAGCTCGGGAAAAACCCTTCATTCATTCAGGCTTTTTCTGGCTGATATGAAAAAAAAAATCACAATGTTTTTTTAGAAATATTATTAGCTGGAGCAGAAAAATATGTAGAACAAAATCTTTTTACTCCATATAAATGTGTAGAGAACATAACTATAGTTTCGAGAGCAATTAATTACACTGCTCGGCATCAAAAATCCCCCCTGTAAAAATAATGGTTGATCCTTATAGATTTAACCTCGCTAAAACAAAATATGGCAATAGAATTATTTTTAAATATCGACTGAAACATGTTTTTAAGACAGAAACCGAATTTCGATAATCTTCCTATTTTCGACCGAAAACGAAAATGTCAAAAAATTTTTTAAGTTATTAATACATACATAATTATTAATTATACTTGTAATTATACGTGTGGTCCAAGTTGGCTCTCTGTGCCTCTGACCAAAACGTTTTACTTTCATATAAAATAAAGTGTAACTAACTTATCCACGACACAATGATTTTATAATTATACGAATTTCATCTAATTAAAAATGTTTTAGGTACACATACCTCGATTTATCTTTTTTAAGGATTTTTGTAAATGATCATCTGTTGTATACAACAGATGGTGGTCCATCCGTTGGTTCTTTTTTGAACTATGAATATTTCACAGGTTATTTGTGCCAGCTGTCATGTGTCATGCAGTTCATGTATGAACTGTCAAATGTATGCCTTTTGTAATTATGGACTCGTTGACAACACAGCAACGGTGCAACGGCCACACACTGCTCGTCAAACCATCAACTTATTGAACGAAAAATTTCCAGATCGCGTCATTTCAAGAAATTCTGATGTGAATTGGCCGCCAAGATAGTGCGATTTAACCCCAATGGATTATTTTCTTTGGGAGTTTCTGAAAAGTAAAGTGTACGCCAATACCCCCCCTCACAATCCAAGACCTCAAATGTAACATCCGGGCTGAAATTTTGGCCATGGATCCGTTCATTCTGGGAAAAGTCATCGAAAATTTTGATGTTCGGATGATGGCCTGTGAGCGGCGCCGCGGTGACCACATGTGCGATATTGTATTCTTTACATAAAGGGCATAGACCCACCTCCCATGTTCATAAAGAATTTGGATTTTCACTCATAAAAAATGCGTTTTCTTTCATAATAAAAAAAGAACCAACAGATGTACCACCCTTTACTAGAACTTTCTCAGAGTATTCGAAACACTTCCGAGGTTTCAAACTAAAAAAAATTATATTTCTGTTTAAGTCTGCAGCTTTTAATGAGCACGTGAAAAGAGTCTTTTAAAGTTTAGTGATATATGCATTCTTGCTTTATATTTTGCACTTACGTCTTCAATCAGTCATGACTGATAATTATACACAGTGAAGTTCATAGCAACAAATAGTCTCATTTGAGCCGATACGTTATCGACATTGCTCAAAGCAATGAGTCATGCTGAACATTTCCGAAGGAAGAAACGATATTTTTGGAATACAGATATTTTCGGTTGAGTTTCGGTCCGGATGAATTTTCAGCAGCATTTTTGCCGAAAATGAATTTTCGGCGAAACTTAGATTTTGGGCCGAAAACGAAACTGAATTTCCGATCGATCTCTAATTTAAAATGTAGTTTTCGACAGGATTTTCGGCGATACTCGGATTTTGAGCCGAAACCGAATTTTCGATCGATCTCTTAATTATTTTTATCACGTACCATTATAATGTTCTGCATCAGAATCATAAAATAAATTAGGTGGATTTTGCCTTTTTTCGACGTACAATTTTTGAATTATCTACAGTTTACAAATGGAAACGTGAGAGTAATAACTCTCATTATCTATAAATGAAAATTTCTGGCTATGTTATGCTAAACTATTGTTTCAATTTCTTACAAATCAAATACTTTATCATCACACATGGGCCAGTATATAAACAGAGTAAAAATTCTAAAAAAAAAAAAAAAAGCGTTTAAAAATTCATCAGAATTATTGTTAAAACGATCATCATTCAACGTAGAAATAAATATAGGTAATTCCGGACTATGAAAATTTACCGCAAAATAAATTATCCTTTCAAAAACATTTTTGTTTTGTGTAACCCATAATGCTTTTGGAACAAGATAAAGTAATGTCTCTAACTCATTCTAAACTGTATTACAACTAATCGATGTATTGAATGAATTTTATAACAAGTTATTTTAATTGTACTTATAAGTACCGTCAATAGATATAGGATTAATACAAATCTAATGAGAAATTTATTCTTATAGTCAATGTCTCATTGGCATTTAAAAATGATCATAACTTCATTAAATTTCTGTCTTATCTCTCTATTGATTTATTTTTCTAAAAGTTCATTTTTCATTTGGTGAGATTTGATTTACCCACGATTGGGGAGGATGGCTATCAAATTTGTCCACGTGAATTTACACGCTTTGCATAAGGGGGGTGGGTGGCTATCAAATTTGTCCACGTGTATTTACACGCTTTGCCTGTGTGGAACTTTAAAGTATCGTTATCTTTTATCATTCACTCCAATTGTGACTCTTTGATATAATACCGTTGAATGGATTCATCAGGGGACAGATGAACACTTTCTTTTGCTGTGTGTGCATTTCTGGTAATGTTTTTTTTGTGCAAAAGGCACCAAATTCTTTGAATTCTGTCGCATAGACGTCAAGATGTTATGAAATTCGCTGTAAAATGGATTACAAACTGATAGGTAAGACTTATCTTGCATGTAATAAATATCTCTCTTCCAAATATAGCTACTTGGATAATTTTTATTGCAGGAGTGAATGTTATTTTTCTACGACTTTTAATGTTACTCTTGTAAAACTGTGTTGTTAAAACGAGGAATAAGGGGATCGTAGTATTTGCTCACTATAACAGAGTTCTCTCAATAACAAAGTTGTAGGTCTGGGAATAAAATATGCGGAAATAAAAAAAGAATTAAATTGAATAATTATTACTGGAGTTTCTCTCTTTACAACCCAATTTTCTACATTGTATTTTTAATATTGGGTTAATAATTTTCTTTCTTTCTGTCCTTTAACTATCATGCTAATATTTTGCACCGGTTAGTACAGGCGACTATTTTTACCAATTTTTTTTTTTTTACCACTGTTTCCATATAATAATCTTTAATATATTTATAGTAGAAATTTATGTATTGTTTTGAATTAGTGGTAGAAAAAGTAGTCGCCTTTGACTACCATAAGTGGCACGCATGTGTACCTTTGGTAGTCAGCTGGTTAAAATCGATTCTCTTTACAACCGAGTTTTTTTTATAAACGAATTGGGCCTTATTTAATTTTTTATTTCGTTGCTATTTAGGAGTCAACTACTGTCTCTTTAAAAATGCCGTCCTAAGGAGATTTTTTGTTTCTCGTAGTCTCGAGGCGGGACTGTTTGATTTCAGAGTAGTAATTGCATGTTCGCAAAAAAGTGTAATTTGAACCCCTGCGCTTGTTGGCTAGCAGCATTCTGTGTATTGCTTACTTTCAAGATTTCAGATTTTGTATTATGTTTTCCTGTCAGAATCAAGTTGTTCAGAAGTTTAAAAATTCTTAAAACTAAAAGCGGTTTAGCAAATCTGGTTTTATGATTTTCACAGCATTAATGTATTTAGAACCGATGACTGTATCGTTCACCCGCTAGAACAGTGACATAGCTCCAGAAAATTCACTTTGCCTATTATTGCTCTAATAGGCCTGATTTAGATGCATCATGCTACAGGAAAAGTGTCATAAGTATAGTTATCCGGAACGCCGCTGGATTACCTATACGTATGTCCATTTGTCACCATTGAAGGGGAGCAAATTGGGTGAGGAAATAAAATTACTCAATCCTCCAAATCTCTTCTTGGCCTTAATTCTTAAGGATTTTACGCTTTTATACACGCTTACAGCTGCATGCAAAGTTAAGTGATATAATTTTATGTTAAAGTAAAAACATGCGAATTTCCTTTTGCCTCCCCTGTGAAAGATAGTACTTTTGAGTTTTCTTGCCGAAGAGCGATATGAGGATTCATAATCTGTCTGATTACATTGTAAGTTTTAAATTTGAAATAGATTTTGAGACTAAAAATCGGATCCAATTGCAAGGGCCTCTTGGCAAGTTATATTTATTTTTTAATCAACCTTACATCGGCTATCTTTACCTTCGCGCCCTGTGCGATGTTTTTCTTAGCACAACCACTGATATCTTGTGACGAATCTATTGAGTTTTAACCAACTTGCCCAACCTCGCGCCACTCTAAAATCGGATGTTCTCTAAAGAGGACAGTTATGCCGGACCTGAACGCAAAAAGAGCCCTATTCATGGAAATATATGCGTTGCATGTGAAATGCAGGGATGACCATAAATATAATCTGTAACGGGATACTATTTTTGTCAACAGTCCTAGCTGAATTTATTATAACCACCTTGGTGGTTGAATATGGCAGACTTGATACATATGCGCTATAAATCTTTTGAAATCTTATAACCTCTCTAGAAAACTGCATTGAATTCGGAGATTTTATTTTACTCCAGGAGGGATGGCATTGGAGAGTTCCGAAGAGGTGGAGGAGAATTTGAACTTTTAACTATATATAAGAAAAAAAAAATTCTAATCGTCAGTCAGAGAAATGATCCCGGCCCTCCACTTGAATTTATCACTGATACTAAGTAAGCGATAAAGAGTTTCGAGCCATAATATCTTTTGAAGGCAATCCAGAATGCTAATTCACTGTAATGTTGTGACGTGACCGCGACGTCACAATGTTGTTTGGAAATTTTTGCGCTTGTTTATTTGCAATTTTATTTATAATACGAATTCTGGCTCTATTATTTTAAATATAAAGATCGTTTAATGTTCTAATTACAAATTATGCTTCCCCCTCCCCTTCCAATTGTGTTAGTAAATTCTAAAGTAACACTTATGAACTTCAGTTTTGAAACCGTTTCAAAGGGATTCTTATTTTCACCGCTTCTCTAAGAATTTAACCTTTAACTGATGTCACAGAAATTGTCACATAACTAGTGTGAAGCGGTCTGTGAGACCGCTCCATCGAAAGATGAATAGAAGCCGCGATTAACTCATAGGATGTTTTTTTTTGCACTAAACTTTTTGTACAAGAGTGTTATAATTAAAATCACCTATTCAAAAGTCTCTGGTGTTAGTACTAAAGTTCCAAACGAAACAAAATTTCAGAAGTGTTTGTAGATAAACTGAAATTTGCAAGTTAAACTATGAAAATTGAAAAAAGCACCGGTCCCTTTGCGTATCACTGAAGCATATTTTGTCAGTGTAACTTGGTAAATTCTCGTGAAAATTTTTATCTTTGAAACTATATCCGAACCAGCAAGAAATGGGACAGGATGTTTATTCAGGGAGAGAGAGTGTAAATGAAATTCAGCTTTTCTACTACCCTTGGCTCGGGCCTTTCTCCACGTGTTTGGGAGCAGCATCGGGAAGGTAAACCGCTCGCTCGCCGAAAACCGAGGCGGAAGAAAAATGTTCCGTAGGTTCAAGGTTATTGGATGGCATGTTTTTTTAATAACCTCATTTGTTGTCGTCCTCAGGTATCGCAGTTGATGACTTTTTTCAGTTTTCAGCGCAAATTACGGAGTTCGCAGATCTATTTCGGACATGTGTCTCTGAAAGTGCTGACGCAATTTTTATTCCGTAATTTTTTTTTTTTCTTAATATAGGGAATTACTTAAGCACAACAATCAGTAACGCAATTTGAAAATTATTGGGGTGGGTCAAGGGGGGGGGGGGATGTCAAATAGTTCCTAATTCAGTATACTCAAAATAACTGCGAAACTCTGTTAATGATAAACCGTCTCATTAATCAGTAAATATGTAGATTAATTAATTTTATTCATAATTAACCTTTAACTGATGCTACCGGTCTCGCAGACCGGTGCTTTTTTCAATTTTCATAGTTTAACTTGCAAATTTCAGTTTATCTACAAACATTGTTTCGTTTGGAACTTTAATACTAACACCAGAAACTTTTGAATTGGTGAATTTTAATTATAACATTCCTATACAAAAAGTTTAGTACAAAAATAACATCCTATGAGTTAATCGCGCCTTTTATTAATCTTTTGATTTAACGGTCTCGCAGACCACTTCACACTAGTTATGTGACAATTTCTGTGACATCAGTTAAAGATTAAAAATGTGCATGCACATTATTTCAAAGTTAATATTAAGGATTAAATTGCATTTTACAATTTTGTGATATGACAGCAGAGTACTAAAGAAATATTTCACTAATAGTAATTAAAAAGAAAGCATTCAATAGAATTAAAAATGGATTCAGCATCTACTTGTATTTCTCGATGGATGTTCATGAATGTAGGTCTAGAAAGCCGAGAATTAGACATAGTGTTCCTAAAATACATTTTTAATCGTCTCAGTGAAAAGAATATTCTTTCGTCGGGAGAGGCTGTTGAGACTGGAAGCGTTGATAGTACTTTCAACAATTTCTTGATTTTGGGGGAAAAGAGCCGTATTACAACTTTATTAGAACTCTATTGCAATGCTTGGTCTTTCTTCTTTGTCTGATGACAATCATTTTGCAACAAACATTTCGATTTCTGCTTGCAAGATGCAGTAAAACCTGTAAAGTTGACCACCCTTGTAAGTTGACTACCTGTCTATGTTGACCTCTTTTGTCAGGAACCAAATTTATCCTATTCAAAACTATAAGACAAATCCTTTGTAACCTGACCACCTGTCTATCTTTATCTTGACCACTGAAATTATTCAAATTTGACTAGAACTATTATAAAATGCCCATCATGCCCTTTATAACTTGACCACCCAAAATCATGAATTAAAAAAAATAACTCTAAACGAATTTTTTTTTTTTTAAACTAGACTTTCTAAAAGGGTGAAATAGTTATTATCCTGGGAAATGCTTTTAGTAGTGATAGGTGTAGATAAATTATTCAAGGCTTATCTATTCTTACATTGTTGATCTTGTGGATTTGGCTTTCCAACCTTCCCCCTCCATTCTTTGATTATAGAGTTCTTTCTTCTATTTCCCAATCTCTTATCATTCACTCCCTTCTTTCAATAACCCCAAGTGCTAGTTGGCGAGCAGAAATATTTCCACTTTCCACCTTCCACCAGTTTCAATGGTTTGTGGCAATTGTAACAACAAGTGATGAGTTACACTAGAACTGTGTTGTAATACAGAAGGATTTGATTATTTTCATCTAGTAAACTTGGTGTAGAGGTAGTATTCAAGACATTTATATTTTGTAATTGCTTTTTAACAAGGAAGATTTTGTTAATATAAAATGGCTCTAAAAAGAAAATTAGTTGAACTTTCAAATTTCTTCTTGGACAAATTGGTAATGTAAATGACAAACTTAATTTTAGAATGTGTTTGTGTCTTAACATGGGAAAAAACAAGTGTTTTTTATGATTTTTATAAATTATGTGCAATAGCTAGTATAGTTTGAAGAATCACTAATTGGCTGTATATTGATTGACTGTTTTTCTAAATAAATAGTTGTTAAAATTGTTTTAAAAATTAATACAAAATTATTAATTCATTCTTGTAATTAATCTTTTCTTTTATGAGGTGTTCGAAATATGCGTGGTAATTACAATATTATTTTAAAGCCCTGTCAATAAATAAAATTTGTGGGAAAAAATGACATGACACGAATATTACGTTAAAAAAAAGTAAATTTATCATCACCCTTTATAAGTTGACCACTGAAGTGTGGCACCGCAAGTGGTCAACTTACACAGGTTTTACTGTATTCGGAAAAACTTCGTTTATACAGGGTGAGTACAAATGATGGACCCGATTTAAAAAAAAATCATTCTCGAAACTACTGCACATATTACAATAAGTCATACATGCATTTAAAGAGAAATATATACCAAGTTTTTTTTTTTCAGTTACACAAATGTGCGATGTGTGACCCTTTTGTTACACGGCATACGTCCAATCTGTAATCGAGTTCGTCCCAAACATTTCGTAACACCACTCTGTCAATGGTACTGAATTCTGCACAAATGAGTTCTTTAAGTTCTGACAGTGTCAAAGACATTGTTTATGGACCACCAATGACGAAAACAAAGTGTTCAGAACTTAAGGAACGCATTTGTGAAGCTTTTAGAACCATTGACAGAGTGATGCTACAAAATGTTTGGAACGAACTCGATTACAGATTTTACGTATGCCGTGTAATAAAAGGGTCACACATCGAACATTTATAACGGAAAAAAAATTGGTATATTTCTCTGTAAATTCATGTATCACTTATTGTAATATGTTATTATATATGTTATGTAATATGTTATATTGTAATATTGTTCTCAAATATGCTCCCCCGCCCCCCCCCCCCCCCCCTCTTTAGTACCCCTGACAGCAATCTTTACCTGTACTCTGACATGTTATGAATGGTTCTTAGCAGGAGAATTAGTTCAAAATTTCATCGGAAATCCGTGTCTTTAGTGTTATTTGTTAACTTTAAATTTTTAACTCTAGACTTAGCAGTCTCTCGCTTATTTACATTGATTCTTATATTGATAAAGGACATGTCTAATTTTCTGTGCTAAAATAACCCGACCCGAAGTGAAAGAAAATTAATACGTATTTTAATACAATTATGGAAAAAAATAGTCTACAATTATTTATATCTAATTTATCTTTTTTGTATATTCATACTCAGAGATATATATTTTTTATTATTTGAAAAGTATTCAGGACTTTCTTTTGAAAAATGAATTGACCCGAAAGAATCAAAACCGAGCTGAACCCGAAACATTGAAAGTCCACCCGAACCGAACCCGACCGACGACGAAAAAAAAAAAAAATGTCTAAATCGACCTGACCCCGAATTGCGGTTTCAACGAATTAATGTTTTCAGACAGTTTTGAAGCATCAGGTAATAGCTTAATCTATTTTTATACATTTAAAAGTTCCATTACTATCTTGAAATAGTTATGAAAACAGTTTTCTTGCTTTTTAACAATTGTAATTCAATACAATCGGTAAAATTATCAAAATTATAAATTTTAAGGACTTTGCTTCTGTGCTGAAATGACGCACATTTGCAATCATTGTCCTTGAACGATTTAAATAGTAATTAAAAGTACATTGCTTTTTTTTCCTTACATAACCTAATGCCGATTAAAAATTATTATCCGTAATCGTAATCTAATTACCGTCACAGAATGAAGATAACATTAAAATACAGAGTTGTTCTTAACTGCATATATATGCAAATTTGGTGCATGACACAGATAATTTTTTTTAAAAGTCTTATGTCAAAATAATATCTACATTTCAATTTTGACGAATTCACATTGTTGACGATTGAAAAAAAAATACTTAGCTCGTCTTTTTTTAGCAATAGTTTTTACATTAATTCTTATATCTATAAATTCTCATATCTATAAATTCTTATAGCTATAGATTCATACAACTATTGTTTAATTACTATTTAATCATTTCTTAAACTTTTTCAAAGTGGTGAATTAAAAATCTTCAAAATTTTTCTTTTAAATTTACATTGTTGGAGTCGCCCATTTTTAAGTGAAAGAGTCGGAGTCGGATATGTTAAAATTCCCGGTGTCGGGGTCCTCCATATTTACCACCGATTCCGTAGCCTGCCTGTGAAGCATCTCTGAAGTTAATTTCAGTTGTGGCCATGATTCGACGTTTTAAATAACTTTTTCAGAGTGGTAAATTTAAAGATATCTTCAAGATTTTTTTTTTAATTTATTGTGAATTACTTGCTTATATATTTTTTAATTAAATAGAAATCCATTGACAGTTTTTAATGATACATGTTATAGATGATAGAATTTTTCAAAATTTAAAATTTTCCTGTTATGCCATTCACGTGTGTGTGCGTTAAATGTATCTGTCAGTTTTGTTGATTTGACTCTGACTTCAACCCAACCAGGAAGCTAAAAAAGTCACTGTTAGACGCAAAAGTTCTTTATCTACAGAATGACAGAACCAGTAGGGGAGACCGGGGGAATGCCGCCAACCCGGGTTATGCCGCCATCCCACCTAGTTTAAAAACTAAGGGTAGTTTGAGATAGTGAATGTGCCTGCACTATAGCGGCCAACAATAGAAACAGTGCCTAAAGTGGGAGTGACTTTACTGTACGTCGTTCGTCTGTACTAGTGAAAAATGTAGTTTTCACCTAGTTGTTTATTATTTTGGAGCTTCAAATGAATAGTGATAAGCACCTTTTATTGTAACATTAGGTATTTAAGATAATATGACCCGTAATCCACATGCATTCGCCGATATTTTGATGCAATGTGTTGAACAAGTTCGGTTCTTCTTTCGGCTTTGCTTGGGGATTTCCGCCATATTGTCCTCGGGATAATGCCGCCGCCATGCAAATCGGGTGAGAAATGGCCTCATTTTAATGTAGTGGAGCCAATTCAGCTGAGTGACTTTTGCAATATGAAGTAAATTGTAAGCTTAACCATTATTCTGCTCAATTACATTGATTTCTAACTATTTCAGTAGGTTGTGTGTTTCCTAGTATCCATTTGATGCATGTACTAGGTCATTAAAGAGTGGCGGTATTACCCCGGTACAGTGGCGGAATTACTCCAGTGTCCTGGGTAATCCCGCCACTGTGCAGAGGTTTAAAAAATATTTTTTTATGTATGCTTACTTTACAGTTATGATACGGTTAAATTTATACAGATACTAAAGGTCATGATTCAGCTTTAGAATTTTTACTATCAAAAAATAAACATTTTTTCGAGGTGAAAAAATTTAAATTCCCTTAAGGTGTCGCCATTCCCCCGGTCTCCCCTAACAGTTAAAAAAAAACTCATTTACACTTGTTTTGATTGAAAATATCAAAAATATCATACACACAATATTTTGAAAATAAATATCAAATACATGAAAATATCAAATATATGAAAATATCAAATATATGAAAATATCAAAATTCATGATATTTTAAAAATAAATATCGGATAAATATATGTATCAAGATATGTATCAACGATCCCTGCTAAAGCCCTACATAGACGGGAACGAAGAATCAACAATGGATAGTAGGGAATGAACAATCTCATACTTATGTAGGAAAAAGAAGGTGAGATCAGAAAATGACTCTCGTCCTCTAACTCATCAGCTGCGAAGGTTAACGAGAATTCATGGTTAATAAGTTCATGGTTAATCTGGCTGATTAAAATGCAGGTTATTCACATCGTGCATACAGAACACCTATTCGAGCTGTTGTTATTCTAGGTAGAATAAATATATCGCATTATGATATTGAGAGTGACAAATCAATCCATTCTCAATGGCCTCAATATCATTTTTCAAAATTTCCTTCAATTTGCGTCTAGTTTCGCTGTTGTTCTTCTCGAGTTATAAATAGTAACGGGTTCATGTTATGTTAGGAAGTACATACTTTAATCTCTAAAACATTATCTCTATACATATGTCAAAATGACCGGAAAAAGGGGGGGGGGGTGAATATTTCAATGTTCTGGTCGAGATCTCCCGTTCCGTGTCCGCATCCCACTCCTGGAAGATCCCCGCATCCATCAATGGCCGAGCGGTTCTGCTCTCGAAGGTGGTAGACGGGAGGTGGTAAGTTCGAACCGAAACGCGCCCGTCGACCTAACCATTCGGAGTTTTCGTGGTTTTCTTCGAACCATGGATTTGCATGCGTAAATACAATTTAATAGGTTCCTTTAGAAAGATCCCCGCGGAGGGCACTCCCCCTTGGGCCTATATCCCTCGAGTAGATAATTGGCCGTCAAAAATAACCCAACCCCCACTCCCGGAAATCATTACTATCAAAGTAATAGCAGTACAAAATGAAACTTCGTGCTTTTCCCCGTCAGCATGCTTTCGTAAAATAACAGAGAAGTGTTCAAAACAGACTCGTGCCTTCGACTTTGGTCAAGGTCGGTGTTGGATAATAAGGATATAAACAAACTACGCAAATTTGCGCACATCTTTAAGGGGTTATTCATTCACGCGAAAACGTCGTTCGCTAATGTTAATCCTTTGGGACAGATCTTTTAAAATATCTTTTGCATTTTAACGTTTTAAGCGATTTTTTCTGCATTGGATAGCTGAGGTCGATCTCTACAATCGCGGTTTTTAACTTTTTTTTTAAGTATACTTTCGCAACCGGTTCCGAAAGTGAAACTATTCCCACAAGAAAAACGTACAAACAAAATCGAAAAAGTGAAAAACGGCGATTGTAGAGATCGACCTCAGCTATCCAAAACAGATAAAATCGTTTAAAAATGTTGAAGGGATATTTTAAAAGAACTGTGCCATAGGATTTACATTAGCGCTCGGGTGTTTTTGCGTGAATGAAGTAGCTTCTTAAATCTTTTATCTGTACGATCGCAGAGAACAGTAACATTATTAAATTAGTGCGAACTTTTTATTAAAAAATATAGTTATTTTATCGCTAACGTGATTTAAAAAGAAGAATCCGCTCCTTTGGTCTCTCATCACTTTTACTATGCAGCAAATTCTGTATCGGCCTTTAGAATAAGAATGTACAACCTTTTATTCATTTAACTGATGTCACAGAAATTGTTACGTAACTAGTGTGAAGCGATCTGTGAGACCGCTGCAGCGAAAGATGAATAAAAGCCGCGATTAACTCATAGGATGTTGTTTTTGCACTAAACTTTTTGTACAGGAGCGTTATAATTAAAATTCACCTATTCAAAAGTCTCTGGTGTTAGATTTTAAGTTCCAAACGAAACAAAATTTCAGTAGTGTTTGTAGATAAACTGAAATTTGCAAGTTAAACTGCGAAAATTGAAAAAAGCACCGGTCTGTGAGACCGGTAACATCAGTTAAAGGTTAATGACAATAAAACTAGAAAAAAGATGCTTTTTTTTTTTTTTTTTTTTTCAAAAATCGGCTGTGAACACCTTGAAAATACTTGTATGAAAGGGAGTTTAATTATAATATTGAAATCTACTAATTACACAGCGCAACTAATAGTTTGTCCTCTAAACGAATCTAGATGTAAATTTCAGTCAAAAATACATTGAAAACAACTCTGACCTTCATCTTTCTCCCATCAACATCAAATTTTTTTTTATAGAATGTAATTTTTAAGAAAATTTTCAGAGTATGTAATTTTTAAATTTCCCTGAATTCATCGATCTTTAATTGGATAATTCATGTTATAAGGTTTAAATCGGGAAATTTCGTAATCTTTGTGAAAAAAATATAATTGAATTTGCAAAGTACCTGCTAAGATGAAAATCTGCCAAAAACTGAAAATTTCCGATCCTTTGCATTGGAAATTTTTACCGTGCAAGAAAAAACTAGAAGGCGTTCTTAAGATATCTATCTGTATGCCTTCGGAACATATTTTTTGAACATTTTGTAAAGTTTACAATTTCTAATTAAATGTCATAAAAATATGACAAGCATAGAAATAAATAATTTTTTATTTAAAAAATAGCATAAAATTAAGAGAAATGTTTTTATCTTAAAACTGTTTAAATTTAATATTGTTAAATATAAGTACATTTTATTAATTCCATAATAAATCTAATTAATTTTATATTGGAACTAGACTATTTTTATGACAATAACATGAATATTTTAAAAGTTATGGGTAATAAAAAGAGAAACAACGCTGAAAATTCTTAAAAAATTGTAATAATAAACTTCTAAATTAAATTAAAACACATAGTCTGAATTCCATTTTTAAGTATTAAAGGTACACATACATTAAGACAGACTATAAATGAGGACATCAGAAGCCAAGAAGTACAAGTGACAAAATTTTGATCTGGAGTAAATTGAGTTCAAAGATAATTGACGTTAAAGTTGAACATCAATAATAATTGACTGAATTGAAATAGAAAAAACTGCTGCTTGTTTCACAGTGGTATTTGAACTCTTATTTCAATAAACGTGAAAAAAGTAGAGTTCAATTGTCTTTAAAATTATAATTAATCAATATTTAGCATTGTTTGGCAAAAGTGGTAGATCTCTAAAACACAACACATAATTAGAAAATCACTTATTTCTTTACCTGAAAAGAAAAAAGCATATTTCCAGGTCGTCTGTGCACTTAGTTCAATTTTGTCACTTATACCCCTTGGCTTCTGAGGTCCTCAAATACAATTAAATACAATAAACCCAACTGGAGTGAAAAATTAGTCGGGGCCAGGATTCGAACCTGGGTCGACAGCGTAACGCGCTGTTGCTCTACCGCTAAGCTACCCTAGCCGATGTCCTAGCCTGGCATCGGCCAAAGTAGCTTAGCGGTAAACAGTACGGCTAATTTTTCATTCCAGTTGGGTTTATTGTATTTAATTGTATTTATAGTCTGTCTTTAATATATGTGTACCTTTTTTTAATAATTCTAAATTAAATACTGAGGGAGGTCAAAATTCTTCATGGATTGTAGAGTCATTGTGTATGTATGCATGTATGTTTAACTTATTTTAATCGCCTGGTTAGAAGTCGATTCAGGCAGAAATTGTGGGTTAGTTGGGATTTAAAATTTCTGCTTAAGAAAAGATGCCGCTTCACATTTTTTCTAAAAATATAAGATCCTTCCAGAGATGGATCTTTTCATAATATTCTATTCCATAAAAAAGAACTTTTCATATTGTTTTAAATGCATCGTTAAGGATATAAAATATGTAATTTGAAAAAAAAAAAAGCCATAAAAGAAACTTCAGTGGAAAGTATTGATAACTATTTAGTAAGAATTCGAGTATCTAGATTTGATCTCTCCTTACAAAAGTGTATTTTTCTTTTTCTTTTTTTTTTTTTTTTTTTTTTTTTACAATAAATGTAATAATTTCGCCCCCTCCTTCCCCGTACATACACACACACACGCACAAAACGGGAACCTAAGAAGAAAACCCTGAATCGACCCCTCTAATTGGATTCCATCGCCTGATTTCTAATGCTGCTTAAATTGTTGCGTGTGCTTTACCAGTGTTGCCATGTGTGTTGCTTGCTCAGCTGTCAAATGACGAACCGTGTAGCAGAACGAAATAGTTGGGGAGGGAGAATAGTAAAAAAAAAAGAAAGAAAAAGCTTTGTCTACTTGTATTAGAAATTCGAAAAAGAATGTGCTAGAATGGTTTTAAACACAGTGTTAAATTTTGTGAAATATGCATTAATTTTAAACGATTGTGTGAATTTGATTTGTTTTTGAGTAACTTTAGTGTGTATTGTCTCCCATGTTCTCGAACGTTTTGTCCAAAAATTTCTTCGTAATTATCGTTTGACTGCACACAAAATTAAACAAATTTGTTTTTCATTCCGATGGTGTCGCCGAATTTTGCTGATGCTAAAAAATACAAAGTTAAACAGGATTTTTTCTTTTTTTTTTTTTTTTTTTTTCAGAATAGTATGCATTAGTAATAGTACTTGGAAAATTTTCCAGAGAGGAACATTCGCCTTGCATACAATATTTCAAATGAAAATCAAATTTCAAATTAATTGCTTAAAAGGCGCAAAGGCCAACATAGTGAAAATAGTGAAAAAGGAATCTTTTTCATTATGTTGGGCTTTGTGCCTTTTAAGCAATTAATTTGAAATTTGATTTTCATTTTGAAATATTGTATGCAAGGCGAATGTTTCTCTCTGGAAAATTTTCCAAGCATTAATATAGTTTCAATCGATGCTGGATTTAATTATGTTTCGTGTTTGCCCCATGTCGATGGTTCACGAAAAATATTTCATTTTGTGCTGCGTTTTGTAGCCTTGCCAACATGTAATAGTGAAAAATTTTCCAGGCTGGGTATCGTTCCATGTGGTTTAGTCGGTAGAATGTCAGTGCGCTATACTGATGGTCCGGCATGAATCGAATCCACGGTTCGAATCCCGGCATGGAATCTTTTTCACTAGGTTGGCCTTTGCGCCTTTTAAGCAATTAACTTGAAATTTGATTTTCATTTGAAATAGTTGTATGCATTGCATTTGATTTCGAACATAACTTTACGAAAGAAAATAATAAAGTGCTGGGTAAAAAAAATTGTGTTCTAGAACATCTTGACTATTCAACACTTACATGAGGGTGAATCGCCAAGCATAAATATTTTTAATAAAACTAACTTATACGATAAAAATTAACACATGTTTAGAAGTCTTGAACATTTACATGGGATGCATCGCAATCTCATTTAAGTAATCTTTCAAACTTGTGAGCTGAAAATGGACAAAAATGACCTAAAATATGATATTCATTCTTTTGCGCATTCTTAATTATTTTTGGCAATCTCAGAAATTTTGAAATATGACGAAAATGAAAATTTTGAGAAAATGTTTTTTTCTTTTTACTTATTGAGATTTAAAAATTAGCGTAAGATACATCTCGACAAAAGTTCAGAATTTTATTCTTATTAGGATACGAAATGCAGATTATACAAACGCTTGTAAACTGTTTTCAACTTGTCGTAAACGAAATTTTGAAAAGTAAAATATATTTATATAAAATATCAGATTTGAAATATGTCAGTACTCTTATAATGAAACTTAAGAGTTACAGCACAGCATAATATGCATCGCTTATACAGTTCTTTCACGGGGACACAATACGGGGACTTTCACGGGACCCCTCCCTCACCCCCCCCCCCCCCCCGCGCGCTCATTAAAAAAAAAGGTGCGGAAATTAATTTGTTACATTTTATGGTGGTAATTGTTTGGCGTGTGATTTAATGATTTAATACCATTAACATAATTTAAACTGAATAAAACCTGATACGTGTCATTGTATATTGTTTCACTGCAACATTTCCTTATTTGAAAGTTCTATGCGTAATAGTTATGGTTCTTTTATAGAGAAGTTACAAAAGTATTCGGATATATTACGCTCTATGGGTGTTAATTCTTTGAAATGTATTTTTATGATGGAAAATTATTTCGAACAAAACAGAAACGGAAGATCCATTAAAATGGTATATATACCTATATACGGAGCACGTAGAAGTACTCTGAGTGGTTGCTACTTGAAATGTCTTCGACGACTTATATGCGTGTTGCGTTTTATTACCATTATTGTCTCAACTGTTTTTAAGTGATACCGATGCATTCGTGCAAGGATTTCCTACTGCAATCTTTTGAGATTATTTAACGATGTGTTTTTCCGTTCACGTTTTAATAAACTGCGATTTTTTAATCAAACAACGTGCTTAAACGAAATATGAGTATACTAAATCAAAAGACAGTTCAAAACCTTTCGTGTGATACCTCATTCATCGTTGTGCGTTTATGTGCGCAGAAAAAAATATATAATCAGAAATAATATGATTATGGGCAATTCCGTGCAGAGAGTAACACGTAACGCATGCTTTAATTTTCATTTATTCAATTATTTATTAAATTTTCATTTTAATTGTGATTTTAGGTGGTATGGTAAATAAGTTATTACCATATTTTTTTAATTTAAATGTGTGGAAATAAAACTCACAGAAAATATATCATTTAATTTCATTACTCAAAATTTGTTTTTTTTTTCTATGTCACACACGTAACGTTTTTAAAAAGCTATTTAAAAAATAACTATATCAAAATGATAGTTTTTTGCATAAAAGAATACGGTAAAGTGTATATTTTTTAAAGAACTTTTGTTTGGATTTTTAAATAAGAAATATATTGAAAAATTCTTGCTTAATTAGAAATTTTTTTGTTCAAAATTTCACACACGTATCTTGGAATGGCCCTTATATGTTTTTGAACATCACCGACATTTTATTACTTTGACAAAATGCCAAAAATGGCTTTCATTGCACATCTACTATTAATGCCGTAAAAGTTGATTTACAGGCATTTTGCGAATAATCAGAACGTGTTAACCGATGTAGAATTCGGCCATGGAGAATAAGTTCGTAACAATTTTTTTCGCACTATCGAAACGGTTTTTGTAATGTATGCCATGACGCATGATTTATTTCTTTATTAATCGAAGTTTCTGATTATGCATGATTTTTTCCCCCTACTATTTTGTAGTTCAAATTGTTTTTATTGAAAACTAAACAAAATCCGATAGTTAAACTTCCTGATTATTGGTAATATATTAAAATTAAATTAGTTATAGTATGTTTAAAGGCCTTAACAAAAATGTGACTTTCTGAAATTATTTTGGAAAAAAAATGGGTTTTTTTTTCGTTGAATGTTTTTTTTTTCTTTTGTTAGCGCTTACGTTATTACCAAAAATAAAAATTCGTTCGGAATTATGATATAGCCTGGTGAAAACATTTGTGACATTTAATCCTTTATCTATTGACGGTACTTAATACCATCAAGTACCATTAAAATAACTTCTTATAAAATTAATTTAATACATCGATTTACAGTTTAGAATGAGTTATAGATGTATTACTTTATCTTGTTCCAAAACCATTATATGTTACACAAAACAAAAATATTTTTAAAAGGATGATTTCTTTTGCTTTTGCATCTTTTCAGCTTTCTTGACATTGGAGGGGGGGGGGGGTTCAAATCGGAAATAATTCTATATTTCTATTGTAAGAACATTATATTTGTACATTTCCGAATCCTACAAAATACTAAAGAAAATATTTAAAATAAAAGATTTGAGTGGGGTTATAAATAGTGCACAAAATCCCTATAAATTCAAATATAATGAATTCTTCTAAATCCTTCTAAAATGTATGAAATGATTATGTAAATCTTCTAATGTAGTTTCAAAAATTCGCGAAAAATGTTTTAGAAGATAAAATTTTCATGAATTCATAATTCAGTACATAATGGGTTAAGCAGTTTTAAAATAGAAACAGCAAGGAAATATTTGAACCAAATATTCTTCTTTGGATTATTTAAACGTTATAATTGGCTATATAACCGAGATTAATATGATTGTAAATCAATAACTGATAATTTCATTCAGAAGTTTTCGTATTCATGAGTTCATTTTTAGACAAAACTAAAAGCTTGACGACCTTCTGAAAATCAAACCCATCTAGTTAAAAATGCTTCTATTTTCCTTTTTACTTTTTGAATGGTTGCCACAATTCATAGCTAAAGAAATTGGAGCAAGGATACTTTTTATAAAGTAAACAAATTTAGTTTAGTTGTGATCAATAAAATTATCAACTTTGTTAAGTTGCTTCCCTTCCTCTTCCGCATAATACCTTTTTTCTCTAAGGTTTTTTGTCATCGTTTTTACAGTAATTTTTTTTTTTTTGTTTGAAACTTTCAACGTTATGAATAAAAGTTAATTGACTTTTTAAGGGGACAGTTTGCCTTTTCAATAATATTGTTTATTTTAAGAAAAATGTTCAAATGATGAACTCACTGCATTTCAATGTTCAACTAAAAGTACATTTTGAAAAAAAGAAAACATTTAACTGCAAATTTATTTAAAATTTTAAAGTTTAAAAAAATTGATTTTTTAAAAATCCCTACTACTATCTTAAATATTGATATGTTTGCTCATCTTTTTTAAAGGTTTTGAAATGTGTATTACACAAGACTGCGCATGGATTTTTAGATACATCTAATATAACATTTAATATACTTTTTGTACTGATATATGTAGCGTAAAACGATGAAATCTAACACATCTTCTTGTACTCTTAAAAAAAAAAAAAAAAAATTACAAATCTGAAGACTAATTCCATGCGCAGATTGATCACATATATAATAAAGAACATGTACAAAAAAGTTTAAAGCTCTATCTCAAATACAAAAAAAAAAAAAAAAAAAAAGCCTTAGCATTTTCAAAACATGAAAGCGAAGAAAATATAAACATGGAGAAAAAGCCATTTAAAATTTTAATTTGTATGAGATATTGCGCTGGGTGTGTTAACAAAATTTACAATATCTCGCGATATAATTGCCTCATGGGTAAAAATGAGGTGTCAAAATATTCGCGATTAAGCAGGCTTTCATTTAATATTAAAAACAAAATTATATTTTTTGACCAATTTTTAGGTAAACTGTCCCCTTAATCAAGACAAAATTTACTGTTATTATAAGTACTTAGTTTTATATGTTTGATTTATTTTTTAAATAATCAACAGTAAGGGGTGGGGTGGGGTTGTCTTGGAAACTGAAATATATACTGGTGGTGAGCGATTCAAGATGACGAATCGACAGCATAGCATTATGAATATTTGAAGAGTTCGTATGATAAAGGTGGTTTGAAACAAAATAAAAAGAAATTGAATTACTCGTATGATTGAAGTTCAGTCAATGTCCCTCTACTATCTGTTAAATTACTATTTGAAAAAAAATGATTAAATAATGAAGATTAAATAATGAAAAACATAAAGATTAATAATAAAGATCTTAAGATTTTATTTGTGGCTAGCTTTTGACCGCGATTCAACTCGCGTAAAAAGTAAGTTTTGAAATTCGGAAAGCAAATTTTATATATAATTTTTACAATCTTTCTTTGCATAATTTATCTGACTAATAGTGCGACTCTCATCAAAATCCGTTCAGTAGAGCTTTATATTAAAAAAAAAAAAAGCTAATTTTCATAATCCGATTCGCCTAATTATAGAACTTTCTCCTATAGATTTACAACTAAGCAACGTAGAATAAATATTATACACTAAAACCTTTGTACCCAAAATTGCTTAACTAGTTATGTAAGTCTCATAATTTATTTATTTATTTTATTTTATTTTATTTTTTTTTTTAGCAGAACGTGAGCTATAAGCGTCCGAAATAAAATTTTCACTATATATATCCTATGTTTATTATGTTTTCAAATCCGTGTGGCATTTAACGGGATCTGTTTTACAGGCTTACATGGGTGGTATAATTTTTGAGTAAATTCCTTTTATTATTTATACATTCACAATTTTTGTTGGTAATTTGTAATGGTTTATCATTTCATATATGGGCGATTCTCAAAAGGTGGGCACTGGACACAAGTCATTAACTTTAAGCCTTTCAAACATAACTTTAATTATCAATGACTTTATTTTATTTATTTATTTTTTTTTTACACTGAGCTTTTAATTCTATTCAGAGACAGAAAATGACATAATTTATTGTAAAAGCTTTGTATAAATATCTTAAAATTTTATTATTTTATGTTAAAGAGGGCAATTTCGGACATTCATAACGTTAACTGCTCAAATGTACCACCAAGAAAGAGTTTTAACTTTTTTCCAGGTGGTTCTAATGGTAAACAACGAATGCATAAAGGAAACGGATGATTTTTTGATAATTTCGTTAAGAGATGGCAGGCTGATTTATTGCTTTTTTGGAGATAGGACTTTTCTATAAAGATTTTTTCTGTATTTTGTTATGTCCGAAAGTAACGTACGTAACAAAGTATTTGATTTTATTATTATTATTACTGGATAACAAAAAGTTAATTATACATATATATATGTATACAGACACATTTACTACATTCTTAGTCTTAAGAATTTTTTAAATACTAAGAGCAACGTCCAAAATCTGTAACGTACGTGCGAAAGAGTGTCCAAAATTTGTAACGTACGTAACTGCTAATTAAATGCTTTAATCATTAATTTTCCAGAATAGTTGCTGTTTTTTAATGTTTGTGTATAATTTTGTAGACATACTATTATAAAATATTTATATATTATATTATATTTATAGACAAAATACTATACTATTAAAAAAAAATTGGCCTTAAATTTGAAAATTTTAAAAATTACATATAGTTAACGTTTAATGATCCCACCTTTTGAGAATCTCCCATATATATAATAGATCGAATTTTTTCCCATAGCTCTATAACTGAGAAATGTAGAACAATGTTATACACAAAAACTTTTCCATAAACATTGTCTAACTGATAATGTAAGTCAATGTAAGTCCCATAATCAGTTTTACACAACGTGAATTATAAGCGTTTGGATCTAAATTATCTTTAATAATAGGATTGACCTAATTATATAACGTTCTTCCACAGTTCTGTCAACAATGTGCTATATACTAAAACCTTCCTACAAATATTATTTGACAGTGTAAGCCCCATTGAAATCCGTTTCGTAGAACATGAGTTATAAAGGTTCGGAATAAAATTTGCATTATATGAAGGGTGAAACCCCCAGTTACTAGCACCTAACCAGTAACTGACAATTCAGGGGGAAAAAATCTAACTCCAATAAACATTTTCTTGTAAAATTCTGAAAATTGTCATCTTGTGGTAACTTATTTTTATTTTGAAGTTAATTTGTTTACCACTAGTAAGCCAAAAATATTTTCAATGAGTAAGAAACTTCTGATAACACAAAAAGTATCATTTAAAGGCATCCATCTTATCTCTACCATTTAGGTAGTTCTTTAAAAAAAAATCTATTTGTAATGCAACCATCCTAAACTTCTTTTTTTAATTATACTTGTAGAAATTAGTTAAAAGATGCCTATGATACATTAGAATCATGATTTATAGCTTATTGTTATTTAATTTAGCTTAATGGGGGGGGGGGGGGTGTACCAGTTATTGGTTCCAGTAATTTTATTCCAGCAGTTTCCGACAGAGGTGTTAATTATTAGTGATATAAATGTAGTTTCTCTTGTAGTCAGCACCATTAAAACTTAAGTTGTTTACCAGGGTCTGATACCATTTGTCAGTTACTGGCTTATAAATGTCAGTTATTGGATACCTGCATGGCTAATAATTTAAAATATGAAAAAAGATACATACATCTGTAGTATAACATATATGTGCAAGTTGGAAATTGCACGTCAAACGTAGCAAATGAGGTGCGTTCGTACTATAACTAGTTACCCGACTGCCAAGAAGGGTTATGTGTTTCACGCGCATCTGGGTATGTGGATTTCTTTATACCCTCGAAACATTCTAACGGCTGGATAGATTTTAATGAATGAGGTCTCTATCGATTCGTCTTAATCGTCCAATGGTTATAGGCTAGGTTTTGTTTTCATAAATTCAAAATGGCGGCCGTAAAATACAAATGGCGGTAGAGATGAAAAAAAATTTACGCACCCTATTGAGTGGCTTATCATTGGATAGGTCTTTCAAAATGAAGACGATATTTCATTGACTATTTTACAGTCAGAAGCTCCGTTTAAATATTACACAACCTGGAAGTTGTGTAGGTAGGATGTCTAGCTTAACTGCAACCCTAACCTTCCTACACATCTATAGGCCTCATCAAAACAGTGTTTATAGATAGGAGCTAACAATTAAACACAACTTAAAAGTCATTAATACAAGTAAATACAAAAAATAGGTTAGTAATATAAAAAATAGTTTCACATTGATGAGAAATAATTAGTTCGGCAGTTGAGTTTTTTGATTTTTTAAATTTAATTACGTTATTTAAATATTTTTTGCACCGCATAGTGTACTGAATGTATATTTTAGTGCAAATTATAAGTGCCTATCAATTTCATTCTGTTCGAAAGGCTGTAACATCATTAAAATGCACTTGAAATAATTTTTTCCCATTAGCCCTCATGTAACGAAAAACTTTTGATTGTCCCTGTCATTAAACTATACATCCGATTTTCATAAAATTTGAAATGACTCGACAAAATTTTGCAGCAATTATGTATTTAAAATCTGACCCTTCGGTTGGGCAGTTTTTGCTCTTATTTGCGGGCGGACGGACAAACGGGACCGAACGACAACTATAGGTATACGTATTTATATAACTACGAACGCAACTAATAAGGTTTAAGTATTTTGTTTTTTAATATATATTAAAGTATTTTTAAGGCATAAACTCTTTGAAATATAAAAACTTTTTTTTTCCCTTGCAAGTAAAGTACCGGATACTGGTTCACTTTGTGTCAGTTATTGGTTTTTCAAAATGGGGTTGGTCTCAGTTTTTGGAGTTATTGAAATTATTTATGAAAAAAAAAATTTTTTTTAATTATACAATGTATAATTTTTGAGAATTTTGTCAACAGTAATTTTTTAATGTATTTCTGCTATCCTTTCAGAAAGAAAAATAAGTATAAAATAAGGAAACAGTAATAAGTAAACACTTTGGGTCAGTTATTAATTTTTTAAAATAGGGTTGATGCCATAGTTACTGGAGTTATTGAAATTATTTATGAAAAAAATATTTTTTAATTATACAATGTATATTTTTTGAGAATTTTGTCACCAGTAATTTTTTAATGTATCTCTACTATTCTTTCAGAAAGAAAAATAAGTAGTATAAAATGAAGTTAAAATTTTGTAATAGCAATTTGAAAGAGAAACAATCCTTAAGGTGTCAGTTACTGGGTGTTTCTTCATCCTATAGTAATATATAGTAGATTCTGATGTTATTTCAAGAAGACTTTGGGATGTTCCTTTTTTAATGTTACATTGCAAATCAGGGCCGTAACCAGCGAGTCCAGTCAGAGGGGGCTCTGAATTTTTTTGGTGGGGCTAACATATTTTAACGATCCATATCTTAAGCAAACTAAATATAGTAAAAATGATAAAATGGACCTGTCTATAAAGGAACCCGTCTAAAGCGTAATCTCTCTATAACGGAACTTCCTATAATGAAATTCTTAAACGGAAAATACTTCATGGTAATCGGAAAATGAATATAAAACAATTAGGGGCGGTGTACCTCTTAAGAAAACCTACCTAAAATAGAACTTTTCTCCATCCCGTGTGATTTAGTCTTAAGTCTTATTGTATTTAATGGGAAACAGATAGCATCTGACACCTCATAAAAAAATGACTTTATTGAAATTTTAATAAGGAAAACTAATGGATTGTACACTGTATTCTATTCCCATTGCAATTTTTGCATTATTAAGCATATTGCTTCTTTTGTCCCTTGGTGTCTTCGGAAAAGGGACGCCCCCCCCCCCCCTCTCTCAGCTCACGTTTGTTCGTGCAGTGTGTGCATATATACACGCAATAATTTCTATGTGTACTTCTATGTATAACTTTGTACCAATTTTGTGGAAAATAAAATTTTAAAAAAGTTAAAAAATAATTTCTAAACAGACCATTTGTAATATGCTAAAATGAGCACCACTACAATTGCCAGTCCTAAGCTTGGAAAATGTGTGAAGGGAAGTTACCTGAAAAACACTGCCATAGCCGTTTTTTAAAGTTGTCCAATTATCCGGATTTTTCATTAACCGGATCGGCATCGGCCCCGATTGGTCCGGATTATCAGCGCTCTACTCTATTGAACATTAATTATATATATACATATTTGAACCGCTGATTAATCAAATCAGTCTTTCTGTTGAATAAATTAGTGTAATTTATCATGCTAGCATTCTGGCAGAAAAGTACATCTTTATTTACAAAAACACCGATTCATACAACAAACAAGAAATCTTCAACCCCCCAGCATGACAATTTTTTTAAAGATGCGTTTTGAAAAAACTGAGAAAAAGGAATCTGTTGGTATAGAGGTCTGCACGGGCCCGGCCCAAACGAAAGCTGTCTTGACCCGGCCAGTTCATATTTTCACAGTTCACGGCCGTACAAAAATCAGTGAAAAGAGACCCGGCCAGTTGAAAAATCAATTAAATCAGGCCCGATCCGACCCGACTCAATTTCTACAAAAAATTCAGATTTTTCTTAACATACAATTAAGATTCTTTTAAAGAATACTGCATACATATTTATGGGATAATTTTACAGCATATTTTAAATTTACGATGTGTTCGCAAGACAGAAAATACACAATAGCAACATTAATGATTTACTTAGAGTCTTAGACGTTTCAACATTCAAATAAGGATTCATTAAAAAATTCATATTGTTTAGAATAAAAGAAAAACGGGAAGGTTAAAAACATGATGATAACTTTTGAGGGTATATCATAAAAAGTAGATTTGCGAAAATATTTCTATTATTCCTTAAGGCTTTTCTCAAATCCAAAGAAGCTACTTTCTGACACATTTCTAAATTCATTTCTTTTCGAAAACTTCAATATATTTTTGAGAAAATACTGTCCAAGTTAGCGTTTTGAATCGAATACCCGGAGACGATAGCACGGAAAAGGAGAAAAACCTACAGTCACGTGACAAGAATCTCTTATATCTCTATAAGTAATTTATTTATTAAAAATGGGGAACGCTATTCAATTCCAAATCCCTTCAATAGACAGGCTTGTCAATTTTATGCCTTTACAGTTAAAAATGTGTCAGAAAGTTTTTCGTTTTTGAGCAGTGAATTTGAGAACCACCTTCAAGTATATTTCCAAAAATTCCGTTAACAGAAGTTCATTATCGCTATTAATATTTTTTACAAAACAGTTGCCTGCCCTAAACATCCTGAGAACAATTAAGTCCATTTCTGGCTATGTTGAAAAAAAAATGCAAGCCTGATCTCGGTCCGGCACGAGTCTTCTGGAAGAATTAAGCCCGGGCTCAAACGCCATGTAACTGTCCGATGCCGATGTCTGCGCTGGAAAATGTTATATTTCGATATTGAGGCTGGCAAACTAGTATCGGCTCGTAACGCACATTTATACTTATTCTCGTGAAACTCATATTCATTGAAAATTATTCATATTTTCTCGTCTGTGTTTAAATATCGGGCCGACAGACCCGCTTAATTTCTTTTATTGGTCCGGTCCAGCCCGGCAGGCACGCTCAAATTTTGCCGGCCCGGCCCGTTTGAAACTTCGCCTTCATTTCGCCGTCCCGGCCTAGTACAGGCTTCTAGCCAAGCCCGGGATCGTGCAGACCTCTACTGTAGGATACAGTTATTATACGTTTCCCTCATTTCTAAAGATCTTTAAAAATATTCTTCTTTCACTCAATAACGAAAATTTTTCTGATGCAGTTAAGAAGTAATTTTCTTTCCCTTTGCCTAAAATTTTCAGCTTCTCACATTTATTCGCCTAAGAATTGAATACCGTTTCCCATTTTCTTATAAATGCCATGATTATAAATAACATGATTTATAGTCATTTGCTACTCGATGACTAGCATTTCGTCGTTAAATGCCAAGAAAATAAGTCTACAAAGTCCAATTTGCCGTCATTTTTTGACAGATTTTAAAAAATTTTCTGTATAGTTTGAATACTTGCAAATATCTTTATAAATAAAAGATATTCGCGAACATGTCAGAAAGTAGCTGGTTTAGATTGGAAAACATCCTTATACAACACAGAACACAGTTTAATTCCTTGAGCTTGAATAATCATATTTGCAAATTTTATGCCTTTATCATTAAAATTATTTCGAAAATGTGTCAGAAAGTAGCGCATTTATACTTGAAAATAGATTTAAATGAAGCATACGCCAAATAGTTGAAGACATTTTTGTCATAATCTTATAATAAACTTAACCTTAATCATGCTTTTTCACTTAAGGCTCCTGTCCCTGCCGGCGAAGGCACTCACGAGCTAATGCTAATCCTATGGGGAGGGATTTTTCTAATGTCTCGTTTGCATTTCGACATTTTTTAATAATTTTTTTGCATTGGATAGCCGAGGTCTGTCTCTACATCGCACCTTTTTTACTTTCTCGATTTTGGTTGGAGATATCTTTTAGAATGACACTTTCATTTTCAGAACCGGTTTTGAAAGTGAAAGTAACTTTATAAAAAATATCTGCGACCAAAATCGAAAAAGTAAGAAAGGTGCGCTGTAGAGACGGACCTCGGCTATCCAATGCAAAAAAATAAATAAATAAATAAATAAATAAATAAATAAATAAATAATAAAAAAAAAATAATAATAATAATAAAAATAACTTAAAAATGTCAAAATGGGAACGAGATATTAGAAAAATCCCTCCCCATAGGATTAGAATTAGCTGAGGAGTGCCTTCGCAGGCAGGGACAGGAGCCTTAATGTTTTTTATTGTTATATGACAAATAGAAAATAAAATGTTTAGCAAATTCATGGAACACAAGAAAAAAAAAAAAGACGAAAGTTCAAAAAGCAAACAAAAAAAATGCCCTACCTCTGCTTTCCTTCTGCCTGCACCCATAGAATGAAACAATTTTTGGCTTTCAAGCAATTATTTTTCTTATTCCATTTGTATAAAATGACATTTTGTTATCTTTCTAATTTCCTTCAACAAACATTCTAGTTAGTTTCCAAGTGATATTTCATCATTAACTAAATCTGCTGTCAAATACATAATGTCAACAGGCAAATCATTAACATTTAGAAACACGTCTTTTTTGTGACTACGTTTTAGTGAAGACGTTTAACCATTGCTTAACTAATTATCGATTAACTTGAGCAGCATATGTCTATTTCCATTCATCCCGTATACGACCATTGCTTTTAAAATGTCAAGATGTACGAAAACATGTGGTGGCTAGTTAGTGCATCTGGACTTAATTTTTTCGGGAGAAAGAAATGTTCCTACTTAGAACGCGTTTCGAGAATTGTAACGCAAGCAAGATAATATACAACAACTAATCTAATAGGGTTCTGAACGCAAAATGTTTGTCATATTCCATTGCATTCAAGCAGTTAAAAGATCTAAATGTTTTTTTTTTTTGTTTTTAAAAAAAAAAAAGTTAAAACGTACATTTTGTTGAAAAAATAAAAAGTGTGGAAATCGTTAGAGGGGGCTCTAGAGGAAGCTAGGGGGGGGCTCAGCCCCCATCGCCCCCATCTGGTTACGGGCCTGTTGCAAATCTGAAAGATTTTGAAGACGCAAGTTAAGCACTAATGAGCTATAATTAAATCTTGTTTTATTTTAACTCTTAATGACATAGAAAGGACATCTAGTGCAGGGATAACGTTTGTTCCTAAGCATTGTTGCTGTAATCGGTTATCCCCTATCTTCCCTCGCATGTTTATTTATTTATTTATGTCAATGACGTAGAAGTGGGACATAAGGCAAGTAAGATAACTTTATAGGTTAGGAATATTTAGCTAAAAAAATATACTTCCTTGCCAAGGACTTCCGTTGTCAAACTAAAAATAAATTAAAAGAAGCTTCGTCATATCTTTTTTTTTTTTTAAGATATAAACTTATGTTTACAAAACTTAATAAGCTTTGTATTAAATTCTTTATTACAGAGATTAGTAAATAAGACGTTTAAAATCGTAGTAAACCCCTAATTTTGAATTGGGTGGGTGTCGAGTTATAGTATTAGGCTATTAATGATTGGATTTGTGAAAATGATAGTTCCACCAAACTGCCAGTAAACAAAGGATTTTTGTCTGAATAAATTCGTATAAAAAAAGAAAGATGTATATCCATAATCCCACCACCTCCCCACTACATCTAATAATACGACTTTAGAGAACCCAGTCTTTTATATTGTCTTTAAAAGATTCTGAAACTTTTTCCATTAAATAATTAAGTCGTTAGAAAAATTGCTGATCGCAAAAAAAATGCGATTTTTTTTTTCTTGTGACAAAATTGACGACTTTTCTTCTCTTGTTATCAAAATACGAAAAATGCAAGAAAAAGTTTTAGAAATTTACGAGAAAAAGAAAAATGTTATATTTTGTATAGATTGAAATCCGTTCAATAAATCCCGAAAACCCCTTTTTTTAAAAAAAGGAACAATTTACAAAACATGAAATTAAAAAAAGACTAATCAAAAATTAATCTTTAAAAATAAATGAATTGCACAAAATATCCAATCAAATATCAGCAACAATTGTTCCGACATTATTGGACCTTTTTCCTTCATTTACTAGCCTAATAGCACCTGAAGATATTTTATAGCATTGGAATTTATTGTAATGCATCCAGAAATCTTAGTTTCGAGCATTTAACTCTTAAATGCGCGCTTTTTTATTTTGTTTCAAAAAAATTATATACGATTCTCTGAAAGGTTTATTACACAGGAAAAATAATGAAAAAAATCAGAGATACATTTTTCATATAATACGTCAATCTTTTCTTCTGTTGCATATCTGCAATACAGGTAAAAATTGCTGTCATGTGGCTGTTTTACGCTAAAATATTGCAAATTAGTAAATATTTCAATAAGTATGTCTCCAAATACCGTATTTTATATAATTATTTATTTTATAAAACTTAACCTTTTAAACCTTTTAATTCCCCTGATAGAATACGTTCTAGAAATTACGTAGTTCAGGGAATATGACTTTACACTAGAAAGTTTTAATGGTGAATTTCGCTTAATTTAAATACGGAATGTCTGTTATTAAAATAGCAATATTTGCTTTAATTAATTTTCTGGTCTGAATTAGGTATAAAAAGATTTTCAAAACACTGTTTGCATGGGTGCAAAGCTGTACACTAAAGGGTTAATAAAAACTTGCGCTCAGAGCTGCAACAAGGATGGTGCGGGTGGTATTTCCACGCCCACGAACTAGGCGCAAGATAATTCTGCATTGCCTGAAATTTCCGGATCCAGCCCCTGCAAAGCTTTATTGGTCCGGTATAAGAACCAAAAGTTTAATGTAGAGGTCTGCTCGTGTTTCGCCCGAAACTCAGCCAAATTTTCTGTCATTAGACTCAAGCCGAATTGGACCTGGTCTTCATTCCTACCGGCCCGGACCATATTTCTTGTTTTTTTTCTTCGGCACCGAGCCGTGACTTGACTTCATTCTCTTACCCCGAGAACGTATTGGACTGGCATTTTATTTATTGATTTATTTCCGTAAAAAAAAAAAAAAAAAAGTAATAATAATAGCGATGTTGTAAATCTGTTTAACAAAATCTTAAGACATTTAATTTGGTTTAATAAATTACAGATAAATATTTTTAAAAATCTACTTTTAAAAAGAAACTTTGATTTTTTGATTGAATCGTCATTTGATCGCTTTTGTCGGAGTCCATTATAACATCTAAAAATTCGGCGCGGCTCAATATCTACAATACATACAGATATTTCTGAAGCAAAGTTGTCCTACAATTAAAATTAGGGATGCACCGAATATTCGGTATCTATTCGGTATTCGGCCTATTCGGCCATGCTATTGAATATTCGGTTTGGCCGAATATCAAAGTATTCGGTATGCCGAATAGCAAACTATTTGGTCTGCCGAATATTCGGTTTGGCCGAATATCGAAATATTCGGCCGAACCGAATACTTAAAAAAAACTTTTAAAACATATTTTTAAAAACCTTATACAACTTCTACGTTTGACAGTCAACTTATAAAGATATTCAGAATAATTAGAAACAGAATCATATTTAAATAAAAGAGAATGTTTTTACATTATTTGTTTGCTGTTTATTAAGTATTATTTAAGAAAATTAAAACAATCACGTGATTTTCATAGGAATTAATTATGTACAAATGCAAGTTCCTGAGCATTGTCCAGTAAATAATCTGTTTCTTGCAAGATTTTAAGAACAACGTTTACAATCTCTGAAAATGATTGCCCACTCCAGACACGGATTTAGGATGCATTTAATAACTTCTTTCCTTAATCAAAGGGAGTATTCTTGCTAAGTTGCCACTATATAAAATTTGAATAGATTGTATTATTTATTTACTTGTACTTTAGTCTCTTCCTGACAAACAAATAATATATGATCCTGTAAAATTTTTCTTCCAATTTTTTCACAATTTCTCTTTGATTTTAAAATGTTAATTAAAATTCTTCTAAAAGCACACTTATGCATAGATTTTATCTTCAGATTGTATGTCCGCAATTCTTGGAATACGGAAAAACACGATAATATTAAAAACCACTTAGTGTTCATAATATTGTTAAAAATAAAAATCAATTTTCCCTTTTCTAGAGAAAAATTTCCAAGAATTATATAGATAGAAAAAAAAACACTTCGACAAATGCAATCAAGTGAAGATTCAGTCAAAAAATCAATGTACTTTACAATGAAAGAAAAATATGATTAAAGAAAATCTTGATTTTAAGCTCTACAAAGATAAAAAAAAGTAGATAAAAAAATATTTTTCTGTAATTTATTAAACTAACTTAAATGTCTTAAGATTTCCTTAAACAGATTTACAATATCACTATTCGTTTTTAAAGAAATAAGTCAATCGAGAATGAAGTCTATTCCCGGCTTGGTGCTGCAAAAGAAAAAGAAATCTGGCCCGCGCCGTAAATAATAGACCCAGTCCGAACCGGCCTGAGTCTAATGATTGAAAATAGGGCTGGGTTTCGGACTCTCTACATCAGCCGGACTCTTTTGAGGTTAAAGGCGCAATCAGCCACTGATAGTTTAACCTTTCAGCGGAAGCGCTGCAAATTTTCTCGTGAGGGCATACTATTTAAAGCTATTAAAGGTTTCTTATGTATTTCAAATTTATTTAAATCTGTACAAATATCTAATTTCGTGTTGTCTTTGTTTCAGATCAAATTCAGAAATTCGTGCACTGGAAACACAGAAATTTCACTTCCCAGACACTGCATACTTGGTCAGCTCGATTGAAGTGGACATGCCAATCGATTTTGAGATGATTTTGTCAGCCAGTCCGCCGCTTTTCAGCACTGCTGCCTTCGTCGATTTCCGATACGGAACATTTCATAACGATCACGGTCGACACAATAGATTCGACGCTGCATTCAACGATTATCCGACGAATGGTGACGTTCGATCGTGCTTGATGGCCAAGTCCGAAGAAGACCAAAAAGAAAGCAGCAAGAAACGCGTTTGGTTCGCGGATGACAAAGGACTTGCCTTAACGCACGTCAAAATAATGTCCGAGCCATCCAATTGTCCGCCTAGGTGGACAGATGAATTTTTGGCTCAAGTCACCAAAGGCATCAAACCTAACCCAATGTCTGATATCCAGTGGGTGCCGCAGTTTGCGCAACCCGCTTCAGACTATATGGAATTTAGGGATAAACTTCAACAAAAATGCGTCTCTCTGGAGAATGTGATAGTCAAGGAAGGAGACGACACCATCACAGGCACAATCAAAGTGAAAAATATTGCCTTCGATAAAGAGGTATTTGTGAGAGTATCTTTCGACAAGTGGGCTTCCAGCCAAGACATTCCCGCAACATTTGTGCCCAGTGGCGTAGAAACATGTACTGCCCAATACGACACGTTTTCATTTTCTATATCTGTCTCGCCCTCTGCTACTAAATTTGAAATGATCGAATTCTGCGTGGGTTACAAATGTTCCGGAGTTGAGTTTTGGGATAATAATAACGGCCAAAATTATAAACTGGCAGCACTGAATCGAAAGTCACAAATAACCCCTGTATTTAGCAAACAGTGCAACGATGCGCTGCAAGTGAATTTAGATTCGTGGTCGGAATTTGCTAGCTGGAGCCACTTGATCACTGAAGGGCCTTATTGGTAGACAGTCCAATTCGAAGACCCTGTAATAAAGTTTATATGCAAATTTAGATGGTAGAGTGGAAAATGGATTTCTCATGATCAAACAGTCGCACTTTACGTGCATCGCCCGCATTTAATATTGCGCTGATTAGTCATCTCCATATACTTCAACAGTGCCGTTCTCGAACAGGTGTCTGGACTGAGAAGTTGTTACATATCAAGTTTGCTTTGCTTTAAAAGTTTCACAATCATCGATCATCATCAGAACTTCCACATGAAAAAGAATGTCTTTCGTACCAGTGGCACTTTTGCCTTCGAAGAGGCAAGTTTTCCCGAACGAGATTTCAGCGTCAAAAGTTAATAAAACTGACTGAACTTTTTGCATCAAAAGTTGCATCGTAAGTATAATTTTATAATAAAGTTCAAAAGTTTTTATTCAAACAAGCGTATTTTTGAGGGAAAATTAAAATTTGAATTCTTTAAAAATATAGTGTGATGGAGCGTACCGAAATTGAGCCAATCACGGTCACTGTAATATAGTATATATTTCCAAACCCGATTACAGCCTGTTATTTGTGCTGTTCAAATAAATCAAACTATCTCATTTGAAGATCCATAGCCATGGTGCAATATAGCAAATTTGTCTTTCATACATGTGTGCAAGATTAATTCCTTAAGCTTTCCTCTTGTTGCGAACAAGATGGGTTTTTGCATAGAAAAATATATGTTTTGAAATTTAAAAAATATATTTATTTTATTTGAAAAATGTTGGTTTTGGAATCTTCCCCCCCCCCCCCCCCCCTGCAAGAAAGTGAATGGAATGAATATAAAACTTACAACAAATAAAAAGCAAATAAAATATTACTTAATAGAAAAGGAAAAATAATAAATTAGATACATCTTTTTCTTATTCAATTGTTAATAAAAAAAATATATGTATAATTTTTAAATATCTGACGTTAACCCTTAAATGCCTGGTGTTGCTTTTCGGCAACATACCCAATTTAGGCTCTAAAATACTATTAGAATAATATTGAAATTATAATGCCTAATGTTGCCAATAAAATACATTCTGAATATGTTATTAAATCGATTTTCAACATGCAGATGGCAACACTTGTGCTATTTAAGAATAAAGATAGATTTATTTTTTCAATTGTTGCTACTTGTTCTTTTTGTTTTGTTTGGAAGTTTGCGAAATACCCTATTTTGACCTGCAGTGAGCAAGTAAAATTTATTTCTTATTATAGTTCCTAAAATTCTTGTGTGTTTAATATTATAGAATTTTATCAAGGGAAATTATTTTTTCAATTAAACACTAGTATTGCCGATTAGTAACAAAGTGTTTTTCAGCCGTAAACTATACTTAAAACAAAATGATTTTTTTAAGTATTTTTCCCATGATTTATTTAAAAAATGAAAACCGAAAAACATTATTACAATGATTTTTGAAAAATCAGGCATTTAAGGGTTAATTGTCAATAATAATAAAACTCAGATATTTAATAATTATGTATTTTTCTTTATAAAAATAGTAAAGTAACATTATGTAAAGAGGCTGGTAAATCTTTTGAATGTTTATGTTTATATTCAATGTACGCTGTACATTCAACTCACGGCTGAATTAAGCTTTGAAATAAACTCGAAATGCATGCTGACGAACGCAAAAAATATAGAGATCGCAGTGACATGACCGAGGTTAGTAACGTCACTCTCAGTGTACCCGAACTTTGAAAATAGCGTCGGTGTTGATCGAACTCCCTTTATCCAATCATATTTCCTTTATGGTATTTATTATGTTAGTTTTGTAAAGACACGTATTAGTCCAGGCAATAGAGACCGTATTATTATTAATAATACCGTATTATAATGCCGACCTCTACCTAGCAAAATTATGGTAGTTCTGGAAAAAGGCTTATGTGTTTTTTAGGTCGCTGAATCCGAATTTTTAACTTCCCACCAAAATATCCCCCGGCAAACCCCCCCTCCCCCCAAATTTTGATAAAATGCCCCCCAAAAAAGGTTTTTATTAAAAAAAATCAATTTTTTTATTGTTTTAGGGGGAAATTATCTAGAAATTCAGAAAGTAGACAAAATTTGCAATAAATTAGATATATGACATTATGACGTAGGATGAAGGGGGAGGGGGATCTGCCTCGGAACATGCGCCGCGGTGCTGCGTGGACCAAGTTGCGCAATTCCACTTAACCACTCACATTGTTTACATTCGCCCTCCCATCTCCCTTCCAAACTTTCCCTATAAGGGTTATTTTAAGTTTTTTGGGTCGCTGAATCCGAATTTTTAACTTCCCTCCAAAATATCGCCCCCGCAACCCCCCCCCCCCCCAAAAAAAAAAAAAAAAAAAAAAAAAAAAAACCTGTTTTTAAATTAAATTTTTTATTGTTTTCAAAAAATCAATTTTTTTTAGGTTTGTCGGGGGAAATTTTGATGGGAAGTTACAAATTCGGATTCAGCTACCCAAAAAACATAAAGTGAGTCGAAATCCAGAACTAGCATTAGTTTTGCCAGGTAAAATACCCTATTGCCTGGACTTGCATAACTTAGTGAACATAGCGCCGCAGTGTATGTTCCGAGGCAGCCCTGTCCCTCCCCGTTCATCCTACGTCGTAATGTCATATATCCTATTTGTTGCAAATTTTGTCTACTTTCTGAATTTCTACATACTTTTCCCCTAAAACAATAAAAAATGTAATTTAAAAACAACTATTTTGGGGGATTGCGGGGGGCGAAATTTTGGGGGGGAAGTTAAAAATTCGGATTCAGCTACCGAAAAAACTTAAAGTAAACCTTATAGGGAAAGTTCGGAGGGAAGATGGGAGAGCGAATGTAAACGATGTGAGTGGTTAAGAGGCTACTTCAGTCAAATGAAAATACCCGTTCGCTAATGCTAATCCTACGGAAGAAATTTATAACGATATCTCGGTTGCATTTCAATATTTTTAAATGATTTTTTTTGCATTGGATAGCTGAGATCGATCTGTATGCAGGCCGTTTTTTAGTTTTTCGATTTTGATTACAGATTTTTTTTTTATGAGCATGCTTTCAGTTTCGAAACCGGTTTCGAAAATGAAAGCGTCCTCATTAAAAATATCTGTAAACAAAATCGAAAAAATAAAAAACGGTCTTTGTACAGATCGATCTCAGCTATCCAATGCAAAAAAAAAATCATTTAAAAATATTGAAATGGAACCGAGATATCGCTATAAATTTCTTCCGTAGGATTAGCATTAGCGAACGGGTCTTTTCACTTGACTGAAGTAACCTCTTAAGTGGAATTGCGCAACTTAGTCCACGCAGTACCGCGGCGCATGTTCCGAGGCAGATCCCCCCCCTCCCCCTTCATCCTACGTCATAATTTCATGTATCTAATTTGTTGCAAATTTTGTCTACTTTCTGAATTTCTAGATACCTTTTCCCTAAAACAATAAAAAAAATTGATTTTTTTTTTTTTTTTTATAAAAACCTTTTTGGGGGCATTTTACCAAAATTTGAGGGGTTGCCGCGGGAAATTTTGGTGGAAAGTTACAAATTCGGATTCGGCGACCCAAAAAACATAAAGTAAGCCAATTTCCAGAACTACCATTAATTTTGCCAGGTAAAATCCCCTATTGCCTGGACTATATGCGTCTGAATTGATCTTTGATGTATCTTCTTTGATGATCTTCTCTGTGTAGAAAAGACGAGAGGATGCGTGTGAATGAAAATTAAAAATTTAGTAAAATATGAGTTTGTAACATGACGGCATGTATTTATTTTGAATATTGTGAAATAAATAGTATCTGTATCAGTGGCTCCAACTTATATGGGCTCGTGGGACGCGAGCCTATCTGATAATTTGATCTCTCCGCCCACCCAATTCCAATTGATTTAATTCGTTATTTATTTATTTATTTATTTATTTAACCATGAAATGAAATTTAATTTTAATGACGTTCTCAAAGTAATTCTTTCGAAAAATAGGAAGGACATGAAATAGACTTACAAGCAGTGAAAGTCCTTTCTGCGGATGTATAATTAAATTTCTGTCCATCTGTTTTTATGTATTGAACAGATGAAGCAACTAGGTGACGAAACTGTTTTTCTTGACGTTGTGTTTTGTTCTTCAAATTTATAGCAAATTTTATCTTATTTATAATAAATATTAATGGACAGAACTTATGAGATTATAATTTAATTAAATTATTTATTAAAAAATAATTGAATTATAATAATTTTATATTTTGCTTAGAAAAAAAAAAAAAAAACATAATTCAACTTCAAATTATCAACTTTATTCATTCACTCCTCCCCCGTTCTGTCTCCACCACTGAGTACTATTGTGGAGCTCAATTGTCTCCACACATACACACGCACTAAAGGGAAAAAATTGCATGCGTTATTTTTACTCGAATTTACCCTCCCAGTATTTTTTAAAAGTTGGCGTGACTGATCTGTAACAATACACGAAGAAAGATTACAAAAATTAGATCGCGATTGGTGTTAAAGTTTCATTTTTTAAGGCTGTTCTCAACTGCTCTGCTCAACAAGCGCAAAAGGTTTTGACACATTTACAAATTCATTTTTTTAGCGGTAAGATATAAAATTGGGAGGCTTGACTATGGAAGCGATTTGGAATCGAAGGTTTTTTTTTTCTTTTTTTGATAAATAAATTACCTATTGAGTAAAGCGATTTTAATCTCGTGACAAAGACGTTTCTTGAATGCTTATTTTTCTTTCGCTCGGAAACTCTGTTCAAAACGCCCACTTTGACACTATTTTCTGGAAGATCTATTGCGTTTGCAAAAAAAAAAAAAAAGGAAAACACAGTTCGATTACTTAGTTTCTGAACAACAAAACCTGCTATTTTCGAGCTTTTTCGAACAAGAATAAATTGAAACTTATGTCATAAAGTTGTTCTTTTGGATTTGAGAACAGCCTTAAATTAGCAATGCTCCATTTTTGTTTAAAAACGTTTTTAAGTAGACACTTTTTGCGCAAGGTGCAAGTAGTTTCAGCTCCAAAAATCTTAAGCTTATATTTGTTTTGGCTGTAGTATTGAAAACACGCGTAATTAGGTTGCTGACCTGAGTTGAGTTTTCTTTTTTCAGGCTGTCTTTTTCTCACTCGAGCCTTGTTGTAACTCTTGAGACGTCGCGATGCGATTTTAACTCATCCTTTTTTAGCTGTAAAGGTCAGAGAGAGGACGAGAATCATTATGAACAGTCTTGTAATCTCATTCTCTTGTTGAATAAAGTATTTTCGTGGCATTTATCAGTCGGTGTTGTCAGGAGTTGGGAAAAGGGTGTTTATCAGCATGATGTTGATTCTCAAGGTCAGGGCTTTCAGTTTTTTTTTTAGCCGATAAAACTTTGATTATTGAAAAGCATAAATCTTTGCAGAACATTTATAGTAGTCATCTATGTTACATTAAGGTTATTCTGTAAAATCAATCCAGTGCAAAATTGAAACATTTGCGCATGCGTGAAATTAAATTTAGAACCTCTTCAATTTAGAGGAAGGTAGGACGAGATCCGGTTAGCGCAGTGGTCGAAAGCAGGATTTAACCCTTTCGGGGCAAGCGTGTTTCTGTAATGTCGGATTCATATCGGAATCTTCCAAAAATTTCATCGTACACGTAGAAAAAGCAATTTTCCGTCTTTTTTCCAGCAAAGTTAGAAAATTAAATAACATTTTTCTGGTGCAAATCTTCATTAATCGTAGGTGGGTTATAAGATATATCACCGCCGCTCAAGGGGTTAAAGCTCTGAATTTTTGTAGAGGGAGCGGGTTCCACCCCAACGACCGGTAAAATGGCTTCTGTAATATATTTGACGATAATTCATTTCAATAAAGACATATTTCATTACGAGGAGAAGTTATATTATTTGTATTTTATTATTAATTGAATGCTTTATTATTAAATAAAATTTAACACTCTACAGTATTAAAAAAAAAAAAAAAAAAAGAAAAGAAAAAGTATGTTTAAAACACTTGGGCTAAAACATTTTGCATGTAATTATCAATTAAATAAATTGAGCTGATCTACAATTTTTGTTAAATTTCTGACAATTATCAAGAATACATATCGCTCCCCCGCAAGAAAAGTGACACATCTCGATAAAAGTAAATTTCACAGGAGAAGCAAAAGAAAATTTGCATCATTTTACTGTAACATGAAATTATAGCACGCAGGAATAAAAACTTTCATAAAACCTTAAAAATAAAGACGTAGGATGATGTTTGGAGAGTTAAATAATTTTACCTCCCCACATAATCCACCTCTCTTCTGTGGTCACAAATGGACACATAGCGTAATAAAGTGATTTTCCGTATAACGACACTTATGAAACTTTTTGTATAGCAAGACGCACCTATGACAGACCTAGTAGTGGAATAAAACGCAAAATGAATTTTGCGAGATGTGTCAGTTTTTTGCGGGTGAGCGATATGATGTGTGTGTGTGTCAAAAAGAAAAGTTTGTCATTCTTTTCCGTAAAAAATGAAAAAAAAAAAAAACGGATTCTGTTATCATCGTAAGGTTAAACTCTGCAAGAAATATATTAATTTCAAATGCTAAAAGATGTAAATTAAAATTTTAAAACCGGTAAAAATACTTTTATTTCGACTGTTGACATGTTTCCATTCATCCTCAGTCATTTTCAAAAACAAATAAAGTTATTCTAAATTTGCACGATCTATGACACGCTATCATTCAGTTTTCCATGTATTCTTTCATATTAAGCACGTTACCTTTTTATTTTATATGGATGCTTTATTTTCATACTCATTGTTATAGATTTACTCTGCAAGAAATGTTTGTCATCCAATTCAAATATTTTGATTTTAGATGTTCGTTTTGTTTTTTGGGACCCGTACAAATCTAAAATTACTACTTTCTTCTATCTTTACAAGAAGAAAGTATTGGATTCGTAAAAATTTTCGAAATCCTGTTTTCGATGGATTTACACGTTTTAGGGATCAGAGATCATGAAAAACATGTTTTTACAAATTGTTAGTCTGTGAGTCTATGAGTCTGTCTGTGACACAAATTTTGTGGGCACTCTATCTCAAGAACAAATGAACGGAATTTAATAAAACTTTAGATTCAGTTAGTCTGATATAAATTGGTGCTGATTACTTTTTGGTGTAAATCGCCCGGCAGGTGGCGCTGCTATGCTGCATTATTCATGATTTCCACAATAGCTATGTCTCAAGAACTAAAGCATGGGTTTTCTGAAAACTTCAGATTGTTAGTCCTTGATATAATTTGGTGCTGATAACTTTTTGATGTAAATCGCCCAACAGGTGGCGCTACTATGCTACATTTTTCCCGATTGCCCCAATAGCCGTATCTCAAGAACTAATCTAGGAATTTTCATCAAACTTTAGATTCAGTGAGTCCCTGATATAAATTGATCCTGTTCAGTTTTTGGTGTAAATTGCCCAGCAGGTGCCACTGCTATGCAGATCTTTTCACGATTTCCCCAATAGCTTTCTATCTCAAAAACTAATGCACGGATTTTCATCAAACTCAAATTCAATTAGAAGTTGACATAAGTTGTTGCTGATTAGATTTGGGTGTAAATCACCTAACCAGTGCCGCTGTTTTAATGCATTTTTCAGGAAGTATTAACATGTATGAGATAGAAGAAAGTTTTGGGATTGCAACATTTGACTAGTTACTATTATTATTTTGTGCAGCACCATAAAAGTTTATAAGAACACTAGCAATCCTTTTTTGGCCTGAGGAAAAAAAAAAAATCTAACTTGTTTCGGCAGTCCTTTGCACGTTTGTAAATAACTATCTACAGAAAAGTGAGTTTACTATCTGACGAAACCTTTTGTATTTTAAAGTCGAAACGATCGTAGCCTTTTGTCTATTATAAATATGTTATTGGATTTTTTTTTTTTTTTAATTCGGTATCTGAACATTTGGTCAGAAGTAACTCAATATAGAGCTTATAGCCTAGCCACCAGGGTGTTAACAATAGTTTTGAGACTCAGTATAGATTTAGTTTATAGCCCCTCTGCATGCCCTGTATATACTTAATACCTGGGGAGTCAGTAAATTTGTCTCGCTAGTTTCCCTATGTGTATGCTCCTGTTAGTCACGCAAATGGTAGTGTTGACATGTTCCTTGTTCTGGAAGAGAAAGGAAAATAAGTCTTATATCACGTTAAGGTTGCTAGTCACTCGACTTCAGAATTCTCCTCGTTAATGCTAAGTCTATGGACGTAGAATGCATTCGTCTATTTAAAATATCTCCTCGGAAAATTAATATTTTTCACTCCTTTTTACTTAGTAGGGGAGACCGGTGGAATGGCGACACCTTAAGGGAATTTAAATATTTTCATCTCTAAAAAATGTTTATTTTTAAACAGTAACAATTCTAAAGCTGAATCGTGGTGTTTAGTATCTGTATAAATTTAACCGTAATTATAACTCTAACATAAGCACCCATAAAAAAAAACCTCTTTCAACCTCTGCTCAGTGGCGATATTACTCCGGATAGTGGGGTAATTCCGCCACTGTATCGGGGTAATGACGCCACTCTTTAATGACATAGCACATACATCAAATAGATACAAGGAAATACATAACCTACTGAAAATATTTAGAAAGAAATTTAGAAAGCAAAAGTAATTTATCAGTTACAATTTAACTCAAATTGAAAAAGTCGCAAATATAAATTTCTGCTGAATCGGCTCTACTACATTCAAATGAGGCCATTTCTTACGCGATTTGCATAGTGGCGGCATTACCCCGAGAGGACAATATGGCGGAAATCCCCAAGCAAAGCCGAAAGAAGAGCCGAACTTGTTCAAAACATTTCATCAAAATGTCGGCAGATGCATGTAGATTACGGGTAATATTATCTGATATATCTAATGTTACAATAAAAGATGCTTATCTCCACTCATTTGAAGCTCCAAAATAAGAAGCAAATAGATGAAAACTAAATTGTTCACTAAAACAAACAAACGACGTGCAGCAAAATCACTCCTAGTCTAGGCACTGTTTCTATGTTGTCCGCTATAGTGCAGACACATTCTCTATCACAAACTGCCCTTAGTTTTTTAACTAGGCGGGGTGGTGTCATAACTCCGTGTGGCGCCATTCCCCCGGTCTCCCCTACTCTTCTTAAAATATGTTTATTTTTTTCTTAGTTCTCAAAATATTTCTAAAATGCAGGCTTAATTTAACATTTTATGTGTAAAAAGGTAACAAACTGCGAGTAAGATTTTAACACCTAAGTATACATTTTAGAAATATTTTGTGAACTAAGGAAAAAAGACATCCTTTTAAGAAGAGTACACAGAAAAAATAAATTAAAAATATTGATTTCCTGAGGAGATATTTTAAATGTACGAATGCGTCACACGTCCACAGACTTAGCATTAGCGAAGAGAATTCGGAAGTCGAGTATCTAGCAGCCTTAGCTGAAAATTGCGCTGTACACTAAAAACAAATACGGAAATTGTTTACTATTATTCCAGCATATCTCGTAAAATGCGAGTAGCTCACTGACTTATTATGAACTATTCTCAAATTTCGTGACCCTCATACGGCTTATGGAAACATGTGGAGGTATTGAAAATTGGCAGATTTCTTTCGGGATTCTATCTCTGTATGATAACTCTACTAAAATGTTTTCGACTAACTGTAGGCCTCCGGAATTTATCACCAATACGATTTTTTCCGCGATATTTTATTGCACATCTATAAGTTTAGCCTTTTCCAAACTCACGTGTTACGACCATTTTGGAATTGGATTAACCCCTTGACCGCCAGGTCTTACGCTGCATACGTCCTCTCATTTCAGTAATCAACGACCATGACGTACACCATTCACTACCAGTAATGGTTGCATATTTGAACTAGATTGGTCTGTGATATGCTACTGGTATAACAAGGCACTGGTCGAATGCGAGTTTTATGAGACAAACATTTTACATCGCACAGTCTTGCATATATCCCTTCACCGGTGAAATTAAGCCTGGAGGTCAAGGGGTTAAGGCAAAGATCTATTTTCTTCCTACATGAATATTGCAACTAATAGTTTTAAAAATGTTATCTAGTTCTAACTTTGAAATTGAAATTTTTAATTGCTTTAAACTTTTGTCGAACTTCCTGAATTCCCACACAACGGAATTCATATATTGAATTTAAAAATGGACAATAAACATACAGGGTGCCTACATGAAACCTCCTTGATTTCAAATGTTAATTGTACGGAAACTACCAGTCATAAAGGTTTGTGGTATCGTGAATAAGCAATACAAGTTTATTTTGCTGCAATTTTTTTTAACCTCGAAACAGTTAATTTTTGTTGTATGCATTATTGATATGTCATGACAACAAGTTTATTTTGTTGCAAATATTTGTCTAAAAATGTTACATTTTTGTCTATATATGCACTTCAATGTGGGCTCCGTTCATAGCTCTCAGAATGTCCAGTCCATGTTCAATCTCAATCCATGTGTTGCGCAGCATGTCAAATGTGACTGAATCGATGGCTTCCACAATTTTGTGGCGGAGATCACAAGCATTACGTGCTGCAAAATATTTTTTGCAGCAAAGTAAACTTGTTGTGTTACTATTTATGAGACCGCAAACCTCTAGGACTCAGTTTCCGTACAATTAACATTTGAAATCAGGGGTCATTCCATGGCAACTTACGTTACATTTAGAACAATTTACTTCAGTAATTTTAGTAATATAACAGAAAAAAAAAATTATAAAAAGTTTAAAGTTGACAGTATTTGTTAATTAAACCTATTCAAAGCTCAATTTAGATGGAAATTACCTAATTATTGTGTAATTTCTTTAAATCTGGCAGTTATATTTATTGTGGTAACTGAATTACTGAAAAAGAAACGTAAGTTACCAAAAAAATGTAATTTTTATTCAAATTTTTTAGGTAATTTTCATCCAAATTGATCTTTGGATAGGTTTAAATAGCAAATCATGTCAACTTTATATTTGAATATTTTTGGGGCTGTCATACAAAAATTACTGCAGTGAAATTGTCCTAAATGTAACGTAAGTTACCATGGAATGACCCACAGGTTGACACCCTGTATTTATCCTAAATCTGCTTGTATGTGATCTTTTAAACTCGTGCTGCTCATTTCTATGTATTTTCATTATATATATAATATTTTCTTTTTTTTCCTTGCAGAAAGATGTTTGTTATACGCTGTGTTGGAACCATAATGTATCTAATATTGCTGGTATATGGTATTCTGCGAGTATCTCATACTGTGTAAACTGTGAAACTTCCAAGGAGGCTGTTGTGATTGACGTCTGTGTCGTCTATAAAAGAACATTTTTTTAATACTCTTGATGAAAAAAAAACATTTTTTTAAAATTGTGCCAATGAATATTTGAACGCTTGTTCTAGTGATTTAGGTAGTGCAGGCACGCTACTTACTTGCTAGTTAAAGGTAATTTTAAAGATCTATTTTACTCATGACTTAATGTTCAAAACACTTCGATTGATTTTGTTCTATGTTCGTTATTTGAAAGTGTAGCTGATGAAAAAGTTGCTCCTAATCTTTGTGTGAATGCTGATATTTATGCTATTTATTTGTTGATCATTAATGTCCAAAATGATTTATGTAAATTTGTTTTAAAGAAATATGTTAAGTCATAAAATGTATTTCTGAGTTAATCGGTTGAACATTTTAACATTGTATGCATAAAAAAAATATTGGATTCTGTGTTTGTTTTTAATTATATTCTACGATAAATCTAAAAAGTGGACATAAAGTAATTTATCCTGTTCAGAGTTCTAGCACAAGTTCTATTCAAATACCCACAAGAAATTTGATATTTGCTTGTAATGGACCAAAAGGATGAGATTGGTAGTTTGAAGAAATGGTTCAAATTTTGACCATAAAGCACAGTTAGCCGGAGTAAAGTTTGCGATAAAATAAATTTATCATTCGCGTGAGATTTGCAAGTTTCTATTCAGCACTTCATTTGTGCGTATTCTGCATATAGCTAAACAAGTGAAAGTTATGTGAGCTGACCAATTTTAGGGTCTAATTTTACTTGGTAACGACCAGCAGCGACTAATTTTGCTTGGTAGTCAATCTTTTATATGATTTTTTAATTCCCAATTGCATGTATTATGGCTCATTTCATGCAGATAGCAAGTTTCATTGTGATATTTTGAATAGAACTTGTTATTTAGCTTTGGAATAGACACTTGTTTTATAACCACCCTACTTTATTATTATTAGGTTTTTAATTACAATGATTTAAATGTGTATGTATGCAAATATGTATATAATGCAATAGAAATTATTTGAAGGGTAAAACAGGATACAGGGGAAAGTTGGGTAAAATGCCGTTGATGTTAAAGAGGATACCATGTATTTATTAAACTGGTTGATTTTCTTTTTAAGGAGAATTTGTTACTATTAGGCATGCATAGCGTCACAGAGAGTCATGTTGATAGCAGGTATTAATGGACATAATGAATGATTTTGCTATTCAAATAAATCATTCGGGCATACGCAAAAGCATAGCTGCTAACTTCCATATTCTGTTTAATCAATTAAAACCAAAAATTTAGTTTGAAAAAAAAAATCTTAAGAGCCAACAAAATTTCTGGTGTTATTTAATTAAAAAGAATAAGAAGGTTGGTAGCTATGCTTTTCGCATGCTTGAACCATTCATGTGACTATCGAAATCATTCATGTCCATCACTAGTACATTGAGTCAAAATGAATGGGACAAAATCTTCATTCATTTTGTCCCATTTTTGGCCATTTGAAACTCCATCTTACCCAGCTTTTACCTGTATTCATTGATTGCCAATGGGATTGAATGAGAAACAGGTGTGAAAGATATTTTCTGAATGTTTTAAAATTTCTAATGTGATATTTGAAATTTTTGAAAAGGTATTCAATATGAATTATTGAATAGTAATTTTTGCATTTGACTGATATTCAGTCAGAAATTGTAGTTACTTTCCTGTTTCTCTAAGTGATATGAAATTCTTATTTTATGATCTCAGGTAACCGTCAAATGTAATATTTTTATTTTAAATATTTTTCTGCAGTCTCCAAGCCTACTGGTATACAGTTTTCTTTTATTTCGTTAAACTATTTAAGGGATCTCGCTACTGTTCATATCCCCAAAAAATGAAAATTTTGCTTAATTTGTATGTTATAAAACAAACATGTTTGTTATTATTTTTTGATTTATGTGAATCCGAAACAGCATTGAAATTGTCTATAACGACACAATATTGTTTATCGAGATAAAATATAGAAAATTTGAGCAATGTACAATTCTACTATGCCTTAAATGTTGCATTCTCAACGAATTAAGTATTTTTCTATTTTTTTTCCCTCGATATCTATATGATTTTTCTTTTACGTAAATATGTATGTTCTTGCGAATTTTAGTTCAGTTTTTTTTTAGATTACGATATGTAGGTTATTGTAGAATTTACATGGTAGTTACTGTGCGCGCAATGTTCAAATTTCGTTCTTGAAACTTTGAATGACTTTTGAAACTTTTGTCTATGTAAACATTGTTTCGTTAAAGAATATTTAAGTTTCGCGTTCTAATAGACATTTTTTAATTTTGTTTTATAATAAACAGAAAAGTCAACAACTGTATGTTCAAAATGTCTCATTTCTTTTAAATTTCACTGTAATGATGTACCCTTATAGACAAGCATGTAGTATTTAAGTTTGTCTGGCGGAGATAAAACCACGTTTTATTGATATGCTTAACGTTTATTGTAAAATAAAGGAATAGCTTAACCTTTATCGGAAATTTTTACTTTGAGTATTAATGGAATATTTTAAATTTTATAAAAAAAAAAGCGCTACTAAATTAAAGGCTTATTGTTTTCAATAATATTATCCTGCTAGAGCTGAGTGAGAAGAACGAATCCTCAAGCTATTTAGTAAATATGAATATGCCTGTTATAGTAGCTAAACTGAATCTTTTGTCTCAAAGTTGATGGAGCTTTCATTACTATATTCGATGGCATGCTAATTTTAAAGTGTGTCTTCTTTAAATTTCACATTACTGATTTTTAATAAAAAGGCTAAAAAATATTTTTTATTTTTAGCTTTAAAAATTTTTTTTTGTGTGAACATGTGCATGCTATTTGTTTTCCATTGTTGTTTATAATGTTAGGTATTTCTTTAGAAAAATCAGTAATGTGACATTTCTTTTCTGTTCAGATATCAATTTGTGCTTGAAAACCAAAATACTTAGAAAACAGTGAAATTTCTTTTTTCATTTACTTTATTTATTTTTTTTTTTTTTTAGTAATTAGAAGGCATGAAGTTTTTACAGGTTTAGATTGAATATTATTTCTATCGCATTTGTGAGGACTTGCCAATTTCGAATCAACGGTCTTTGGTCTTTTGAATTTATGCATCGTCTACATAATATGCACATACGTACACACGTATAACTCGTATACATTAGAGCACATGTCCTAAATTTACGTATTATAATTTACGTATATAAACATGCTAATGTACACGTGAATGTATAGAGATGTGTACGCATATGCTCATGAACTGGCCCGTATGCGAAGCATAAAGCGGTTCATATTTGAAATTGGTCTTGTGTCACAGAAAAGCTTCAAAATTCTGCAGGAATGAAAATGTAAACTAAATGTGGGAGATTATAGACAGTTACAAAGAAGTAAATATATTTAATATTTGTTTAAATCATTTTTGGTTTTTAAAAAATATTTTTTTTTTCGTTTCCTAGACCTTAATTATGTTTAGATTTTTTATGTGTTTTGATGGGTTGGTTAGTGAGGCTGCAGGTTTAAAAAAAAAAAAGAAAATTTATTTTTTCTTTTAATAATGTGAAACAGGAGAGTTATTTGGTATGCAAATATGTGCTGTAGTAGAAACTCTGTGTTCTCAAAATTTACATTTTTTATTGTAAATTTACGGCAGAAAAAGCACAGAGGGTGAGGGCTCCAATAAGGTAAAATGCTTTATAAATAGTTCATTTTTGGTTTCAAATGAAATATTATAATTTTCCAATGTTATGAATCTTTTCACCAATCATTAATCAACAGGAAATAATTGTATTTATTATCATTATTATTTTGCATTAATAATCGTCCATTGAATGTTTCTTGCATAAGTGGCCGACTACTAGTGCTTTTACTCTACATTGTTTTCTCATATTTGTAAACATCCATAATTTATCTTTTCATTCTGCTGTTATTTCTTTGGTGCCACTAAAATGTGAATTAGAAAAAAAAAAGGTTCTACTATTCAAATATCTTAATAATAAAATGGCTTGAATTAGCAGTTGCGAAACATGTTATATTTCAATTTCAGAAAGAAAAAAAAAATCGAAAAAGTGTTAATGAAATTTTACCTCAAAATGACAAATTTTACTTTTAGAATAAATTTAAAAAGCTACTTGAATAGATAGTTAACCCCTTCAGGACGAGTGTCTTTTACAGAATTTTTAATCTTTTATCACCGGTTTTTGAAAAGAAATTTTTTTGCCTAATTGAATCGGGAAAATGCTCGATTAAATACGGCAAAATTTACAATAAAAATTTACTAGTGAGAATAATCACGGATTCTGAGCACCTTACGCGGCACGTATACCGGTCGCTCGTCCCCAAGGGGTTGACGAAGTAAATGCGAACCGTCCAACGTAATTAAGCTCAACTTTAGAGATGCACAAACAGACGCTTTAGATTTAAATGCAACTATTTTCTATTTAGCAATCAAGTGAGTTAGATTAATGTGTGTGAAGTACATAAATGTGAATTTGTTTTAATCAATCAATCTTAAATTTCGAAACAAAATATGAAATCAGATTGTTCAGAATAATCGAGCTTAAACTAATGCAGCAAGCATTAATAATAAAATATAAAAATGGGATAAATTGAAGTTAATTGTATACAAGTATAGGTTTATAAATGAAACCAGCTGCTAATTTCTCGGTTTATTTAATATCGAATAAATGTATTTCGAACTTGAAATTTGATTTAGTAAGTTAAATCAATTAAATGCTGCATGGAACAACTAATTTTATTATATAAATTTTCTGGTTTTGAATGTTTGATTTAAAAAAAATCCCAGCAAAGTTAGCAGCTATCATAATGTAATGTATCGGGTGTCCATTGTTATAGTACCTGTGGTTTCTAAGGTGAACTAGTATTATTCGACATGAATTGACTATTAAAACGTCATCTTGATAATAGTAAATCATCCTTAACCCTTTCAGGGACGCATAATTATTTCTGTAATGTCAAATTTACACCAGAATTTTCGAGAAATTTTATTTGAAAATAAGAAAATGTAATTTTACAGTTTTTTTTGTCAAAATTATTTTTAAAGTAAAATTTATTTTTAAGATAAAATTTTGTTCAAAAATTCTGGTGCTAATCTTGATTAAAATTAAGTGGTATATATTTAAAATAAAAAATTTCCCACCGCCCTTCAAAGGGTTAAAGTCACCAGCACCAGCGTTTCACCCAAACACTCAATTTACCCGACTTTTTCCTTCTTTCTCCTTGAAAATGAAAACTTCCCTTTTAAGGGTGTTTATCAGTGAGATCTCGAATTCCCTTCGCAAATATTAAACCCATGGGGCATGTAATGCATTCTTATTGTTAGAAATCTCTCCCGAAAAATATTAACTTCTTTTCCCTGTGTACTCTTTTTGAGGGATCTCTTAAAATATTTCTAAAATATAGACTTAATTTATAATTTTCTGTGTTAAAATATTAGCTAAAATGAGTGTGGCTTTAACACTTCACTTAAAGAAACTATATTTTAGAAATACTTTGGCAACTAAAAAAAAAAAAAAAAAAAAAAAAAAAAAAAAAAAAAAAAAAAACTTTTTAAGAACAGTACACAGAAAAAATAAGTTACATTTATTAATATCTTGAAAATATGTTTTTTTTTAAATACGAATGCATTACACACCCATAGGTTTAAGATTAGCGGAGGGAATTTAATATATCACTGACCTACATCCTTAAATTTTAACTCCGCATTTTGATCTTATTTTGTGAAACAGTACTTAAAAAAATAGAAGTTGCTATCCAGCGTATACTTTATTCCTAAATTTAAAGATGATGTAAAAATAAAAACATATGAATAAAATAAAACAACGTTTCGGTTTAATCTTCAAAACCATCTTCAGGAGTAAAATTTTCCAAAAACACAAATTTTACCCCTGAAGATGGTTTTGAAGATTAAACCGAAACGTTGTGTTTTATTTTATTCATGTTTTTTTACATCACCTTTAAATTTATGAATAAAGTAATACGTTGGATAGCAACCTCTATTTTGTTTAGTATTCGATTTTAGGACGTAAAATCCTTAATTATTTATGAAACAGATTCATTAGATCTTTATCATGTAACATATCCATAACATCGTTAGATATGGATTAGAACTTTAATGTTAATCCTTTGCGACTCAACCCGATTTGAGAAATAATGCATTTTGAGCATGCAAAAAGTACTATTAAAATTTTTTTAAACATAAAAATAAGAAATAATTGGCTAAAAAGTACTTTTTTTACAGCTGCGATTAACAGATAATGACATGCATCTCATAAATAGTGTCCATTTTCTAATACAAAATTGTGAAGTAATTGTACGTATGTAAAACGTATGTAGTATACGTAGACCTGTGCAAAAAATCTATTTTTGGACGTCTCCAGCCTTTTTAATTTTATAAATTTTACAAAATTCATTTTAGCAATACCGATGCAAAACTACTTAAATATTAAAACTTCTGCATGAAAATTAACTTGGTATCGCTGCCTGTTGGGAATTCGATGAACAATTTATATTAACTGATTTGTTGGGATAGCACCTGAATAAGACTTTTGAAGCTCACTGTATAAGTAAGATTGGTTTTTGGTTATGTTGCAGAGATGTAACACGGTGATACAAAGAGTTAGAGTATTCATAGATCATTTTATAATTCTTAAAAATTTATAATGGTGCATATTATATCGAATAAAAATTGTAAGCGCGGCATTCGATTTCTTGGATTAAGCTTCAAATCTTGTTAGATAATAGCGCTGTACAAGTAAGCGGTTCGTTAAAAGATAGCAAGGTATAATACTAAATTTTGGACATCAGTATTTTTTCAACAAAAAATTGCGTCATCTACTCGAATTTTCAGTGATTAAGTAATACAAAATGTCTTTCCGGAAAAAGTGCTGTAAAAATAAATAAATAAAAGTATAGTTCATGCTCATCGCGAAGGTGTTAAAGCAAATTGTCTTTTCACTATCAACTAATAAAAAGTACTTTGTTTGGCGATTGTTTTAAACACATTTTAGATGGGGGAAAAAAATTGCAGCATCTAAATCACTTTCACATGTCATATTAAAAAAGTGCTTTCAAACTTTAAAAATATATTGTTATTGATTTGCTTGGCACTTTTACTTGAAAGGTAGCAAATATCAGGGGAAAAGTTAAATAGCCTCTTAAAAAGTTAAATTTTTTTGTGTTTTTGTATGACGGTGTGGGAAGGTAATGTGACGTTTTTTTTTTTTTTTTTTTTTTTTAATCATTGCCATGTTAGAATGTCAAATTTATGTAAATTTAAAACGTAAAAACTATGCGTTGTTAGTGGTAAAAACAATATAAATATTATCAAAATAAACTTATGTGCGGAAAGTAGATTTTTGAGGTTACTGTATACTTTTAAACGGGTTATTCTTTTCTAATTATTTTGTTTTATGAAAAATTAGTTTAAGTGTGAAAAGTTAAATTCGATTTTTCGAGTATTAACTTCGTATAATATCAAAAATTAATAGATAATTCTTAAATACAGAAATCTTGTTACTTGTAACTGTTACAGATAGAATCGATTAGTTTATAACGCATCTTTCTGTTGTACCAGACTTTTTATTTTTAGTATTGATATTTAGAATTTGCTTAAGCTCTTTTCTACACTAGATGAAGTCTATATAGTCTATAATATACTAGCATAGCTATTTATTTATTTTTTAAGTTAATTTTTGAAAAAGTATAAAAATATTAACAATGTGTATCTAAGGGGGGTGGGGAGAGGAAATAAATTTCAAATTAAAATTTTATTGTTTATCTATTCACTTTCCTTCACTGGAATGGAAAAAAAAGTATCTTGTAAAAAGTTTTCAAATGATCGTTTTGCAGACGTCATCATGATGGCAGTGCTCTTGTATGACTTTTTTTTACTGTTTTATTTTTGTTTGTAAATTATATTAAAAAAGAAAACCTTGAACTTGTACATACATTTTACTCATAATGGGTTGTCATGTATTTATATATGTGTTTGTGAGACTCTATTTATCTTTGTTATTGTTGAGACTTATTTGAAATTCTACAAAAATGACAGTATTTATAGACTTTGAGAAGTCATTTATATACCTAAATGGATATGTTCCTTATATATATATTTACTATCTATTGTAGTTGAGCTTTTGAAAAGGCTCGTCGTGGAAGACTTGTTTTACTCATTGTACATGTCATTTTTTTCCTTTTTGCTTTATATATTTGTTCATGAGAAATTGTATTACAATATTTTATTTTTTGTTTGACATGCATCATTATGTTAAATAAAGATTCATATTTTGTATTACACACTTGTAATGTTGAGTCAGTTATTGAATTTTATTTTTTCATCAACATTTGAAGAGCTCAGATGATAAAGGTGGTATGTGACCAAAACAAAATGAGTTAATGGTTATGATTAAAGATCCATAAAAAAGAATCTATTGTTTTTATTGAAAAATTGAATAATTATGTTTTCTAAATAAAATATGAGGATGTAAGTTTCAAAATTCCTCTTATCCAAAGTTTAAAAAAAAAATAGTGTTTTCTCTATAAATCTATTCTATTGGTAAAACTGCTCGGAAAAACACTACAATCTGCAAAAAAATTAGTTTATCGTATACTAGCAGGTTGAGCCCACTGCGCTGGACCATTTTTCAAATAAACCTTCAATCAAACGAAATGGAAAATCCGACCCTGTATTTTAAATTAATATGGACCTACACCTGGAAAGTCCTTACGCATTTTCTGAATAAGCATCGGACGCCATTTAGCTATTATATTATCTTATACTTTTGGCAAAATTTCGGACATTTCAGAAGACTCTTTTATAGTAGACCTTTAAAGTAGAGATTGGGAAGGAACTACGTTTATGATCATCAGGAATTAAAATCTTCTCTAGTCACCACACTACTAAAATGAGAGATAATTACAATGATTGCACTGAGTGACCACTGAACATTAATCATGTTCGGATTATTCACATTTATTTGTTAGTTTCTGAACTCCGGGCTTCTCAGCTTGGTGCTATGCATACTCCTGGTAGCTTAAATACAATCTCTCTCTATGCTACATTATATTTCATAATATACGTCTTCTACTGGCAGGTCTACTGCAGTTTTCTGTCTTCGGATTAAAGCAGAGTAAATGCAGTCAAAAAAAGTAATAAATTATTTGCACACAAAGAACTGATTAACTATCATATTTAAAAGAAATGTGAATCATATAAAAGTGGATTTTCAAAACTGAAGTGTTTGAATAAAATTAAAATAATATCATTTTCACTGCCATTTCTTTATTCTTATATACCAATTGCAATCATGTAACTGTTAACCTGGAAAAAAGCCCTCGATAACTGTTTATGATAGAAAGATAAACCTCTTGTTTTCATCCAATAAAAATCTTCCCAATCTTCCATAATTGAGTGCACAGGTAAGTTTGACGCCAAATATTAGAAGTGTTTGCAACTACATGGTTACAAATGTACCAGAGTTAAATATAAAACAAAGGTAATTATGAACCAAACTACATTCCATTAAATAAAGTCAATTTGCTGTTGACTGAATTATATTAGATCTTTCACAAAAATACTCTTCAAAAAAATTAGTTTTATCGTATGTTTCTGCCATTGTAAAATTTGGGTTTAAAACGAAAGCCAATAGACGCGGTTAGGTTTTTAGCGACTTTCTGGATAAGGCGAGTTTTGAAACTCGTCCTCATATGCAATTAGTGGTACGTTTGAAGCGGGGAAAAAAGATTTTAAAGAACACATTTACAGAAAAGCATCATGTGAGAATTTTAAGTCTTAATGTTTATTTTACACCATACAAATTTCTGCGAATTAGATAGCTATTTTTTTTACATTTTTTCTACTATACAAGAATATTTGAAATAATATATATACGTAAAATGTTGATAATCAATTTGTGGTGGTATGATATATTTTCGAAATGGGAAATACAAGGCCCCAGCATTACAATCAGGAAAAAATATAGGTTTTTTTTACGAGATCCTTCCTCATTTTCATCCGTTTTGGAACATACTTCATGTGAAAATGCCAGTAAAATTTCCCTGGTTTCAGAAGTTTTATTTCGCTAGTAACTCTTTTTAATTTTCAGCCCGGCAATATCACGGGAACGAGAAATGCAGAACGATACCTTATCCCGTCATGTTCCCGAGACGGGGTTAAATTGGTATTTGAAAAAACTAATACTCGGGATTTTAACGGATAAAGGAAGCATTTGGCAATAAACTCGGATATTTGGATCTTTATAGCTCATTTTCTCAAAATGATGATTGTGTCACTTGCCACCTTTATCATCCGAGCTCTTCATTTATCCGAGGCGTTGAGAACCAGAGTGGACTATCTCGCATTTTTGTGACAAATTAATTTGAAGCGTCAAAGCATTGTATGTCATGCCATCTATTGGTTGTAAAATGAATTTTATTAATTTCAAAACTGTTCAAGTGATAGAGCCAGTTTAACAAACGTAACTTGGATATCAAATTGGCAGTGCAAGGATAGATCAAGTGGCTTGTTCCACTCTGGCGCTGCCAACTTCATCGCCATAGTGCTTCCTGATGAAACTCGGTCACTTCTGCCACTGGCAGAACTGACTTCTTAAGAGTTCAACAAAAATTTTCGAAAGCATTTTTCTCGAAATTACAACTGGCAAGGTTGGTATACTCTGTTTCTCAACTCCTTTTCTGTACGATGAGTTGAAATAAAAATTTATCCCTTTCGCGTCGAGCATCGCGTATACACGGCGTATGATCGCTAATTTTTCCTACTAGTATTTTCGAATAATATTTTGTCTTGTAATTGCAGAATTTTTGCGATTAAATTGGGGAGGAGGGAGTTCTATTTGGAACTAATGGTATTGAAAAGCTTATGTATGGAACGCTCGTCGCGAAGGGGCTAAAAATTATTTTTGACCTTTTTGTACTTTAATTAAAAATTTATTTACTTTACACTTACTAAAAAATAGGTATTTTCCCACGAAACATGCATGTTTTAAGCAATTTTTTTTAAAAAACTCATAAATAAAAAAATAAATTATTTTATACAAATTCTTCTATTGGAGGGTTACAGCGTGAAAGAATACGGGATGATATAAATATATAGCGCTCATATATACAGGGTGTCCGGACTAAAAGTATCCAAAAGTTATGGCTTATTTTTATGGAACTACCCATTAGAATTTAAAAAAAAATTATTTAAATAAAAATAGCATATCACAAAGCTTTAATATCAATAGACTTCGATGAGTGCACCTTTTGGTAGCACGACAAACGTCTAAACGGTAATCTAGTTCTCCCCAAATGTTTCGTAGCATATCAGGAATTATTAGACAAATTGCTTCTGTGATACGCTTTTTCCATTCCGCAGTTTGTTTTTTGTTCAATGTTTTAAAATCTCGGAGGGGTTTCCAATCCACGGAGGTGAAGTCTATTATATTCTAATGGGTAAGTTCCGTAATAATAAGCCATAACTTTTGGATACTTATAACCCGGGCACCCTGTATATAAAGTGTGGCGTTATATATTTAAAGGGCAAAGAAGTAAGACTAATTTGCTGTCATGTTCCAAAATTTTAAAAAGTGGATCCGTGCGAATATATCTATGCTTACTGAAATCCAATCTATTGGCCTATCGAATTTACAGATTTTTATTGAAAACAACCTCTACTAAATATAATCTTTTAAAATCAATCGGAATAGAGGGAAGGAAAAACGTGCCTTTTGGAATGCATTCAAACGTATTGGTAATAACTGATGTTAACACATTCTCGACCAGTAATGTTTAAACTAAATCTTTAAAATATGAAATTCGCACATAGGTGTTATCATTTTTTTTTTTTTTTTTTTTTTTTTTTTTTAAACATAAGGAAGTACAAAATTCATATCTTTATAATAAATATCCTATGAATACAAATGCATTGATTACAAACATTACCATGATTTTAAGTATTATTTCTAATAATATATTTTCTTTTGTAGAATAATTAAACATTGAGTAACGCGTATGCATAATTCGTAGTTCTTTTCGTATTATCTCGAATGTATGAATAAAATCGCAGAGGGAATCTATGAGACACTGTTAGCAATTCGAATGCGAACGCTTACGTACTTGAAAATAAACTTGTGGAATAGCCAATTTTTAAAAATTAATACATTTGCATAAAATTTAAACGTGACTATACTTACAAAATTGGAAGTTAGTGCTTGGGGTTAAAAGCTTCGAGACAGTATCTTAATTTTTACCTATCGCTGGGGTTTTTTGAAACAGAGCTTCTGGCGTTTCGCCAGCTTAGTCGCTTCATCGTTGCATCGCTGTTGATGATATATCAATAGATGGAAATATTTACTGCTTTTAGTTAGCGATGTGTAATAGTATAAAATGCACTACTTATACGATTCAAGTTGCAACACTTTTTCTGTTTTACTTGTGAGTTATTTCAACTTAAAAATTTTATTGAAAAACATGTGTGCGAGTCTTTTTCTTTACTAATTTATGTACAGAACCCGAAACTGAGAACTCCCGTATTTTGTACAGTAGTACCTTTTTTTATTTTGCACTGATAATATCTTCGGGGCAGTGCATATATAATGTTATCACTTTTGGGGGGAGTAGGTGGGGGGTCTGGCACATGATATTCTAAGATATCTCTAGGGCAGTGTTTCCCAACCTTTTACTGGCCAATCCCCACCAAAGCATCTGTAAAGTCACTATGCTCCCCCCCCCTTCCCTTAATATGTAAATTTTGTCCCCTATTATTTAAAAAAAAAATTAAACTATTAACACGGAGGAAGCATGATAAAGCCTTAGAACTATTCTTTTCACATTTTTAAACTTATCAAAGAGATGAATCTTCTGTCATAAATGTGTTTTTAACATAATTTTATAAATGCAATGCGGTTGGTTATACATCTTCGACTTTGTACAAAAAAACTTTTGTTGTACTTTTCCAACTTTACTCATTGTTAAAGAAAAGTGTTATACGGTCTGCATTTTATCTTCTCAAAATATTTTGAAAAAGAGACCTTTAACGTTAAAATTGATAATATTCATACATTTTATAATTAATTTTTGTAACTTATTAAGGGTTGGTGGAAAAGCTTTTTACACCAAATTTTCTTTCTGTGGATAACACAATACGCAAGAAGCATTTGAAAATTCTCATTTTTATCAAATTTAAGTAGTGATTATTCCACCATCACAAGACATTTTCTCTGTTTTTCCTTCTCAGTATCGTTATTTGTCCATGTATTATCTGACTTTAAAATATAAAAAAGTATGTATCATCTTGTAAATTTATTGTCGGACACCTGCGCTAAAGCAGTAGATAATTTACTATCTACCCGTTTTCTTTTCTAATGCTATTTAAGTTTTATAAAGTTGGCAGTACCGTGTTCAGATATTTCGAATGATTTTTATGTTAAATATGCTCAATACAGTCAAATTTATTTATACTTTTAAGTAGTTTATATGTAAAAGATTATTCGTGACATATAGCAGAGCGACCAAAAGGAGGAAGCTCATTAAATAAATAATCAAAAGCGTTACGAAATATTGCAAAATGAATACCAGAAAAAGTATAAAATATTTTAATCCTAGGAAAAAAAGAGGGGGGGGGGGGTCAGAATACATTAAAAAAATATTTGTTTAATTATTCTGGTTTGAAATTTATTTTACACTTTTAATTAGAAACATTTTAAAAATTCAACAACGGAGCTGATTTTTTAAATTTTGCTTGTATTCCATTTATTTAAAGACAAAAGAAACTGATGGGAAATGAGTGGGAAACAAATTTTAAATTGCCCCCCCCCCCCCCTAGAATGTCAAATTGCCCCCCGGTGGGAACCACTGCTCCAGGGGAAGGCAGGATATGTCTCTTGATATATTTATCATTTTGGATCCAATGAAAATTTTCTCTTTTTATTAGTAATTTGTTATTTACACTAAATAGTTTATCTTTGTTAGTTTGCTGTCTATTTTTATGAAAAAACAAAGTTATTATTGAAATCATTAAATTATTATAAAATTATGTGGAATACCCCCAAAATTTGGCATTCTTATTCTTAAGTGATTTGTGTATGCATAGGTTATGATTTGCTGTTCGAGAAACTAGGTCTGAAGTTTGTTTGAAATGAGTTGTGTTTACTGGTAAAGAAAAGAGAAAGAACGTTGTCTATCTGTTTTGCTGATAAGGCGTTCTGCCTGCCTCTCCTCCCCGTTATCACCGTGCGGGGCAAGTGCAAAAAGACATTATTACTGTTGAATGCATTATGTAACAAAGAGCTACTATTAAGTACTTTTAAATATTAACTATTTATTTTAAGTATTATTTGATATAAAAATATTTCATATATAATAGCTATATTTTATTGACTTATCTTCATTTGAATCGATGAAGTATACGAATTATAAATGGATAATTATATCTGTTTCTGTATGTCACTCCAAACAAAAGAAAAAAAAATGCAAAAATCAAAATAATTTATCGACATTGATAACGATATCATTAGGAAGTGTGTGTGTGGGGGTCCACAATTTACAAAAAGTTCATTATATATGTTATATATGTACAGCCCCTTCAGACTTGAGCTACACAAATGTGGACCTATATATTTTTCCTCATGAAAACTAAATTGTTTGATTTTTTTTTTAATTTTTACTTTACTTTCTATACAGCGTTCTAAATATCATGATATTTTCGAAGATATCATAAATATCCGATATTTTGATATGTATCGGATATTTTCGATATTTATCCAATATTTTCGATATATATCCAATATTTTCAAAGTAGTCAACTCACTGCTGACAACAAATATTTTCAAGCATAATGTAAATTGGAAACAAAAACATATTGCACTTAACAGGAAAACTTAATCAAACAATATTCTAAAAATGCATTTCTATTTCTCTTTTCCCCAATTTTTTTTCACTTAAAACAAAATTGAAGATCAACTAATTGAAAACAGACACAATTTTCTTTACACACTTAATAATAATAATAATAAACTACAATACAGACCCGATTATCCGCGGGATTGGGTGGCAAGGGCACCGCGGATAACAAAAATCGCAGATAACCCGAAAAAGACTGAAAATGGAGTGCAAACACGAAAAAAAGAAAAAGAAAAGAAAATTCAACATAAAAACTATGTTTTAGTGTACAAAAAAACATAATAAAACATTTAAAATGCATACATATGCACAGTACGTCAGAAACCTTTGCTTTACGTCTAAATCACTAAAATAAAGAACAGTAATCAAGAAACAATGCCGTACATACTGTACAAAAAGTGGTGAGTTACATCTTTTTTTAAAAATCAGTCACTTGTTTTTGCTTCTTGTTTTGGAAACACCTTTTCTTTATTCTAAATTGTAAACTATTATTTTTCTTTTAGTATGGAATAATTTTTATCTCAAAAATGAAGTTATTCTTGATATGCTCTCCTGGAATTTGTCCTAATTGTAAAATATTTTAATTGTGTTTACGTTTGGTTAATAAAATCAAGAAAAGACATCAAGACTTTATATCTGATATTTAAAACATGGCAACCGAATCTAGAAATATTCTTCTATGACTTTCGAATAAATTGATTTTTCTGTTTATATTTAATAGTAGGGCTTATTGTATTTTCTTTGCTGTTGACTTGAATTAAAAAAATTCGCTTCGCGGATAAACCGCACCGCGGATAATCGGGGATTTACTGTATAGGATTCAGTAACAAGAAATCCGAAATTTATAAAACAAAATTTTAAATACAAAATAGTTTTTTCTAATTGAAGAATTTGAACATAAATGTAGGCTTGTCTTATTTTTTATACTCTAACATGTTGTACAGTTTAGACTCAACTAAACCAAAATCAGAAAAGATTTCTTTTCAAATGAAGCTGTTTATAACTTATTAAAATTAGACATTTTACCATTCAATGGATGTTCTGAATTAGTTTTCTATCATAATTCTGAGTTCTACATTTAAAAATAAAACCTTCAAACATAAAGCTTGGAAAGGATATTTATTTTTTTTGGCTGAAAAAGTCCCTGCCAGAAGCAAAAGTTCTTTATCCACAGAATGGCACAGTAAGTAAGAGTTGAAATTTTCATTTACACTTGACTTGAATGAAAATATCAAAATTATCTTGCACGGTGATATTTTGAAAATAAATATCAAGTATTTGAAAATATCGAAAATATAAAAAATCTTGATATTTCAAAAAGAAATATTGGATATCTGTCAAGATATATATAATTATATATATCCATTGATATATATCATTATATATATCCATTGATATATCAACTAACCCTCCTTCTGTACAGCTGATTTTTTGCTTTGCAACAAAACCAGAAAATGGCAGCACTGATGCTTATTTCCTAATAAAATAAGTGTTATTGTCATCTGAGTTTGTAAAATGCCTTCAAGACATACGGCGAAGAAAATAAGACATTTTCATAACTGTTTAACTTAAACCCTTTACAATAAAAAAAATTCAGGATTTGCTGACCATTCACATGTTTAAAGCCCTTCAATTTGCTATTACGTGAATTTGGGTTATTGATAATTAAATTGACATTTTATAAGGAGATTAGTCATTTTAGAGGCATATTTGTGTACCGAAATGACCAGTCCCTTAAAGTATCAATTTCAGAGAAATGGCTATTTCTATCATTAGGGTCTCGTTTTGTTTGTGGAAAAGCAATGAATGTGTATTTGCAATGTTGTTTTAGCTTCAGATCTCCAGAGGATAAAGAATAATCTCTAATTTTTTTTATGTGGGTGTCTCGTAAAGAGTCATCATATTTAATAAACTGTCTGGTAAATAAATAACCACATTGACATAGATGAAAATATTTCCAATCTTCGGAACTGACCCTAAAAATGTTCTAAAAATGATACAGCAAAAATCTAGACCATTTCCTCTTTGTTTTATCGCTCTCTCGGGCTCTGCTAACAGAGAGCCGCTTTTTTGGATGGAGAATTATAAATTCTGTACCGAACATGTAGGCAGTGAAAGATATTTATTCTTAATCGGGAACTGGTTCTGAGGAATAAAATGAGTTTGTAAAACAATTTGCAGGCGCCAGGAATACTGATCATCGAAGTTCAAACTGCCAAAGAAAGATGAAGAAATACCTCTCGGAAAATCAAGTCGAGATGACCTTATATGCCATTTGAAAGTAGATTTTACTTGCAACGGAGGTTATTTATGAGGCGAGCAGATGCCTAAAGTTAGTGGAATGAAATTTTAAATTGCCTCAAAATGCAACAGGAATTTCTAGGGACCATCGTGGTTCACGCAGGACTTCCCATAAGGTGCGTGCTTGTGGTGTGGTTAGTTTCAGATCTAGCTTTTTAATTAGAGGGGATTACAATTGTAATATTAATTCTTTATACCTTAAGTTTGTTACAATTCTAAATTGGCTGTTTCGTGACACATTAACGAAGATATATTTTCATACGTAAATGCATAAAATTTGCGGGTATATTCGTAAAGGCATAACATTTAGAGATATATTCGTAAATGTATAAAAATTACAAGTTCTATTAACATACCAAGAAATCTAACAGCGTTTTCCATTTTCTTATAAAGTCACAAAATCTTTCAAAAACGGTTGTTGTCAAAGCTAGCCTTTTAATTTGATTTTCGTGACTCGGCTGTCACAAAAAGATTAATCTGTATCGCATACATAAAAAAGGGGAAACGTTGATCGATTTTTAGCGCTTAACCCTTTCAGAGGCGCCGTTTGCACTCTGCAAACGCTTAATTTTAATGCCCAAACTGACAAATGGCACCAGTAACTTTTTAGTACAATTTCGATCTCATAATATATTACGTGAAAAAAAGCTTTTGTTTATTTTTTAATAAATTTGTTCGTAAATTGCAGTGTGAATTAATTATTTGAACATTTTTGGAGCAGAAATGCCTTTCACCTGAAAGGGTTAAAGAACAAATTTCATTTCCCTTTTAATTACTTTCTGTGTGTCAGAAATATTTGAGGTGTTGAGCGTGACTTTTTTAAAACAAGATTAATATATATTTTTTATTTAAAAAAAAATGTAATTTTGTATATTTTTTCGTTTAGGGGGGGGGGGGGGTCATGACCCCCCCCCCCTTGGATCCGCGCTTGGTGGTGGTGGTGGTGTGTGTGTGCGTGGGTGCAATACACGTGGACACCGCGTTTACAACGCCTTCAGAGAGAAAAAAAATACTTTTTTAATCCTTGGGGGAGGGCGGACTCGGACTTATAGGACTTCCACTGATACTAGGACCTATTCATTTTTCTCTTAAAAAGTGAAATACGATGAAAGTGTTACGGTGAAATTTATTAAGATTCCACCTAACAGATATTTAACTCAGTGGAAAGTCTGAGACATGTGAAACTTAACAATATACTTTTATTTAACCTTAAACTAAATTAAATTAACAACAACAACAAAAAAAATAAGTTATAAGTGTAGGAATATCATACTGTATTGCAAACAGTAACCAAATGAGCAAGGTATAACAAAACCTCTGACATTCAGCTTAAATACTCTTTTCTAATACGCATATCCTGTTTCTGAATCTCCAAAAAAACTACACACATATAAAAATGCGACAGTCAAGATATCGCGATAACTTTCAAATAGCCAATCGCAGCGAGAAACTTCACGAATCCCGAATTGCGGGTTATTTAGCTATTCGGCAGCGTGAACCGATACTGACACAAACAAGTGTATCATCAGGGCCTGGGTAATGCAGGAGCATGCGGGGCAGTTCTTTTTAGGGAATCCCCAATGGTAAAAATCAGGATTTTCATTAAAAGGTAAAAAATGGACAAAAGTCAAAATTCATATATTTTCAATTTTTTTTTAAAGAAATTCTTTATTGACGTTTTCCTTGTAACGAGACAAGCTACAACCATTAATTATGACTAATTGGGGCATTTTCTTTTAAACATCTTATACCATACATAGTTAAGCAAGGTAAAAGTTTTCAAACAAATACTCCTGTTAAAAAATCCATCATTCTTTTCTAATTTTATCCCACTGATATTTTTTTAAAGTTGTGACCATCTTTTTTGTGATACCCTGTATACAGATGTGAATAGTACCTGGTGTGTATGAAGTTTAGTATTAGTAACTTCCACATTATTCGCGAACAATTTCTATGGATAGATAGAAGAGCGGTCCCCCCGGAATGCTAGCTCCGAGGCCTAAGTCATGCCCTGTGCATCATCTTAACAACCCTATTAAGGCCCCTAGAACTATGTAGTCCCTCACGTTCTTAAAACGAACGTGAGATTTCGATGAAAAATCTTTTTCATTTTAACGTCTTATTCTAACAAAGAAATTCATGGGAGAAAAAAACAAACAAGTATTTAAAAAAAATAGATAGCCAAAGCAAAATACTTTCATCTCTTTTCTAAATTAACACCTTATCCGAAATTCGAGAACTAAAATATCAGATTGGCAGATCACTGTGCTAACTGGCAAAAGAGACTTACAAAATTATACTAATCTTGGCGGGTTTCAATTTCAAATCATATGCACATTATTCAAATAATAATAATCGTCGTCTATATTAATTTTTTATGAATCTTTTAATTGTATTTATGCATAATTTCCAAAAAGAAAATAATATCATTTACCTAAAAAAAAAAATCAATCAAAATTCATAGCCATTCAAGAAGAGATGTTCATGAAATGAAGCAGACAGATAGACTGATACGGAGATATTATAGTAACACGTTGAGTGCCACGGTGAGACACTGAAGCTAATTTTTACAATGCTTTAAGTAATTTTTAAGAAAGTATAATTCTATAAGAAATAAAAGGTATGTAAATTTTAAATAAATTTTCAGTAATTGCTTAAAACAATATATGTATTTTTAATTTTTTATCATATTTTAGATCGTCAGTCATCGGTGAACGGAAAGTCCAGTGTCAGTCACAGTAACGTGGTCCAGTGTCAGTCACGTGGCGCTTAACGTGTTAATTCTGGGGCGTAATAAAGTCTATATGAGATCATCTAGAACAGGATTCTCCAACCTTTCAGTGATCACTCAGTACCTGATTATCCATAAGGCACGTGAAGCACGAGTTTCCCTTCTAAAATTTAAGAGGACCACATAAATAACTACAAAATGGGGCCTCTAATTCCCTTTATTGTATTTTTTTTTTAGATTGGGTTTTTAATTTTGTTGGAGTGTGAAGTTTCCCTAATACAAGAGACCAATGCAGCACTACTTCTAGATATTTATATCTAACCGGGAAATCTAAATGGTAATTAAAATACTGTTAACCAATCATATGTTGATTTACTATTTAGAAATCACCTATATAACTCAACATACAACAACTACTATTTACCACAAATCCCTCTATCACCTCTATCTACATCACATATAGGAAACATAAAAAAAGTTGTTTGATGAATATTTTAACTTAGCTAACTCCTTATCGGGAATAATTGTTGCATTGATGAGTTTCCACGAATATAAAAAACTTTTTCTGTGCAGGTCTCAGTTGATGGTAAACAATGAAGAGCACCATTTTATTCACATGACTCAAAACATGCAACAACAATATCGTCGGTACCATGTCAAACTATCCAATGTGAAAACAGTGGGCTACTGCTTTAAAATTCAGATTTCTTGATCGACACCACTTTTTTGAAATCGTAAAATTCGCCTTATTTCACCTTATATAATGACATATGAATTAAGGCGATAAAAAGGGGAATTTTACCATTTCAGAAAAGTGGTGCCAATCAAGAAATCTGAATTCAAAATTAGTAGCCCACTGTTTTCACACTGCATAGTTTGACAATATCGTGCTGCCGTAGTGGTAGCGATACACATACGTGTCTTATACGTTGCGTATAAATCTCTCACACTGGTAGTCAATAATGCTCCTACGATTGAGTAACTGCATGAAAAATTTTTTTGCAAATATATATATATATATATATATATATATATATATATATATAAATCTTAGTAAATTAAAAATTGCATTTTTTTTAGAGGCGGCCTTCCTCAAAAAGTTTTGCAAGAGAAGGAGCCAGAAACCTTACTTACACTTATAATAGAAGCATGCGTATAATTAATTAATTTAAAGGAACCATTCTTTAATGGTCTTTTTTTTAAAGTTTGTTCCAGTAAATCTTCTAAAAGGAGCTTAAAAAAGTTTAAAAGGGCGCCATGGCATTCGCGGACATCCATTGAACAGCCCTGATCTAGAAAACAAAACTTTTCAAAAAGGAAAAAAAAAAAAGAATTACCAATTAATTATACATATTTTTTAAGATATGTTAGTCTTATGACTCTCTGAAAATTATTGGCAACCGAACTTAAATTGTTTTTTCAGTTCAAAAATACAATTTAAAAAAAAAAAAAAACTGAATTAATAAAAGTTCAGTTATTTAAGGCTGTTCTCAAATCCAAAGGGGCTACTTTCTGACACATTCTTAAATTTTGGAAACGCATGACATTGGCATGTGTTCTTATTCGGAAACTAAACAACGCAATTCGATTCCAAAACGCTTCAATAGTCAAACCTGCCAATGTTGTGTCTTTACATTTAAAAATGTGTCAGAAAGTTTTGCATTTGTTGAACAGCGAATTCGAAAAACGCCTTAAAAGATAAGTACCAAGCCTTTGGTATCAATTACTTTTAGTCTTTTTGATGGAAAGCATATAAAAGGTTATACCATTTTAATACACATGCGCCCCTCCCCCCGCCCGTCCGATGAACGAACCCAATACCGGCGAAGTTTTTTTTACCTCAATTTTAAAGACTAGAAAGGTTTTTAAAACAGTATCCAATATGCAAAATTATCATTAAGAATAAGAAAGAAGTTAATTGCATATGACTGTTTTACCTTCTATGTTAAAACAAGAATTTTGTGAAATTAATTAAAGCTCAATCCGAGAAGAAAATAAGTATTTGATAAGATATTTACCATTATCTTAAATGTACTCTTTTGATGATTTATTGAAATCAGACTTTGAAGTGAACCGAAAATCGCAAGAAATCGTTATTTCTTTTTTAATGCAACAATAACTGATATTTTTAAGAGAACAAAACTGAAATCGAACCGAAATATTTTATTTCAACTGAATGGAGAAGAAAAATATATATTGCGGTTCGGAACAGCGGTCGTTCGCGGCCTTTGTGCATCAAATTGGAAAAATAAAATAAAATAAAATTAAAACGTTTTCTTGCAGGAGAATATGAACAAGTTCGTACTATAACTAGTTCTATAATTATCCAGATCCTGGTGCAATAGCTGTTGCAATCTTATGCAGAAAGGCATAAATACAAAATTTATTACGATTCTATATATTAAATTCAGTAATACGGAAATAATAGGACCCCCTCTTAAATAGGATGTCATCACCATGGAAACCTAGAATCATTACCTATCATGGGATATCATTGATTTAATTACGTAGAATAGGATTTAACAGAATGAAGAAAATTTTTATTAATATTTTTTTAAGTTTTGATTCGATTTTCATAAAAGTGGAAATGACTCGTCCAAATTCTGCAACAATTCTATATATTCATTTTTAAACCATTCAGTTGGGTAGTTTTTAACGCTGCTATATACGAGCAGACGGACAGACAGACTGGAGGACCTGACGATGACTATAGATGCTACGAATTTATATAATTTCGAACGCGCCTAAAAACTGATTTCATGCATAATATCAAATATTCTCCAGTATTTTTCATGAAGAATAAGCTTATAAGATCAATTTTAATTATGAAAAGTCATAAATAATTAATAACCTGTAAAAATTGTCTAAATATTCAACATTCATAATCTTTAAAGATCAGAAGACTTTTTTTACCCCATGATATAAGTTGCCGAATTCCAGCAAAAGCATCCGTTGTTTCAGGTTACTGGAACGGATACATTTCAAGAGTATTCTTAAATGTTTCAAGAATATTAGAAATGATATTTTTTAATGAATAAAGTACAAGATGTTATTCGATTTTAAGAAATCGGTTTTTGCTCCCGTCATTTTGACTATATGCCATTAAGGTTAATTTGGCAGATGCACAATTGTTTTCTTATAATTAAATTTATTTTCATATGTGTATCGTTTATTTTTATTGGCTTAAAAGCAGACAGATGAACATAAAAATATAATCATATGTAATCTGCATTTTGTTCTTTTGTTTGTATTTTTTGTTACAGAAATTATAGGAATTTTGCCTTAATCAGTGTCTAAATGTGACTCGCTTTCTTCATTTAATATCTTTGTTATTTACACCTAATTATGCTTTTACACGACAATCGGTTTAATGGTTTATGGATATTTAATATTAGTCTTTTTTTAATAGTAATCTTTGCCTTATTTAATCTCAGATTTCTCTGATTAAATAAGGTGAAAATTCTTATTAAAACATAGAGGATTTAATGTAAAATAAATAAATAAATAAAAAATAACCCATTAGTTGTGTGGAAGCAGTAATCTAATCAGTACAAAAACTTAACGGGTTAAAAGTTTCTGACACAGCATAACTTTATGGCTGTAAGAATTTTAAATATGGCTCTTGAAAACAATGATATCAAATTTTGAGTGACGCTATTCTATTAATTAATGTTTTTTATTTCATCATTTTCTTTCTTTTCATTCTTTTCTTTCTTTTTTTTATATTTCTGGTTGGAAACATTATTTTCAACATTGCAAAATTTATTCACTGATTTACTAACTTTTTCATTCGCATCGCTCATAAATTCAAAATATGGGTTTTAAAAGAAATTATATAACTATTAATAATGATCTTAATTAAATTTAAAAAATCAAAAAACCCGACTGCGTAAAAAGCGAACTAATTAATTATTTCTCATCAATGTGAAACTATTTTTTATATTACTTACCTATTTTTTTTATTATTTACTTGTAAAGATGACTTTTAAGTTGTATTTAATTATTAGTTTCTATCTATAAACACTGTTTTGATGAGGTCTATAGATGTCGAGTTTCAGTAAAGCTAGAGATCCTACCTACACAACTTCCAGGTTGTGTAATATTTAAACGGAGATTCTGACTGTAACATAGTCAATGAAACATCGTCTTCATTTTGAAAGACCTCCTATCCAATGATATGCCACTCAATAGGGTGCATAAAAATTTTTTCGTCTGTATCGCCATTTTGTATTTTGCGGCCGCCATTTTGAATTTATTAAAACAAAACCTAGTCTATAACCATCGGACGGTTAAGACGAATTGATAGAGACCTCATTCATTAAAATCCATCCAGCCGTTGGGATGTTTCGAGGGTATAAAGAAATCCAGATACGCGTGAAACATATAACCCTTCTTGGCAGCCGGTTAAAAATTCGAGTGACGCCTTAATGTGACTTTAAATGGATTGTTTTAAAATTCAATTACAATTTTTTCTTCTTCAGAAGTACATTTACACATACAAACAATACTTTTAATTTTCAATTCACTGTTAAATATATCACTTTCACACTGAACCTATATTATGCATTGAGATGTATTTATTTCAATAAAATGATTTATCCTTTGCTTCACGCTATCCAAAATCATAAGTAAAATTTAAGTAAATGTTTATTTTGCGTCATAGTATCTAAACTAAAGTGAAATTTATGCAAATGGATAGTGTGACGCAAAGATAACATTTACATAAATTTTACTTAGCAAATATATAAGCATTATCAGGCAATGATTCTGAATTTCTGAAAGTTAAGTTTTGATCAGCAATTGCATTCTTCACAATAACTGCTATGTAAATTAGAAAATCATTTCTAATGAAGCTCGCTTTTATATGTGAAATGTATTTCAGTTCTTGTCTATATTTTTTCGATAATTTTCCATACTTATTATAGAATAAATATTTATCGTATTTAGATTACATTTTCAGAAGAATTGCATTATTGTAAGTAGAATTGCATTTTACACTTATTTAACCCTGCAAGAGTGACCTGCATCACAGTGATGCATTGATCAGTTAGCAAAGGGAGAAAAATGCCATGTCACGTGATCAATGTCGCTTATAACTTGATAGGTAATTTATTTATCAAAAAATGGAAAACTCATTTCGATTCCAAATCGCTTGCATAGTCAGACCTGTCAATTTTATACGTTTACGTTTAAAAATAACCCCGTCATTGCGTCAGAAAGTTTCGCGCTTGTTGAAGTTGAGCAGTGAACTTGAGAACAGCCTTAAATAACTTAAAATGTGAGTAAGTTCAAAGAAATTATAATAAGTTTAAAATCAAATTATGTAATGTTTTTAAAATGGTAAATAAGCTAATATAAATAACCTAAAGAATTGTAGTAACGTAGAATTAAAATTTAAATTGTCTTTTCAATATTTCTCGATTGCTACTTATTAAACACGTTTATGTAAATGGAAGTTCGTGAAAATTAGATAAACTTTTCTTAAAGTTTCAAATCAAGCTGTAATATGTACTTTCTGACAATACATAAAAAACAATATTAATGCATTGTCTTTATGTATATTGGGTTACTGAGAAAGTGGGCTGAGGATCTTTTGGAGTTTTTCCTGCTCAATGTATGGTTCGATGAGTGCAGTAATATCGAGAGATTCAACTTCTTTAGGTCAAAATTTCCGAATATTATTATTATTATTATTTGCATTTTTTGCAGCATTCCTTTTATTATTTTAAACTTTCACTAAGAAAAAATTGAACAACAATCAGTCCTCTTCAAAAAATTCTTATTTTTCGTAATTTCGAAATTTTGCATCGAAGTGAATTCCTTTAAAGGGATTCGGATTTTTTTTTAAGTTTTTTTTTTTCACTTAATAAAAATATTTGTGGTAAATGTTAAACGAAAGTTCAAAGTAATTAATTCAATATAAAAAATAAATTTTAATTAGAAAATTTTTAAGTAGTCAAATTTTTGATACCAATTTAAAACCCCCACGAATTAATCTGTTTGCTTTAATTATGTCATTATCAACATAACCAGTGCGAGGCTTTCCAACTGCAATGTTTTGTTTGAATTTATTTTCTGATACATTTTCTCTAATTTATAATTAACGGTAACTTTTTAAACCAAACTACTTGCTTTAAAAACAATTAAATTTAAAAAACCAAAAAACCCGACTGCTTAAAAAGCGAACTAATTAATCATTTCTTATCAATGTGAAACTTTTTTTTCAATTCCTATTATTAGCTCACACTCTCGCTATATATATCTTGTTCAAATTTTCAATCGTTAATAAAATACTTATTATTCATCCAATCAAGCTCAAATAATTTTTTTTAACTTGTAGTGGATGACACTTGATGTTAATCCAGTTTTTTTCAAATATTAATTCATTAATTAAATTAAATTAATTAATTTTCAATAATCGAGAGAGCCCTCTTCTTGATCAAGGTATTTTAAGACCGAGAGATCACTCTTCTTGATCAAGACATTTTAAGCGCCACTCAAGAGAAAAGAAGAATGGGAGAAAAAAAAAATTCTCTTATTGACCTAAGTAGGAATTGACTTAAAATATATTTTTTTTTATATTACTCGTTTATATTACTTACCTATTTTTTTATTTACTTGTATTGATGACTTTTAAGTTGTGTTTAATTGTTAGTTCTTATCTATAAACACTGTTTTGATGAGGTTTATAGATGTCTATGATGTTTAGAGTTGCAGTAAAGCTAGAGATCCTACTTACACAACTTCCAGATTGTGTAATATTTTAACAGAGCTTCTGACTGTAAAATAGTCAATGAAACATCGTCTTCATTTTGAAAGACCTATCCAATAATACGCCACTCAATAGTGTGCGTAAATGTTTTTCGTCTCTATCGCCATTTTATATTTTACGGTCGTCATTTTGACTTTATAAAAACAAAACTTAACCATCGGGCCATTAAGACGAATTGATAGAGACCTCATTCATTAAAATCCATCCAGCCGTTGGGATGTTTCGAGTCTATAAAGAAATCCACTTACACAGATACGCGAGAAACACATAACCCTTATTTTCAGCCGAATAATGAAATGTGTGTGTACTATGTCAAAACCTGTTCAAAAACCTTTCCTATAAAACGCCATTCATCATTGTGCTTTTTATATGGGCATAGAAAAAGGAATGTTGGCATCCGAATAAATAGGTATGATCATATTTAACTTCAAAGTATAACGGAAATTCAGTATGCAATGTGAGCAAAAAAATCCTATCCAATGGTATCTCATTCATCGTTGAACGCTATTAGTTAAATTCAGTATGCGATGTCAGATGTGAACAAAAAAAATCCTATCCTATGATACCTCATTCATCGTTGTACGCTACACATTAGTTAAATTCAGTACGCGATGTCAGATCAGGACAAAAACTCCTATCCAACGATGTCTCATTCATCGTTGTACACTTCATATTAGTTAAATTCAGTATGCGATGTCAGATGCGAGCGAAAAATCATATCGAATGATACCTCATTTATCGTTGTACGCTACACATAAGTTAAATTCAGTACACGATGTCAGATGTGAGCGAAAAATCCTATCCAATGATATCTCATTCGTCGTTGTACACTACATAATACTTAAATTCAGTATCCGATGTCAGATGTGAGTTAAAAATCCTATCGAATGATACCTCAATCATCGTTGTACGCTACACATTAGTTAAATTCAGTATGCGATGTCAGATGAGGACAAAAAAATCCTATCCAATGATATCTCATTTATCGTTGTACTCTACATATTAGTTGAATTTGGTATGCGATGTCAGATGTGAGCGAAAAATCATATAGAATGATACCTCATTCATTGTTGTACTCTACATATCAGTTGAATTCGGTATGCGATGTCAGATGTGAGCGAAAAATCATATAGAATGATACCTCATTCATTGTTGTACGCTATATATTAATTAAATTTAGTATGCGATGACAGATGTGAGCGAAAAATCATATAGAATGATACCTCATTCATTGTTGTACACTATATATTAATTAAATTCAGTATGCGATGTCAGATGTGAGCGAAAAATCATATAGAATGATACCTCATTCATCGTTGTACGCTACATATAAGTTGAATTCAATATGTGATGTCAGATGTCGGTAAAAAATCATATCCAATAGTATCTCCTTCTTCGTTGTTACGCTACATATTAGTTGAGAAAAAACGATGTTGACAACAGAAATAATATATATCATCAACAAATTTCAGCATCAGATTTATGTTTAAAGGCATTAATTTCCTTAAAAAATTAAAATAAAACTCTATGGGGAAAACTAATAAAAATATCAAGAATAACCAGCCATCTTTTTTTGCATGTCAATCAAATAAGGGGAAATAAAATAAAATTGAAGGCCTCTTTCATTTTTTAAACCTTAATAATAGTTTAAAAAAAAATACATATGCATTCTCATCTTTCAAAGTACTTCTACATTTTCGAATTCAATATTTTTCCATTATGAAAATAATTGTTTGTCAACGAAAACGTAAAGTAGGAAGTGGTACTTACCGGAACAAACAGTATAGTATCTAGGCGAGCGAAAAATTTTAAACTGATAATTAAATTGTCGTGAAAAATGCATTCTTTCTTCATAAAAAGCTAATTGGCTGACTAAAGTCAAACCTTTTTTAATTGGCTGAAATGTGTCAATCATAATTAAAATACAGATGAAAAATTCGAACGAGGTCTCGAAGTAAAGAAAAAAGCGCATGCGCATGCGTGTACTTGGCAAAGAAAAAAAATGTACTTTTGCCAATATGGCACAATATAATCGGGAAGGGAGGAGGAGATAAAATGTATTTAAATAAAGTAAAAAAGGACCTTTTTAATTAAATAAAAAATAAAATAAAATGATTAATGAAGTTGCTTCAATATGAATTCTGATCTTTTTCAAAAAAGCGTTTATATTTAAAGATATATCTATTTTACTTTCACTGTAGGATTTCTGATAATATTTCTTAATGTTATTAAATATATTCTTTATATAAATCAAAATGGTATTTATATGTTAATATTAAATATATACAATATTTATCAATATTTTTTAGGAGGAAATAATACAAATAAAAGTATTAATCTAATAGTTTTTATTATTTTAATATTATGTGAAATCTAAACTATGCATAACTTTATGATGAATAATTATATTGCTTAGATAATGTCAAGAATTTTCATGAAATATATTACTAAATATAATACAATATATAATTTTTCACATGTGTTCTAATATAATAAATATTTAAAATTTCTTTAATTTCATTGAGTAAAATTTCTAACATTAATTTAAACTATTAGTATAATGTATGTTACATTATTTCAGTATACCTTTTAAGCTAATTATTTATTTTAAAGACATATTAAATATACTTTTGCATTATTTAAATCATATAATTTAAATACATTTAAAATTTGTTTCAAAATCATTTTAAACAAAATTTCTTTTAAAATTATTTCACATAGTTAATATATAACCTGTTACATTCTTTATGTTTAATTATTAATCCGATAATTTATTTCATTATATTTTTCATTATATTTCATGGGGTTTAATTGTTTCGTTTTGCTATTGTTATTTTTCTCCGTTTTAATTTACTTGTAAATCTGGTTGCACAGTTGATTGGGCAATTTGAGAAATAGCCCTTAAATGCAATGCATGCTTTTCTCATCAATTGTGTTTTGCTTATCTTTGTGGGATATTGCACCTGATGAAAAGTTCCACAATATAGTAAGTGTTATTTATATTCTTGATAGTCATTTTTGTTTGCATTCCTTTTGTATATTTTTACTCTGACTAATATTGCTCCTCCACTTTTGAAACTAAATTTTTCTCCTTTTGTTTTATTCAAATAACTAATAATATTTTCGATATTATAATATTAAACTAATTAGTTTTTTAGGGTTCCGTACTTAAAAAGTGAAAACAAAACCATTATAAGATCACTCCTGTGTCTGCCTGTCCATCTGTCACAGCCCTTTTAGTCGTAAACTATGGAACGTGGAAAGTTCAAATTGGGGAAGTAATAAAGACTATTGACCCAAATATTTACAGATTAATAAATATTCATAAATATAGTTAGGAAAACTGCAGAGGGGCTAATTAATTTACTTGGAAAAAAAATCTTTTCTTTGTATATTGTGTGGGATATTGTGTGAAAGCCTTCGTAACGCTGAACTCAAAAATATATTCCATTTAATTTTAGGTATGATATTTTCAAAGTTATGGTCGAAAATGTAGTTCAAAAATATGTCCCCCCCCCCCCCATCTAATTCCGAATCTACTGAAACTAAAATTACGAAAAAAATTAGAGATAGTAGACGTTAATTTAAACCTTGCAGGAAAATTATAGCGATTACCCTAGGTCGTATAGTTTTCGAGAAAATCGTATTTTTCCGTTACACACAAATTTCGACTTACGGTCATTCAACAAAAGTGTTGATCAGCGCTGGAGGTACCTATCATAGCAGAAGTATAAAGTCATTGCTGATCATGATTTTTGAAAAAAAATCGTCGGTAATTAGCCGAGATATTAACCCTTAAAGACACGGACGGTTTGGACATACATAATGACAGGGGCGTCATACTCTATGCTCTATTGGCTTTTAAAGTCTAGATAACAAATTTTAAGGATATATTTGTGTAATGCAATGCCCAGTAGCAGTATAAAAGCAATAAATGTCAAATTGTTAAAAAAAGACTAATTTAATTAAGATTAATCACATAAGTACTATGGGATTCGCAACTCGTTTGCATTGAGTGGCTCTCAATACACCTACCGTGACTTTAAAAGTTAACAAAAAACCTATATGGAAAAAACGCGCCACGGACCAAAGCCGCGTTGCAACTTTGCGACGTCCTTTCGAAGCGCGCTTAGCACAATGCTAAGTTTAAATTTTGAACAAGGGTTTTGCTTTAGGTACACTGCAAAAAGAAAAGATTATTACTATGCTGAATTTAGGTTTATGAAATGTCAAATGAAGTTAAATATGCACTACTTTTATTGGCAGCCCCGAATTAAGTTCATTTTAAACAAATTAGGATAAGATTAAAAAAAGAGTTATACAGAATAGTTATATTTGAGATTATTTAAATTCCATATCTCTAACTTTCATGGTATATCCATTTATACTTTTCTAGTATATACAGCCATACCCAACCCTACGTTGTATAGTTTTTACAAAATTTTAGTATTCTTTTGGTAACGACTTTTTAATAATACAGATAATATTTCATATATTTATTGTACGGAACCATCTGAGCGCGAGTAATACTCGCACTTGACCGTTTATTTTTCAACATTTTGAGTTTTCTTTGTGTGTCCTGTATGCCGATTAGCTTTACTATAGTATTTTTTATAATGATTAATGTATTATATTTTTACGTGCCATCTTCATTTAGAATTTTGGTTAACATCGTTATATGAACATGTAAGATAAAAATTTTGATTCAAAGGTAATTTATATATATATATATATATATATATATATTAAATATATAGAAAGAAAATTAATTATAGACAAATAGTCGCTGAAAGACTGTGTTTACGTTAAATTTTGACGCGTAAGGTCTAATATATTCTTTAATACACTATATGGCCAATGATGACCATAGTCACTTGCGATTTCAGACGTTTTGTTAAATGTCTAGAAAAATACATGAGGCCCCCCGAAACTTCCCGAAACTTCAGGCGTGTGAATAGACGTCATATATTTCCGAGAAGATTTTTTTCTCGAAACCCCATAGGGGATAGTAAACAAATTGAAGAAAAACGAATATCTTTTAGATTACCCTGTAAAAACTAATGTCGCAAAAGCGTTGAAACAATAGCACATGATTAGGAGTCTTCTTGTTATAAACTGTGTTCATTTTTATGAGGCTGGCACGCATTCTCGAGGAGAAATTAAGGTTTTAATAAAAAACCAAATTTCACCAATTGTACACAATACTCTGCAAATTAAAAGATAATAAATATTGAATAAAAAATGAGCATGTTCACTAAGCTGCGCATACAATCAAAATATAATGTGCATAATTTATTCGGTAAATGTATAGAGCACCTTTTGTAAAAGTCTCAGAAACACAGCTTGAAAATTCTGAAAGTTATCGTCGATAGAATAACATCGAAATCCGTTGTTCCCAAAAGGAAGCAAAAAGATAAGGGGCCGTATCTAAATTTACAAAATGTTCAAATGTACGTGCAATATTGAGTACATGCAATAGTGTGTAACATATACTATATTTAGCCCCTCATTTTTTTGCTTCCTTCTGGAAACAACGGATTTCGAGCTTATTCTGTCGACGATCACTTTCAGAATTTTGAAGCTATGCTTTTGAGACTTTTACAAAAGTTGCTCTATGCATTTAGCTAATAAATTATATACATTATATTTTGATTGCATTCTCGCATGTGCAGTGAAACATTATTTAGTGAACCTGCTCATTTTTCATTTTTATTATTTTTTTAATTTTGATTGCAGGGTATTGTGTACAATGTCGTTTGTCCTGTTTCCTAAAAAGAACATTCTTTTATATTAAGAACTCTATAAATTATAAGCAAAAAACTTGTTGGAATTTGGGATTGTTTTTATAAAAACCTTAATTTCCCCACGAGTTTGTATGCTAATCTCATAAAAATGAACACAATTTATTACAGGAATCCTCCTAATCATGTGCTACAGTTTCAACGCTTTTGCGACATTAGTTTTTACAGGATAATCCAAAAGACATTAGTTTTTCTTCAGTGTATTTACGGCCCCCTATGGGGTTTCTGGAAAAAATCTTCCCGGAAATATATGACGTCTGCTATGCGTTTTACCCACCTGAAGTTTCAGAATTATTAGTCAAGTATTTTTCTAGATGTTTAACAAAATATCTAAAATTGCAAATGACCGATCATCATTGGCCATATTTTGTAACAAGTACATGCTTTCTGAAGTTGTTTTCGAAAATAAAATGAAATTCCGCTCAACGCCGCAATATTTGTGTCAAAGTAATTAAACAGAAAGTAATTAAAACTGAAATGTGCGAAAATTGCAGGCAGTACTCTTTCTGCGCCAAACAAATCATTTTCTTATATATGCGATACAGCTCATATCTATACCTAATGGCTCCCTTAGAATAATTTTGAGTGACAGTCGAATTACGAAAATCAACTTACAATGCCAGTTTTGACAATAAATTTTTTTGAAAGTTCCCGTGCCTTTATACGAAAATTTGAAATTGTTCGATTTCTTAAAACCTGATTAGAACTTGTAAATGTTATACATTTACGAATATATCTGCAAATTTTATACCTTTGCGAATGGAAATATAACTTTGTTAATACGTCATAAAACAGCCAGTTTAGAGTTGCGGAAAAACTTAAGATACAAAAAATTATTATTACAGGTTCACACACACACACACCTCTCTGCAAAGAAAAAAAAAGAAAAAAAAAAGAAGGTCTTTTTAAATGGAGGGTTGAATCTGCCCCTGGAGCTATATTCGGAATTTCGGAACACCTAGATCAGTGTAGTTTGTACATGTGCTATTTCTAGATGTTCTCTGGAAGTTATGACATTTTATAGAAAGCAAAGTAAACCTGTTGCAAATAGCGGTAAAATATCTTCATTATTGTGAAAGTTATGATTTATAAACAGTAACCCAGATTTGATTTAGAATATGATATCTTGTATTTAAGGCTGATTAATGGGACCTTCTATGTTAGCAAAAAAAAAAGCACTTTTTATGATTTTTTTGTAAGAAAACTGCATGATGGATCTTTTTTAAATTTTAACAGTTTATTTTATACATATTTTAAGGTATACACAAGAATATTTTTATTAGATTCTGTTGCTTCTACTCTAAGTTATAAACAAATGTGTTCAACTGCTTTGGAAAATTTCGTCTGGACGGTGGTCATGATAGCGCCTTGTAGAATTATCTGAAACACAAAAATAAATGTTTTTTCGTAAACTTCGTGAATATAGCTTCTAGTTAAATGAAAGGAACCCATAAATTTATTTTTAAAAAGTTGTAATGGCTGATTAAAAAAAACATTATTTTCATTAAATTCGTTCTTATTTGTTAATAACTTTTTTTTATATATATAATTTTAGTAAAAGCTTTAATTCATATCGAAGGCAATTAAATAAGCTTTAATTAAAAAAAAATAAAGATGATCCATTGAGTAGTCTATTTTTAATCTTGCCCACCGTGTCAACCACATTTTTTGACACGGTGGGCAAGATTAAAAATAAACTACTGAATGGATCATCTTTATTTTTTATTATTATTAAAGCTTATTTAATTGCCTTCGATATTAATTAAAGCTTTTACTAAAATTATATAAAGAAAAAGTTATTAACAAATAAGAACAAATTTTTTTAACAAAAATAATGTTTTTTTAATCAGCCATTACATAACTTTTTTTAAATAAATTTATGGGTTCCTTTAATTTAACTAGAAGCTATACTCACGAAGTTTACGAAAAAAAATTATTTTTGTGTTTCAGATGATTCCTACAACGCGCTATCATGCCCACCGCCCAGACGAAATTTTCCAAAGCAGTTGAACACATTTGTTTATAACTAAGAGCAGAAGCAACAAAATCTAATAAAAAAAATTCTTGTGTATACCTTAAGATATGTACAATAAACTGTTAAAATTTCAAAAAGATCCATCATGCAATTTTCTGAGAAAAAAATCGTAAAAAAAGTGCTTTTTTTTTTGTCCTAATGTAGAAGGTCTCCTTAAGTGAGTTTGCGACTCAGTTTTCATATATTTTTATTTATTTATTTATTTATTTATTTATTTATTTATTTGCAGCGTGCTATATCCCGTCTTAAAATTCGTCGTACGAATGCTGAATGACCCTGTATATTTATACCTATACCGTCTCATAAACTTTGCAGATGATAAAAAATTAAGAGATGTAAATGAATGAATTGTGAAGTAACTGAATGCGAATTCAACCACCCGTTTTTCAATAATGAAGCGTGAAAATTATATCGAGTTCACTATTTGAACATTTTGTTTTTCGTGATTTGCAACTAATCATTGCAGAACAGTGATAAATAATACAGTTTCCAAATGCGGAAGATAATGTCTGTTACGGAAATCCGAGACGCGGAGAATTTCCAGCAATTTCAGTTTTGATTTCGTCAATCCCATTGTCTGAATGGATAGGTGAACGACAGAGGAAACAACGACATTTTTCATTGATCCTTTTCACAGGGATTTAGCATCAAATCCAGTATTTTTCAGGAAAACTCATTTTTATTTTCATAAAAATAAAGTCCCTTTTACTGGTGCTCTCGGACACATTAATATATGCGTTTACACGTATCTGCCCTATTTTTTGTAAAACTCAATAAAGGGAGAGACTGAATAACTCTCGTTTTCACAAAATATGACAAAAATGTCGAATTTTAGAATTTTATACTAAAAATAGCAGGGTTCGCCGCTACACTGGTCGGTTTCTCCAAACGAAATATTTCGGTGAATTTGCCTTGAGTTTTAAATCAATATTGATGTTTACCTAAAACGCCCTTCCGCATTGCTGAAAACAGTGCGAATGCCATTACACTATTATATATTCAAATGTATCAGACGAAAATTTGGGCTGTTAAGGACCAACCCTTTTAGTTGTTCATTTACAGTAGTATTTAGGTAAAGAACAATAGAATGATATGCAATTTACTAAAACCATCAATTAAAACTTGTCCAACTAATAATGTGAAAGTCTCATTGAAATCCGTCCTGTAGATTTAAAAAAAAAATAAATAAATAAATAAATAAAAAGCTAATCTTTTATAATCGGATTCACCTGATTATTGAATTTTCCGTCATAATTCCATAGCTAAACAATTTCGAAGGGTATGCAATGCACTAAAACCTTGCCTGAAAAATTATCTATTTAATAGTGCAAGTCCCATCAAAATCCATTCTATAGAACTCAAGTTATAATCATCCAAAATTTCCGTTTGCATTTTATATATGTAGTAGGTAGATGAACCTTAACAAGTCTAGAACATTGTGCCCAAATTTCTTGATGATCGGATAAATAGTAAAAGATATATATTAAAGAGACAGAAAATTAACCATATCCTTTTTTTTTTTTTTTTTTTTTTGAAATGAAATGTTTAAACTCATTTTTCCCAGTTCGTATTTTTTTCATGTTCTCTATATGTATCAAATATGTATAAATTACCAAAACATACGTTAACATGTTATCATACATATACATACATAACATAACATGTAATATGTAACATAAACATATGTTAACAAGTATCTCTATATGGTATCAAAATACTGAAACAAAAGGTTCCACAATAATTGAGCAAATTGCCTGAAATTTTGTAATGTATCTTTACATACCATAAGAGATAATTAAGATCGATTTTTTGCTATTATTAAAGTTTTTGTTAAAAAAAAAAAAAAAAAAAAAAAAAAAAAAAAAAAAAATCTGAATTTAAATATATGCGATGTTTATAAGTTTAAATCCATTAAAAAAAAAAAATCTGAATTTAAATATATGCGATGTTTATAAGTTTAAATCCATATACATCCAATATTTAATTTTTTTCTTCTGGTCTAATCCTTGTATCAAAGATCCCATACTTAGGTTTGCAGAACAATGTATCTTGAGTATAAGATTTTAAAAAAATCTAGTTTGAAATACCAAAATTGAAAAAAAAGAAAAATTTTAAAATTGTCAAATTAAAAAATTAATTAATTTATAAAAAAATTAAGGCATTTTATTATCTGCAATACATATTTTTTCTTTATTGAAAGATGATCCCAAAACTTTAACGCAGGTGCTATTTACGAATTATATAGTACAAGGTTTTTTTTTTTTTTTTTTGTACCGGTGTTCCCTTAATATAGCTGCTTTAACGCCTTAAAGTGCGGTGGGATATTTTTTCACCATGTTCTCGAGAGAAAAAAAAATCAATTTTAGATGTGCGGTTTTAATTTTTTAATTACTTTCTTGAAAACTCATAAAAATGCATTTTCGCATCGTTAAATCATTCTCTTTAATATTTAATAACATGGGGAAAGATAAATACTCAAACAAACTTAGACCACTTAACTTTAATCAAGATTCATATCTGAATTTTTGAGCAAAATTTTGCCTCTATAACTTTGGTGAAAAAATAAAAAGTTTTTTGAAAATTCTGGTGTAAGTTCAACAGTACAGAAACACAACTGAATAGCAAATCGGATTGCATCACTCCGTGGAAAGGAGATTAAAATACTTTAAAAATACGGAGAACAATTGAAAACCTGAGTGTAAGAAGATGTTATGTAACAAAAATTAGAATTCGAGAAAATTGAAGTGAAAGTTTTTTGCTGTAATCTAGTTATTTATTTAATTCCTTCTTAGTTAGTGTCATATGTTTGAATATTAATAGGTAATACTAAACTCTCCTAGAAAAGAAAATTAACATTTAATTATTAAATATTAGAGATTCACAAGCCTGCAAAATTTGGGTTGTGTCATATTGCTTAGCTTTTGATAATTGATTCTTACGTATTTTATAGTACCGAATCCGAAAATGGCCTTCATTTTTTACCATCACGTCAGGATTTTTTGCAAAATTTTTACTTTTTAACTTTGAAATTTACGACTTGCGAAAAATTCTGACGTGATGGTTAAAAATGAAGGCTATTTTCAGATTTAGTGCTAAAAAATACATAAAAATCAATCATCAAAATTTAAAAAACACAACCATCATATCTATTTTTAGTATCAGAATTTTGCTATTTTTTCTTTTTGAAATTTACGATTTGCAAAAAATCCTGATTTGATGGTTAATGCAGATCATTTTCGAATTCAGCGCTAAAAAATATATAAAAAATCAGTTATCAAAAGCTAAGAAACACAACCATTTCCTGTATCTTTCAGTATCAGATGCTCTCTATTTGTTTACTTTTTACCATTGAAATTTACGATTTGCAAAAAATCCTGACGTGATGGTTAAAAATGAAAGTCATTTTCAGATTCAGCGCTAAAAAAATACATAAAAATCAGTTATCAAAAGTTAAACAACACAACCATCGCAGGCTTGTGTTATTTTCACCATTTAAATTAGGGGTGCACAACCTTTTTAAGAGAAGGGCCACTTTCAAAAATGTCTGGGGTGTCGATGGCCACATCAGTCACGCGAAGAGAATTCTATTTCGGGGAGTTGGGTGGGGGTGGGTTATCCCTCTAGGTTTATAGTCAACATATCCGATTCAGTTGGCAAGGATATATCAACAGTTTACGTTTCTATATATAACAAGGATTAATTTGAAAGAGTGATAATGTTGCATTACTTTATTCAGGGGAGTAAATTTTGTTTTATTAAGAGTGCTAAAAACAAATATAGGCATGAAAATGGCTGGTGCCGAATAAAAATGCGAACTTTATGAACGAAGGGGGCAGCAAGAGCCGATCAACAAGATTTGAGAATTTTACGCGCCTGATCAACGAAATTTGAGATTTTTCGCGCCTGATCGACAAAATAAGCGATTTTTCCGCGCCTGATCGACAAAATTAGCGATTTTGCCGCATTGGATCGACGAAATTTCTATTATTCTACACCCGATCGACGATATTTGCGATTTTTTCGCGCCTGATCGACAAAATGCGCGATTTTTTCGTGCCCGACAAACGAAATTCGCGATTTTTCGGATCCCGATCGACAAAAACTTGCTATTCTTTAGTGCAAGAAAGACGAAATGTCTGACTTTCCACCCCTAACCAACGAGATTCGAGATTTTTCCACGAACGATTAACGAAATTCGGGATTCTTAACTGACTCTGACGAAATTTGCGATTTTTTCAAACGTTAAATTGACGAAATTTACGAATTGTTCTCGTGATAATCTGACGAAACTCGCGATTTTCCCGCAGCCAATCAACGAATTTTGCAATTTTTTCGCGCATCATCAAGAAAAGTCGCGATTTTTCTGTGCCTGACAACGAAATTTGCGATTTTTCCTAGCCTGATCGACATATTCGCAATTTTTTCGCGCCAAACCAACGAAATTTGCGATTTTTCGAAGCCCGATTGACGAAACTCGCGATTTTTACGTGTCCATTCGACGAAGCTTGCGATTTTTCCGGGCCCGATCAACGAAATTCGCGATTCTTAGCTGACTGATGAAATTTGCATTTTTTCCTGCGGCAAATGGATGAAATTCCCGATAAACGGACGAAACACGCGATTTTTCCACACCTAATTGACCAAATTCTCGATTTTTCCACACCTGATAGACGAAATTCACGATTCCTAACTGACTGACGAAATTTGCTCTTTTCCTCGGCAAATTGACGAAATTCACGATTTTTTTAGCGCGACTTACGAAACTCACGATTTTTCCGCAGTCGATCAAGAAAATTCGCAATTTTTTCGCGCATCATCAACAAAATTGACGATTGTTTTCATGCTCGATCAACGAAATTTGCGATTTTCCCGCGCTTGATCGACAAAATTCGCGATTTTTCCGTGCCCGAATTATAAAATTCGCGATTTTTCCGGGCCCGTTTGCCAAAACTCGGGATTTTTCCTAGCCCGTTTGAAGTCCTAGCCCGACTTTTCCGTGCCCGATCGGCGAAATTTGCGATTTTTTTCCACGCTTCAACTACAAAATTCGCGATTTTTCGGTGCGATCAAGAAATTTGCGATTTTTCTCCGCCTGACCGACAAAATTCGGGATTTTCCCGTGTCCGATCAATGAAATTCGCGACTTTTTCGAGCCTTATCGACAAAATTTGCTATTCTTCTGCACCCGATCAACGAAATTCGCGATTTTTCCGTGCCCGATCTACGAAATTCCCAAATTTTAACTCACTGACGAAATTGGCAATTTTTTCCTGCGGCAAATTGACGAAATTCGCGATATTTTCTCGCGACTGACGAAACTCACGATCTTTCTGCAGTCGATCAAGAAAATTTGCATTTTTTTCTCCCATCATCAACAAAATTTAAGATTTTTTCGTCCCAAATCAACGAAATTTGCGATTTTTCCACGCCTGATCGACAAAATTCGTGATTTTTCCGTGTCCAACAAACAAAATTCGTGATTTTTTCGTGACCGACCAATGAAATTTGCGTTTTTTCCGTGCCTGAACGACAACTCGCGATTTTTTCGCCCCCGATCAACAAAATTTGCGGATTTTTCCGTGCTTCATCGAACAAATTTGCTATTTTTCCTTGCTCGATCAAGAAAATTTGCAATTTTTCCGAGCCCGATCAAGGAAATTTGCGATTTTTCCGAGCCCGATCAAGGAAATTTGCGATTCTCTCGAGCATCATCGACAAAATTCGCTATTTTTCCACACTCGATCAACGAAATTCGCGCTTTTTCCACGCCCTATCAACGAAATTCGCAATTCTTATTTGAACAACAAAATTTTCAAAATTTCCCGTGGCAAATTAAAGAAATTTACGATTTTTTTCCAGTTATAAATTGACGAAGTTCGCGGGCCACATGTTATCCAATCGCGGGCCACAGGTTGTGCATCCCTAATTTAAATTATTAAATATTAAAAGAAACTGTCTCATCTTAAATACTAGATATAATTTTAGTGTTTTAGTTTTACCGTATGATATAATACCTCATAATGCTTTCTTTCATCCATAAAGTGAAACAATTTTTGAGAAAATGTATCATAACATGTTTTTTCAATAACCTCTTCAATTGTATTAATGCAATTTGCTTAGAAAAAGAAGGAAATTGTTTTATGTTCATATAGCTTTTGCTCGCTATTTCCGAGTTTCCCTCGTTGCAAACGAGTTTCCTCCAAATAGGTTATTTTGTAAACTTAAAATTACACTATGTGAAAATTACTTAAAAGATGATAAAATATTTTTAAAATGTTATATTACTTTAATAATACTAAGTACTTTCAACTATATACATAGCTTTCGTCAGAGAATACAAAAATAAAAATATTGCAATTAGCGTCTTGTTTTCAAATTTCACGTAGTTGGTGTCGAAAGGAGTGAAAGTGAAAGTCAATTTTTAGATCCGGAAAACATTGGGAAAATAGAAATATGGATATAGAGGAAGTGGAATATTACGTGTTTTTCTTTAAGCAAACTGAGCCAAATTCTGTGTATGTTGTAGGATAAAACATCATTACAAACAGTATTTTCTTTAGTAATAATTCCTATTGTTTCATGGATAATTAAATCATGATACTTCTTTAAGGGGCACATCATTTTTGTATCTTCGAAATTAACTTGTATATTCTGCTTCTGGTTAAGTCTTGACAGGGCTGTTGTTGGTCGGTTTTACTTCAATTGTATTTATTATACTGTTGTATTTATTTAAAGATGTTATTTTTCTTTGTTCATTAAAGCGGGGTTTTCTCTACCATAAGCTCACTGAAAACGAATGCGACTGTATCATCAAAAAAACATTCAAGAAGCTTTACAGTATTAAGTTAATCTAAAGTTTAGAAAAATGTTAAAAGATCTCGCAAACATATATTTCTTGCATCTAAAAACCATAACAAAGAAACCAGATAGTACCGGGTCGACTAGAATTTACTGAAAACAGCGAAGGCTGTCCATTACTGTGAAACGTTTATCCATGATTTCTCTAATATTCTATTTCAAGGTCAAGTTTCCTTCTGAAACACTTATGCTGAAACAAGTTTCGCATATATATTCAAAATTTATGGTTTTGGTTTCTACTGAAAAATAGTTAACATTTTTCGACCAGCTGACTCTATATTGAATGTCGGATATAAAAAAAATATTTTTTCTTTAAATTTTTAAATGATCTGATACTTTTATAGAAGATTTGGTGAAATTTCTTCTGCACTATAGAGTAACAGTCATTGAAGACAAATAACTATTGAATATACTAGAAAGGTGTATTTAGATCGGAACTGCAACGGAAGTGTAGAAAACTGGAGTAATTTAAACTAGGTTATAGAACTAGATGGCTGAAAAAACGATGTTTTTTAAATAATTTTCACTAATTTTTGCGATCTATAGTGTGTTTCTTAGTAAAATGTGTTAATATTATTAAAGTATTTAATCAAACACATTACCTCACAATTTCAAATAATCAACTGCTAGATGTTTTTCGCATTTTAAAGAATTTTTAATTTCGTTCGTGGTTAGGTTACATTTTCTTAGATTAAGAAAAAATTGTCTTTCTATTTATATTGTGGCCTCCAAAATAATTAAAATTATAATTAATTAACTAAATCAAACATTTTAGTTTTCAAGGAAAATATTGTTGTTGATCCGAACATTTACTTTCATAAGTAAAAGAAATCCCTGTCGGCCCGGCCTACAGGCGCAGGTAGATTTCGAAGTTAAGTACTAATTTCACCAAAAAAACTAAATCAAGATTAGAGATAAACCCACTTTAACGATTTTATCTGGCCGCTTTTGAAGAGTTTTTATTTTCATTTTCATATAAGAGCTGGTTTTATCAGAATCATGTTAAGGCAGTATTCAAGGAATATTTTTCCACGCTCAACAACTCGAAATTTTCTGACACATTTTCAGATTAAAAAAAAAGAAACACATGAAACTGGCTGACGTGATTTTTGAAGAGATTTATAAGCGACCTATGTTTTTATTTTTCGTTCAATTAATTATAACTTAATTTATAAACAATTATTTTCTCAGTAGGGCCATATTTTTCGTTTCCAACACAATCGCTTCGAGAAATTCGGTTCAAAATGCCCAATTTGACATCATTTTTAAAAATATATTCTGACTCTATCAAAAAATCGACTATTACGGCACATTATATACTTTCTGAATAAGCGAATCTGCCAACTGGATGCACTTGAAAGCAAAAATGAATTTAAAAAGGAGTCGGAAAATAAGCAGTTTGGTTTAGAGTAAATCCTTAATACGATATTTTCTTCTTCAACCAATATGTATATTTAATTTGTTTTGGCTGTAAGAATTGATCCTATCAGAAACTTGTCAGTATAAAAGTTGAAGATAATATTAAGAAGATATATAATAAATTCATACGGATTTGATATCTTGTGAATTGACGAAGTTATGGATTTTTTTATTTTTCAACCTCCCTGCCCCCCTTTTTGTTTTCGTTTTTATTTTTATTTTTATTTTTTGCTGTAAGAATTGGTCCTATCAAAAACTAGTCAATATAAAAGTTGTAGATAATATTGAGGCAATTTATAATAAATTTAATTGGATTTGATATCTTGAGAATTGACGAAGTTGTGAATTTTTTCCGCCCCAAAACCCTATTTTTTTCGCCCCTTGATCCAATTTGTAGTTTTATCAAAAATCTGTCATACATAAATTTTTGGCCAATTTGTTAGAAGTAATAATAACTTTAAACTGAGTCGATATGTGTTATAATTGAGAAGTTATGGGGTTTTTTTTTTCGGTTTTTCACAAAACCCTTCCCTATTTCCACTCCCTTGGTCTGATTTTGCCCATTAACGAACTTTGCCGAGATTTTATGCCCCTTGATTTTATGCGTCAGTTTGGAAAATATTTATTCAGAATTATGGAAGTTATCGTGTCCATAAAAAAGTGATATGTATTACCTTTTGGTTACTATTAACACAAAGCATTTTTTCCAGCAAATTACTAAATTACAAAAGAACTATGTTCTTACATATGTAGACAGATCTCCTAATAATTATGCAATCATATGTAAATCTTATTATCACTAATTTCTTACATCCTGTATTTTTTCTAATAAATCTTTTAAAAAAACTAATGAAAATGGAATAATAAATAATCGTAAAATTCAAAGTTATTATAAGCTATTAAATATGTTCTCTACTAATTTTAATTATCCTTATTTAGTTCTTATACCCAAATTTCATAAGAAACCAATTAAATTTAGGACTGTAATTATTGGATGCAATACATATAATAATGTAGCCAATAAACTTCTATTAAAAATTCTCAATCAAATATATATACTGACAACAACCACTGATCCACTGATAATACACTTTGTATAAAAAATAGCTATCAACTGGTCAATATTAGGAAAAATCTTAAATGTGTAAACAGTATAACGACATATGATTTCAAAGATCTTTTTAATAATATAGATTTATTAGATCTACATAATATTATAAATGCATTATTTAAAAAAGTATAATCATAAACTGGATTTACCATTTAATATAGATATAGCTTATTTTAAATCTTTAGCAAATTTCATTGTCTATAAAAATTATATTTTGCAAGATAACGCATTATATTTACAGAACGTCGGTATACCACAAGGTGGATGTACATCCAGTTTATTATCAGACTTATATGACTATGAACGTACTTTTACTAATAGTAATTTACATTTATATCGTTATATTGATGACATAATTTTAATTGCCACTGATCAAACTAATATTTCTCAATTTCCAGTAGATTATCCTACTAATTTAGAATTAACGGAAAACCTCCTATCTAACAATACATTTCATTTTTTAGATCTTAAGATTACAATAAAAGAAAATAAAACAATTACTGATATATATGATAAGCATAAAGAATTTAAATTTAAAGTTAATTGATTTACTAATTTTAAATCTTGTCTTCATAATTCAGTATATCGTAAATATAATCCTTAAATATTTATATAGAATAAATTTTTTATATTCTTCTCATCTAATTAACAATAATATTAAAAACTAATTCATGATGCTTAAATCATGGTTTTCCAAAAAATTTCATATATTCTTTAATATGTAATTAGTACTTAAATGATCTTAAAATCAAATTAAGACATGCATAAATAAAATTGCAAAAAATATATAAAATAAGAAAATAATTATAAAAAATTAAAAATTGTAAAATAATATTAAAAAATTATTATAGGACGGTTAGGAGGGTAGATGTTAGAGTACGGAGGAGGGTGGCATTGTCTGGATAATACGCAATGGTTAATTAAAAAAAAGGGGGGGACATTTGATTTATAACTACATTTCTAATACACATTTTATAATGGATGTTTTTATACTTTTATATGTATAATGGTGTAGTTATATTTATATATTTATCAATTCATATTAAGTTTATTCATATTCATTAATATTCAATAAAGTTAACAATTAACTTGTATTTAAATTTTAGCCTACTCAGGGCAATATCATATTAATTTATAATAGTATACTATCTTAAATGAGCATAAAATGCTTAATGAGTGTATTTGTTATACCTAATGCTATGACAGTATGGATTTTAATTTGGTATTTTTCCCCCCTATCCTTTTGAATCTTGTTTCATTTTGAACTTAATTGGTGTTCAATGGTTTATTTCTCGGTTTTCTATGTGTAGTAGTCTCAAATTCATATTCTTTAGTTAATTTATGCTAATATGAAGATGAAACCACCCATTTTATTTGTGGAACTTAAGGCATTTGGGACTCGATGATTCTGTCTAAGTTCTACAAATTTCCATTATTCCATTTCTGTTATTCAATTTCTGCTGTTTTTTACTATGTTTTTGGAATCTATGTTAAGTGTGTTGGGGGGAACTGTATTTGTTAATGCCATTTTATTCATAATTTCACAGTTTTTGTTGGTGGTCGGTAATGTTTATTTAATGGTTATATATATATATATATATATATATTATATAAATATATCTATATATATGTTATATCATAGCACTCATTCTTTATCCTGTCGACTAAATGTTGCATTCATAGCAACAATGGATTATTTCTATAGTTGAAAATGAAGTTACTGGCTGTCTCGATTGCAGTAGTGAATCACATCCAGCAGTAATAGCGTAATATAAGTTGTCAGAACAGGTGATTCGATCCTGTTGTATTAGTATAACGAAGATTGGATAATAATTGGAAGCTGTAGCAGTCGACGAGTGAAGGCTATGGAATACATTTTTCCGTGAAAGTTTCCCCAGAAATAATTGAGACAAAACGTAATATCAGCTCAGCAATTTATTAAAACATCTTTCGGCGACGCAGTTACCACCAAGAATATTAGCCATCGTTTCATAGTAGTATTAGGGCTAAACAAAGTATAGATAATCGAATAAATGGACGGTGACCAGGGGGTAGTATGAAAACTGGAAATACGACTCAAATCTCTCAAATCTGCTGGAACACAGCGAGCATTGGCTTTTTGTTCGTCAAGTGTAGGAATACAAATATGACGTAGATCGCGCTCTCAACCAATGAATAATTAAGAATATCACGTCATGGAAAGAGTGCGGACAGAGTAAGCAGATGAATTCGAAGGGAAAAAGGATAACCTCGGAAAAGCGCGGGAAAATAAAATTCGGAAGAGAAAATAAAATGGTTGTTAAAAGAACATTCTAAAATAAAACAGCGCGAAAATGGAACATTAAATTTAAGAATACTAAAAGCGTAATATTTAAGCAATTTAGACAAGTGAGACATTAAATTAAAGGGAATTTAACAGAGTTAACGATAGAGATTATTTAAGAATAAGTATTTAGTGAATATAAAGTAGTAATTTAGAATAAGATAAGGAAATCGCGGAATTAGATCTAATAATGTAACATATGTATATAAATTTTTTTCTGGGGGTGGTTTTGGGTTCTAGGGGTCATGATCGGTGTAGATCTGCAAAATTTGTTCCGAAATACCAACACAGTTGAGGTCCCAATAGGTAGTTTCATACGAAATCTACCTAAAAGAAATCTTAAGGAAATTCTAATGTACGTTTTTGCATCGCCCACAGCGAATGGGTGATGAAGGGGATGATTTGGTGTTATATGTCATGCTAAAATGATTCTAATTTAAAAAGCATACTTGATGCAAAAGTATACTTGAAGCAGGTAAAAATTACAACAATGGACATGCTACGCCCCTTATGAAGCTTATGTCCAGTGCAAATAGCTTTTGTATCAGCGCGCTTTTGCCGCACAAATATAGTTCTGAAAAAAGCCAGCCTAAATTTGAAAGACATCTGGGTAATCCGTACGGCCCCGGAACTATTTTTTTGAATATTTGTAAATTATATGTTTAAAATCGCGAATTATTATCAATAATGTCACAAAAATGTGACATAAGCATACAAATAAGTAATCAATTTTTTTAGTAGTTTTAAAAAATAGCATAAAATTAACCGAAAAATTGCTATTTTCTTAAAACTATTTAAATTTAAAACTATTAAATAGGAATACATTTTATGAATTTCACAATAAATAGAATAATGTTATACAGGAACTAGACTATTTTTATGACAATGGAATGAATATTGTAAAAGTGACAGACATAAAAAACAAATAACACTGAAATTTCCTTAAAAATAACAGATTTAATTCATAAATTAAAACGGTGTCCCTCATAAACTTTTCAACAACTTAGCATAATAATAGTCTACTTCCTTTAGAATATATTTTAACACAATTTAAAAATTTTGCGGTCATGAACTAATATTTATTGAGTTATGACAATTTTTCGACACACATACAAAAATCACTTTTGAGAAAAATCAAAAATAACTTTCAACTGAGTTTTTTAAGGGGGGGGGGGGTTCGTAATTATAATAAATACGTAGCACCTAGTCGTCGTTCAGACCGTCTGTCTGTCTGTCCGTCCACAACAGAGCAAAAACTACCGAATTGTCTGAAATTTTAAATATATAATTTTTTCAAAATTCTGTCGAGTCATTTCAAATTTTACGAAAATCGGATGTATAGTTTAATGACAGGGACAGTCAAGAGTTTTGTGTTACATGACAGCTAATGGGAAAAAATGTTTCAAGTGCATTTTAATGTTGTGACAAGCCTTCCGAACAGAATGAAATTGATACGCGCTTACGAAGTGCACTAAAATATACATTCAGTACAATTTGCGGTGCAAAACATATTTATAAAACTAGTTATAGTACGAACGCACCTGATTTACCAGGCTTGACGTGCAATTTCCGATTTGTTAAAAGTTTGTATGAATAATTAAATGTTTTCTAAACATCAAAACGGAACATCTCCATAAAACATAAAGTTCACCCTCTTTTTTTCTTTTTTTTCTAAAACAGTCAGTATTTTAATTGAAATTTTGGCCGAAATTGACGTTCTAAAGATCTAGGCATACAGATACCTTAAATCACATATTTGATGCATAAGTATACTTGAAGTAGGTAAAAAATATAGCAATGAACATGCTACACCTCTTATAAAACTTATATCTAGGGCAAATATTTTTCGAAACAGCGCGCTTTCGCCGCACACACATAGTTCTGGGAAAAGCCAGCCTTAAATTTAAATCGCCATTCAACTGTATCATAAGCGACTTCTTTATATAATAATAACATTATCATAATTCAACCAGTTCTAATTGTAGGATTTTTATTGAATGATTTAGAAATAGTTACACTTATGTATTTAAAATATCACATATAAAATAAAAAGATTTACTAAAAGACATATATTACACACAAAAGGTAAAACTTTCAAAATATTAAATAAAATTTTAAAAGTCTAAATTTGACAAGTTTCAGCCACCCTGAGGCCATCATCAGGGTCTTACTTTAGTTCAAAAAGACAAATCGGTTTTAGACTTTTAAAATTTTACTTAATGTTTTGAAAGTTTTATATTTTGTGCGTAATATACGTCTTTTAGTTAATCTTTTTATTTTATATATGATGTTAATTTCAAGAAGTAATACTCCTTTAATTAATTTATTTAAAATATGTTACACAGATGAAACAGCGTTTTTTTTTCTTGCGTTTTCTCTTTTAGTTTTATTTATTTATTTTATTTCATTTATTTATTCATTTTCTTTATACTAATTTGTTTATTTCTTTTTATTTCATTTACTCTTTTCTTTACAATTAATTTTTTCGTATGATTTTGGCAACACTTTCCTCTTCTGCATGTGATGGTTTTGTGATTGGTGTTTACATTTCAGCTAGCGCCACCTGTCGCATTATTTGTAAGCTCTCCTCTCTGCCCTTTCTGTTCATTTGTGACACTGTCCCTTTACGGACATGTGGTTACATTAGTTGATGATGAGCTGTTTAAAAATTTAAATCCCGAAACGCGTCCTGTGAATTCTTTTGTTTTATTGCGATTTATACAAAGTTTTATTACTTATTTATGTTAAACACAGTTTTTTAACTCTTTCCAGCATAGTTGATATGAATTGGATTTATCTGTCCGTGGTCTAACTCGAGTAAATATACTCGGCTTTCCATGCAATTGATATCGTTATCCAGGTTTACCATTGCATGTTCGGTATTCGAAATGAAGTGTTTAGCATTTACAGCTCATTTACAGGGGCTCTCAAAAGTATTCCGTTACATATGGTCTATGGGAGCAATCATTTGCAGTGTATCTTAATAGGGTTACACTATTTTAAACATAATGAAATTTATATGCATTATTGAGCTGCTCTGAATATGATTGCTATGGAATATATGATGTGTAGCAGTTACAGTATGTTTGTAGGGGAACTCAAAAATATTCCATTATATTATAGTCTATGAAGAAAAATCGTTTGCGGTGTATTTTAATTTTTGTTACTCACAAACATACTGAAATTAATGTGAATTTTTGAGGTGCACTAAAACATGTTTTCTGTGGAATATAGGGTGCAAAGCATTCATTATTTATTTACGGGGTCAAACAAAAAAATTCGGCCTACTGGGAAAACTGCTCACAACGTATTTTAAATGTGCTGCACTATTTCAAACATAATGAAATTGATATACATTACTGAGGTTTATCACAATATGATTGCAGTAGAATATGATGTGCGTCGCATTTATCTTTCATTTACAGGGACACATAAAAGATTTCGGATACAATGTATTCGAAGTATCGTCTATTAGGGATGATTGCTGAAAATGCGTCTTCAGCTATGGTATGCGTTTTTAAGGTTAACTACATTTTTATATCGTACTTGATGCGTATAAATTATATAGCCTCTTCAGACCCGAGGTACACAAATGTGCACCTCTGTTCTTTTCCTCATAAAAACTAAACTGTTTGATTTTGTTACTTTTTGACTTTACTTTTAAGTAACTGAATGGTTTTGGCTTCGGGACAAATCCAGACAATGGCAGCATCGATGCTTATTACCTCATAAAATAAATATTACTTTTATCTGAGTTTGCAAAATGCCTTCAAGACAGTGTGGCCAATAAAGTAAAAAAATTTCACGATTATTTAACGTAAACACTTTACAGTAAAAAAATTTGAGGATTTGCAGATCATTCCCTCGTTTAAAGTCCTTAAATTTTTTATTGTGTGAATTTGGATTATTGATCATTAAATTGATATTTTAAGGAGGTTAGTCATTTTAGATCCCTGTTTGTGAACTTAAATGACCAGCCCCCTAAAGCACCAATTTCAGAAAAAGTGGGTCTTCTGTCATCTAGGGTGTCTTTTTGTTTGTGCAAAAGCAATGAATGTGCATTTGTAGTGTTATTTTACCTTCAGGTCTGAAGAGGTTATACTATAGACTATATATAAGCAGGGACGTAGCTTTAGGGGGGGAGGGGGGAACCTCCCCACCCAATATGTTCAAGTAGTAGGGCGCCACAGAAGGTTTATGGGCGCCGTTAGGCGCCCGTAAAAAAGGGTTTATCAGTAGTAAAAAGTAATTATAAAATTATTTTATTTTAAATTTAAAAATACGAAGTGAGTTACTTTTTACATACAAAACCTGTATAGGGCATTCAATTTTAGACCTGTCACTTTCACTACACCCCCCCCCCCCCTATCCTGAAGAAAACTTTTACATCCGGAATGAAAAAAATTGAAAGCAGGAATTGTAATCAATTGCAGGATAGAAGTAGAATTATTTCCTTCTTATCTCGGTAGTTGTTGGTCACCCTTGGAAGCAGAAAGAAAGAGGAAAGCTGGAGGGATTAGAAAAGTTCGCAAACATGTTCAATAGTAGGGCGCCACGAAGCCCAGTGGCATAGTGGCCAGAGCGTCTGTCAACCGCACTGCAGGTCGAGAGTTCGACTCGAGAGTTCAAAAAGGGATTTAGATTACTACAGCTATTTCCTAATAAAAACAATTTAAATATATGCGGAAGAAAAAATTCCGAAAACAGGAATTGAAATCAACTGCTGGACAGTAAATGTAATTTGATCCTTAAAAAAAACTAAACCTGTGGCTGTACAATCCATGAAGGATCAGGGCCTACGGTGCCCAACTCTTCTTACTTGACCCTGGGCCCTGAGATGCTAGAATTTGGTCCTTAGAAATACAATTATTTCCTTCTCATCTAGATTGGTCACCCTTAGCAGTAGAAAGAAAGTGTGGAAACAACAGAACGTGACTGTAGGGGATGAGCACAGTTTTCCAATATATTCAAGTGGTAGGGCGCCATAGGTTTAAGGGCGCTGCCAGGCACCCTCAAAAGAAACGGTTTAAATCACTACCTCTATTCCCCAACAAAAACGATTTATATACGCAAAAGAGAAAATTCTGAATTCAGTAATTGTAATGAATTGCGGGACAGTAAGTGTAATTCGATTCTTATTGTATAATTATTTCCTTCTTATCTCAGTAGTTGTTTGTCACCGTTGGTAGTAAAAAGAAAGTGAAAAGTCGTGGAAGTGACTGGAGGGGATTAGAATGCTTCACAATTATGGTCAAGTAGAAGGGCGCCACACAATGTTTAATGGCGGTCAGGCGCCCATAAAGAAACGATTTAAATAGTAGTTACAATTATTTTTACAAGCACTTTACTTTAAATGTTAAATTACAAAGTAACTTATTTTTAACATACCATATTTGTATAAGAAATTTAATTTTAGAAATTTTACTACCTCCATTCCCTAACAAAAGCAATTTATATATGCGGAAGAAATATTTCTGAAAACAGGAATTGTAGTCAATTGCGAGAGAGTAAGTGTAATTCGCTAGTTAGCGGTTCATTTTATCCTTATCTCAGCAGTTGTTGGTCACTCTTGTAGTAGAAAAAAGTGGAAAGAAGTTGAAATGACTAGAAGGGGTTAAAACAGCTCAGAGAGGGTGGAGGTTGTCTAGAGGACTGCACGGGCCTAAATTTCTAAGGCCGGACACGCCTCAGTACAAAACAAAGATATCTTGGTTGGTTTTAAAAACTAAAAGCCTGAACCTGAGGCCTTTAAAAAATTAAAAACCCAGAACGGCTCAATTTCTACAAAAAAAAAATCCGACTTTTCTTAACATATAATTAAGATTTTCTTTTAAAGAATGCTACATGCATATTTATGCATACAAATTTATTTTCTTTAAAACTTGGTACATCGAGGTACTTTTAATTTTTTTTAAATCTGCGCTGCCCGTATGAAAGTTTGACTTTATTTCGTCTAGTACCGGACTCCGGCCGTGCAGATGCAGACCTTTAAGGTTGTCATATAGCAATTCTCTTGAAAGAATCCTCTGAATAAAAATTTCCTCCACCTAAAGTTTGAATTCTTTGAATTCCCCTCTTATGCAAAATGTAACAACAGTGCATTCCGGTCATTTGGAAGACTGGAGATATGTGTTTCTTCAAGTGAATGTGTATATACACTGGTGTGCAAAAATTAAGGACGAAGCAGATAAATTAAAATCCGAACAAGGCAACAGAACGGATTGTTTAAATAGTTTTGACCACTTGTCCCACATTTTCGCATCTTGGAGATCTTGTGGTAATGGTATGATTTTGGTTATGTGGAAAGCGTCTGCACAGCCATACATTCAAAAAACCATCTCGTCCTTAATTTTTGCACATCAGTGTATATAAACTGGTGTCTCAGGCACGAATACCTCAAGAGTAAATAAACGGAAGAAATAAACTAGGTGCCTTTTTACAAAAATGAAAACAATAAAAAAATTACGAAGGAAGCAGATTGTGTAACTTAATTTATAAAAGATTTGTTTTAAATTGTTGATGATTGAGCAGATTGTACCAGGTGTTCCAAAAATGACTGATGGATTTTAAAATTCAATAACTTGCAAACGGTGACACATATTTAAAAAATTCTTGCAGGAATGTTATGTAAGATGTCAGGAGTTTTTATGCTGCGATTCTCAGTTTTAGTTACAAATAGCATCGATAGATGGCGTTGCAAGCAATAACCGCAAATTCCAGGCTCGATTTTTCGGCCCCTCACTTCTTCCATGCGAAAAAAGGAGATTAAATGGCATTGAATGGATCCTGAAGTGCCAAAAATCGGGTCTGGACTGAGCACCTACTGTTCACAGCGCCATCTATTGCTTGAAATTCGAACTAAAATCAAGAATCACAGTAAAAAGCTCCTGACATCATACATAAACCTCCTGCTAGATTTTTTTTGTAATATATGTCACCGTTTGCAGGTTATTGAATTTTAAAATCCATCGGTCATTTTTGGGACATCCGGTAAGAGCATTTACAGTTGTTTACTTTAGTTAAAGCTCAAATTCCTTCCAAAATATTACTTTTGACACATTCGTGAAATCATCATCATCTGTTCGCATATAAAATTTCACGTATTTTTAACCAGTTCTCTAAGAATCAAACAGTAGTGGAATTTTTCTGTAAAAATCAAAACTGATATTTTAAGCAGGCTTCCGAGACGTGATGGTGAGAGAAGTGATCACCAGATAACAATCAAGCTACGATTCAGTGCGTGTTTCACATATTTAAAAAGAAAACAAAGCTTTCTCGGTTCATCGGTTCGTTTGTATTTGAATATGAAAATCTGAAAGTTTGATGCATGTAGACATGAAATCAACATTCTAACCGTGTTGCATCAAACATTTTTGCATTTTCGGGAGGGGGAAAAAATCTAAAAAAATCCTTCTTAGAACAAAACTTTTTTAGAACAAAACTCATTTAACACTTTTTAACTTTGTTAAAACGTTTTTGTCTTTGCTGCATAAATGCATTCAAATGGATTAATGTCTGCCAAATGTGGCGGACGGCAAACTTTCCAAAATTTGCGGTATATCGTAGCAACTATACCCTTATAATAGATTATTTACAATACTGCTTTGAGTTAATGAGGAATGCCTAAATATACTACCAAACTAGTTGGATGTGCCAATCCCAAAACTTTCTTCTATCTCATACAGCTTAAATTTAAAAAAGTAGCTACATATGTTAATACTTCTATATTATTAGTTCAATACTATACCAACTTAGATTTTCATCTTAAATTTGTACTTCAATCAATTAATCAGAGTAAAAACGAGTTAATCTCGATCATGATATTTATTAAAATCAATAGTTTTACGCTATTCTTTTGTACATCAGCTGTTTGCGAATAGCCGGCTTAGCAGGACACGAGTTCCCGTCGCTGCACGAGCCGCCGATGGACAATAGAACTAAAAAAAAAGCAAGAAAATAATACAACAATCGCTATCACAGAACCCCTTTTCGGCAGAATATTTTTAAATTCAGGGAGGACAAAAAATGTGGTTCAATTCTATAGATAACTTTATGCACTTTTCTATGGTACAATAAGGAAAATGGACAAAAATCGCTATTGCAACGCCCCATACAAGCGGAATTTTTTCAAATTCAGGGAGGACCTGCTTGCCATAGCTAATATATTACACAATAAGTTAGGTTCATTTCTATGCATAACTTCATACACTTTTGGATGGTACAATAAAAATGGCACAAAAATCGCTATTTCAGCGCTCCTTCCGTCAGAATATTTCCATACTGAAGAAGGACCTGCTTGCCATAGCCAAAAACACACACAAAAAATTGGCTCAATTCTATGCATGACTTCATACTTTTCGATGGTACAGTGGCGACACACGGATAGACAGACATTTTGTATAAACATGTTTTTTGCGATCTCTGACCCCTAAAACGTGTAAATCCGCCGAAAACCAGACGTAAAAAAAATTTAGATTACAATACTTACTTCTGTTGAAGATAGAAAAAAGTAAAAATCGCTTGTGAACCTATAGTTTCTGTTTCTGAGCTCTTTTTTTTTTTTGGATTTCTGAATATTTAACTAATAATACAGATACAAAATGTAATCAATTATGAACAATCTTACCGCTTGGAGTCTTTACATCCCCACACAATACATATCTACATTAGGTAGATATGTATTGTGATACACTGATATATCTACATATATCAATCGACAGTGCAAAATGTGTTTTGAAAAGGTGAAAATATTAATAAAGATAATTGTTGTGTAAAGTATCACAGAAGATGAATTATACATAAAAGACATGATGATAGCACGGATTAGGGCTACTATAATATGAATTGTAGGAACCTTAGCATGGATAGAGACGACGTTACGGGGAAGGGGGTAGGGGCGAAAACTGAAAATTATAAAAGGGCGCCAATGTCAGGCCCTCCCCCCCCCCCCCCAATAAAAATTTCAAGCTACGCCCCTGTACATAAGGGGCACACAAAAGAATTTGTAAGCATTTCGAGAATGAGGATAAATTGTTTAAAGGTGTTTTTTAATTTAAGTTATGCATTTTGAAGCTCAACTACATTTAGTATACTAAGACAGAAGACAGTAGAACATAAATAAAATCATACGCAGGGCTATGCAGAGAACTGGATGCATGGCCGCCTATGGATGATAATTGCTGGAAGTATGATTTTAGTAATTTTAAACATGTTTTTGCTTGAATTAAATTTTGGCTTAATGTGTGCCTCATATACAAATCTGTAGGTAATATACAGGGCTATACAAAAGAATTCAAGTACTTTTTCATCTCTTGATAAAATTTGCTAATGGTGAATTTTCAATTGAGTTATGCGTTTTCTTACTATACTAAATTTTAGTATACTATGTAGAATATATACAAATCTATAGATCATATACTGCACAAAAGATTTGCAGTATCTTTTCGGCTTTGGGCGGTAATTGTAGAAATATGGCTTTCAATTTCAAATGTATTATGCGCTTTCTAAAGTTTTATTTAAGTATCTCCTTAACCTTATTAAACGACCACGTTTTGTAAAAGTATTATGGAAATGTTGGAAAGTGTTATATAATCTATGCTTGACGCATGATTTTACTTTCTTGTTTAAAATTCAAAACTGTTAGAGCAAACGTCTAGATATTTTCAACAAATAGTAATTCTTAAAATAGTTTTTAGTTTATGCTTTTAAACTTAATTTAAAAAAAAAAAATGCTATATTGATAAAATGTTGATGTGCACACTACAGAAAGAGACATTTGCTTTCATAATTTTTTCTGGATTTCGATTCGAAGAATCGAGTGAATTTATTAACAACGCGGCTACAGGTTGACGTAAAAGTTTTACATGAAACTATTTCTGCTTTAATCTTTCTGTTACTGTTTGAAGATCGCACGTATGTTTTGCATGATAAATTAAACAATTAAATTAATAAAAATTATTATTGGGGCTAGTTTCGAAAGCGATAATTGTATAGCTTCCTTTCTGAAGCAACAAATATATCAGTCAGGACAAAAGTTCCCGTCTCTAATGCTAAACCTACGGGCTTGGAATGCCTCCGTATTTTGCAAAATTTCTCCTCGGAGATTTAAAATTTTTACCTTCTGTTTTCTGCATTCTCTTCTTGAGGAATGTTGCTTTCTTTTTTATTTGCCAAAATGTTTCTACAAATGTATACTTAATTTTATATTTTAAGTGTTAAAATCTAAGTGAAGCAGGCGAGTTGTCTGTAAGATTTTAACACTTTAAATAAAATTAACTATTGAAAAAATATTTTGTCCAATAAAAAAGAAAACACATTCTTCAAGAAGAGCATACAGAAAACAGATTTTTTTTTTTTTTTTTTTTTTTTTTTTTTTTTTTTTTTAGAGGAGAAATTTGAAAAATACAGATGCATTCCAAGCCCATAGGTTTAGCACTAGAGAGGGAATTTCCAGTCTAACTGATGAGGAGACTTAAAGTTGAACGCAAATCAAGGAATTTCGCTTCCAGATGTGCATTTAGTTTTAAGAATGTATGTTTTGCCTGTATGTTGAACGTATGTTTTGCCTGATAAAGGGAGCTATTAAATTATTTCTAGCGAAAGTAACTTAAAATGCGTACATTTATAGGGTTTCAAAAAGTATTTTAAAATAAAAATATCTAAAGTAATATATAAGCCTTTTCATAATATTTTTTAAATAGATCATCTACATTTAACGAGAAAATAGACTGTCAAATTTAATTTAACAAAAATGTGTAGTTTTTAAAAGGATGTAACAAGAAAATCCTTTTTTTTGTAAAATTTCCAACCAAAAAAGTCATGAAATGACACGTCATTTATATCTGTGCGGCATAAACTTGATTTGCTTTAAGTAAAATTTCTGGTTCAATGTATTTTTATTCTACTCTAAGCTATATATAAAACTACTGTTTGTTATAGAACAAGCTTGTAATTTAATAAACACAAAACAAACTTAAAAATGTTTTAAATGTATTAGTTCTCCCTTTTATTGTTGTCTTAAATAATAATAATAATAAAAAATATTTTCTTTGGAGTGGTCCAATACAGTTTAATTGCTTGAAGGATTTCATACTATTAGTATTTGAAATGATAGTTTTAAAAAAATCCAAAAAATAACAAATTACCCCTTTAAGGCCGGAAAATTTTTGGTAGAAATGAAAAATTTTGGTCGTTTCCCCTAATTAATAGGATCCTATTTGATAGACAAAAATATTTTTTTAAAAAATACCCATTATGCCAAGGTTATGCCAAGTTATGCCAAGGGAGGATCGATGTACAATTCTGGTGCAAACTCGACTTTAAATCACACAAAAAGAGGAAAATGTTTTTTCTTTTTCTTTAGGATCTCCTAACCAATTGTGTAGCTCAGGTTAGAGATCTGCACGGGCCGGCTCGAGGCCCAAAGCCCGAGCCCGGCCCGCATTTGCGGCACTCGGGCCGTGTGCGGGCCATACTTTTTTCTGAAGTCTCGTTCCGGGCCGGGCCTAGTTACAACGCTTTACGGGCCGGGCCTAACTTATTTTTTCTTTACAGAGCAGGAACTATGGTTTTTTTTCTACTCTTCACGGCCCAAAATTTTCAGTCCTAGTTTTGAGCCAGCCCGTATGAAAATCAATGTCTCGGCGTGACCTGTTCGTTCAAAGGTCAGTAAAATTAAGCCTGGCCCAAAGATTTTTGCAAAATATGCATACATTTTTGAATCGCCATTATTTTACAATTAAACTTTTATGCTTTTTAAAGAATAGTAAATTTCTACGCTAATTAAAATATAGTAAAACGTGTGAAAAGGAACCTGCTTATGACTGAATCTTGTTTTAAACTGAAAAACATGTTGATCTATGCAAAATTAGTATGCTAATACGCAAGAAAAGAATATGTAATACATTTACATTTGCTAAGAAGGGAACTTGTCTATAACGCATTTTTTTTTCTATGCCATTGAGTCTTAGAAGATTTTACTGTATAGAATTTTTCAGATTTTGAACAATTCAATGCATGGAATATGGATTAATAATATTAATGATAACTGACACATTTACATAGAAGAAATAGCGATTCATTAAGAAAATAAATATCGCAGCCTGCGGCATTTATATAAAAATCAAGTTTAGAAACATGAAAAAAAAGTTAAGATAAATATTTTCGGCCAGAACTCCTCGAAAGAGTCAAATTTTTAAACAAATCGACGTAAAAATCAATGTTTTGCAGCAATTAACTCGGACCGAGATTTTAACTTTTCTTACGGGCTGGGCTCGGGCCAAACTTTTAGCTGTTATACCAGGCCGGGCCAATAAATTTTTTTCTACGGGCCGCGCCATGCTCGGGTCGAACTTTTAACTTTTCTACCCGGCCGGGTCGGGTCGGGTCGGGCCTGGAAATTTCGGCCCGTGCAGACCTCTAGCTCAGGTTTTAAAGGGTTATCGATCTTAGAGTTAATTTGTGTAACTTTAGCACCATTGATAATAATTCTAACTATTCAGCTAGAAAGTAAAACAGGAAGAAAAGTGTACTAGTGAATGATTTTCGGTTAATGATCAGGTGATGAGAAAGCTTATACATTTGAACTTTCTTAGACTTATCACCCACGTGGTCTCCTGTTACTTACTAATATTTATTTATCACTAAATAAAATGTTTCCTTAAACCCAATCTGTTAATGTATCGTTAGAAAAGCACCTTCACGCCCTGATGGTTCGATAAGTAAGAGTGAAAAATCTTTGAATTAAAGAATCTGTTAGACAAATGTTCTCTCACCCTGCTGAATAAATAAATCACCAACCTCTTGGATCCAAATTCTTTCTTGAGGTCACTATCCTTTACATTTAAAGAAGATGAATCAGTGATGCTCCATTCAGAAATAACAGTGAGATAGGTTTCAGCGTTATTCAAGCAATTGAGCGTATGAATATTCAGTCGAAATGGAATACTTGTAAGCAGTCACAAAAATGCAGCTGTGAATCAGTTCAAGTTAAAAGTTAACAGAGATTACATGTGCGCTATTCGGACATATATCGATGTAACAACAGGTTTTTTTTTTTTTTTTTTAGAAGTTTTTCATATCTAGGCTTCAAAACTATTTAACTTAAAGGGGTAACCTACTAGAAAAAAAAAATAATCCATGTTCATTTTTTTGTATAATACATGGTGTCCATAAAACAATATCCCAGTTTTAATGGTATAAGTCACTCTACACTATATACTGCAAAAAAGAAGCATCTCGATAAATGCTCTGGAAGTACCCTAAATTCAGATCAATTTTTAACACAATTTTTTAATTGGTAAATAACAGTTTAATTAATATTATTTACAACAAATCATACATCAAGTTGAAGTTAAACTAACCTAGTCTTTCTCAAAAATGAGGACGTGAGTTTCAAAGCTTGCCTTATCCAGAAAATAAAGTTTTTGGGAAATCGCGAAAAACCTCTAAGTTCGTCCATTAATTTTCATTGTAAACAAAGATTTTACAATTCCAGAAATGCGCGATAAAACTAGTTTTTTTTTTTTAATTATTTGTTATTGTAGTGATTTTTCGCTGCAGGTTCACCAAGAGAACAGATTGATAGAGAAAACTCGTTTTTTTTAAATTCAAGATAAGACAAGTTTTGAAACTCACGTCCTCAAATGTTCAATACGTGCACCTTTAGTGATACGGCAACGGCACACATCCAACCTTAAGTCTAATTCTTCACACACTTCGGTTCACAAGTCCGGAGTCGTGGAAACAATAGCCTCTTCAATTCTGTGTAGTTTTGACACACGGGGAATCACAATTAAACTTTACACGAAACGTACGTTGAACTAAAATTACAGATTCACTCTTAGCAAACTGCAGAACACAAAACGCTTTACGCTCAGGAGTCGTCATTTTGCGTATGTGGCATTGCAAGCGAGTCAATGACAAAGCAGTACTCGCGCATGCGCTTATCTAAAACTGTTTGATTGACTCTTTATTGGTGACCTTGAACGAACACTCTACAACGCATACAGTTGATACTATTAAGATCTATAACTGGGATGTTTTTTACGGATACCCATTCTACATTATATATTGCGCAAAATGCAAAAACTAGCATCTGAATAGATGCTTTGCAAGTACCTTAAATTGAGATAAATTTTTAACTCAATTATTTAATTGGTAAATAAATCACAACAGTTATACATAACATCAAAACTGTTAACATAGCTTACATAACATCAAAACTGATGGTAACATCATAACTGATTAAGTAAAATAATGCAAATCCAACAGAAGAACCACAGCTTTGGCCAGTTTATGCAGCGAAGAACCTTCACAGATCGATTTTAGAAATAGCAAGTTAATTTATACATCAAGATTTTATTTACCATCCATAATCCGAGAATCAATAGAGATATTTTTACGCAACAAGAATATTTGCAATGATTCTGTGTCCCTTGATTTACTCCCTTGATTTACTTAAAATTTGGAAAGAGATGCTATGTAATTTTAGTAACAATAGTAAAAATTAATCCACGCTCGCAAATAGCCATGATAATTTTATTTTTATTTTATGTTTTGCAATGTTTTTCATTATGCATGTTGTCTCGTGACATTGTTTACCATGTCATTGTTTTGTTAAATTATAGGAAAATTAATCCACGCTCGCATATAGCTAATTTAATTTTAATTTAATTTTATGTTTGCAATGTTTTTCATGATGCATTATGTCTCGTGACATTGTTTACTATTTTTATTGTTTTTAAATTATGTGAAAATATTTTCTGTAGTAAATGATTTTGAAAATGTCGCTGTTGGTGCGACGAAACGATCGTCAATCTTAATAAAGATATTTTATCACTTTTTATAGCATTATTTTACTTAATTTGTTTATAAGTGATTATTATACATGTTTTTATAACATCATAACTGTTACCCTAAATTTGTTTGTAAAGTAGAGGTGTGTATTTTTGCTTCATCTGAAATGTAGCATTTTTTATGACAATTTATACATTTCCTTGAAAATCATAATAGCCATCTTGGTAATTTTTTTTTCTGTTAGTTTGTCTCATTGGGCACCATTTGAATTAAGGGAATTTCAAACAAATATTTTTTTCATTTCTCTTTTTTTACTCAAAAACAGTACAAAAGTGCTTTTTTTTCTTCAAAACCTTAATAAAATGAAAGGTCTCTGGAACTTATACCAACATTTAGTTTATAAAGTTCTATTTTTTTTACAAAAAAGACCATTTTTGCGCCTTTTTTTTTATCTTTTGCGAGCTTGAAAAAGTAATTAATCAATGAAAATTATATTTTTCGGTGGTACAAGTTCCAGCAAAAACGATTACTTTTATTTTAAATGAAAAATGAAGGCAATCGATCGAATAGTTCTCGAGAAAAAGGGGTTACTTAAAAAAAAAAAAAATGGTTCCGAGGAAAACAAGATTAAAGTTTTGCAATAGCGTCTTGTTCAACGTGCGGCTATACGTTCAACGAGCAAAAAAAAGATTCTAAGGAAACGGAATGTGCTAGCTTTTTATAAATGATTCGCACTTGTTTGTATTTGTATTCAGAAAATAGTAAAAAAAAAAAAAAAAAAATCTGTATGCAGGGCTACTACAGGCAACTATTTTTATATTTTATCCGCACCACTCTTTTTTAAAAGTAAATTTTTTAGTGAATTTCTCTTGCACATTTTGTCAAAGTACGAGTATATGTGAAAGATTTCCGTTTCGAGTAAGTGGTGCAAAATAGAATTAAAAAGTCGTTTCCAGTGAAAAAAACCTTTTTTTTTAGAAATCAATTTTTTTTCAAAGTTCATTGAAAATCGATGATTTTTAAATGATTATGTATAAGTTTTAAATGTATATGATATTGATATTGTTGGAAACAATCTACAACATGAAGGAATCGTTTTAAGAACAAAAAAATGTGTTGCTTAAAAAAAAAAGCCGTGCTAACTAAATAAAATTTGTGTATGAGATGCTGGTCTCGAACGGATTAATCTTGTCACGTGCCATACGAGCATACGACCCATAACACAAAGTACCGATGTCACGTGGCAAGTGACATAGGGCAGATAAGGGTTAGGACAATAATCTACACATTTAAGGAATACAAAAAAAAAAAAAATGAAAATTTTGACCCGAAGAAGTAGAACCGCCCCTTAAACGTATTCCACTAAAGAGAATTGGGCCAAAATGGTCATTTCCTAAAATCAGTACACCACACATACCTGTAGCTATCTACTCAATAAAATTCTTTTTTTTTTCTCCTGAAAGAGGATCTTCAAATGGAGAATTTAAGACCAAGAAGTCAAGAGCGTGATATATGGATCTGATAATTGATTCAAATACAGTTTCGAGTTTCGCAGTTTTTGTTATCTTGCTCATATTGTTCGTCCCTATCCAACCAAAAGGAAGCTTTTGCAACTTGGCTGAAGGGGTTTTGCTACTCTCCATTTTAATAAGCCCATTCACCATTTTTTAATTTTTTTTTTTTATTCCTTAAACTTGAAAATTTAAATAAAGCAGATTAGAGTCATCGTCATTCTGCAATCTGACTATCACCATCATTGTCCCAAACGAGACACGAGAGAACCGTCCAATTTTGCGACCTTCATATCGAAACAAACCGAATGAAAGGGGATATCGCTGGAGACATTTTCTGATTGTTTGCTTCCTCATTTTGTCGATTTTTCAGATTGAGAGAAACAATGAGAGAGTGCCGTATTCTAATCGAGTTTGATTGAGTAAGCATACTGCTTCCTGTCTTTTACTTTATTTTGCAATTTATTTCAAATAACGATCGCATCACCTGGTTTTGAATCAGTCTGGAGAAACAAAAGGAGGAAGAAGGAGTTACGAAGCCATAAATGCCCTCCTCAGAGAGGTGGAACATAATAGTCTTAGTCATTTTTTTCAATATTTTGTATCAAACGTTCGGGCAAGGATATACCCGCATTACGCATATCTCTCTTAGCATTTTCGTGTCATTTTCACATCCACTTCTTAAATTTAGTACACAACTATTTACATTTCATTTTCTTGTTAAGTAATATGAAGTGACAGGCTCACCATCACTGGGTTTTGCTGACACACATAATCCATTTTTTTTATCGTTGACTAGGACCCTCGTTTCTGGGCAAGAATGCTTAGCTTAAAGGGGTTCAAACGTTTAGAGTATTTCGCGATAATCTGCATGACCTGCACCTTGGCCGTCGTGTCTGCAGGATTATTTTAGCGATTTACTTAGAAGTTAAGTAAACGTGTGTTGGCCAGTTTCAAATTGCTATTTATCTTTGTCGATCTAGCACTACACATCACAACGATTTACATCGTCATGACTGGTGAACATAGGATGGATGTTTTTTGAGGTCGAATGGGTGGTGCAACTTAACTTGAAGAGTAAATTTTAAAGAAGGGAGGGAAAGTAAGTTTCCCTCAGAGAGGAGAATTTTGTACCGAAATATAAGACAGACTTTGACGTTGCACCGAAAACGAAAAAAAAAAAAAAGTAGAGGGGGCCTCGCTCTTGCACAGCCCTCGTAAGAGCAGACTTGTCAGCCGGCCCGTGCTCGCACTGATACTCTACTCACGAGGGGGAACCTGTAAAAAAGAGAATTAAGACATGGTGTAAGTACATAGGTTAGTACACTTTGCTAATTAACACTCTTAAATTAACCCCTTAACTGCCCCGGACGTATATATACGTCTTTAGAAAATGCATGCATCTATTAAAGGGACTGCGAACACCAATTATAGCGAGGCAATTTTCACCACCTCAGCCATTATGTATAAAAGTATAACATGTGCATTTTCTTACTGCTATTTCAGAAAACTAATATACACCTTCTATAATTTCAGAAAGATGCGATTTAAGTGAGGCATTGGCGATCGCGCAAGATTTAGTCGGCAGTTATGGGGTTAAGATTTGCCCTTCCAGCGGGAGCATTGTGGCGAATTTTGCCACGTGATTTTACCGTAACTTTGGTAACACAAATGGCATTGAAATTAAAATTCACTTCTTACCACTGATATGCATAATTGCTCTTCTACTATGCTTCTTATTACTGTTATGCAATTTATTGCCCTTGTAATAGCGTGAGTAATGTACTCAAAATATGCTTCAAGAGCCCGCTCATGGAAAAAAAAAATTATGTGTGCCCGCGGAAAGGTCAAAGAAGAATTTGTTCAGTGTTATTTATTTTTGCCTAGAATTCTTAGCTCGAAATACAATCGCAAACATGATTTTAAATTGATAGTTCCATACATCATTGGATTTTTAAAGTTCTGTGCCGTCCAACATTTGCTGGCACAATTCAACATCCAGGTAGGGAAATGCAAAATTATATATGCAGGCTCGCTACACACAGTAAATTTGGCGGGTCCGTAGAAATTATCATTATGTTACACGGAGATTCGAAAGTTAGGAGCAACTTTAAAAATTGATAATTCGAAAGCGAATAAAGATAAAAAGATGCGGTTTGAACCGAACGGATGAAGAAGAACCAGATTTTTTTATGATCAAAGCGAAACAGAATGCTTGAATAAATACAAATGCTTAAGTAAAAAACTGCTTGAAACTGCCATTGCCAACATTGAAAGAAATGTTGCTTAATGCTGTGAACGGTGTTGCGCCTCGTCTGACAGCTGTGTTACTGAATGAGAATGACAGACAGCAGATTGAGCAGTTGTAAGCTTACTTGTAACTTATAAAAGACTTGTCAATTGTAAGCCAACAGTTAATCAAAAAATAAACAAGTGGGTAAGTGTGATCACCGGTCGCGCAGAGGGTTTTTTTAATATGTCTTTTAAAACACTTTATCCTTAAATTAATAAATCAAAATTGTTAATTTGTAATTATTAAACCCTTACATAAATGGCAGCACCATTACATTTAATTTTAAAATAATTAAAAAATCAAATTAAAAATGTTCAAGTAAAATTCTTTAAATAAAATTTAAAAATCCGAATATTTTTAAATTTTGCAATTACAAAAAAAAAAAAAAAAAAAGAGCGTAACATAAATATAATTAGCGGAAAATAAATATAATATAAAATTTTTGAAAGCAAAAATAATTTTTTTAACATATTTAAAATTCTGAAATAATTCAGAGATAGCCATATTAAACTTTCACTTTCCAAACACTCACTAGATGGCGCCAAAAAAGAATGTTAATATTTATTAAAATTCGAAATAAAAAAGGAAAACCTTTCAATTCCTGAATAATGCTTATAAAGATAAATGGGAAAAAAATTGTCCATAGAAGTCTAATATTTCAAAAAATAGATGGTAGCAGCAAACAAAAATATTCCAGATCTTACAAATCAGGAATTTATTATATTAAATATAGATTTGATTAAATCATCTGAAATGTTAAACATTAATTGTTATAAATGTGCATTTTTAAAATATAACTGAATGATTCTGCGGATTTTTTCTGTATGATAAGAAGGGATTTTAAAAATTACCTCTGCGCAAAAGAAAAAAAAAAGAAAAAAAAAAAAGCTTTTAAAATGACCCAAAAGAAAAGGAAATTTCTTTTAATTAAATCCATCTGAAAATGATGATTAATAATAATGAAAATCAATATTTTAAAGTTCCGGCTGACAGATTCGAGCCCTCAATCTTTCGCGTGGAAGACGAATGCTTTACCACTGTGCAGTGGATCCTCTGCAATATGCGCTGAAATGAAGATTATGTTTTGAAATCGAAAAAGAACGAATTCACTTAATTAAAATAATATAAGACTTTTTCAACATTTTATGATTTGGGAATGACAGAGGATATTGGGATGGACTATGGAATAAAAATTCAAGTCTGTAACTTAAATGGTTTCCGAGTACGAGCGCTGTGACGGACAGACAACGAAGCGAGACTATAAGGGTTTTGTGAGATGCACGAAACTCTAAAAAGAATTATTGAAGCATTCGATTTTGCTTTCGCCATAAAAAAAATCCAGCTGCTCTTCCATCCGTTCGGTGCAAACCGCATAAAAAAAAAATCTTTATTCGTTTTCGAATTATTAATTTTTAACACTTTCCAACAGAGTTGAAAAGCGTTTATGAATTTGGTTTAACTATCTGTCTATCTGTCTACCGTCTGTCCGTGCTGTAGCCCGCGTAAATATATTCAGATTGTCATGAAATTGATAAATATCATTGGGGTTTACTATAGCATGTTCGGTATTGAAAATGAAGCGTGTAGCATTTACACTCCGTTGGCAGGGGCTTTCAAAAGAATTCCGATACATTATGATCTAGGGGGGGGGGGGAATCGTTTGTGGTGTATTTAATAATATTACACTATTTTAAAGATATTGAAATTGATATATATCACTGAAGTGTACTACAAGGGTGTAACCGTAGAATAGGGTGTGTAAAAAATTCATCTTTCATTTATAGGGACACAAAAGAATTCGGCTAGAGTTCTGCCTAAGAATAATACTAATTGCTGTAAGTGCGTCTTCAGTTGCGGCACGCGTTTTTAATTATTATTATTATTATTATTATTATTATTTTGGATATTACTTGATGTGTATAAATTCTATAGGTCCTATACAGGGCTGCATAAAAGATCTAAATACATTTCCGTTTATTGATGAGAATTTCCAAAGGGGAATTTTCAACTTTACTATGCGTTTAATTGAAGTAACTTTTATCATACTATGTAGCAGAGTTGGGCAAATTTGTAATTGCAATTATCTGAAAGGTAATTACAATTTAATTGCATGTAATTAATTATAGTTAAAATTACATGCCGTAAAAAATTCTTGCAGCACTGTAGCCGGAACCACTCCCATGCTATTATTTGACGGAATTTCTGTGTTTGAATGCATGTAACTATAATCAATTACATGCAATTAACTTGTAATTTCCCAACTCCGCTATATAGTACACAGACAAATCTATTGATCCTATAAAGAGGGAAAAAATTGAATATTTTCCCGATTATTGATGCTAATTGCAGGAATCGGGTTTTTAAATGCGTTATGCGCTTTCCAAATTGCTTATTTAGACATGATCTTTCGCCTTACTAAACTGAGGTTTTGTTCCAGTGTTCTGAATGTGTTGGAAAGCGTTTCATAAATTATGCTGGACGTATGATTTTTCCTTCTTGCTAAACTTGTACCTGAGTTTTAGATCACTTGGTAGAATATCTCTATAGACATCTTTCTCGGTATATTGAAAACCAATGTTTAACCAAGTTGTATTTCCAGATAATCAGCGACTACCTGTTTGCATTTAATCATAAACCGCTAAAACTTTTTTTTTTAATATTTAATACGTGATTTATCACATTGCTAACGAAGCGTAGAACCAACAGAGTGAAAAATGTCCAAGCCGGGAATTGAACCCGGGACCCTTGGAATAGCGCTCCAAGTGCTCTACCATTTAAGCTACGAGGACGATACCCAGCTTAGCTTCTCTCACTCATATTTGTTATTTGTGTCTCATGTTTCGTCGCAGGATTGTGTGCTCATGAAGACTATTCCATCTTGTGCTGCAGTTGCAGCCTTACCAACTGGTACGAGTGAGAGATGCTAAGCTGGGTATCGTCCTCGTAGCTTAAATGGTAGAGCACTTGGGGCGCTATTCCAAATGTTCCGGGCTCGATTCCGGCTTGGACATTTTTCACTCTGTTGGTTCTACGCTTCCTTACCAATGTGATAAATCACGTATTAAATATTCAATAATTTCGAGCGTAATTTCACTGCTGAAAATTAATTGAAAAATTAATTAAAATTATATCATACGAATTGAATATTTTCGAATGAGCAAAAAAATGCCCAGGCCGGGAATTGAACCCAGATCCTTGGCTTACAGGGCCAATGCTCTACCGTTTAAGCTAACTGGGCCGACAACCGGTGAGCATATTTCGCTCAGATAACCTTATTGGTAGTAACATCTGGTCTGTCATGTAGACAGCTCGACAGAATAAACCGCAGGTAAAGGAACTCCATATAAACGATGGATACGTAGATGAACTATTTTAACACAAACTGATTGGTAAAGTTATCATACGCATTGAATATTTCCAACTGAGTGAAAAAAATTATATACTTATATCAATTATAACTTGATAGTTAACTTCATATAACTTAAACTTATAATAATTATATACTTAATTATATACTTAAAATTATATACTTATTTTTTTAACTCCAGATCTCGATCAAGCCAAAGAAAGACCAAGGCCTGGTATTCATTGTAGTTCATTCTTATGCTATCTCTTTCAAACAATTAAACATTTTCTATGCTTTATAATGCATATATGAATATGTAAATAATTATTAGATAAATTATTGTTTGTTTTCAATCTTATCCTACTCTAAAAGTACAAAATATGGATTGTAATCAGTAGAAGGCCAAAACAGATTTAAAATATCAGCTTTACTAAAATTGCATGCAAAATTTTGGGGCCCAAGTCCATGGCCCACTTTGCATCTGCTTTAATTAGATCCTGCCCTTCTCTAACGAAAATTTTATTTTCGGCCATATATCTCAGCATCATCAACCTTAATATTGTTAAGGAAAAATTTAACAAGAAGATTTGGATAAAAAAATTAAAAAGATGAATCAAGAAATGTTTTCTAAATTGGCTTCGCTTTTTTTTTATACGTTTATAACAAAAATCTCTTTAAAAGAAGTCAAGTATCTCAGCACTAACACTGTTCTTCGCGGTCGGTCGTTTACCTAGAGAACTAAAAATAAGCACTTGTCGGCAGTTCGGTTCAAAGAGAATGTGTGCCTTAAATTGGCTAGATGCGACGGCATAAGGCCTGTGATTGTTAGAGAAGATTGAAACAGCCTTCAGACTATGAAAAAAACTGGAAAAAAAACTATGCCTATGATTGCTCGAGATATTTATTTATTTATTTTATAAATCGTTGGGTATAATAATAGTGCCTCTCTCAATGAACTGTCTTTCAACCAACTTCTCTTTGAGATTTCAAAAGGTATAAAAAGACCTCTTTCACTCACTTTCTTAAATTTAAAACTTTCTTGGCAAAAATGAACCGTTTATTGTTATTAATATTTAGCATTTTGGCGCACTTCTTTCTTTATAATGAGCCACCTAGAAGTATGTTAATAGAAGGAAATTGCCCAAATTTATCATTTATAAGGGATTGGAGCGGGAAAAATATGCAAAGATAAAATTTACAAGCATATTGGTTGACTACTAGTATTTCAGTCTCAAGTTAGAAAAAAAATTAATCATGTATTATGCATTATGTATTGATGTTATATCCGTAATAATAATTATGCCTCAATTTTATGATAATTGCTTATGATGGAATAAGCATGACACCTTTAGCAATTAAATGAATATGATAGGAGAGATAATGATAGAATTTTTTGATCAGATGGAAAAATCTTTTTTGCAAATTATAGATCGTAAGTTAAATTATAGTGTAGATAGTTTAAAGTGCGAAAAGTGCTTAAATTGAAACCCGTCTGGCGTTTTAATGTTAAGCCTGTAGCACTTATGATCTTTTAAAGTGCAAAATAAAAGCTAAAATAAAAACCCGCATTTTAACGCCAAATCTATGGCGTTCATGATCTATAATTACTTCCCAAGGGCATGATTTGTTTCACTTTATTCCATTTTTAACATTTCCAACATAGTTGAGCATACTTTTAAAGTGTTTATGAATTCGGTTTGTTTGTCAGTCCGTTTGTCCGTCCGTTTGACGTCTGTCCGTGCTCTAACTCACCTAAATATACTCGAATTATTGAGGTTTCAAATGGCATGTCCGGTATTGAAAATGAAATATGTAGCTTTCATAGTTCATTTACAGAAACACTCAAAAAATCCCGTTACATTACGGTCTATTGGTAAAAATCATTTGCGGTGTACTTTAATGATGTCACACAATTTAAAACAGAAATTGATATATATTAATCAGGGGAACTACAAGATACTAATTACAGAATAGTTTGTGCATAGCATTCGTCGTTCATTTACAGGGAAACACAAAATAATTCGGTTATAATATTGTCTATGAACAATAATTGCTGGAAGTGTTTTAAAATTTAACTATTTTGTTGCAAAATTATTGGTATATATAAATTCTATAGATCATATACAAGGCTGCACAAAAGATATCGAGTACATTACCGTTTACAGCCTAGAATAATTGAAGGATAATTTTAAATTGTGTTGTGCGTTTCCTAACTGAACTAAATTTTAGCATATTTCAAAGTATATGTATAAATCTATAGAATAAATACAGGCTGGAACAAAGAGGATATTTTCTCGAATAATGATAATAATTGTTATATTGGTTTTTCAAATAAGTCATATGTTTTCCTAATTATATATACTTAGACATCATCTGTCACCTTGCTAAGCCGTGAAGTTTTTTTTACAGTATTCTGAATGCCTGGAAAGTTTTTCATAACCTATGCTCGACGCTTGATTTTACGTTCTTGTTTAACATTTTCCAACATAATTGAAAAATGTTTACGAATTCGGTTTATTTGTCTGTCTGTTCGTGCTCTAATTCGCGTAAATAGAGTCAGATTGCCATGAAATTGATATAAGTTATTGAAGTTTAGAATGGCATGTTCGGTATTGAAAATGGAGTGTGTAGCGTTTACGGTTTGTTTACAGAGACATTCAAAAGAATTCCGTTACATTACGGTCTATGGAGATAAATTGTTTGCAGTGTATTTTAATGATAGTACACTATTTAAAACTTATTGAAATTTATATATAACACTGGGGTGTACTACAATGCGCTAACTGTAAAATAAGGTGAGCATAGACCTTAACGTTCATTTACAGGGACAACAAGACAAATTGGCTGTAGCGCCTATGAACAATAATTGCTGGAAGTGCGTTTTCAGTTGTGTTACGAGTTTTTAAATGTAACTATTTTTTTGCAAAATTATTGGTGTATATAAATTCTGTAGATCATATACAGGGCTGAACACAAGCTTTCAAGTATGTTTTGTTTGTTGACGGAAATTACTGAAGGGGAATTTTCAACTGTGTTATGCGTATAACTGAGATATCTTTTAGCACACTATGTATTAGTATATATGCAAAACTATAGATCATATGCAGGGGTGCACAAAGCAATGTAGATTTTTCTGACTTTTGATGCTAATGCAGAAATTTGGTTTTCAAATGCGTTATGCGTTTTCCAAATTGTTTATTCAGACAACGTTTTCCATCTTAGTAAACTGTGAAGTTTTGTTACAGTATTCTGAATGTGTTGGAAAGTGTTTCATAATCTATGTTATATTCATGATTTTTTTTTGTTCTTGTTTTCTTCTTATGTGAAACATGTCAGTCATGGCAGCGACCAACCACTGTGCTGAATTAGATGTTTCTCTACTGAACAGTTTAGGAGGAGGAGCGTCAATAAAGATACAATTGGAATGGACGTATAAGAGGTTCACTCGCTTCGATCAATAACCTGTGACACTTGGGGAGCGAATACAAACGTTTTGGCAATACATTCATTAAAATCCGTTCACTAGTTCCTATTTTATCAGCGAATAAAGAATCGTACATTGTCCACGGTGTAAATCATTGCCTACTGTGAGACTCTGAGAATCCCTATCTTCATAATCAATAATCTGGAATAATTTCCATGTATTAATATAGTTTCTATCGATGCTGGATTTAATTAATTTTCGTGTGGCTCACGTTAAATATTCCATCTTGTGCTGCGTTTGTAGCCTTGCCAACATATAATAGTGGGGAAATTTCCAGGCTGGGTATCGTTCCATGTGGTTTAGTCAGTAGAACGTCAGTGCGCTATACTGATGGCTCGGTTTCGAGTCCCGGTATGGAATCTTTTACACTATGTTGACCTTTGCGTCTTTTAAGCAATTACTTTGAAATTTGATTTTCATTTGAAATATTGTATGCAAGGCGAATGTTTCTCTCTGGAATAATTTCCATGTATTAATATAATTGAAAAGTGTTTCATGAAAAAGAATCCATAGCTTTCCCTCCCTCTGAAATGGGTGCTGTTCGACATTGCCTTTAAATTTTCAACAGAGTAACTATTAATTCTACATGAAACCCTTGAATAGACACTATACAGACTCTTAAATTCTAATAAAAACTCTTGATCTGACATTATGAAGACATTTATGCCTTCATAAACACACCAGCACGTAAAGGTTCTCCAGAGCGCTTCAAACGGCAGGAGTATAAATGGAGCAAGTGAGTGGCTACAAAAAAGCGTTGCTTTACAGAGCTTAAAAGAGATATTCTCTTACCGTAAAATGCGAAATGCAGCGAGAATAACAGTCAAACTGCGTCTGTCTGATTTCATTTTCTGGAGAAAACACTTCCATAAGAAGTGATAGATCTCAAGCCGAGATCCAGGTGTAAATCTGAACTGCCTGTCTAGTGTCCGAACCTGAATCCCTCTGACTATTTACGTCTCGACACAAGATACTGAAAACCGGAAGTGTACTAATTCTGAAGCTATGTGTATAGGAGGCATTCTCCCATAATTTTATCTTTCAGGAATAAAAATACTGTGAAATTAAGCTTAATAAAATAACATTTTAAACTTATTGAAGAATATCTTAATGATTCAAAATAAAGAAAAAATGGTCAGCAGCGAGGATTTTTAATAATATTTTATTTAACTAAAGAACAAAGTTAAACTTGCGTGTTTAATTTTCCGTGCCATCCCCTTGACACTTTATCTCTCTAACTTTCTATTTTCCTCTAAATTTTTGCTTATAATGAATTTGCATACCACCCATAAAACATTTAAATAAGAAATAATAACAATGTAGTATTTTTAGTACAAAAATTGTGTATAGCATTGTCTTAAAGGCTGAAATAAATCAGTTTACATTATTTTATTTTATTATTATTTACCTGTAATACACATGTTCCAGACATGCTAATTTATTGTATATACCTACCAGGGTTTTTAAATAATAATAATAAATTTCGTTACAAACATATTTAAAATCTTTTACTAAGAATTTCATGATTGCAAACAGAAATATAAGTGTTAAGGACGGTAAGAATATCACAGGGATTTTAAGGACTGTAGTAAGTAATTACAATTACATTTTTAGAACATTTTCTCTCTATCTGATGGTCACGTACAGGCAACAAATTGTTGCAGTCAATCCGAAAAAATAAAATGTTTATGCACAAGAAATATCTGTTATTAAATAATAATAATCAAACACTACATAATTGGTATTGATGCAAATATAGTCTGATAACTAAACTTAAGCATGTATTGATACATGGCTGCATTTATTTATCACTTGAAAGCTTTCCTACATGTGGATTTACATTATACACTGAAGTAGATTATTTTCAATTTATTTAGTTTTTGACGCTACTATTGAAGAAAATGCTTTTCGCACAGGTAAGATATGAAAAATAAATAGGATCATTGTTTTGAAAGAATCCGTTTCTAAGATTCCATTAAAATAGTCTAATGGGACTGTTTATTTTTTTATGAATGTTTAGAGGGTCTCAATACGTAAAAGTTTTAGAAACTATGATTCAGAAGAAAAATACATGTGAGCCATTCTCCGATAATTTTAATTTTAACTTTCATGAATAAGAAACGTGAAATTCAACTTAATAAAATTGCATTTTTAAACTCCCAGTCTCTTGTTCCTATAATTAGAAAATGTTTTTGTTCAGTATTAATGTTTAATACTGTACTATCCCAGTGAGATCCTTGCCATCAATTTAATAGTGAAATGGAACAGGGATGGTAAGGAAGGGACGGCAAGGAAGGGTAGATAAAGCACCTATTTTTAGGCAAGTCATGTTAAGCCTAAGTGATAGCAACGTTGTTCATTGATTTTCAGCAACAGTTATTTACGTTGATTTAAATAACAACAAATTTTTAATTTGCATCAAGAAGTTTAGGAATAAATATAGGGGACGGTAGGTCTACCAATAAACACACATTGCTTGAAACTGATATTTAAATGCTGATTTAAATTCTACAGTAAATTTCCTGTCAAAGAATTACAGTCAAATTTTCTCTAACATAGTTCTTCGTGAGAAAAAAGTTGCCTCTAGTTGCATCTGGAGTGATTTGTAGCATAATTTTATCAAGAGAGACGGTAAGTAATCTAAAATCCAGGGAGAGAGTTAAAAAAAATAATAATAACCGTAAAAATGTGCAGCCTACTTTTTTGCCACATATTCACATAAAACAATAGTTCCTGTTTCGTAAAAAAATTACGTCGAATTACTTTTATTGAAATAATGTTAACCAAACATCTCCAAATTTAAAAATCAGCATCAGCGACACGGGACGGTAAGGAATTTCATGCTACATTTTAACGCCCAACATCGTCCAAAACTTATTTATCTCGTTCATATTGTTATACAATCATGTCATGGCATGTTTTCCAATATAAGAAATTTAAAAAAAAATCCAAGAATATGTACTAAATTCAAAATTTTTATTCAGGGACTTAAAAGTCAAAATTATACGAGAATCCCACATAGATGTGTGTGTAAATATCAGTTTTAAACTGTAAAAGAAAAAAATGGTTTTAGTAAACTAGCCATTCTTGTATTTCTACTACAATACACGACTTTTTCAGCAAGCAGTCGGGTAAAGAGTTAAAACTTTTAGCTAATGATTTTATTGAGCACTGTAAATTATTTTCTCACAGTTATTATTATTTGTTTATTTATTTTAATAAAGTTCATTTTATAAAAGTGACAGTTTTTCATTCTGTAAATTTGGTGGCTGTAATGTGGAAAAATAAACGTAATAATTTTTTGACTTTATCTCACCGTATGTAACACTGAAATGTAAGTGTTGTGTAAATAAAGTTTTTCTTCATTTCTTCTACCATATAAATCATGCATTTAGAAGGCTATGTAAATCGAGAGATAAATGGTGAGAGAATGTATTTAGATTTTTTTTTTTTCATTCATTCTTTTTCAACCTTCTTGCTCCCCCAGGACTCATTAGATAACCAACTTCATTTTTTAATAGGTTTTAAACCAAATATTATTTTTAATGATACCTATTAAATGTCAATATCTTATATCGGCATATTTTTTTTTTCTTACCTAATTGAGAATAGTGCTTTAATTATGAGCCAATCAACCGTTCTTTTCGCATAATGCTGCTTTTCGTTAAGTAATGTGATAAATCCATTTTAAATAGTGCTGTAGCTGTAAAAAAAATCCAGAAGGCATACACTATAGGCTAAGCCAGGGATGGCGAACCTATGGCACGCGTGCCGAACTTGGCACGTAAGAAAACTTCTCTGGCACGCAAAAGACTTATAGATCATATTCAGTTTATGGAGAACAATCCACTTTATGTTTTTTGTACAAAAAGTATAGTTTTGTGTAACAGCTATATAATTTACTTTAAAATAATCTGTTACTTTTGAATGAATTAAGGTATTATAAATTTCAATGAAAGTGCCTTGTAGCGTCATTTTCTATCTAAACCATTCAACTGTTTTCTAAATCCTGTATCAAATTTCAAAGGTTTTATTTTTGAAAACTGAATTTTAAGAGATAGTTTGCATAGTAATTTACCTAACTGACACGCTTCTACTTCAGTTTGGGTTTGATTTTATTTAGGTTTAGGGCTTTAAGTTACTTTAGGTTTTAATATATTTAGGTTTTATTTTTGGAAATTGAATTTTAAGAGATAGTTTGCATAGTAATATACCTAACTGACACGCTTCTACTTCAGATTAGGTTTGATTTTATTTAGGTTTTAAGTTACTTTAGATTTTAGTATATTTAGGTTTTTATTTTGAAAATTGAATTTTAACTGTTAGTACAAATAATTATGTATCTATTGAACCTGCTTCTACCTGAAGAACTAAAAATGATCAGATTCGGAAGTGTACAATAAAAGAAAAACTCATTTATAGATTATTAATACGGAATTCGATGCGACATGGCTATATTATTGGTTAAAATGTTTCTGGCACGTTAGAATGTTGGTATATAAAAATATTTAACTTTTTGGCACGCATACTCAGAAAGGTTCGCCATAGAGGTCTGCACGGGCCGACATTTCCAGGCCCGGTCCCGGCCTGACTCAGAGAAAATAAAATTCGGCCCGGCCCGGTAAAAAAGTTTAAAGTTCGGCCCGAGCCCGGCCCGGCCCGGCCCGTAGAAAAAAATTTATTGGCCCGGCCCGGTTAAAAAGTTAAAAGCTCGGCCCAAGCCCGGCCCGAAAAAAAGTTAAAATCTCGGACCGAGCCCGGCCCGGCCCGAGTGAATTTCTACAAAACATTGATTTTTATACCGATTTGGTTAAAAGTTTTTCTCGTACGAGGATATCAAGCAAAAAATATTTATCTTAACTTTTCTTTTCATGTTTATAATCTTCATTTTTATAGAAGTGCCGCAGGGTGCGATATTTATTTTTTTAACGAATCTCTATTTCTTGTATGTAAATGTTTTAGTTATTAATATTGTTAATCGATATTCCATTTATTAAAGTGTTAAATGTCGGAAAAATGCTATACAGTAAAATCTAAGACTGAATTGCATAGAAAGGGAAAAAAATGCGTTATAGACAAGTTCCCTTCTTAGCAAGTGTAAATGTATTATATATTATTTTCTTACGTAGTATATTAATTTTGTTTGTTATTAATTTTTATAATTTTCTTACGTAGTATTAAGTAGTATATTAATTTTGCATGGATCAACACGTTTTTCAGTTTAAAACAAGATTCCGTCATAGACAGGTTATTTTTCACGCGTTTTACTATATTTTAATTTAACTATATTTTAATAAGTGTAGAAATCTACTACTCTTTAAAAAGAATGAATTTGAATGTTTAATTGTAGAATAATGGCGATTTAAAAATGTATGCATTTTTTGACAAAAAATTTGTGCCAAGCCTAATTTTACTGACCTTTGAATGGACCAGGCCATTCCGAGACAATGATTTTCATACGGGGTGGGTGAAAACTAGGAATGAAAATTTTGGGCCATGAAGATTAGGAATGAAACCAGTACCCGGGTGTGTGCAGAAAAAATAAGTTAGGCCCGGCCCGAACCTTCAGGAAAAAAGTAAGGCCCGAGCCCGGCGCGGCCCGTAAAGAATAGTGACTAGGCCCGGCCCGAGACTTCAGAAAAAAGTAAGGCCCGGGCCCGGCCGAGTGCCGTGAATGAAAACAGGCCCGAGCCGCTTCGGGCCACGGGCCGGCCCGTGCAGATCTCTAGTTCGCCAGCCCTGGGCTAGGCTAAACAGCGGTCGGAAGTAGCGAAACTACAGTAGTCGTTACTTTTTCCGGTAGTTTGTTACAATTCTTTAGCAGTGAAAATTTTTGAAATATTTGTTAATATCTTTGTTTTTTCCTGGTAAGGTATAAAAAAAAAAGAAAAAAAAACTGATGACAGTAACATAGGAGAAAATATCGAAATCAATGGTACAAGAATTGCTTATAGAAATAAAGTGGGTAGCTTATCTAAAACTTCATTTATTAATTTAGCAAACATGCCAAATAAAATTGGAATTAATTATTTATGCACTTAAAAAATTAGCTCTTCTTTGATACAAAGACCCTTATACCAATTTAACCCCTTAACTGCCGACGAAATCTAACGCGATCTCCAGTGCCTTATTTAATAACATAAATCTACAATTAAATAAGGCGGCGTTTAGTTTTCTGAAATAAAAATAACAGTAAGAAAATACACACGTTATACGCGTGCAAAACACAGCTCTGCTGTTGAAAATTGTACCGCTGTAATGAAAGTTCCCCATTTCTGTAATATATATCTATTCTCTGAAGGCGTATATATACGCCTGTGGCAGTTAAGGGGTTAAAGAATGATTTATAGCTCGTGAAGATATGAAGAATGGCTCGTCAGCGGGAGGGTTAAAAATATGCAGATAATGTATTCTTTCTATAAAACTCTCTATATTTATGTCGTATAATATCGTGATATTTTTTCTTAAACTCTACTTTATGTAAGCATAGACCTAGACCGATATTTGTAAATCTCATCCTCTTCCAAAGTACTTTTTTCCGCTCACCTACAGGTGGGAAATATCTCTTGCCTCGATAGACGAGTTTTTTTTCCTTCCTTTTTTCTTTCAGGGTGTATTTCAGAACACGAATGGGGATAACATAACGCTTTTGGCGTACCCATTTGACCCCTCTCAAAGGCACCCCACGGCAACAGTTATTTCTTGTCAGTTATTTATTCCTCTTCCCATATTCCTCTCACGGAGTCGGGGTGGGGGCTCCGTGACATTCTTGTGTGCAGAGGAATAAATCAGGTCTTTGAAGTGAAAATATATCGAGAAAGGATGTAAAAGTGACTGAAATATGAAAGAGACCTTGCCGACTGCATGTAACCTGTGAATACTCAAGAGTTTTATATATACGTTTCAATCATTTTCCTTCAGAAAATGACTTATCTTTTCTCGATGTAAACGCATAATATTTAAAACAGCTTTAAGATTATTTACACACACACACGCATAAGAAATATAAAATGTAAATGGGAATTTCGTCTCGGCTGCATATAACTTGAGTTCTACTGAATGAATTTTGGTGGGACTTGTACTGTTAGTTAGATAATTTTTCGGGGAAGGTTTTAGTATATATCGGACCGTTGTTTGGTTATAAAATTATGGGGGAAAGTTTTATAATCAGCTGAACCCGCTTGTGAAAGATTAGCCTTTTAAAAGAGTTCTACTGGATGGACTTTGATGAGACTTGTACTATTAGTTACGCAATTTTCCATGGATGACTTTAGTATATTGCATATCGTTCGATCGTTCTTTACCAAATCTACTATAAATACTCAACTATAAGGCGCATCCCACACTAAGGCAAGTCCCACACCAAGGCGACACATAAGACATGTCGCTTGAATTCGCTGGAAAAACTGGTTTGAAGCAATTTCGTTCTTTGTTTCGACCTGTTTTTGCGATACATGTTGCGGCTTCATGTCGTTTGTCGTCTCAGAGTGGGATGCGCCTGAGAATACAGGAAACATGAAGCACAACATTTGGGAGAAAAAACGAGTCGGAACAAAGAAGAAAGTTGATTGAAACCTGTTTTAAACCAGTTTTTCCCCTAAATTCAAGCGACATGTCTTACATGTCGCCCTAGTGTGTGACTTGCCTAAGAGTTGGGTCTTAACAGCCCAAATTTTGTCTGACACATTAGAATACGTAATAGTGCACGTGCGTTCGTATCGTTTGCAATGCTGAAGGACATTCCAGGTAAAGGTTCATATTGCTTTAAAAAACACGGCCAGATTCACCTATATGATTCTTTTTATTCAAAGTTCGTTTGGAGAAACCGACTAGTGTAGTGCGCGAAACCTGCTAGTACATATATATATATATATATATATTATAATTTTTAAATGAGATATCCAATTTGCAAAGTGTCCCAGAGGTTACTGTTTAAAAAAAGTAGATAAATCAGGATCTTCCTAGTGGGCAACTGCTGACGCGTGCATTTTGTTAGTGAGTGACAACTTTAAGGTGGTTGGCCAGTGAGATCTCAAATTCCTTACGATGATGTTAAATCCATGGGAGTGGAATACATTGATATTTTAAAAATATCTCATCAGAAAAGGAATATTTTTAGCTTATTTTTTCTGCGTATTGTTCTTAAAGGATATCTCTTTTTTTGTTAGTTGTCAAAATATTTCTAAAATATACACTTAATTTAATATTCCATATGTTTAAAATCTCACTGGCAGCTCGTCAGATTCGCTAAGATTTTAACACATAATATAATAAATTATACACGTATTTCAGAAATATTTCGTCAGTTAAAAAAAGAAAGAGGCGTCTTTAAGAATAGTACACAGATAGAAGTAGTTAAAAATATTCCTGAATAAAGTTACCACTTTTGGAACAGAAAAAGGCCTACAATGCTATAATCACTGTACTCTGAAGATCCCATCATAGGAAATTCTCGCGTGGTAAAAAAAAAGTGGGACAAACACACCATTTGATAATATTGCTTATCATATAAAAAATTTCTTATAGTGCAAATTACAGTAATTCTAATAGTATTTCTCGGGGCCAATAGCGGTAATTTTGTTCAGGCAACAAATTTAATGTTGCTGCTCTCTAAAAAAAGACTCACATCAATAGTTGTCCACTATGAATATCATGTGTTTGACTGGTACCTAGCATCATATATGAGACATTTTTCAAGTATTACTCTCTGAGCTACCCTGTATACACCTGATGTGCCATATTAACATTAAAAAAATTATTAAAGATGGAAACATTGCTGTATAGGTGTGCCCGCCCACCCTAAGTGTTGTCAAAGAGACGCATTGTTTGGAACACAAGATAAAAATGGTTAAATTATCCACCAATTGGTGGCGCTTTTAGGGAAATCGTTATCAAATGATATGTAAAATATTAAGATTACGTAGCAGGCATTCATTTGCATATGAAAATGTTTTACAATAACAAATATACGATGTTTTTATCACCACGTGCAATAACATTTTACAATCTGGTGAGAAAACCACTTACACTCAAACTTACACTCATCCACGGCATACGGCAGTTTTCAACTCAGGCAAGCTAGATTGATTTCCATTTGAGATTTGAATTAGCCTTAGAACCAAATATACGCAAGAGTCACGCTCGGAGATCGTAGTGACTACGCATTATTGGAAAAAGAAAAAAAAAAGTTTATTATTCAATTTGAAAAAGTGCCGTCTGTCGACGAAAATTGTAACTGTTATTTTGCCTTATGCTAGAAAAATCCTATTCTTTGATACGATTTGACGTGCAAACTGCACTCTGATGCGTCAATTTTATGATTTTTTTTATGATTTTTTAGGTGCGTTCGTAATTATATAAATACGTAGCACCCATAGTCTTCGTTTGGTCCGTCTGTCTGTCCGTCTGTCCTCATATAACAGAGCAAAAACTCCCCAACCGAATGGTCTGAAATTTTAAATATATAAGTGTTGCAAAATTGTATCGAGTCATTTCGAATTTTATGAAAATCGCATGTATAGTTTAATAACAGGGACAGTCAAAAGTTTTCCGCTACATTACGGCCAATGGGAAAAATTTATTTTAAGTGCATTTTAAGGAAGTTACAGCATTTCGAAGAGAATGAAATTGATATGCACTTATGAAGTGCATTAAAATATACATTCAGTACAATGTGCGGTGCAAAATATATTTATAAAACTAGTTATAGTACGAACGCACCTCACTGGCCGCGTTTGACGTGCAATTTCCAACTTATTTTAAATGCAAATTTTTGGGACAACTGAAATATAAGATTGTACTGAGATATTTAAGAAATAATAACATTTCAGTTAATATATGAGTAGATATTCTTCTTCCTTATAATAACACCAGTTTAGAAAAATAAAACTGATTTTTTACGTAATAGATATTTCAGATCAAATTTTTTGCTCACATTTTCATGAATGAAATGATTTTTCAAGTTGAGTCACCAGAAATTTTCCACGCATTTTGAACTTCCCGTTCGAGCCTTGCTGCAGGTGTTAAAGAACCTTGATTGCGAACGCTGAAAAGGAAAGTCAACCTGATCGATTGAAAAAAAAAAAAAATCAAAAATCAACAATAAAAGGAAATGAAATAAGACCATTCATGAATACAATAAAACAAGTATTATAAAATGCTATACTTTATAAATACTGTACCATATTTCACAAGAAAAAAAAAAAAAAAAAAAAAAAAAAGAAAAATCTCTGCCATCCTTCAAGTTTTTCATTTAAATTCATTCAGTCAATTAAGTTTTTGAGTTGGTTAACTAAATTCTGATGCAAGTATGTCATGGGCATCGAAATTTCTTTTTGATACAATATGTCAACGAGAGTACACCTTTATTATTATCATTATTATCATTGCAGCAAAGCAAAACTAAAACCCGACTATGGCAAAAAATATAGCATAACTAAAAAAAACAAAAATCCGACGGGTAAAAATCGTTTGATGACTTTTCTTTCTTGTTTGACATGATCTTGTTGCAACAAAAGGAATTTTTTTATATTGAACAACCTTGTCTAGATGGGTCTTATAAAAATTTAAAAAGTGCCTATGAAAATTAAATACAGGACCTCATTTCATTCGTGTAATCGTCTCCATATTACGTTGAATATTTTCGCAATTCACATCGTTTATTAATTTTAAACGAGTAAAACAAGAAAGAAAAATCATGCATCAATCATAGATTATCAAACACTTTCCAACACACAGAATCAAGGCTGCGGAGTCGGAGTCAGTCCCATTTTTAAGCGAAAGAGTCGTAGTCGGAGTCGGACCTGTTAAAATTCTCGGAGTCGGAGTCGTCCATTTTTCCCACCGACGCCGCAGCCCTGCTCAAAATACTAAAACAAAACTTCACCATTTATAATAGGTAGACAGACAATATGACGATAAACAGTTTGGAAAACGCATAAAACCTATAGAATCTCAATTTCAGCAATTGCCAACTATAGTCAGAAAATAATTAAAATTATTTTGTGAGTCGTTGTGTATGATCCACCGATTTATATATATAGAACCTATTCCGTTAGGAAACGCTTAACGCCGTGAAAAAATACCTTTCAGCAATTTCCGTGAAAAAGCGGAAATGTATTCGAATTGTTTTGTACAGCCGTGTACATGATCTATATAATTTATACACACCAATTAATATGCAAAAGTTTCATCTATTTAAAAACGCATACTACAACTGTAAACACACATCCAGCAATTATCGCTCATAGACAGTACCGTAAGAGAACACTTTTGTGTGTCCCTGTATATGAAGGATAAATGCTATTCCCACCACATTCAACAGTGAGCATTTATTTTGCAACTAATTGATATATATCAATTTCTATCCGTTTGAAACAATGTAACATTATTAAAATATCATATTACATTGCAAACGATTTTTCCCCATTTACCATAATGCAACGAAACCCTTTTCAGTATCCCTGTAAACGAACTTTGAATGCTATACACTTAATTTTCCATACCGGACATTCCTTAGTATATCGCAATAGCATATATCAATTACAGTAGAATCTTGATTATCCGAAGTAATTGGCACCGATGCGCTTTCGGAAAATCGAAATTTTCGGATAATAGAGAATGCTTCAATTTTAAGAAGGAGAAATATACGCGCTATTTATTATTATGGTAACAAATGCTTAATAAAAATAAAGCAATAGCAAAATAGAAACAAGAATAAATTACCTGAATTTTAATTTTAAAATTAAGTACCTTTTACATATTTCACAAGGGTTTGAAATAATGTTATGTTCGTGACAGTTTCGATTGCCTTTTTGGTTTGAAACTGTATCATGAAGTTTTTTAATATTATTAGTTCACGAGTATCGAAGTCTTTCTGTTGCCCCAGCCATGCCAAACCTTTTTCAAAGCCTTCAAAAACTTCAAAATTGCTAATTTGTTCGTTCAACTCTGCAGCTTACGAGAGCTCATGTTAAATTCAAAGGAACTCTAAGCAGTGTTGAATTCAGACACGTTTCTCCGGGAGGGATTTCTGTGGCCCCGGGGGGGACATTATAGAGTTCCGGGGGGGAAATTGCACTTTTTGACCATTGAAAACACAAAATCTCATATCTTCCGGGGGGGGGACATCTCATTGCTCCGGGGGGGACATTCCCCCCCGGGCCACCCCCTGAAATCAACACTGACTCTAAGGAAAGGGATCGAAAATATGTACAATCGAACCGCGTTAACACGCGAATTAAGGGACCGGTCAAAATTCGCATATTAAACGGGTTCGCGTATTAAGCGAAGGTCGCGAATTTTCGTTCAGTGGTCCATCTAATAACAACCTATACGGATAAAACGCATCTTTTTGACAATTTTTAGCGTTTTTATAACATAAACTGACATTTTATTTATTTTAATCATTATGTGCTTATTAAGCAGGAAAGTTGAAAGCCGGACATTCAAATAAGTGTTATTGTCTTAGGTAAAAATCCAAGAAGTCTGTTCAAATTTAGATTTTTTATGTATGGCACATAAAATGGAACAAAACGAACACAAAAATTCCTGCTAACCATGTTAACTGAAACTAATGTTATCAAAATTAAAATCATTCTTAGCTGTACAGAACAAATAGGCAGCGGTGTTGATAATAATAAAAAATCAATATAAAAAACAAAAGTTAAAATTTAATAAAGTCGACAATGACATAGAAATTCTATTTTGGCAAAATAGCTACAGGATCTGTGCAGGAAGTAATGAGACTGATTCCATAAAATTTGTTTATTTGAAGGTAATCTTACAGACACTTAACATTTTTCAAAATAGCCTCCTCCTGCATTAATACATCATTGCCAACAACTCTGCCACCCATTTATGCCCGCCTCGAAGTCTTCAACTGGAATGCTGCTTAGAACATGTGTTAGGTTTTACTGAAAGTTCTCCAGATTGTCAAAATGATGACCTTTTAAGCTGGATTTCTACCGAGGGAACAGAAAAAGTCCGGCAGTGACAGATCGGGGCAGTATGATGGTTAGGGCAGCGTTGCCAGGACCAACGTTGCTGTGTTTTGCCAGGAATTGAGTGCCTTTGAAGGACCCAGTTTGGCACAAATTTTCTGCATTTGAAGTTCTTCCGTGGCGATTTCCTGCACAATTGATTTTCTAAGTCTCAACGTCTCCGCAATCATTCGGACACTTATCCGACAATCAGAGCTTAAAAGCGCTTTCATTTTAGTCACATTGTCTGAAGTTTGAGAACTCGCTGGACGCTCAGTGTATTGTTCGCCATCGATTTCCTCTCTTTGGTCTTTCAAGGCTTTGTGCCACCTAAACACTTAAGCCTTGGACAAAGAATCCTTCCCGTAGGCTTCTTGTAGCATGGCAAGCTTCTCAGATGCCTATTTGTTTAGCATTACACAAAACTTTATGGCGTACCGCTGCTCGACACTCCGCTGAATTCTGAAAGCCTAACGACACTTACAAACACGTGTCTCCGTGCGATGCAAAGGCTCAATGCCAACTGACTTCCGCTAGACTTTGTAGCTTACATTCCTGACCGCACGTACCGCCCGCAAACTACGCCCCTTTGGCTTTGTGCTTGGTGCAAAAAATCCAGTCTCACTACTTCCTGGGCAAACCCTGTATCAATTTTGGCCTGCTTGACATGCGGTCGCGTTGTTTTTAGCCCTATTCAGGTGATGGTAAAGCTTGCTCGTCGAGGGCCCTTCGTCCAGTGACGATGCATACAGTCTGAGAAAACTGAACGCATCCGTAACTTTGGATAATGGGGATCAGGGCCGGACGCGCAGGTTCATCATCTTCTTCCTCCTCATCCGGTTTATCAGTTGTAGTTACATCGTCGATGATGTCATCCTGACTTTTGAGCTAGGGGGTGACTAGATCTTTGTCGATATTAATGAACGTGTCTAAATCGACAAAATATCCCCGTGCAGTTTCTTGTGTGCCTATCCAGTCTTCTTCAACATTAGGGTAGGCTGCAAGGTTGGCTCTTTATAAATTATGTCCTCGCTACTTCCGAAACCCGCCTTGCAAAAACAATTTGCAATCGTCGTTGGTCGGATACTCTCCTATGCTGCGGTAAGCACGGGCATAGCGTCGATGACTGTAATAGGACGACACTCATAGCAAGAAAGGTTGCTGCCGTGTTCCATTTGGTGAAGGTATCGTCGAACTAGGCGAGCCTTGTAATCTACTTTGGCGTTGTTAATTATTCATTGGCATGAATCTGGAGTGAGTCTGAACTGAGTGAATCTGGTCGAATTTGGAGGTAGAAATTCTGTTTGAACATTCTTTAGGCCTTCATTATGTTTTGGATGTGCAGGACAGTTGTCCATAAGCAATAAGACATGGCGCGATTCTTTTCCCATACGCCGGACAAAATTACAAACCCTTGTTAAAAAAGGTTGCCCGTCTCCCACGCTCTGTGCTGACTTCCGTACGGGAAGGGAAGATTCTTGACATTTTTAAGGGGTCTTGTACCTTTTAAACGCGTCCAAAATTAACGAAAAACTTCAAAGTTTGAATTAGTCTATCTTCAAAACCTTTTTATGTATAAACGTGAAATTTTGGATACTGATTAGACAGACTGTGCTTTGTAATATACTACCAACAGAAATTTATTAACCCTTTACAGAATTTGTGTATTGTTGATATCAAAATAGCTCTTTTTTTACCCCATAAGTCATTGCGCGCATGATATCTTGAGAAAGTATGTATGGATTGTCATGAAATTTGGTAAATATACTAAACAAATATGTGTTTTTAAAAAGATCTACTTTTAAGTATTTACAATGGTAATATTTTTAGCTATGACTATTTTTATTCATTAAAAATACAAAATTTTTATTTTTTTTACGAAAATATCTTTTTTTATATAGTTAATGAAATAATTTTAGCCTAAGAGTAGATCATTTTAAACACACATATATGTTTAGTATCTTTACCGAATTTCATGCCAATCCATACATACTTTCTCAAGATGTCATACGCGCAATGACTTATGGGGTAAAAAAAAGAGCTATTTTGATTTCCACAATACACGAATTCTGTAAAGGGTTAATAAATTTCTAATGGTAGCATATTACAAAGCACAATCTGTTTAATCAATATCCAAAATTTCATGTTTATACATAAAAAGGCTTTGAAGATAGACTAATTCAAACTTTGAAGTTTTTCGTTAATTTTCGGCGCGTTTAAAAGGTACAAGACCCCTTAAAGCATCGCGAGTTGCATGATTTCCCCATGACCACTAACTTTTACTTGACTGATCCTTCAGAGTTGGCACTGAGCAAAAAAGTAAGACTGTTATTAGTTTACCCCAATGACATGTTTCTCCTTTCATAGCCATTGTTTTCTTGAGTGTTATTTTGTAAAAACGCCCAAATTCGTCCACGTTGTAAATATCGTGGCTTTAGTTTTTTACAAGAAACGGAAGAACATTCGTTTTCAAACAATCGACGTCTTCATTGTTGACAGCAGCTGACTCACCGCACACTTGCTTGAATTTTATTCCGTGGCGAGCTTTAAATCGATCGAATCCATCCATCCATTTGAGGCATTGAAATCCAACAATCCCATTTTTGCAGCGACTTCAAAAGCTTTAAGGGGTCTTGTACCTTTTAAACGCGTCGAACATTAACGAAAAACTTCAAAGTTTGAATTAGTCTATCTTCAAAGCCTTTTTATGTATAAAAATGAAATTTTGGATATTGATTAAACAGACTATGCTTTGTAATATGCTACCATTAAAAATTTATTAACCCTTTATAGAATTTGTGTATTGTTGAAATCAAAATAGCTCTTTTTTTACCCCATAAGTCATTGCGGGCATGATATCTTCAGAAAGTATGTATGGATTGTCATGAAATTTGGTAAAGATACTAAACATATATGTGTGTTTAAAATGATCTACTCTTAGGCTAAAATTATTTCATTAACTATATAAAAAAAATATTTTCGTAAAAAAAAAATGAAAATTTTGTATTTTTAATGAATAAAAATAGTCATAACTAAAAATTTTACCATTGTAAATACTTAAAAGTAGATCATTTTAAACACACATATTTGTTTAGTATATTTACCAAATTTCATGACAATCCATACATACTTTCTGAAGATATGCGCGCAATGGCTTATGTGGTTAAAAAAAGAGCTATTTTGATTTCAACAGTACACAATTTCTGTAAAGGGTTAATAAATTTCTGTTGGTAGTATATTACAAAGCACAATCTGTTTAATCAATATCAAAAATTTCATGTTTATACATAAAAAGGTTTTGAAGATAGACTAATTCAAACTTTGAAGATTTTCGTTAATTTTCGACGCGTTTAAAAGGTACAAGACCCCTTAACTTGGATTAGCAGGCCGTTTATTGGGATGTTCGTAGAACGCGCTTTAACAAACCACTCGTGGTTGTCTTCTTCATGTCCTCATACTTGTCGGCTTTTTTTTTTCTTTGTTTCCCCAACAACAGCTTGGTTAACGATGGTATCCCTCTTTTTTAACATAGTTCTTAAAGTTGATTCGGATAAGACTTTTTCTTTGGCGACCGCAGACTTATTCAAGACATCCTGGTCATCGTACTGATTTATAATTTGTAACTTCTCAGTGATGGAGGGAGCCTTTGTTTTAATATGTTTTGCTTCTTCCACCATGGTATAGAATAGATTATAATTTTAAAAGCACATGTGGATATCATAGACTATCAATAGTGACAAGCGACCCTCTTTCTTTTAAAGATAATATAGTACTGACCAAGCAGCGAATAAGAAGACTCACGTGTTTAAACTGCGATTACAGATCAGTCTATCGGTTCGCCACCGCTCTAAGTTAGGAGGGGGCATCACATAGTTTCTCATTCGTTTTGGGAAAAAATTGCTTTTTTCTTCTTATCGAAGGAGACCTCTTCAGGCTCTTTCTGGTCAGGAGAAAAACAGCATTTTTGCTTATTTTACAATACGCTCGTTAGCAGTAAAATTTTCTCTTCTGTCTTCCTGGCCTGTTTGACTTGACGAAGTAATCGAGGCCGAGAAAGAATTCTCCTTTAACCAGGAGAGGTTGAAATTGAAATTTTTAATAAAGTTATTCATGGTTTCATTAAATTTTGACAGAATAAAACATTCCTAGTTTAACCCTTTTCGGCGCGGTGTCCTTAAAAAAGGACACCTAATTTTAATTCCAAAACCGACAAACGGCACCAAGAATATTTAACTAAAATTTTCCTATTATAATGTACATGAAAATAAGCAAGTTCGTATTTACTAATAAATTTGTTTATAAATTGCGGTGTCAGTCCATTATTTCATCAATTTATAAACAGCGCTGGTAAGGGTTAAAGAATTGTCGTATAAAATGCTTGGGAAAATATTCCCTCTAAAACCTCGTCTGTTTCAAACCAAGCTCATTCGCGTATTAAACGAAGGTTTTTCTTGCCAGGGACTGATAAAATTTCGCGTATTAAACGGGTTCGCGTATTAAGCAGGGCTTTTTAATGCATAAGATAGGCGTATATCAAGGGACCGAAGAAGATTCGCGTATTAAGCAGGGCGCGTATTAACGGGGTTCGACTGTATATGTACTCGTAGTTCGGAATGGACCGTTTGCACACAAGGAATATGATAGTTATAAAAAAAAAGGTCTGAAAAGGGATTTTGCACACAAGGAAAGTGATACTAAAAAAAAAAAAAAAAAAAAAAAAAAGGGATTTAAAAATGGATTTCGGTTTGCCGAGAGTTTTGTTTAAAAGAGTTTTGGATAAAATAGTTTCTACTGCACATAGAAATCCGACTATATTTGCACGAGTTAGAGGCCGGACAGACAGACGGCAAGATGTACAGACAAACCGAATTCATAAACGCTTTTCAACTACGTTGGAAAGTGTTACAAATTAAATCGCGTTTCAATATTTTTAGAACACCTTGTATCCAGTCGAATTCGTATGCATTAACAGAGAAATGGTTATAGCATGCAGAGCAAGAAATACTATTTTAGATGAAACAAGTTTAATAGATGACGACATGACAACGAGATGAGACACATTGTTTCATGATTCAAAACGTGTGATGATCGGTGAAACCTCTGCCATGTTGTATAAGAATTTGGCACGTTCTCTTTTGCAACTCCTTTGTTATGGCATTTGATGAACAACAATAGTACATGCATGATATTATTCTTTAATATTTACCAGATACAGTGAAACTTCCCTTTAACAAAGTCTCTATTTAACGAAGTTTTCTACTTAACGAAATTTTCTGCTGAATTTTGACTTTGAACACCATTAACATGTAAATTAATCTCCATATTACGAAAAATATATTCTATATAAACGAAGTTTATTCTACTTTAGTTCATGCACAAAATTCAAACGGAGAGGTTGCTGTTGCGAAGGATGGATGGATTTATTTTAGAGGATTGTATGAAAATAAAATTATTTATTTATTTAATAATTTTCATTCATAAGAAGAAATTTAAAAAGTCTTCGATACAATAAGAAGGGGATTCTAGTTTCAAGAAAATGTTACAGATGAATTGTTCGGATACTTACAAAAGTATGGGATTTTTTTTTATGAACAGTGCATTTTTTATAAAAAAAAACTGTACAGAGTAATATTACAGACTTTTTTAAAGTTAAGTATTTCGAATGCTAAGAAAAAAGAGAAAAGGTACGCTACTCTTCGGTTTTTGTTTACCTCTGTTTATTATGTGTTTTTTTTTTTTTTTTTTTTTTTTTAGACATTATTCCAATTAAAGTTTTCTCATACGTCTACATTACATAAAAAAAGTTACAGATGAAGTGTAACGATGAGACTTCGTTAAATAGAAGTTTCACTGTATTATAAAATACAGTGAGTGATCGGTTAACGAACTAAATCCATTCCAAAACAGTGTTCGCTAATCGAATTGTTCGTTAACCGATCATAGATTTAGTATAGATTTGTAATGGGAATTCAATTAATTCGTTCTTAAAAGTTAAACAATATATAAAAAATAATATAAATCTTTCCTTTACAATAGGGAACGTCCTTATTTAATATGAATACATCGTATTTTGATGGCTTTGTCCATGTTTTTTTAAATACAATAAAAAAAAATGTCATGATCTTTGTAAAAACTTTTAGGATTACATTCATTGATTACAGCATTAAATTATATCAATTTTTCAGTTTGATCTTTCAAAAACGCCTTAATTCTCTAAAAGATAGTGTTTACTTCAGGGCCCGATAAAGCTCAAGTAAAGCTTAGAGCCTGTTAATAATTTGTGATCTAAATTTCAATTAAAATGATTAATTTGCAATTAAAAATATTTCTTTAAAAAGGAACACAAAATATATAAAATAATGTTTCTAATCTGTTCATTCTAATTTGGGGTCCCTAAAATGTAGGACCGGAACCCTCGGTAACACATGAATTAACTAAGCCATACCTATACAAATGTTAAAATCTTCTTTAAGTCGACAATATATGCAATTAAAAGCCTTTCACCGTCCGAGGGTTTTCCTGTATTTTTATAAAAATGCTTTTAAATTCCAAGATAAATTTATTTATTGATCGCATTTTGATGCTATAATATCTTTAATATCACTTCTGTCTACATATAGTTCGAAATAAAATTCTGTTTAAAATATTATTGTCTACAGCCATTTTAACGTGATTTCTAGAAACGGAAAAATCCGGGCCTGCCGGTTAAAGGGTTAAATACAACTCGGCAAATCTAAAACACAGCATTGCTTCTTCTTGGTATGTTCGTTAAGGGGATTCTTCGCGCACTTGAAAACACCCGCTCCGTAATGTTAATCCTATGGGCAGGTTATTTTCGAATTTCTCGTTTCAGTTTGAATAATTTTAAACGATTTTTTTTTTCATAGGCTAGATGAGGTCAATCGTTAACATGACTCTTTTCTGCTTTTTCGATTTTGGTTGCAGATTTTTTTTAAAAAGGTACCTTCAGTTTTCAAACCGGTTTCGAAACTGAAAGTACCTTAAAAAAAAATCTGCAACGAAAATCGAAAAAGTAAAAAAGAGTCATATTAATGATAGAACTCATCTATCCTATGCAGCAAAAATTGTTTAAAAATATTCAAATTGAAACGAGAAATTCGAAAATAACCTGCCCACAGGATTAACATTACGGAGCGGGTGTTTTCAAGTGCGCGAAGAATCCCCTTAACCCAAGATGTGTTCGCTGACCGAACATGTATTCGTTATCCGAACATAAAAATCTCTCGCGAAATTGTTCGTTAACCGATCTGTTTGTAAATCGAATAGTTCGTTAACCGATCACGATCACCCACTATAAATATGTAAATAAAAAGAGCAAATCAACCTATTATCCGCAAAAGAAATGAAGAGAGTAATATATTTTATAAAAGAAGTAAATTTTGATTAAATGTATTTGTAAAAGAATAATTTAACCTTTAGCTGGGGGATAACACAGGCCTGCAATCTAAAAAATGCTATATAAGATTTATTGACTGTTTCTTATAGGTTTTTTTACTCACTGAAACCTGGAAAAATATTTTTTTAAATCCATCACGTCTGGTTTTCTTGCAAAGCTCATATTTTTTAGTTTAATTAAACGTAAAATTTATCTTTTTAAGCTGAAATCTGGTATCCTATTTTTGAGTAAAAAACCATACCCAATAATGATTCCATATATTAATATCATATTTCTAAGTGTGACACTCAAGAGAAATACAAATAGAAAATTCGAGGAATTTGAGGAACGAACAAAAACATTTACAAAAAGACAAAAGCTTCTTCTACGATTCACACAACGATTTACTGAAATGCAAAGTGTAAGGAAGGGAGGAAAGTATAATTTGGAACTAGTAGTATATTTTTAACATAGTTATTTGTAATAAAATATTGATTTTTTTCATCGCAGTTGTGCTTTTCTAATGTAAGCTCACCATGTTTTGCAACAATACTGCAGACGATGGAGGAAAATGAATGTCATTTTTGGATTCAGCACCCTACAAAACATAATTAACCAAAAATATTTCATGCAGCTGAAAAAAATTATTTCTTTTGGAGACCTGTGTAATTAATGATATATGACGATTTGTTAATTTCATTTTAATACTTAATAGTTAGTCTTAATTAGCAGAACACCCCAGGCATATCTGTTCGAAAATGGTGCTCTTTCTTGGATTTCGTTTGACCGGCGTCCATGAACTCAGAACTTTAAAAAGGGAATTTTGCTTCTGAATATAACTTATGGTTTGATTAAATTGCCTGTGAAAGAAGTAGAGCCAGAAAGATCCGACTCATGTTCTCTTAATGCGTCTGAAGATTTACTATTTTTTTCCCAACCTGTCCTTTAATACAAGTTGATAAACATTCTGAAGAAAATAAATATGGAAGCATATCATTCATCTACTTCGCTACCTATCTCAGTCAATGTCTTGACACCTGGAATTTTTCCAAATAGCTTTCTTTCCACTCTTCCAACACGTGTTAAAACTATACAGCTTTCCAAAATGGAGTTATTTTGGGTTCTCTTCACCGTTGTTGCTATTCAGAGAAAAAATTAACGGTGAATAATTCACCAACACTAGATTAGTAAAACTTTACTTCATCAGGGTCAAAGAATGTAAAGGAGACGTTTTCTAGTAAGGCCTCTGCAATGCAATCAACATATTTCGTCATCTGTGCCTCCTAAAAATAATAGTAAAATGAAATAACAAGACAGAAAGAGAACAAGTGTAACACCAGCAAAAAATATTTATTCTTAGAAGGATAGAAACGAGGAGTAAAGTATGTTTACTTGAAAAACATTTCTAGTAAATTTTTCTGGGACAAAAATTTGTGTTTTGTAAACAATGGCCTCATTTAAGAACCGTTTTAAAAAGATTGATATTTACTACTTTACATAAGTATTTGAAATAGGGTCTCGTTCTCACGAAAGTGACAAAATAGCGAGGATTTTTTTTTTCTTTTTAGAAAAGAATGAAAAAGATCTTAAAAATTGCACGCATGTTTTGATTTATACTCAATAAATAAACTTATATATTATATACGTATATAAATTATTATATATTATATACTTATATAAACTTATAAGTTTTCTATTGTATTTTTCACACGTTTTTGATTTTTTAAAATTCTGAATGACCACAAAGGCCATGAGAAGGGACATTTACATTTCAAAAATTAAAAGAAGACGTAATTAAGTAATTATTGGGCGTAGTTTTGTACATATTTATTTTTTATAATTAAACCATTCGGGGTCATTCCAGCAGAAAAGGCAAAATTGCGTAAAAAAATTGTTTTAAACTTTTGAATTTAGAGAACGTTATTTTTTGAAAAACAATGTTCATCCGGATTTCTTTACTTTTCAGTAGTAGAAAAAAAAAAGGTAAACGTATAGTCTCTTTGTATTTGAGACCTCCTTATATCGCACACGATATTTGATAAATGAATGGATATGCCTTGTCCACGGAGGAGACAAAAATTAAATAAATAAATAGAAATGCTTAATTCATCTTTGAAACTCTACGTGCAAACTATTTAAAAGATGAGACAATATTTAAAAAAATGTTAAATTACTTTAATATCCTTAGTATTTTCAACTATAAAAACATAGCCTTCGTCAGAGAAATACAAGAAATACTACTGTGATTAACGTCTTATTTTCAAAATTCACGTAAAATTGACTTCCACTTTCACTCCTTTAGACACCATCTACGTGAATTTTGAAAATAAGACATTAATAACTGTAGTATTTCTTGTATTTCTCTGACGAAGGCTATGTTTTAATAGTTGAAAGTACTAAGGATATTAAAGTAATTTAACATCTTTTTTAAATATTGTCTCATCTTTTAAGTAGTTTGCACATAGTGTAAGTTTAAGTTTGACAAAAATTAAGTTTTGAATTTTGAATTACTTTGATTTTCAGTCTGCTAAAATAGTGCATTTCTTTTTATTAAATGCAATGTTAAATCTGTCTAAAATTTGTGTTCATTAGGAATATATATAAAATTAAATACGTATCTTAGAAATATTTTAACAACTAAGGAAAAAGAGTCATCCTTCAAGCAGGAAGTTAAAAAATATTAATTTCCAGGGGAGATATTTTAACTAGTCGGATGTGGCAATCCCAAAACTTTCATCTATCTCATACATCTTAATATTTCAAAATTTGCTTTCAAAGTGCCAAAGTTAAATGACAATTTATGCATTTCAAAGTATTCTAAAGATATGAAATTCAGTGCTTTAGTCTTTGAGATATGACTATCGCCAAAGTCGTATACATCCTGAAAAATGCAGCATAGCCGCGTAAGCTGTTGGATGATTTACACCAAAACCTAATCAGCAACAACTTATGGCAACGTCTAATTGAATCTCAAGTTTGATAAAAATTCGTGCATTACTTCTTGAGATAGAGTTATTGCGGAAATCGTTGAAAAATGCAGCATAGTAGCGCCACCTGTTAGGAGATTTACATCAAACCCTAATCAGCACCAATGTATATCAGGGACTAACTGAATCCGAGTCTTGTGAAAGTTCGTGCATTAGTTCTTGAGATACAGCTGTTGCGGAAATTGGGGCAAATGCAGCATAGCTGTTGAGCTATTCACGCTAAAAACTAATCAACGCCAATTTAGATCAAGGACTAGCTGAATCTAAAGTTTTATTACATTCCATGCATTAGTTCTTGAGATAAAGCGCCCACAAATTTGTTTCATAGATAGACAGAGCCACGGACACACAGACAGACATTGTATAAAAACAGTCAACTAGACCTTCTAAAACATACAAATCCGTCGAAAATTTTCACGAATCCAATACTTTCTTCTTGTAAAAATAGAAGAAAGTAAAAATACGAATGCATCACACGACAATAGGCTTAACATGATCGAAGGGAATTTGAGAACTCGCCGACCGTGCATGGCACAAATTATTTTTCAAAATGTGGTACGAATTGCTTAAAAATATAGCCCACTTGGACGTATATGGCCCGATTCTTAAAGGATCAAGGACGAGAGATTACCAATGTGTTTATCTTTCAGTCTGTTTTTCTGAAAGCAAGAAATGAAACTTTTAGTAAATATCAATGATTTAAATAAAAATATTCCTTGGGAGATCATATTATTATATGTTGTTTAATGTTTATATATTTTCATAATCTATTAATGTTTATTTCTACTAAAATGATGATAAATTATCCATACTTAAGTGCCGATGATTTGTGCTAGTAAATATTATCAGTGGTAACGTAATGAGTGATGAGCTGAACTGTATCATGGAATCAGTGAATGCTGCATCATTTTACAACGATTATTATTAATTATTATGTACTAAGTTTGGGATTATTTAATCGCATAACGTTCAAAGATTAAGTAAGGCCAAATTGAGTGTATCATAATACTGGTAGTAAAGTGATGCAGCATCTCCTGACACCAGGGCGCTACTAAGACTACATAGGGGCCCTGGGGCAAGCATTTCTATATATCCACAAAAAATGTTCTTGAGTTATGTTTAAGTGACTAGTAATTATATTTTTCATAAATTTTGTACCAAGGCGTTATTCACATCTGTATACAGGGTATCACACGAAAGACGGTCAAAAATTTTAGAAAAATATTAGTAGGAAAATTAGTGGGAAACTAGTAGAAAAAATAAGGCTTTGGTTGACGGGAGTACGTTTGCAAACTTTCCATTTACTTATTTTTGTATGTTAAAAGATGTCTAGAAGAAAGATGTCCCCAATGGATCATCGTTATTAATGAATTCCCCTTCAAAATAATGAACTACTAAGTTGTTATAACAAAACTTTTATCATTAGTTTTCTGCTGATGTAGTTCATTCTTTTTCTTTAGTGTGGTGGCATGGGGTATGGGAAACAGAGAAGGGAAGGGGAGGTCGTTATTCCCTTCCTAAATCTTCGAAAATGTTTTTAGTCAAAACAGAATTCCGGTCGCTTTTGGCTAGTTTTAACTATTTGGCGTCTTCTTAATGAAAATCCTGATAACTCCGGACCTCCTCAAATTGGGGGGGGGGGGGGTCTCGGAGCAGCTGTCCCGCATGTCCCAGCATTAATCAAGCCTTGCCTGACGCTACGCTACTGCATGGAAATACAAAAACAGCACTAGTCTATTTTCAAAGCGTTCAAAATGGAAAGAAGATCAATCACGTTTTATGTTTTGTACCAGAACTTCAAGATGAGGTGGTATTTTAAAATGACTAGATAACATAAATAATGCTATAATATATTCGACTATTCCATACCCAGTTATGCAACGCAGCCAGTTAAGTATTCTATTAATAATATATTAACGGAATGTTGAAAAATCATTTGCAATGCATTTTTCAACATTTGTATGCAAAAATTTAAGATATTCCTGATAGTAATGTTTTAGTAAAGTGTTTTAGCAAAAAAGAAAAAGAAAAAAAAAACGAAAACCAACTGTTTTATTTTTGCATTTTACGAAAAATGCTATTATAGAGAAAATAATGGTGCATAACCACAGACTTTCCTCTGAGTGCATAACCTGTTAACAGAGCCCTACAGACGTATTTGTTGCCTTTCAGAGATTTTTTCTTGCTTTATCAATGACATGCGTTTGTCTGTTGCATTAAATTGCAATGTTACTATGTAACTGTTCTATGTGGTGAATGTGTCATCATTAATCTTTATATAAAACCGTCCAAATCGATTGGAATACTTTACCATTATTAATTGAATTTTTTTTTTTTATTTCCTTCTATATAATGTAAAAGAAGACAGTTTCGGTGTCGTGAAAATTTTCGACTTTCGTTTTTTTTTTTTTTTTTTTTTTTTTTTTTAAGAATGTGCGCGTTTTGGGATGTGTTGGAAATAATTTGGCTATTTTTGGAAAAATGCCTGCCTGTCTGTATGTATGAAAGGAATCCGCTTGTGCTTCATGTTATGTGTGGGTAGTCATGGTAATAAGCTGAGGCAGTTTGTCCTGAACCTGACTTAATTTTCATGTTACATGGTCTCACATTAAGTCAGGCCCAGTGACTTGGGATACGTTAGGAGCAACAGCTTTCGAATTTCTGCGTGTTATTTAAGAGAGGATCCCATCATAATCTGACTTCTCTTTCTCCCTGCACTCCGCTTTTTATCAGCTAGTTTTTACTTTTTCCAGAAGAGGGCAGAACTATCAAAGTGGGAGACTTATTCTTTCATGATTGGTGCATTATCTTTTTTATAACTGTTTTTTATATGGAGAAAAAAGTCTGGACTTATGATTGCACAACCTAAAAGCTAATTCTAATTTTAATGTTAAATATTATTTATGAGGTAATCATAATGTTAAATTCAACCAGACAAAAGCTAATTATGATTTATTGCTTATCAATTTTCTACTTTGACACTAATTAAACTAACATATTTACTTTGATTTATTGATCTGAAATTAATCCTTTGCTGTTTACAATTTGATTGTTAAACTATCTAGCATAGCCTGAAAAACTCTGTTTATGCTATAAATATAATGATGCTTTACTTCCTTGTTCATGAGAGACTTATTACTTTTATAAGGATTTTAAGATAATTTAATATATTTTATGATGGCTGTCTTGTGTCAACAAAGGGTAATTTCTTTTCCAACTCTGTTTCATAAATATCAATTAGTGTCAAAGGTTTTTATGATGAAGAAAATATTTTTATTCATTTGCTTTAAGAGTCTATGAAAAATAAGTTGGGTTTCCTGATTTCACAATTAATTTTGAATTTTAAAAAAGTTTTATCTTTTAAAAAGGGGTTTATTTTTATTTAATTATTTTCATCCTTTCATCTATGTGACAGAAAATTTGTGGGCACTCTATCTCAAGAACAGAATTTCACAAAATTTTGTTATTATTTTGTTTGACTTTGACATAAACGTAAACTGTTGCTCATTAGGTTTGGGTGTACATTGCCAAACAAATAGCACAACAAATTCTGGCCACGCCTTTTGATGTCATACAATACCATATTATAACGCTGACTGGATGCTTCACGGTGTGTGTACTACTATTAGGATGAAAATCTTCTCCGATTCTTCTCCTTACGTATTTCATGCCAGAGATTTTGGTCTTGTCAGTCCAAATAACACTGTCCCATTCTTCCGCTGTGCAATTAATATGTGTTTTAGCTAGTTTAATGTTTTTAGCTCACAGGCTATCAAAGCCTGAGAGCTTATGTGCCCGCCGGTTCTGTATGTACGTACGTATGTTCGTAAAGCGGTAACTCTTGATAGAAATATCCGATTTTTCTAGGTTCATTCTGATAAGGCGTTTCCCTGATTAGTTTTGGGGATTCATTGTTTAAGGATAAAGGAGGAAAGGGGGAGGCTAGTCCTCCCCCCCTTAATTTAGATAAATGGGTTTTTCATGCAGAAATATTCGATTTGCTCCAAATTTGATATATCGGTTTATTATGTTAAGAAGCTGCCTTGATTAGATTTGGAGGTTCATTAGTTAAGTATAAAGGGAGGAAACGGGGGCTAGCTCCCCCCCCCCTTAATTTAGATAAATGGGTTTTTTATGCAGAATTATTCGATTTGCTCAATATTTGGTATACCGGTTTATTATGTTAAGGAGCTTCCCTGATTATATTTGGTGGTTCATCAGTTAAGTATAAAGGGGGGAAAGGGGAATACCCCCCCTTAATTTAGAAAAATGGGTTTTTCATGCAGAGTTATTCGATTTGCTTCAAATTTGGTATACCGGTTTATTATGTAAAGGAGCTACCTTGATTAGATTTGGAGGTTCATTAGTTAAGTATAAAGGGGGGGGGGCTAGCCCCTCTTTAATTTAGATAAATGGGTTTTCATGCCAATTTACTTTTTTTTTTTTCTAGATTCATTCTGATAAGGAGCTTTTCTGATTAGATATGAAAGTTCATTGGTTCAGCATAAAGGGAGAAATGGGGGAGCTAATACCCTCCTTAATTTAGCGAAATGGTTTTTTCATGCAGAATTATCTGATTTGCTTCAAATCTGGTATACCAATTTATTATGTTAAGGAGCTTCCCTGATGACATTTGGAGGTTCATTGGTTAAGTGTAAAGGGGGGAAATGGGGCTAATTCCCCTTCATTTATTTTTTGAGAGGCATTATTCTTTGAAATAAGGGTATAACATACAATTAGTGTAGCCTGTGAGCTTAGTGTCATCAGTTTAACTGGGCACTTTTTTTTTTTTTCAATCTTTGCTGGAGAAATAAAAATGACTTTTTTGTGGTCTGTGCTGAACAGGCCTTGCACTCAACATCCCATTGTCTTTCACTTTTTCATCTTGTATACATATATCCAGATGATTTTTCTCTGTCACTGTTTTAAATTCTTCTGTCATCACTTGTTGTTGTAACATTTTCCTGCCTTTATCATTTTGGTTTTATAGTAATGGTATACCGCGAAACGGCACCGAAAACGGGTGATATGAAACAATTAAAACAATAAATCTTTGTAAAAAAATCACCATAAAATAAAAACAATACACAGGACGCGTTTCGAGCTAAAAATATTAACAGCCCGTCATCAGCTACAGTAAACACGTGTCCGTAAGGGGACAAGGTCACTCTCTACCTTTCAGTTCATATTTGACCTTGTCCCCTTACGGACACGTGTTTACTGTAGTTGATGACGGGCTGTTAATATTTTTAGCTCGAAACGCGTCCTATGTATTGTTTTTAATTTATGGTGATTTTTTACAAAAATTTATTATTTTAATGTTATACCGCTTCAAAAATTTAGAAAAGCCAACTTTGGTTACATTTACACAATCTGCCTTCTAATAGCTTCTTAACTGTAACCTTCTTCACGTAATGGTACTATTTTAGGAACTGAGCTCCATGTATAACAGGAGTTCTTAGTCAGTGGTCAGAAGCTTGCAAGGCAAGGGTAAAAAATAGTCCGAGTTATCAGTGTTAGATATTAGTGTTCTCATTTACTACTATCCTAATTTAGGCTTCTCTAATTAAGTTATGCACATCAAAATAATAAATGATTCTGTAATCATGTAAGGGAATGCGATAAACAACATTTTTTGCCACGAATGCGAACTAAAATGATCCTCATTGTATCCTTCCGCGCTGACCGCTGGAAATCATGTTGGGAAATAGGAAGACAGATCTCCTGTTATATATGGAGCTCAGTGATTTTAGGTTACTTTCTAAGGGACCAGTGAACTTTGTGCCATTTCTTTGATTTTCTTATGTTTTACGACTAGCTCTAACATCAATTACATAAAACACAGACAAATGTCCTCCTTGTAGTCCTCCTCAAATGTCCTCCAAAACAGGGCAATAACAATTGAATAGTACTGTTTCCTGATTGACTCACTGCTAAAACAAGATGACACTGGATTGGCTCCCTAAACACTCATGCTCATTGTCTGCATTCAAATAAATGAAAGATACTTAATATTAACCTAAGCAAGTTTTTGTTTGTTTGTTTGTCTATAACTTTTGATTAAATACTAATAATTGAAAAAGAAATATTTCATTACCTTCTTGATTAAATTATCTTTCCAATGATATATAATTTTATGGTATTGCTTAAACAGAAAATGGTGTTTTGAACCATCAAACATCAAAAATACACTTTTCAAAAAGATTTCTAGAATTTTGGAAAATCAGACATTTATTTATTTTTCATTCTTCTTCTTCTTCTTCTTCTCTCTCTCTTTCTTTTTTTTTGGTAGAAATGACAGTACATGGAAGATATAAATTAGAATTTATGGAAGATATAAATTAGACTATTTAGCATTCATTCTAAATTAGATTATAATTTATGAATATGTTAAATGAACCTTATAAATTGACAACACTATATTGCACTCAGAAAATCAGGTATATATTTTTCTTTCTTCCTTAGTTCTTTCTTTTTTTTTTTTTACTTCTTTCTTTCTTTCTTTCTTTATTTTTTTGTAGAAATAACAATACAAATATGGAAGATAAAAATTAGAGTATTTAGCATTCATTCTAAATTAGGTTATTATTTATGAATGAATTTTATAAATTGGTAACACTATACTGTCAGAAAATCAAGTATATATTTTTCTTTCTTTCTTTCTTTTTTTTTGTGTAGAAATGACAATATAAATATGGAAGATATAAATTAGAGTATTTTATTTAGTATTCATTCTAAATTAGGTTATTATTTATGAACGTGTTAAATAAATTTTATAAATTGGCAACACTATATACAGTCAAAAAATCAAGTATATATTTATCTTTCTTCTGTCTTTCTTTCTTTCTTTTTTTTTTCTTTTTTTTTTTTGTAGAATTGTCAATACAAATATGGAAGATATAAATTAGAACATTTTGCATTCATTCTAAATTAGGTTATAATTTATGATGAATGTGTTAATTTTTTCTTTCTTTTTCTGTTTTTGTAAGAAATCACAATACAAATATGGGAGATTTAAATTAGGAAACATAGCATTCATTTTAAATAATGTTAGAACTAATGAATGCGTTAAATGAACTTTTGTAACATTTTTAATGAAATAACTTTTAAAAATCCTGCTAGGGCATACAGAGCTACAAATTTGTAACTTTATACGCAATTTACATTTAAGGAATTCAAACTATTCGTATCGGAAATTCTATTAAAAATAATGTATATTTTTCAATTCTGATATTAATTTCCCCTTTCGGGAGGATCTTATTTTGATTGCAATTCATATCTCTGATTTCTGGCGATAAAATTCGTGAATTACTTTGGGATGACTCATGCGTTTTTGAAAAGAAGCATTTGTTTTCAAGAATTCGATGTAACAATGTCTCAAATAAAATCATTGTTTCTGAAATTCGTTGATGTATGAAATTTATGGGTCTCTTTTAATTGTTATTTTTTATCAAAATTTATTCAGATTTAATTTTATAGTTTGATATTCTGTCTTATTTATTAAGTTATTATAATTTGGTATTGAATTCCTGATATCAGTTTTCTTAGGAAAGAATCGTGGGGTTTTAAAAAAATATTTCTCTTTGTTATTAAATTCCATTTTTAAACAACAACGAAGAATCATGCAACAGACATAGATGATATTTTAGCGGAAGTTTCCCCGTCCCTGTTCTAGGAGAAATGATTTTTTTTTACTCTTTGCAACTGACATTTTTCATATACATGCATCTTTAGCTATCTGACAGCTAGTACATATGAGCTACGGTATATGCTTATGCATTATGAACCCTACACACGCATATATTATATAGATAATAGCGTTAAGTGTGTAACACTTCCGGAGTGAACTCATCCTGATCTCGATAATCTTTCGTTAAAATCAGCCATTTTATTTTAATCTTCAGGGATTTAATTTTTTCAATAAAGTTGCATAAGACTAACCTTTTTAGAAAGATTGTGAAAAACAAAAACAACTTGAGTGATGAGCTACTTCGAAATACTGTTCGTTTTCGAAAGCCGCGCCTAGCACTCTGAGACGATTCTGTTATCAAAAGGGGTGTTACGCTGAGGTGGGTATTTTCTGATGTTCTAATTCGGCTTTCACTTTGTACGTTGTCACTATGATTGGTAATCAGCCAAACGCAGCTAAACAAACTCCGTTCATCCCTATTTTGATAAAATCAAAGAAGACCTGGCGCATGCGCAAAAGAGCGGAGGGTTTTGCAATCTGAAAACAAACAGTATGCATGTTTTTCGATATATCTTGCGTTGAAAATCATATCACCCAGCAATCAGCGATGGTAAACAATATGCGATTCATTCCTTTGAGATTCATTAAAATATAGACCATGGATGCAATAATTTTGCTCAATGTCAATATAAGACTTACAAAACTAAAAACATTTTACTGCTTTTTGCAATCATTTCATGATTTCAAAAACAATGTTTAATTATGATTACTTTCGATTCATTCCTTTGAGATTCATTAAAATATAGAGCATGCAGCTCATTGACAATATAGCGATCTGAATGCATTAAAACTCCATGCATTAAAACTTTCTTAAAAAATGCTAATTTAAGGGGACATTAGGAGACAAAAGAAAGCACTATTTTAGGATTTTTTTGCAAGAAAACTGCATGATGGATCTTTTTGAAATTTTAACAATTTATTGTACATATCTTAAGGTATACACAAGAATTTATTTTATTAGATTTTGTTGCTTCAAATCTAAGTTATAAACAAATATGTTCAACTGCTTTAGAAAATTTCGTCGTCTGGACGGTGGGCATGATAGCACCTTGTAGAACTATCTAAAACACAAAAATAATTTTTTTTTCGTAAACTTCGTGAGTATAGCTTCTAGTTAAATTAAAGGAACCCATAAATTTATTTTAAAAAAGTTATGTACTGGCTGATTTAAAAAAAAAAAAAATTTTTTTTTGTTAAAAAAATTCGTTTTTATTTGTTAATAACTTTTTTAAAAAATAATTTTAGTAAAAGCTTTAATTCATATCGATGGCAATTAAATAATCTTTAATTTAAAAAAAATCAAGATGTTCCATTGAGTAGTTTTTTTAAATCTTGCCCACCGTGTCAAAAAATGTGGTTGAACATATTTGTTTATAACTTAGAGTAGAAGCAACAAAATCTAATAAAAAAATTCTTGTGTATACCTTAAGATATATACAATAACCTGTTAAAATTTCAAAAAAGATCGATCCTGCAGTTTTCTTACAAATAAATCATAAAAAAGTGCTTCTTTTTTCTCCTAATGTAGAAGGTCCCCTTTAGGCAAGCGAATGTGTGTATTAAAAGCAATATTGTTAGAATTTTTAAATTCGGGCTGTTTTAATTTTTTGTTCACAGCCGTGAATGACTCTTGAGAATGACTCTTGAGAATGACTCCATTGTTATTCCTAAAAGATATAAGTTTTCAAGTGGCATCACGAGTGAATGTTTACTGCTTAGATTTGATTTTTCAATCTTATAACGTGTCTTCCTTTTTGCTATTAGCTAACAAATTTATTAGAAATTGAAGTCTTACATTTTTTAAATAAGAAATTGTAGGTTATATATTTTTTAAATATAGTGAACGGGTAAAATAGTTAATTGACAATATGTTTTGAAATAGCATTATAAGCACTAATTTGCATGTTTTTTGTGAAATAACTCATCATAATGCAATGCTATATCATTTAAAAAAAAAATGCAAACACGTCATTCTGACGGGCTATCTTCTAGTAAATAAATATGTGTTTAGGGGAGGGGAAGAAAAGGGAGGACAAGTGCGCGAAAATGCATAACATATTCATATGCATCCATTACAATAAAAGTTTAACGACCCTTCATTTAAAAGCCAGACAAAATGAGAGCTCTATTGAAGAAAGGCGTTTTATTTTCAGTCTAATCCTTACAAATATTGTTCAGTGACCAGAAGTAAGGTATTTAAAGACTCGAAGCTCATTAACATACTTCTTGACATAAAAAAAACAAAATTTACTTTGTCTCTGAACATTTCCCCGAATTAAGAAACTGGACTGGTTTCTTTCTCAACACTTTCCAATATACAATAAAAACAGCTTACAGCGAAGCTGAAGAAAGTGTGAAAATTATTCGTAATAAGCAGACGTTGTCATAACCAACATTGATGACATTATTAAGAAATTTTTGTACAGCCGTGGAAAAAAAGTAAACAACCCCTACTAACTCTGCAACTAATTATAATAGAAAAGTTACTGGTACCAATCTATTGGAAATAAAGTCTACTTTTAAATGATGTATATAAAATTTGCTTAGGGGCCGCCTACAAATCAAAACCAGACCAAACTTTGTTTTTTTCAATGGCGACACCGAATTTTCACAATATATTTTAAATCTTCGGTTAAAGCTATACCTAGAATGGAAATTTCAAGTCATTTGGATGATAAGTTTTTAAATTATAAACTTACAAAATTTAGAGCTTTTAATGCTAAATTACATTTTCCTATTTTTATTAATATTTCTTAATATTTCCTGAAATTATAATCCTAATGTGATAATTTTTTGTATGGTTATACTAACAAAAAAAAAAAAAAAAAAACATGAATACGTTCAATTTCAAATTTCAAAAATTTATTACACGAATTGTTAAATTAATATTCCAAAAAAATATTAATTACAACCTACAATTTATTTTGATAGATTTATATTAATTATGTCTTGCTTAATTCGAATTCTCCTCAATTTCAAATTTTTCTTCCAAGTAGTTTTCGAATTATGATTAAATAAACGGTCAAGTGCGAGTATTACTCGCGCTCAAAGGGTTCTGTGCAGTAAATTTATGAATTATTAGCTGTATTATTAATAGAAAAAAAATTGCTAAAAGAATAATAAGACTGTAAAAAACTATACAACATAGTGTTGGGTATAGCTATATACACTAGAAAAGTATGAATGGGTATACCATAAAAGTTCAAAGAGATATTAAGACTAAATAATATCAAATATTTCTATTCTATATAACTCTTTTTTTTTTTAATCTTATCCTAATCTGTTTATGATGAAATTAATTCGGTACTGACGTTAAAAGTAGTGCCTATTTAAACTTCATTTGGCATTTCATAAAACTAAATTCAGCGCAGTAATAATCTTTTCTTTTTACAGTGCAGCTAAAACAAAACCCTTGTTCAAAGTTTAAACTTTGCATTGTGCTAATGGCGCTTCGAAAAGAGGTCGAAAAGTCGCAACGCTGCCTTGGTCCGTATACCGCGTTTATCCATATAGGTTTTTAGTTAACTTTTAAAGAAACGGGAGATGTATTGAGAGATCCACCCAATGCAAACTAGTCACGAATCCCATGGTATTTATGTAATTCATTCTAATTAAATTTGTTTGTTTTTAACAATTTGACGTTTATTGCTTTTATACTGCTACTGGGCATTGCATTGCACAAATATATCATTAAAAGTTGTTATCTAGGCTTTAAAAGCCGGTGGTACATAGAGAACGCCGCCCCTATTATTATGTAGGTCCAAACCGTCCGTGTCTTTAAGGATTAATATCTCGGCTAATTAACGACGATTTATTTCAAAAATCTTTATCAACAATGCTTTTATACTTCTGCTACGATAGGTACCTCCAGCGCTCCCCAACAGCTTTGCCACACAACGCCCGCAAATCGAAATTTGTGTGTAAGGGAAAAATGCGCTTTTCTCGAAAATTATGTGACCTGGGGTAATCGCTATAGTTTTTCTGGCAAAGTTTAAATTAACGTCTACTACCTCAATTTTTTCATAATTTTAGTTTTAGTAGATCCAGAAATAGAAGGGGGGGACATATTTTTGCACTACATTTTCGACGATACCTTTGAAAATATAATACCTAAAATTAAAAGAAATGTATTTTTGAGTTCAGTGTTACGAAAGCTTTCACAAGACTCCCCACACGATACACAAATAAAAGATTTTTTTTTCAAGTAACTTCATTAGCCCTCTAGATTTTTCCTAAATATATTTGTGAATGTTTAATAATCTGTCAATATGTGGTCAATAGTCTTTATTACTTCCCCCAGTTAGAACTTTCCACGTTACATAGTTTAAGAGTAAAATGGCTGTGACAGACAGACACAGGAATGATCTTATAATGGTTCCGTTTTTAGGTGCGTTCGTAATTATATAAATACGTAGCACCTATAGTCGTCGTTCAGTCCGTCTGTCCGTCCGCATGTCTGTCCGCATATAACAGAGCAAAAACTACCCAACGGAGTGGTCTGAAATTTTAAATATATAATTGTTGCAAAATTTTGTCGAGTCATTTCAAATTTTATGAAAATCAAATGTATAGTTTAATGACAGGGACAGTCCAAAGTTTTCCGTTACATTAGGGCCAATGGGAAAAAACTATTGCAAGTGCATTTTAATGATGTTACAGCCTTACGAATGGTCTGAAATTTTAAATATATAATTGTTGCAAAATGTTTTCGAGTCATTTCAAATTTTATGAAAATCCGATGTATAGTTTAATGACAGGGACAGTCAAAAGTTTTCCGTTACATTAAGGTCAATAGGAAAAAATCATTTCAAGTGCATTTTAAGGATGTTACAGCCTTTCGAACAGAAGGAAATTGATATGCACTTATGAAGTGCACTAAACTATACATTCAGTACAATATGCGGTGCAAAAAATATTTATAAAACTAGTTATAGTTCGAACGCACTTCATTTGCCACGTTTGACAAGCAATTTCCAACTTGTACTTTTTAAGTACGGAACCCTAAAAATTTTAAAATGATTTTTTAAGTCTATGCCATCTATGATATTCAGAAAAAGCATAATTTGAAAAAAAAATATATTTTACTCATTTTATTGAAACAATTGGGCTGGCAATAGTCGAAACATATTAAGCGAGTGAAATGGTCACATTGACAAGAAATAATACATTAATAGAAGTGACATACCATCAAAGGAGGTAACTTTGGCCCAAGAGAGAAAAGGGATTAAATCTGCCATCTTTTCTACATCGCTCGAATTATCTAATTATCTCAAAGTTTTGATCTCAAAATATAGGTGGTAGCATTAGCTTGAGGCTTCCATCTTATTATAGCCCCACCAGTGGCCGAGAGGTTCTGCTCTCGAAGCTGGTAGACGGGAGGTGCTGGGTTCGATCCCAATCGCGCCCGTCGGCCTAATCGTTCGGAGTTTTCGTGGTTTTCTTCGAGCCGTGGATCTTCCATGCGTTAATACGGATTAGGTTCCTTAGAAAGACCCCCACGGAGGGCACTCCCCCCGGGCCTATATCCCTCGTGTAGATAATTGGCCGTCAAAAATCAACCCAACCCAATCCATCTTATTATATGTAATTCGCCAAGTTTCCACCATGGCAGCACCAGTCAAACAAAAACGTGTGAAGACGGTGAGAATTTAGCTCTTACAACTTTTGTCTGCCAAACTGTAAATTCATTCATTTGGACTCTGGTAAGCACGTGTATCATTAGTGTAGATCAAGGCCAAATGTATGATTATGCGTTGTCTTTCCTGGCATGAAAAAGAAAAGCGTTTCTCTAAGTTGGGGTAAGTGTGGCCCAACATTTCGGGTAATATTGGCCCTACCAATTATCATTTAAATTTTTGTATACGTATACTTCCTGTCAATACATAAAAATGTTATATTTGAAGGAGAGCTTTTCTTATTTTGTTGAATTTAAACATTGATGTTTTAGAGGTAATGTTTTTGTTTACTTTTGGTATAGGGCAATTCCATCGCAACTGACGTAACATTTTATCATCGAATTTTGTTTTCAAATTTATGTAGAAAATTTACTAATAAAGCTAGAAGAAATTTTTACAATTTAAAATATTTCTTACTAAGGTATACACGAATACCTGCAGATTATTTCAATCTCTCTTTGAGTCCCAAAAATTGCAATTCAAAATTCTGTAACTGACGTAACATAAAATATACAAAAATTTTTTCTGCCTTCATTGAAGTGTAAAAATTATCAAAACTATCCAGTTAAACAAGTAAGAAAAATCATGCGTTAAGCATAGATTATGAAACACTTTCCAACACTTCCTGAATGCTTTATCAAAACTTCGTTATTTAGAGAAATAAGGTATATAACAGAACTAAGTAACCATTTTAGAAAACGTATAAAATATTTGAAAAACTAATTTCAGCAGTTACCATCCATAGCAAATATGTATTCAAATTCTTTTGAACAGCTCTGTATTTGATCTGTAGGTTGATATATATGCTATATAATGGGGAAATTTAGTTTAGCAAGAAAACGAATAACAGGTTGAAATTTCTCTTTCAGCAATTTATACTAATAGATGGAAACATGCTTGTATACTTTTGTCCAAACCTGTAGTTAACCTAGTACCTTTATTACACGCCACGATTTAGCTAAAGTTTAATTCAAAGTAAAACACTCTTAAAACTACTGGAATCATATTTCCAGAAATTATCATTTATAGACTGACATGTATCCAATTCTTTGTATGACCCTGTATATAATTTTATCTATGTTATACAAGCATTTCTTAGTAAATAAAATGCAGTTCAGCGTAAAAATGCATAACTCATTTGAAAACCACCTTTAAGCAATTTACAATCATACCCTGTAACTATTACGAACTCTTTTGTGTAGCCCTGTATATGAATTACAGCATTTATACACACCGTATATAATGCATAAATATAGTGAAACATAAAAGCGCATAACATAATTAAAAATGCATTTCCAGCAATCATGGCTACCGTACAGTACTTCGGATACAATATAATATCTGAAATCTTTTGTGTGTCCCTGTAAATGCTATGCACTTCGTATTACACATGAAATAAGTTATAGTAAACCTCAGAGACGTATATCAATTTCATTGTACATGAAATAATTTAACATAATTAAAATACGCCAGAAAAAATTCCCTCCACCCGTATATCATTATGTAACGGAATTCTTTTGTGAGGCCCTGTAAATGAATAATATTTATTCTTTGCACCACATTTTCTACGGAATGCATATTTTAGTGCACTTGATAAATGCATACCAATTTTATAATGTTTGAAAGCATGTAACATCATTAAAAATCATTTTAAACGATTTTTTCCCATAGGCCGTAATGTAATGGAAAACTTTTGACTGTCCCTGTAAATGAACTAAATATGCTACAAACTTAATTTGCAATAGGGTTCGTGCTATGGTAGAGGTTGCTAACATCCAAAAATTTCAGAACGATCCGAGTATATTTACGGGAGTTAGAGCACGTACAGACGGACAGACAAACCGAATGCATTGTTAAAAAGATGATTTAATGTTCTTAACAATACTAAGTAATGCAAATTATAACAGTAACTTGTTTAATTAATTTCCGAATAATAAAATAGAAAAAAATGGCATTTACACGTGTAACTGACGTAACTTTTATTTGTAACTGACGTAACATTATGACTTTACAAAGACAATAATGGTACTTAACTTAGTTTGCAAACAGTAATTTACAATGCCTTTTTATTAGGATTTTTCTATAGAATATAAAAATATCAAGTTTTCCATTCATACCCTTAAATTAAACATATTATAAATTTGATCCCCACCCCCCCCCCAAAAAAAAATGATGATTTTCTGTAGAATTGCCCTATACTTACGGAAATAGACATTTGTGCTTATACAAACAATAATTTTGCTGAAAATTCATCCAGTGTATTGTTTCCAACTGAACCAAACATGAAAGCTATTGACAACGATGACTGTAACGAAATTTTGTACTTTGTATATCTATTCTGGAAGAATTACTTTGAAATCAAAGGAGGGTTGTGTTGTTGACTGCATGGAAAATAAAGTGTTGACGTTGGCCTCAGCGACCGGACTCGATAGTGTATCAATGGAACGATATTGTTGCAAAAATTAGTCCATCTAAACTTATATCTAAGAGAAACCAGTATTCAGTCCCAGAAGTGGACAATCCACGTTAAGCAATATTTATGAGTTTTGTAATAATTTTTTATTAAAATAATGCTAATTTACTGTCTTTTTACGTGTTTACACTTCTTACCCTCTCTCCCCCGTCTTCAATAGGGTAACATTGGTCACACATCATTTTGTAGGCCCTATAACATTCGTTTTAACACAAGGGCCAATGCCCCCCCCTCCCCCCCAATTCAAGGTAACACAGGCCCAAAACTTTCAAAAACACTTTTGGGTAAAAAAAATTTCAATATCGACAAATTTATGATAATTGTGTGTGTTGCCATATGTCCTTAGTAAACAAAAAATCAACACGATATTCATTTTTTAAATAAAATAAGAGAATGGAGATGCTGAACATGCCATGAAACAGAGAAATTTGGGTCAAAGTTACCCCAGTTGACGGTAGTCATTCTGTAGCATTTCAACAATCGAGTACCGAACTTCATTTTGGATACAGCCCCTAAAATAGGCTCATTTTATGAATTTTCATTTCTCTGAAACTAATCGCACGAATTTCATGAAAATTTGTATTTAGGCTAATTGAAGGGTTCTCGATTTATTTATGGTGTCAAACTTGGGTATTTCTATTTAAAAAAAAAAAAAAAAAAAAGTTTGGGATCGTTTTGATATGTCGATGGTTCCCTAAGCAAATTTTATATACATCATTTAAAAGTACAGTTTATTTCCAGTCATTTGGTACCAGTAACTTTCTTCTACAATAATTTGTTGCAGGGTTAGTAGAGGGTGATTACTTTTTTCCACGACTGTACATGTACAAAGTGCTTTGTGGTCGAGGGTAAGTGCGTTTTTGTTCACTGCTGCAACTTTGTTTCAATGGTAACTGCCAGACTTGTCCCATATATTTAACTACTTAAAATAAAGACATATTCACGCATTCAAAAAAGAAATATTCACCTTATTTAATGACAGGCAAAATGATACCACAATAAAGACATCTTATTTACCAGGGCCCTACTCGTATGTACAATGCTAAAAGTATTACATAATAAAAAAAAAAATCAACTGTTTAATTTTTATAACAGTTTAAAGTAATAATTAGATTTCCTTTATTATATTTTAAGTTGTATTATTTAATACTAATTACATTATTTGTTGATAACCATCCCAAGTATAACCAATTTCTTGTTAACAGACAGGTGCGGAAATTTACTCTAATACAAATCAACACATCAAAATTTGCATTGATCATTTAATTTAAAGTTAAAAATTTCATACTTTATTTCTTTTTATTAAATTTTATTGCTCAAAATCTATAAATCTTTAGAAAATTCGTTTTTTTTTTTTTTGAATTAGTTATGTGTCAGCTTCAAAGAATTTTTTTTATCAGCTATAAGGCTATTATTGGAAACAGTACTGTAATCGTAAAATAACCAGAGGGTATAGGCTATATCCAGAGGATATATGCTAAAGAGTATTTGTTACATATTTATGTGAGAAGCAGGTTCTTAAAAAAATCCAGAAGGTATACGGCATAAATTCACCACTACATCTCTGGGCTTAAAGATTTATCGTCGTAAGGCATAGTTTAAATATCTTCAAGCTTTCGTTCGTGATCGGACAAATTTTATTTTTTGCAATTTCCTCCTCGTCACTTGATTCAACTGCATTTTGAATTTTTTACTCGATCGACTATGTCGACACCAGTATTATAGTCTTGAATTAAGAGTGATTCATCCATTTGCCCATACGTATCCCATCCATATATATTTCTGAGGATTTATATTTTGTAGTGCAGTACATTTAACGTACAAAATTTCAATTATACGCGATATTCAGATTTTACAGGTTTATTAAAAGATATGGCTTGTTAGGCTTTTATAGGCTTGTTAAAAAACATGCGAAATTGTTGCGGTTTGCCGGACAAATGTAAAATTTTCGATTTATCCTGTAACAGGCTCATTTTATCAGGTTTCTATTGCAGCTGAAAAATGATTTATTAAGGGGACCTTCTATATTAGGAGACAAAAAAAAAAAAAAAAAAAAAAAAAAAAAAACACTTTTTTATGATTTTTTTGTAAGAAAACTGCATGATGGATCTTTTTGAAATTTTAACAGTTTATTGCACATATCTTAAGGTATACACAAGAATTTTTTTTTATTAGATTTTGTTACTTCTGCTCTAAGCTATAAACAAATATGTTCAACTGCTTTGGAAAATTTCGTCTGGTCGGTGGGCATGATAGCATCTTGTAGAATTATCTGAAGCACAAAAATAAATTTTTTTCGTAGTCATCGTGAGTATAGCTTCTATAGTTAAATTAAAGGAATCCATAAATTTATTTTAAAAAAGTTATGTAATGGCTGATTAAAAGAAAATTTTTTTTTGGTTAAAAAAATTCGTTCTTATTTGTTAATAACTTTTTTAAAATAATTTTAGTAAAAGCTTTAGTTCATATCTAAGGCAATTAAATAGGCTTTAATTAAAAAAAATCGAGATGATCCATTGAGTACTTTTTTTTTTTTTTTTTTAATCTTGCCTACCGTGTCAAAAAATGTGGTTGAACATATTTGTTTATAACTTAGAGTAGAAGCAACAAAATCTAATAAAAAAAAATTGTGTATACCTTAAGATATGTACAATAAACTGTTAAAATTTCAAAAAAATCCATCACGCAGTTTTCTTACAAAAAAAAATCATAAAAAAGTGCTTTTTTTTTCTCCTAATGTAGAAGGTCCCCTTAATATTTAATAATTTCATTATTAGTAAGGTTTTCACAAAAAAATCAATCGAGAAACAGCGAAGTTCGATTCGAAAATTTATCGCAACAATCCATATATCTTAAATTGCATTTTCATATTTTTTTTAATTAATATCTCCTAAAATTATAATCCTAACGTGCTAATTTTTAGTGGGGTTGTTATTCTAAAAAATCCAAACATAAATGCATTAAATTTGTACTTTTTATAGTTTTATAGTATGAATTATGAAATTAAGATTCAAAACAAATTATGCATTACAACCAACATTTTTTTTTTTTTTTTTTTTTTTATTACGTCCTGCTATATGAGAATCCAAAATTTAAAATTTTTTCTTCCAAGTAGTTTTCAAGTTAAGGTTTAAAAAAGGTCAAGGTGCTGGTTTAAGCTGTCGTCTATGGTAAAAAAAAAATAATAATAAAAAAATCGTCGAAAATATTTTATAGGGTAAAGTAGGGTAATCCCGCTCACCCAATATCTCTTAACAAAATAGAATTGAAAACGCGCGATCTGTACCGGCATCTAGCGAACTTCATCGTAAGTTCCCAGTAAGGATATAGTGACCGTCGGAAGGAAAGTATTTTTGTGTCCTCGCATTATTAATTTGCAGTTGTTTTATTATAAAATTCTACAGCATCTAACTTGAAGGTAAGTGTAACACTCTTATTTTCAAATATTAATTTATTCATTTTGTCTACAAAATATATACATTTAGCTGTACTTTCATGCTTTTATTTATTTGTGTAGTGCGTTGTTACGCCAATTATAACGCATTAATACCCAACATGGCGATAACGGCAGTGGTGGGATTCAGCCGGTTCGCACCGGTTCGGTAGAACCGGTTGTTAATTTGTGTTGGGTTCGGCGAACCGGTTGTTAAAATGATACTTCAAATGCGAAAATCACATTTACATTAATTTACTTTCTTTAAATGCTTATCTGCACAACGGCGTCTTATAAACTTAACACCGTGACATGTACTAATTTATTTCATTCAATAAAGTGATATTTCATTTGCAAAAATAATTTTCATCAGTCCTGTAAAAAGCAATTTCAACTTTAAAAAAAAAAAAAAAAAAAAAAAAAAAAAAATGAAGATTTGAAGAATTTTTGGATCCAAATTGGCAGACTACGTTAACCCTAATTATATGGCCTGCTTATTCAATACTAGCAAACCCCGCGGCTTTGCTCGCGTAATAGTTGAAATATGCCAAGTGATATTTGCATGACTATTTTTTATTAGAAGAACACTTTTTGAAATAATTCAAAAATTACAAATTAAGCCACAGTTTGACTAAACTTCATTATAAAAGTGCATTAGACAGAAATAAGATTTTAATAAATGAAAAGAACTTAAAGTAATTCCAAATAAATGATAATTTAGAATGTATTTTGAGACTTTTATGATCATTTCATACGCTCATTTCAGTATTTATTTGAAATTTTGAATTTTTTTAGAAATTATCTTAACACATTTACATCTTAAAATTAATCGTCATATCAAATTCCAAGCATCTTGTCTAACAGTCTACCACCTCTCTAGTGTTAGTGGCAGTAACATAAAACGCCGAAACACAGTTGAAATAGAATGTCTCGAAAAACGTTGAAACAGAGACTGTCACCATTAATTTGCCAACATTAACCTTGAAATCGGTTGATATTTCCTAATATTCTATAGAAAACGGAATTTAGATGTTTTTAAAGGATTTCTTGTTGTTCCTGCCTACCAGGTGGTAGTGACACCGGCATAAATTATAGCCCGTATAGGATCAGGGACTATCACTCTTGATTCGCAGCCAATAACTTCTATAATTGGTTTATTATTTCCTGAGATTCCATAGAAATCGTAATTTAGGACACTTTTAGAATGCTTTTCGCTCCTTCCCTTCACTACACCACTTTTTAATTTCGAATTTATTTTCGACTGTTCTTAGAGGACATTTATGTTTTATAAGTAACTACCGTGCTATATTTAAAGGTTCTAGCGTTTTCAGTACTGCAGAAATTGCAATTTAGAAAGTTTTTTGCTCCTGCAACCCTCTAGGGGTTGTGTGTGGCACCGACATAAAATATAGCTTATGTTTGAGCAGGTTCTATCACCCTCAATTTGCAACCATTATGTTTGAAATCGGTTTCGTATTTCATACGATTGCATAAAAATCGTAATTTAGAACGCTTATAGAACGCTTTTCGCTCACTTCATCCTTTTAAATTTCGAATATTCTTTCGACAATTCTCAGAAAGCATTTGCATCATTGAAGTAATTACCATTCTAAATTTAAAATGTTAGACCCCTTCTTTAACACAATAAACGCAATTTAGAACATTTTTTGCTCCTGTAACCCCCAGGTGGTAGTCACAACAATGTAAAGTATAGGCTATGTTGGAGCGGGGAGTGTCACCATCAATTTGAAACAATTACTTCTAAAATCAGTTTATATTTCCTGAGATGGCGTAGAAATCGCTATTTAGAACGTTTTTAGAACGCTTTTCGTTCATTTTCACCTCATTTAAATTTCAAATTTTTATGGAACTCTTCTCATAAAGCATTTACATCTCATAAATGATTACCATGCCAGGGTTGCTAGCCCCTTCAGTATCCCAAGAATCACAATTTAGAACGATCTTTAAAATGTAATCGCAAAGTGGTAGTGACGCCGACATGAAGTAGATCCTATATTGGAGCAAGGGCCTGTCACCCTCAATTTCCAACTATCACATTTGAAATTGGTTTGGTACTTTATGAGATTGCGTAGAAATCGCCATTTAGAATGTTTTTTAGAACTCTTTTCGCGCATATTCATCGCTTTTAAATTCCGAATTTTTTAAGAAATGTTCTTAAAGATCATTTATATCTTATAAGTAACTACCATTCCAAATTTCATGTTTCTAGGCCATTGAGTAACACAAAAATTGCATTTTCGAACGTTTTTTTTTGCTCTTGCACCCCCTTTGGGGGTAATGGTACCGACATAAAATGTAGCCTATGTTTGAGCAAGGATTATCACCATCATTTTGACACCATTATTTTTTTAATTGATTTGATACTTCTTGAGATTGCGTAAAAATCGCCTTTAGAACGTTTTTTAGAACGCTTTTTGCGTATTTTCACCCCTTTTAAATTTCGATTTTTTTAGGAAATGTTCTTAGAAATGTTCATTTATGTCTAATAAATATCCAAATTCCATGTATCTGGGCCCTTCAGAAACACAAAAATCGCAATTTCGAACGTTTTTTTGCTCCTGCACCCCCTTTAGTGGTAGTGGCACCGACATAAAATGTAGCCTATGTTGAAGCAAGGGTTATCACCATCATTTTGACACCATTATTTTTTAAATCGGTTTGGTACTTCTTGAGATTGCGTAAAAATCGCCATTTAGAACGTTTTTAGAACACTTTTTGCGCGTTTTCACCCGTTTTTAATTTCGATATTTTTAAGAAATGTCCTTAGAGATCATTAGTATCTTATAAGTAACTACCTTTCCAAATTTCATGTTTCTAGGCCCTTCAGTAACACAAAAATCGCATTTTTAGAACGTTTTTTGCTCCTGCACCCCCTTTTGGCCAGTGGCACGAACATAAGATGTAGCCTATGTTCTAAGTTGGACTAACACCATCATTTTGATACAATTACTTTTGGAATCGGTTCATTAGTTCCAGAGCTTACTTCCTACACATAAACAATTTTTACCTCTTTATAATATTAGTATAGATTGGATTGTCTGAACTTGCCGAGTCATGATACTTTGTATTTTACGAATTTCCAGCGTTGTCAGCCCTTTTTTTTGTACCAAGAAATGGTAAAAAATTACTAAATTTCTATAGAATGTGATGAAATTTATAACTTAGAATTATTAGTCGAGCAAAAATATTTCTCACTGGCTAGAGATAATGTTTTTCTAAATATGTTATAGGACCGCATAAAAATGTAAATTTTGTAACTTTTTTCTAAAGTGAAAACGGTTTAAGGTGATGAAAAACAACATTTGAAATATTTTTGAAATTAGAAGTATTCTAAATTTAACCATTTAGAAATTAGCTTTTTGTCAGCGGTAAGAAGGGACGGCCTACATATTTTATAACTGATATTGCGTTGATGACTGCATATTTTAAATGAAATATCTCGTCTTTCAAAAGCAATGCTAACAAAAAGTATAAGCATCATAATACATCAAAACTTACGATAAAATTTATTAAAACGTTTGAAATGCTTCGGTAAGTGAAACAAAAAGGGCCTTGAAAAAGTCCATACAAATGAAAGCGGTTTTATGGAAGGTTTTAAAAATATTTTGTGTGTTTTTAAACTGAGCTAAATTTTATTACTGATACAAAATTTCCAGATATATCTTCTTCGCGTGTGTATTATTGTTACTACAAAAGAGTCATTTGGGGCTAATTATAAAAGACAACATTGACGAGTATCTCCTTGAAATTTGCGACTTCGGTGTCAAAACCTTACATAAAACACGCATTAAAAAATCCGGAAATCAAGCACCTACCACTAAAAAGAGCTGATTTATCGAGATTAACTTTGAAGAAATTACATGTATATATCACACAAGTTTGTATATATCATACAAATTGGAATTGTTGGTTTTAAATGAGTTAATATTCACACGAGATTGGAGATTTCATCAGCAGGGGTGATTCTGTTTCGAATTTTCCGAAAATTTAAGGCATTCATTTCCGGAAAAAAAAATCCACCCAATGTCCGTAAATTCGGACTTAAAAAATATCGCGAATTTTGACAAATGGTCGACGAAATCAATTTCGTAAATCGTTCGCAAAAAATCGCCAATTTCATCAAAGGATCGCGGGCGAATTTCGTCAGAGGGTCGCGAAAAACCCCGCAAATCTCGTCAAAAGATCGCAAAAATAGCAAATCTCGCCAAAAGATCGAGAAAAAACGCAAATTTCACCAAAGGATCACCATAAAACGCGAATTTCGTCAAAGGGGCGCAAAAAACACCTACCACATATTTAGTGTCAAGAGTGGATTGCCCCTTTCTCCCCTCTGTTGTAACTTTTCAGAAATTTTGCTGTGAATTTCAGAATTTTTTTTTACTCTGAATCATCCCTGGATTTCAGCAATATCTGACCTCTTCCAAAAGTTAGTGTTTTTAATATCTAACTGATTGCAACTTTAGAACCTTGGACATGGGTCAATTCTTAAGCTTACATTTCTGCTATTTTTCTATTGTCTTTACATTTTCTTATTGTATTATGCTGTTTTTATGTATTTCCCTATAACACTTTTGACCAGGGTTTCATAATTGCCGAGTATTTATTAAATAAATCTTTTTATAAGGAAACGTATTTCAGATTTTTTTTTTAACTCTACCAAAAGATCAACGTTTTTTTAGCAGCATATTGGAAAGTGAATTTATAATATTGGAAAGTGTTTCATAATCTATGTGTGATGCTTCATTTCCCTTTCGTGTTTGTGCATCAAAAATCATTCGGGCAGCGAACCGGTTGTTAACTTATTTGAATCCCTCCACTGGATAACGGGTAATGGCGCTCGCGTGGAATTCCAGAACAAGTGTTGCCAGTGAGCAACTTTTTTTATGCTCAAATTTATTGATTAACACCACTTTTTTAAAATGGTAAAATTCCCCTGTTTTCGCCTTAATTAATATGTCATTAAACAAGGAGAATTTTACGATTTCAAAAAAGTGGTGAAAAAAAAACTAAATTTAAAAAAAGTAGCCCACTATATGTGTAACACAATATGTGCAATGTGGTCGCAAAAAGTCTGCAGTGGTGTGAACAGTCCACACAACTACATATGTGACTTTTGTCTTACTTAAATGTTGTATTCAAACTCTGAGCGCAATTACCCTACCATGTCGGGCATTACCGCTCAATCGATGGTTATTTAAATAAAACGATAAAAAAAAATTCCTAAAACTTTTATGCAAATTAGTTGGTTGCAAACTGTTCCTTATGCTTTGGAGTTATACTTCGTTCATAAAATATTGATTTTTTTTGTCTAAATTTGACATTCATGTTTTCCCTTAAGTGAGAGCCATTCCCCAAGTTTCCCCTAAAGAGAGTGAAATGGACGTATTGACAAGAAATAATACTTTAGTAGAAGTGACTTAAGTCATTCTGTAGCATTTCAACGACCGAGTGCTGAACTTCATTTTGGTTACAGACCCTAAAATAGGCTCATTTTAAAATGATTAATTTTTCAGAAACTAATCGTATAGATTTCATGAAAATTTGGTTTTAGGCTAATTGAAGGGTGTAGAATTTATTTATGGTGTCAAACTTGGGTATTGCTATTGGGAAAAACAAAGTTTGGGTTCGTTTTCATATGTAGATACCCCCCTAAGCAAATTTTATATACACCAATTAAAAGTACACTTTATTCCCAGTCACTTGGTACCAGTAACTTTCTTTTACAATAATTTGTTGCAGAGTTAGTAGGGGGTGTTTCTTTTTTTTTCCACGATTGTACGTACGCCACTTATAATAATCCATGTTTCCTTTCTCGCTTAAAACTAAATTCCTCAAACGTTTACTTTATATTCATAAAAACCTTACTTTAGTTGACGATATGTCACACTACATTAGATAACCACTAGTCTATAGTTACCTCCAAACAATAAGGATATAAAAGTGACAGATGAATAAAAACCACACGGGCGGAAATTAAATGTGACAGATGACAAAAGTATGCCATTCGAAACGCTGAATCCTGAGCGATTGTTGAAGGTTTACAAGATTGGAAATGAAAACTGCATAGACGATATTGTTTGTGTTCATCAAGCGCGGCTATTTTCTATTAAATCGATATTTTTAAGAAGAAAAGAAACTTTGAGGAATATCATGAGATGCTGGTGTCGTTTTTGGAACGAAAGTGTAGAAAAGGTGTATGTGACATATTTTGTGCATAAAACATATCTCAAAATATCATCGGGTTTTAACTTTGCCGTTCATCTTTTGATTTCTCTTATTTAACACAAAATTGTTTGAACGTGAAATAAAAAGAGCTTACTAGCTTTTTTTCAAACATTTTTAATTTTTGAAGCAATTTTTAAGAATATTTATTCATAATAATTTTATTTATTTGATGAAAACAAATAAAAAAAGGAATACAGTTTTCTCGAGTCTGATATAAATTATTTTCAAAATTATAGGATATGTATATTAGGAAATATATATAAACTTTTTTGGCAATATGTGTAAATAATCTCTTACTTTTTTTTTTTTTTTTTTTTTTTTTTTTTTGCTGCATCATTCAGAGTAAGATTGGATCTCAAATTGGTAATAAAATCATTTTTTTTAATCCATTTCAATCAACATTTATTTTTAACTTATTTGTTTTCTAACATTATAATTTCTAGTGTGTGTAGTAGTCCTAATTTCGCATTCTTTACCTTTTTATGGCTGATGCAAAGATGAAACCACACACTTTATTTGTGGGTAATCAAGGTAATTAGAACCTGGTGAATCTGCCTTGGTTCCACAAATTTCCAGTTTTCCTATGTTTTCAAATCCATATGGCAAATGATAAGGAGTTCTGTTTTATGGACTTATATGGTGGTTTATATATCACTTTTAACTTGAATACATTCCTTTATTATTCATACCTTGACAATTTTTGTAGGTACAGTAGAACCTTTATTATCCGAAGTAATTGGGACCGACCCTCTTTCGGAAAATCGAAATTTTCGGATAATCGATAATGCTTCCATTTTAAGATCAAGGAGTATTATATACAATATTTCTTATTATGGTAACAAGTGCTTAATAAAAATAAAGCAATAGCAAAATAGAAACAAGAATAAATTATCTGAATTTTAATTTTGAAATTAAGTACCTTTTACATACATCATAAGAGTTTGAAAAAATATTTTGTTTGCCGCAGTTTCGATTGCCTTTGCCATGAAACTCTATCAGGAAGTCTTTTAAAATTATTTGTTCACCAGTATCACCATCTTTCTGCTGCTCCAGCCATGCCATGTTCTGGTTAAATTAAAAGGAACTCTAAGAAAGGGGATCGAAAATATTTATATATACTCGTAGTTCGGAAAGGACCGCTTGCACACAAGGAATATGATAGTAAAAGAAAAAAAAATTCAAAATTGATTTTCACACAAGGAATGTAATAGTAGAAAAAAACCCCTTAAAAATGGATTTCGGTTAACCGAGAGTTTCGGTTAAAAGAGGTTCTACTGTAATTTGTAGTGCTTTATAATGGTTTAATATTATAGATAGATATAGATATAGAAATAGATTAGTAGATAGATAGGTAACTTATTATTAATTCTGTTTGGAACATGATTGTGTGGTTATTCATTTTTTGTTATATTAATATTAAGGTATCAATCTTTGAAAGAATTTGTCTTTGAGTTGCAAAAAGTATGGCAATTTCGCCAGCCGACAAAAAATAAATAAATAAATAAATAAAAATAAAATAAATCAACCTCTAAAAATTATTATTAAATTAACTAGGAAAATTGGATATGATTATGTGACTATATCAAAAAGGATGTTGTATCCATCCTCTATCTTGGAGTCCCTAAAAATCGGACACCTGACACCACTGTAACGAATAACATGGTATGAGAAATTTGTGCATCATGAAAAATCGTAACTTTTCGTGTCCCGCACAATGGTCTTGGAGCCCCTGAAAACCGGGACACCTGGCAACACTGTAACGAGTAATATGGTACGAGAAATGTGTGCATCATGAAAAATCGGAACCTTTCGCGTCGCGCGCAATGGTCTTGAAGACCCTGAAAATCGGGGCACCTAGCAACACTGTAACGTATAACATGGTACAAGACATTTGTGCATCATGGAAAATCGGAACTTTTCGCGTCCTGCGTAATGGTCTTGGAGCCCCTAAAAATCGGGATATTCCGCGAAAATCGGGACACCTGACAATACACCTGGGGATTCTTCCCAGTGGCTATGGCCTTGAGCAAGTTACTGTGGTAGGACTATTATACTGCCGTTTTGTGATATAGCCGTCTTTTGTTTTATTTCACAAAATTTTCTCGAAGCATTCTTTTAAAAGCAGGAAACACCCATTATTTGATTGTCTTTTTGAAATAACAAACAAAACATCCCCAAACTTCGTATTTGTTATCAGATACATAAAATTAGTTTAAAATAGCGTTTGTTTTCCCTTTTCCACTTTATTAATATTTATTCTTTAAGTGTGTGCTCTCGTTTTTTATCAATATTTAAAAAATGTTTTCCAAGATAACGAACCTATTTTTGAGGTATTTTTTTGCGTTTTCACTATCCCTTGGCCTCATTAAATGTTCAAAAAGATAATTTCCAACTCTTTCTTATCCAGTGACATTGCGAGTTTAGAGAGCACACCCTCCAAGGCTGGTCACGTTACATTCGTATCGTGTTGAATGAGAAAAAATACTTGAAACTGTCGATTTCATATTTTTGGGAATATCTAGTGCTTTCGAAATTTTGTGCTCATGCATATCTAGAACGCGAAATGGATTGTTTTGTCAAATTATGCAATGAAATCGCCCTAAAGGAAACTAAATATAGAATTTATAGTAAAACAGTAATGTGACCAAATTTGGGAAGAAATATGTATTGAAGATATGTCGCTACAAACAATTAAGATTCTTCAAAATAAGACGCTTGGGCATCAACACACTTCTGATGGCAACGAGTTGTTCACGCTCGGAAGGCGTCCTGGAAATACTTTAGAGGCAGTGTGAAATTCAGACACTTTTCTCCGGGAGGGATTTCTGTGGGTCCAGGAAGGGAGATGTTATAGAGTTCCAGGGGGCGGGGATTGTCGTTTTTGACAATTGAAAACAAAAAATCTCAAATCTTCCGGTGGGGGGGACATCTCATTGCTCCGGGGCGGCGAATGTCCTCCCCGGCCCACCCCCTGAATTCAACACTGTTCCAGGAACGTCCTTCAAGGCTTCTAGCAGCGCTCGAAGCCGCTTTGACCTCTGTTACGATCCCATGACAGTGTCCTTTGAGAGCTGTCTTAAGTCGGAGGAACTGGAAAAAGTCCGCCGGAGACAGATTGGGACTGTATGGGGGTTGGGGAAGCGTTGCCATGCCGTTCCGGGCCTGGTAGCCGTTGACGACGAAGCATAGGTGCATTGTCATGATGATGCATCTTCCAATTGGAGGCAATGTCTGGCCTCACTCGATTTACCCTTCCCCTCAACCTTTTCAGCAGAATTTAATCGCGTAGCTCTGTTTAATAGAATGTTGCATTTTTAAGCTTCGACCGAGCCTAGATACAGAGGTTCAATAAAACCGCACTCAAGCTTGTAGACTACTGACGCTATTATTCACAAAATTACTAGCACCGTTAAACTATCAATTTAATTATCAGTAACTTAAATTCAATCAATAAGAAATTGAAAGAATTTTAATATGTGAATGATTTACAATCCTCAATATTTTTTATTGTAAAGCGTTTAACTTAAATAATCATGAACATTTCTTACATTCTTGGTCGCACTCTCTTAAAGGCATTTTGCAAACTCAGATGAAAATAATATTTATTTTATGAGGAAATAAAGCATTGCTTCCGTCGTGTATTGCTTTGTTCCAATGCAAAAAAAATTCAGCTATATAGAAGTAAGGTAAAAATGTACAAAAAGGAAAAAGATTAATTTTTATGAGGAAATGAATGGAGGTCCACATTTGTGTATCACAGGTCTGAAGTGGCTATACATTCCAATGTTCCAGAAACGTTTTCAAAACCAGAACCAAATGTTTAAAGTCATTTGTACCAACAGAATTACTTCCTGTTTTCAGCCTATATTTCTCGGATGAAAAAATATGTTTCCAGTCAAACATTTTTCTTTATATAAGAAGTAAAATAAATACTACCGGAAAATATCTTACATTTTATTACGTAAACGTTCTGCTTCAAACATGTTTATTTGATCTAAAGACTATAGACTAGAAAAAACGGTCATTAAAAAAATCCCTGCCTGCTCGGCTTACAGGCGGAGGTAGATTTCGAAGTTAAGTACTAATTTCACCAACAAAAACTAAATCAAGATTAGAGATAAACCCATTTCATCAATTTTATCTGGCCGCTTTTGACGAATTTTTAATTTCATTTTTCTATAAGAGTACATTTTATCAGAATCATATTAAGGCGGTATTCAAAAAAATATTTTTCCACGCTCAACAACTCGAAGTTTTCTGACACAGCTTCAGACTCATTTTAAAAGTAAAAACATGAAACTTGCTGACGTGATTTTTTGAAGAGATTTATGAGCGACCTGTGTTTTTATTTTTCGTTCAATTGATTAGAACTTGATTTACAATTAATCGACCCATACAGTATATTATATAGTTTCTGAATAAGAGAACCTGCCAATTGGATGCGTTTGAGAGCGAAAATGAATTTAAAAATCAGTCAGAAAATAAGCCGTTTGGATTTGAGTACACCCTTAATACGATAATTTTTTTGTCAACCCCTATTTTTTTTTTTTGTGTGTGTGTGTGTGTGTGTTTGCAGTAAGAGTTGGTCCTATCAAAAACTTGTCAGTATAAAAGTTGTAGACAATATTAAGAAGATTTATAATAAGTTTAAGCGAATTTGATAGCTTAAGAATTGACGAAGTTATGAATTTTTTTCTCCCTAAAACCCAAATTTTGCGCTCCTTGAGCCCATTTTTAATTTTATAAAATATTTGTGATTCATAAATTTTTGGCCTTTTTCCTAGACGTAATAATAACTTTAAACTGATTTGATATGTATAAAAATTAAGAAGTTATGGGTTTTTTTGTTTTTCACAAAACTCTTCCTATTTCCATCCCTATGGTCCGATTTTGCCTATTAACGAACTTGACAGAGATTTTCTACCCCTTGATTTTATGCATGAGTTTGGAAGAGATTTGTGCAGAATTACGGAAGTTATCGTGTCCATAAAAAAGTGATATATATAGATAGGTAGATAGATAGATAAAATATTTTACTGAGGGTGGTTTTGGGTTCTAGGGATCATGATCGGTATAGATGTGTAAAAATTTTTCAGAAATTCCAACATAGGGGAGACAATTGCAATAGGTAATATTTCATAGAAAATCTACCTTAAAAAAAAAAAAAAACCTTTGGACATAGAGCATCTGCACAAGAAGAATATTTAAGTACAAATTGTACATAGCTCTGAAATTTCATCTTTGTTTCACTTAATACTGGGTTTTTAGTTTCTCATCAGGTTTTCTGTATCTTGTTTAAAAATACTCTAAATTGTTTGCTTTTTATTTATTTATTTATTGGGAATTTAGGAAAATAGAGATACTAGTTAAGTTTTCTGGATCATCATGATCTTCTGGTCAATAGTTGCACGAATTCTATCAGTTACCAGGTAGCTATGGTTATTTTCTGTGGATTTTAAATCAGTAACATCTAACTTACCAATAGTATTAAAGCAGAAAATTCATTTGATTGATATTTTGCCTTGGATCGGCTAAAGGCCCAACACGGCAATTATTCACAGGCTGAGTTGCCGCAGTATTGCCTGGTGTCCCGCTTTTCAGGGGCTCCAAGACTTGTCCCGGTAACCACTGCGCGGGATGCTAAAAGTCCTGATTTTTCAAGATGAACAAATTATTTTATATTTCTTTTAGTTCCATGCTATTCCTTAATTTACATCGAGTGGAACTTGACAGAAACTTGTCAAAAACGCAATTTTTCCTAGCGAAAACGAAACCTGTTTATAACGGAATTCTGTTTTTGAAGTGAAAAGTTCATTTTCCCTACTATAGAGATACTATACAATTATACTTTGTAAATTGGAATTTGTTTCAGTCCTTAGCGATTCCGCCTTCAGAGGTTTTACTGTATAAGATAGTGTTGTTTATCCAGTAAAAACCTGCTTACACGGTTTCCGTCTTAACAGTTACAATTGCGTGGTGTTCCTCCTGTAGGGACAGTGAAATTTTACGTCTAAGACAGAATTCTGTTACAGACGGGTTCCGTTTTCATAGAATTTTCTATAATTTTATGCCCCTGTTTACAAGAAGCCGCAGTACCGCTTTTTGCGACATTGGACCTGGCAACACTAGTTACCACTGGCAACTATCTTTTTAAAACTTTGAATATCACTATTTCCAGACTATCATTTGTAAGATCTTTAGTAAAAATGTGTGTATTCTTGGACATAGCGCAAGCATGCACTACCGGAAAAGGATTTGTTGAGACATGGCATTTTTCATTTTTCTTTATTTTTACATTTTGTTATTAGAAATTGGACTTTAAACGCTAATGGGCTTCCAAATCTTTAAAAACGATTCCAGTTTCGCGAAAATCTCACATTTTCGGAAAATGAATATAGCACATCTTTTCTTTTTGGTATCGAAATATTCCCATCTCATACTGTTACAAGTTCTCAAGCGAAATTTTTTCATTCTCATTAAGATGAAGGTTCAAGAGTTCATTCTTTTTACAACAAATGAAACAATTTAAAGAGAAATCACAAAAACAAATATGAAAATGTTATGCTAATTAGTACCCGGATCTCTTTATTCATAATTATCATTCAATTATAAATGCGCACTCAGTGTAAGTCTTAAGAACCACCGTTCATGCTTATCAAGAAGATCAACAGAAAAGTCATGAATATAGGAAATCTACAGTGGTAGCCAAAATTATGGACATTTTTTGAAATTTTCATGTTTTATAACTTTGTGTGCTTGAATAATATAATAAATTTCACTTAAATACAAATATTTATATATCAAATTCAAGGAAATTTAATGTAGAATTTAATAAAAAAAAATAATTAAAATATATTCATTACAAGAAAAGTTACGACCACAAAAATTAAGATCTATCTTAGATTTCATTGTATTTTAAAGTTACACTTACACATTCAATATTTAGTAGGATAGCGCTTGTTTTTTATTACAGCTTCACAGCGTCTTTTCATTAAGAGAACTAGTGTTTGGAGTTCATCTTTTTTAATCACATTATGCCAAGAATCAATTATAGCTTCAATAAGTTGCGTTTTATTAGATAGACGCTTTTCTTGTACAAGGATTTTCAAACGTCGCCGCAAATTTTCTATAGGATTCAGATCAGTGCTGTTTCCTGGCCAGAGTAATAATTGTATGCTTTTATTTTTAAACCGTTCTTTTCATATTTTTGCCGTATGGCATGGAGCTGAATCCTGGGGAAAGATAAATGGTGCTTTATTGGGGAAGAGATCCTTTATAGAAGGTACCAATTTTGGTTCCAGGACAGTTTCGATGTATTTTTTTCAGAATGCTATCAATCACTTGAATGCGGTCCACACCATCTGCAGACACACAGGCCTAAATCAGGACGTTTGTTGGTTTATCTCTAGTTGCTTCAATGTAATCAGGATGCAGCTCTTCCCCTACTCTACATCTCACACATTTTCACCCATCACTACCAAAGAGCAATATTTTACTCTCATCGCTCCAGATTATTTGCTTCCATTGATTTTCTGACCAATTAATGTGTTCTTTTGCCCACTGAACTCGTTTCTTGTGTTGCTGAAGATTTAAAAATGTTTTTTTCCTCGGAATTCTAACTTTCAATCTAAAACCTGCTAATCTTCTCCTTATTGTCCTTGAACTAACTGAAATATGCATTGCATTCATTTCACATCTAACAGCATCTGATGAAATTCTTCTATCTTTCAGGCATATCCTTTTTATCATTCTATCGTCAGAAGCACTTGTGCATTTTCTTCGGCCTGATCTTGCCTTATTTATCACTGATTTAGTTTCTTCATAACGCAAACACAACTTTCGTACGCCAGATAAAGTGACTGATCCACCAACCTGTCTTGCAATTTCAGTATAAGAGAGACCATTTTCTCTCAATATGGCAATTCTGCTTTTTTGTAGGTATCTAATCAGTTCTTGTTGTAGATGACATTGTTTTAAATTAATTTCCATTAAGAAAAAAATAGAAAAAAAACATTCTATTTAGTTACACTAGTATTCACCTTTCTGCAAAATTCATCCCAGCAAAATACCGCTTTTACAAATCAAAGCATACTACAGTTTCATTACTGACATTTGATTGGTTCTCAGAACAGTCATTGTGATTGGCTAGGAAGCTTTTATTTCAATGCACTTCAGCATTCATGACTAATTGTGTTTCTATTTTAAGCTAAAGTAAGCGTAATTTTTTTGCAATGCATATATTTTAATTATGTTTTTTATTTATTAAATTCTACATTACATTTCCTTGAATTTGATGCATAAACATTTGTATTTCAGGGAAAATTAATATATTCTATAAGCACACAAAGTTATAAAACATGAAAATTTCAAAAAATGGCCACAATTTTGGCCACCACTGTATATTATACTTACAATAGGAAACTAATTTAATTTTAATTTAATTTGCAATTGTACTTTATTCTAATTTTCCTTCCAAACTCATTTAATAGCAATAGTTAGATTTTAAAATGAAGTGAAATTTCTTGTTTTAATCATTTCTATAATCGATAAGTAAATATTTTTGCATTTCATTGGGAAAGTATTCCCATTTAGTAATATTTATTCTTTAAATTAAAACGAACTTTCTTAAATTTTAATTATACTATTTTCGCATCTTGCAAATTTTCCTATAATATATCACTAATCAGCAAAAGATTATACAATATCGTGATATACTTCCAAAAAGATTACCAAGTGACGAAATGATCAAAACTAAAGGGCAAACGCTTCAACATTGATTCAATAGTAGTGAAAATGCTATGGTCGAGAGGCGGTTTGTCGAGCGGACAAGAAGTCTTTCTTGCCGAACCGGAGAGTGATGCCACCTGGACGGAAAGTAGTCGGATTAGGATATTCGGCTGAAGTTCGTAAAGGAATTATTTTCTATTTGAATGTTCTTTGTAATAAGGAAAAATTGTTTTCATTCTAAGAAAAACTTTGGTAAATCTATACAAATTGTACTTTGGTAGGTTCAGTTAGAACCTTATTGGAGATTGCGTAAAATATACGTATACCTTATTTAAATGCTTTCAAGATAGGTAATAAAATTGTAACAGAAAACACTATTTCTCTCAGATTAAAGCATGGAATTACTTACAAAATAGCCATTTAGTCATCTTTTAAAGAAGTAAAATGAATACAGGTGGCAAATAAATAAATTTAACTGCAGTGCTATTTATTTTATAAGTTTAAAAAATTATATATCATACACAGGTTATGGAAAATATAAGTTCAATTTAACGTCTTTCTTTTCGTGCTTTAAAAATTTGCTTACAAAACATAATAGCACTGATATAATATAAAACCAGATTAGTCTGAACCGATTTTGAGTTAAACTATTCTAAGCCTTTTTTTAAAGTAAACTATTTTTCTTAAAAAGTAAGAGATTTTTTGGGCTGCTGTACGGAGGGGGACCTCCATAAATTTTAGACATATAGGAAGATCATTCAAAAATAAGATTATTACGCAAGCCTGAGATGGTGGTGTTTTTTAACTTTTAATAATTGATTTTTATGTTTTTCTTTTTAGCACTGAATCCAAAAATGATCTTTATTATTAACCATCAAGTCAAGATTTTTCGGAATTCGTAAATTTCGAAGGTAAAGGTAAAAAAAAAAAAAAAAAAAAAAAAGCGAAAATCTGCTGCTATAAGATAGAGGAGATGGTTGTGTTTTTTAACGTTTGATAATTGATTTTCATGTAATATTTAGTGCTGAATCTGAAAATGACATTCATTTTTAAACATCAGGTCAGAATTTTTAGCAAATTGTAAATTTCAAAGTTAAAATGTAACGAAAATATGATACTATAAAATTGATGAAAAACTTTTTTTATGCAATTTAATTTTATTTAATTCCATAATTTATTCAATTTTCTGGCTTATAGTGGGGATTCTTACAGCTAAACAGCTCAGGGGTCCGATGAGAGGAGGGAAGAGATTCATCTTTAACTTTGAACTTTTTAACTTTGAAATTTTCTATTTGCAAAATTCCTGACGTGATGGTTAAAAATGAAGATCATTTTCGGATTCAGCGATAAGAAATACATAAAAATCAATTATCAAAAGTTAAAAAATTCAACAATCACATCTATTTTATAGTATCAGATTTTCGCTATCTTTTGACTTTTTAACTTGGAAATTTACGACTTGCAAAAAACTCCTTACGAGATGGTAAAAATTGAAGGTCATTTTTGGATTACAAAATACACAAGAATCAATTATCAAAAGCTAAAAAACATGACCCAACTCAAATTTTGCAGGCTAGTGATACTTGCGTATACTGTTTGTGTCGGAAATCTACACTCTTCAGTTCAACATGTTTCGTTGTGAAACCTTATTTGTGAAATATGTGAACTGTTTATAATGTGCTTTTATGTGAACGCCAAAATAATTTTAAGTGTGAACATAATCAAGAAAACTTTAGTGTTACTAACATATAATAGGTGATGCCACTAGACTTAGTTTCAACTATTCCCGAGAGATGTCTACACCAGAACTTAAGACTCTGTCTCACAGACGTAATTTTCCAAAAGAACAATAGTTTCTGCTGACTTTAGAGTTTTCCTTTATTTTAGACATTATAACCCTTTTAGACACTTTTGATTGCCCCAAAACTTTCACTCTTCGACTGGCTCTTGACCAAGCCAGTCCTACGCCAATTTAAATTTTAATTCTTTTGTTTAAAATCGTCTCTTGTCAGCAATGATATTCAATGGCAATTCATGTCTAAAATACTGTTTAAAATAAGCAGCTAACTTATTGTTAATATCCACCTATAGTGGAATGTGCTGTAAGAATCATCTTTAACACGTTCACGCCGGCGCGGTGGGTCACACTAGACTGTCTTAGAGTTGTCAAGTCTCCGGCTTTTTTTCTCACCACTATTATTTTAGAGAAAATGTTGTTCCTTTAAATCGTCCAATTGTTCTAATTAAATAAAACAACATTTTCTATATTAAAATACTGGTATCCAAAAAGCCGGAGACTTTGCAGATCTGAGACAGTCGAGTGTGTGACCCACCGCGCCGGCGTGAACGTGTTAACCGGATTAATTTCATGTTTGTGATTTTATCTAATTATTTCTTCTCTATTTATAACCCATATGTCTGAATAAATAAGAATAAAGCCAAGGAGCGTCTTATGAAGCCAATCTCGTTCGTCAATTCTTCAAATCTCTTTTTAGGGTTTCGTTCATCTGACGAAACCCTATTCGTCTCGCTCCTTTGTCTGTCTGTCCGTCACAGTGCCCGTTCTCAGAAACTATATACGTTGGAGACTTGAAATTTTGCATACTTATAGCTGAACACTTCACATCAAACGACAAATCATAAAATTTTAAAAAAAGTCGTATATTTAACCCTCTGGGCTCTAACTTGTGTATTTTAAGCTTTTTTTTTTCTAAGTGAGCGCCAAATTAAGTTCAAGACTTGAAATGTTGCAAAATTATAGCTAAACACTTGCGATAAAACGACAAATCATAAAATTTCGAAAGTCTTATATTTAACCCTTTGGTCTTTAACTTGTGTATTTTAAGCATTTTTTTCTAACTCAGCCCCTAATTAAGTTGAAGACTTGAAATTTTGCATAATTATAGCTAAACACTTGCGATCACACGACAAATTGTAAAAATTTCAAAAAGCCTTATATTTACCCCTTCGGTCTCTAACTTGTGTATTTTAAACAATTTTTCTAACTCAGCCCCTTAATTAAGTTGGACGTTTGAAATTTTGCATAGGTATAGCTGAACACTTGCGATCACACGAAAAATAATAAAATTTTCAAAAAGTCATATTATTTACCCCTCCGGTCTCTAACTTGTGTATTTTAAGCAATTTTTCTAACTCAGCCACTAATTAAGTTGGATACTTGAAATTTTGCATACCTATAGCAGAACACTTGCGATCACACGAAAAATCATAAAATGTTCAAAAGTCTTATGTTAATTACCGTCCGGGCTTTAACGTGTGTATTTTAAGCAACTTTTTATCCTCCCCCCTTTTCACCCGAGGTTCACTTTTCTAACTTTTGCCGAACCCCTTTGACCGCTCTTTCATATTATGAACCAAAGACATAACATATTTTAGTTCCACTTTTTATCGCCAGGGTGCGCCTACCTATCTCGGGTGCTATGGGCCCGACTCCCTCGACTAATATATCTACGGATAGGTTGTAAAACGGAGTTTCATTCGGATAGAGGTTTGTTTAGAATAGAGTGCGCCCCTGGTTGCGAAATGTGGAACTAACAGATTTTGCAAAAGAATAAAGTGTTTTGAAAGAAATATTAAACGAAACCCTCTGTGCGATCTGTGATCACACTTACCCACTTGTTTCTTATTCAATAAAGTAAATATTATTAAATAATATACAGCTTATAACCGCTTCGAAGGAAGCTAAGTAAAAAGTGCTGCATTACCGGAAGATAATAACAGGCAAGCAAAATTCACCTTCTCTAATTGAAATTACAAATTATATATTATATTTATATAGTGGGTAATTTTAGCTAAAGGCTATTCGAACTCACAACGGTCTCCTTCTGTTTTTTTACAGTTTGTATATTATTACACTAGTGTATAACCCCGTCAAAAATGACGGAATTTTAATATGCGTTAACAATTAGACAAAACAAACAGCAGTATTTATTGCATCAATAATAATAATAATTAGCAAAGTGAAACACAATTTTTCAAGATTTCACAAAACATTAAAGTTAAGTATTCAGTGCGTTAAAGGTTTTTTTTTTTAAATATGTTATTTTTATAAAAATGAATGAATTTGAATAATAAATGTCCCACCGCTGTTCTTTAGGGGTGGATCAAGGCACGGAGTTAAGAGACAGAGATATTGTATTAGAGCTCTGTGGGGTCAAGTCAGCGGATTTTACTCATCTATGGAACTTTACGTTTCATTTCTAAGTATAGACTTGGCGTCATTTATCATCAATTATTATAAACAAAGGAACATTTTGTTAAAATTTGTAGTTTTTTTTTGTATAGAAAATACGCAGGGCGCATTGATTTAATTAAAGATAAATTTTTGAAAGCTTCAGCTATATAACTTTAAAATTTCATTTAGTATAAATAAAATCAAAAGTTATTACTTCTTTTGTAAAATTTTAATTTAAAATTATCAATTTTTAAGAACTTAGCTTATATCCACTTGAAATTGACTTGCATTGTAAGTAAAATTTATATTTCATATCAAATGTAATTAAAATGTAAGGAATACACAATACCATTTTATGTACAACATATATAAATTATATCAATGCAGATAAAATTTTGATTTTTAACATAATAGCATTTGAACAAACAAAATTATAATTTAATAGGTGAAAAGATAATTTTCGGCCATACTAATGCAGTCATGATAACATCTTATATTTCAGTTACATCTGGAGGGGGGAAGAAAAAAAAACATTTGTAATGCACACAAAATTAAAAAAAAAAAAAAAAAGCAGATAAATGTTAAGCTAAATAAAACTAAATTAAAATTCTATCAAAGTCACCATAATAATAATAATAATATTCATTTCATTTATATTGAATGAAATTTTAAAGTTATATAAATGAAGCTTTTAAAAATTAATCTCGAATTGCATCGTTACGTCTGCGGATTTTTTTTTTTTTTAAATAAGAAACTCTAATTTCAATTGAAAGTTCTTTCATTTATATTGATTGCCGAAAGATTGCGCCAAAGCAAAGTTTAAAAATAGATGGGATTTTCTGTAAAGCTTAGACCGAGGCAAGTGTACTGAATACAGCTTGTATACCTCCCGTTAATTAACTCCATTTTTCACAAAGTTGTGAGTTGCCATGAAAAAGTGAAAAACGCTTTTCAAAATATTTAAAGTCATTAATATGCTTTTACAAATATTTTAATAACAGAATCAGATGTTAACCTGTAGTTTTTAATGAAACACTGTAAGAGTCGTTCATTTGTTTCTAGATTTCGAATTTGTAGTTCTAAATGGCAACAGTCTTCGTTTGTTTATACCTTTCACTCTTGTTATCCGTTGTTTATAATAGCTGGTTATCGTTATTTTTTTATTTAGAACTTAAAACATTATAATTTGATAGTTTTTGAACGTTTTAGAGAACATAACGAAGAATAGATGCGATACAAATCGGATTATGTGTATATTTCCATACATTGAACAATCGGCAAACTTACGGTCTCTTGAATATTTGTGCCTAACATGGCCGCGATAATTACTTTTCTCGAGGATGGGTTCGTCCCGGATTCGTTACACTGTGTTTTATTTTATAGGGATACTATTTTTAGAGGTGTGGTCGTTTGAAAGTCTAATAATCTAATTTACAAGATGCGTTAAAAATTTCATCGACGACGTCCCTAGACATACTGGATAGTTGACGCTTCCAAAACAAGTGACTACAGACTGCGATATTTTACAATATGATTGCTTCGGATAATATCGTTGTTATTTGGTGCATTGTCGTTCAATAAATAATATTTTATTGATAGAAATTTTCAAATCAGTAAGATATAAATAAACACATAGAAAACAAATAAACAATCTAGATGACATTGAGATGGATTGTATGACATTGCATACCCTCTAATGTTTTTGTATTATTACATAAGTATTATCTGAGCGAAGCTAAACAAAAAATTCTCTAATACAGTAATGGCGCAAGAAACCGTGATCTTGACATTATCTGTCAAACCAATGAATTTTTCAAGATCATAAAAAAACAAAAAGAAGAGTTCATCTCTTTTCAGAGCGAATATTAAGCAAACAATTTCCCATTGGTTAGTAAATAAAAATGTATCAGTGTTTGCCGATAACAGAGGGTACTGCCGTGATAAGATCCAAATGTAAACAAAAGTTTTATACGAGAATTCTACCCCTTGTATCCATTGATGAACTTGATAAAACGACATTTGATGAAAATACATGTTACGTATTTCCTAGACAACAGACATCTTTTTTAAAATCAGGTATGCTTTTGTGAAATACATAAATCATAAAGATATTTATTGCGTCCTTCATATGTTTTCAATAATGGAAAAATTTAATAATTTTTGAACAGAAAAAGATTTATAAACCAAATTTTCAAGATTTGCACATGAGAATAAAGTAAATTAACGCTTTAACCTCTTCAGACCAAAAGCTAAAATAATACTACAAATACTCATTCATTGGTTTTCAACAAACAAAATGACATTATAGATGACAGAAAAAAGAAATTTTCTGAAATTGATCCCTTAGGAGACAAGAAATTTAGGTTCACAAATCTGGATATAAAATTACAGCCCCCCTTAAAATATCAATTTAATTATCACTAACCTAAATTCACACAAATACAAATTGAAGGCCTACAATCGTGCTTTTCCATCACATGCATCACGAAAAGTGCATCACGTGACTCAAGTGGTCTCAAACGCAGCGTTGCAGTCGTAAAAAAAACCTGAGGGTATACGCAAAAGGTAAAAAGGCATAAACAGATAGTATGTAGTTTTATTTTAGAAACAGAAGGTATACGGAATTCTTTACCACCGTAACTCTTCACTTCATCTCTGATGAAAAAGCAATCCATGTGTAACGCAAGACTGCAGCTTGTCTTTTTCGTTAGCCTCCAAGTTTTAACGAGGCTAACGAGAAAGACAGGCTACCGCGGTGCATTCTACGCATCTTTTTTTACAGACTGCTGGACTCACGTGATGCTCGAATGCACCAATGAAGGTGTGAGAAAAGAGCATCACGTCACTTTAGCGGTCTGTAAAAAAAGACACGTGGGATGCACCGCAGTAGCCTGTCACTTCGTTAGCCTCGAGTTTTAATTAGTGACGAAGTCACTGATTCATTACCAAGCATCGAACTTCTCATGGAAAACTGATGAGTTCGACTAGTCCCATAGTAGGGTCTGAAATGTTTTCCAGCTCGATTTTTGTGCCAAGTTTGATATTTTTTTTTATGTTATAGCTTTTGACATGTAGATTCCAAATATCTTAGGTGCCATTTTTTTCTTACACATTTTTTAGGTTATTTTTAAGATAGCGTCCAAGATGGCTGCCATTTACTGACTTTTTTTAATATTTGTGGGATATTATTGACCAGTATACCAAATTATATGTTTTTGGGGTCAAAAAATGCAAATCTACAATCAAAATAGGCATAAATTGTGTTATTTAATGTTTATTTATAAATTTACTACAAAATTACTAATATACTAGAAAATAGATTTTCACATGACTATCGTTTTGGCATGCTACGACCTTCTCTTTGAAACACGGCCACATTCTACGGAGATTATTTCCCGGTAAGAAAAATGCACCTCACTACGTGAGAAATTGCACAATTGTGTAGTTGAAGCTATAACTTTGTTTGAAGAGATCAAAGTAGTAGTTGAAAAAAATTGTCTTCCACATATTACACAATGCAGAGGTGATATGGTAAAGTTCTTATCAATTTAGATCTTTGCTACATTTCATCCGTGCCACTCGTCAAAGAAACTCGACATTGCATCTCGCGTTATTAGAGGAACAAATCAAGTATTACTCGTATTTTGCTCATGACTTATTTCATTATGCCAGACTCATTCCAGTATACATAGCACAGATGAAGGACCTTAAAACAATATATCCAGTAGTATGGAATGCTCTTGAATCTGGTTGGTTTGCAGTATCCAAATCCAATGTGCCGTTTACGAAATTATTTTCAGACCAGAATTTGGAACAGAAAATCAAAGAACTGAAGAACATTGGTGGAGTTATTCGTTTAACTCAGAATGAAAACGCCCTTGAAAGGTATTTCTTGTGTGCACCAGAAGTATTACGCATTGTTTCAAGTTTCTTTGAAAAGTACTGTCCAAATAAAGTCTCTAAGCAGCCCAGGAAACACTATCAACTTTAGACTTCCATGTCACTAAGAATTTTTCACAATGCAGCCATCGCCAAGGACAGTATTCGAGGTCATTGTGGAGGAAACTTAAGGTAAGGTACTTTCCAAGATAATACCACACTAATGAAAATTGCATCCTCTATGAAAGTTACAGAATTTTCGAAGTATGATATTCTGAATTGTGACCAAAAAAAGCCAATTGGAATTCGAAAAATTCGTAAGAGATAGACTAATTCGAGAAGATAGGCAACTTCTTGCTGTTATGGAATCAAGACCTCAAATGTCTACAAACCTAAAAGATGCAATTGCAAAACTACGAGTTTTCTGTAATACCAAATCATTATTTTCTTCTGATGGATATCTTCGTATTCCATCTGACCAAAGTTCATTAATTGCAGAAATAGAGCAATATAATCGATCACCCATACTTGAATCATTAGAATCCCCGATTACTTCTCCGATAGAAAAAGTTTGTATTATAGATGGAATGGCAATCGTACAATCAGTAAAAAAGACACCTGCCATGAAAACTTGTGAAGACCGCAAATGCTTTGACCGAGATCATTATGAAAATGACAAGCGGATATACTGAAGGGAGAATAATATTTGACCAATACCTTGAGCATTCATTGAAGGAGCAAACTCGTAAGAAAAGATTGGGGGCGACAGAACCTGTTAGATTTGCTATTACAAATAGTACCAATATAACGTTGGTGTCATTAAAGACGTTTCTTTAACATAATGAAATAAAATCACAGCAGACTGCGTATTTCGGGAATAAATTACTAAAGGCTTTTGCTGCTAGTGAGAAGAAAGTTGTTGCCGTTTTTGGCAATAAGGCACCACGCGAATGTATTCGATTCAGAATTATGTGATCATACACATAAAGAAGCAGACACCATTATACCTCTTCATGTACTTGATACAGTGAACCATCATGATAATTATGAGATCGATGTATTTTCGCCATATACTTACATTTTCATATTGCTGATTGATTTGGTTTCATCTAGTAAACAGTGAAATCAATTTTGTGACTGGTCGAGGCAACAAACACAGAAAAATTAATATTAATGAAATATGTCGAGCGATAGGTGCTCATAAAAGCAAAGGTTTACTAGGTTTACATTCATATACTGGTGGAGGCTGGGGAGTAAAATTTGTAGGCATTTCAAAGCAGAAGTAGATAAAAGTGTATACCAATCTTCAGAGTGATGATGATATTATAACAGCTTTTCAAGAACTTGAAGAACCTAATGTTGATCCAATATCCAAACTGTCGTTGTTTGAAAAATTCACCAATTTGGCTTATTTGGAAAATAATAATCTAAAAATTACTATTTTCAGAGGAGGGGGATTAGGATTTCAGTGTTAAGATGGCATCTTTTCAGAACTAAAAGTTTCGAGTGGGAGAAATTAACACCAACCCTTGGAGTACTGAAGCCACATATTCTAAGATCCCACTTAATTTGCACCATTGGAAAGGGCTACAGAAATCCTCGACCTACCTCGACTTATTGGCAATTGTTGGGGAAAAAATGGCGAAGGAGTAATATCTCCAGTCAAATGCCCGGAGTTACCTGCGCCCAAAGGAGTTATTGAACTTGTGAAATGTGAGTGTAAGAGAACATGTACATTTGGGAAATGTTCTTGCTTAAAAAATTCTATGGTTTGTACTGCTTTTTGCAAATGAAGTGATGGCAACAATAGAAAGGACTATCAATATCGTCACAGCGATAGCAGTGATTCAGAAGAGGATACGTAACGTCCTAGTACTGTATATACATATAAATGCTGTTTTTAATAATTTTGTTCAATATCTTCAATAATTTGTTATTTCATTTAAATACTTTGGTTGTGTATAACTGGTTAATAAAACGCTAGTATGTCTAATATTGTTCATATTTTTGTGCTTTATTTTCATCTTATCTCTTAAAACACTTGAAAAACTCAATTTACTCCTAATTTTATTATATATTTGTGTTTCTTGGCCTTGAAAACATATAATTTGACATACTGGTAAATAATATGCCTCAAATATTAAAGAAGTCAGTAAATGGCAGCCATTTTGGACGCCATCTTGAAAATCACACCCAAAAATGTGTATAAAAAAATGGCACCCAAGGTATTTGGAATCTACATATCAAAACCTACAGAATACAACAAAAATATCAAACTTGGCACGTCAATCGAGCTGGAGCCATATTTTATGACATTTCAAACTTCAAGAGACAGCAAAAAAAAAAAAAAAAAAAAAAAAAAAAAAAAAAAAAAAAAAAACAGCCATATGGAATACACAAAATTTCTTACCTTTTTTCTTAAAGGGAAAAAATCATAGAAGACTTCTTGCTTTATACATTCTATCCATACTTGCGTACATCCTTTATTCAATACACCTATAGTTACAATCATTTATATACATATACCCTACTTACTTACATCCATCTTAAGTAATTACAAACACCTTATAACATACAACATCTTATAGCACACTTACATGTAACAACTTTCTATGCCTTATCATTCTTTTCTCAACAAATAAAAGTAATGTTAACTAATGTTGACTAATGATAATTTCACAATCTCCGATTCACTTAACACTTAAGTAGGGTGATAATCAATTAAATGAAGAGGGAGAATGACAAATAGAGAGGTCAGATATTCTGTTCTCTCCAAAAGAAGCAGAAGTTTTTTTTTTATGAATAATTTACAAAACTGAATCAGTTTGGCTCATATGAACTGAATCAACTGAATCATATGGCAATTTTTTTCATAATCAGGGGGTTCTGCATTAAAGTCCTGCTTCAGGTCGGATAATCCGCTTTTACCCGAACCCGACCTAACCCACCGTTCAAATCAGATTGATTTGGCGTTTTTTTAACACTTTCCAACAAAGTTGAAAAGTGTTTATGACTTCGGTTTGTCTGTCCGTCTGGCCGTCTGTACGCGCTCTAACTCCCGTAAATATACTCGGATCGTTCTGAAATTTTTGGATGTTAGTGTCCTCTACCATAGCACGAACCCTATTGCAAATGAAGTTTGTAGCATGATTAGTTCATTTACAGGGACAGTCAAAAGTTTTCCTTTACATTACGGCCTATGGGGAAAAATCGTTTAAAATGATTTTTAATGATGTTGCATGCTTTCAAACATAATAAAATTGATGTGCATGTATCAAGTGCACTAAAATATGCATTTTCTGTAGAATATGCGGCGCGAAAAATAGTTATTATTCATTTACTCGGCCACACAAAAGAATTCCGTTACATAATGATATATGGGTGGAGGGGATTTTTTCCGGCGTATTTTAATTATGTTAAATTATTTCATGTATAATGAAATCGATATACGTCGCTGATGTTTAATGTAACTTATTTCATGGATAATACGAAGTGCATAGCATTTACAGGGACACACAAAAGATTTCAGATACTATACTGTATACGAAGTACTGTACAGTAGCGATGACTGGAAATGCAATGTTAAGTATGTTATGTGCTTTTATGTTTCACTATACTTATGCATTGTATATGGTGTGTATAAATGCTGTAATTGATATACAGTGCTACACAAAAGAATTCGTAATGGTTACTGGGTATGATAGCGAATTGCTTAAAGGTGATTTTTAAATGAGTTAGGCATTTTTATGCTGAACTGCATTTAGTTTAGTAAGAAATGTTTGGAGAACATATATAAAATGATATACAGGGTCACGCAAAGAATTGGATATATGGCCGTCTATAAATGATAATTTCTGGAAATGTGTTTCCGGTAGTTTTAAGAGTGTTTTACTTTGAATTAAACTTTAGCTAAATAGTGGCGTGTAATAAAGGTACTAGGTTAATTACAGGGTTGTACAAAAGTATATGTTTCCATCTATTAGTCTAAATTACTGAAACAGAAATTTCAACCTGTTATGTGTTTTCTTGCTAAACTAAATTTCCTGTTATTTATATATCAACCTACAGATCAAATACAGGGCTGTTCAAAAGAATTGGAATACATATTTGAAATGGACGGTAACTGCTGAAATCAGTTTTTCAAATGTTTTATGTGTTTTCTAAAATGTTTAGTTAGTTTTCTTATTTACCTTATTTCCCTAAATAACGAAGTTTTTTTAAAGCATTCAGGAAGTGTTGGAAAGTGTTTCATAATCTATGCTTAACGCATGATTTTTCTTACTTTTTTTGTTGTTGTTGTTTCGAGTCGGGTTGATTTTTATTATTTCGGGTTCGGGTGGGTTTCGGGATAGGTTTTTGGCTCTTGTGGGTCCGGGTTCGTGTTAATCCAATTTTTCAAAAAAAAAAAAAAAAAAGTCCAAAACATTTTTTCAGATGAAAAATCTATGTACAATAAAACCTTCATAACGGACACTCCCGAATAGTGGCCACCTCTATTTAGCGAACAGTTTCAATTCCAAACACTTGTATATATTTATACGCTTTTACCTCTGAATCTACACACATATTACGTTTGTGTAGATTCGGGTGTTCACCAAAAACAAATTTTTGGTAAAATATGTTTTTATATTCCGAGAGAAGAAAAAGGCTTCTTAAATGTACCGTAGAGAAAGAATAATCTATAATGAGATTCCTTATACACATTTTATTTTTCACAGTAAATTGTATATATTGTATGTATATACTCATACGCCCAAATACATATTTATTTTCATACGAAACGTAGTTCTGCTCAGACTTTTTCTGAAAATCCTAACAACCCGACTTGCATAAACTTAAATATGACCTGCAAGAGACATTCTAGAGCAGGGATGGCAAACCTATGGCACGCGTGCCCGAACTTGGCACGTAAGAAAACTTCTCTGGCACGCGAAAAAAATTATAGATTATATTCAATTTATGGAAAACAATTCATTTTATGTTTTTTTTACAAATAGTATAGTTTTGTGTATAATATAATGTACTTTAAAATAATCCGTAAATTTTGAATTTAATTAAAGTACTATAAATTTCAATGAAAGCTCCTTGTAACGTCATTTTCTCGCCAAACCATTCAGCATATAGTGTTTTCCAAAGCGTTTTGCTTCTTTATGAAATTTCAAAGGTTTCTGAAATTTTAATTTTTAGATATAGTTTGCATAGTAATATACCTAATTGACACGCCTCTACTCCAGATTAGGTTTTATTTTATTTAGGTTTAGAATTTTAAATAATTTTAGGTTTTATTATATTTAGGTTTAGGATTTTAAGTAATTTTAGGTTTTATTATATTTAGGTTTAGAATTTTAAGTAATTTTAGGTTTTATTATATTTAGGTTTTAATTTTGAAAGTTGAATTTTAACTGTTACTGTAAATAATTATGTATCTATTGAACCTGAAGAACTAAAAATGATCTGATTCGGAAGTATACAATAAAAGGAAAACTCATTTATAGATTATTAAAACGGAATTCGATGCGACATGGCTATATTATTGAGTAAATACAGCGTAATACATATGTTTGGAATCGAATCTAGTGCAAGTGTAAAAATATTTAAGTAAAAATTCTATAAAAGTTAATTATTGGATTTTATCTAAGTTAAAATGTTTCTGGCACATTAGAATGTTGATACATAATAATTTTGAATTTTTTGGCACGCATACTCAAAGAGGTTCGCCATCCCTGTTCTAGAGTGAACCCGACCCGAAAAAAGAAAATTAGGGACAATCCAACCCGATGCAGCAGCACTCTACTCAACGATCCCAAAGTATCAGCTATGCAGAGATTTTACTACGTTTGAATATTAAAGAATACAAATATGTGCATTTTTCTGCATGAAAGGTAATATTGGTATTAGAGATGTAAGAGTAGATTACTGTTCATAATTTCACTAAAACATTAATTCCCCTTCATTTCGTGTTCGTGGCGTGTTTGTTTCGGGTTGAAATATGTGAGGTTGCGGGTTGACGAAAATTATTTTCTCGGGTTCGGGTCGGGTTGTGGGATGACGAAATTTTTAGGTACGGTTAAGTAACCTTTATCTATAATAAGTAAGGATCGATCGAAACAGATTTTAAGACCGAAACCGAATTTCGGTAGTCTTTCTATTTTCGGCAGAAAACAAAACCCAAGTTGGTTCTCTGTGTACACAAATATTGTCTCTAACAACACAAAATAATTGTCTAATTATACGAATTTCATCTAATTAAAAAATGTTTTAGGTATACATACCTCGATTTATCTTTTATAATGATGTTTGTAAATCTTTCTCAAAGAGCATTCGAAACACTTTTGCGGTAAAAATTTTTTTAGTACTGTTAAGTCTGCAACAGTGAAGTTCATAGCAATAAAAAAAAAGGTGTCTCATTTGAGCGGACACGGCTCAAACCAATGAGCAATTTTGAAAATTCCCGAAGGAGGAAACGAGATTTTTGGATTACAGATAGTTTCGGTTGATTTTCGGCAGAATTTTCGGCAAAACTCAGATTTTGGAATGAAAACGAAACAGAGTTTTTGGTCGATCTCTAATAAAAAGTATAATAAACAATTAAATTTAAAAAATCAAAAAAACCCGACTACGTAAAAAGAGAACTTATTAATTATTTCTCATCAATGTGAAACTATTTTTTTTTTCAATTCCTACTATTAGCTTACACTCTCGCTATATATATCTTGTTCAAATTTTCAATCGTTAATAAAATACTTATTATTTATCCAATCAAGTTCAAATATTTTTTTTTAAATTGTAGTGGATGACACTTGATGTTAATCTAGATTTTTTCAAATATTAATTCATTAATTAAATTAAATTAATTTTCAATAATCGAGAGTTTTCAATAATCCTCTTCTTGATGTGGTATTTTAAAACCGAGAGAGCCCTCTTCTTGATCAAGACATTTAAGCGCAATCAAGAGGAAAGAAAAATGGGAGAAAAAAATGATCTTATTGACCTAAGTAGGAATTGACTTAAAATGTTTTTTTTTTATATTACTTGTTTGTATTACTTACCTATTTTTTTTTATTTACTTGTATTGATGGCTTTTAAGTTGTGTTTAATTGTTAGTTCCTATCTATAAACACTTTTGATGAGGTCTATCGATGTCTATGGTGCTTAGAGTTGCAGTAAAGCTATAGATCCTACATAAGCAACTTTCAGGTTGTGTAATATTTAAACGGAGCTTCGGACTGTAAAAAAGTCAATGAAACATCGTCTTCCTTTTGAAAGACCTATCCAATGCTATGCCACTCAATAGGATGCGCAATTTTTTTTTTCGTTTCTACCGCCATTTTGTATTTTACGGCCGCCATTTTGAATTTATAAAAACAAAACCTAGCCTATAACCATCTGGCCGTTAAGACGAATCGATAGAGACCTCATTCATTAAAATCCATCCAGCCGTTGGGATGTTTCGAGGATATAAAGAAATCCACATACACAGATACGCGTGAAACACATAACCCTTCTTGTCAGTCGGGTAAAAATAAAAATAGTCTTTCCAAACTCTCTTTTATAAGCAATCAATGTTTACCTTGAAATTGTTTGTCCTAATTTTTTGACTGCATTTCATGCTTTTTTCTTCGAATTTTCCGTTGCAATACAGTGATTTATGGTGATCACCAAACTCAATTATGAAAAATTTATTGATTCTTTAACATTTGGTAAGCTTTTTAAGCGAGCAGGTGAATTTATTTAAAAAATAATATGTAAATTTTTCTCTGTCTCTTTTTTAATTTAAGGGGATCCGGGACACATTTTAAAATAATTGTTATTTATTGAGTTAAAATTTTGAATTTTTTTGTGATGGTTAACCATATTATTTGTAAACAAAATCACATGATAAAACTTCTCATAATTTTTCTAAAAAATAAAAAAATTATTAAAAATGAGGGGTAATTTAAAATCGTTATAACTCGAAATATTATAGGTAGAATTTCAATCTTTTTTTCATTTAAATAAACAGATATATATAAGTTTTAATTTTGATTCAGTATTTTTAAAAATATTAAATTAAAAAAAATTAAAAATAGTTAAAGTAAAAAAAATATATATATATATATATGATGCAACTTAAAAAAAAAAATCATATTTTCGAAAGTAAATATTTTTTTTTTCAAATTTGCTGAATCAAAATTAAAATAAAGCAATTGAAAAAGGCATGTTCCAAGTTTAAATCATTTATCTTTAACGGTTCTTCACTTGTATAAATACCTGAAATAGTGAAAAAACCCATCATGAAGAAAAACGCATTTTTACAAGAAGTCATTTCCATGACAACCATCGCTTGAAAGCTAGATTCTGAAAACAAACCAAAACGAAAAAAATAATATTTTCTGTTCTAATTAAGATAGAAACATAATTTTAAGCAGAAAAAAAATGCAATTTAACAAATTACAACGACCATTGGGAAAATGATTTTTTCAAAGACTAAAATTTAAGACATAAAATATCGCCCGGAGTTGATCATACATTACGTACGACATGAATTAAACATTAATAGTGTTATTACAGGTAAAAATTGCAAGCGATAGAAATCGCCTGCGACTCGTACGTATTATCCACCTGAAACTTACGTATTATCCAAGCATTTCATTGGCTGTTCGGGAAAAGGCTTTTCCATCATCGGAAATCTGACGGCCAATTTTAAATGAAATTTCATTCTTAAACTTCTAAACATCCCACACTATTACTTTTTATATCGTCGTATAGAGAAAAAAATGTACTTTTAAATGCAATTTGTTTGAAAGCTGTATCTCAATTTGTTTCTGAGTTATTAATTTTTTTTTGTAGTTTTTATTACTTTTTTGTCATAGTGGCAACACTCTGTTGTCCATCTCTGTTGAAAGTAAAGGGAAATACAGATTATTGTATAGACCAATCAGAAAACGAATAAAATGATGATTAAACCAATAAAAACCTTCAGATATGCTTTTGATTTCCTACCCTGACGAGGACAATAACCATTTTTCCAAATGGTTAAAAAACAGAAAAATTTTTAATGCATTAATTTTTTTTTAAAGAAAATTTGAAGATTTTTGTGTTCCGGACCCCCTTAAACTATCTTTTTAGGATTTCTATATTGATTTCTCAACGTATAATTATAAATTTATTAATATTTATATATTAACTGTTAAAATCGTATTTTTGAACAATATTACACTCTTCCTTTTTTATTTAATATTTATTTTCTACTTTTAAGTTTTTAAAGGGACGGTGGACTTTCAAAATCGCGAAATTTGGCTAAACAATCGATTTTTATACTTTGGAGAATTGTGAAAATAGATGCTCAAATTTATCTGATGAAAAGATTTTTTCAATTTTGACGCATCTTCGTAGAGATAGAGGTTTTTATATTTGTAAAAATTGCATACATTTATACAGTTTTATGTACTTGATTGCTGATTGTAAACTGGAAATGTCGCACATTTCTAATATTTGAAACGTTTCATACGCATTCCTAATTTACAGATTCTTTTTTAATTTATACTGTTGTAGCCATCTCATTTCACTTGATCAGTTTAAAGCAAGTTACTAGCTTAGAGTAAATGGCTTGGCCTTTTGCTCGACGCTACGTTCTCACCTCCTGATCATGAGATCCCTGGTTCAAATCCCACCGCACTAATGCGTCAATCTCTTCATGGGTGACCCGAACAAGCACGCAACAACAAACAACTTTCAGCAACAATCATCTCCTCTCATAACCAACAGATGGCAGCACAAACTAAATCATCTCCAGCAAAAGCAAAGCCTGTGAAACGCTCACAGCAAAAAGCCTGCCATACTGCGCATCGCAAATGCGTTCGACAGCATCACTCACGAGTGCATATCGCTCGACAGACGCCAACAAGATGTCTTCCTCACTGAGGATGGGCCGAGGCTAACGAAAAAGACAGGCTACCGCTGTGCATCCCACGTGTCTTTTTTTTTACAGACCTCTAGAGTGACGTGATGCTCGTTACGCACGCCTTCATGGGTGCATACGAGCATCACGTGACTCCAGCGGTCTGTAAAAAAAGATACGTGGAATGCACCGCGGTAGCCTGTCTTTCTCGTTAGCCTCGGGATGGAGTGTATAGCCATCTCATCTTACTTGATCTGTATAAAGCGAGTTACTAGCTTAGAGTACCTACTTGGCCTTTTGCTCGACGCTACGCTCTCGCATCCTGATCATGAGATCCCTGGTTGTGGTTCAAATCCCATCGGCGCCAATCCATCAATCTCTTCACTGTATATCCTCTATACTAAATGAATGTTAGCATAAAAAGTGACATTTCATGGATATTTTAATGTTGAAATTTGTATGCATATGAAAATATATAGCTACTTTTTCAGAAAAACGAATAAATATAATTTTTCTGTTTTTACATCCAGCGGACTTTTACAATTCATGCCAACTTCAATTGTAATATATAATATGTATCTCATAAATAAATAGTGTCATATTTTATGCAAAATGCACATGAGACATTTTAAAGTATGGCAATTATTCGTTATTTAAAAAATTTAAATAGTGAATAATTTAAAAACCTTTTCTTTTTTAAACACCAAATTTCAAATATAACTATTTGAGGTTGCCACAAACAAGCCTTCCAATTTTCAAACGAATCCATTGAAAATTGGAGGTTTGGGTTTTTAATGTGTCCTGCCCCCTTAAAATGTTTCATTGTTGCAGTTTCACAACGATTGGGCCTATTTTGGGGAGCGTTTACAGGAGCATCATGCAATCCATTGTTTTTTCCATTTCCACTCCCATACAATTGTACGAGTTACAGCGAATATCGAGCGATGGATCACCTTTGGCGGGCTAATTCAGAACTGCCTTAAAACTTTTGCCTTAATAATGTCTTAAAATTTGGAAATATACAACTTAATTATTAAGTAATGTATATTATATTATAAAACGAGCAAAAATTGTGTGTATGTAAATTTTATCTTAAAAACGGCTCTAACGATTTTGACTAAATTTTGTATTTTACCATTTTGGGGCACGAGAAGACTATTGTGTTAGATCACATGCTCGAGAAAATTTGATTAGTGGGTCATAATGGGTCAGGTTCAAGCTAATTATATCTAAAAAAGGCTCAATCGATTTTAACTAAATTTTTTATTCAACCGTTTTGGGGCACGAAAAAACTATTGGGCTAGGTCACACGTTCGAGAAATTTCGATTAGTGGGTCATATTTGGGTCACTATAAAAATTTTATAGTATTGTAAAAATATATGAAATAATATAAAAAAAAAAATGTTTATGTGAAATTATATTAAAATAATTTCAATATAGAAAGCACTTGCCAAATGAATAGAAGTTCAGCTGGAAGAAAGTTACTAAGTAAAGTAAGTTACTAAGTACTGGAAGAAAGTACTGTTGAAAGTATCTGCTAAAATGTAAAATTCGGACTTGATATTTATTGTTTTTCATCCAAGATACAAAAATAGATATATTTAATCTCATTATTTTTTTTTTATTATTACTTTCTAAAAGTAATACATACATGTATGTTGCCTTTTCCTTTCAATCCTCATGAAAAAATCACCAAGTAATTTCGATTAATTATTTTTGTACCACTAACGTAAACTTTTATCTCTACGACCACCTGTTCTATAAGGTATAAAGAATGTTCGTTTTTTCAAAGTCATATTTTATTCAAAGTGGTTACTTTGAAGCTTGCGAAAGTGGCTAATCCGATTTTTATGGAATTTTAAATATGTTAAACATTTCTTGGTGATCTTAAAATTTGAATGACCAAAAAATTTTATCCTCCTGTTAATGTTTATAAAATGCGTTTGTTTTATGTTTTTAAATTTTTCCAACTTTTGTGAATTACTCATATTAAAAAAAATAAATAAAAATTAGCGACTGCCTAAACAAAATTTGTCTTCTAGTGGGTCATTTTAATGCGATAATGCTCGTCTAGCTATAAAAGAAAAAATAAAATAAAATAATTTTAGAGAATTATGTGATTGTTGTTATTTGATTCTCAGTATCTCAGTGCATTAGTTCTTGGGAAAATGTGCATCTATTTCTGACTTAATATCAACAAAAATTTCAATAGAATAATAATATGGTTTGAAAATATGATTTTTGCAGTAAAAAGTACTAATAAAAGTTGCTTTTTGCTTTAAAAAAAAATAAGTACCTAATAAATTAATTAATTAAACATGTTTTGCAAACGATTATTCTTTTCCTACTCAAAACTGAAAAAAAAGCTTGCAAAGCGTTATTCTTTCAGAAACTATATCGATTTTTTAAATATTATAAATTGATATATATATTTAATTAAAATTAATTAAAAAAATATTTTATATTTTAAAAAGAATATAATTTATGTATATATATCAAGGGGGAAAAGAATAAAAAACATTCATAATGAGAATAAATAAATCGCTTTCATGCAATGCTAAGAAAAAAAAATCTAAATTTATCACTGGGATAATTCGGAACTATGAATATATTCTAATATCATGTTCGGAACATATATCTGAAATCATAAAATTCGTATATCGTATGTTTAATAATTAATAATTAAAGTTTCACAGTTTTTCCTTGGAAAAGTAATTTAAATTCTCAATTAGGTTTAAAAAAATTTCGAGAAAAAAATGGAAATTTCTTTTTTTCTTTTTTAACTGATATTAACTTTTCTCTAATCATTTGTTATAATAAAGCCATTAGTAGCATGAAGCGCCATCTATTACTTGTGAATGGAAATATTTGACAAAACAAAGGATTTTAAATATCGTTAGAGATAAATTATTAGAGAAATATAAAATTATATTCCAGATGTTATATTATATTGCTATCACATGCTCAGGAAATAAAAATATTAGAATAAAAGGCAAAAAAGAAAAAGAAAGGGATTTATTTATTAATTTCGTTTAAGAAGTGTTCCAAATTGTGATAATTATATTCTGCTCTCGTGCCAAAAAAAAAAAAAAAAAGAAAAGAAACAAAATTAGTATGCTACAAAATTAATATAATTAATAATAGCTAATAAGGATATAAAAAATTTTTCTGTACTTTTAGCAATTTTTTTAAAACAAAAATTGAAAATGCCGATTGCATTTATAATAATTTGTTTAACTTTAATCGCAATATTGTTTGACTTTATATTACAGGATGATTATTAATGAACCAATAAATTTATATAGAATGTATATGAATTTGTAAGAATGTTTAAAAAAAAAAAAAAAAAAAAAAGACACCCCTTTACGGAGAATTTTGCATAAAACCTTTTACCTGCTAATGTAAGTGCGATTAACTCATAGTTACTCAGTAGAGGTATTCCACATACCTGTTTACAACTAGTACATACGAAAAATTAAGCAACTCCGAAGGCACCGGTGGGATTCGAACCCACGATCTCCTGTTTACTAGACAGGCGCTTTAACCAACTAAGCCACGGCGCCTCCGACGAAAGTTTCATAATTTAAGTTCACAAAAAAATGAAAGTTATTGCACTGGGAAAGATGTGCACGTAGGAATATAAAATTTCATATCAGATTAGAAGAAATATAAAATTTCATACCAACTTTACCTTTATTTTTCTTTGTTTTCCCTATTCATTAACAGATCTGTCGGATTAAATTTACATTTACGAAATAATCCTAAATTATAACTGTATAGCACCCTCCAACAATTTCCCCCGTATTTCCCCGTTTCTAGGAAACGAACGGGGAAAATAATTATTCCTTGGGGCGCCTTGGGGGTAAGGAGGGAGCGTTAATTTTTTAATGATTTATTATGATAGTGAAACTCAAGAAAAAAAAATAGCAAAAGTTAAAAAAAAAGAAAGAATAAAAGTATTTTCATGTTAAAATAAAGAAAAAAAAGAAGGTTACATTAAACAAACAAACAAACAAACAAAAAAAAAAAAAAAAAAAAAAAAAAAAAAAACGAAGGTTACATTAAAAAAAATTCAAAGGCAAAGATAAATAGACATATGTTATGAGTGTTATGAGTAAGTGCAAATACTTTAGAAAATAGAAACTTTATGTAAAAATGAATAAAATATTTTAAAATAAGAAGTTACGAATGTTAAAATTTATTTTAATGACTGTATATATATATATATAAGGGAATTTTCTAAAATTCTGAAAGTATTCCCGTTTTAACAATCCAGGATTCAGACAATTCAGGCTTTTGAGAGGCCAATAATTGAAGTAGTACTGTACTATATTTCAGTTTTATAGGTCCCACAAAAATGAAATTACATATTCCATTCTGAAACATTTGAATCGTCATGGAGACCAGGGCTATAGAGATATACGGAGACAGGGTGCTCCCAACAGGATCGTACTTTAACTCGAGGGGGTTGGGGGGCTAAGAAAAGCAGATAGCGGCGGGAGGAGAAAAAATCTCTTGTTAGTCCATGACTATTACTAGTGCTAATGACGATAACAATACAAGATACAAGCACCAATATGTGGAATGTCATTAAAACATAATTAATAAAAAAGATATGAATAAATATAAAAATATGATATTTTCCAAAAATAAAATGAAAATTAGGATTCCATCATAGTCATCTATCATAGAGATTTCATTATGCATTATTGCTAGATTCAAAAAATGCATTATATACTCAGGAACCAATTTACAAATTTGGGGGCCCCGGGCGCAGATGCTTACGAGGGGCCCCTTTGCACCGCTGTTTACTTACAGAGGGATTGAGTAAAAAAAAAAAAAATTGAAAAAGGTAATCACTAAAAGTACCACTATTGACTTCAATAATTACTTTAAAATAGCCATTAAAAATTAAATTTGGTAATCATTAATTTACTTTTAAATAATTATTTCACAGTTATGAAATTTAACCCTTTATCTACTGACGGTACTTTACTAAAACTACTACCATTAAAATAACTTGTTATAAAATTAATTTAATACATCCATTAGTAGTAATACAGTTTAGAATGAGTTATAGATGCATTACTTTATCTTGTTCCAAAAGCATTATGGGTTACACAAAACACAAATATTTTTAAAAGGATGATTTCTTTTGCCTTTGCATATCTTTTCAGTTTTCTTGGCGTTTTTTTTGGGGGGGGGAGGGGGCGAATTTTTCAATTCGGAACTATTTCTATATTTCTATTGTAAGAACATTATATTTGTGCATTTCCCAATACTACAAAATATTAAGAAAAAGATTTAAAATAAAAGATTTGAGTGTGGTTATAAATAGTACACAAAATCCCTATGTATTCAAGTTTAATGAATCCTTCTAAATCCTTCAATCCTTCTAAAATCCTTCTAGAATTTATTAAATGATTATGTAAACCTTCTGATGTAGTTTCTCATTAAGATGTATGTTACGCTGTAAACAACCCGTAAATTATATGTCAAACGTGACAAATGAGGTGCGTTTGTACTATAACTCGTTTTATAAATACAGTGCAATCCCTCAAATCCGCACAGCTTGGGACCAGAGGTTGTGCGAATTTTAGAATTTGGCAGATTTCTGGTCATTGCTTTGTTTACATTTTTTAAACAGTAATTTAAGTGTAATAATGCTATCAAAATTATAATGAATGCTTGCAATATAGTAAAATACTAAAATAATTAAGTAAAGTAATAAACTACTATGAGTAAAAGTAAGATAATTTTGAAAATGATTAAATTATTAAAAGTAAAGGTCAAGTAAATGATCAGTAAGGTATAATTAAATATGCATAATAAAGATACGATACATTTTCCTTGAATTTTTCAACGAAACTTTCCTCATAAAGGTAACCTATTAATTCAAATAAAAATCATAAATTAAAAAAGTTTTATTTTAGGTTCAGTCAGTCTTAATAAATCAAAAAAGCTCGATTAATACATAAATATATTTGGTAAAAAGATTGCGATTACCAGTGATATCAGCAATATCTTGATTTTTCTCACAAATACAGTAAACTTTGTCTAAGCCGGAATCGGTCGGGACCGAGAAAAATTTCCGTGGTAGATAATATTCCGGCTTATGCAAAAAAACTCCCCCCCCCCCCCCCCAAAAAAAAAAGAAAGAAAGAAAAGAAAAGTAATTCGTAAATCGTATATTTTTTTTACGTTCGTAACTTTCCGTACCTTTCTTTAAAATAAAACTTTTAATGAAATCAGACTTGTTATTAAAAATTTCGATAGACATTATTTAAATACAAATATAGATATTGCCAATACGAATTTGCTTAAATTCTGAAATTTACTAATAATCATTTAATTTAACCGATACATGCAACATACATCATATTTCACATAGTAGTTTAAAGAATAAAAAAATAATCTTTTATCGACCCTTGTTTTTTCTTTAGGTTAGCCATGCATTCTTCACTGAAACGTAAGTCTGATATGCATTTATCGCTTTTATTTATTATTATACCGATTATTATATTATTATACCGAAACATTTATCGGTATTTTTTGTTGTTATTGTTTGAACACGATTTTTTTTTTTTTAACTAAACAAATTTGAAGTTTACACGCTCTCACACACCCACACACACACAAAAAAATTTCGGGAAAGAAACAGAAAGCGGTGACTTTGAATGCGAATCACTTTGAATTCAAGTTCAACCTTAAGATTGTTTTCAACTGCTCTGCTCAACAAGCGAAAAACGTTTTGACACATTCGCAAATTCATTTTTTAACGGAAAGCCTGACCATGGAAGCGATTTGGAATCGAACTGTTTTTTTTTTTTTTTTTCATATTTTTGATAAATAAATGACCTATTGAGTTATAAGCGAGTTTGACCACGTGACAAACACGTTTTTCACCCTTTCTTGAATGGTTATTCTTCTTTCGCGTGGAAATTCGGTTCAAAACACCCACTTTGACATTATTTTGTAAAAGATCTATTGCGTTTGCAAAAAAAAAAAAAAAAAAAAAAACCGGAAAAAACGGCTCGATTACATAGTTTCTGAACAACAACACCTGCTAGTTTCATGCATTTCCGAACAAGAATAAATTAAAACTTATGTCATAAAGTTGCCCTTTTGGATTTGAGAACAACCTTTGGTGGCGCCGAAATTCCTCTGACAAATAAATTTTCAAAATCCAAGTGAGATGGGAGAGCAATTAGATTAAATAGTTTATTAAATAAAACTGAAATAGTATGTAAATTCTATTCATCATTAGAAGTTAATAATTGTTCCATAATAGTAATTCTCCGTATTTAACAGAGCCAATACAAAAAAAAAAATGTTCTCTGCTTCGTTGCAGAGTCAGGACTTCCATTATACACTCTGTATTAAACAGAGCCATGATTTAACAATTGGCATCTCTGATTACAGAGTCAGGACATGTTACATGTTCTCTGCTTGGTTACAGAGTCAAGACTAACCATTTTAAAAATGACACATATTATATAAAATAAACATCAAAATAAAAATTACAATATGCAGTTATAAATCTTCTAAATAGCTATAATATTCATTTAAATGACATCCAAGTAATTATAAAACTAATAAATCACCATCAATTCAAAATTATTATAAAGTAAATAAATCTATATTACATGACCTTGAAATCATAATGTTACTCATAAATATTGATTCAGGGTTATAAACAATTTAGATAAACAGATTAGATTTTTTCTGTCAAAAGAAATCAGTTTTATAATTATGTTTCACAATATAAAGATAAACAGAGTTAAATTATAAACAAATAAATTTGAGGGCACTTACGCCGAAACATCCTCCGCCTCCATGAACGAAGTTCATCAAACAATTATAACTTACCAAATTTCCACTATCACATACTAAATAATCAAATATTAAATACAAAATTAAAATATTACCATAAATGTCAAGTATAACTAAAATGAAATGCAATTAAATCCTACTACTTCTAAAAAAAAAAACAGTTTCTGGAACAACTAAAAATAGAAAAAGACATTAATATACAAAATAGTTCAGAAAGTTACAAAAATTAGACATAGAAAATAATAATAATAATAAAGTTAGTTAAAATAAAGTAAAATTCTATTATATTAAACGTCCATCGGTAGAGGAGACAATTTTGTGATAGGGCGTTTCAGTTCACCAGTAGAAGTCTTTAATTTGACAACACGAACAATATTATCATCACCAGGAAATAGTTCAATTATTCTGCCCAATTTCCACCTTAATGGGGGCTGGTTTTCTTCCTTTATCAACACCAAGTCATTGATTTTTAAGTTCGGGTTGCTTCTAAACCCCTTTGTACGTTGCTGCAATTGTGAGAGATAGTCTGACGACCACCTTTTCCAAAAACTTTGGAAAATCTTTTGTAGCAATTTCCAACGTTCCAAAGGAGTTACATAGGTAGAGGAGATATCAGGCTCAGGTAAGGAGGTCAAGGGTGCTCCTATAATAAAATGTCCTGGCGTCAGAGCCGTAAAGTCATTTGGATCAGAAGACTCAGCGACAAGCGGTCTTGAATTTAAGCATGACTCAATTTGTGCAATTAAGGTCAAAAATTCTTCATAAGTTAAAATCTGATCACCAATTGTTCTCTTCAAATGATTTTTCATTTGTTTTATTCCCGCTTCCCAAAGGCCTCCAAAGTGAGGGGCGGAAGGTGGGTTGAATTTCCATACTATCATTTCGTCAGTAAGATACTTGTGCATTTTTTCATCAGAAGCAATTTGAGACATCATTCTCTTTATTTCGCGGTCTGCCCCTACAAAATTTGTACCTCTGTCGGAAAATATTTCTAGAGGTTTTCCACGTCGAGCCACGAATCTTTTCAATGAGGCTAGAAAGGTTTCAGTTGTAAGATCAGTGACTAATTCAAGATGGATAGCTTTTGTTACGAAACAAACATACAGACAAACATAATGTTTAAAGGGTTTCACACCACGTCCCTTACGAGGTTTGATCAAAAAGGGGCCGGCTAAGTCGACTCCTACTCTTGAAAATGCTCGAGCTTGTGTCACGCGTGCTGATGGCAGATTTCCCATCAACTGAGATGAAAGGTGTGATGAATTTCGGAAACATTTCATACATTTCCTTATTTCTCTTTTCACAGCTTCTTTAGCATTAATTATCCAAAATTTTTGTCGAATTGCTGAAATTGTCAATTGAGTCCCGCTATGAAGATGTTTCTCATGAAAATACTTTATTATCAAGTCTGTAACATGATGCCTTTTAGGGAGAATGATTTGATGTTTTTGATATTCAGACAAGTTTGCATTTTTTAGCCTACCTCCAACACGAAGAATATCATTTTCGTCAAGAAATGGATGTAAAGGTAGAAGTTTGCTTTTAGAATTTAGGATCTTTCTGGATTTTAGAATTTTCAGTTCGTCTCCGAATTCATGGTTTTGAATTAATTTCACAATAGCATTTGTTGCCCTTTCAAGTTCTGGAACAGTCAAAAAACCACAGACTCGTTCAGATGGGCATGTACTATTTTTGATGAATCTGAGGCACCAAGCCGTAATTCGTTTTAATTTAGTCCAGGATGAAAATTTAAATAAAAGCTCCAATTCTGGAATATTTTGGGATATGGAGCAAACAAGCGTTTTACGTTGTTCTTGCAAGACCTCTTCATCAGGTAGATTTGGTTGAGTTTCAGGGGGAAATACTGGTAACGATTCTTCCTTCAGCCAGCTAGGACCATGTAACCATACCTCGTTATTAATCAATTCAGATGCAGAGTAACCACGAGAGAGAACATCTGCAGGATTTTCCTTTCCTTTACAAAATTTCCATTGTACAGGAGCAACAAGTTCCTGAATTTCGCGTACGCGGTTTGCCACAAGGGGCTTCCAGTTGTTAGCACTTCCTTTAATCCAGTGCAAGGTAATTTGGGAGTCACTTAGACAAAATATATTTTCATTCACAATTTTAAATATTTCCTTTAAATAATTCGCTAATCTTGCAGCCGTAAGTGCTCCAAGAAGTTCGAGGCGCGGCAATGTAATTTTCTTGAGAGGCGCTACTCTCGACTTTGCTATTACAAATGAAGTTTCACAAGAAGAAGAATCACGTAGATAAGCCACTGACCCATACCCCTTTAAACTAGCATCAGAAAATATGAAAAGTTGAGCGGTTTCAGGATTTAATTTTGGGATAGTTACAAAATATTTTCTAAGAATTTCAAAATTTACCAAGTCTTTTATTTCATTATGCCATTTTCTGAATTTTCCACTTAAAGAATCTGGTAATGTAGAATCCCAGTCAATTCCATGTTCCCAGAGTTCTTGCATTAAAAATTTAATTCTTATCACGAAAGGGGAAATGAGTCCAATAGGATCATAAATTTTTGCCACAGTTTGTAAAACAATACGTTTGGTAATAATTTTATGGTCAAATTCTACCAAAAGTGGTTGTATGTCTATTTTCAAGGTGTCACTTTCTGTTATCCATATAATTCCCAATACCTTCGAAAGATTTTGTTCAAGAGTGTCTTCCTCAAAGTTTATTCCATGTTCCTTCCATAAAAATTTTAAATCGGAAGAATTGGTTTTAAATTTTCTGAGTTTCATATTGGCCTCACTCAATATCTTCTCTGCACCGTTTGATAAAACAAAAGCTTCGTTTACTGAATCAGCTCCATGAAACAGGTCATCAACGTATAAGGAAGTATCCAGCATATTAACTATTTTTCCAAACAAATCTTTATACCCCTCAATGTGATGTTTGATGGTTGCAGAAAGGAAAAAGGGTGAAGTTGTTACACCAAAAGTTACACGGGTCATGCGAAAAACCTTCAAAATGGGATTGTTACTAGTGATATTGTCAAACCACAGGAACCTCAACAAATTTCTATCTTTTTCTTGTATCTGGATTTGCAAGAATGCTTTTTCTATATCTGCCGAGAAAGCAATTTTGTGGAGACGGAATTTTAAAATAATGTCCAATATCTTAGGATTTAGATTGGGCCCAGGAAATAAGCACTCGTTTAACGATTTTGCCCCCTTATCTTTGGATGACGCATCAAAAACAATTCTTACTTTAGTTGTCGATTTATCTTCCCTTATTACTGGTCTGTGAGGCATGTAATACGTGTTTATTTCATCTTTATTAAACTCACATTCTTCAATTATACCCAAACCACATTGTTCATTTAATATTTTCTCATATTCCTTAAGTAACCATTCATTTTTGCACAATTTTGATTTTAATCCCCAAAGTCTATGTTTAGCTACATCAAAATTGGATTCCAATTCATTTTTATTTACTTTCCACAAAAGTTTAGTTTCATATCTTCCATTTACAAAATTTAAATTATCATTAAATAAATCAAGAGCATCTAAATCCTTTTGTGAAAATAATTCATTTTTACTATCACAAATACCCAAAGACTCTAGTTTCCAAAACTTTTGCAAATCAAAATTTTCTATTTCATTAACAGATACAAGATGAGCATTAACTGTTTCGTTACCTTTAGAGTTTATTTTTCCCACTATTGTGTACCCAAAAAGTGTATTAGCTACATATAAATGGTCATTAATTTCTTCAACGACACCTCTCTGAACATTCCAGAAATAATCAGCTCCAAGTAAAATTTGTACTTCGGATTCCTCGGGCGTAGGGTCGGCTAACCTCCATCTTTTACTTTCAATGTATTTTATAACTAGAGGGTCAGAATTGGGAACCTTCAATGTTGTTGCACTTATCAAATCGGTAGCTAACACCTCAACATCTATAAAACGATGATAATTCATTTTACTTCGCAATTTAATTTTAAAAACGTCATATTCTTCTTCGCGACCTTGATCCATGCCAAAAGCGAATACAGTTAAATGTTCTTTTCTTAAAACAGGCAAATTTAATTCACGAGCTAATGCCTTTGTTATGAAGCTTTTTTCGCTTGCAGAATCAAGTAATAATCGAACTACCTTTGATTTAGAATTACCTTGAGCAGTTACACAACATGTTTGCAATAAAACAGCATGCTTAAAATTTCTAAAATTACAATGAGAATTAGATACAACTGTTTGATTTTGATTTTCATTAATTTCTGGTTTCAAACTTTTCTTAAAGCAAAATAATTTGTTATGTTCAGTGCTTTTACAATTTAGACATGGCTTTAATTTTATGCGGCATTGCGAAGGTAAATGCGATTTCAAAAAGCATTTGTAACATCTACCCTCCTTACGTAACATTAATCTTTTCTTATCATCAGCTAAATTTTTACACTCGGAAGATAAATGATCATTACCTTTGCAAAATACACAAAAAACTTTAATATTGGCATTTAAGGTATTAGCATGTTGATATTTATTTGATGTTTTCTTTTCACGAAATTCAGTTTTATTTTTATGTACAAAAGAAGAGGATGCATCATTTTTAGAACTTGTCATTGACAAAGCCTTTTCTCTACATTCTATTTCACATTTCAGAAAGGCAATTAGATCGGTTACATCTGACTCTTTGCTAGTATCACGTTTTCTATGATATTCAATCACTAATTCATGGGGCAATAGCTTTAGCAAAATAGGATTTAGCAATTGTCCATAAGAACTGGATGTTACCCCCAAATTTCTTAAACTTCTAATATTAACTTCGCACATGTCATGCAATCTTCTTAATGCATTTAAATTTGAACAATTTTTAACTGGTTCCATATTTAATAAATTAGTCATGTGTTTATTAATAATAACATCAACCTTACCAAAACGGTCCTTTAATAAATCAATACAAGTATCATAATTTTGTTCTGTCAAAGGAAACCCTTCTACCACATTATAGGCCCGATTACATAACAAGGATTTTAGATAAGCGAATTTTTCTATCTTAGATAGTGATTTATTCTGGTGTATCGATGTTTCAAAACAGTTAAAAAATTCGACCCATTCTTCGATTTCACCAGAAAATTTTGGAACATTTAATTTAGGCAATTTCATGGCAGAACTAGTTTCTGTTCCACTAGCAGAACCATTCAATGAATTTACATGACTAGTTGCTATCATAGAAACATTATCCTTTTTACATTTTCTTAATCTATTTTTAATTTTAAATTTAGCACTGATCAATTGGTCAGTGTACTTTTCACTATTAGCAATGTCCTTTTCATATTCTTTTAAGTCGGATATTTGAGCTTCAATATCACGATTCAAACTTTGGAAAGCCGTTTCTTTTAAGAGAAATATTTCTTGAAGCTCTAATAATTCATCGGTTTTCGTATTATCAATGTCATCATTTAATAATGTTTCTAATTTTGTAATTAATTTCGTGAAACTCGTTCGTTCAACAGAACGTTTTGCTTTCAGCTTTTCAAGATTTTCCATTTTAAATAAAGAATAATTCTTATTTTAAAACATAAACCATTCATAGAAAATGAAAAAAAATATTTTCTTACCTGCTAATTCCAGGTAATGTAGATGGCATGTCGTAATCCAAATGGCACAATAATAATTCCACACTAATCACAGGTTGAAAGATAAATCACACACTAATCACATGTTGAAAGATAAATCACAGTTGTTAATCACAAATCTCTTTCACAATAGCTCACTATTCTTTCCAAAAAATGTTTCCCGGGTTTCGGCACCAAAAATAATGGTGGCGCCGAAATTCCTCTGACAAATAAATTTTCAAAATCCAAGTGAGATGGGAGAGCAATTAGATTAAATAGTTTATTAAATAAAACTGAAATAGTATGTAAATTCTATTCATCATTAGAAGTTAATAATTGTTCCATAATAGTAATTCTCCGTATTTAACAGAGCCAATACAAAAAAAAAATGTTCTCTGCTTCGTTGCAGAGTCAGGACTTCCATTATACACTCTGTATTAAACAGAGCCATGATTTAACAATTGGCATCTCTGATTACAGAGTCAGGACATGTTACATGTTCTCTGCTTGGTTACAGAGTCAAGACTAACCATTTTAAAAAAGATACATATTATATAAAATAAACATCAAAATAAAAATTACAATATGCAGTTATAAATCTTCTAAATAGCTATAATATTCATTTAAATGACATCCAAGTAATTATAAAACTAATAAATCACCATCAATTCAAAATTATTATAAAGTAAATAAATCTATATTACATGACCTTGAAATCATAATGTTACTCATAAATATTGATTCAGAGTTATAAACAATTTAGATAAACAGATTAGATTTTTTCTGTCAAAAGAAATCAGTTTTATAATTATGTTTCACAATATAAAGATAAACAGAGTTAAATTATAAACAAATAAATTTGAGGGCACTTACGCCGAAACAACCTTAAAGCATAATATATTGTACTTTAGACAATACATATTTTCATAAAGGTGCATTGCATTCTACTAGTAATAATAACTTTTAAATGCAAGTTTATATAGGAAATAATGGCAAAAGCAAGAATTCCTTAAAATTTAAACAGTTTCTGTTCTTATGAATTAACTTTTTACAAAGTATTATGGAATGTAATTATTATGCTCGCGATTGAGTATTTGACGTATATATATCACTTTTAAAGTTCCATAAATGAAAGGCCTTTCATTTTTAAAGTTCTATAAACGAAAGGCGTTTCATTTTTTAAATATCCCCTTTTCCGCCTTATGCGAAATTTTCGTTTCGGTGGGACCTTAAAACCCTTTTCGTTTCCGCGTTAGACACATTCCGTCTTATGCAGCAAGAATTAATGTTATTTTGTATGGGTTCGCCGGGACTGGAAAAATTTTCCGCGGTAGACAGATTTCCGGCTTACACGGAGTCCACCTTAGACAGAATTTACTGTAAATTTATACTTCCTTCATGAAAAACCACGAGTTCAGTCATATTATCGAGATTTACATATAAAAATACATGTGGTAATCATATAAAACTAAAAAATTCTGTAATTTTGCCCCTACATCTGAACTGTAAGTTTCATTGTATACATCTGTGGTAATATGCGGATTTTAGGCGTTTGTGGATTTTAGGGTTGCGGATTTGAGGGAGTCTACTGTATTCAGATCCTGGTGCAATAGCTGTTGCACTCTCATACACAAAGGCATGAATACAAAATATGGAATATAATAGGAGCCCCAACTTCAATAGGACGCTATCACCATGGCAATATAGAATCGTTACCTATCCTGGGATAGCATTGAACTAATGACGCATGATAGGATTTAATAGAATGAAGAAAACTTTTATTAATATCTTTTTAAGTTTGTTTTCGATTTTCATAAAATTTGAAATGATTCGACAAAATTCTCTAGTAAACATTTTCGGCTCCGTAATTGAATTTATTTAGACGACAGTAAGAAAATAATATTAATTTTAATTTCATTACACTGCAGAAAAAAAATGTCAATTTTACGCTAGGATACTGGGCAGCCGTGCTGCCAGCTTGTAACCGTAAAATAAGCAGCAATACACCGTCTTATAAATGAATTAAACCCTATATTACTGCTTAAGTTACATTATACGCTCATTTTACGGTTTATTACTGTGAATTTTACAGTTTTAAACTTCCACCTCAGTTGCCAATATTATACCGTAAAATCGACTTTTTTTTTTTTTTTTTTTTTTTTTTTTTTTTTACAGTTTTTATTAATGCTGTTAATTTATCATGTTGTTGAACATTAAAATGTTTACTTGCGAATGTATAGCATTCAAAAAACCTATGTGTCGAATTGAGATAACTGATTAATTCATTATAAAAACCAGTGTTGCAGTCGTAAAAAAAGCAGAGAGTATACGCTGGCGTCATGAACGTTCATAGCTAGGGTATACACTAATGCTTTATTTGGAAAACAGAGGGTACGGAAACGTTTCCGAAACGTTTCCGAAAAGCAGCAAGCAAAAGAAACTTTGCGTTTACAAACTCTTCTTTAAATCTGGAAAACACATTGGTTTCTGAGGTTTCTAAAGATAAAAGACAATTTTCGGAATCGTTAGTAACTTGAAAGAGATTATTGTATATTTCCGTTATAATAGTTATATTACTACTTTCCTACATTAAAAACATCTGTCTTTTTTTTTTACAGCGTATACCGAGCAGTCGTAAAGCGTTTCTCAGAAAAATGAATAATTTTAAGGTACCCTAATTTTAAGGTATATAAACATACAAATAAGTAATTAAAAAAAAAAAAAAAAAAAAAAAAAAAAAAAAACTAGTCGGATGTGGCAATTTCGAAACTTTCTTCTATCTTATTCATGCTGATATTTCCTGAAAAATAAAGCATATCAGTGCTATCGGTTAGGGGATTTACACCAAAATCTAATCAGCAACAACTTATATCAAGTTGTAGCTGAATCTGAAGTTTGATGAAAATCCGTGCATTAGTTTTTGAGGTAGAACTATTGCGGAAATCGTAAAAAAATCTACATAGCAGCGCCACCTGTTAGTCGATTTGCTCCAAAAACTAATCAAGACCAATTTATATCAGGGAAAAACTGAATATGAAGTTTGATGAAAATTCATTCATTAGTCCTTGAGATACAGTTATTGCGGAAATCGTGATAAATGCAACCTTAGCAACGTTACCTGTTGGGCGATTTACACTACAAACTAAACAGCTCTAATTTATATCAGGGACTAACTGAATCTGAAAGTTTGGTGAAAATTCGTGCATTAGTTCTTGAGATAGAGCAATTGCGATAATCATGAATAATGCCGCATAGCAGCGCCACCTGTTGGGCGATTTACACTAACACGTTATCAGCACCAAATTATATCAAACGAAATCTGAAGTTTTATAAAAATCCGTACATTATTTCTTGAGATATAGCTATTGCGGAAATCATGAAAAATGCAGCATAGCAGTGCCATCTGTTGGGCGATTTTCAGCAAAAACTAATCAGCACCAATTTATATCAGGGGCTAACTGAATCTAAAGTTTTATTAAATTCCGTTCATTAGCTCTTGAGATAGAGAGCCAACAAAATTTGTGTCACACACAGATAGACAGACATTTTGTAAAAATATGTTTTTATGGTTCTGTGACCCCTAAAACATGTAAATCCGTCGAAAATCGGAATTCAAAAATTTTCATGAATCCAATACTTTCTTCTTGTAAAGATAGAAGAAAGTAAAAAAATAAAATAAAATAAAATAAAATAAAGAAGAACGAAAAACCATGCGTCCAGCATAAATTATAAAACACTTTCCAACACATAAAGAATGTTAATTTGAATAATGCTGTTAATTTGTCTGCAAAACATGCTTGTTCAATATGACAATTTTAATGTTAATGCTGTTAATTTGTCATGTTTCTGAAACAATAAAATGCTTAATTGAGAATGGGTAGCAATGAAAACACCTATATTTCGGATTGAGATAACTGATTAATACTCTATAAAAGCTACTCGGAAACGCTTCCGAAAATCAGTGGCAGCAAAAGAGACTTTGTGTTTACAAATTCTTCTTTAAATCTCAAAAATACATTGCTTTCTGGGGTTTCTATGAATATAGGACGCTTTTTGGAATCATGAGTCATTCTAAAGAGGTTATTGAATATTTATTACCACTTTCCTACAAACATCTGTCTTTTTTTCACGGTGTACAAAGCACCCATCAAGCGTTTCTGAGAAAAATACAGTGAAACCTCCCTGTGCAACCACCTCCCTGAACGACCATTTTTTCATGGAACGGAATTTTTTCCCATAGGCCCAATACTAATTTTACCTCCATTCAGAGACCATTCCAGTTGTACTCCCTCCATGAACGACCCATTTCTTTGAAGAAAATCAGACAAATTCCATTTTTTTCTGGCCGCTTGATGAAGGTTTTATTAGAAAAATAATTCCGGAGAGCGCATTATTCCTCAACTTTCTAAACTAAGTTTAGATTTTTTTTATTATTATTCCGGTAACTTTTAAGTGTTTAAACCCCTTTGTGCCTTTTTTAGGCAATGAATTTAACTCTGAGGAAAAATTAAGAATGACAGTCAGTAAACTCCCAGATCCCATTCTGTCAGGAAACTCTCAAAGAAATAGATAAATTAATTAAATCGTCATTATTATTTGTTCCCGCTCAAAACGAAACTTGCATTTATTTACTGAACTTCGAAAGGACTTGAAAATATAAGTTATAAAAGATAAAACCATACAATCAAAGCAAACGTCAATGTATTCATTATTTAAACTCTGCAATCATTAACTTATGTAATTGACTTTTGTTTTGATACTTAAATTTTTATATTGTTTCCTAATGGGAAAAATAAATTTTAGTAACATTAATTGTTACCGTTTTTCCATAATTATTTCCAGATTTAAACATAACCTCCATTAAGAGACCACCTCTCGGAGCGGCCCATTTTTATTGGAACGGAAGTGGTCGCTTTAGGGAGGTTTTACGGTACACGATTTTAAGTTATTTGGATGATTTCGGAACAATTTTTTTTTTAATTCTTGTAAATTTTAAGTTTAAAATTGCTAATTATTATTGAAAATGTCATAAGAATGTGACATAAACCTAAAAATAAGATTTTTTTAAATATTTTAATTCAAACAAGATCGAAAAATCATGCATCCAGCATCAATTTCACTTTCCAGCGCATTCAGAATACTGTAACAAAACTTTACAGTTTATTAAGCTGAAAGATGATGTCTAAAGAAACAATTTAGAAAATGCATAATGCAGGTGAAAGCCCAATTTGTGTAATTACCAAGAGTAGTCAGTAAAATATCCAATTTTTTTGTGCAGCCCTGTCTGCAGCAACTGTGACACGCATAGCACAGTTGAAATTTCCTATTCAGCAATTTCCAACAATAAACGGAAATACACTTGAGATCTTTTGTGTAGCCCTGTATAGGATATATACACACCAAATAATATGCAGAAAAAGAGTTATATTTTGAAACGCGTATCACAAATAAAAACGCATTTCCAACAATTATTCTTCATTGGCAGTATTGCAGCCAAATACTTTAGTGTGTCCCTGTAAATGAACGATAAATTATATGGAAACCAGATTCTACAGTAAGCAATTTGTAGTACACGTCAGTGATATATAAAAATGTCAATACAGTCGGACCTCTATTTAACGAACCTCTATTTTACGAATTTCTCTATTTTGCGAACTTTTCCTTAGAACCAAGAACATTTTGCGAATTTCTTCGTAAAATAACCTCTAAATAGCGAAGTGCATTCTCTATTTAACGAATTTTTTCTTGTGATCTAAATTGTTTTTTCTCCCCATTTCTCAAAATATTCCTGGACATTTCGAACTTATTCTTTCTTTAAACACATTTTATGATGTTCAATGGCCTTGAACTGGTTTTACCAGGCGCCTTCTTTGTCAGCAGTGAGAATTTGGTAAGTACGGAGGACGAAGACGATAATCCCTTAGAGTAACTTAAAACAAATGTGGATACAGATGAGAAAAAAAGAAGAAATTAACCATGATGTGCTGATTGATGATTGTATTTCACTTATTTCTGAAATTGAGACGTCGGAAACACTATCCCAATTGGATATTTTCGACAGTGTGAAAAATAAAAACAATACAGCAATGAATTGCGATGAAGACGAATATGATGAGGATGGAAATGATCATGATGCAGGAATTACAAAACTTCGTATAATGAAATGCTAAAATCATTTGAAACAATCCGACGCGGATTATAGTTAGAAGAAAATACGCATGAAGGGTTTTTTGGTGCATTGCAAAGATGCGAGACGTATTATGAGAGAAAGTACTTTTTAAAAGAAAAAACTCAGGCAAAATTAACAGAGTTTTTCAGAAATTAAACTTAAAGACGCATATGTTAATGTATGGCTAAAATTGTTTGTTATAATAATAATAAATACGATAATGTTATTAAAATTCGTTAATTTTAATGTAAACTATTTTACTTCAAACAAAAAAGACAGTGTATTCCCGGACAATGTTTTGTTTTCCTTGCAGATTTCAAGGATTTAAACACATAGAAAAAATGGATTGATAATGGATATTGGTGGGTAAAATAAATAAAAGAAATCGATATAATTTATTAAAAAAAATCTGATTAATTACTTTTAGTAAAAATATTTAGTGTTTATGAATTTAAAATCTGTTTTATGTAGTTTAAAGTATTTTAAAAGGTGAATCTCTATTTAACGAATTTTCCAAATAACGAACTTTTTTCCGGGATTTAGCGACTTCGTTAAATAGAGGTTCGACTGTATACTTAAAATAGTGTGATATCATTAAAATACATCGCAAACGAATTTTTTGCATAGGCCGTAATTTAACGGTATTTTTTGAGTGTCCCTGTAAATGAACCGTAAATGCTACACACTTCATTTTCAATACCGAACATGCATGCCACAGTAAGCACCAATAACATGTATGAATTCCATGGCAATCTGACGATATTTACGCGAGATAGAGCAAGGACAGACATGCAAAATGAATTCATAAATACTTTTCAATTATGTAGAAAAGTGTTAAAAAATTAACCGAAAAATTGCTATTTTCTTAAAATTATTCAAATTTAAAACTAATAAAAAGAAATACATATCATGAATTCCATAATAAATAGAATAATGTTATGCATGAACTAACCTATTTTTTTTATAACCATAACATGAATAGTTTAAAAGCTACAGTAATACAAGTAAAAATTAAATTTATAAAAATAAAAAAATCCGACTGCGTAAAAAGCGAACTCATTAGTTATTTCTCATCAATGTGAAACTATTTTTTATATTACTTACCTATTTTCTTATTATTTACTTGTATTGATGACTTTTAAGTTATGTTTAATTGTTAGTTCCTATCAATAAACACTGTTTTGATAAGGCATATATATTTCTGTGAAGGTTAGAGTTGCAGTAAAGCTAGAGATCCTACGTATACAACTTTCAGGTTGTGTAGCATTTAAACGGAGCTTCTGACTGTAAAATAGTCAATGAAACATCGTCTTCATTTTGAGAGATCTATCCAATGATATGTCACCGAATAGGGTGCGTAAAAAAAATTTTTCGTCTCTACCGCCATTTTGTATTTTACGGTCGCCATTTTGAATTTATAAAAACAAAACCTAGCCTATAACCATCGGACGATTAAGATGAATCGATAGAGACCTCATTCATTAAAATCCATCCAGCCGTTGGGGTGTTTCGAGGCTATAAAGAAATCCACATACCCAGATACGCGTCAAACACATAACCCTTCTTGGCAGTCGGGTAAAGAAGGCAAGAAACGTGAAAATTCCTGAAAAACGTTATTGATTTATAAATTAAAACTGTGTCACTCATAAACTTTTCGATAAATCAGCGCAAGAATAATCTACTTCCTTTGATTACATATTTAAAACATAATTTAAGAATTTTTCTGTAATTGAACTATTATTTATTGAGTTATGAAAAATTTTCCAACACAATTTTACAGAAAAAAAAGAGCTATTTAACAAATTACAACGACCATTTGGAAAATGATTTTTTCAAAGACTAAAATTTAAGACATAAAAAATCGCACGGAGTTGATCATACATTACGTACGCCATGGACTAAACATTAACATTCCTGGACCCATCATGAACAAATTTTAAAAGAAATTTCAGTTTTACAATTTTCGGTACTGTAAATTTATAAACTCCTACGGAGCTGGTCATACATTACGTACGCCATGGATTAAACATTAATATTCCTGGACCCATTTTAAATGAAATTTCATTCTTAAACTTCTAAACATCCCACAATATTACTTTTTATATCGTCGTATAGAGAAAAAAATGCATTTTTAATTGCAATTTGTTTGAAAGCTGTATCTCAATTTGTTTCTGAGTTATTAATTTGTTTTTGTAGCTTTTATTACTTTTTTGTCATAGTGGCAACAGAAGTATCCATCTCTGTTGAAAGTAAAGGGAAAATACAGATTACTGTATAGACCAGGGACGGCGAACCTATGGCACGCGTGCCAAAAGTGGCACGCGAAAGAATAATTTTGGCACGCTGTTACTTGTGACTAAATCAATATACAGTGATACTACACAAAATACATAAACTCTAGATGATCGAATCTTGACTAAATTTGATTTATTGGAAATTGAAGAATTTTAATTGTGGCTTTTTTAAAATACCGTAAATTACCACATCAGTAAATGTACCAATGATAAAATTATTTCAACTTAGAAATTAATTTTAGAACTACTTAAGAAAACTGCTGTTTGCCCTTTTAATAATTTTTCCATCTATCTATGCCCGCAAGGTCATTAGTTTCTAAAATAAATAATACAAAATAAAAAGCAGTTGTCATATAAATCCAGTTCAGTTTGCATTCTGTTGAAATTAACTGAGTATGAACCTGATATTAATTATTTTCCTACCAAGATTCAACAACATAATTAATCACATATATTTTTAAATAATTTCTAGAATTTAATTTTTTATGACTATTTACCTCACCTGTATGTAATACCTCACCTGTATGTTACACATTTGTCCTTTTTATCTTAATGTCATTATTTAAAGTTTTTTTTTTTTCATGGTTTTTCAATCTGGTAAATTTGTTGGCACGTCAAGGTCGTATAAATATTTTTTTGAAAAGAAATTGGCACGCGGTTATAAAAAGGTTCGCCAACCCTGGTATAGACCAATCAGAAAACGAATAAAATGCGGGATTCAACTAATAAAATGCTTCAGATATGTTTTTGAGTTCCTACCCTGACCGAGGACAATAACCATTTTTCCAAATGGTTAAAAAAAAAAAAAAAACTTTTGAGAAAAATAAAAAACAACTTTTGACTTAGTTTTTTTTTTTTTTAAGTTTGTAAGAAATATAAATGTTTAAAAATCTCCATGGTCATCAAGATTTTCAGGGTTCAGGGTCGGGTCAGAATCAGGGTCGTCTTTTTTTATTTTGAAAGTTTAATCGAAATTTACCTTTTAAAGGTATACAGATGCCTTAATCAAATAAAATATATTAGGTAATTACCTAAAAACATAATTAATTAGTCAAATCTATCATTAATAAGGAGCTAATCAAAGTACATAACAATATAAAATTAAGAGCTATTATTTGCCAATCACTTGAAATACGATTTATTTATTCATTTATTTATTTTTTAGCTTAACTTATGAACCTTAGGTAACGTAAATGTTCGATATTATCACAACATTTGAATTTCAATAACATTATCCTGTTAAATTTAATTGTATAATTGAGGGTTTTTAATTTTGTGCTTTCTAGACAGGTGTTTCAAATCACGATTTTTCAGAAATTAATTTAATTCTGTCAGAATAATTTCAATCATCTCTATTCGTAGTTCTTCTATAGAAGCCTTATAAAATTAGAACGCAAAAACATAATAAAAAAACATTGCTTTTTTTAAACACACGATTAGTAGAAGTATTTAGGGCAGATACAGCTTAGGAGCACTAACTATTACACTAGAAAATTACTTTAAATAATTTTATTTTCTTTCACAGGGAATAAAAACAAATTGAAAGTGGTATCTAGAAAGTCAGTGTTGTGCTTTTAGCATGACAGAAAACAAGAATGAAAAACCTTGCGTTAAACATAGATTATGAAACACTTTCCATAACATTCAGAAAACTGTAAAAAAAAAAAAAAAAAAAAAAAAAAAAAAAAAAAAAAAAAACCTTTGTCGTTTAAAAAGGTGAAAAATTATGTCTAAGTAATCAATTTGGAAAACGCATAAGGGTCAATATCTGAAAACTGGACAATTTCACTCCAGAATTTTTATTTTTTTAAATTAATGTACCAACTTCCAAATAAAATTATATACTATGATATATGTTTTGTCATTTGAATGCTGCAGTGTTTTGATATCAAGGATGTATATTTCATGCGTAGGATAAACTTTTATGGAAGAAAGTGTCTGTTAACAACATAATCAGTGTCTAATAATTGGGACTGAGATGATGGGGACTGAGGTGGTGTTTTTGTCTTAAAAGCTGCACAGCCATTTTGTTGGATCATTTTGCACACATGTAAATTATTAAATATGCCATGTGACATTTGTATGTTACATAAATAAAGCTGCAATACGCTTTTTTTTTATAAATAAAAATTTAAATAGAGGGACATGAATGATGCTATAAAAAAATACTCATCCCTATTCAGAACAAAAACTAAATATTTCTAAACATGAAACAAAGAGAAGAACGACTTACCTTCATCCATGGTGGCTGGTTGAACTTTAATTGCTGTTGCAATGGAAATAATTTTGCCAGCGCCACCTAGTATCTGTTAACCTAAATGTGGATTTAGAGGGACTGAGATGATGGTCAACCCCAGGGACAAATATATTTACTACAATATTTTGCTATACAATCTATACTAATGAAGAATAATTATATTTTCCCATACTGTATATACATAGGTATAAATATATAATAGCAAAAGTTAATGATATTTATAGAAATTTTTGCAGCATTCATTTAATATTGGATATTTGTACATGGGGAAAGGGACTGAAATAATGATTTCGTTTGTTTAAAGCTTAAAATTAATTATTTATACATCATTATATGTTCATTTATCATTGGTAATTGTTATAAGAAATATTACTATATATTACATTTTTCAGCTTTTGGTTTTAGTATAATTAATGAAATATTATTGGCTGTGGACGCAAATTGTCCAATTTTCAGATATTGACCCATAACACATTTGAAAACCAAATTTTAGAAATTATCATGAGTAGTAGGGAAATAGACAAATTCTTTTGTACAGCCCTGTACCGATTTGTACTGGTATATGCTAAAATTTATTTCATTTGGGAAGCACATAGCACAGATTAAAATTGCCTTTGAGTAGTTTCGTCAATAAACGGAAATGTTCTCGAAATTTTTGTGCATCCCTGTATAGGGTCCCAGTGTTGAATACAGGGAAACGCCCGGGGAGGGACTTCCCCCACTCGGAAGATTTAAGATTTTATGTTTTCAAAGGTGAAAAAGTGCAATCCCCCCCCGAATGCTATATTTCCCCCCCCCCTCCTCTGGAGCCACAGAAATCCCACCCTGAGAAAAGTGTCTGAATTCAACACTGGATAGAATTTATACACACCAAGTACAAGGTGGCTATAATTAAACTGACAGTACTGAGAGTGTTCTGCAGCGCGATCTAATTGAGAGAATGACGCCAAATTTTGTAAGAAGATTAAACAAGACGGGGGACGAAGGATTCCTTGAAAAAAAATTAGTTCCAAAAGTAACCGCTAGGGAAATATGTGGCACTGTGTAACAGAAAAGAGAGTTTAAAAAATGCAGAATCAATACTAAAATCGTTAAATGTGTTAAACAAAAGGTTATTTTATTTCACTATTGATTCTGTATTTTTTAAAACTCTCTTTTCTGTCACACAACGCCACATATTCCCCTAGAGGTGACTTTTGGAACTAATTTTTTTTTCGCGGAATCCTTCGTCCCCCGTCTTGTTTAACCCTCTTACAAAATTTGGTGTCATTTTCCCAATTAGATCACCCTATAGAACACTCTGGGTACTGTCAGCTTAATTATGGCCACTTTGTATTATGCAATAAATCTTTTAAATTTAAGAACGCGTATCACAACTGGAAACGCACTTTTAAGTAATTATTGTTGATAGACGGTACTGTAACCGAATTCTTTTGTGCGCCCTTGTAAACGAACGTTCTATAGTAAGCATCTTGCAATACACATAAGTGACGTATATAAATTTCAATATGTTTTAAACAGAGTAATATCGTCAACCCTTTAAAGCTCCCGTCCCTGTCGGTGAAGGCACTCATGAGCTAATGATAATCCTACGGGCAGGGATTTTTCTAATATCTCGTTTGCATTTCAACATTTAATTTTTTTTTTTTTTTTTTTTTTTTTTTTTTTTTGCATTGGATAACCGAGATCCGTCTCTCCATCGCACCTTTTTTACTTTTTCTATTTTGGTTGCCGATATTTTTTAGGATGATACTTTCATTTTCAGAACTGGTTTCGAAAGTGAAAGTAAATTTATAAAAAATATCTGCGACCAAAATCGAAAAAGTAAAAAAAGTGCGATGTAGAGATGGACCTCGGCTATCCAATGCAAAAAAAAATATTTTAAAATGTCGAAATGAAAACGAGATATTAGATAAATCCCTCCCCATAGGATTAACATTAGCTCGTGAGTGTCTTCGCCGCTCGTGAGTGCTCTTAATCGTCGCGGTATTCATTTCACGTGCATTTTGCCCGTGAATGTATCGGACGCGATGATTAAAAGGTTAAAGTACATTTAAAAAACATTTTTTTTTTCCAAAGACAATAATGTAATGGAATTCTTTTGGGTGTCCCTGTAAGCGAACTGTAAGTGCTACCCACTTTATTTTCAATATCGATTATCCCATGGTGAATCTCTATAACCTATATCAATTGCATGACAATCCGAGTTTATTTACGCAAGTTAGAATTACGGGCAGACAGCCGGCAGATAGACAAATAGACAGACAAACCGAATTTATAAATACTTTCGTTAAAAAGTGTTATTTAATTATTTGATTGAAAAACTCAAAATATTAAGATGTTAGGATGTAATTTCTTTTTATTGTTAAAAATAATCTGTTTTCATAAAACAACATTTTTGGTCTGTAATAATTTTTAAATGTATTTATTAAATCTAAGGGATCGCTTTATGTGAAGTTTACTCGCATCATAATCGGGGAATTACAAAATAAAGCAAAATACAATTTGATGAATTGCTTATACTTTGTATATTACTAAGGGTTTGACCCTTACCAATTTTTTTTTAAATTTTACCTAAACTTCATATAGGGGAAAGTAGGGTAATGACACTCAGAAGGGCAATCCCGCTCACCCAATATCTCTAAACAGAATGGAATTGAAAACTTGCGATCCGTACCGGCACCTAGCGAACCTCATCGTAAGTTCCGAGTAAGGATATAGTGACCGTCGGAAGGAAAGTATTTTTGTGTCCTCACGTTATTAGTTTGCAGTTGTTTTATTATAAAATTCTACAACATCTAACTTGAAGGTAAGTCTACACTCTTATTTTCAAATATTAATTTACTCATTATGTCTACAAAATATATACATTTAGCTGTACTTTCATGCTTTTATTTATTTTTGTAGTGCGTTGTTACGCCAATTATAATGCATTAAAACCCAACATGGCGATAACGGGTAATGGCGCTCAGTGGAATTCCAAAAGAAGTGTTGCCAGTGGGCTCCTTTTTTTAAATTCAAATTTATTGATTAATACCACTTTTTTGAAATGGTAAAATTCCCATGTTTTCGCCTGAATTAATATGTCATTAAACAAGAAGAATTTTACGATTTCAAAAATGTGGTGAAAATAAAAAAAACTTAAATTTAAAAAAAGTAGCCCACTATATGTGTAACACAATATGTGTGCACAATATGTATAAAGTGGTCTCAAAAAGTCTGCAGTAGTGTGAACAGCCCACACAACTACATATGTGACTTTTGTCTTACTTAAATATTGTATTCAAACTCTGAGCGCAATTACCCTACCATGTCGGGCATGACCGCTCAATAGATGGTTATTTAAATAAAACGATAAAAAAAAATTCCTTAAACTTTTATGCAAATTAGTTGATTACAAACTGTTCCTTATGCTTCGGAGTTATACTTCGTTAATAAAATGTTGATTTTTTTGTCAAAATTCGACTAGTTATTCATGTTTTCCCTTAAGGCTGTTCTTAACTGCTCCGCTGAACAAGCGCAAAATGTTCTGACACATTTACAAATTCATTTTTTAACAGAAAGATATAAATTTGGAAAGCCTGGCCATGGAAGCGATTTGGAACTGACCTGTTTTTTCAATTTTTTGATCAAACAATCACCGATTGGTTGGTTGGTTGGTTGGTTGTATTTATGTCGGCCAATTATCAGCACGTGGGATATAGGCCCTAAGTGGGGGGGGGGGGGAGTGCCTTTCGTGGAGGTCTTTCTAAGGGAACCTAACCCGTATTAACGCTTGGAGAACCAAGGTTCGAAGACAACCACGAAAATTCCGAACGATTAGGCCGACGGGCGCGATTGAGATCGAACCCAGCACCTCCCGTCTACCAGCTTCGAGAGCAGAACCTCTCGGCCACTGGTGGGGTCAATCACCGATTGAGTTATAAGCGATATCGATCACGTGACAACCCCGCTTTTTGCCCGCTCTTGAGTGATTTTTCTACTTTCGCGCAGAAATTCAGTTCTAAAGGTCCACTTTGACATTCTTTTCTGAAAGATCTATTGCGTTTGCAAAAAAATGGAAAAAATAGCTCGATGACTTAGTTTCTGAACAACAACACCAGCTGGTTTCATGCATTTTTGAACAAAAATAAATTAAAACTTATGTCAGGAAGTTGCCCTTTTGGATTTGAGAACAGCCTTAAGTCAAGTGTGCGCCATTCCCCTACTTTCCTCTAAATCAATTCGGGAAATATACCATAATTAATGAAAAGCGTGTTTTTTTCTTCTTCTTTTTAACACTTTCCAACATAGTTGAAAAGTGTTTATGAATTCGGTTTGTCTGTCCACTTCCTTGGTTTAACTCGCGCAAACCCATGCGTGGATCGTCATGCAATTGCCATATTTTACTGAGATTTACGGTGGCATGTTCGGTATCGAAAATGAAGTGCTTACCAGTACCATGTATGGTTATTTCACAAGGCACTCAAAAGTATTCCGTTACTTTACGGTCCACGGAGCATAGTCGCTTTCAGTGCATTTAAATGGTGTTACACTATTTCAATGAAACTGATATACATTACTGAGGTGCACTATAGCATTTTTTTTTTCTCTAGGTCAGGGACGGCGAACCTATGGCACGCGGGCCAGAAGTGGCACGCTGCAGATTATTTTTGGCACTGCGTAGATTCAGGTTCTACATCAAAGTATTGTAAAAATTCATAAAATGCATTAATTAATCTAGATCTTGTCTCTTTTTTTCTGAATTCGATTAGTTCTCTGTTGCTTCTCATTGTCATTAAGATTGAAGAAACTGAAATGTAATTTAATGTATCCCAATCTAGCTCAATATTGTCTCACAAAATTTTAAAAATAAGAGAGAATGGGGAGATTATCGCAAAAGAAAGATTAAAATGCATTATAAGAAAAAATGCCGAATGTAAAATTATAACGACTTAGAATTCAATTCCAGACACTGTAGATTCTGGCGCTTGCTATGTTGACAATTTTTTCTGAGGTACATTCTTTTCGGAAATAAATAATATGAAAAATGCAAGTAAAAATATCTTGTCGAATAAGTCCAATTCAACTTGCATTCTCTTAAAAATAAATAAGTACGAAGCTGATATAAATTATTTCGCATCTCAGATGAGAAAAATAATATTTTTAAAATGAATTTCTAAAGTACAGTATCAATTATTGCCCATTTTTTCTTAATGCTAAAATAAATTTTAAGTAATTTTAATTCATTTATTAGATCCTTTCTTCTTCTTGTTCTTCTTATTATTATTTTTGTTGGAGCGTCATGATCACGTAAAATATATTTCTATAAAAAATTTTAGCACATGGATGTGAAAAGGTTCGCCATCCATATGCTCTAGGTCAGAGATGGCGAACCTTTTCACATCCACGTGCCAAAATTTTCCAAAAATATATTTTAAGTGAACATTACGTGCCAACAATAAAAAATAAAGGTAATGGACCAAATAATAATGAATCAAAATTACTTAAAATTTTTAGCATTAAAAAAATATGGATAATATTTGATGTCATACTTTCGAAATTTATTTTTTAAATATTATTTCTGTTGTCTCTTCTTAGATGCGAAATAATTTATATCAGCTTTTTACTTAGTTATATTTAAGAGAATGCAAGTTGAATTAGACCCATTTACAAGATGTTTTTGCTTGAATTTTTTATATTTTTTATTTCCGAAAACAATGTTCACAGAAAAAATTGTCAAAATAGCAAGAGCTACAGCTTGTGTCTGGAATTAAATTCCAAATTTTTATAATTTTACCATCGGCATTTTTGCTTATAATGCCTTTTAATACTTCGTTTTCGATAATCTCCTAATTCTCTCTTAGTCTTAAAAATTTCAGAGACAACATTGAGCTAGATTGGGATACATTAACCCTCTCGCTGCGTAAGTAATTCTTCGCGATGAGCGTCTTTTACAGAATTTTTAATCACTTATCACCGGTTCTTTAAAGCAGAAATTTTTTACTATCATAATCGGGGAAAATGTCCTGATAAAATCAGACAAAGGTTTCCCTAAAAAATAACTGTTGGAAACAACCAAATAGTATTAATTTGACGGGAAAATGCACGCCCGAGCATAGCTCGGGCTGCGCAGCGAGAGGGTTAAGTTATATTCCAATCTATGTATGTTTCTTCAATCTATGTATGACAATGACGATCCATTACGAATTAATCGAATTCAAATAAACAGACACAACATCTATATTAATAAATGCGTTTTGTGAAATTCTACTGTACTATGATGTACAACCTGAAACTGTTCGCCGTCCCTGCTCTAGGTTATTGAGTACGTAGAATTTATTATTTATTTCCACAGGCACGCAAAATAATTCGATTACAGGACTGACTATGAGCCATAACACAATCCTGCGATGGTTGCGTTTTCTAACTTTTAATAATTGATTTTAATGTACGTTTTAGCGCTGGAAATGACCTTCATTTTTTATCATCACATCGGTATTTTTTGCAAATCGTAAATTTCAAAGGTAAAGAGTAAAAAGATAGCGAAAATCTGATACTACAAAATAGAGGAGATGGTGGTGTTTTGTAACTTTTGATAATTGGTTTTCATGTATTTTTTAGCGCTCAATCCGAAAATGACCTTATTTTTAACCACCATGTCAGGATTTTTCGAAAAAAAAAAAAAAAATTAAAAAAAAAATAGCGGAAATCTGATATTATAAAATGCATGTACTAAAACTTTTTTGTTGTTGTTCAATTTATTTGATTTGAAATCCACCGTAGTAGAGATTGCTTTGAGGCCTATAGCAACAATGGCTGTCGCCTCGAATGATCCATATTTATACACAGAAATTGTAACACAAACCAGACATAACAATTTTATTTCTGTACATTATATATATATATTACTTTTGAAAACACAAACACAATTACTTCCATGTCTTACCCAGGGACTGGAACCCGGGCCCTCAGCATGACAGCAGCCTCCGCTTACTGACCACGCCACCGGGCGACGAGGCTGAATTTAATTTTATTAAATTCCATAGTTTATTAAATTTTTTAGCCCATACTGGGGATTCTTACAGTTAAACAGCTCAGGGGCTCCATTGAAGGGGGGGGGGGGGGTTCACTTTTAACTTTGAAATTTACGATTTGCGAAAAATCCTGACGTGATGGTTAAAAATGAAGGTCATTTTCAAATTGAGCACTGAAAAATATATATAAAGCAATTATCAAAAGTTAAAAAGTTTAACAATCAGATTTATTTATAGTATCAGAATTTTGCTATTTTTTTTATTTTTTAATTTTGATACTTACGATTGGCAAAAAATCCTTACGTGATGGTAACAAATGAAGGTCATTTTCGGATACAGCACTACAAATACATTGGAATAAATTATCAAAAGCTAAAAAACATGACAGAACCGAAATTTTGTAGGCCAATGTAATTATACTCCATGCTCATTTTCAGTTTTGATATGCATTTTTAAACTGAAGTACATTTTTAGTACATTACGAAGTGAGTAGATCATATACAAGTTTATACGAAAGAATTAGCGCACATTACCGTCTATGGATAGCAACTGATGAAGAAGAACTTTTTATTTGCGGGTTTTTTTTTTTTTTTTTTTTTTTTTTTTTTTTGTTGCTTTTTTATATTTATTTAGATAATATTTCTTACAAACTTTAAAAAAAAGCTGAAAGTTGTTTTATAATTTTACTCAAAAGTGATTTTTTTTTTTTTGTAAAATTGTGTTGGAAACATTATCATAACTCAATAAATAATGCTTCAGATACCACATTTTTTTAAAATTATGTTTTAAATATATATTCAAAGGAAGTAGAGTATTCATATGCTGATGTATTAAACAGTTTATACATTTTACAGTATTACATAGTTTTAATTTATGAATTATTTTTTTTTTTTTCAGGAATTGACAGCGTTGATTGTCTTTTTTATAACTTTTAAAGTATTCATGGTATTGTCATAAAAATAACCTAGTTGCTGCATAACTTTATTATATGTGTCTCATAATTTTATTTAATAATTTTAAACTTAAATAGTTTTAAGAAAATAGTAATTTTTCGATTAAATTTATACTATTTAAAAAAATTAAAAAAAATTAAATTAATTATTTGTATGTGAATGTCACATTTTTATGAAAATTTTAATAATAATTAGCAATTTTAGATTTGAAATTTACAAATATTCAAAAAGTTATTCCGAATGTATACATATACAGTAAAACCTTCCTAAAGCGACCACGTTCCGTTCCAATAAAAACTGGTCGCTCCAAGGTGGTCCCTTAATGGAGGTCATGTTTAAATCTAGATTTTAACAGTTGAAAAAAGTTAACAATTAATGTTACTAAAATTTATTTTTAACATTAGGGAAAAATATGATAATTTAAGTATCAAAACAAAAGTTAATTACGTAAGTTAATAACTGCAGAGTTTAAAAAATGAATACATTGACGTTCGCTGTGATTTTACGGTTTTATCATTCATAACTTTTATTTCCAAGTCCTTTCGAAGTTCAGTCAATTAAAGCAATTTTTTTTTTTTTTTTTTTTTTTGGACGGGAACAAATAATGGCGATTTCATTCACTTATCTATTTCTTTGAGAGTTTCCTGACAGAATAGAGCAGGGGAGTTTATTGACCGCCATTCTTAATTTGTGATCAGAGTAAAATTTATTGCCTAAAAAGACAGGAAGAGGTTTAAACACTTAAAAGTTACCGAAATAAAATAAAATTCTAAACTTAGTTTAGAAGTTTGAGGAATAATGCGCTTTCTGGAATTATTTTTCTAATAAAACCTTCTTCAAGAGATCAGGAAAAAACGGAATTTGTTTCATTTTCTTCAAAGAAATTAGTCGCTCATGGAGGGAGTTCAACTGGAATGGTCTCTGAATGGAGGTAAAATGAGTATTGAACCTATGGGAATAAATTTCGTTCCACGAAAAAATGGTCGTTCAGGGAGGTGGTCGCTTAATGGAGGTGGTCGCACAGGGAGGTTTCACTGTATCTTAAACAACGCAGCAAAGATATATTCATGGCAGTTCCTTTAAAATGTTAAAGAATGTGCTACCGTATTGCAAAATAAAGGCTAAAGGTTTTAATAGAAATACACTTCAAAATATAAACAGAATCGTGCTTTTCGCAGTTGGCATTTCTTGATTATCGATTAGTTAAATGCACAAGCAAAATAGAACGTATCAAGGTAATTAATATCAAGGCTCATTTTAGAGGCCGACAAGCACAAGACTGGTAGACGAGAAAGGAAAATATCATGCACTATAAAATCATTATCGAAGTAATTTTTCCTCGAAATAATTCTCATTGCCACTCGATTAATACGAGTGTGTATCAATAAGTTTTTGCCCTCACATAGAAATAATTGAGTGAAATTTATTAAATTGCTACATTGTATGAGTCCTTTTCTATGTAGTCACCATGCACAGTAACACATTTCTAAAAATTATTTCAAAGAGAGGGGGTGGGGATGTATTCCAGGAGGCGTGATAGTAGACCCAAGGGGGGGGGGCATTTTTTTAACTGTTGCCGAGCCCCACATGTGATATATTAATGGAAAGGCCTGTGACCACTTATTCATAGTATGCACTCCCGAGTCCCTCCCCCCCAAATTTGACCCCTGGGGGGCATGAATGATGTCCGCAAAGTTTAGAAAAGTGCCCAATGGAGGGGAAATTTTGAGGGAGGGGCTCGGGAGTGCATAGCCTGAATAAGTGGTAACAAGCCTTTTCGACAATATGTCACATGTGGGGGCCGGTAAAAGTTAGAAAAATGCCCCCTTTGGGTCTACTATCGCGCCTCCTGGAATACATCCTTCCCCCCCTCTCTTTGAAATACCGGTTTCACAAATGTGTTACTGTGCACAGTGACTATATAGAAAAGGACTAATACAATGTAGCAGTTTCATAAATTTCACTCAATTATTTCTATGCGAGAGCAAAAACTTATTGAAACACCCTCGTAAATTAATTTTCCCTAAAGAATAATTGTGAAAATAAATTAATAAATAAGACGCTCTGTAACATGTTTATTTGTAAATTTTATTAGCATATCTAATTTATTTTTACACTACAATTTCATTTAACTCAACTTGGTTTTTGTATGTAAAGGTGGAACTTTTTAATCGATTTTAAATCCACTTCCTGATAAGCTAGAAATACACAAATTATGTACAAAGATGTGTTTCCGATGACAATACAACATTCAATATTTTTACAACTTGATTATTAATTATTACAGTAATTTTAAGGCACCTGTCAATTAACCAGACACAGGTGATCTATCGACCAATATTCCCTGTAAATCGTAAAATTGTATAGGAGTTGAAAAGATAATGGATTTAACCCATTTATGTCTAGCGTCCCATTTTTGGGACGCTTCGAATTTTAATAAATTCGTATAATTTTCTTCTTATTTATTACATGAAAATTGTATGAAATAATTATCTATAAATGTCTTTATCTGTTACCGAGAGATGACAGCATAAGACGGATATTTATTTGCTTAAGGCTCTTTTCGGTGTTTATAGATTTTTCATTTTTCAAGATTGCGAAATGTAAAAAGTAAGTTTATTTGTATTTTTTCCATCCAATCATGCAAATAAATTAGTCATAATCTTAGCTTCTAGACTTCTTTGAAATACGTATTTTTTTAAATTGTGATATTTTATGTTCAAGCCTATTTTTTGTGCATGTTTGTAACGTACAAAACATAGGGCGCTAGGCTCGAATGGGTACGTATTATTGTTAGCCATTTAGGGGACAGTTATTGGTATAAAGTCCTTTTCAAGATGATTATGAAATAAATTGTTTTTAAGCCTCAAACACGATTATTCTTAGTTTATTATTAATAATATTTATAATGTTATTAGTCTCTGTAAAGAAATAAATATATTTTTTAGCAGTTTATAAAAATACTAATTATAATATATGATATACAATTTAAAAGCTTTTTTTTATATAAATTTAGACAAAACATATAATTATGAACATTATATTATTATAAATATTATGCAAATTCCCATATTTAGTACGCTTGCATTCTACTAACTAAATGCAAATTCTTTTTAGCGTAATTTGTTTTAGTATTTTGCCAGTTCATTTTGCAACATTTTAAAGTAATTTTACCAACAAATTTGAGAAAATAAAAATTCAGGCATAAATGGGTTAATGATGTACTAATACACACCAGTAGTAGGAAAAGGAGAGTTCGGGCTCAGGAGGATGCGGTGCTGCGGTACCGCACCGCCTTCCGTGCACCGCATCCCGTCCCCCGCCCCCCCCCCCCTATTTAATATTTTAAGCAACTTGATGGATGAAAATTCAGAAATCTTCGATGTGTAAGATGAAACATATGATAATTTGGTTAATAATATGGATAGAATAACTCAGCCTAGTCATGTATACTATGTATCATTAAACTATAAAGACAGTATTTATGTTTTACGCAACTTAATGGATGATAATTCGAAAATCTTCGAAATGCAAGGTGAAACATAAGACAATTTGATTAATAATATGAGCAGAATAACCTAGACTAGTCCGAATTTCACTGAATCATAAATTATAGAATATGATTAAATAATGTTTTGTGTGTAAAAATTAAGTTCGAATGTGATAAATTATGGAAATTGGTTTGTAAACTGTTATTTTTATGTGTACAATCACGAAAATATGTGTTTTAAATGTGAAATTTCCAGTTATTGATAAGATTATTTTTTTTGTTTAATTATGAATATTTCTTGAGGTGTATGTCATCAAAGTGTTAAAATCTTACAAATTCGATGTAAATTTGTTAAAATTATGTAATGTTAAAATATATAGGAGCAAGAATCGAGTTTGATGTAGGTAAGTATTGCTGTAAAGGTCAATTCGTTGTTGAATTTTAGAAATTGTGTTAAAACAGGGTTTTCTATAAGGAGTTGATGTAATTTCAATTACAGTTCTTGGAAAATTAATTCAAAAGTAGTTATCTGCTATTTTTTAAAAGGTAATAGTGAAAAGATCTAAGTAATATTTGCTCTTACGTGTGAAAAATTCAAATATTTTGGTTTGAAATATAGACTATTTGAAATATGAAATGTTTGAAAATTAAAGTTTGTGTTCATGTATACCCTGTATCATTAGAAAACTGTAAAGATAGCATTCATATTTGAAACAACTTGATGTGTGATCGTTCTGTGATTTAATAATTTTCTGATAAATACAAAAAACAGTTTTTAAAATTATGTAATGGTAAAATATATAGGAGCAAGAATCGAGTTTGATGTAGATAAGTATTGCAATAATTCAAAAATCTTCGATGCCCTTGTAGCGCAATTGGATAGCGCATATGGCTGTTAACCATGGGGTTGGTGGTTCGAATCCGTCCAAGGGCGAATAATTATTTTATTTTTATTTATTTATTTTTTACTTAGTAAGATTGGGGGTTTCAAGAATTCATTTGTTTTTCATTTTGAGGGAAAATTATGCACTGAGCAATTATTTAATAACTTTTTTTTTTTGATTATGTTTAAGTTTTAATGTGCTGCTAATTCGTCTCGTTTCACCCAATGCTATAAAATTATAGGAGGTGCTCTTGTTTTTTAACTCATAGGATTGGTTTAAAAAGTGAAAATCGGTGAATTTCGTTAAATCTGAAAGTACTGGATTTGATTAAATAATGCTTTGTGTATAAAAATTAAGCTTGAATGTAGAAAAATTTAGTTAAATGCAATAAAAATAAGGATATTAGTTTATAAACTCGTATTTTTATGCACATTCATGAAAATATTTTAAAAATGTGTAATTTTCAGTTATTGATTAGATTTAAATTAATTTATTTTGTTTAGTAATGAGTATTTTTTGAAGTGTGTCTCGTTGAAAAGTTAAAATTCTACATAGGTAGCATCTAAAAGGAGGATAAAATCTCAAACTAGTGTAAAAGTTAATCAAATTCGTTTAAATTTGTCTTTTATCATTAAAGAATAATATTTTCCCTAGTTATTTGTTCAATTATTAAAATTCATTAAGGTAATGATTTTTCAAAAACTGAAATAAATGTTTAAATTTCCCTTTTAAGTTGAAATCCTCGTATCTTTCCTCTTTTATGCTGATATTTTGATCTTTTTCCTTAAAAATTGATATTTTCCATTGTTTTACTTAATTATTAATATTCATTAAGTTTCTGTTCATTCAAAATTCGGATATATGTACAAAATCTCGAATGTGTCAATGATTAAATGAACTCATAAAACAATTTTACTCATTTACTGTTTCCAACTAGTGTAAGAGTCAATCGAATTCGTTTAAATTTGTCTTCTTTCATTAAAATATAATATTTTCCTTTGTTATTTTTTCACTTATAAAAATTCATTAAGGTTATGGTTGTTCAAAACTAAAATAAATGTTTACATCTTTCATGCAACAGTTGTAAAGAATTCAGTCTCTTTTTACCTAAAAACTGATATTTTTCTTGAACGGAAGCATTTTCTGTTATGCTTTGTAGTTTACCAGGTGCAGTAAACACGAACTAAAAAATTGGTTCGAATATGACGTCAGAGAAGGTTTGTGATCCCTTCCCAAGTTTGAAGAATGCTAGGGGTAGCGTGCAGTGAATGCGATCTGGAATTATTATTTTATTACTAGCCCTATCGAAAAAATTCTGTTGAATCTGCTAAAATTAAGGAAATTAGATTGAATATATCTTGGGGTATCGTCATCTAATGAATTAAATATTACATAACTAACATCTAAAAAGCACGATAAGATCTCAAAGTAGTGTAAATGTTAACCGAGTTCGTTTAAATGCGTTTTTTCATTAAAAAAGAAATATTTTCCTTTGTTCTGCTTAATTATTAATAATCATTAAGGTAATGATTGTTCAAAACGGAAAGATGTAAGTTTATATCGTTCATTTAACAGTTGAAAAGAAGCATAAAAATTGAAATTTTTCTTGGATGTAAACATTTTCCCGATATGTTTTGTGATGTCAAACTCTATTGTTGTGTTCCCCCAAGTTCAGGGAATGTGAGCGGTTGACGATAGTGAATAGGGGTTGAAATTATTTTTTCTTATACCAGACTTGTTGAAAATATTCTGTTGAATCTTCTAAAAATTAAGGATATTAGCTTGTAAACTCTTATTTTTATGTGTACAATCATGAAAATATATATATATATATATATATTATTCCAAAATTAAGATGACATACCATCATTAAGATGTTAATCATCCAAAATTCAAATATATGTTTAACTTTCTTCATTTAATTTGTTATTCTGATCTTACAATTGAAAGAAAATCTACAGAAATCAGCTTTTTCCTAAAAAATTGTTATTTTCCATTATTTTGCTTAATTAATAATACTCATTAAGGTAAAGGTTGTTCAAAATTTAAATGTAAATTTAATCTTCATCTTACAGTATGATAATTTAGTTGATCTAACGTTCAACTCTCATGTTATAGCAGAAAAATACTCTAAAAACGCCATTTTTTCCGCTAGGGGGTGGTGGCGGAGGGGATGCGGTGTCGGAGGGGCTGTTGGAGGGTGCGGTGCCGGAGGGGGGACGGGATGCGGTGCACGGAAGGCGGTGCGGCACCGCAGCACCGCATCCTCCTGAGCCCGAACTCTCCTTTTCCTACTCACACCCACCGAAATGTGTCAAAGAGCTGTAAAACTACAACAATGAAACATTTGAAAGACTTAAAAGCAGAAAATGAATTATACATAAGAAATGAAGAGTATAATATTAAAAAAAATTGGCTTTTATCAATTAAATATTAATTAATTTATGATTATTTCTTAAGAAATAATTTTAGAAATCCTAAAAAGATAGCTTGAATAGTATTTACTTTCTTCTTTCCTGTTTCCTTTCTTAAAATATAAAGAAAACAAAAATTATATATTTTTTAGTAAATTCATTTGATTGAGCTTTCTATAAACTAAGTAGAAAAAATATTGAATTTCTCATAATCGTGTTCGTTGCCAACACCGAATTAATGTATAGTAACGGGTATTTTTTTTGGGGGGGGGGGGGCGGGGGGACATGAATTGCAATCAAAAACTTAGGTGGTATTTTCAAGATGATCATTTAAATCTTATAAAAGAGAGTTTTTGTTTTAAACTATTTTTACTTGTATTTTACCTTGAATTTCGTGGTATATTTGAACCCCCAACATCGTCCAAAACTTATTTATCTCGTTAATATTGTTATGCAGTCATGTAATGGGATGTTTTCCGTTATAAGAAATAAAATAGTAGAATATGTACTAAAATAAAAATTATTATTCAGGGACTTAAAAGTCAAAAGATTGTGAGAATGCCTCATATACACACATATATAATTGAAATAATTAAACGGCTAAAATGGAAATGGGCTAGGCGCATTGTAAGAAGACAAGACAGTAGATGGAGCACAAACATCCTACAGTTGTATCCCAGAAATGTGAAACAATCAAGAAGATGACCTAAAGTAAGATGGAGTGATGAAATCAGAAAAGTGCCCGGTGTTAATTAGATGACTAAAGCTAGTCAGCAAACATTGGAAAAATCTGGGGAAGACTTACATCCAGCAGTGGATTGAAAACGATTGTTGTTGTTGTTGATGATATATATATATATATATATATATATATATATATATATATATACTTACATACTTAAATATTTCACATTTACGTAGATACTGATATAGTAAATTAAAAAATCGAAAAACGGGCAGCCTGCATATCTTTATGAACTGAAAACATGGTTGGCTAAAATAAGTAAACATTTACATATTTAAAGAGCTTTTAAAAATCTTGAATGTAGAAAAATAAAGATCACTCGTATTAAATTTCCAAAACACGTGTGCTTCACTTATTTTTCCCTAAACATTCTACTGAAGCCATCAGCTGTTCCGGGGCTATGATAATTTCTAGAAGAAAAAGACTGATATTAATCCATCGGATCACTAATGGCAAAATCTATTAATAAAATGCGCGTTATCTCAGTGTTCTCTTACTTCGGTGCAAAGCACTTAAACATTTATCTCTTAGCACTATTTACAAGCCTTGTTTGATTAGCTATAATCAAACACTCGATTATTTTTAGAAAGCATAATTTACGCTTTCGCTATTGCGATTACATGCATGTTTTGCAGAACATCTGATTATCGGGATGAATTCTGTAATTTTAACACTCGGAAAGTTGCACTCGATCTGAGAGATACACAATATGTTTCTTCCTCGAATAAATTTTCATTTTTATAACGGAAATCTCCCTTCTTTTTTAAATAAATGTATTTAAAAATGCACTTACAATCATATTGTCCCTATATAATGACAAATTAGTCGATGTTTTTGATGAATAAATCAATTTTATGAGATGTATCTCACAGATACATAGCGACTTTCTGTGCGGTTCCAAGAGTACCGATCTTCGGAGAATTAAAATAACCAAGATTCTTTAAAATAGCAGACAAACTGCAAAGTGTATCGAAAATATCTTTTCGAATTTTAAAATGTTTTAAAAGAACCTAAACTAGATATTTCTCGCACTTTTTTTAGGTTGTTCCCAAATCCAAGGAGGCTACGTTCTGACAAATTTTTGGATTCATTTTTGTTCAAAAGTGCATGAAATTGGCAAGTGTTGTTATTTATAAACTATGTAATCGAAAGACGTTATCCATTTTTCGGTAATCGCAAAATATCTTTCAGAAAATACTGTCAAAGTGTACGTCTTGAACCGAGTTTCCTACATCACACTGCGCGAAAGGAGAAAAAACGGCCGTCACGTGACAACAACTCGATAAATAATTTATTTATCCGAAAATGGAAAACGCATTTTAATTCTAAATCGCTTCAATAGTTGCCAATTTTATACTTTATGTTTAAAAATGTATCAGAAAGTTCGCGTTGTTGAGCTGGGAATTTGCGAATCACCTTAACATAGAATGCAAATCAGGAAAATTCCAAGTACAGGACGTAGAAAGATCAAAAATTTGTTACATATGTTTGCAGCAGTGCCAAAAATATAAAATCAAGAAAGTTCCATTATATATATATATATATATATATATATATATATATATTAACCTGCTATATTTTATCATTTTTCAACTAGCAATGATTGAAAACTTTGATAATACATAAAGCTTTAGGAGAGACTGGGAAGGGTTGGCCATAGAGGAGTTTTCATATTTAAAAAAATTTAAGAGTTTTGCGAATAGATGGTAACCAAAGCTACTAAAATAATAGTCTTTGTTTCATGCAGATAATTGAAACAAGTGTGGAAAAATAAACTGTGAAGAGTTTTCAGCTTAAAAAGTACACTTTTTAGAAACATTTCGTAAGATTTTCTCAGATAAAATATAGGGGAGACTAAGGACGGTTGACCATACAGGAGGCTTGACCCACCCATCAATTTTCATATTTAAAAGAATTTCAGAGTTTTATCAATAGGTGTCAACCAAAGCTACTGGAATGTTCAAACAACAGTCTCTGTTTCATACAGATAATTGAAATAGGTGTAGAAAAAAATCAATTGTGAGGCGTTTTCAGCCTAAAAGTTGTGTTTTTTAGAAATATTTTGTCAGCTGTTTTTTAGAAATATTTTGTCAGCTGTTTTCAGATAAAATATATCATAGAAATTTAAGTAAGTAGGTTTTAAGTAATGCAGAAATATCGAGCTTTCATTCCAGGCATAAAGATTAGACAGTAAGTTACGCTTAACATAACAAAGTGCTTTTCTTTAGAAAAGGGCTATGTGGGAAGGCTTGACCCAGTCAATGTGAGGGAGGGTTGACCAGATGTTCATGGCTCCCTTAACACATTCAGGACGGGAAACGAGAATTCTCGTTTTCATTCAAGAAACATCATTGACTAAGGGCGTGGCTTCCACCTCACAGGAAATGCATTTATATCATGTTGTCCATATTTTTTTAGATTGTAAGACATTTTATATTAAATTCGTACAATGAAATATATTTACTGATTCATAAACTTGGAAAACCTATCTGGAAAACAATTTTAAAAAAGTCTTTCATAACAGGGAGGAGCTCCTACTGTTTTAAAATTCAGATTTAATAAAAATTGCCCGACGTCAATGTGTTAATTTAGGAGGTTTTGGAAATCTTTTTATTATACACTGTGCACAATTAAAGATTAATGGTTATATATAAAAATGAATGTGAATTTATTCTGAAAAGATACAGTAAAATGGGGTGATGGACAAGAAAACGTTTAAAACTGATTAAAGAAAGATGTGAAAAATTGCTATAGTATCCACTGCACGAAAAAAATAATGAAATATAAATGGGAAAGTTGATAGGAACTTTTTTCCATTTGAATATTACTTATAATATGTAAATAGGAACAGTTGAAAATACTAGAAAGTATGAAAGCAGCAGTCTTAACCGTTTCAGGGGCAGTGGTATGTTTATGAAACAACATAATTTTAATTCCCAAATGCCACAATGGCACCAGAATTTTCCTAAAATCTTTTCCATTTAATATGTATGTGAAATATAGCCTTTTTCATATTTCGAAATAAATTTTTTCGTATATTTCGGTGCCAGCAATTTATTTCAGCATTTTAGTACTGAAAGTACTTTGCCCCTTAAATGGTTAAAATGTGTTAATGATAAGATTTTCATTACTAATCTTATCATTAACATATTTGATGATAATATTAGTAATCTTATCATCAAATACTAATCTTTGATGAGTATTTGATGATAGGTTTCCCAAGTACTTAACATAAGTACTCATGCAGCTGCAAAAGGACATAGCATTGATCGAAAAACTTTAGGAAGGTATGTAGATAAATTTCAACATGATGAATAGAGTGAGATGAAGCCAAACTATGTGACAACTAGAGTTGTCACGTCGAATGTCACAAAAAGTAGGACAAGGAGACAAAAAAAAGCGGGACAGTGGCTACTAAATCCGGACATAACAATGCATGAAACCCTATGAAAACGGAACCTGTCTCTAGCGAAATACTGTCTTAAATGTTAAAATTTCATTTTCCCTGCTGTACAATTATACCTGCTCAGACAAAATCATGTTTAAAACAAAATTTTTCTCCTCTGACTTGCGATTGCGCCTAAACAGGTTTGCGTAAGCATCATTTTTCCAAAAATATGTTTTTATAATAATTAAAGCATGTAGCATAAAGTTATTTTGCTTTTTCTAAACTGATTTTATTTCTCCTCACAAATATTTCAATATAAAGCAAAGTGTGTCAAGCCTCCCATATAGTGGGTCAACCCTTCCATATAGTGGATCAACCCTCCCATATGGGGGGAGCCTTGACCCATTATTTTCTCATGATTAAAATCCAACATTTTTCAAATTTGTTATGTATTACACTTATGTAATAATTTTATTTTAATAATATGGTTGTATAAAGAATAAAAGGATATATAAAACTTTATTCTATGTTCAATATTTAAAAAATAAAAAATCATTTTGTAAAAAGTGGGTCAACCCTCCATAGTCTCCCCTATAATAGAAATTTAAGTATGTTTTAAGTAATGCAGAAATGTCGAGATTTCATTCCAGGCATAAAGATTGTACAGTAAATTAGGCTAAATATAAACATGTGCCATAATTTAAAAAGTGCCGATGTGGTATGCTTGACCCAATCAATATTGAGAGAGGGTTGACCAGATGGTCAAAGTTTCCTTAATTAAGTGTTGTTATCTTTTTATTATACACTGTACATAATGAAGGGCTAATAGTTGTATTTCTAAAATAATGTAAATTTATTCTGTAAAGCTACAGTAAAATAGGATAATAGAAAGGAAAATGTTTAAAATCGGTTAAAAGAAGATATAAAAAAAATGCTAGAGAAGCAAGAAAAAATTTGATGAAAAATAAATTGGATAATTGATAGGAACCTTTATTTCATATAAATGGTACCCATAGTAGGTAAATAGAAAGAATGGAAAAGACTAGAAAGGATGAAAGCAACAGTCTTAAGAAATGTTAAGTGTTCATGCCTCTGCAAAGAACATAACACTAATCAAACATTATGGGAAGGTATGTAGACCAATTTCACAAAGATGAATACAATGAGTTGAAGCCAAACTATGTGGCAATTAGTGTTGCCAGGTCGAGTGTCATAAAAAAAGGTTGTTTAAAAAGGAATTTTTCTCCTGTGCTTGAATTTCTTCTAAGCAGGTTTGTTTCCACGTCATATTTTCCCAAATAGTTTTAATAATAATTAAATTATGTAGCATAAAGTCATTCTACCTTTCTTTAAACTGATTTTATTTCCCTTAACAAATATTTCAATATAAAATAAAGTAGGCCAAGCCTCCCATATAGAGTGGGTCAAGCCTCCCGTACGTGGGGCGCCTTGACACATTATTTTCTCATGATTAAAATCAATCATTTTTCAAGTTTCTTATATATTACACTTATGTCGCAATTTAATTTTGATAACTGATTGTATAACAAATTTTATTTTCGAGCAAAAAACATACGTATGAAAACTATTCTTTCCCTACAACAGCCATGTGACCCGCTGGCCGTTGAGGTCCGGCGACCTTTCATGTACTGCCCATTAATCCATATTTGTAAAAAGATATGCGTAAAAAACTATTAAATACTGCATTTTTTTTTCTTTTTACTTATATAAAAAACTCCCTCTTTTTAAAAGAAGAGAACATCTGTCCTGTTATTTATAATTAATTTAAAATCACGTTAAAACATTTTAAATGGCGTTTTCTTAGTCAAACATTCTTTTTACTTGTACTCCTATTTATGCGACATCCTGTTTGTATGCATTCTTTATCTTTAACACCAATTAAACCTTAATGCAGATTAACTAATTTTGCACTATATATTTCTACATTTAGAAAATAATAACAAAGTTTTTGCATTGAGAAAAAAAACTAATTTATTAACCCCCTTAACCATTTCAGGGGCGGTGAACCACTTAAATTTAATTCCCAAAAGCGACAATGGCACCAGAATTGTATTATATATTTTTTCTGTTTATTATATACGTGAAAAATAGCTTTTTCTTATTTACAAATAAATTTGTACGTAAATTCCGGTGCCAATCATTCATTTCAAAATTTTATGAATGGAGGTTCTTTGCTGCTGAAAGGGTTAACTGTTTCTTTCTTTCTTTCTTTTTCTTTTTTTTAACACCGCAAACTAAAAATAGGGGCAAAACATCACTTTTCTTCATACTAAAATATTACCTTTTATAATAGGAAAATTTCTGAATTTCTTTCATTAATATAGAGAAAATTGCGGTTACCAATTAGTGGCATCCAAAAGCTTTTAGCAACGAAGTAAACAAAGTCTTCATCCCCGAACGCAGTTCGGGCAAAACAGTTAAGTAGTTTTAAATAAAAACTGTTCTTTTTTTAAATTTTGCATTGTTGTATTATTATGTTTTATACCTATTACATAGCTAATTGTGTTTATTGGGGTTGCACGTTTGTCGCGAGAAAAAATTGCACAAACCTTTTTCACACCACTATTTCCAAATAGCAAACTTCGTAGCATATTTCTACAATCTTTGCAATAGAAATCTACCTCGAAGTATATTATTTGGAAATAGTGGTGTTAAAATATTTGGTAACATTTCTTCCGTGACAAACATCCAACCCTACTGATAATATTAACTTTATTACAATGCTTTCTTATGTTACTTATCTTACTATTTTAATTAACCTTTTTTACATTATTATATAAGTGTGTTGCGGTCTGGCCAATGTCGCGAATATATGTTTGCGGCCCGCGGGAATAAAAAAAAGGTTACGTATGGCTGCCCTATACTGTAGAAAGGAGAGATTTTGAAATTGTTTCCCACTCCTTCTACACTTGTTGTGGAAAAACCTAATTTACAGGCATAAGAATAGTGAGTAAGAAGCCCTTTGTGCAGTGGTCCAGATTCCGTTCGCAGTGGGAAAGTTATGAAACTATATTATTAGAAAATATTCATTATAAAGCAAAAAAGTGTCCGTTAGTAACACTGAAGTTATATTGATGTGAAATATAATTGACATGTGACTGACATTGAAAGTGAACCGCTGTGCGTCGGCAAGAACATTGTTCACAAATTTGGATATTTAGTTTTTTTGGAGACTAAATTTGGCACCAAAAGCTTATGCAGAAAACCGGGAATTCTAAATCATTAATCCTATAGAGTTTGAAATATCGAGAAAATTCGACGTAACTAAGAAACGATACAGGAATTTTAAAAAATATATTTTGCTGTAGTATAAATATAGGTAAAGCAAGATCATACGTACGAGTATTAGCTGTTATGTTAGCGATTGCTCTCTTAAACTGTACGGTGTTCTGCTTCTATCCTGATTGTTTTCAGGTCAAGTAGTCACAATTGTTTAATTTTTAATTTTTAAATGTAAATACCTCAATTTCAAGAGGACCTGCAAGATTACTTTGAAATATCTTGTACCTCACTGTAAGGTGATTTATTGTAACAAAAACACTAAAAGAACTTTTATTGCTAATTCACCGTTATCTACGCCAGTGCTATACATCTTGTTTTTTTTTTCCATTTTAGGGTGTTTTAGGTTGCCAGAACTCTGTTTGTTACCTTACGTATGAATACAGTAAAACGTATTTATAGTGATAATTTTCCAATACAGCAAACCTATACAGTGAACTCTCGTTAATGCGTTTCCGTTTAAGATTTATCTCCATTTAAAAAGGACAACTTCGTTTTCCCATCATTTTTTATTTGCAATTAATGTTAAAGAGCGCTTGAGACGTGTTACTCATCGGAAACGGTGAACAACGTTTACCTAAATAGACCGAGCAGAATCATGCTGCTTTTTTAACAGACTGCCAAGAAGGGTTATGTGTTTCATGCGTATCTGGATATGTGGATTTCTTTATACCCTCGAAACATCCCAACGGGTGGGTGGATTTTAATGAATGAGGTGTCTATCGATTGTCTTAACCGTCTGATGGTTATAGACTAGCTTTTGTTTTTATAAATTCAAAATGGCGGTAGAGACGAAAAAAAAATTTTTACGCACCCTATTGAGTGGCATATCATTGGATAGGTCTTTCAAAATGAAGACAATGTTACATTGACTATTTTACAGTCAGAAGCTCCGCTTAAATACAACCTGGAAGTTGTGTAGGTAGGATGGCTAGCTTTACTGCAACTCTAACCTTCATAGACATCTATAAGCCTCATCAAAACAGTGTTTATAGATGGGAACTAACAATTAAACAGAACTTAAAAGTCATCAATGCAAGTAAATAAAAAAAATAAGTAAGTAATATAAAAAATAGTTTCACATTGATGAGAAATAATTATTTAGTTCGCTGCAGTCGGTTTTTTGATTTTTTAAATTAACTTTTTACTTGCTACCATATTTGTTCAAAAGCAACTTTACTGTAACCAGCGGCGTAGTCCTAAAATGCGCAGAGGCTGTAGATCAGTTTTAACCACGTGATCACAATCCTTCAATTTTTATTCAGCCAATCAAAATCATCAATTTGTAAGCTTGTATTACCATCCAACCAATCAAAATCGACAAAAACCGATGGGCAAACAAAACGCTCATCTGGTTTATAAGGTGATTGATTGCTAGGATCAATTGAAACTGATCTATAGGCAGTATACATACACCAGAGTACATGCTATAGCTATGGAACTACCCAGAAGGTATAAAGTGTATATCCCCGTATATCCTGCAATAAATCCTTGGGTGTAACTTTGGTTATCGAGCGATTAACAAATCATCAGTGACAGTGATGAAGAGATGGAAAACTTTCTGCCACCAACAACATCAGAGGTTCAAAAATTGCTAATGGTTGCTCTCCGACATTACCCATAAAAATGTGATATAACAGACCCAATTATCGTGTGTTTTGTAAAACTGGAAAATGGTGTGGTGAAAAGATCATTTGTTCAAATTTAGGAAGGGGGGGGGGGGGATGAGAGGTTACTTTAATTAAATTTCGTAAGTAAGGCAATTCTTTTGGGTATTTCGTTTCTTCTCAGTAATTTATTCTTTTGTATTAACAAATTCTCACTAACTTGCTTTTTAATTAAAATTATTAAATTACAGAAAGAGTTGTTTATTTTAGCATTGAGTTGGAAACCTATTTATTAAATGCAGTTTAAAGTGAAGAAATGTATTACGTCTGTTCGCAATTGACTAAAAACAAATACATAAATATAGGCAATTTAATTAAACAGTTTAAAATCACATAAATAAAAAAAAAATGTATATAATATTACACGTTTCGGACTTGTTTAAAATAACTCTTCAGTAATGCAGACAAACGCGAATTGACGGGAGAAGGCATAAATTCAACTTTCGGTTGAGAGCATGTGTCACAAATAGTTAACACGGAGGTGAGTGTTTGAATCAGATTAAAATGGCATATTCAGCTGGTACTGAAATAGACTCATTGAGTGAAGATTTCGCAGATCTAGTAAGCCATGCCTACAGGAAAATGCGGTTCTTGTATACATTGCAATTTGATTTAATGACCTTGGCCATCTAAAAATCTAGAAAGCTTTTAGTTCAAGAAACTTTAAACTATAAAACTGTAGCCCCACGTCATAGAAACAATCATTTTCCAGAGTTTGATGAGGAGTTCTAAAATTGAGCTTTAAACGTCTATTTTTAGTAATTTTTATGTGTATTTTAACTGTTTTTAATGTCTGAAATATTTGTTTTTATGTATAAGTAAAATAATCAGACGTATCATGTTGTGATAACTTACCCACAACTCATCAAACTGTGTTGTTTAAAACTGTCAATATCAATACTGCTTTTATACCTGAAAATTCACTAAGGGGTTTCTTCAGTGGTTTTAAACTCAGGTATACAAAAACACAGGAAAAGGAGGCTGTTTACAGCACACCCTGCCGTAATAGTAATTTAGTGTATATATGTGAATAATTGTATATAAGTGTATAATTCTATATATGTGAAACTGACCGATTTTTAGATATATTATAATACGAGCAAAAATTGTGTGTGTGTATGTAAATTTTATTTTAAAAACGGCTCTAACGATTTTAACTAAATTTTGTATTTTACCATTTTCGGGCACGAGAAGATCATTGAGCTAGGTCATGTGTTCGAGAAAATTCGATTCGTGTGTCATTTTTGGGTCACTGCGGGTCAAACTAATTGTATCTGAAAAAAAACTCAATCATTTTGACTAAATTTTATATCCAACCGTTTTGGGGCACGAGAAATCTATTGGGCTAGGTCACATGTTCGATAAATTTCGATTAGTGGGTCATTTATGGGTCACTACGGGTCAAGCTAATTTTATCTAAGAAACGGTTCTAACGATTTTGACTAAATTTTGTAATTTACAGTTTTGGATTACGAGAAGACCAATGAGTTAAGTCACATGTTACAGAAAATTCGGTTAGTGGTCATTTTTGAGTCACTCTGGGTCAAGCTAAGTTTATCTAGAAAACGGCTCTAACGATTTTGACGAAATTTTGCTTTCCATCGTTTTCGGGCACGATAATACCATTAGACTAGGTCGCAGGATCAAGAAAATTTGATTAGTGGGTCATTTTGGGTCCAATGGGTCGGATATCAAGTTAATTGAATAAAAAAAAAAGACTCAAAACATTTCGACAAAATTTTATAGTATACCACTTTTAGGCATGAGATGACCATTGGGCTAAGTCACATGCTCGAGAAAAATCGATTAGTGGGTCATTTGGGGTCTCTATGGGTCAAGCTAATTGTATCTAAAGAACGACTCAAACAATTTTGACAATATTCTGTATTATACCGCTTTTGGGCATGAGAAGACGTGTAGGCTAAGTCACATATTCGAGAAAATTCGATTACTGGGTCATTTTTGGGTCACTGTAGGTCAAGCTAATTGTATCTAAAAAACGGCACAAAAAGTTTTGACAAAATTTTCTATTATATCGTTTCTGAGCATGAGAAGACCATTGGGCTAAGTTAAATGTCGGTTAGTGGGTCATTTTTAGGTCACTGTGGGTGAAGATAATTGTATCTAAAAAATGACTCAAACGTTTTTGACAAAATTTTGTATTATACTATTTCTGTGCATGAGAAGACCATTGGGATAAGTCACATGTTCGAGAAAATTCGATTAGGTGGTCATTTTTGGGTCACTGTGGGTCACTGTGGATCAAGCTAATTGTATCTAAAAAACGGCTCAAACGATTTTGACAAAAATTTTTATTACATCGTTTCCCAGCACGAGAAGACCATTGGAATAGGTCACATATTCGATAAATTTAGATTAGCGAATCCTTTTCCAGTTACCGTGGGTCAAGCTAATTTTATCTGTAAAACGATTTTAACGATTTTGACTAAATTTGTATTCTATCGTTTTCGGGTTCGAGAAGAGCATTGGTTAGGTCGCATGTCCGAAAAAATTTGGTTAGTGGATCATTTTGGGTCACTATGTCTGAGGAGCATGCCAATTGAATCTAAACAGCAAGAATGATACAGTGATAATAAAATATGGAATTGAACACAAGGCTAATTTTGACCGAGCTTAGCTTGGTCATCCCTGCTAGTAATATTAACAGAGCACAAGCATGCCTTTAAGATAGGTACTTTAAACTCAAAAATTGTTCTCATGCATTAGAAACTGATCATATCCCAGACTTTGCGGACGATAATATAATTAAATCAAAGCTAATCCCTCTATTCTAAAAAAAAGTAACTACACTGTAAAAAAAAAATCTGTAAAGTTACTAAAGTTTTTCTAGGAAACTGGGATTCCTAAAACGTTTTATGTAACGGCAACAGCAAAAATACCTGTAACAGACGCTGTTACAGGTATTTTTGTTGTTGCCGTTACATAAAAAGTTCTAGGAATCCCAGTTTCATAGAAAAACTTTAGTAACTTCACAGATTATTTTTTACAGTGTACCGCTGTCACCGCCGCCGCCGCCGTCGGTTTTGAATTTTTTGTGACCGGAGGTCTTTCTTCGTTAATATTAAGAAAAATAATGCATACAAAAATATGAAAATCGGTAGTATTATACAGAAATGTTTGATAAATGTACTGATGCAGACAGTTTTTAAATCGAAGAATTATTTTAAGAGATATTTAATGCTAAAGTTGGACAAAATCGTTCCACTAAAAAAGTTTTATAGGAGCAAAAACTGTTCATGGAAATTTAATCAGTTTTAGATCATTTTATACGTTTGAAGTTCCCGGTTTGCAGACTGTATTTTTTTTTTTTAATTTGACTATTTTTTTGAGGTTTTATTTATATTTTAAATTCAAATTTTCAGCATTTCTAGAGATATTTTTACAGATTTTAGAAAGGGATATTAATTTAAACTGTTACCAACTGTATAAACAGCGGAAACAATAATGTTTGCTTCAAAAAATGAATATTTATACGTGTAAATAAATTAAAAATTTATTTACACGTGACTATTATAAACAGAAAAAAACATTTTGAATTAGAATTAAATAATTATGTACAAAAAGCAGGAACTTATTAAAAATTCCGTCACAAAAACTATAATTATACGTGAATTTTAAGACAGAAAGGAATTTGTAAAATAATAAATTTATTAACATGCGTTAGAAGTCTTAAATAGGAGAAATTACGTCATATTTACGTCGCATTACAGTTATTACATAAAATGAACATAAAATAATATTGCAAAACGGTTTAAATTTAGAAATTGCGCTAGACATTTATTTGATATTTTAAGAGGATACTTTTCAACTATTTTTGTTAGGAAAGCGCAAATAATATTTCATTTCTAACACAAGTATTTTCACGTGAATATTAAAAACAGAAAGAATAGTTTGGTCAAAATTACGCCAGATTAAAAACGATTAATTTAAAATGTCTTATCTAAAAGAACTTCCTTTTCGCTTTGTTAAAAAATACCGGGAGACAAAGATTCTGTTTACTTAATTCCTTTTATATTAGCTTATTTTGAAATGTTTAACTTATTTTACTTAATCAAAGACGAAAACAGCGATTGACATATGTATTTTTGGTACTACGTAGTTATCCCGTCGACCAAAAATCTATCATTCGCCAAACTATAAGATTAAATGCCAATAATGGTTGATCGTAAATGTCACATTAACTTGACTTTAAGCAAGTTACACGTGTCTACGTCATCAAGTTATTTTTATTTCGACGTTTTATTTGTATTTTTATTAATGTTGCACTAATTTATTTGTTCTTTCGTTATTTAAAATAAAAATGATGTCAATTTGTATAATTTGGCGAGTGCTTTGGCGATTTATATAATTTGGCGAAATTGGTCGACGGGTTAATCAAGTAGTACCGCAGCGGATTTGGCCTTAAAATTCCCCAGTCAAAGAGAAATGAATAGAAATCCGTTTATAGGGAGATCGTCACTGTTTTTTAAATTATAATTCAATCTTCCGAAATCTTTTTAAAGCCGATCAAATTAGCGTTCTTTTAGAGTCTGCGGTGTCTGAACGGGGGTTGACGAGCGTAGCTCGTAGGGGGCAGAGCCCCCTAGTGTAAAAAAAAAAAACAGGTTATTTTGTAAAAATTGTTCATCAATGTTTTTCATGTCCATTATGCGTGTACTGATGAAGAGTTCTGAAATTGAGCTCGAAACGTCTATTTTCATTTAATTTTATGTGCATTTTAATTGTTTTTGTCTGAAATATTTTCTTTTTGTGTATTCTTTATTAATTATTCATCGTTTACATTAAAGTGTTAATAAAACTAGTATGTTGTGGCCATCTTTCTTTTATCTCATACATGTCAATATTTCAAAATTTACTATCTTAGTGCCAAATTAAATGGCAATCTGTGTTCATCATGAGAATTCTAAAAATATAAAATTCCGTGCATTAGTTCTCGAGGTATGACTGTCACTGAAATCGTGCAAATCCAGCAAAATGCAGCATAGCAGCGCCACCTATTGGGTTATTTACACCAGAACCTAATTATCACCAACTTATATCAACGTCTAACTGAATATGAAGTTTGAGGAAAATTCGTGCATTAGTTCTTGAGATAGTGGTATTGCGTAAATCATGACAAATGCAGCATAGAAGCGCCACCTTTTGAGCGATTTGCAACAACACATAATCAGCAGCAATATTAATCAAGTTATACTTAAATCTGAAGTTTCATGAAAATTCGTGCATTAGTTCTTGAGATAGAGCTATTGAGAAAATAGTTCAAAATGCAGCACAGCAGCGCCACCTATTGGGCGATTTACACCAACACGTAGTCAGCATCATTTCATATGAAGGACTAACTAAATCCGAAGTTTGATGAAAATGTGTGCATTAGTTCTTGAGATAGAGCTACTGCGAAAATAGTGAAAATCCTGCAAAATGCAGCATAGCAGCACCACTTGTTGGGCGATTTACACCAAAACGTAAACAGCCTCCATTCATGTCAAGGACTAACGGAATCTGAAGTTTTATAAAAATCCGTGCATTAGTTCTTGAGATAGAGCTTTTGCGGAAATCCTGCAAAATGCTACATAGCAGCGCCACCTGCAGGGCGATTTACACCAAAAACTAATCAGCACCAATCTATATCAGGGACTACCTGAATATAAATTTTTATTAAATTCCGTGTATTAGTTCTTGAGATAGAGTGTCACATACAGACAGACAGACAGACAGACTCACAGACAGACATTTTGTAAAAACATGTTTTTTGGAATCTGACCCATAAAACGTATAAATCCGTCGAAAACTGGAATTCGAAAATTTTCATGAAACCAATACTTTCTTCTTGTAAAGATAGAAGAAAGTAAAAAGACTAACCTTGATGACATCTATAACTACTTTATTCTGAGGTCTTATCACCATCGTTTTAGAGAGGTTCCGTTATACTACCAAATCAACACGCACATTAAAAGTGATGAATTTAAACTTAGAACACCAGTCTCTTTTAATGGTTAAAAGTTTTAAAGTGGCATTCAAACAACATTTCAACGAGCATGTCTTTCAATAATTTTAATCCCAAAACGTCCAAAAAGAAAAGGGCGATGTTTATAATATTTTGTATCAGAATAATTAGAAAAAAAAAAACATTTTGGAAACATACCGCAGCGGATAAAGGTATCTCATTTTCAGCAAGGTCACAGTCTAATACGCATTGGTGAATACAAGATAAGGAATAAAAAAATATTTTGCTTTGATAATTCAAATCAACAATAAAGCGCCCACCCTCGCAGCACGTGCTACGGACGTGTGACAACGTCTTAAGAAAAATGGTTTCCATTTGGACCACATAATTAAATTTCTTTAAAAGTTATAAATTTTAATAAAAAATATCTATACTAATATCGAAAAATGGTATAACTTTCAAATTAAAACTACATTATTTTTTAAGAAGCTTTTGCCCAGAACCCACAGGCTAATTTTCTCTGTTTAAAAAAGATTACCCGATTACGGGAGATTCAATTATACTATCACGATTAGTGGCGATCTTCTGTAATCGGGTTGCCATTCATTTCCCTTTGACTGGGGATATTTCGGTTCCCAAGTCCGCATCTAGTGCTTTCACGACATCTGACGCTTTATTTTGTGTTTGATTTAATAATACATTTAAAAATCAAGTAAAAAATATCGCTGTCTTTTTATAAAAAAGCCTAGCGAAAAAGATTTCTTTTTAGACTCTATAAGAAAATCGTTTTAAATATAAAGATTAAAATATATCGTTTTAAATATGAAGTAATTTTCTCCATTGACTGCTTTGTGCAAGTAATATTTAATTTTAAAGTTTTATTTCTGTTATTCACATGTAAATACATTTTTCAATTGAAAAGTGTTTGGAAATATTATTATTTGGGCTTTTTAATCATGATGTAATTTTTCTCATTAAATGCATTTCTCACGTAATAATTTAATTATTTTAAAGGTTTATTTATTTTTACACAATTTCATTTAACTCAACCTGCTTTTCATAACTAAAAATGGCATTTTGCAATCGATTTTTATCTGTCACTGATGGGCTACAATTATAAAAAATATATACGAAGGTCTGAACTTAATTATAAATTGATACATTAATTTTAAGGCTTTTTTTAATTAGTCCGTCACAGGTGGTCAATCGCCCACTAGTCTCTGTAACTCGTACAATTGCATGAAAGTTGAAAAAACTATAGATTTTATGATTCGCCCATAACCTGCTCACCAAAATATGGCAAAGCGTTATGAAACTGCAACAATGAAACATTTGAAAGACTTAAATCTTAAATGCCGGGTGTTGCTTTTTGGCAACATACCCAATTTAGGCTCTAAAATACTATTAGAATAATATTGAAGCTATAATGCCTAATGTTGCCAATAAAATACATTCTGAAAATATTCTTAAATTGATTTTCAATATGTAGATGGCAACACTTGTGCTGTTTAAGAATAAAGATAGATTTATTTTTTCAATTGTTGCTACTTGTCATTTTTGTTTTGTTTGGAAGCTTGCGAAATACCCTATTTTGTTCTGCAGTGAGCAAGTAAAATTTATTTCTTATTATAGTTCCTGAAATTCTTGTGTGTTTAATATTATAGAATTTTATCAAAGAAAATTATTTTTTCAATTAAAAACCAGTATTGCCGTTTAGTAACAAACTGTTTTTTTAGCAGTAAACCATACTTAAAACAAAATATTATTCTTTTAAGTATTTTTCCCATGATTTATTTAAGAAATGAAAGCCGAAAAACATTATTACAATGATTTTTGAAAAATCAGGTATTTAAGGGTTAAAAATAGAAATTTAGGGGCCTCAGGACTCTTAAAATTGGAAAAAAAGAAAAAAAAAAGACCATTTTCAACATTTATTATATTAAAATGTATATGATTTTTAAACACAATTTTTATTGAGATTTTCTTTCATTTTATGTATTTAAAAAATTGCAAGATGCAGAATTAGCATTTATAGGGGGCTCCATACTACCAGACATTTGACGAGTAAAAAATTGATATAGCAGCTTAGGCTCAGGATTACAAAATAAATATTGCAACTAAAATGAATATTTTGGTTCCTACATATACCTCAGATTGTAATAATTACCCTGAAGCTAAAAAAATTTGTATTTAAAGCCTTTTTATATTTTTAATACAATTTTGTATTTAGCTAATGCAAAATTTAGAAAATTTCAACAATATAATCGCTTTAAAAATTATTATTATTATTATTATTTACAATAAAAAGGAAATTTTAGGTTCAGTTTATACAGACTATCATGAAACACATGTTTAGAAAATTTCATGAAAAATATTCAGAAGTTTGTGAGATATCGTGAGGTGCGCGTTATGCCCAAAAACGCCATTTGGAGAAAACCGACTTCAAAGTTTCGGAAACGCCCCTTCAGCTATTGAGAGGGAATAATTCTAAAAGCCATAACTTCTGTTCTAATGGGAATTTCAAAGAGGCAATTATACCAAAATGTTCAGAAAAGATAGGAGTTTAACATCTAAAAAAATTAAAATTTCGAAAATTTTAAAGCTTTAAGAGTCCTTAGACCCATTAAATTATCAATAACAAAATGAAGAGTGTAATATGTACTATATATATGCTTTTAACATTTATTAGTTAAATAATAATTAATTTGCGATTATACGTTTTTGAAATCAATTTAAAAATCCTAAAAAGGTAATTTTAATAATGTTTTATTTTTTTTCGTTCCCTTTTTTAAAAAAATAAACAGAGCAAAAATTATATATCTATACTAATATCACAGAAAAATAATGTTTGTTTGTAAGGGGTAATCTCTGGAACTACTGGACCGATTTCAAAATTAATGGGACAAAATGCTGGTGAGTGACCATCTTTGTTCCCAACATAGGCTATATTTTATGTCTGTACAAACACCCCCAACGGGATGCAAAAGAAAAAAAACTTTCTAACATTGCGATTTCTGTGATTTTGGGGCTAGAAATTTGAAATTTGGTGTGGTGGTTACTTTTTAAATGCAATTATTTGCTATGAATGGTTTCTAAAATAATTCGAAATGAGCAGAAAACGTTTTAAAAACGTTCTAAATTACGATTTATTTGGAATTGTTAGAGATAGAAACTTAAAATTTGGCATGACTCTTACTCTATAGACGTAAATATTCACCCAGAACAAATTTCTAAAAATTCGAAATTTAAAAGCCTGCAAGAGACATCTATGTTCTACAATTGTGATTTATGTGATACAGTTGGTATAGAAGCTCAAATTTGGACCCGGTGGTTACTTTTAAGATGTAAATGCTCGCTAAGAACGGTTTCTAAAATATTCTAAATTTTTTAGTTGGAATTGTTCGGGTTAGAAACTTGAAATTCAGTATAGTGGTTACTTTCAAGATGCAGATGCACAGTTGATTAAAACAGTTGATTAAACAGTTGATTAAAAAATTCGAAATTTAAAGCTGTGAAATGAGCTGAAAATGTTCTAAATCACAGTTTATTTAGAATTGTTTAGGGATAGAAACTTAAAATTCGACATGTCGTTTTTTTAAAGACGTAAATGCTAGCTCACAACAGTTTTTATAAAAGTCGAAATTTAAAAGGGTGCATAAGTATAAAATCTTGTAAAATTGCGATTTTATGATACTGTTGGGCTAGAAATTTAAAATTTGGCATGGTATTTTCTAAAAAATTCTAAATTTAAAAGGCTGAAATGAGCGGGAAATGGTCTAAAATCTTCTAAACTATGATTTATCTGAAATTTTTAGGCATAGAAATTTTCAAATGGCTGTTACTTTAGAGACGTAAATTCAACCAGCCTTTACAAATTTAGGAATTTTAAAATGTGCAGGAACAAAAAACCCTTATAAATTGCAATTTCTGTGATATCATTCGTTGACTGGAAATTGGCATGGTGGTTACTTGTGAGATGCTAAATGCTCACTTAGAACTGCTTCTAAAAATTGCAAAATTCCAAATGAAATGAGCAGAAAACCTTTAAAATACATTCTAATACATTCATTTATTTGGATTTATTTTTCATTATTTTTAAGTCTCAAGTTTGCATGATGAAGTTTATTGAAAATGCGGATTAATTAGTATTTTTTAGTTACCCATAGCAGTATAATTGAGAACTAAAAATGAAAAACGCTGAAAGTACTAAAAAATTGAAAATACTTTTTTTTTTTTACGAAAAAATGTCTTAAATGCCAAGCTCAACAAACAGGAAAATCCTTAGTGCCGACCCTAGTAGAAATAGTTAAAAAAAAAAAGAGTAGAAAAATGTGTCTGGTTGAGTGTGCCACACGACGTAAAGTAGAGAACGCTGAAAGTGCCAGAGATAAGATGCGCGGCGACTGCTGTCCATTACACAACTTGAGTATTTTGTTATTGTTTACATGAAAGGGATATTTTTAAGCAAGGTGAAAATATTAAATAAATATATAAAAGAAATGTTTATAAATGATAATATTAGGTATTTAAACGCTAAACGAAAAGAAGTACCTACATTTTAACCCTTTAAACGTCCGACAATTTTCTTCCTTTATGTTTAATGATTCAAAAAATAATAGCTACGAAAATTATTTTTATGGGGATTTGTTTATGATTACCTTACATATCTATTTATCTTATGCACTGCAAATAAATAACATTAATATAAATTTTATGTTAAATCAGCCCTTGAATTCAAAGATTACGTGACGGAAAACCCCGGTTAGGACGCTTAAAGGGAGTGTTGAACTTAGAGCCCCCAAAAGGAGTGAAATGGAAAAAGCTGTAAGTACCAGACGTAGGAGTTTTTCTTTTCTTTTTTTTCTTTTTCTTTTTCTTTTTTTTTTTTTTTTTTTTTTTCGCTTTCTAGAAAAATTTCCTCTTTTGGACTTTCAGTGTTTTCCGTTTTTAGTCTTCAATTTTCTCTAATAAAATTAGACGCACAAATACCACTTGGCATATTTCAACAATTACGCGAGTAAAGCCGCGCGTTTCGCTAATTTTTCAATAAATTCCTTTGATTGAGCTTCCTGCCACGCGTAAAAAAGCAGGGGATTTTTCGTAATCTAGTTCGTTGCTAAATTAATGTTATGTAACGGAAATTTTCGGGGACAGACATGAATAGCAGTAAATAAATAAATAAATAAATAAATAAAAATAGGCAGTATTTTCAAGATGACAATTGAATGCTTATAAAGGAGTGTTTTTTAAAAAACGTATTTTAATTTTATACCTGTTTAAAATTCACATGCAAATATATTTTTCAATTGAAACATATTTGAAAATATTATTAGCACTTTTTGAAAATCTGGCAACAGTAGGTTAAAAAAATGACTTTTTCGAAATATGAATACGAAGGGGGACCCCAAAAGTCACCAGAATTTCTTTATAAAAACCTGTATTTATTATTATTATTATTATTATTATTATTTTACAAAAGAACTTTACAACTTCAAAATACTCTCTATTTAACTTTATTTGTCTAATCGATGATTTCATTGTTGGAAAACTCGTCTGTCTGTATGACTGCAAGCTCCTTCCTCGCGTTTTTCTTCCCTTCTTCCATGTCGTTAAAACATTCCTTCCATGTCTTCCTCCGTTCAGAGAAACAAAAAAAGTCACACGGAGCAAGTTCAGGTGAATAGGGGAAGAAGAGTCATGTCATTTTCAGAGAACTAACGAACTGATAAGCTTCGTGAGCAGGTGCATTGTCACAGTGGAATAACCAGTCCCCGTCTGCCAGAAAACAGACCAAGATAACTCCGCAATTACGTTAGTGGTCGTCGTCGGTCTTCAAGCGCGAATTTTCTCAATATTTTCGCCCGTTCTGGAAGTTGAAGGGAGTCTACAACAAGGTTTGTCATCGATCGTAATTTCGCCTTTTTTGAAACGAGAAAGCCACTTGTACACTTGAATATTTTCCATATCGTCATATTTGTAAGCTGTTGTTTGCAACATCAAAGCTCTTTCTGCAGCATTTTTCCCGAGAAGGAAACAAAATTTCATAGTGGCATGTTGTTCACTTAAGGGAAAACACGACTGGGTATAATCATTGAGCATATATACGTAGCTTTAGGACCAGTTTCCTCGGAAACTTTCAGACTGATTTTGATGAAATTTTGAATCCCTACTGACTGGATTATCCTCAAGACTTATGGCAGACGGTTTTCTGCGACTAAAACTTTTTTATTTTAGAGCAATGACAATTTTTCAGAAATTTTCCATTTTCAGAAATCATTTTTTTTCTGAAATTAATTAATTTTTTTTAAACTGTTTGCCATGTATGATCTTATATTTATACTCTATCACCAAGAAAAGTTTTATCGAAATCGCTTGAGTACTTTGGGAGATAATGAGATTTTTACCTGAAAATTACGATTTTTCAGAAGAGTCAAAAAATTTAGACACTTGCAACTCATCTGAAGTTCTAGCACAATTTTATCAAACACATGAATTAAAGTACCGGGTGTCCCAAAAAGGACTGACTGATTTTAAAATTCAATAACTTCCAAACGGTGACAGATATTAAAAAAATTCTTGCAGGAGGGTTATGCATAAAGTCAAAAGTTTTATTACAGTGATTTTCGATTTTAGTTCGAATTACAAACAATAGATGGCGCTGCGATCAATAGAGGCTCAATTCAGGCTCGATTTTTGGTACTTCGTGGCCCGGATAATACATTTCCATCTCCTTTTTCTGCATGGAACAACAGAAAGGACCAAAAATCGAGCCTGTATTTAGCGACTATTGCTTACAGCGCCATCTATTGTTTGTAATTCGAACTAAAATCGAAAATCACTGTAATAAAACTTTTGATTTTATGCATAACCTTCCTGCAAGAATTTTTTTAATATCTGTCACCGTTTGGAAGTTATTGAATTTTAAAATCAGTCAGTCCTTTTTGGGACACCCGGTATATATGAACACGTGGACAAAAATTAGTTAGGTAAAATAAATGAGGTAATGTTTTAACCCTTGTGGATTCTATGTCACTTACCACGTGTCTTTAGGACCAACATTTCTTACACGAATTTTATTCGGTTTGCACCACTTTCTTTTTAAAGAAACACTGGCACTTTGACAACATGTGCAGTGCATTGCATACTATAAAATTTATTTAAAAAATAAAGTGGTGCGAATAGAATACAAAAGTAGAATCAAATATAAAATGTTAGCGTAAAATTAATGTGAGTGGATGTGGCGTCCCAGTCGTGTTTTCTTTATGTACGATATTGCAAAAAACGATGAGTAAGAGAAAATGCTTTAACAACAACAACAAAAAAAATGTACTGTGACCAGACACAACCTTCCCCGACGACAGCACTGAGTGCACTGAAGTCAGAAAGAGTTGCATGACGCTAGAGCCCCGCCCACAGCGCTGTCATTCTGGTTATTTTTGAGTCCCCCTCGTAAATCTCTATTCAGACAATAAATGTTTGAGTAAAATATTGAGGAAACTTAAAATAATTAAACAAATTTAAAAAATGATTAGACATGGCACACCACAATGTCGTCAAGAATGTGTCTTCAAAAGATAATTAAATTGATATTAATAGTTTTGGTTCCTGTAAAACTTTTTTAACTGAACTATTTTGACGATTTCAGTATTAAATAGTGTTTAAATTAACTCTCCGCTCCATAAACGGTCTTATTCAGAGTGTTTATCGTACCTTTGTCTATAAACTACCAAGTTTTCCTATTTTTATATGGAACAGTTTTTTTTAATAATTTGAGAAACAGCCCCAGCCATAATAAATTCAATTACGGAAGCAACAACATTATTTTTTTTCTCAAAAGTTCCGTCATCGCGGAATTGAAAAAAATTATGTAAATCGACAGTAAAAAGTCATACGAACAAAATGAGCTAGGTATGACTAGGTTTGACATGCCGAAAATAAGTTTAATTAAATTAATTATTATTCAAAACATGTAATTAATTACCGTTTTCGCAGAAAATCGACACTTGGCCAGCGTCCAGACGCGAAATAAAGTAGCCATCGGTAAAAATTCAAAGCAAAATAAATATGTAATTTTATCCCCGACCGCCTGCTTAACCCATTTATGCCTGAATTTTTGTTTTCTCGAATTTCTTGGTAGAATCACTTTAAAATGTTGCAAAATGAACTGGAAAAATACTAAAAAAAAATTACGCTGAAATGTTTTTGTATTTATTTGACAAAATGTAAACGTACTAAATTTGGAAATACCCTTATACGGAAAATGCATAATTATGTGTTTTGCCTAAGTTTATGTAAATTATGCTTTTAAATTGTACACTATATACTATAGTATTTTTATGAACTATTAAAAATATATATTTATTTCTTTATAGAGACTAGTAACATTAAAAGTATTATTAAAAATAAATTAAGAATAATAGTATTTGAGGCTAGGAAACAATTTATTTCAAAATCATCTTGAAAAGGACTTTACATAAATAACTGTCCCTTAACTGGCTAATAGAAATATGTACCCATTTGCGCCTAGCGCCCTGTATTTTGTACATTACAAACATGCATAAAAAATAGGCTTGCACATAAATTTCGCAATTTAAAAAAATACGTATTTCAAAGAAGTCTACAAGTTAAGATTATGACTTCTTTATTTGGATCCTTGATACAAAAAATACAAATAAACTTACTTTTTACATTTCGCCATCTTGAAAAATTAAAAACTTATAACCACCGAAAAAACGCCTTCATTTAAGCAAATAAATATCAATCTTATGCTGTCATCTCGTGGTATAACAGATAAAGCCATTTATCAACAATTACTTCATACAATTTTCATGTTGTAAAGAAGAAAATTATAAAGAATTGTAAAAATTCGAAACGTCCCAAAAATGAGACGCTAGGTATAAATGGGTTAAAATAGGTATGACAGTCTGTTTCGGCAGAATACAGTTTGTCATACCAATCTTTCCATAAAAGAGCACAAAATTTTCTTCAAAATGCTCTAAAAGTGATTAAAATCCACGATGAAGGGAAAAAATTATAATTTTTTATAATGGGGAAAAATATATATATTTTTTGATAGTAATTAATTTAATGGAACATATTTTCGGCATGTCAAACCTAGTCATACCTAGCATATTTTGTTCGTATGACTTTTTACCATTGATTTACATAAACAAAATTCAATTCCGCGATAATGGGACTTTTAATATGTCACCGACTCCTGGACTATAATGTATAAATTAATTTATTTTATGAGTTCTTCTGCAAAAAAGGTTTTCTTTTTTTTCAATATCTGCTTAGTAATATTACATGTACAGGGTGCTTTAAAGAGATGGAAACATATTAAGAGGTGGCAAATCATACTATTCCAAATATTTTTTGTCTAGCAAACGAGGTTCATAGTTTTAAATAACAAATTCTGAAGTATATTAGATGCAAAGCCAGTTAGGGTAGTTGCGTTATCATTTTCACTTTTATCACTCAAAATTCTCTTCCAAATATCGGTTTATTTCAATTTTTACATCATTGAAAAGAAAACAACGTGGAAATTGCACGTCAAACGTGGCGAATAAGGTGCGTTCGTACTATAACTAGTTTTATAAATATTTTTTGAACCGCATATTGTACCGAATGTATATTTTAGTGCACTTCATAAGTGCCTATTAATTTCATTCTGTTCGAAAGGCTGTAACATCATTAAAATGTACTTGAAATAATTTTTCCCCATTGGCCATCATGTAACGGAAAACTATTGACTGTCCCTGTCATTAAACTATACATCCGATTTTCATAAAATTTGAAATGACTCGACAAAATTTTGTAACAATTATATATTTAAAATTTCAGACCATTCGGTTAGGTAGTTTTTTCTCTGTTATATGCGGACGGACTGAACGACCACTATAGGTGCTACGTATTTATACAGGGTGCAATGTGTTATCTATCGCCGACCTTTAATTTCCCAACCGTTGGCCGTAGACATATAGTTCCAATTGCAAAAACGTTTCAAATAAGCTAAATATTCATCTTGTGGCATAGTTTAAAGTAAAAAATCAAATTTATAAAAATTACGAAATCTAAATTTTTATACGGTCCCCCAGTCCCTATAGTTATATTTAGTAAAAGCTTACACATATCATAACAGATATAACACAAAAAGTTTGACATGTGTATTGCAAAAATTGACACAGTTATTAAATTTCAAAGTTTGAGATTTTTGCACATGATTTTGTCTTTCATTGAGGGATCAGTTAAAAGATGAATTAAAGTAATTCGAGATCAAATTCAGGGTGCAATGTCCTTTTTACGGCGAAACCTATTTCAGCCGGTATCTAAAATTTGAACTAATTTTTATGGGTCGAACAATATTCAAACATCAAAGTAGATAGAATCGACAACCGGAAAATAAAACATACTCACTGAGGACTAGATAAATGGCAACGGAATTGCACCCTGATTTTGATCTCGAATTACTTTAATTCATCTTTTAACTGATCCCTCAATGAAAGACAAAATCATGTGTAAAAGTCTCAAACTTTGAAATTTAATAACTGTGTCAATTTTTGTAGTACAGATGTCAAACTTTTTGTGTTACATCTGTTATGATATGTGTAAACTTTTACTAAATATAACTATAGAGACTGGGGGACCGTATAAAAAGTTAGATTTCGTAATTTTTATAAAATTGAGTTTTTACTTTAAATAATGCCACAACGTGAATATTTACCTCATTTGAAACGTTTTTGTAATTGGAACTATATGTCTACGACCAACGGTTGAGAAATTAAAGGTCGGCGATAGATAACATATTGCACACTGTATAATTACGAACGCACCTAAAAGTGTACTTTTAAATGAAACTTGCCCGAAATCCGTAGAATTTAATTTGCAGATTTTTTACGACTTTTTGAATAATTTTTAAACAACATTTTTTTTATCCATCTCAATAATAAACATTTGTGCATTTGTTTGCTACGGTAATATAAAGTAACTAAGGAGAATGTGGCAAAATTACTACAATTGACAATTGATTTCCCACGTTTGATGAAAGCAAATAATAATTTAAAAAAAACATTTTCTTTCGTTTCTAATTTATTTTTTTACATTCAATAAATCCTACATAATTGACTCCACTTCCAAGCGTTACCATCATGTCTACAATGTCCTTTAAAATGAATGTCAATACTATTAAAGTTTTGCGGGAAATCACATTTGCTCAAGCACGAGATTTGACCTGATTACCAAAGATTAACCATAAGATACACCGAACCTTGGCACTAAACTGATATTTGTCGACAAGAACGAAAAATCCTGCATTGGGCATAGATTATGAAACATTTTCCAACGCTAAGAGAATATTATTAAGAAATTTCATTTTTCATGGAATGAAATGACATATACAAATAAGCAAACTAAAAAGCACATATGGTGTATACTCGCGTATAAGTCGAGGAATTTCCGACATTTTTTGGCGAGCAAATTGGGGGGATTGACTTATACGCGAGTCAATTAGAAAGGAAAAAAAAAAATTCGATTACTGCAAAATTCTGCCATTTTATGTGTATGAATAATAAAATACTATATAAAATATACAAATAATAATGATTTATCATAAAAAAAAAATTCAATGATTTGTTTTTGCTTACTTACTATTTTTTCGCATTAGCAGGTGAAATCTTTAATTTGATTTTGTGCAAAATTGAAGTAAAAAGTTGGGGGATTGACTTATACGCAGGTTTTTGAATTTTTGCAGAACTTGCATTCGAAAGTTAGGGGGTCGAACTCAGAAAAAATACATTTTCAGCAATCGCTGTCCATATCCAATAACGTGCGCGACTTCTTTCATGTAGCCCTGCATATGATCTATAGAATTTATACGCGCCATGTAATACAATCAAAATTGGGTATGTTTAAAAATGCATACCACAGTAACAGCGGAAAATGTCCTCCCAGCAATTATCGATCATAGTGATATTGTAACCGAAAACTTTTGCGTGGCTCTGTAAATGAACAGTAGTCATAACCCATAGGAATAATGTTGTAGTGCACTTTAGTGATCCTATTTAATTTCATTACGTTTGAAGTATCATGACATAATTAAAAGGTACCCCATCCGAGTTTTGCTCATACACCATAATGCAATGGAATTCTTTTAAGTGTCACGAACTATAAAGGCTACTTATTTTATACTCCTAGGAAAGCCTCTTTTAGTCCATCTCAGTGACGCATATCAATCTCATCCTCTTGAAATAGCCACATCAATAAAACGCAGCGCAAACGATTTTTCTCCCTTAGGGTATAACGTAACAGAAATTTTTGTTTGCCCTTGTAAACGAACTATATGTGCAATACACTTCATTTTCAATACGGAACATTTTATGGTAAATCTCAATATCATATAAAAATTATATGGCAATTCGAGTATATTTACGAGATTTAGAGTACGGACGGACAGATAAACCGTACTCATAAGCATTTTTCAACTATGTTGGAAAGTGTTAAAGTGATTCTCAAATACCCTCGTCAACACAAAACTTTTTGACACAGTTTTTGACTCATTTTTAAACGTAAAAGCATAAAATTGGCAGGCTTGACTACTGAAGCGATTTGGAAACGGAATGAGTTTTCCATTTTTTGATCAATAAATTGCTTTTGTCATTGTGGTCACGTAACGACAGATTTTTCTTCTTTCTCGCAGTGTCGCGTTCGAAAATTCGGTTCAAAACGTCCAATTTGACAACATTTTCTAAAAAGTATTCTGCCTTTACCAAAAAATGGAAAACGCCTTTTGATAACATCGTTTTTGAATAAGAACACTTGACAATTGCATGCGTTTCGGAACAAAACTGAATTAAAAAAGGTGTCAGAAAGTAGATCCTTTGGATTTGAGAACTGCCTTAAGAAAAAGAAAAAGTTAAGTTGAATTGATTAAAGGATGCGTTGCATTAGAATATAATTTATCTTTAAAAAAATTCTCATTTTTACACTACTTAGGTAATATCAAATAGTTTTTGTGTTAGATATAGTAAAATTCATACAGAAAAGAGTTTTTTAGCTACTAGGCGTTAAAAGAATTTACCAATGACAAAAGTCTGCAAGAACTACACAAAAACTTTAATTTATATTTCATACAGCCGAGAGATTTGGTTTCTCTCCAAATACTTTCGAAGTTGCTCTGCGTGTCAATGTCACCATTATAGGATAAATTAGGAATAGCATGTAGCAACTTTCAAACTTCAGACACCTGTTTCATCACATTTGAATGGGGTGGTTTAAAACTGAATTCTTAACATAAATTTAAAAGTGAAATCCAAAAAATTCAAAAGTAGTCTACAATACTAAAAATAGTTTTTCGAATACTTAATGACGCAAATACGCAGACTTGAAGAACAAAAATTTGGCAGACAAGTGGTTATACTCTAAATGCTGGCGACATGTAGTCTTGGCTACGGCTGCTATGAACAGATTAAATATCCAAGGTGCCAAAAAGTCATTTTTTTTTTTTTTTTTTTTTTTTTTTTTTTTTTTTTTGAGTCAGCCTCGAAGAAACAGGAAAAGTCAGAGCACGAGATGAAAGTTGCCCATCACGTGATCTCCGATGCTGGATGTGATTTCCTCTCAGGTGATCAGGTTAGGTCACAGAGAAGCACCTCGTTTGTTTGACTAATGGTACGTGAAACGAATGAAAAGAAGTGAAAATTTGTGTTATTAAAACAAAAATGCCACAAACGTATCTTACACAAAAAAGCAATCACATTATTATATATATATATATAATAAAACTTTTTCTAATTATTAACTATGAAACTCGTGAAAAATCGACCGTAGATAAATTAAACAATATTATACTATAAAACTGTTTTATGTTTAGGAAAATTGTCTATTTTTCAAAATCCACCTTATAAGCACGGAAATTAAGCGTTAACAAATGTCTTAGCCAAACTTTTCACAAAAGTGTCTAAAATACCCATTGAGATGAGTGAGAAATTTTACTTCAATCTTTTATCTGAATAAATAGACCTACACACTATGAATAACTCACTTTAACACCAGATAGGCGTTTCAGTCTACTCGCGGTCTTTTTGTTCTGGTCTGGCGGCACTTTCTTGTCGTTACACAGCGTTTTTCATCCGACTAAAACCGAAGCATTGTATTGCATCGAAACGATCAGAAATTATCAAACATTCATTTCTGAAACAACGAATATTGATTACAATTCATTGCATAATATTGAAAAAAGAATTGTAGGAAGCACACATAGGGACAAGCAAACCTTAATTCATAACTATTTCATGTAACAATTAAAAAATGTCATCATAAATCTGATTTTTATTATTTTCAAATTTCTTTTTGTGTTTATTTTGTTTAATAATAATGTTTTGTTGCTTAAAACTGCAAGAACAGTTTTGAATTTAAAATTGTCATTAATTAATCAAAAATACAGCTTATTAAAAACATATTTTTCTCGAACTCCTGTTACTGCGACACCCCGCTTATGACGACACTTTTTCTGGTCATTAGAGTGTCGGGATAACGAGGTTCGACTGTATTTATACTATAAAATTGTATATCCGATAACCTGATATTCACAAACTGAAAAAATACAGTGGGCGATCCTTTAACGAACTTAATCCGTTCCAAAACAGTGTTCGCTAACCGATTTGTTCGTTAACCGATCATAGATTTGTACGGGAATTCAATTAATTCGTTCTTAAATGATAAATAATATATGAAAAATAATATAAATCTTCCCTTTATAAAAGAGTTAATATACGCCCTTATGGACAGATCGTACTTTGATGGCTTTGTCCGTGTCGTGGAGCATTAAAGAAATAACACCGTCAACCGGGGTTACTTTGGTTCATCCCATAAAAAAAGTTTTCATTCTTCGTATTGAACAAACAATACAAGATAATTTGGAGTTTTTGCCCTTGAAAAATATTTTATACCCTACTATAGGGTATTTGAATAGTTTGGGGGTAATTTAAATTTTTTTAGTGGCAACACTGGATGTATTTGTAAACAACAGTTTTCGTGTGTAAAATTTAACTCTCCAAACTTTCTATGGGGAAACAATCCGAATAAGAGCTACAAATAAGGTAAGTGTCAAAATATTACCTTTAGTAACCTGGACCCATTGTGTAATCATATTTTTTCCTTTAACTTTTTATTTTGGCTGGAAATGTTTACGTTTTCATAAAGTTAACATGAAAACTAGTATTTCGGGGCTACTTTGTGCCAAGCCCTTTTTGGTCCGAAAATAGTTCCAATTACTTAGAAATGCCTTTTATAAAACCAAATCTCTTAAAACATGTTTTAAGTAACATTTTTTACAATGTTACTGTAGCAAAATGTTACATTAATTGTTTTTGTTCCAGTTGCTCAGGATAACATGATAAAACTGTTTCTCGTTTCTTTAATATTAACAATTAGTTTATTGTGTTTAAACGAAAAAGTCCTTCCGGCCAGTGCCGGGAGGAAGAGGTAGCTTTCATATTCTTTATTTTTAAAAAAGCAAGCTTATATTATTCCAACAGAAGAAGCTCAATTTAGTGGAAACTAATTATAGGAGATTCAACACTAATTTTTATCAATACTAAATCATTATGAATGAGAATTTCGCGAAATTAGCCAGCTTTATCCAAGATGCTTTTATTTAAAGTACCTTATATTTGGTTGCCAAATTCGGCGATATCTTGAAGTTCCTGCCATTTTAAGAGAACATGGGGGATGAGGCTAACGAGTGAACTTGATCGAGACCGTAGTAATTCCTGTGCACATGCTCTCTCATATCGGAATCGGTTGATACATATAAGTGCGTTCGCAGGCAAAAAATCAGATTTTTCAAAATGTAACCCACATTAGAAATTGAAACTACTATATCTGAACCATTTTTTAAGATAAAGACAAAACAAAAAATGCTCAGGGATCCTTACATCATGGCCAAATATTTAAGAAAGAAAACTTTTTCAATTTCTAATTTTTTTGCACCTCACTTTAAATATAATTTTTTATTTAATTTAATGGCCTCCTTTTTGAAACAAGGTGTCTGATGAAGCTAGCCAGCGAACTTGGTCGAGAAATTACGATATATTATCCACATGCCTTCTTACATCGAAATAGGTTAATAAATACGCGTATTATCACGTGAAAAATATCAGATTGTTTCAAAATGTCAGCCATGCTAGAAATTCAAAGTGCGATAATTCAACCATTTTTTAAGATATATACGAAACAAAAACTGCTCCGGAATCTCTGTATCAAGTTCAAACACATAAAGAAAATCTTTTTCATTTTTAAATTTTTTGATAACTCATTTTAAATTTAAAATTTAAATTTAATTTTTTTAATGGCGGCCCTTTTGAAACTAGATGGCGAATGAAGCTGGCCGACGTACTCGATCGACCCATTGGTATGTATTATGTACACACCAAGTTACATCCAAATCGGTTCACAAATACGCCTGTGATAGCGTGACAAAAATCAGGTTGTTTCAAAATGTCAGCTACAATAGAAATTCAAAATTCTATAACTCAGTCATTTTTTTTAGATATAGACGAAAAGAAAACTGTTCCGGAATCTTTGTATTAAGGTCAAACACATACAAAAAAATCTTTTTCATTTTCCCATTTTTTGGTACCTTATTTTAAATTTTAAATTTAAAAAAAAAATTTAAATGTCCGCCATTTTGAAACAAGATGGCGGATGAAGCTAGCTAATGAACTCGGTCGAGACATTGGCACGTATTATGTATACACCAAGGTACTTCCAAATCGGTTCATAAATACGCCTGTTATCGTGTGACAAAAATCAGGTCGTTTCAAAATGTCAGCCACGCTAGAAATTAAAAGTGCTATAACTCAACCATTTTTTAAGATATAGATGAAACAAAAACTGCTCCGAAATCTTTGTATCAAGGTCAAACACATAAGAAAAAAATATTTATCAATATTCAATTTTTCGGTACCACATCTCAAATTTTAAATTTTTTTAAAAATTTTAAATGGCCGCCATTTTGAAACAAGATGGCTGATGAAGCTGGCCAACGAACTCGGTCTAAGCATTGGTATGCACTATGTATACACCAAGTTACATCCAAATCGGTTCATAAATACGTGAGTTACAGTGTGACAAATATCAGATATATATATATATATATATATATATATATGGATATATATATATATATATATATATATATATATATATCAACTTTTGAACGGAGGGTGGTTTCGGGGTCTGGGGGTCATGATCGATGAAAATATACCAAAATTCTTTGAAATCGCTTTCCTCCGAACGGCTGCAATAGGTAGCTTTTTGTAATGAAAGCTACCTAAATGCTATAACTCAAGCCATTTCTTAAGATATAGACGAAACAAAAACTGCTCCCGAATCTTTTTATCAAGGTCAAACACATAAGAAGAAAATATTTTTTCAATTTTTGGTACTACATTTCAAATTTAAATTTTTCTTAAAAATTTAAATGGCCGCCATTTTTAAACAAGATGGCGGGTGAAGCTGGCCAACGAACTCGGTCGAGACATTGGTATGTACTATGTATAAACGAAGTTACATCCAAATCGGTTCATAAATACGCCTTTTATCGCGTGACAAAAATCAGGACGTTTCAAAATGTCAGCCACGCAAGACATTGAAAATGCTATAACTCAGCCATTTTTTAAGATATAGACGAAACTAAAACTGCTCCGAAATCTTTGTATAAAGGTCAAATACATAAGAAAAAAATATTTTTCCATTTTCAATTTTTTGGTACCACATTTCAAATTTTAAATTTTTTAAAAAATTTTAAATGGCCGCGATTTTGAAACAAAACGGCGGATGAAGCTGGCCAACGAACTCGGTCGAGAGATTGGTATGTACTATGTACACACCGAATTAAATCCAAATCGGTTCATAAATACGCCTTTTATCGCGTGACAAAATTCAGGACGTTTCAAAATGTCAGCCACGCTAGAAATTCAAAATGCTATAACTCAGCCATTTTTTAAGATATAGACGAAACAAAAATTGCTCCGGAATCTTTGTATAAAGGTCAAATACATAAGAGAAAAATATTTTTCCATTTTTAATTTTTTGGTACCACATTTCAAGTTTTAATTTTTTTTAAAATTTTAAATGGCCGCCATTTTGAAACAAAACGGCGGATGAAGCTGGCCAACGAACTCGGTCGAGACATTGGTATGTACCATGTACACACCGAATTACATCGAAATCGGTTCATAATTACGGGAGTTACAGTGTGACATAGGTCAGATATATATATATATATATATATATATATATCAATTTTGAACGGAGGGTGGTTTCGTGGTCTGGGGGTCATGATCGATGAAAATATACCAAAATTTTTTGAAATCGCTTTCCTCCGAACGGCGCAATAGGTAGCTTTTTTGTAAAGAAAGCTACCTAAAAAAAAATATTTATCGAGTTTTCAGTGTTAATTTATTAGCAAATGCTATTGCAAGGGGGTTCCAATAAAAATGTATTCATTTACATATGAAATGTATTCATTTTATATGAAACACTATGTGAATGGACCAAAGAAGCCCCCAGCAGGGTCTACTTTGTTCCAAAACTTTAAAAATAGTTAAAAAATAAAAAAGTAAAAAAATTCCTCTTTAAAACCATACAGTTTACTTCATTGTTTCGTGTTAATTGTTTACAACTCCATTTCGACGTTGAAAAATCACATATAATATTTTTTAATAATGAAAATGTGAGTGGAATCAGGAAAAAGTGGCCCAAAGTAGCCGGTTGACGGTAAATGACATGCCCTTTGTAAAAACTTTTAGAAGTACATCCATTGACTACGGCATTAAATTATATCAATTTGTCCTCCCATTTCGGCCTTTCAAAAACTCATGGTCGTGTTTACTGCACGGCCTGATAAAGCTCAAGTAGAACCCGTTAATAGTTTGTAAACTAAATTTCAATTAAATTAATTAATTTGAAATTAACAATTTTTCTTTAAAAACGGACACAAAATATAAAAATTAATGTTTCTAATCTGTCCATTCTAATTTGGGGCCCCTAAAATGTAGGACCCGAACCACCGGTAGCCCATGAATTAATTAGGTTACACGTATACAACTGTTGAAATATTCTCCAAGTCGACAATAGATGCAATTAAATACAACTCGGCAAATCTGAAATACAGCATTGCTTCTTTCTTGGTTTTGTTTTGTGAGGTGTTCGTTAACCGAACATAAAAATCTCTCGCGAAAGCGGTCGTTAACCGATCTGTTCGTAAACCGAACAGTTCGTTAACCGATCATCCACCAGAGTTGGGTAAATTTGTAATTCCAATTATCTGCGATGCGATTAAAGTTTAATTGTATGTAATTGATTATAGTTAAAATTACATGCCGTAAAAAATTCTTGCAGCAGTGTAACCGGTATCGCCCCATCCCATTATTTAACAAAATTTCTGTGTTTGAATGTGTGTTACTGTAATCAATTGCATGCAATCAACCTGTAATTACACTGTGGATAATTGAGATTACAAATTTGCCCAACTCTGCCATCCACTGTAAGATTTAGGGGGAAAATTCGCAAACAGAATGCAAAAATATGACAAGAAGAGAACTGAAGCTTATAATTGCGAAACAGAGAATCAAGGGTAATATTCCATAATATATGTAAGACACAATTGATTTTTGTTTGAATAAAGCATGGAATGGCATAAATTACTTTACCCAAATTGCCCCATCTATTGCGATACCAAATTTAAAAAAAAAGGATTTATGAGTGGAATAAGTATAAAATCAAAACAAGAGAGAAGTAATAGCAAATAATAATGGAACCTTAAAGAATCACGAAATAATTATCAAATTATATGGACTGAAAATTAATATAAAACCGTACTAACGATTGGTATGCATGCATATATCTTACAAATGATACTATCAAGCACATGGAGTAATTGTATAGTTACGGTTAACAGTTAATTGAACCAACTGTAAAATAACAAATATATATAAATATGTATATTAAACAGCTGGGAATAGATATGTTTTGTATGATTATTACAATGCGTTCAAATCTTCATTGTTTAATTTCATTAATGCAGAACATATGGGTGCTCAGTTGTTGATAATATTCCAAAATCGATTATACAGATAGAATAAACTCCAGACAATAGACATTTCTCAAGTATAATTATTTGAAATTAACGTTTCACTGTACTTTATATTTAAATCAAATTGGCGGGAAATAAAATAAAAAGGATGATTTTTTTTTAAAAAACGAATTTTCCGTCATCCATTCCGATAAAAATACCATAAAACACTAATTTATCATTTTATATAGATCTATAAGCCTGGTTATAAAATGTTTCTGGTTATAAAATGCTCGTTTACTGAACAAGTGGGAGAAAATGTAAAAACAAATTAACCCTTTAATGCGCAGCTTTGCATATATACAAACAGCAGTTATTTTAATTTTTTATTCGTATATACCTAATTCACAACAGAAAATTAAAATAGCACTATTTGCTTTAATTAATAACAGACATTCCGTTTTTAAATAAAGCGAAATTAACCATTGAAACTTTCTGGTGTGAAGTCAGATTCTCTGAACTACGTAATTTCTAGAACGTATTCTATCATGGGAATTAAAGGATTAAAGATTAAGTTTATAAAATAAATAATAATATAAAATAAGGTATTTGGAGACATACTTGTTAAAATATTTACTAATTTGCCTTATTTTAGCGTAAAACAGCCACACGACAGTGGTTTTTACTTGTATTGCAGATGTGCAGCAGAAGAAAAGATTGACATATTATATGAAAAGTGTATCTCTGATTTTTTTTCATTATTTTTTCTGTGTAATAAACCTTTCCGAGAATCATATATAATTTTTTCGGAACAAAATAAAAAATCGCGCATTTAAGGGTTAATACAATTCAATAAATTTTAGAAATCTCCAAAATCGAAGAAATCATGTATCTTGATTACACAGATATAAATAATATTATCGATACTACAGTAAAATGTTTTTTAAAGTTTATTCTATGAATACTGCTGTCAATAACCGATCCTCCTTGCTAGAATGCCATTGTTTTCGGATAACTAAACTAGTCAGATGTGGCAATCTCAAAACTTTCTTCTACCTCATGCATGTTAATACTTCCTGAAAAATGCAGCATACCAGCACCACCTGTTAGAGGATTTACACCAAAATCTAATTATCAACAACTTTGACAACTTCTAACTGAATCTGAAGTTTGATGAAAATCCGTGCCTTAGTTTTTCAGATAGAGCTATTGCGGAAATTGTAAAAAATTCTGCATAGCAGTGCCACCTGTTGGGCGATTTACACCGAAAACTAATTAGGACTAATTAATACCAAGAAGTAACTGAATCTGAAGCTTGATGAAAATTCATGCATTAGTTCTTGAGATATAGCTATTGCGGAAATCGCGAAAAATTCTTCATAGCAGCGCCACCTGTTGGGCTATTTACACCAAAAATTAAACACCACTAAATTATATCAGGGACTAATTGAATCTGAAGTTTGATGAAAATTCGTGCATTTTTTCTTGAGTTTGAGCCATTACGATAATCATGAATAATGCAGCACAGCAGCTCCAACTGTTGGGCGATTTTCACTAAATTGTTATCAGTACCTAACTATATCATGCACTAACTGAATCTGAAGTTTTATGAAAATTCGTGCAGTAGTTCCTGAGATATAGCTATTGCAGTAATCGGGAAAAATGGCGCATAGCAGCGCCACTTGTTGGGCGATTTTCACCAAAAGCTAATCAAGACCAGTTTATATCAAGGTCTAACTAAATCTAAAGTTTTGTGAAATTCCGTGCATTAGTTCTTGAGATAGACCGCCCACAAAATTTGTGTCACAAACAGACTCACAGAGTGACAGGGTGACAGGCAGACTCACAAACAGACATTTCCTAAAAACCATCAATTCTCGTTCAGGATATTCTAAAACGTATAAATCCGTCGAAAACCAGAAGTCGAAAATTTTCACGAATCCAATACTTTCTTCTTGTAAAGATATAAGAAAGTAAAAATCACCTTTGCTCTTGAAAAGCCCACGTTCAAACTCCATACCTAAATTCGTACATATATAGTGGTCAAAATAAGTATTCGACATGCATGTAGTTTCCAATGTTTTGTCTTATATTTAAAAAACAAGACAAAGAAAAACGTCTAAATTCCAATTAATGTACATTAGCTAACAATAGCTGCTTTTTATTTCAATCAATATTGTCTTAATAAATTTAAGAACTAACGAAAAAAGCAATTAATTCATTAACAAACATAATTGCGAGATCAAATTATAATACATTAAATTTAAAAAATCAAAAAACCCGACTGCATAAAAATCGAACTAATTAATTATTTCTCATCAGTGTGAAACTATTTTTTACATTACTTACCTATTTATTTTATTTACTTGTATTGATGACTTTTAAGTTGTGTTTAATTATTCGTCCCTATCTGTAAACACTGTTTTGATGAAGCCTGTAAGCCTGCTAGAGATCCTACCTACATAACTTCCAGGTTGTATAATATTTAAACGGAGCTTCTGACTGTAAAATAGTCAATGGAACATCGTCTTCATTTTGAAAGACCTATCCAATAATATGACACTCAATAGGGTGCGTGAATTTTTTTTCCGTCTCTAACGTAATTTTGTATTTTACGACCGTCATTTTCAATTTATGAAAACAAAACCTAGCCTATAACCGTGGGACGGTTAAGACGAATCGATAGAGACCTCATTCATTAAAATCCATCCAGCCGTTGGGATGTTTCGAGGTTAGAAAGAAATCGACATACCCAGATACGCATCAAACACATAACCCTTCTTGGCAGTCGGGTAAAAAAGTGCGAGATCAAAAAAGCGTTCGACAGCGGCAATATTATAGAAAATTCTTTGATCTTTGCCAAAAACCATCCTTTAACCCTTTATGCCCCGACGGTATTTTAAAGTACCATTAAAATAGTTTGTTATAAAATTAATTTAATACGCCGATTAGTAGTAATACTGTTTAGAATGAGTTATAGGTACTTTACTTTGTCTTATTCCAAAAGCATTATTGGTTGCACAAAACAAAAACATTTTTAAAAGGATGATTTCTTTTTCATTTGTATCTTTTCAGCTTTCTTGACGTTCAACGATCATTTGGGGGGGGGGGGTTCAGTTAGGAAATATGTCTATATTTCTATTATAAGAGTAATATTTGTACATTTTTTAATTCTATAAAATACTAAAAAAAAGATTTTAAATAAAAGATTTGATTAGAGTTATAAATATTGCACAAGATCCCTATAAATTCAAATTCAATTAATTAATTTTAATTAGCAAAATCCTTCTGAAATTTATTAAATGATTATGTAATTTTTCTAATTTAGTTTGAAAAAATCACAAAAAATGCTTTAGAAGAGGAAATTTTTACGAATTCATAATTTGGGATAAAGTTTAAAATTAAAGTTTTGTAAATTACAAGCACGTAGTTTGACAAGATTAATTTGTGTTTGATGCATTTTCTTTGACAATTTGTGAAAAATGGGGCGAAAAAGCAAAGAGACACCAACTGAACTCAAAAATATTATAATTCACCAATTTCTTCAAGGAAAGACAGAAAATGCTATTGTTGAAATTGTGCAAAAGCCTGGGATAACTATCCACTATGTAATTAAAAGTATAAATCAGGTGGGTGGGTGGAAAATAAGCCTAGAAGCGGTCGCCCTAAAAAACTGTCTGAGACTGATGAAAGATGGATTGTGCGAGAAGTTAAAAACGATCCTCGAGTCAATGAGCCCAAGTTAGCAAAAATTGCATCGGACTACTTGAACATTAGTGTTACTTCTCAAACAATTCGAAACACTTTGAAAAAATACAATCTTCGAAAAACAGGCTAGCTAGACTACAGTTTGTTAAAGCGCACGTTAAAAACCTGTAAGTTTCTGTATGGATGTTATATTTGCAGACGAATCTAAGTTCAATCTTTTTGGATGTAACAGAAAATTTTTAGTGCATCGAAAGCCAAATGCAGAGCAGCAGAGCTCGAGGAAAAGAATATGGTACCCATGATAAAGCACGGTGGGAGGGGAGGTAGTGCTGGTAGTGCTGCTATGGCGGAAGCAGGACGTTTCGGTCCCGACACTTCGGTCCCGCCATTTCGTATGTGCAATGTATGTAAGCTTCGTATGTATGTTTCGTTCGCAATGTATGTAAGCTTCGGAATGTCAGAAATTTAGTGTTTATAGCAGAGTTGGGCAAATTTGTAATCTCAATTATCCGTAATGTAATTACAAGTTAATTGCATGTAATTTATTACAGTTACACAGATATTCAAATGCAGAAATTTCGTGAAATAATGGAATAGGGGCGGTTCCGGTTACAGTGCAACAAGAATTTTTTACGGCATATAAATTTAACTATAATTAATTACATACAATTAAATTGTAATTTCATTGCAGATAATTGCAATTACAAATATACCCAACTCTGGGTAATAGAAGGTAGCATGACCCAGTACTCAAACATTGATACTCTCAAAGAAAATTTGCAACAAAGTGCAAATAAATTGAGTCTTACGCAAACTTATAAGTTTTACCAGGATAATGATCCTAAACAGACATACCGCCCCGAATACACGACTTTGGTTGCTATACAGCTGTCCAAATAACATTAAACTCTGGCTCAGTCCTCAGATTTAAATCCCATAGAACAACTGTAGTGTCATTTGGAAAATAAAATATGCGGACGTCATTTTTCTTCTAAAACAGAGATGAAGGAAGGGTTGATAGAAGAAAGGCAAAAAATTGACAAAAATGTTACATTTCAGTCAGTCAAATCAATGCCAAATCGTTTAAAAGATGTGATTCGCCACTGAAGAAACGTTGCAAGGTATTAGCATGATCATTTAATATAAATAAATAATTTCAAAGCTATTTGTCGAATACTTTTTTTGTTTTGTCATTACGAATTAATGGCTATTTTTTGTTATTGTTAAAAGTTTCTGACAAACCACTGGTTGCAATAAAAAGTAGATGTCATAATCTAAATTTTGACTTCTAGAATGTATGTTTTTGTTTATTTTAATAAAGATATGACAAAACATTGAAAACTACATGTATGTTGAATACTTATTTTGATCACTGTACATGTTTAAAACTTTAAAATGCACGAAATATATTCACATAAAAAAAAATGGCAAATAAATGAAGACAAACTTTGTAAATAGATATACAAGATACCTTATTGCAAAAGATTTGTAGAAAAAATATCTTGCCTCATATTTTTGCATTTATGTATAGTATATTTTCTAACATGCACAAACCTCGTTGTATCTGTAGTGAATGTTTTGTAGTTTGGTCTTTTCATTTGTTTCATAATACTTGTATGAGAGGATGATTGAATTGACGCTTCTGCTGAATTAAATGTGCATATGTATATTGTGAACTGAAATAATCAAATTTCTATCGCAATACTTATAACAAGTTATATAGAGCTCTACCTCTTATAATTGAAATTATAGATTTTATCCACGCACCGGAGTGACTAATATTAATTAATACTTTATTGTATGCGTTGATGTGGTTAAAATATACTGTTTCCTTGATATTTCTTTTACACTGAAATCAGAGAGCAGCAATTCTCTTAACTTTCAAACTTAAATGGATCGAAGAGCGTTTTTCAATTTTGAAAAGTTCTATTTTAAAAGTGAGTATAGAATAATGATCAAACTCAATAATTGAGTCAATATGATAAGAACTTCAGCTATTTTCAGATATTCATGTGAATATAATTCACCCTTTACATAACTTAATTGATTCCTACATCAAACGGGCACATTATTGCATAAAATTGCATTTTGAAGTATTGTTTGAGTTCGATGATTTCATATATTTTCACACTATGTTTAGAATTCAAAAGTCACTTAACTAATTCAAGAATTAAAAGTTAATTAAATTTTCATTTAAAGTTTTAAATTTTAAAATTTTAAAAATATTAATTTATATTTTCTTCTATATGTGATTAAATGTATTATCTATTATTTCCTTGAACAAAAACTATTGCGTAATTTAAGTTGATCTTGTAAACATAAAAAACCCATTTTCGCTGACATTGATTTTTTTTAACACACCGGCCTTGAACTGTTTGAACCTATTGTTTACAATACACTCTTGAATTCTGTGTGTTTCAACAACACATAAATGATATAAAAATTTTGGAACAAGAACCTTATCATTTTAAAATAGATTATACTAATATTTCCATCATTCAAATCATCTCATGAGAGGTATAAACATTGAGCACGAGCGGTTTCCAATTATAGTTTCTTTATTCTTTTATCAGAACGTGCTAAAAAAATCCATCAGAGGATGTCAGGTTACACGATGTTTTCACGTGAACAGATCTCTGATTACGACCTTAACTAAAATAAAAGCAATCGCAAGGACAACTTTTCACCACTTACAACAGATCTTTGCCGATTTAATTACCTGGTTGTCGTTTTGATTCTGCAAAGGAAAAAATAAATACCCACGCGGAAATGAGAAGCATAAAGATTTTTTTAGGTTAATGCTTGGGGTTATTTACCCGTGGATATACCAAGCTGAGGAGAAGATTTTGTTTCTGCTAACCCAGAACTCCAGTTTCTTTTTTACAGTATTGTTTTAATTATAAGTCGGTTTAATTGTATTAAAGCTTCTGCTTCAGCTTCTGTAGGTTAGAAGCAAAATGCACAATTACTGAGTGAAAGCGATACTATTTTAAAACGATCGTATCAGTAGAATAAGCTCTGAACAATGATATACAATATCGATGGACAATTAACTTCTCTCAAGTTGAACATCGGTAACTTTTCATCGAATTTTACTTTTAAATCAAACTTACAATCCAAAATTTGTTTTTGTATAAATATTTTATTTTTAAAAAATCGTCTGCTACTAATGATGTGAAAAAACTGTGATAAATCGAACAAAATTGTAATAGTAAAAAAACTTTCAATGTTAAAACGATAGAATTCTCATCAATTCTTAATCCTTGATATTAATATATTGTGCAGAATAGCTGAATGAATAAGATTCAACATGACTTTTAACATGATTTTCAGAATTTCACTGGCATAGCAGATTAAATTGGAATTCTTCTGCTAAGAGTTTGTTTTATTTTTTATTTGAAATAATTTGATTAATTAAAAGACAATTTATCTGTTTTTAGTATAAGTCGGTTTAGTTGTAGTAAATCTTCTGCTTTAGCTTCTATAGGTTAGAAGCAAGATGATCAATTACCGAGAGCGACAGTATTCTACAAACGATTGTATCAATAGTATAAGCTCTGAACGATGAAATGCTGTATCATCAATGGACGATCGATTTCTCTCAAGTATGAACGTATGAAATTCACTTTTTATCGAACGTTACTTTTAAATCACCTCAATCGAAATTTGTTTGTAAAATGTGTTTTTGTATAAATCTATACTAATAAAAGAAGGTTTCGCTCTGTCTGTGTGTCTGTGCCTGTCAGCGATGGCTAGGGAAATTTACCGTACGTACAAGTCTAAAAATTTGGATGAGGATCGTCCAAGGCAGCTACTGATGCCCTGAGGCTCAGATTTCTAATTTTTGGATAATTAACCGAGATATTATTTAAAAACTCATCGGAAACACATTATTTTTCCAAAAATCGGAAAGGGAGTTACAGCTCCATTCATCTCACAGAAGGGAAGAACACAAATGCTGGGATTTTTTCGCCGAATATTTAAATGCATATCGACCGAACCATTCGGTATGGATAAAAAAAGGGGAGATATATTCTTAAATTTCGTACTTTTACGTCTTAAACGCCACAATCAGTTCGAAAAAATATGGTTGTTAATCCTTTGAAGGAAAAAAATCAAAAAGGTTCGTTTTCATGATTGACTTTTTCTACTTTTCGGCAACGCTCTCCCAGGTCTCGATTTCGAAGGTACAGACTCACAAAAAATATATATGTAAAGCTGAGACCTTCCCCCCTTCGACACTGCAATTGGTTTTGAAAAATACGAATTTTAACCCTTTCGAAAAAATCGCGACTGCAGGTCACTTCGCGTCTTCCGAAGACGATCTTATTTCTACGCTAAAAGTAACTAAACGTCCCGTCGGTGTTTCAACACAAACACTATCTTTTTATAGCATCTCGGAAGACAGGGTTTGCATCACCTGCAAAAATTATGAATTGTTCGAACGAGTAGAAATATTAAAATAATAATAATAATAATAAAATCCGAGAAATTTTCGAGGGGAAACCTAAAATGCGGCCTGTTTCCGCGTGGCTTCGCCTCATATTTTCACTCTTAAATAAGCATATTTTCCCCTGAAATTTTAATGAGGAATTGGATATAGTTATGTTTATAACCGATTAAAATTTGTGAAAGTTTAGATGTTAAGAACTTTTTTTTTTTTAACTTTGAAACGACCCTGCATCAAAAAGCACAAAAATGTCTTCTTACGAGCGCTTTTACCACTACATATCAATATTTTTTCGCGAATTTTCCCTTTAAAAATATAAATTCATACAAAATCGGGTAAAAGATATATCATACACATTTGAAGTTTATTTAACCCGGGAGAACTCGCTGCATGAGATTTTCTCTCACAGTCGTACTTTTTTAAGACTCTTATTTAAATCATTTTTCATTTTAATTAAAATTTCAAAATGTTTTACAATTACTTTACCTATTTTGTGAATAAAAGTACTAAGCCAACCAAAAAAAGTTGATATTATATGAATGTAAAGTAAAAGAAAAGCAATTCGGCATTCTCACTAGCGAGTTCTCCCGGGTTAAAGTTAGCCCAGGCAACACCCAGGCAACATCGGGCGGGTCATATAGTATTTTATATATTTTTTTAAAAAATTGTCTGCTACTACTTATGGGAAAAACTGTTATAAATCCATTCAAAATTGAAATATTAAAACAATGAGCTTGAAATTTAGATTTAACATAACTTTTAACATGATTTTCAAAATTTCACTGGCATAACAGATAAAATTGGAATTCTTTTGTTAAGATTTTCTTTTCGTTTTACGTGAAATAATTTGGTTGACTAAGACAATTTGCCTATTTCAAAGAAGAAAGATTTTCTCGTGGCCATACTGAGGGATTTTTCCGATTGAGTGAAAAAGTGTTCATGCCAGGAGTTCACTTTTACATTCAGTTGGAAAATTATAACTCGTATGATGTATTTACGAATTTGAATACTTGTATTAAAATTAATCAAGTGTAATTATGTTTCTAACATTTCTTGGAGTTCCATTCCCTGAGATTTATTTTGTTGAGCTGATTCAAATAGCAGGCCAGATGTCATATAAAAAAAAAGTTTTTGGGTGAAATGTGAGTTCGCTAGATTTGTCCAGGATAGCACAGTTGGCAGAGCATTGACAGCTTCAGCCAAAAGATCCCTAGTTCGAATCTTGGCCTGGACACTTTTTCACTCAGTTAGAAAATTTAAACTCGTGTGATTTATTTCCCAATTAGAATAACTGTGTTTAATGAATATATATATATTACAAAAATTTTATTTCCAATACTTTATTAAATTATTTTCCGGCATATTCACTATTTCCCTGTCTCGTAATAATATCTTTATTATTTCTATTTAAGCTCCTTTTCTTTTAAAATGCGTATTTTAATATTTATCTTATTCCAATTTCTAATCTAAAAAAGCATTTTCCCTTCATAAAAATATTTCTTAAAGCTGTTCCGTTTCGCAATGCTAAAACCAAGACGCCGGATCATTTTGAATATTCTTTTAACCATTTTCTTTTTTGTTTTTTATTTTATTCTAAAGTTTTCACTTCGCGCGTTTTTCATCGGCGCCACATTTTACTACTTTTTTCGTCCTCTTATCAGAAATGAGTCCAAATGCTCTGATTGGATTCTTAGCTGGCGCAGACTTCTGATTTGTCAGGAACATACGCCAATGCGTCTATAACCTTCCGCGCAGATCCTCCTTAATTTAGCTTGCATGAGCTCGGAGCCCAGATTTTGTGGCATTTTTTATTGTCAAAATAACCTATAACTGTTTGGATAAATGTCAGCGTGTTGTAATGAAAGGACGCAATTTAAACAACTAAGTTTGATTATCGCAGCTGTCATGTCACCAGCGAATGCATGCGTTGTGGAAAGCGATCCTATGATGTGAAATATATGAATAAACAGTTCTTTTATTCTACAATGAGCTCTCTTTTTTAGAAAACTTTTTGTAGATTTTTTTATTGTCTCTGTATTCGGCTGCACGTAACTGATTCGACTGCACTTAATCTGATTAGTCAACTGATTCGCCTTCCTAATACACTTCTTCAATATCACAGTAAATCGTAACATATGTATTTATTATCGAGCTGCTTTTATCATAGATGGCACAACATTTCCCCAACAATTCAAAACCGTAAGCTACTCTGCCACTCAATTTATATAATTAGACTTGTGCAACATCCAAGTGTCACGTATTTGTTCATATGCACAGGGCTCTCAATGGGTCCGCTTTTTGAATACCAGTATTTTCTTAAGAAAATTTTCTTTCAAATTTTGCAGAAACAACCTTCGGGGATAATTATAACGCAAATCTTGTAGAAACCTACCATGAAATTTTCTACTAAAAAAATATTAGTATTCAGTTGGCGGATCATTTGGGAGTCCTGAATTTACTATGTCAGATCACTATGTCAGATTACGATGTTGTGTACATTAACTATGTTTATATATATTTTTTTTCACCAAAAGGCGGGGGCTTATTGTATTTGAAAAAAGTTCTTTTCAATATCTGGAACAAATCCCAATCCATTGAAAGAGAAGGAATAATAAATACTCCATACTAATGTCTATCAATCGGATTGCCAAAACATTTTTCTTTTCTTGCATTAAGTAATACTATTACCTAAAGGCATCCAAAAAAACGTTATTAGCATTGTTCGAGAATGTTGACTCAGTTCTTGCCGGCTTACTACTTCCAAAGAGAATTAACTGCGTCAAAAGTTCCTAATTTCCTGGCCTAAAATCAGATTTTTCAGCGATTAGCAAAATAAATTTAGCATCGTGAAAGTAATTACCATTTCCTTGACCTTGGCCAGAAGAGAAACAAACACTAATGTCAAGTTCTCGCAACTTCGCAAGATTTTTTTTTCTCCGATCTGTTTATTTCTTCCAATCTATCAGTGTTTGGCTCGAAACAGGTGATAAAAATTCTGAATTTCTACATTCAAGGTTTTTTTTCCAAGGCGCTGTTTTGAATTTGTTGATGATTAGAAAGGATGCTAATGTAAGTAATTCTAAAAATAGGGGTAATGTTATCTTTCACAGGATTTTCTATCCTATATGATATGTACCAATAAATGATATACAGGGTTAGGGGCTATGCATATAACGTTATCATTTTAGGGGGGAGGGGGTGTTTGGCACATGATATCGTAAGATATCTCTAAGGGGGAGGGGTTGTTGTCTTTTGATATCGTTATCATTTTTGATCCAACCAAATTTTTTTCTTTTCGTTTGTAACCTGGTCTTTACATCAAAATAGTATGTTATCTTTTTATAGTATGTTATCTACTTTTATGAAAATACAAAGTTACTATTAAAATCGTTAAATGTTTATAAAATTATATAATTCCAAAATTTGGAATAGCCCAACTTTAGGCATTCCTATTCTTCTGTCATATGTGTATGCATATATAATCCGTTGTTCTACAAACCATATGCGAAGTATGTATGAAATGATTCTTGTACTATTTACTAGTAAATAAAAGAGAAAGAATATTGTCCCCTGTTTTGTTCATAAGAAGTTCTGTCTTCCCCACCCTATGCGGGGGCAAGTGCAAAAAGACATTATTACTGTTGAATGCATTATGTAACAAAAAACTATTATTAAATACTTCTAAATAGCAACTATTTCTTTTTAGTGTTACTTGATATAAAGTTACTTCATATATAAACAGATATTTTATTGACTTCTTTGAATCAATATTGAATTCAATCAATCAAATTTGAATCAATAAAGTAGGCGAAAAATAAATGTAACCATATTTGTATATCACTCCAGATAAAAGAAAAAAATTCCAAAAGTCTAAAGAATAATTTTTATGCATTGATAACGATATCCTTACCGGGGTGGGGGAGGAGGGTCTAGGGATGAAAACGTATGCTATCGTAAAGGGGGGAGAGGGTCCAAAATTACCAAAAAGTTGATAACATTACGTATGCACAGCCCCTTAGCGAAAAATAAGTTACTCATTTTAGAGGGTTCTAATCTGGGGACCGTTCAAATACTCGTAATGAGGCAAAGCTCAAATTACAGAAAACTCAAATGATTCGCTTTTAATTTGTTTCAGGACCAGGTACAGTTATGGGGAAAAAAAGTAAACACCCACTACTAGCTCTACAACAAATTATCGTAGAAAGTTACTGGTGCCAAACGATTGTAAGTAAAGACTAACTTTCAAATGATGTATGTAAAATTTGCTTAGGGGCCATCTACATATCAAAAACAGCGCAAACTTTGTTTTTCGCAATGGCAACATCTAATTTCGACTAGATACGCTTAAATGCCTGAGTTTTCAAAAATCATTTTAAAAATGTTTTTTGGCTTTCTTTTTTTAAATAAATCATGGGAAAAATACTTTTAAAAACTCCTATTTTGTTTTAATTGTGGTTTACGGCTAAAAAACTGTTTGTGACTAATCGGCAATACTGGTGTTTAATTGAAAAAATAATTTTCCTTGATAAAATTCTATAATATTAAACACACAAGAATTTTGAGAACTATGATAAGAAATACATTTTACTTGCTCACTGCAGAACAAAATAGGGTGTTTCGCAAGCTTACAAACAAAACAAAAAGAACATGTATCACCAATTGAAAAAATAAATCTACCTTTATTCTTAAACAGTACAAGTACTGCCATCTAAATGTTGAAAAGCGATTTAATAATATTTTCAGAATGTATTTTATTGGCAACATTAGGCATTATAGCTTCAATATTATTCTAATAGTATTTATAAACCTAAATTGGGTATGTTGCCGAAAGGCAACACCCGACATTTAAGGGTTAAATCTTCTGTTCAAACTATGCTTAGAATCCAAATTTCAAATATTTGGAGGATAAGTTTTTCAATTATAAACATTCAAAATTTTGCGCTTCTAATTTTAAATTACGTTTTCATATTTTTATTAATATCTCCTGAAATTATCGGATAATTCAGCACTTCTAAACATTATAAAATGAATATTGAAGAGGATTTTACAGCATATAACAATAGTAGAAACATAATAAGCGAGTAAAATGGTCATATTGGCAAGAAATAATACATTAATAGAAGTGACTTAGTCATTCTGTAGCATTTCTAGATGCATCCTAAAATATGCTTATTTTAAAATAATTAATTTCTCTTAAACTAACCGTAGGAATTTCACGAAAATTTAGGCTTAGGCTAATTGAAGGATGCAAAATTTATTTATGGAGTCAAAATTGGGTGTTGCCATAAAAAAAACAAAGTTTGGGTTTGTTTTGATATGTTGGTGGCACCCGAAGCAAATTTTATATTATATCATTTAAAAGTAGACTAAATCAGTTTAAGGTATCTGCCTACGTTCGGTGCACATTTTAAAAATCTGTACACTATTGAATAAATACACATATTTTTAGTTCAGTTGTAATACAGTATGATGGGAAAACATAAAATCTTAACACAATACCTTCATAACAATTTGAATAATTGGGGGGGGGGGGGGAGGGTTGCCCTTTTTTAGCTAAATTTCATGCTTACGCCAGACAGCGTATATACACAATTGAACTAAATATATTTCAATTTCTGTTGCATTACATAAGCTCTGTAACATTCAAATAAGTATTCAGTAGGTTTATACATTTTTCCATAAAAATATGGCTTCACATAAATGTTTAATATGCTTACAATAAATGCTCGGTATATTTGTCATCATTGTCAATCACGTGATTTAATTGAAAAATCATATTTCCATATTGCCAAGTGCAAAATATGCAAAACCAGAGTTTGACCGAATTTCGGTTTCGTTTTCAGCGCAAATATTGCCGAATATTTGCCTGGGACCGAAAATATCTGTATTTCTAAAATCTCGTTTCTTCGATCATGAATTTTCATCACTCATCTATTTCAGCTGTATTGTCTTAGATTTAGCTGTCTTGTTTATTTATTGCTAAGAACTTCACTGTCGATAATGACTCAATACATACATGACTAAATTTTGAAAACGCTTTCCACGTGTTCATTAAAATCTACAAACTTAAGGGGACATACGACCCTTTAAGCAGATGAAAAATTTGATTTCCCAGACAAATATTTAAAGTGTGCACTCATTTTGACTAATCACCTCAGTTTTTTTTTTTTTTTTTTTTAATATTATAATATGTTCTCCATGCAATATAATATATAATTTGCATTAAGCACTGTATAATTAATTGATAATAATTATTCCTTAATGTATGTTTTTTTTATTATTAATGATAATGTATATAGCTTACGCGCATGATTTAAAAATATCTATACCCTCTAGAACTTTGAAACTTTTATAATATAAGTTTAAGAATATTACAAAAATAAAATGGACTAAAATCTAATGCATAAACAAAAAATTTCTAAAGTTTTTTGATTTTCAAAATGAAAAAATCAAAATTTTGATAATTTTTGTCACTTGAATACCCATACATTCAATAACTTTCGTTAAATTTCTTAGATTTTAGTTCAATTCGAAGAAAAGGATCTAGCAAAGATAAATATAAAGTTTCGAATCATTACCTTTAATACATTTAGAGTTATCGTGCGCGCAAGTAAAAAAATATCGATTTTGAGAAAAATCAGTTTAACCCGGGAGAACTCGCTAATGAGAATGCCCAATTGCTTTTCTTTTGCTTTACATTCATATAATATCATCTTTTTTTGGTTGACTTAGTACTTTTATTCTCAAAATAGGTAAAATAATTGAAAAACATTTTGAAATTTTAATTAAAATGAAAAATGATTTAAATAAGAGTCTTAAAAAAGTACGACTGTGAGAGAAAATCTCATGCAGCGAGTTCTGTCGGGTTCAACATAAATGTTTCGCTTGAAACAGACCAAGGCTAATTTAAATTTTTTTCTATAACGAGCGCAATTTTACAAATATTTTGATGCAGTTTGTGGCAAATTGTTCAGAAAAACATTAGCTGTCAAATGAATTAAAAACAAAAAATCGATTTTTTAAAAATTTTAAGTGTCATATGTCCCTTCTGTCGACAGTGAAGTTCTTAATAGTGATAGAAAATTCTTAGTTTGAATACACCAGAAGTTATTTGAACGCGCTCTAAGGATGGTGTAGAAGTACAGAGACAACAGCTGATGATAATTTACAAAAGTCATTATAAAAGGCAAAACGAGATATAGTCCAGTAGAAATAGCCCAAAAAAGGGCCTTGCCTTGCAAAAATTCGGGTAACCCTGATTTTCGGGTATTGAGTAGAGGTTGGGCCTCTAATGAAAAACCAAGTTTTCGACCTTCTAGACCTTGTGCGTTTTTTACTATATCGAAAAAACCAAAATTTTTCGGCACTTTTTTCAATTTTTCTTGATTACCTCGGTTTCAGTGCATTTTACAGAAAATATTATAGTTACATTTTTGTAGAGGACAAAATTTTCCACAAGATCCACTATTCATGTTTGTGAATTGACCAAACAGGAGCCGAGGTACGGAGCCTAGAAAATGGGGTACAATTTGCAAAAAGTGGAAAAAAACACTAACAACGTTAGTTTTTCCATAATAACCCATCTTTATTTTTTACTTTTCCGTTTTAAAGACAAAAGTGTGATAATAAACTTTGTAAAGTGTGAAATATCCTACAAGTTTCATTCATTAGAACAGTAATTATGTCTAACACATTCTAAAATCAGAACAACACGATATATGGTTAAAACAGGAAAATACCACCTGACAAGTCACTAATTTAAAAACGATCTTTAATTTTTGATATTGAATAAACGAAGCAATTAATTGATTATAGTATGTACAATAAAAAGTAATTGGAGAATAGTTGAGAGGGGGGGGGGGTGGTTGAAGTTAGCCAAGAAACCTAGTCGGTAGGTATAGGCGCCGCCCAGAGTTTAGGCTAAGAACCGGAAGTCGAAAGTAAAATTTAGTGCTGGGAATAATATAAAAAAAAAATACTGCAAAGATAAATATAATATAATTTAGAAATTTTAAAAGGGAAAAGGATTATACAGGGCTGAAACTAGAGAGGGCAGGGCATATGCTTCATTCGCCAGAAGGGAAGGCAAAGAGGGCGCTAAATGAAGATTTGGTTTGTCGTATTTGTATTATTTGTCACATAAAATTTTGTTAGTTAGTCAAAGTTTACATTAATGGTAAATCTATCTCATCTCACACTGAGAATATTATTCCCAACATAAAGCGAACCTACAATTATGCGTATGCATACTAAGACGGAAGCCTGTATAAAGCGGAATTGTTTTCTGGTTCTTTTTAATGCAACTTTAAATTTTAAAATAAAGCAATAGATATCATAAACTTCTAAAATTCTGTATGTAAATTCACTTTGTGAAGGAGGGGGGCAAAATCCATGTTTGTCCATTCATATACAGGGCTACACAAAATAATTCGTAAGGGTTACTGGGTATTATCGCAAATTGGTTAAAGGTGTTTTTTAAATGAGTTATGCATTTTTACGCTGAACTGCATTTAAATTTATTAAAAAAAGTTTGTAGAATATAGATAAAATGATATACAGGGTCACGCAAAGAATGGGATACATATCGTCAATGGATGATAATTTCTGGAAATGTGGCTTCAGTAGTTTTAAGAGTGTTTTAGTTTGAATAAAATTTTAGCTAAATAGTGGCGTGTAATAAAGGTATTAGGTAAATTACAGGGCTGTACAAAAGTATTCAAGTATTTTTTCAATTAATTGTATAAATTGCTGAAAGAGAAATTTCAACCTGTTATACGTTTTCTTGCTAAACTAAATTTTCCCATTATATGGAATATATATGAACATACAGATCAAATACAGGGCTGTTCAAAAGAATTGGAATACATATTTGGCAATGGGCGGTAACTACTGGAATAAGATTTTTAAATGTTTACTTAGTTATCTTATTTACCTTATTTCTCTAAGTAACGAAGTTTCGTTAAAGCTTTCAGGGAGTGTTGGAAAGTGTTTCATAATCTATGCTGTACGCATGATTTTTCTTACTTGTTAATTTCTAAATTACATTTCATTTATCTTTGCAATATTTTTTTTTTTTTATATTATTCCCAGCACTTAATTTTACTTTCGACTTCCGATTCTTACCCCAAACTCTGATGGGCGGAGCCTATACCAACCGACTAGGTTTTTTGGTTAACTTTGAGCCCCCCCCCCCCCCCCCCGCCCAACTATTCTCCAATTACTTTTTATTGTACATACTATAATCAATTAATTGTTTCATTTATTTAGTATCAAAAATTAAAGAACGTTTTTAAATTCGTGACATGCCAGGCGGTATTTTCCTGTTTTAACCATAAATCGTGTTGTTCAGATTTAGAGTCTAATTTACAGATAATTAATGTTCTAATGAATGGAACTTGCAGTATATCTCATACTTTATAAAGTTTATTACGACACTTTTGTCTCTAAAACGGAAAAATAAAAAATGAAAATGGGTTATTAAGGAAAAACTAACGTCGTTTGTTTTGTTTTGTTTTTTCCACTTTTTGCAAATTGTATCCCCTTTTCCCGTCTCCGTATCTCGCCTCCTATTTGGTCAATTCACAAACATGAATAGTGCATGTTGTAGAGAATTTTGTCCTCTATAAAATTGTAATAATAATTTTGTCTGTTAAATGCACTGAAACCGAGTTAATCAAGAAAAATAAAAAAAAGTGCCAAAAAATTTTGGTTTTTTTGATATAGTAAATAACGCAAAAGGTCTAGAAGGTCGAAAACTTGTTTTTTTTCATTAGAAGGCCAACCTATGCATAATACCCAAAAATCAGAATTACCCGAATTTTTGCAAGGCAAAATGCTATATCTACTGGAGTAATATGTATACCCTAATTTTTTTTTTAATTAGATGAAAGCCATATGATTGAGAAAGCGTTCTACGTTTTTGATGAATCATATCTTATTTCATAAGAAAATTAGAAGTTTTGGTCAGAGGCACAGAAAGCTAACTTGGAGGTAAAGTTTCCAAACTGGGGCACATGTATATGTATGTGTTTTCTTTAGAAATGGGTTTCTTTGTACGTATAATTAATTAATTATTATACATATAAATATATATGTATTAATTTTTTTAAAGTTATTACTTTCATCTATCGTTACAAGAAGAAAGTATTGGATTCGTGAAAATTTTCGGCTTCTGGTTTTCGACGGATTTACACGTTTTAGGGGTCAGAGATCCCGAAAAACATGTTTTTACAAGATGTCTATTTGTGAGTCTGTGACACAAATGTTGTGGGCGCTTTATCTCAAGAACTAATGCGCGGAATTCAATAATATATATATTTAGTTAGTCCCAGATATAACTTGGTGCTGATTAATTTTTGGTGTAAATCGCCCAACAGGCGGCGCTGCTATGCTGCATTTTTCCCAATTTCTACAATGGTTCTATCTCAAGTATTAATGCACGAATTTTCATCAAACTTCAAATTCAGGTACACTTTGATAGATATTGGGGCTGATTATATTTTGGTGTAAATCGGCCTAAAAGGTGGCGCTGCTATGTTGCATTTTTCGCGATTTACACTATTTTAGTGATAGATAGATATTAAAAGAACTAATGCACGGAATTTCATGTCTTTAGAATCCTCATGATGGGCATAGATTGCCATTTAATTTTGGCACCGTGATAGCGAATTTTGAAGTTTTAACATCTATGAAATTTGAATCGGTTTCGGTCTTATAAACTTGTTTCGGTCGAACACTAGCGAAGACATATATAGATGGATGCTTTTTAGGTACTTTCTAAATTATATAAATATGTAGCACCTTCGTCGTTCAGTCCGTCTGTCTGTCCGTCCGCATATAACAGAGCAAAAATTACCCAACCGAATGGTCTGAAATTTTAAATATATAATTGTTAAAATTTTTTCTCGAGTCACTTCAAATTTTATGAAAATTGGATGCATAGTTTATTTACAGGAACAGTCGAAAGTTTTCCGTTCCTTGACGGCCAATGGGAAAAAAAAATTTCAGGTGCATTTTAATGATGTTACAGCCTTTCGAGCAGAATGAAATGGATATGCACTTATGAAGTGCACTAAAATATACATTCAGTATAATATGCGGTGCAAAAAATATTTATAAAACTAGTTATAGTACGGACGCACCTCATTTGCCACGTTTGACGTGCAATTTCCAACTTTTCTTACAGGGTGAAAGACAAAATGCAAGAAAGTGCGTTTTGCTCTTGAGACATTTACGAAGAAGCTTACAATATCTTGTTGCCATTTTGTAGCACATAGATTCTAGAGAACGCAGAAAAAACAGTATGGATGACATTTAACATTCGTACTGTATTTAATACTTGCTATGAATGACATTGTTACTTGAATCGTAAGCCATCAAAGAAAGGTATATAAAAAATGTTCTTCGTAAGGTGGTGAAAGCCGAATGATGTTGTATTTGCAGACGGATTATGAAGCCTTATTATTTATAAATCAGTGATAAATCAGCAACTTATAATACTGTTATGCATTTTCAAGAAGAAGTCACGCGACAGTTCGACGTTTTGGAATATTTTTTTTTCACTTTTAATGTATTGAAAGAAGATCCTAATTTAAAAGCAATTTCATGATTTTATTCGGGTTAATGGTTAATGAATTTCTTTCTGCAAACGGCAAGTATTTTTCCAATTGAAAAAAAAAAATCGAAAATTATTCATGAGACATAATTTCTTGAATGTACGGTTTCTTTTACTTTTAACTTTACTTCCTTTTCTTTTTTTAATCCCTTAAGCTACAACTACGTGTGAGACACGTGGTCTTGTATTCGGGCCGAAACTGATTATCACGGGCCTGGTCCGTTGTACACCAGTCCTGCCAAATGTAAATATTACGCCCGTGGTGCGAACATCGCACCACGGGCGTAATTTGCCTACCACAAACAGCACAGACTATAGGCTCGTGATCGATTCTTATTATCTCTTTGTATCATAATCAATGAGTTGCATGCTATTCTTGGCCACGTTTTCAGTTTGAAATATATTTTCTTAAATATTAGAGAAGTACTTACTAGTGACAAGATGTTAAAAAAAAAAAAAGATTTTGCGATGAAAACAGTGAGAGTTATGTTGATACCGAAAATGACAGTGGTGACATTATATGTTCTGTACGGAAAAAATGCAAGCGATTAGTTATTGATTTATGTTATATTTTAGTGATCGATGATAAATCTTTTGTTGTATAGCTACCACAATTATTACATCAGGTTGTAGTTGCTTATCAAATATTCCACAAAATTAAACCATTTGCATCTTACACACGTACTTACATTCCATAAGTCATGTGCGTTTGGTACAACTTCGGACCGATTTGCCGAACCGTGGAACGGCTCGAAGGCTGCGCGATCTTGTTTACATTTTGGAGCCAACCTGTTGAAATTGAAATGGTAGGTTAAGGGTTTAATTAAGAGATTTTATTCGCTTACTTATGCATCATTTATTTCTCTTATTTCCTTCGAATATTCTTATATTGCAGACTGACAACTATCTGCGTACTATTTTTTAACATTTTTCAAACATAGTTGAAAAGTTTCATGAATTCGGTTTATCTGGCCGTATGTCTGTCTAAACTCGCGTAAATATAGACGGATTGCTATATAATTCATATATGAGGACCCGAAAATCCAAGGGGTATAAGTGACAAAACTGAAAAAAATTGAACTAAGTGCACAGACGACCTGAAAATATGCTTTTTCCTTTACAGGTAAAGAAATATAAGTGATTTTCTAATTGTGTGTTGAGTTTTAGAGATCAACCACTTTTGCCGAATAAAGATCAATATTGATTAATTATAATTTTAAAGACAATTGAACTCTACTTTTTTCACGTTTATTGAAATAAGAGTTCAAATACCACTGTGAAACAAGCAGCAGTTTCCTATTTCAATTCAGTCAATTATTGATGTTCAACTTTAACGTCAATTATCTTTGAACTCAATTTATTCCAAATAGAAATTTTGTCACTTGTACCCCTTGGCTTCTGATGTCCTCATATGTTATTGAGGTTTACCGTTTACCATGTTATGTTCGATAATGAAAATGGCATGTGTAGTATTTATAGCTCATTTACAGGGGCATTCAGAATAAGACCGTTCCATAATGGTCTACGGAAAAAAATCGTTTGCAGTGTATTTTAATGATGTTACACTAATTAAAATTTAAAGAAATGGACATGCATCAATGAGGTGTACTACAATACGATTACTATAAAAAATGATGTGCGTAGCAATTATTTGTTCATTTACAGGGACACGCAAAAGAATTCTGTTACAGTATTGTCTATGAGCTACAGATCATATACAGGGATGAACAAACGAATTCGAGTACTTTCCCACTTATGGACGGAAATTGCTGAAGTGGAATTTTCAACTGTGTTATGCATTTCAGAACTGAATTAAAATTCGGCATGCTATGTAGTATATATACAAATATATAGGTAATATACATGGCTGCACAAAAGACTTTCCGACTATAGATGGTAGTTGATGAAACTGAGTTTGCAAATGTGTTATCTTAGACATCAACTTTCACCTTATTAAGCAGTGAAGTTTTGTTACAGTTTTCTGAATGTGTTGGAAAGCGTTACATAATCTATGCTTGACGCATGAAAAAAATTTAAAGCCTTTTTTGCATTACTTTTAGGCATATTTTAAGGGGTTTTAGGTCAAAAATATTTGTTTCCCTGCTGATACTATTGTAGCCCACTTTTGCCTAGCATTATAACTAAAATTAATTCTACTAATCCGTCCCTATTGTGATATTCATACTTTCCAACTGTTACCATTTTTAGCTACCACTTTAAAAGTAATCTTCACCTTATTTTTTGCAAGAGATCTGTAAAGATTTCTTTGAGAAAAGTGATGGCCAAAATTCGTAGCAGTTAGCAATTATAGAAATTAAGAAATTTCTAAGCATGAAATCGCTAAAGTGAAATAATAAAGGTTCACAGACATATTTTTAACGAGGTAACCCACTCGGCGTTATCTGGGCCCGTAATAATCACCTTAAATATACCTAAAATTAGTGTTGAATGATTTTATATTTTTAACGAAAATCTTTCCAAACGAAACTTATGTTGAGGACCTCATTGCCTTCTGAGGGCCTCATTGCCTACAACCACGAATTCATATGTTTTTGCATTTTTAAGCGAAAATCCATACAAACGGACCTGGAGATACTTCTACTGCCTTCGGCAGCGTATACCGGGCGTGCCGTTTTGTTTTACTTTTATATTTTTAAGCAAAAATCTTTCCAAACGATCCTAATGCTGTTGACTCTACTGCCTTTGGCAGTGTACACCCTCGAATTTATGTTATTTTTTATATTTAAATGAAAATCTATCCAAACGAACCTAGAGTTGGGAAACCTCTGCCTTTGGCAGCGTATACCGGGAGTGATACGCACACTCCGCTCTATTTTTGCAACCGAATCTCAAACTTTTATAATTTTATATTTATCAAACGAAAAGCTACCAAGGGAACTAAAGTGCCCCCGTTTTAGTGATAGTTGATTTAATTTCTGACATTCAATATATTAAGCTCTCAATCCTGAACAAAAGTTGCTGAGAAAACTTTAATAATATAAAACGCGTAGCACCTCCTTTCCCTTTATAAAATGCAAAATGATATCCAAAGCATAATTCTCTTAACCCATTACTCGCTGATGTTGCGTTGACGCAACGATAAAAATAATTACGTATGCTTAAATTAACTATCAAGCCATCACTATTTTCTTATTTAAAAATTTTCCTTTTTTAATAACAGAAACTTTGACCATTAAATAAAACGAACATTATCTTTCAAAATATGTGGTGGCAAAAATCTTTCGGCAAAAAAAGTTGAAGATCCCTATCATAGTTTCGGCTGTTAATGTGGGTTAAACGGGGAACGATATCTTCAAAGAGACGGGGAGGGACAAAAAATCCCTGGCTAATCCTTGAAACGACTTCATTTTTTTAATATTAAATATTAATATCTTTTAAAGCTGAAGATATCGTTAGAACCAGAAAAGTACAGGGAATAAGTGTCTTTCTTTTCTTTTCTTTCTATTCTTTATTTCTTTCTTTATTTATTTTGTATTTTCGTTAAGAATAAATGGCATTTTAAATCAGGAGAAGAAACGGAGAAGCGGTAAAGATGTAAACGATCTCCGAGAAATAATTTTTTCAAACTAGTAAATATTTTTCGAAACCAAAGATACCACCAGAACCGTAAAAGTCCCCTGGATAGGTAGGTATTATATATAGTATATATATATATATATATATATATATATATATATATACGGCAATTTTAAAATGTAGAAAAACAGAAAATTCAAAAAGGAATTGAAATACACCAATCGAACTTCGGAAAATATTTTGTTTGAAACAGTAAATATTTATGTACGTTTTTTTTTAAAAAATACACCGTTAGAAAGGAAAAGAAGGTACCCCAAGTAGTGTGTGTTTTTCAACCTGGAAGACAGTTCGAAATTGAAAAAAGAGGGGAAACTGATTCGAATCGATGTAGTAGAAATATTTTTTAAATAGTAAATATTAATATTTTTTAACGAACGATACTGTTGGAACGGGGAAGGTAGGGCGAAAATTTTTCTTTTATGTCTTTTTACTTTTCTGTTCTTTTTTTTTTCCCCTCGTAACTCTACTGTGGAACCGGAAATCGATATTTCAAAATGCAGAGAACCTCCCCCCCCCCCTCCAAAAAAAAACTGTTTCGTTTGCGTGAAGAACCGTGGAACATCCAAAGATGCACAGGCGTAATTGCCTTGAAAGAAGTAAGCTTTCCGCTTTGCGATGTTCAATATGTTTTTAATTAATACCTCGGCTAATTATGAAAAAATACAAAAACTGGCCACGAGGTGCATAACTTCAAACATACCTGCCAAATCTTTTGGCTCTGCGCGCAGCGGTCTTTCCAGAGCACAGCATACATACAGACTTCGCTTTTTATTATTAATAGATTTCTAATTTAAATGTTTACTCATGGATATGTAATGATTGCATACTCTTCACGTTCTGAATCAGAGCGCGTAGTTAAATGATTCCGCCAGCTGCTTTTTACACCTCTGCCCTATACGCTCTCCCAGATTTTCCGTCTGCTTCAGAATCTTCATCGCCTATTTTTAATTCATTCTGTTTCTTTTTCATTCTCCCATTTTCTCGCTTTAATACATCTGTATAAAAGAATCGCGTTTTCTGCTTTTTTATCACGCTTCTGAACATTCCCATTCATCTTTTGCCTGTGTTTGTTTGGCGACGTGAAAGTCACGCTAAATAATAGAAAATTCGATCAAACGTGAGATTCAAAGATAAAAAAAATAAAAAAAGACTCGGAGATTTGAATCAAAATTGTGAAACCTTGAATTGGTCTTATTTGCTCAGAAAATTATCAGATCTGATTTAAATATAGTAATTAATTATTAGTAATGAAGACAGATTTTTTTCTTTTTTTTTTTATAACCAACTATAAAAATAGGAGATTTTCTAATTACACTTTATGATGGAGAAACAAGGTAAAGGCAAGAAATTATAAAGGCTGAATTTTAATTGCATTAGTTTTTGCATCACTAAAAAGGCATAAAACCAATAGAGCAGTTCACATCACATGGTTTTTACGGTTGAACAACGAACAAGCTGTAGGACACACAAATAGAAAAAAACGTTGATATATGTAGCGATAGCTGTCCTACAGCAGCAGCAAAAACCTGTTCGTGACGTCACTTTGCACATCTCTATAGTGTGTAAAAGCGTCCAACCAAGACTCGAACCCTCGTCATTGGCAACTAATGCTCTACCAACTGAACTACTCGTACGATATTCAGCCTGACACCCCTCTCTGTTATATGTTGGCAAGGCTGCATCTGCAGCATAAGATGGAATATCTACATGAGCCAGAACCCTGTGGCAAACATGAAACGAAATTAACCCAGCAACGATGAAATGATACGAGGGTTGTTTTTTAAGTAAGGGCCGTTTAAAAATAAAAACTAAATGAAAGAAAAATTTCAAAAACCAAATTTATTTCCAGATTCTACATATATTTTTCTATTTTTCAACATAGATGCCAAGTTTGTTTAAACACTTATTATAACTTATAACTAGATTTAGAAAACCTTCTTCATAGAAACTTGCCGCCTGCTCCGATAACAAAGAGGTCACAGCCGTTTTCACGTCTTCGGCATCCTTGTAGGGATTCTCGCCCAGATGATGTTTGAAATAGCGGAAAAGATGGAAATCGCTCGGCACAAGGCCGGGGCTGTAGGGAGGGGGGGGGGTTCCAAAACTTCCCAGCCTAAAGTGTCCAACAAAGCTAGGGTCAGAGCTGCGGTGTGAGGTCTTGCATTGTCATGCGGTAGCAAAATTTCCTCTGTCAGCATGCTGCGTCTTATGTTTTGAATCGCTTTGCGACAAAAACGTATCATTGACTGTACCTGCGCGGAGCGGGCGATTTGAAAATCTTGAACATTTTAAAGACACAGAACAGACCGTACAGGATACCTACACAGCTGCAACTGAGCCCAGTTGTTCCCAAGGAATGCCGGGACACGACACAAGCACTCGTTGCGGCGCACGCGCCACCTATTAGTGTATACAACAAAACGGCCCTTATTTAAAAAACAGCCCTCGTATATAGATATGATTTTGTATCTATGAAATAGGCCTGAAATATTTAATTTTAATTGCTTGAATTTCTGCATTACTAACAAGGCGTTAAACTAACAGAGTGAAAAAACGTCCAACCCAGCACTCGAACTCGGGTCGTTGCATAGCGCACCAAAGTTCTACCAACTGAGCGACTCGGACGACATCCAACCCAGCACCTCTCACTGTTATATCGTCGCCTCAGGACAATAGTAGGACATCTACTAGTAATAATCGAAAATGAGATGTCTGACTTACTGCCATGAAAAACTGTGTCTGCATCGAGTGGAACAGTAGGGAATTTTTATGAAACACATCTGAGATAGAGCATTAAACATAACTTTGTGTTTCAGAAGTTGTTCCACTCGATGCAAAAACAGTTATTCATAGCAGTAAGTCAGACATCTCATTTTGTATTATTACTAGATGTCCTAATGTTGCTCTGAGGCAACGATATGTTGGCAAGGCTGCATCTGCAGCACAAGATGAAGTATCTTCACGAGCCACAACCTTGTGGCCTTGTGCTGAAGATGCAACCTTGCTGTTAAAAGAGAGACTGAAAACAAATCCACCTTCGCGACTTAAGATCGCTAGAATTAGAAATAAGTTTGAAGCAGCTGGAACTGTTTAAAATGTTCACAAGCAACGTTCCAGAAGAGCATGATCATCAACAAACCCCGCCAATGAAGACAGGCTAGTAGATCAGTTCACAAGCGGGTATTTAGATTTTGCGGGTAGCTGTAAACCTTAACTTTTAAAATCAAATGTCCATTGCATTTTAAAGCAACTACATTAAAAATGTTACAATACAAGATTAGTCCATACTCTCAATAATTATCCAGACTATTATAATCCGCAACGTTAAAATCATTTAAATCGTGTTTGAAATTTTAAACACCCTGTGTAGTTAGTTAAATGCTCTTTTGGTATCATATTCATATTAATTCTTATGCGAAGTTCGAAAATTTCAATACTAACACACGCATTTATTTATTTCCTTCGAATTTCCATACTGTGTTTACTTTAAATACAACTACTTTCTTGAAAGTAAATCAATGAATATGAGTTAAAATGTGTCCAGTGAATACTCAGAAATTCATTTTGAGGATTGGATTATACATTGCAGCTATTACTTGATAGAACCATTGTTTATTGACAAGAGTAACATAGTTCATGTTTAAGGGGACTCGGTAACAAATATTTGCCAAATCACTCCATTATTTTTTTGTATCTACAATATAGTGTACTTAATAAAATTAGGGATGGATTTTACAATACAGTAGAACCTCTTTTATCCGAAACTCTCGGTTAACCGAAATCACCTTTTTTTTTTACTATTACATTCCTTGTGTGCAAAATCCCTTTTGAAAGCGCTTTTTTTTTCTTTAACTATCATATTCCTTGTGTGCAAGGAATATAATAGTTTTAGGGAGTTTTAGATAGATTCCAGATGACGAGTACATATAAATATTTTCAACCTCCTTTCCTAGAATTTCTTTGAATTTATCTTGAGTTCCGTGAGCTGGTGCGAGAGGAAAGAACAAAACGATCGAAGAAAACGAACAAATTAGCAACTCTGAAGCTTTTGAATGTTTTGCAAAAGATTTGGTATGGCTGGAGCAGCAGAAAGACTGTGATACTAGTGAACAATAATATTAAAAAACTTCGTGATAGAGCTTCAAAGCAAAGGCAATCGAAACTGCGACAAACAATACATTGTTTCAAACCCTGGTGAAAGGTACTTAATTTCAAAATTAAAATTCAGGTAATTTATTCTTGTTTCTATTTGTCTATTGTTTTATTTTTATTAAGCACTTGTTACCGTAATAAGAAACAGCGCGTATATTTCTCCTTAATCTTAAAAATTGAAGTATTCTCGATTATCCGAAAATTTCGATTTTCCGAAAAATGGTCGGTCCCAATTACTTCGGATAATGGATGTTCTACTGTATAATGAAAACAAATCGAAACGTTGAAGAAATCATATTTTTTGCTGTATTTTGGCCTATGTTTGTATGTATTTTTTTTTTCATAAACTAATTCATTAATTGTAAAATCGTTCCCTATTAAGTACACCCTATTGTGCATACAAAAAAATAATGGGGTGATATGACAAATATTTGCAGAAGATACTGTGTTTTAAACACAGTAATGTATTAAAGAACAGCAAACTTTAAAATTCTTGGATATTTATTACGTGATTTATCACATTGTTAACTAATCGTGGAACGAACAGAGTGAAAAATGTCCAAGCCGGGAATCGAACTCGAAACCCTTAGAATAGCGCTCCAAGTGCTCTAACCAATTATGCTGCAAGGACGATACCCAGCTTAGCATCTCTCACTCCCATATATTGGTCAGCACAAGATGGAAGAGTGTTCATGAGCACACAATCCTGCGGCAAAACATGAGACAAAAATAAAACCAGCATCGGCGAACACATATAATTTTAATTAATTTTTCAATTAATTTTAAGCTGTGAAATTACGCTCGAAATTATTGAATATTTATTACGTGATTAACACATATATAGTTTTAATTAATTTTCAGCTGTAAAATTAAGCTCGAAATTATTGAATATTTATTACGTGATTAACACATATATAATTTTAATTAATTTTGCAATTAATTTTCAGCTGTGAAATTACGCTCGAAATTATTGAATATTTATTACGTGATTAGTTAGCAATGTGATAAATCACGTAATAAATATTCAATAATTTCGAGCGTAATTTCTCAGCTGAAAATTAATTAATTATATTTAAAATTCTTTTAATTTTTTTTTTAATAAATATTCTCAATTTTTACCTACAAAAAAAGATTTTTTTCTTGTCAAAATAAGTTTTTCTGCTCCGGCCTGAGAATAGAGTGTTAAAATTCATTTCAGAGTTTCTTTTCGAGTTGTTCTAATACTAAGACGTTCCCAGCCAAGCTCGGATATCGACGAAGTATTGATGGCCGATAAATTACAGAAGAAGCCCCTTTTACCCCCTTAAAACCTGTATATAATTTGTATGTGTCCTGTAAATATAACTCATGCCTTACTCCAGACATTAAAATCGTGTTATTTCTACATAATCGAGTCATCGTTGAGAAGTATTTATTACCAAAGGTAATTACACATATATCTGACTTTTGTCATACGATAGCACTCGTATTTATAAACCAATTTGGATGTGACTGATTATATGTAAAGAACATATTAAGATCTCGATCGAGTTCATTGGTCAACTTGATCCGTCATTTTGTTTCAAAATGACTGCCAAATAAAGATTTCAAACTCGAAAATATATACAAATGAATTCGAAATCTAAAATTTCATTTACCTTATGTGTTAGGCCTTGATACAAGAATTCCAGAGCATTTATTTCGCTTCTATCATTCAAAATGACTGAGCTATAGCATTTTGAAGTTCTACGGCAGCAAACGACATAGTCATATTTAAAAGAAAAATATATTTGTATATTCTTAAAATATTTGCACACACGCATGCACACGCACACTTACGTTCGAATGGTATCCGTCAGAGGTCAAAATTTTGCCAAGCTTAAGTAATAATTGACAAATTATAGTCAAATTTAGCAGCAAAAATAAATTGCCGTAAATCAGTGGTTCCCAACCTTCTGTTGGCCACGCCCCACCAAATCATCCGTAAAGTCACTATGTCTCCCCCCCCCCCTTAATCTGTAAATTATGCCTCCCATTTTTAAAAAATGAATTTCATAATCCCTCTTATACGGCAGTTAAGCGGTAAGAAATGTCTTAGCCAAACTTTTCACAAAAGTGTCTAAATTACCCATTGGGATAAATGAGAAATTATACTTCAATCATTTATCTAAGTAAATAAACCCACACACTATGAATGTACCACTTAAGCTCCAGATAGACGTATTGTCTACTCGCGGTCATTTTGTTCTGGACAGGCTTTCTTGTGGTACACGCGTTTTTCATCAAACTAAAACTGGAGCATTGCATTGCATTGAAAGGATCAGAAATTATCTAACATCCATTTCTGAAAAATTGAATATTGATTACAATTCATTGCATAATAATGAAAAAATAATTGTAGGAAGCACATCTAGGGATAAGCAAACCTTAATTAATCGATATTTCACGTAACAATAAAAAAAGCAACCGTCATAAATCTAATTTTTATTCTTTTAAATTTTGTTTTTGTGTTTATTTTGTTTAATAATAATGTTTTACTGCTTAAAACTGCAAGAACAATTATGAATTTAAAATTGTCTTAAATTAATTTAAAATACACCTTCTTATACACATATTTTTCTCCAACTCCGGTTACCGCGACACTCCGCTTATGACGACACTTTTTTCCGGGCATTAGAGTGTCGGGATAACGAGGTTCGACTGTAGATAATTATCACTTAATAATGAATTAAACTATGACTAAAGGCACAATTAAGAATATAGGGCTACTTTTGATATTCCTTCAAAAATCCGGCATATTTTCGGTCCCGATGATGCCGGATTTTTAAAGTTATACTTTAGCACGAACGCACCTCATTTGCCACGTTTGACGTACAATCTCCGACTTGTTTAACAAACACGGATTGTTCATTATTATCATCTGTGCAAATCTCGAAAGCGAATACGACATAAAAGAGTAATGTTCTACACAGATATGGAAGGAAAAAGAATAAAATTTGATTCCGGCTGCATTATAATGAATAGGTAATTAAGATCCCAGCAGGTGCAAAGCAAATGTTTACAGGGAACTACAGTCTGGAACCTTTTTGACACTACCCTTCTTATATCACTCCATTCTTGCAGACAAGCATTCGAAATGCGAAATTAATGAAGCATTGCCAGTTCTCGTGTTTCCAAAGTTCGCATTCATAAACCAATTTTTAATAATACATCTGCCAGGTGGGAGGAGCCATGTCAAAGTTCGATTACGGTGTTAAACAAAGAGCAAGGTCTAGTAAAACTTTTGCTGGTAAAAGCAAGATTTTGTATTAAAAGATAAACGGTTCAAATCTCAAATAGTAGAATTTTATTATTATTCAGAATGCTCAAGATAAACAAAAGGAGAGAAATGTTTCTAAAATACAGGATGCTTAGAAAAGAACTTCCCGATTACAAATGACCATAACTTTATTCTAAACTAGTATGTAGTGTTCATCAGAAAACTTTCTTCTGTATAAAATCAAATCATCTGCAACTTAAATTAAATGACAATCTAATCGTTCTGGAGCTATAGCTGTGGAAATCGTGAAAAACAGAGCATAGCAGCGACACCTGTTGGACGGTATACACCCAAACCTAATAACATCTATAAGATAAAAAGAATGTTCTTAAAAACACCATACAAATTTCAATAATGTATCTATAAATAATACCCAAATCTAATAAAATCTATAAGAAAAAAGAACTCCGTAAAAACACCATTAAAGTTTTAATAATGTGTCTTGCTGCTGTTTTCAAAGAAGTAGGACGTATTCTCTGCGCCTGATGAAGAAAGACTAATTCTTTTGAAAGGCCTTGCGCATTTATTAAAATTTTTATGGTGTTTTTAAGAAGTTCTTTTTTCTTATCATTTCACACCAACTTAATTATTTTAATATCTAATAAGATCTATTTACGTAAGTGTCTAACAAAATATGAATTTTTACGAAATTCCGTGCATTAGTTTTTGAGATATAGCGATCGGGGAAAATGCAGCAGAGCATCGTCACTTGTTGGGCGATTTAAATAAAAAAGGAAACAAACGCAACAATTTACATTTGACAAGGAAAAGGGTAAAAAATATATACCCAACAAAAATACGTTCACCGCTTATGTAAATGATGATGTGAAAATTTTTTGGACCAAGTCCGTCCATTTCGTGCCTTTAGTGGACCCTGAAAATAAGTAAAAATTTCTTCTTATTAAAGAAAAACTCAATTATGCAGTGCTTAATATCGGTTTTTGTTATCAACTATCGTCAGTAATTTTATACGTGTCTCTGTTTCTGTCTTTATAACACTTTCCAATATAATAATATAAAATTTGATGAAATTCCGTACGTTAGTTCTTGAGCTATAACTACCGTGAAAAATGGCGACATTTCTATTTCCACTAGACTTCTGTTCTAACGTTCTTCAGAACCTGTTCTAGCGTCCTCAGAGCCGTTCTGATTGGCTGGCCCGATTCAGATGAAGTGGCTAAACGTCCGAGCACCGTTTGCATATATTCGGATGTTTCGGATGTTTGTTTTTAGCTATTTCGTTTCTGATGCTACGTAAGTTTGATTTGAATAAATTATTTTCCGTTTTTAAATGATGAAACTGCTATTTTCTACTTGAAAGTATTCAAAAATAACTGCATAAAACAAACCTCCATCATTTCCAAACTAAAACTGTTTTTTTTTTTTTTTTTTTTTTTTTTTTTCAAACTTTTTAAGATTAAGACTGTTTCATAATTTTTAAATGTTATTTCTATTAAAAATTATAAAATAAAATATATAATTTATATTAAAAACGCTTGTCACTTATAAAACACTGCAATTGCAAGGGAATTTGCATATCTAAACCATGAAAAAAATATAAAACCAGGGTTATTTTTTATTTTTGTAACCCTGATACTAAAATAACCCTGAAAAGTATTCTTTTTTTAGCACTGAATAAGGAATTTTTAAATATGTTTCATGGAGGTATAGGAAGATTCAGTTGCAAATTCAGGGGACAGTTAGAAGGTATCCCCCCCCCCCCCAAAAAAAAAAGAAAAAGTTTCTGATTTTATATTTTTTCATGATTTAGATATGCAAATTCTCCCTGCAACTGCAACGTTTTATAAGTGAAAATGCGTTTTTATTATAAATTATAAATTTTTTAATAATTTTTAATATAAATAACATTCAAAATTTATGAAACAGTCTTTATGACTATCTTAAAAGGTTTGGGGAAAAAAAGGTTTTAGTATGGAAATGACGGAGGTTTGTTTTATACAGGTATTTTTGAATACTTTCAAGTAGAAAATAGCAGTTTCATCATCTAAAAATGAAAAAAAATTTATTCAAATCAAACTTATCTAGCATCAGAAACGAAATAGCTGAAAACAAATATCCGAATATGTGCAAACGATGCTCGGGCGTATGGACACTTCATCTGGAGCTGACCAGCCAATCAGAACGGCTCTGAAGGACGCTAGAACAGAAGTCTAGTGGAATTAGAAATGTCGCTGAAAAATGCAGCACAGCAGCGCCACCTGTCGGGAGATTTAAACAATAAAGAAACAAACCCGAAAGTTTACATTTGAGAAGGAAAAGAATAAAAAAATGTATACCCCACAAAGGTACGTTCATCTCTTATTTAACCCGGGAGAACTCGCTAGTGAGAATGCCCAATCGCTTTTCTTTTACTTTACATTCATATAATATCAACTTATTTTGATTGGCTTAGTACTTTTATTCCCAAAATAGGTAAAATAATTGTAAAACATTTTAAAATTTTAGTTAAAATGAAAAATGATTTAAAAAAGAGTCTTAAAAAAGTACGACTGTGAGAGAAAATCTCATGCAGCGAGTTCTCCCGTGTTAAAAGATGATGTGAAAATTTTTGGCACCCCTCCGGAAATTTCGTGCCTTGAGCTATAGTCAGACCCTGATAATAAAAAAAAAATCTTGCTTATTAAAGAAAAACTCAATTAAGCAGCGCTTAATATAGGTTTTTGTTATCAAGTTTTTCAACTTAAAGTATCTTCAGTAATTTTACCCGAGTCTCATCGATCGGGGGGGGGGGGGGGGCTGAACAAACCGCCACCTCATCGATTTGACTGCTGAAATTCCAGGATTAGTTAAAACTCAATTCGCATATTAAAATACAACTGGTTTGCCAAGTCCTATTTTGGTGGAAAACACCTGCAAACCCGATTTAATGGTTGATTGGTAGGTTTAGCATTGTGTTTTCCTGCTCCCAGTTCTCCATGTTTTCATACCTTTGCGTGCAGGAAAACAGAATGATGAATGTTAGCTAATCAGCCGGTTTTACTTGTCACTTATGGCTAAAATATTTTATGGGTTTAAAACTTTACATAAACTTATATTGATTTAATAGCTTTTTCTTTCTACATTTTAATGTTTATAGGACTTATTTATTTTGAAAGTAACACCTCCATTACCTAGGATATAATGTTAATTGTTTTCGAAAACATAAATTTATTGAAAAGAATCAACAATAAACTTTTTTTTTTCTTTAAATGCGTTAGCTATGTTCCGTAATCGATTATTCTCAGACCTACCTTCTTATATAGTAGAATAGTCCAGTTCAATTTCTTCAAAGGTATAAATGCCTTTCGATAATCAAACATAACGCTCTCTCTCTCTCTTTTTTTCGTTTCTTTGAAAGTTATCGTTATGATTTTAATATGCTTAAGTTTGTTTGAGTTTAATTTACAATAAGATATTTATTTTGAGTTTTTGCGATGTTTTTAAAAGAACGGTTTTAGTTATGATTTAAATTTTCGTTGTTTTGAAAAGCTCCAAGTGTAATGAAGTTTAATGCTGTTTTAACCAAAGGTCATTTTAATAATTTAATTAGTTCTATTTTAAACAAAGTTTGCTCTGAATCTTATTGAACTGAAAGCTGTTTTGAAAGTATTTTTAATAAAGTTTATATAAATTGAAAAGAAGTTTAAATAAAGAACTGACGTCATCAATATTTGACTTTTCGATGTCTTATAAAATTCAACACAGTTTTTATGTGCGTTCGTAATTATATAAATACGTACCACTTATAGTCGTCGTTCGGTCCGTCTGTCTGTCCGTCCGTCTGTATATAACAGAGCAAAAAATACCCAACCGAATGATCTGAAATTTTAACTATATAATTGTTGCAAAATTTTGCCGAGTCATTTCAAATATTATGAAAATCGGATGTATAGTTTATTTACAAGGGCAGTCAAAACTTTTCCGTTACATCACGGCCAATGGGAAAAAAATATTTCAAGTGCATCTTAATGATGTTACAGCCTTTCGAACAGAATGAAATGGATATGCACTTATGAAGTGCACTAAAATATGCATTCAGTACAATATGCAGTGTAAAAAATATTTATAAAACTAGTTTTTAATACGGACGGACCTCATTCGCCAGGTTGGACGTGCAATTTTCAACTTGTTATTGCAGGTATCTTCCAAAGCATGTTTATATTTTTTCTGCTAATAGCAGCATACGTGTATATTAGACTTGTATTGATACAATCTAAGAATAAAGCTACCGATCAACCACTAAAATCGGGTCTGCAGGTGGTTTCCACCAAAGTATGTCTTGGCAGACCAGTTGCATTTTAATATTCTAATCGAGTTCTATCTAATTTTGAAATTTCGACCGTCAACTCGATGAGATGGTGGTTTGTACAGCGGCCTCCCAGTCTATCTGTTTCTTTCTTTATAACACTTTCCAACATAGTTGAAAAGTGTTTATGAATTCGGTTTGTTTGGCCGTCTGTCTGTCCACATTCTAACTTGAGTAAATATATGCTGATTGTCATAAGATATATGCTATTGAGGGTTACCATGGCATGCTCGATATTGAAAATGAAGTGTGTGCTATTTAGGGTGAGTCTAAAGGAGCACTCAAAAGTATTCCGTTTCATTACTGTCAATGGGAAAAATCATTTTCAGTGCATTTTAATGATGTTACACTATTTCAAATTCAATGGAATTGATATGCGTCGCTGAGGTGCATGGCAACTGCTTTCTAAAGAGTATAAATAGAATTTATTGTCTATCTACAGAGTCACTCAAAAGAATTATGAATGAAGTTACTATGAATCACAACTGCTTGCTGTGCGTTCTCAGCTATGAAAATGCGTTTTAAAACTTAACTGTTTTTTACTGTATTACGAGGCGTGTAGTTCATATACAGGGCTGCACGAAAGTATTCGCACACATAAGCGGCTATGGGCAGTAGGGTGGTCACAAGCAACATGGGGAAAATTTTTTTTAACGTTTTCTTCGGGGGGGACCCTCCTAAAAGTTGCCAATTAGTTAGAAAATGAGATTGGCAAAGTTTCAGCTCAAATAAATAATACTAACCCGTGCCTCATCGAGGTTGAATTCTTGAAAATTTGCAATTTTTGGCAAAAAAATGTCGTTTTTCTTTCCTTACGTGAAAAATATTTGTCTTAGAAACCTGATTCTTGTTTTATTTCATAGAAACTGTTGTTGCCTTGAACTTTTACCCTCATGAAAACTTATATTTAATGAACATTTAGTATTTTTCAGGACATCTAGTGAACCATACCCTCAAACTCTGCATTTTTGAAACATAGGTAAAAAATGACAAATTAAAAATTTTATTACTTTTGATAATTTTTTTGTATTATTTTTATTAATAGGCAAAAATAAGTGAACAATTTTTGTAACTTTAAAAATATTTCACGAATTATAATTGATTATTAGTTATCTAGTTCTGTGTCTAGTAAGAAAGAGCTTCTCGATTTGTGTTGCAGTTGAACCTCTGAATTTCTCTTTTTATTACAAGGCTGTTTTTGTTATCGGTTAAGGTTATCTATTTTTAGAATTGACGAAACATTCCGTAAAACCCCTTCCCCCTCTTGATATGATGGCAGAAATGTAAGATTTTTTAAATTGGCCACATGTCTCATCAAATCATCAACAGTAAGCAGCCAAGTAATTGTCAAGTTTTATGTATTTTATTTTATAATATTCGCAAAATGAACTGAACGCCAGAGAAGCTGCTAGACTTAGAATACATCCACTAGCTAACCACAGACATCCACTCTGAAAATAACTGTTTCGTAAACAAAAGACTGAGCTCATCAAAAACAGATTTTAAAATTTCCGTTTAGAGAGAACTGTTGTTCACTGGTTCTGCTTCACCAAACTGCTTCACCATTTTTTGAATAAAGAAAATGTAGAGTGGATAAAAGTTTTAATTAGTTGTGGGGATGAAGAACAGTTACTGCGAGTTCCTCAACTTGAAAATAGTATCGGAATAATTCAGGCGAAAGCTGTATTTTCAGCAGTTGAAGAGTGGGAGGAAGTTGGTAAAATCCAGGCAATATTTTTTGATACAACTGCAGTAAACACAGGTCGCCTCAGAGTTAACCTGCATTTTTCTATAGCAATTGTTTAAGGAAAAGTCTTCTGTATTTACCATGACGCCAGCATAATTTAAAAATTTTCCTAAAAGCTGTTCTTGATTGTAAAATGGGCATAATCACTGCCCCTCAGCCAGATATTTAAAAAAAAAACAATTCTGATTGGGTGGTCTAAATTAAACCAGAGTAAGTATACAAATGTTATTGAAGATGAAATACTAGGTATAAATAGTTAATTCAGAAGTAATTTTAAATTTTACTTCAAATTTTTCAAAAATTACAGGAACTCTTAAAAATTAACAGCTCAGGGATGATTATAAAGTGTTTATCCTACTTTGTTTAATTTTTATAGAACTCCTTCTGCAAAAGACTTTTTTCAAAGCACCTGGTACTTTTAATCATGTCAGATAGATGGAGGCACAGGCCATTCATTCTCTCAAAATATATTGTTTCAGGGATCATCTTTCAATAACAAATTTAGAAAAAGAAGGTATCAGAGATCTTTTCTTATTTTTAATCAATATTTATGCAAAAGCGTGCTTCAATACTTCCACTGCCACTTTAGCCCCCAATTCAAGGCCTGCAAATAATAAAATCACTTGTTCACTACAGAAAATTTGATAAATAGGTTATAGACAAAGCACTTGCTAAAATGACAAACCGCCTTTGGTATCTTAACTCGGATCAAGTTGCATTTTCATTTTTAGATAATACTTTGGTAAAAAAAGTCAACATAAGCCACCTTATCTAAACTCCACTTCAATCCTTTCCGGCACAGTGTCCCACGCCGGGACCACCTAATTTTAATTCCAAACTTACAAACGGTACGAAGAATATTTTAATAAAATTTTGTTTTTACAATGAAAGGTTAATGTGATTTTAATTTCTAAAAATGTCGTTTGTAAATTCCGGGGTAGACATTCATTTCATCCTTTTACGAACAGAATTTTTCTGTGCCGGAAAGGGTTAACGTGACGGTTGTATGGGAAAATAATTTATTTTCTTTATTATACCTCCTTTCTTGTAACACAACTTTAATAATAAAATGCAATTGAGCATTATTTGCTCTCATTTCTATACTTCCTTTGCCCTCCCTTTTTTTAAAAAATTCTTTCAGTTTAAAATTCGATTTTTTTTCCTTTTCTTTGGAATTTTTTTTAATCAAACACTTTATTGGACTTCACAAAACGAAAAAAAGAAAAACAAAAGGTGGAAAGCAGATGAAATGGAATGTTACAATTTTTTTTTTTCGCTTTTTCATAAAAAGTCAATTTTTAGGATTCAGGTGAAGTCTGGTCCTGAAAAATGCGCATATTTTTAAATCTATACATTTTTAGAAAAAAATGGTGTATGGTTCTTCAAAGCAAAACTTTTTTTTTTATAAAATGAGACCTGCATTATGTTTCTAGGTTCAATTGTATTAATTTCATGAAGGAAAAACAGCATTTCTTTGCAAAAAATCACGTTTTTTTCAAACTTAAACCTCAATGAGGCACGGGTTAATATTATCCAAATGAGCTGAAACTTAGCCAATCTCATTTTCTAGTCAATTGGCAACTTTTTGGGGAGTCCCCCCGAAAAAATTCGAAAACTGATTTCTTGTGACCACCCTAATGGGCAGCGATAGAAAAAATGAATTTTGACTCCTTTTTTTATGTTTATTTAGATATTTCATTTCATTCCATCGTATGAACAAAAATGAAATTTCTTAACACTATTCCGATAGTGTTGGAGAGGTCTTGCATAATCTATGCCTTGATGCATGATTTCTCGTTTTTTTTTTTTTTTTTTTTTTCCATTGTCAAGGTGATGCAAGTTACTTGCAGTTGAGTATCGCAATGTACGTTTACTTAAATTGCACTCGCATATTATCCTATTGACTGCTGATTAAACATGTCAGAATCGTTATACAGATTCTTTTTCTTTTATTATTGGAAATAAGTCTTTTCAGTGTTTGAAAAATATCGTCAAGAATTCAAATTTTAGAATCCTACCTGTTAAATGAGCCTGTTGAGTTAAAAAGAAAAAAAGAAAGAAACTGAAAACGCTATGGGCTGAAAAGGTTAACATCTCTTTATTGGAACTATAAATAAAATTCAGTTCGGTTTTGTATAAAAATACCATTGTATTTAAACTATAATTTTCAAGGACTGAAATTAATTTATTCAGAATTATGAGATTTTTTTAAACATTAAAAGGCAATGTTTTCTACAATGTTTATGGCATATTTGTGTTATTGTTTAAATAGTTAAACCAAAAGTTGTACCTTAAATAATAAATAAATAAATAAATAAGAAGGAAATGTTAAATTCTTAAAAAGTATAAGAACATTTACTATGCTTAAACCACACCAAAAAATATTATAATAAGCTCTACATCCTGTGTAAAACTATGCGATTGTGTTAGGTGTGCGTATTATAGTTGTTTTCTAGCTGCACATAACTCTTTACGCTACTTATGAAAGATTGTTTCTTACTTCGATTCGAAATGCGTCTTGGCGTTATATTTCTCAAAGTTTTCTAAAGAATTACTTGTAAGCAAAGTGATTTTTAGGTAAACAAAGATTTGTAAAGCAAAAAAATAAATTCTCGGTTGATGAATTGACTGTAGCTTTCCTATACTTTGGCCAGGTAGATCTGCATACATAATGCTGTGGCTAATATGAATGATTTGAGGTCAATAATCGCAGATGAAAGTTCGAAAATCCACGTATACAGGGTGTCCCAGGATTATTGGGACAAATTTTAATGGGGGGAGAGAGGGGGACATCACAAGGATTCAGATTTGAATAGCAACCCATGATCGGAAACTGCTTCGTTCGCCGTTAGGTGGTGTTGTTCACAAGGCCCGCTCTTGCCCACCACGCTGTTCTGATTTAAGCAGCATATATTTATTTCTTTGGGGTGCACTGAAACGTGCTGTGTACGCAACGCCTGTGAATTCCGATACGGATCTGGTTGCAAGACTCGTCTATGCTGCTGCAGATATCCAACAAAATACAGGTGTATTTGAGCGAGTCCACCAATCCATGGTCCGACAGCGTAATGCATGCATCGTTAGCAATGGTGGAAACTTTGAACATCTTTTCTGACATTTTCACGTATCATCTACCACAGCACATGTAATATTTTTGACCAATAAATTATTTCAGATGATCTCAGTCTTGTGTCTCTTGTACCTGTCATGCTACTTTCCCATGACGTTTCCGACCATGGGTTGCTATGCCATAGCTGCCAACTTGTACGGATTTTTCTTACCACTAAAATTTAATAGAAATTTTCGTCTTATTTAAACGTTAAAAATTCTTGAATTTCGGGGATTCAATTAGCTAAAATTTACTATTATATTTTAGTGGTATGAAAAATCCGTACAAGTTGGCAGCTATGCTATACAAATCTGAATCCTTGTAATGTCCGCTACCTCCCCTTGAAATTTGTCCCCATAATCCTAGGACATCCTGTATATGCTAGAGTGGGATGATTCGAGCTATTGCTTGGATTAAAAAGAATCTTTCATATAAAACGTTATGTGGTGTTGTTTAATGTATAAGCAATACAACTTCGTCATCTTATTTCTTTCAGATCAAAGTTACAAAGATAATTCTCGTTCGAACTGTATAATATCACACGGCTTGCCAGGGATTCAGTTCTGAAATTCTCCATGTAACTGACATTATGACATAAGGCTATAAATTCTTTTTATGACATTTAAGGTTTTTATGAGATAAAGTGTCACAGCATATGTCAAACGAATTACATTTTTTAATCTGTTTTTTACTTTTACTTTTACTGCCCGACAGAGACTGCTCAGACTAGGAAGTGAGTCTGTAGAGCATAGATGTCCCTACCGGTCCCCTTTATTGAGGTTTTAAAAAAATTACAAATTTCATCCGAGGCTGAGCCCGCCAATACGCGCGACAGAGGGCGAAGTGATACATATAAGATATAGATAAATGTTACAGTAGCAAAGTTTGTGAAACAGCAATAAGGACATTAAATAATGCAATATTATACAAAGTGAGACAGGTTGCTGCGACCTGACATTGGGTACTGAATAAGGGGGAATCCAAGTCCCTGTCTCAGTGATGGAGTAAAACTGAAAGGTTACATAAGAAGTTGAAGATGTTTTTAAGCTTTGAGAGCAAAGTCGGGCGCGATAAAATATTTGCTAGCCAACCACCTGGAAGAACAGGAGGACGGCGAATATGCCAGCGAGTTGTTAAAGGACAATTATAGAAATAATAAGAGGCATCAGCAACATCACCGCACTCACATAGAGGAGAAAGGGCTCTTTTGAACTTGAAGAGGTATGAACCAAAAGGACCATCGCCGGTAAGGAAAGCTGTAGTGGATGGAGTGAGCAGAAGAAGATCCAAAGGTACTGCTGGGACCAGATCATAGGTATATTTACCCTTATTTGAGTAGTCCCAGTAATCCTGCCATTGTTTCATAAAGTGAGCGCGAAGATGTCTTTTGATGTGTGAGTGCGGTAAAAATTTACATTTTTTTTTTTTTTTTTTTTTTTTTTTTTTTTTACGTTTTCTACTATTTGTATAATTTGATCATAAGTAAAGCTACACTCGCGTTTTGAAATGTTCCTGTAGGAAATTATAAACGCTTCTGCAATCATTTTCAGTAGAGATAATATAGTACATCCATCTGAAAAACGTGTTAAAAATTCAGAATATCGACGATTTTTAAGGTAATTAAATAAGTATAAAAGTAAAAATAGATTAAAAATGAACTAGTCAAAATTTCTTCTTTCTCATACATCATAACATTTCAAAAAAGTTGTTGGACATGTTAATCCTTCAGTGCTATTACTTCAATATCACACCATATTTGATTTTCATCTTAAGTTTCTGCTTCATTTTACTAATCGGAGTAAAAACGAGTTAATCTCGATCATCATATTTAATAAAATTAATATTTTTCATTATTCTGTTGTCCATCATCTGCTTGAGAATCGCCGGGTTAGCTGTGTGCGAATTGACCGTCGCTGCGTGAGCAACCGGTGTTCGCCATGTACACTAATGGCGCCTGGTGCCTGTAAAATCCGCCGTGGGTCCTCCAAGTTACCTATGAATTATATCTCTGGAGGTGCCTTGCCAGGTGAAGGTTTCATTACATGACTATGGTTCCAAATTACGAGATCAACATGAGCAGCAATGTGCAGGTGCCAAAAAACAAGATATAAATGTTAAGTAACCGACATAATAACGTTCACAATTAAGCAATAGGCACAGCCGATACGAAGTAGGTACTTGTCAGGTTTATTGCCGCTACGAGGCGATTAGACGGTCACCCGCCCCGATACCAGGTATCAAACCCGTTCAGCTGGAGCTACCCGTCAGGTAGGGGCCTGGTCACTGGTTAGAAAGAAAGAAAGAACAGTCAGTGTACAACAGAACTACGAAAAATTCCTATCGCAGCGCTCCTTTCGGGAAAACCCCCTTTTAACTGGGACATGACGTCCATAGCCTAAAACATATGAAATTTGGCTCAATTCTATGCATAACTTCATACACTTTTTGATGATATAATATTGAAAATGGCACAAGAATTGCCATTATAGCGCCCCTTCCGGCGGATTGTTCCTAAATTCCCGTGGAGCCTGCTGGCCATAGCCAAAAACATATACATGAAATTTGGTTTAATTCTATGCTTAACTTACACTTTTTGACGATATAAAGCGGACATACGGACATTTTGTATAAACACGTTTTTCGGGATTTCTGACCTTAAAATGTGTAAATCCGTCGAAAACCGAAAGTCGATTACCATACTTTCTTCTTTAGAAAGAACGTGTAATAACAGCAGAAAAACACCAGTATTTTCTCAGAGAAAACCTCAGCTTTTGCAATCGCGCGATTACATATGAGGGGCTCACAACCTCAGTAGACAAAGTCCATTAAAAAAAAAAAATCAGATAGTCCATTTAGAAGATGCATAAAATCTGTTTTATCCACTCCCACAGTAAACCAAGTCTGTAAACAAATGACATCTATATGAGAAAGTATGTGAAAACAGGCTTGGTTAACTGTCGGAGCGGATATAATAGATTTTATGCTCCCTCTAAGTCTAAATGGATTACCTCATTTTATTTTTCAAAATGGACTTGGTCTATTATGGTTGTGTATGGCATGGCCTCAAATAACTCAAGTTTTTCTACATAAAAATACTGGTATTTAAGCGGAAAGTGTACAAACTCTGCATAGCCATTCAATGTTTATCTTGAAAATCACGTCCATTCACGACTTCAATTCATGTTTTTTCTCAAAAATTACCGTTAGAATACAATGCATTAATTTGGCGTGTATTCCTAACTTATGGAAAATTCCCTGTTTTTTTACCCTTAGTAGAAAGCGCAAGCTGATGAATTTATAAAAAAATATACAATTTTTGTTCCGTATCTTTTTTAAGATAGGGAAACAGGAAATGAAAAAAATGTAACCTTATTTAAACTATCTTTTTAGGACTTCTAAATCGATTTCTCAACGTATAATAGTAAATTAATTGATATCAAATTATTAGTCGATAAAAACTATTTTTTAAATATTATATTCTTTATTACTTTTTCTATCTTTACAAGAATAAAGTATTGGATTCGTCAAAATTTTCGACTTTCGGTTTTCGACGGATTGACACATTTTAGAGGTCAGAGATTCCGAAAAACATGTTTTTACAAAATGTCTGTCTGTCTGTATGTAACACAAATTTTGTGGGCGCTTTATCTCAAGAATTTATGCACGGAATTTAATAAAAATTTAGATTCAGTTAATCCCTGATATAGTTGGTTCTGATTAGTTTTTGGTGTAAATTGCTCAACAGGTGGCGCTGCTATGCAGCATTTTTCACGATTTCCAAAAGAGCTCAGTCTCCAGAACTACTGCACAGATTTTCATCAAAATTCAAATTCAGTTAGTCCTTGACATGAATTGAAGTTTTATACATTTTAGTGTAAATTGCTCAACAGGTGGCGCGATTCCATTATTCCATTTTACGATTTCCGCAATGCTCTATCTCAATAACCAATGTTTGGATTTTCAACAAACTTCAGATTCAGGTATACCTTAATATGAATTAGTGCTGTTTATGTTTTGGTGCAAATCGCTCAACAGGTGGCGCTGCTATGCTGTATTTTTCAGAATTTCCACTATAGCTGTATCTCAAGAACTAATGCACGAAATTTAATCAAACTTCAGATTCAGGTGTACCTTGATATCAATTAGTGCTGTTTATGTGATTTATATAGAAGAAAGTTTTGTGATGGCCACAACATACCAGTTTTTATTTATAATTTATTTTCTACTTTTTAGCCTTTATAATGTTTCGTTGTGGTCGTTTTACAGCCATTTGGCCTATTTTGACGAGCGTTTAATTAAAAATTGATTACAAAATTCCATCTTTAGATACAAGAAGAAAGAAAAAAATCATGCGCCAAGCATCGATTATGAAACACTTTCCGACACTTGCCACATAATGCAACAAAACTTCCCCATTTAATAAGTTAAAATATTATCTCGAATTCAACCCTATGGAAACGCATAACACTTTTGAAAACCCAATTTCAGCTGTTCCGATCTACGATCGGAAAATTATCCCAATTCTTTGAGCAGCTCTGTATATGACATATAGATTTGTATCTGTTAATTACATGCATTCAAAAACTGAGTTCAGTTTGGAAATACATGCTTCAGTTGAAAATTTCCCTTCAGCTATTATAGCTTCCAGCAATTATTGTTCAAAGACAGCACTATAACCGATTTCTTTTGTGTGTCCCTGTAAATGAACGACAAATGCTATGAATGAACTTATACCCTATACTATCGTAATCATCTTGTAGTGTAATTCAGTGATTTATATCAGTTTCAATTCATTTGAAATAGCATAATACCGTTAAAATACTCTTCAAACGATTTTCCCCATATACCATAATGTCATGGGGTGTCCCTGTAAATGAACTATTAATACTACACATTTCATGTACAATACCGGACATTTTCTGAATGGCATCATTAATATTTTTCAATTGCATGAAAGTCCGAGTCTATTTATGGGAGTTATAGGGTGGACAGACGGACAGACAAACCGAATGCATAAACACTTTTAAACTTGTTCGAAAGTGTTGTTGAGTTAAATAATACCGGGTGAGCCAAAAGTTCGTTAAAACTTTAAAAATTCATCAAAAAGGAAGAAATTATGATAAAGAAGTACGGTTTGCAAGAAAGGGCTCACAAGGTAGTCGGATTTTTTTTTAAGCAGAAAAAAGTTTAGTTAAAAAATCACATGTAGAGGGCGCTGACGATCCCGAAACACAATGAACAGGACAACAGTTGTGTCGTAGAATGGTCTGGAGGTCATGTTGAACATTTGCTATTGGAAGAACAAATGAATGCAACGTATTGTTGTCCTGTTCATTGTGTTTCGGGTCGTCAGCGCCCTCTACATGTGACTTTTTAACTTTTTTTTTTTTTTTTTTGCTGCTAAAAACAAATCCGACTACCTTGTGAGCCCTTTCTTGCAAACCACACTCCTTTATCATAATTTCTTCCTTTTTTATGAGTTTTTAAAGTTTGAACGAACTTTTGGCTCACCCGGTATGTATATAAAACGATTAATCAAATATCTAATAAATATCAGTCGCCATTAGGCGATGTTTAGATAAGATGTTTTCGGATATTTGTGTAGAAAGGGTTTGTATACATATCAGCTGAATGTACACATAGTTATCGAAAAACTTAATGTCAAGGAAATTGAGATAAATTGTCAATGTTACAAGGTTTGCTTCCCATATCCAAGACTGTTTTCGATGTCATATGGTTATCATCGACCTTGAAATAAGGCGCTGACAATCTCAAAGAAAAGAAGCCATCTATGTCGAGTTTCATTTTTGTGATACGAAATAGATTGTTCAGTGAAAAGAGGTAAATATGTTTACAGAAATTCAGCTCTTCGGCTGATGTAACATCACTTTCGAAACTTTTAAGAAGTGGTTGGAATTATTTAATGTAAAAGATTTCAAATGTCTTTCTATTCAACCCATGAGACTACAGTGAGGATTGCCAACCGCCTCGTTTTCAGTCAGACTGTCTAATTTGTAAATCGCATGTTTATTGTTTTGTACAAAGTTGAACACTCATCTTCCTAGGCGACGAAAAGCAAAATGCCCGGTTAATTTGAACGAAGTATCGACCGAAACAGGTTTTTAAGACCGAAGCTGAAACCTAATTTCAATTAATCTTCCTATTTTCGGCAGAAAACGAAAATGAAAATGTCAAAAAAAATGTAAGTAATTAATACATATATAAATATATATAATTAATAATTAATTATACGTGTAATGATACGTGTGACCTAAGTTGGATTTCTGTATCTCGGCCCAACAATTTTTATTTTCATATAAAATAAAATAAAATTAATTTATCAATGACACAGAATGATTTTCTAATTAGACGAATTTCATCTAATTAAAAAAGGCTTTACGTATTCATTAATCGATTTATCTTTTATAATGATTATTGTAAATGATCATCTGTTATGCTAGAACTTTCTCAAAGAGTATTCGAAACACTTCCGCAGTTTCAAACTAAAAAGGTTCTGTTACTGTTAAGTCTGCAGTTTTTAATGAATACGTGGAAAGTGTATAGCCATACATGTATTTCTTGCTTTATAATTTGCACTCCCGTTTTGAGTCAGTCTTGACTGATAATTATAAACAGTAAAGTTCATAGCAATAGATAAAAAGTGTCTCATTTGAGCCGATACAGCTCAAATCAATGAGTGATGTTGAAAATACCCGAAGGAAGAAAAGATACTTTTGGAATACAGATAGTTTCGGCAGCATTTTCGGCGAAACTCAGATTTTGGGCCAAAAACGAAAACAAAACCGAATTTTCGGTCGATCTCTATTTGAACACAGGAAGAAAATCATCATGACACTTCTAAAACTTCGTGAATGAGCATGCATTACCAATGTACATATTTATGGTGTATAAGGGGCATTCTCACAATCTTTTGACTTTCGGGAATAAAAATCTGGTGAAATTAAACTTGCTAAAATAACATTTTAATCTGATAGACGAATGCCTTAATGATTCAAAAGAAAGAAAAAATGGTCAGCAGCGAAAAATGTTTCATTTAACTGAGGTTTAATTTAAACTTGGGAGTTTAATTTTCCTTACCATTTTACCACTATAACTTTTTATTTTCTTCTAAATTTTTACTTATAATGAATTTGCATAGTACCCACAGGGCATTCAAATAAGAAATAATAAAAATGTATTATTTTTAATACAGAATTTTGGCATAACATTATCTTAAAGGTGTGTTAAAGAAGGGACGGTAAGGTATAAAAAAGGGACGAAATGGGAAAAAAGGGACAGTAAAGATGGAACGGTAAGGAAAATTACCACCTATTTTTAGGAAAATCATGTTAAGATTAAGTGATAGCCACAATGTTCATTGATTTTTAGAAACAGTTGTTAACATTGGATTAAATTATTATTATTTTTTTTAATTTACCTCGAAAAGTGCAGGAATAAACCTTGGGGACGGTAAGACTACCAATAAAGCCACGATCTTGAAATTGATATTTAAATGCTGATTTAAATTCTGCAGTAAATTTCCTGTCAAAGAATTTTAGATATTCTTTCTCTAGCATACTTCTGCATGAGACAAAACTTGAAAAAAATTCTGTGGCTACATCTGAAGTGATTTTCTGTATAAGTTTAGTAAGAGGGACGGTAAGGATGAAAAACCCAGGGACAGAGTTAAAAAAATAATATCAACCGTAAAAATATCTGAAGGTTAATTTTTTGCTACATATTTATATAAAACAATTGTCCCAGTTTCGGAAAAAAATTACATCGAATTACTTTTATTGAAACAATTTTATACAGACAGTTCCAAACTTAAAAATCAGCATCAGGGACACGGCACGGTATAGGAGTTTTCCTGGTATTTGGACCCCCAACATCGTCCAAAACTTATTTATCTGGTTAATATTGTTATGCAATCATGCAATGAGATGTTTCTCAGTATATGAAATTAAAAAAAAAAAAACACAAAAAATGTACTAAAATAAAAATTATTATTCAGGGACATAAAAGTCAAAAGATTGTGAGAATGCCCCATAAATAAATAAATAAATAAATACACGAATCAAAGTTGAAAAGAAAGCTAAAACATAACAAGTTGGAAATTATGCACGTCAAACGTGGCAAAAGAGGTACGTTCGTACTATAGCTAGTTTTATAAATATGTTTTGCTCCACATATTGTACTGAATGTATATTTTAGTGCACTACGATAAGCATATACCAATTTCATGTTATTCGAAAGGCTGTAACATCATAAATGCATTTGAGATCATTTTTTCCCATTGGCCGTCATGTAACGGAAAACTTTTGACTGTCCCTGTCATTAAACTATACATCCGATTTTCATAAAATTTGAAATGCTCAACAAAATATTGCAACAATTATATATTTAAAACTTCAGACTATTCAGTTGGGTGGTTTTTGCTCTGTTGTATGCGGACGGACGGACTGAACTACGACTATAGGTGTCTATAGGTATTTATATAATTACGAACGCACCTAAAAAGGAGTTATTTTCTGAAACTAAACAAGGTTTTTGAAACTAGAGAGAGCATAGCAAAATAAAAAAGAAATCTAATTTCTAAATATATAAATATATATATAATAAAACTTTTTGTATTTATTTACTATAAATCACATGAAAAATCGACCATAGAAAAATGAACCAATAACACAAACCATGCAATGGTTGTATTTTTTAACTTTTAATTTTAGTTTTTATGTATTTTTTAGCACTGAATTCGCAAATGGCCTTCATTTCTATCTATCACGTAAGGATTTTTCGCAAATCGTAAATTTTACAGGTAAAACGTAAAAAGAAATAGCGAAAATCTCATACTATAAAATAGGAGATGGTTGGGTTTTTAAAATTTTGATAATTGATTTTTATGCAGTTTTTAGCTCTGAATCTAAAAATGACCATTTTTAGCCATAACGTCAGAATTTTTCGCAAATCGTAAATTCTAAAATTAAAAAGTAAAAAAATAGCGAAAATCTGTTGCTATAAAATAGATTTAAAACTTTTTTATTCAATTTAATTTCATTTAATTCAATAATTTACTCAATTTTTTCGCTTATACTGACGATTCTTCCAACGAAACAGATCAGGGGTCCGATGAGTTGGGAGTTTAAACTTTTTGAAATTTATGATTCGCGAAAAATCGTGACATTACGGTTAAAAATGAAGGTCATTTTCGGATTCAGCGCTGAAAAATACATAAGAATAAATTGAACCACCAATTGGAAGAAGGGAATAAACGCCATTTTTTGACACATTCATTTTTCTACATTTTTACATTCTTTAGACGGGTAGCGCTTAATTGTGAGTTCGAAGAAAATAACAAAAACCATTCGCTTCGTATGTTTTTTTTTTATTTTCTTCGAACTCACAACTAAGCGCTACGTCTAAAGAATGTAAAAGTGTAGAAAAATGAATGTGTCAAAAAGTGGCGTTTATTCCCTTCTTCCAATTGGTGGTTCAATTATCAAAAGCTAAAAAACGTGACACAATCCAAATTTTACAGGAAAGTGTAATTATAATACACTATAAAATTGTATATCCGATAATCTGAAATTCATAATCTGAAAAAATAAATAAAAGATTTAGGAGGAAAAATCCACAAACAGAATGTAAAAATAGACAAGAAGGAAATTGAAACTTATATTTTGAAACCCCTTATAAAAGGCACAAAAGTAAATGCGATTGATTTTATAATAATAATAATAATAATAATAATAATAAGCAGAAGTTTCAATTGCTCTTCTTCACCACATTAAACACCATTTATACTCTCTCTCTCTATATATATATATTCGTAAAATTACTAAATTAAAATTTTTATATAATCTCTGTGTCATATATTGAAAAAAATTTCTCTGTATGCTTTAACAAGTGAAAAATAACGATAAAAATGAAACAAAAATAAATAAATAATTTTGAAAAGGAAAAACTCTTCTTTGACCAAAACTTACCGAGTTATGATGCTGTAAATTTGTGAATTATCAGCCTTTTCTGTTATCAAAAACGCTTATTTCCGTTTTTAGATGCGGAAAACATTGAAAATTCTGATAATTCAAAGTATCATAACTAGGTCAGTTTTGGTCATAGAAGAATGGAAATTTCCCCCTGTTTTCTTTTACTTGTTAGAGAATGTAGAAAGTTTTCTAAATATAGCTTAAAAGACACAGGATTATATAACCAATTAAATTTGGTAACTTTTACGAAAATAACATTATTGCTGTAAATGGCGTTTAATGTAATCAACAAAGTTTTCTTTGAATAGACCATATCATGTGGGGTATCCTGTGAAAGCTTTTGTAACGCTGAACTCAAAAATATATTCCTTTTAATTTTAAGTATTATATTTTCAAAGATATTGTTGGAAATGTAGCGCAAAAATATGCCTCCCCCCCATCTAATTCCGAATCTACTGAAACTAAAATCATGAAAAAAAATTAGAGGTAGTAGACGTTAATTTAAACCTTGCGGAAAATTATAGCGATTACCCTAGGTCACATAGTTTTTGAGAAATTAGCATTTTTCTGTTATACACAAATTTCGATTTACGGACATTCAGAAAAATTGTTGAGCATCGCTGAATATACCTATCGTTACAGAAGAATAAAAGCATTGTTGATAATGATTTTCGAAAAATATCATTGGTAATTAGCCGAGATATTAACCCTTAAAGGTACGGTCAGTTTGGACATACACAAGGACAGGGGCGGCGTACTCTATGCCTTGTTAACAACTTTTAATGATATATATGTGTAATGTAATGTTCAGTAACAGTATAAAAGCAATAATTGTCAAATTGTCAAAAACATACTAATTTAAGGGGTCTCGGGACTCTAAAAAGTGGAAAAAATGAAAAAAAGACCATTTTCAACATTTAATGTCTTAAAATGTATATGATTTTAAAACACAATTTTAATTGGGATGAAAGATATAAGTATGTTCTTTCGTTTCATGTATTTAAAAAATTGCAAGATACTGAATTAGTATTTATAGGGGGCTCGAAACTGTTAGACATTTGTCGAACAAAAAATAGCATAACAGTTTACGCGCAGGATTACAAAATAAATATTGCAACTAGAATGAAAATTTTGGTGCTTACTTATACTTCAGATTGTAATAATTTCCCTGAACTTAAATAAATTTGTATTTAAAGCCTTTTTATATTTTTAATGCAATGTTGCATTTAGCTAATACAAAATTTTGAAAATTTCAACAGTAAAATCACATAAAAAAATATTTTTTTGAACAATAAAAAGGAAATTTTAGGTTCAGTTTATACAGACTAACATGAAATATATGTTTTGAAAATTTCATGAAAAAATATTCAGAAGTTTTTGAGGTATCCTGCGCGTTATGCCCAAAAAACGCCATTTAGAAAATAATGACTTTAAAGTTTCGGAAACGCCGCTTCAGCTATTGAGCGGGTATAATTTTAAAAGCCAAAACTTCTGTTCTAATGGGAATTTCAAGGAAACAATTATATCAAAATATTCAGAAAAGATAGAAGTTTAACATCTAAAAAAATTAAAATTTCTTAAATTTTGAAGCTTTAAGAGTCCTGCGACCACTTAATCCTTTCCGGCACGGAGTAATTCTATTTATAAACTTATGAAATAATGAACTGATACCAGAATTTATAAACGAATTTATTAGAAAATGCGAACTTGCTTATTTTCACGTACATGATAAAAGGAAAATTTTAATTAAATATTCTTGGTGCCGTTTGTCTGTTTTGGAATTAAAATTAGGTGCCCGTGTTTTAAGGGCATCGCACTCGAAAGATTTAATTAGAATGAATCGCATAAATACTGTGTGATTCACGATAGTTTGCATTGGTTGTATCTCTCAATACGCCTCGTGTAGCTTCTAAAGTTAATTAAACACCTATCTGGAAAAACGCGGCACTGACCAAGGCGGCGTTGCAACTTTGAGACCTCAATTCAAAGCGCGTTTAGCACAATGCCAAATTTAAACTTTGAACAAACGTTTTGTTTTAGCTACACTGTAGAAATAAAGGTTATTACTACGCTGAATTTGGTTTCATGAAATGCCAAATGAAGTTTAACTATGCACTGCTTTTATTGTCAGTACCGAATTAAGTTCATCATAAACAGATTAGGATAATATTTAAAAGAAGAGTTATACGAATAGCTATATTTGATATTATTTAGGTTCCATATCTCTTTGAACTTTCATGGTACACCCATTTACATTTTTCTAATATATACAGTTATACCCAACCCTACGTTGTATAGTTTTTTACAAAGTCTTAGTATTCTTTTAGCAATTTTATTTTTATTTTTTATAATACAATTACAAATTCATATATTTATTCTACGGAAACATCTGTGCGCGAGTAATGCTCGCATTTAACCGTTTATTTGTAGCAAGCATCCAAATAAATAAGTCATAATCTTAGCTTATAGACTTCTTTGAAATACGTATTTTCTTAAATTGCGAAATTATATGTTCCTGCCTATTTTTATGTATGTTTGTAACGTACAAAATGTAGGGCGCTAGGCGCAAATGGGTACATATTTCTATTAGCCATTTAGGGGACAATTATTGATGTAAAGTCATTTTCAAGATGATTTTGAAATAAATTATTTTTTAGCCTCAAATACGATTATTCTTAATTTATTATTAATTATACTCAGAATGTTATTAGTCTCTGTAAAGAAATAAATATGTATATTTTTAATAGTTCATAAAAATACTGATTTTGGTTTATAATATACAATTTAAAAGATTAATTTATATAAATTTAGACAAAACATATAATTATATATTTTTCCATATATGGATAGTTCCATATTCAGTATGTTTACGTTTTGTCAAATAAATACAAAAATATTTTAGCGTAATTTTTTTTTGTATTTTTCCAGTTCATTTTGCAACATTTTAAAGTGATTTTACTAACAAATTTCAGAAAACAGAAATTCAAGCCTATATGGGTTAAAAGTATACGAGTTACAGGAATAGAGTTAATAATACTATAAATTCCCTTCACTAAATTGCATCAATCTACAGTAAAACCTCCCTAAAGGGACCACGTTCCGTTCCAATAAAAATGGGTCGCTCCGAGAGATGATCTCTTAATGGAGGTCATGTTTAAATCTAGATTTTAATTGTTGAAAATAGGTAACAATTAATGTTACTAAAATTTATTTTTCATATTAGTGAAAAACATAAAAATTTTAAGCATCAAAACAAAAGTAAATTACTGCAGAGTTTAAAAAAAGAATACATTGACGTTTGCTTTGACTTTGCGGTTTTATCTTTTATAACGTCCTTTCGAAATTCAGTAAATAAATGCAACTTTTTTTGGACGGGAACAAATAATGACGATTTCATTAATTTATCTATTTCTTTGGGAGTTCCCCGACAGAATAGGGCATAGGAGTTTATTGACCGTCGTCCTTACTTTGTCATCAGAGTTAAAGTCATTGCCTAAAAAGGCACAAAGCGGTTTAAATTCTTAAAAGTTACCGGGATAAAAAAAAAAAATCTAAACTTAGTTTAGAAGTTTGATGAATAATGCGCTCTCTGGAATTGTTTTTCTAATAAAACCTTCTTCAAGCGACCAGGAAAAAACGAAATTTTCTTCAAAGAAATGGGTCGCTCATGGGGGGGGGGGTTTCATCTGAGATGGTCTCTGAATGGAGGTAAAATTAGTATTGAACCTATGGAAATAAATTTCGTTCCATCAAAAAATGGTCGTTCAGGGAGGTGGTCGCTTAATGGAGGTGGTCGCACAGGGAGGTTTCACTGAATTAGGAATCTTTCCCGAAGTATAGAATAGAACTAGCAGCCTCCTCCTGCTGGATGATCAAAGTCAAAATTGAATCAGCATCTATACTCCCTAGGTTTAACAGAATATGCAGTTCGTTGAAACTCCGTGCATTATTTATGAATGCATTGCTGTTGCGAAAATCGTAAAAAACATAGCACAGCCGTGGCATCCCTTGGGCGGTATACACCCAAACCTAAGCAACACAAATTTTTGTAAAGGTCTAACTGAATCTGCAGTTTGATCAAATTATATTCTATGACAGGGACAGGCACTGTACAGTGAATCTAATTTTTATCGGTACTTTTCGGTTAGCCGGGCGCCAGTCTTATATATACACATATATATAAAATAATATATGCATATATATATATACATACATATATGTATGTATACATATATATGTACTATATATGTTTATATATATACATGTATATAGACATATATATGTATATATAACTCTGGCGCCCGGCTAACAGAAAAGTGGTTATAAAATGGTACTTTTCGTTTAGCCGGGCGCCAGTGTTATATATACACATATATATAATATATGCATATATACATACATATATGTATGTATACATATATATGTAGTATATATATTTATATATATACATGTATATAGACATATATATGTATATATAACTCTGGCGCCCGGCTAAACGAAAAGTACCATTTTATCTTATTCTGTTGAAGAAAAAAAGATTTTTCTTCGTATTATATTGCTAAAATTTTGAAAATATTACAAAAGCAAAGTACTATATTGTTTTCATAACATAAAAAATGCATAAATACACATTATTTCATAGGTTCAGTTCAGTGTAAGCAAAAGTGTCTCAAGTATAATTAGATACGAAAACTCTTCTTTTACTTGCAGGTGATTCCAACTTTTTTTTTTCTCAACAAGTTTTAAACCCCTGTGTAGCAAATATTTTTCCCTATTACGATCTAAAAAAATTATGAAATGAAAGAACAAACATGTATCTATTACCAACTTCAAAATATGTGTTTTTATAATGTGTACTTTTTAAGACATAAAATGGTAATTTTTCTTTCACTTTTAGACATTGTAAAAGTCCTATGGCCTCTTAAATTTTAAAACATGAATTATAGTGCTGCCATCTATAGCGTTTTTCTCTTACTAATTCTTCTTTAAGTATTTTCTACATTCTTTTCAGATTATTTAAAAAAAAAAAATAATAACAATAATGTGATGAAAGGAATATATACATAAATATGTAAAAATAAACGAAAAAGAATACCAGAGTCAGATTAAAAAAAAAACTCCCTTATTACCAGATTTTCATTTTACGTGTCAAAAAGATTAAAGTAAACTAATACATTTGAATTTTAAATAACCTTAATTTCAATCACAACTTCAATTTAAGTTTTCTCAATTAAAATCTATATAAATATAAAAATGAATATTCACAATAATTATTTATTTGAAATGGTATAAACAACATCTTTTTGCTTTTTGGTTCATAAAAAATTTTCGAATGATTCTTATGTTTGAATTTGTAATCGATAGATGACGCCACTATAAATCTATGATTGTAGAATTTTCCTTTGAGCTGTCAGTGAATCATTATACGGTGACCACAAAGTCTTAGGCCCATTTCAAAATTCATAACTTTTAAATTTTCTAAGATTGATGAGTGAAATTTGTGTCATAAGTGAAAATAATAAATATTTTTCTTTTAATTTCAGATCCCATTTATGTGATGTAAATGAATCCTCCGTAAAGCATATTTACAAAAATAATTTTACTAATAATAGCCAACTTATTTTAAAATTTAAAATATGTAATCATAAAATATGTAATACTGAACTACGTAATCTGCTTTGACAAATATTGATTCATTAAAATCTTGAAAACGGAATCGAAAAGAATTGAAAAAAATTCCGCTTTATACAGGAGAATTATGCCATATCATCCTGCTTATATTCTTCTATGCTTTTGAATGCCCCAGACAGGGTGATTTTAACAATACCGGGAACATAGGCAAACAAAATCTTCATTTGGCGCCAGGGCACATTCCCCTTAGTTTCGGCCTGCTTCAGCCTTATTGTACATTGTGCGTTTAAATCGTTCTCGAATGACGATCTCTTCCGTTCTTTTCCCGACATACCGGAATTTTAATATTTTGGAGAAGTTTTTCTCGGTTGACATTTTCCCTTTGCTTGAAATGTTTCGCTTTTTGAATAAAAAACATGAAAGTTGAAGACACTACTTTTGTGCCACAGTCACAGTATTTCACTCAAATGATGACGGACGGGAACAGGAACCAAGAAGGATATTTATTTTAAGGTTTTCTTATCTAAATTTAACACTACAGTAAGCTAAAAGTATATGTACATTATAAAACATTTAATCTATATTAATATTAAAAAGAAATAACGTTTGTTTGCAGGGGGAAATCTTTGGAACTATCGAACTGATTTCTAAAGTAATAGTGGCAAATTGAGAGTGACAGTTCCTGTTCCAACTTAGCCTATACAGTAGAACCTCGATTATCCGAAGTAATTGGGACCGACCCTCTTTCGGAAAATCGAAATTTTCGGATAATCGAGAATGCTTCAATTTTAAGATTAAGGAAAAATATAAGCAATATTTCGTACTATGGTAACAAGTGCTTAATAAAAATAAAGCAATAGCTAAATAGAAACAAGAATTACCTGAATTTTAATTTTGAAATTAAGTACCTTTTACATATATCACAAGCACAAGGGTTTTAAAAAATGTTTTTTATCGCAGTTTCGATTGCCTTTTCCTTTGAAGCTCTATCACGGAATTTTTAATATTATTAGTTTACCGGTATCACAGTCTTTCTGCTGCTCCAGCCATACCAAAGCTTTTTCAAAACATTCAAAAGCTTCAGAATTACTAATTGATTCGTTTTCTTCATTCCACTACGCAGCTTACTGAAGCTTAAGTTAAATTCAAAGGAACTCTAAGAAAGGGGATTGAAAATATTTATATGTACTCGTAGTTCGGAAAGGACCGCTTGCACACAAGGAATAGGGTAGTGTAAAAAAAGCTTTCAAAATGGATGTGATAGCTTAAAAAAAAGCTTGCAAAATGGATTTCGGTCAATCGAGAGTTTCGGTTAAAAGAGTTTCGGATAAAAGAGGTTATACTGTATTTTATGCCGGTGCCACTACCCCCAGGGTAGTGTAGGAGGGAAAAAAACGTTCTAAAAATGCGAATTTTGGTTATACTGAAGTGCGTAGAAACTTGAAATTTGACATCGTAGTTACTTATAAGATGTAAATGCTGTCTAAGAACAGTTTCTAAAAAATTTCAAATTTAATCCCTTAACTGGTTTGCCAGAGTACCGCTCGGGCAAAAAGAGTTTACTTTCTTCGATACTAAAAGCTTTTGGATGCCACTTAATTTTAAATGTAATCTTTGGTTTGTTAAATGACATATCTTTTTGGATTATAATTATTTTAGTAAAAAAAAAAAAAAAAAAAAGTGGTGCCGGGTCTTTATTTTTAATTTATTGTGTCAAAAAAAAAAAAAAAAAAAAAAAAAAAAAAGAAAGAAAAAGAAACAGTTAAGGGGTTAAAAGAATGAAATGAGTAAAAAGCGTTCTAAATTACGATTTCTGTGAAATATTAGGAAATTCAACACCGATTTCAAAAGTAGTTGTTACAAATTGATGGTCCTTGTCCAACATAAGCTATATTTATGTCGGTGCCACTACCATCAGATGGTCGCAGGAGCACAAAAATCGCAATTTTTGTGATACAGAAGAGGCTAGAAATTTTAAAGGATAGTTACTTATAAGATGTAAATACTTTCTAAGAACAGTTGAAAAAAAAAATCAAAATTTAAAAGGGGTGAAAATGCGCTAAAAGTGTTCTAAAAACATTCTAAATTACGATTTCTATAGAATTGTTGATGAAACTTGAAGTTTGGTGTTGTAGATACTTCTAAGATGTAAATGCTCTCTAAGAACAGTTGAGGAAAAAAATCGACATTTAAAAGGGTGAAATGGGCGAAAATCTTTCTAAAAATGTGCTAAATTACGATTTCTATGGAATTGTTAAAGACAGAAACTTGAAATTTGGCATGACAGAAAACATGTAAATTATCTCCTGTATCTGTAAATTATCTCTACTAAAAATTTTGAAATTTAAAAGTGTGAGATGAGCGAAAAGCGTCTAAAAACTTTCTAAATTAAGACTTCTGTAGAATCTCAGGAAATACCAAACTGATTTCAAAAGCAATAATGGCAAATTGATGGTGACAACTGACAATCCCTACTCCAAAACAGGCTATATTTTATGTCGGTGCCAGTACCAAAAGGAGAGGATACACGAGCGAAAAACGTTCTAAAATTGCGATTTTTGTGATGCTGCTGGGCTAGAAACTTGAAATTTGGCATGGTAGTTACTTCTAAAATGCTCTCTAAGAACAGTTGAAAGAAAAAAAAAAAAACGAAATTTAAAAGGGTTAAATAAGCGAAAGGCGTTCTAAAAATGTTCTAAATTACGATTTCTATGGAATTGTTAAAGATAGAAATTAAAAAGTTGGCATGGTAGATAATTATAAGATGTAAATGCTTTCTAAGAACAGTTTCTAAAAGATTAGAAATTTAAAAGGGTAAAATGAGCGAAAATTATTTTAAAAGCTTCCTAAACTACGATTTCTATGGAATCTCAGGAAATACTAAACCGATTTCAAAAGGAATGTTGGCAAATCGATGGCAACAGTCCGTGCTCCAACATAGGATATATTTAATGTTGGTACCACTACAGGGGGGGGGGGGGGGTGTTGACCGTTAGACTAGAAGCTTGGTATATGGCATGATGGTTAAGATATAAATCCTCTCTTAGAACGGTTTCTAAAAAAATCAAAAGAACTGAAATCTTCAAAATACATTCATTTAGAATTAGTTTTTCTCATTAATATTTTTCGCCTAATGCAGTGTAATAATGAAGTTTAGTCAAATTGTGGCTAAATTAGTAATTTTTGAATTTTCTCTAGCAGTATATATATTTTTTTCTAATAAATGTAGGCACACAAATACCACTTGGTATATTTCAACTATTGCGCGAACAGAGCCACTGGTTTTGCTAGTTTATTATATTTATCATAATATATGTGTATTTATTTTTTGTATTTGTTGTTTAAATACCTTACTTTGCTTTTAAATACAAACTATTTTTTTCTTTTTTACGATGCCCATTACTAAATTTTTCCTGACCATGACTGAATTTTAGGATATTTTAATTTACTTCTATTGCCACAGTTAATTTTCGATTCATAATGGGAAATATGACAGCAAATTAGTGTATACCCTTACGTACTGAATTATGAAAATTTTATTTTCTAAAGCATTTTTCGTTAATTTTTGAAACTACATTCAAGATTTACATAATCTATAATAATAAGGAAGTAAGTTTGTGTGTGAGTGAGTGTGTCGACAGTGTTCTGAAGAGACCACTGCACGTAGAGCTACAAAATTTGGGGAAAAGGTACGTCTATATATGAAGTTTTGCACCTCGAAGACCAATTTTTGATTTTTTTGATTAGATTTTTTTTAATTTAACTTTTTATGCGATTTTTAGCACTTTTTTTATGTTTTGAGGCGATTTTTCTATATAAGTGAGAAGAATATGGTTTCTTTCTTTTAACCCAATATAGTAACTTTTGTTCTCTTTCCAAAAAAGTTTATTCGGAATTCGTGCAGCGATTTTTGAATTTTTAGCGAATTTTTTATGCAATTATTGAACAGCATTTAATGCATTTCCATACCTATAAGGAGGTTACCGTAGAGGGACACAGTTCTGTCGCCAAATAACGCCAAGTTTGTCACCAACTTGGCGGTATATCGCCAAATTTAGCGACCAAAATGAATCGCCAAAAGTGACGCCAACTTGGCGATATCTCTAATATTTCGTCAAATTCCCATAGACTTCCATTGTAAACCAATATGGATTACTTGATTACAGAAAATCAACAAATTGAGATATTTTAATGCAACAAAAACTAATATTAACTTAAGGGATTATAATAATTCGAGTTTTCCACATTAGGAAAAAGAATACGGTTTCTTTCTTTTAACCCAATATAGTAAATTGTGTTCTCTTTTCAAAAATTTTTTATCCGAAATTAGTACAGCGATTTTTGAATTGTTAGCGAATTTTTTTATGTGATTATTGAACAGCATGTAATGCATCTCCATATCTATAAGGAGGGTTACCTTAGGGGGGGGGGGGGGGGATCCAGTTCTGTCGCCAAATAACGCCAAATTCCCACAGACTTTTACTGTAAAACAATAGGGTTTACTTGCTTACAGAAAATCAACAAATTGAGATATTTTAATGCAACAAAAACTAATATTAACTTAAGGGAGTCCAAGTAAATTAATTACGAATAAAAGTAACATGATCTAATGCTTAGCATGATTTCCAAAACATAAATTTTAAGAGAGCCCACAGGTTAAAGGAATTAGATTTGAAACTTTTATCCAATTATAGTAAATTTTGACTTTCGTGATTTTTGAACTTTTTGTGATTTTTAAGTTTCTTCGCGATCTGCTGAAATTTTTTGACATTCCATTTTTGACCTAAAATACATTCTGCCCTCATTTCAATAAAGTTTATTCGGATTTCGTATAGCAATTTTCGAATTTTTCGGGAATTTTGTATGTGATTTTTAGTGTATTTTAGCGATTTGCAACTATTTTTCCACATTAGTGAAAGGAATCAACTTGCAATCTTCGAACACAATATATAATTTTTTTTTCTCTTTTCAAAATCTGAGAAGGGATTTAAAATTTTTTTGCGATATCTTATTGTGATTTACAGAGCTTTTTTGTAATTCCTGTTTTTTGACGTACTCGGGCAACGCCGGGCAAGTTCGCTAGTAAAGTAATAAACTAAAATGATAAAAAATGAGGTAATTTAAAACATGATTAAATTATTAAAAGTAAAGGTCAAGTTACTAATTAATAATGTATAATTATATATCCATAATAAAGATGGGATACATTATTCTTAAATTATTCAATAAAACTTGCCTCTTAAGGGCAATTATTAATTCACATAAAAATCATAAAGTAAGGAAATTTTATTTCTGGCTTAGCTAGTTGTAATAACCAAAAAAGCTTAATTAATACTTAAATATATTTGGTAAAAAGATTGCAATTACCAGTAATATAAGCAATATCTTCATTTTTTTTTTTTTTTAGAAATAAATTTATAACTCCTTCATGAAAAACCATGAGTTCAGACATATTATCAAGAATTATATATTAAAATACATGTGGAATGACATAAAACTAAAAAGTTCTGTAATTTTACCCCTAAATCAGAACTGAAAGTTGATGTGTGGATTTTAGGGAGTCTACTGTATAAAATATAATAGAAAAGTCACAGCACTGGAAAGATTACATCAAGAAGAAATCATCCAAATAAATTTCAATGAAAGTAAGATGATCTTTCCCTCTAGCCTATATTATCCATCCATTATGAAAGAAACTGTAGAGATTCTATCAGGTAAAAATTCCATATGTAACCATGCAGCATCATTTAACTTACCAAAATTGTGGCTCAAGTTACTCAATGATCACAAAAATAGAAATAAACATCTAAGTAAAATTTAAAAAAAAACAACGTGCATTAGATAAGAAACTGAATGGTGACATTTCCGATCATTGCATCACAGATTATGCAATTTCAGAATATTATTACAGTAGACTCCCTCAAATCCGCACAGCTTGGGACCAGAGGTTTTGCGGATTTCTGGTCATTGCTTTGTTTACATTTTTAAACAGTAATTTGAATGTAATAAAATTATAATAAATGCTTTCAATATAGTAAAATATTAAAATAATTAAGCAAAATAATAAACTAAAATAATAAAAAGTAAGATAATTTAGAAAATGATTAAATTATTAAAAGTAAAGTTCAAGTAAATAATTAATAATGTATAATTAAATACGCATAATAAAGATGAAATACATTTTTCTTGAATTATTCAATGAAACATTCCTCTTAAAAGTGCCCTGTTAATTCACATCAAAATCATAAAGTAAGGAAGTTTAATTTCAGATTTAATTAAGTCTTAATAATAAAAAAAAAGTTGATTAATACATAAATATATTTGGTAAAAAGATTGTGATTACCAGTAATATCAACAAAATCTTGATTTTTTTCAAAAAAAAAAAAAAATGTATAGTGTAATTTCCGGCCTATAATCCGTGGATTATCTGTTAAAAAACCTCAAAATTTTTAAGCGCGGATTATCTGCTGAAATTTTTTTTAAGCAGAAGTTCAGGGCAGACATCCAGTTTCCACCGCCAATCATAAAATAAAAATGTAAACAGCAGGAATGTAGTGGACGGTATACGGGGGTATACGCCGTATACCCTCTGGATTTTTTTAAGGAACACCGTATACCCTCTGTTTCTCAACAAAGCTATAGTATATACACTCTAGGGTATACGCTCCGCCTTGAGCGTATACCTTCTGCTTAGAGCGTTTACCCTCTGTTTTTTTTACGACTACACCACTGGTAAACAGCTATCAAACGATACGATTGTCTGCTATCGACCGTTCGTTGAGTTGCTTGTGATTGGTTCACATATGATGTGACGTGCTAGTGGGAGTAGCTTTCAAATATGATTTCTTTTTTTTTTTTTTTTTTTTTTTTTGTAGCCTTTTGACAACATGTTTCTATGAAGAACAAAACGTTTCTCAACTCATCCCTTTCAAAAATTGCAATCTCAATCATTTATGAAATAGCTCCTCCTCAAAATTACGGCAGTTTCACTGATTACGATGCAACCAATGGGAATCCATCACACATTAATCGAAAGAATCATTATCGTATCGTAGTTTCATGGTTCTACTGCTGCCCTCTATGGATAGGATAATAAAATACAATTATGTCCTAGTAATTTATATTAAAAACCAAAACGTATTTGATGGTATATCATGTTGAAAGTTATAATAATGTCTAAGAGAAAACCTGTTATTTAACACTGCAGAATTTAAACAGAACATTATTTAAAAAGCAGAAGATGAATTAAATACAGCAATTATTACAGAATTATCTGTATTCACAAGACTTTCAATGTTTTAGATATAAGATTCAATGAAAAAAGTTATTTGTATTTTTTAACTTGTAATTATTATTTTTTTTCAATTATTTTATTACAATTATCATTTAAATAGAGCAACTAAATAAATAGGGAGGTGGTTTATTAGTAGTACTTTCGAATGTTGAAAACAATGAGTAATTCTCATATAGTCCCCCATATAATCCGCAGATTATCTGCTGAAATTTTTTTATAAGGGCTAAAAATTGCAGATGCGGCTTATAGGCCGGAAATTACGGTACTTTCTTCATGAAAAATCATGAGTTTAGTTATATTTTTCGAGAATTACATATCAAAATACATAGAGTGATATAAAATTTTTCCTTTCATCTGAGCTAAAAATGTCATTGGTTACATCTATAATGATGTGAGGATTTTAGGGTTGCAAATTTGAGGGAGACTACTGTATTTGTTTGTTTTGAAAATAACTCAGATAGAGTCGAAACATGTTAGCAGTCAAATAAAACTATTTTACTTTTTCTAAAGTTTTAATCTTACACCTTTCAGAAATTAGAAATAGTATATTAATACAAGGTGTTAATTTTTTATATATCTTTTTACGATTTTAGTATATTTTAAATAATAAAACACATTAAATCTAGTTTTAATTTTTTTAGCATGAATTTTAGTGTTCTACACATTTATTTGCTGAATCAGAGTATATTATAAACAATTTAACCCTCCGACTGTCTTGGAAAAGGGCAAAATTGTAATGTTGTTTTCACTGCATTTTGTTTTAAATGCTAAAAAAAAATGATTCTACGAACATTTTATAAAAAAACTTAATAACGAATATGAATGCAATCCTTGGAAGTATTAATCATTGTTCAATGTATTAAAAATACATTAAATCAATAGAATTATATTACTTTAAATATTGCTTGTATTGCAGTGAAACCTGGAGCTTAGTGAACGTATTAACACGGGCTTGTCAGTGCGGGGGTTAATAAAAAGGCAATCAAATGTACATTAAATCTAAACATGGTCTTGGAAAGACAAGATACTTTAAAACAAAAAAAATCATCTTTGCTAATTTAATCTTTGAAATCTAGATTATAGTTATATATATATATATATAAAAAAAAAACTACATTTGATTTCCAAGGATGTATGTAATATTTAAAAAAATAACCTTACAATTACATGGAATTAAAAAAATTGTTCTGATCAAAATTTGACTGTTTTTATTTACAGTTTAATAGTAAAGTATATGTTTAAAACAATATAAGTTTTTAATGTATGTTTAAAACCTATTTAAATTAAGAGAAACTCATTCAAACTATCCTAAAATAAACCACTTTCCATGCAACTGTACATTCGACATATTTTTTAATCTTCAACTAACAAATACCACTAGCACTGTTTCAAAACATAATATTTGAATTATAAAAAGAATGGAATTGCGATAACTCAACTACTCCAAGAACTCAACATTTATTATTCACAGGGTTGGTAGAATGTCAATTCCAATGAGAAAAAACTTGCTAACTCAATACATTATGGCAGAAACCCGTTTAAGTTGACTGCAATTTGAACTATAACATGACAACTCATTTTCAGAAATTGCTTTTTCACAGTTTTCAAATTAAAATTCACTAATTGTTTCTACAATTCAACTTTTCTTCCTATTTTATATTACTGGGTTATTGAGATGTTTGTTTTTGTAGAAGTGTTTTTAGATGTGGTTGTTTGTTATTGAGGCTATTGATATATTTTTTTTATTATTATTCATGTGAGGTTATGAAAGCTCCGCTGTAGTTAACTCTGATTAATATGTGACTATCACCCTGAATTTAATTAAATAAAGCCTTACATTAAACTATACAAACACAAATTCTCAAAATTCATGACTTACAATCAGGAACATTTTTATTTACTAGAAAATTACATATAATATTTTCATCTAATTATACAGACAATACATAAAAAATATACATAAATATAGAATACATGAAAAACTGACATGTTAAAATCTCAACGGAAAATGATAAAATTGGTTTAAAGGCAAAAGATCTTCCAGTATTATTTCGTATTTATTTACATAAGATCACAACAAAAAATAAATAAAATAACTAACAAGATTAAATGCATAATTTTTTCAATCCATTATGTAGACAAAACAAATTTTGGGGCTACGCAAACACCTTCTTTTTACTTTATATACACATACATACAAGCACTTACAGCTTCATTCAGCAGAAACCATAGGCCTCAAATGCCTCAGATGAAATCACAGTGATATGAAGAATTAAATTATGAAAAGCTTGGTGATTTTTTAAACAGCAAATCTAAAAGATATTGGGGAAAAAAAACCAAAGAATGCATTAAGTTATTGAAATACATATTTTAAGAAATAAATAAGGCAGTGTATAGACAATAATTTGCTTATAATTTTTTCATAGTTGTATACACATGAAGATATTCCATTTTCTAAATACAGACAATTCACACAAAGGTTCATTTACAAAACTTATTGAGTTTTATTTAGTTTCTGCAAAAACCAAAACATTTTCTTGAAAAATCCTTTCTGTTCTTTATAGATATTGGTTCAGTAAAACTTAACTATAAATTATTGTGCACTGGTTGTCTGGATGGCTTCTTTTAAGTGGGAAGAGGAGGGAGGTTTTTTTTTCCATAAAATTAATTTAGTACTAGATATAATAAAGTATATTTTTTATCATGAAGAAAACCCTCACTGAGTTTTTGAGCAGAAAGTACTATAATGCAACCTCACAAAAGTACTTAGTTCTTATATTGAGTAACTAATGTATATAAGCATCATGGGGAAATGTTCCAAAGCTACAAGGTTCAAGAAAGCACATATCACAATTTAAAAGGAAAATGTTACAGAAACATTACAATTTTCCTAATTTTTTTTCTCTCACAGTTTTTAAAACTTGCATTACACATTATGCATTTTTTTCCTCCATTCTGTTCGAATTACATAAATAAATGCAATTCCCAATAAAATTAAAATCCATACCAATTTTTTCACAACAAAGAGTTTTTTGCATGTCGCCCATGTATTGAGATTTTTTTTTTTTTTTTTTTTTGGGGGGGGGGGGGGGTGGGGGTGTTAAACTCATAATAAACAATGTTAGAATAAAAATCTGCAATATTCAGCACACAAATATGTTGAAGCTTTGAATCTTCAAAGACCCCCTGTTGTAATAAAGTACAAAAATTAATAAAATGACATGTTATGCAAACTTATGCCATATAACTATGTTTAACATGCTAAACATTATGTTGCTAGTATTGATTAACCATGTAAAATTAAAATTTGAAACGAAAACTTATACATCAGCACAGACTAAGAAAGGAATACTTTAAACAATATTAGACAACTGTTTCATTTTATACAAATATTAAATTAGTTATATAATACCTTATTTTATCACAAGAAATACTCCTTAACACACAAAAAGCTAAATTATACAGAAAAGACAAATTTTCATATTTTTTAGTTATTAAGATATCACTTTGCACTAAATATTGCATAAATGATGGCATAAAATCTATACAGATGTAGATTGCCTGCAGGAATGCCTGATTTATTAAACACAAAACATATACAAAAATTCACAAATAAGAAAAACAAATTAATTTTGCATCGTACAAGAAGCATAAAAATGTCAATTTAGTTTAACATTGCCAAAAAGTCTAAATTTTTTCATATTTCAACTAAAGCTGAAAATCAATATAAGATATTTTGAATAGTAGCCACTAGCCAGTAGAGGAGATTTTTTAAATAGCCAGTTTGTGGTTGCTAATTACTGTTTACTTAAAAGCCATCTTCTCGTTCATGCAGATATTTTTGTAAATAGTCAAAACATATGAATAGCATTTAAGACTTGAAAAAGCAATGTAAGAAAGTTTCTTAAAATTGCTTTCATTTAAATCTAAATATAAAGGAAAATTATTAATTAAAAAAAATGACTATTAATGCTGATAATTATGGGTCAGCTTTGCCCTTCCCCCTTAATAATTTCAGAAAATTATTTATAAAATAAGTTTCTACATTAGTGGGCCAATATTTTGAAAATAGTCAATTTTTTTTTAAGTAGTTTATTGATTATTATAAATATTTTCAGACCTAATATAAATTAGTAAATAAAACATATTGCACTTAGCATGATAATATTCTAAATGTCTTTCCTTTCTTTTTTTTTCCCCACTTGCACAGCAAAATTGAAGATTTCCTAATTGAAAACAGACACAATTTGCTTTTAACACACACACACACACACACACACAAAAAAAAAAACTATACAATTTTATTTAGTATCAAGTTTCAAGAAAATTTTAAACACAAAATAATTTGTTTTTATTGAAAAATTTGAACATAAATGTAAGCTTGTCTGCTTTTTTACTCAACCGAACAAAAACAGAAAAGTTTCTTTCTGGTGAAGCTGTAAATAAATGATTACCTAAATTAGACAGTTTATATCTGTCAATGGATGTAATAATGTCCCACATAATTACTGGTTCTACATTTTAAAATTCAGCTTCAAATGTAAAGCTTGGGTTTTATGTGTGTGTTTGGGAGGAAAGGGGGGGGGGGGTAGAGTAGAGGTCTAAAAATGCCACTGCCAGAGCAAAAGCTCTTTATCTACAGAATGACATAGTTAGTAGAATTTGAAAATTTTATTTAAACTTGTTTCGACTGAAAATATCAAAAATATCATATACAATATTTTAAAAACAAATACCAAATATATATAAAAATATCAAAAATAACAAACTTCATGATATATTGAAAATAATTATCGGATATATATCACCAAACCCTGGGGTTGAGTGTGTCCATAAAGCGAGATTTCACTGCACATATATAATAAACTCAGGCAAATCATGAGAAAAAAGTAACAAGAACAGAATATCATCTTTTACTTCATGCATCTACAAATAGAAAAAGAGACAATTTAAAGATTTCTAAAATATATATATATATATATATATACCTCATACAAAACATCAGCATTCGAAGCCTATTAAAACAATGCTAAATGTCAGGTACAACTTTTGTTTGTATTAAAAATTCTGTGGCTGGTTATGGAAAAGAAAAACATATAATAATCTTATGAGAAAACATTTTAATAAAACAAACAATATGATGATAGATTTGAAATATGTAAATGAAAAGCCATCATTCAAGATAAACAAAATATAAATTAAAATATACTACAACATCAAATCTTCAAAAATAATTTAAACACTAAATAAAATAACTGGGTATTACTTGATTATCCTGTCGACCAATTTTGCCAAATTATACAAATTGATGTAATTTTTATTTTAAATAATGAAAGAACAAATAAATTAGTAAAACATTAATAAAAATACCAATAAAATATCGAATTAAAAATCACTTGATGACGTAACAAACACATGTAACGTGTTTAATGTCAAGTGAATGAGACATTTACGATCAGCCATTATTGGCATTTAATTTTATAGTTTGGCGGTAGGTAGTTTTTTGGTTGACGGGATAATCAAGTAGTACCAAAATGTAGCTGTTTATTTTTGAAATATAAAATTTATTGCAGGGTAGATGTGCCAATAATGGACATCCTTCAATGTTTTTGGTTTATATAACAATAACCAACAAAAATTTTTATTATTTATTTTTTTCACAACTCCCCTGTGCATGTTTTATAATCTGGGTTATTGCTAACACTTTTAATCAAATCAATCAGGAAGCCGAAAATAATGTTTCGAAGTTCCACTGTTTTTAAGTGAAAATCTTAATGAATATACTAACGGCTGGCTCCATTTAATAAATTTAAATATTCTTTATTTTCTTGCAAAAATTGAATGTTTTTGTTTTGGTAGCAATTTAAAACTTTGAATTTTATATACTAATGGCCATTTACAAAATTTCATTTATTTTTAAGGTTTTGAGACATGTGTCCATCACTGGAATGCGTAATTAGTCAATTTCCAGTAATGGGCACCTCATGTAGACATTGTTAAAAATACAATTTCAGTAAGGTTCATAGTGCATAAAATCTTTTGACTTAACTGAAAACCTAAGTAATTAGATTTAATTTTTAAATTGCACTTACCAGAACGTAATAACACAAAATTTTCCATAAATAGCTGCTTTTGATTAATTTTGTGTGGTTAATAAAATTTTCAATATTTTAATCAAATTTTTTTTTTTTTTTTATAACCCTGCCTTGCATATTTTATAATCAGGCAATCAATAAAACAAATCAGGAAGCAGAGAATATTGTTTAAAAGCATAGGGAAAAGAGGGTCTCAAAGGCTCAATCCCCCCCCCCCCCACCCCTATTTAAATAAATAAAAAATAAGTTACAGAAGTTGTTAAAAAATTATTATTTTCTGTCTTAAATGTTTGCTTATTCATCTCTGACAAAAAAAAGAAATATATATATATATTGTTTTTCTGGTTAAATTTATAGTGTTAATGAAACTAGTAAATCAGCAGATCAGTGTCCTTAAACGTCAGTTCTGCAGTTGCTTTATTTTGAAATTATTTTTATTTAGCATTTAAAATATTCAACCCACAGTATCATTTCTTTCATATTTGTAATACTAATTACTACAAGTAATATATTAAGTAGTTTTGGGGAGTTTATTTGTGAAAAGTAATGAAAAATATATGAATCTATGCACTAGTATTCAAAACTTTTTCCCAGATTTTTTTTTAATTACCCCTCTCAACACCCCACTGTCTCAATAATTTAATAACAGTAATTCCCTGACATTTAGTATTTAAAACCATCTATCTAAAATAATTAAGAAATACTGATCGTGATAATCACAATAATTTAAACAGTGAATGCTCACAAATATTTTATTAATTATTGATATCCTAATTGATAAATTTATTTGAAAATAACTATTTTGTTTCATTAGTATGCTTTTATTAAATTTTGGTTCTAAATACAGTATAAAAACAATCATATCTATTACTTTTTGTGGGTTGTTCATTACTGGAACAGAGAGTGTCCATTACTGAAACGGAGGGTGTCCATTACTGGAATTTTGGATGTTTTGATATTTACAATTAAATTTTGATTCATATTGGGAAATGAGACTATGAGAATGGTTAAATATTGGTTGATAGAATAATATAATATTGAAAAAACTGGAATATAATAATTATTATTAATTAAAAAATAATTTTTAAAGAAATTCCTTAAGGGTGTCCATTTCTGGCACATATACTCTATTTATATTTTAGAAATAATTTTTATTTTCAATGAATTACCATTTTTATATGTAAGTCACAAGAATAATTGAATCTGCTGGTGTATGAAAAAAATATTTCTTTGAAATCTAAATATTATCTTAAATTGTAACCAAGTGTTTGTTATCACACTTTGAAACAATTTTACATTAAAATGGGTACTTTCATGTTATAACGGCCTCCCGAGGATGAATCACCAAGCAACCAAAGTATATCGCCATATTATAAGACATATAATACATTTTAATCACATATGATGTAATATGACATTTCATGATATATATATCCAAGTTATAGTGAAATATGACATGTGTATAAGATGTGTGTACATAAGACATATGGTGAAAATATTACGTATGTATCACAAAAAAGGGTGCATTATGTGATCATTTGGAGTATATAGATGCATGTATAAACATGACGATGACCTTGGTGAAATCGTAGCTAGAACCTTGGTATAATCACAAATGTAGGTTCCACTATAACAAAGAAGTACCTTAAAAGTGTTTTAGAAGCTTGCAATTACAGAATAGGATTTCAAATTACTTTAAAACAATTTACACTATTTTGTAAATCAAACAGAAAATGAGTTTTTTAAATAAATATTTTACCTTATCTATAAGATCTGGTGATTTGAATATTTTGGTATGTTTATGTATTATTTGGCCTAGGTCATATTCACTGTTTCTACAATGATGCTGAAAATTATTAATTACAGTAGCAGTTATTTTTTTGCTTTCTTCATTTTAATTGCTTATTTAATATTATATAATTGTCATATTAAAGGTAAATAGTGGCGTATTTATATATGTATAGCCAGGGTTCATTAATATATATCAATGGATATACAGTACAGAACCACTTATCTGGAATGCTTGGGTTCACGTGTGTTCCAGATAACTGGTTTTTCTGGATAAGTGGTTGGGCATTAAAGCAACATCCATTTAATCAGATTGGTAGAATATATGTTCTGTGGCATTGATTCTGATTTCTAGATTACACAAATTAAGATTCAGATTCAAACAAGATCGAAAGTTAATTGGAATTTGAAAGAAGACAATTTATGAAAATATCTTGGAAACAAAAATCCTTATGCTTCCTTTGCATAAAAATCAAAATGTCAAATATCTAACAAAATGCTTTTACTTTAAATACTAGATGTTGGCCTCAAATTATACTATGCATATTGCATTGTTTCAAGCAATGTTCATTTCAAACTGGTACCGTATGGCACTTTTTTGTGAAAAGATTCCAAAATCAATGAATTGGAAATATCATTCTGGATAACTGGTTGCATTAGATCATGATATATATCCACTATTTATTTTCAAAACATCAAGATTTTTGATACTTTCATATTACTCGATATTTATTTTCAAAATATCGAGATGCATGATATTTTCTATATTTATTTACATTTGATATTTATTTTCAAAATATCACTGTGCAAGATAAAAGTGTAAATGAAATTTTCAACAGTTATTGACCGTGTCTTTCTGACATATATCCAATATTTATTTTCAAAATATCAAGATTTTTGATATTTTGTATATTACTTGATATTTATTTTCAAAATATCGAAATGTGTGATATTTTCTACATTTTTTTATATTTGAAATTTATTTTCAAAATATCACTGTGCAAGATATTTTCAATTTTCTGTCAAAACAAGTGTAAATGAAATTTTCAAGTTATTGATTGTCTCTTTACTGTAGATAAAGAACTTTTGTCTCTGATAGTGACTTTTTTAGCCAAAGAAGACAGCAAATATCTTTTTTACTTTTAAATATAGTTTACGTGGGACATAATTAATTCAGAAGAAAAATTGAAAGATAAAGTGTCTGATTTAGATAATCAGTTATGCAGCTTCATTAGAAAATAATTTTTTCTGGTTTTGATTTAGTTGAGTTCAAACTGTACATGTTAGGAAATAAAAAATAAGATAAGCTTAACGTAAAATACCATTAATCCGCCTCCCCCCCCCCCCCCCCACACAATCATGACAGAAAATCGTAAAAAAATCGGCAGGGGCGCTTTCACGGTATTAAAATTGTAGTAATGATATCTATGGATGATGGGGTGGGGGATGGTAATGGCCGATCGTCGCAAAATATGTATTATTTTAATAAAATGAGAAAAGAAAAACATTTTGAAAAAAAAATTATATACAAAATAGAAAAACAGTATAACTTCACGATTAACAGCGATTTCAAATTATAGAAAATTCTGGCTTTCAAAAGCTTTGAAACTGGAATGCATTTAGATAAATAGTAACTCTAATATCTGTCATAAGATAAATAACAACACTAATATTTGTCATTAATATGGCAACAGAAAAATAAAAGGAACTTAATAATTTAAAATAATTAAAAAACACTAAGAAATTGCGTTTGAAAATGTCCTAAAATTCTTTCTAAAACTAGTAACATTTTATGCGGCGTCGCCACCTGTTGAAAATTAGGGAGATTAAATAACCATAACTCTTTTTAAATCATCATTTCTTATCTATAAAGGCTAAATAAATAATACAAATCACAAAAATAACAATAATAACGTGAAAAATATTGCAAATGAAACTAATTTTTTAAAGAAAAGAAGAAATGTGTTATAATGGGAAATATAAATCAGACTGACATAGAATTAATTTAAAAATATAACTTTATCAGTACATTAACTTATTTTAAACGGTGATATATAAAGTAAATATTATGTATATCACCTTCAAATATCAAATTAAATCACCAGTTCAATACTTAATAATAATAAAATAAATAATACCAATAAATCCGAATTCATGTTATTTTGGCGCCATCTACCATAACTTAGAAGAAAGAAAACCAACACGATATAAAATTAATTCCAAAAGTTACTTTAAAAAATGGCTGTAAATTGTTATTATCACTAATATTTTATATATTTACTAATAACAGTATACAAGGCTAATAGTATTATGAAAAATATGAATTATACCTATAAATATGAAGTTATGTAGCTGTACTGAACGGAAGTGACAATCAGTAGTGAAAATTTCGAAGATGTGAATCGATTCTTAATCGAATTGTAAAACGAATAACTGAACTGCGTTTACGGCTTCCTCTGAGGTTTCATATGAAAACAAAAGGTAAGTGCAAATGCTGAAACAAGATTTGAATAAACTGAAAGAAATAAATGAAATCAAAGGTAACTAGAATAATAGACTTAGTTTGTGATGCCTTTCTGATCCGTCGAGAAAAAAAAAATCACTCGCAAGATAAAATTTTTGGTATTGATCTTGACATGTGTGCCAAAATTTTTTTGCGGGGAGGGCGCTTTCTCGGGATTTCTTGAATTTTCCAATTTGTTTACAAAGTGGGAGGGGGGCGCTTAATTGGGAAGGGTAGATTAATGGGATTTTACGGTACATTTATGTTAAAATTTTTCAATTAAAAAATATTTTGTATTTAAAAGTTTGTTTATGTATAAGTATGTAAAGCAAATTGTTTCTGTTTTCAATTAGTTGATCTTCAATTTAGTTCTAAGTTAAAAAAAAGAAAGAAAAGAAAAAGAAAAATTTAAGTGTAATATGTTTTAGTTTCTAGTTTGCATTATGCTTGAAAATATTTATTATCAGCAGTACGTTGACTATTTTGGAAATATTAGATTATATATCGAAAATATCAGATATATATCAAAATATCGGGTATTTTTTATATTTTCGAAAATATCAGGATATTTATGAACCCTGTGTATAACTATATAATACAATATAGCATATATATAGATATATTATATTGTATTAATTCTGGTGGGCATAACAAAAAACAGGAAATAAAACTAACATGAATAATATAATTGACATCTTTTCGCAATAAAGCTAAAACCCATCAATTTGATGTTATGTATTCAATAAATGTATAGGTTGTACTAATTTACTGTTTTGAATTATTTTAGCTTGATTATCACTATTTCAAATGAAAATCAATATTCAAAGTAATTGCTTAAGAGGCGCAAAGGGCCAACATAGTGAAAAAGATTCCATACCGGGACTCGAACCCGGGCCATCAGTATAGCGCACTGACGTTCTACCAACTAAACCACATGGAACGATACCCAGCCTGGAAAATTTCTCACTATTATATGTTGGCAAGGCTACAAACGCAGCACAAGAAGGAATATTTATCATGAGCCTCCGACATGGGGCAAACACGAAATTTAATTAAATCCAGCATCGATAGAAACTATATTAATCCTCCGACTGTCTTGTAAAAGGGCAAAATTGTAATGTTGTTTTTTCTGAATTTTGTTTTAAATGCTAAAAAAATGATTCTTTGAATATTGTATAAAAAAAAACTTAATAACGAATATGAATGCAATGCTTGGAAGTATTAATCATTGTTCAATGTATTAAAAATACATTAAATCAATGGAATTATATTACTTTAAATATTGCTTGTATTGCAGTGAAACCTGGAGCTTAGTGAACGTATTAACACGGGCTTGACAGTGAGGGGGTTAATACATGGAAATTATTCCAGAGAGAAACATTCGCCTTGCATACAATATTTCAAATGAAAATCAATATTCAAAGTAATTGCTTAAGAGGCGCAAAGGGCCAACATAACTTGTGCTGCGTTTGTAGCCTTGCCAACATATAATAGTGAGAAATTTTCCAGGCTGGGTATCGTTCCATGTGGTTTAGTCGGTAGAACGTCAGTGCGCTATACTGATGGCCCGGGTTCGAGTCCCGACATGGAATCTTTTTTCACTATGTTGGCCCTTTGCGCCTCTTAAGCAATTACTTTGAATATTGATTTTCATTTGAAATATTGTATGCAAGGCGAATGTTTCTCTCTGGAATAATTTTCATGTATTAATATTGATTATCACTGTTAACAATGTTATGTATATATTAAATTTACATTAAATTACCATTTTGAATGTGATTGGCCATTGACAACAATAAACAAAATATTGACGATTGACAACCATTTTTGCCGATCTATCTACCTGGTCCGGATAATACCAATATTTTAAACATACAACCAGAGTTTACCAATACAGTAGACTCCCTCAAATCTGCAACCCTAAAGTCCACACCAGTGGTGTAGTCCTGGAAAATAAAGTGGGGGGACGCTTATAGTCCTGAACATAAGGTCCGTGTCACATGGGTCAAACTCATTTTCAAATCTTGACTTCCATCTTGAATTGCCGAGAAAAGTCATTAAAAAATTAAACGTAGTTTAAATTAAATTTAAACTTCCAAAAATCACATTTTATCAGATTTTTTCTAGAAATATTTAGGCTAGAAACCCTAGTAAGTAGATTACGTCTAACATGCAAATGCAATATGAGATTGTTTTTTAAAGATTCGAATTCTAAAGAGGTAAATACAAAAGAAACATTCTAAAATCATCGTGATTTTACTTGAACTATTCTAGCAACGAACTCAAGTAACGAATCTCAATATCACACATCATTTTTTGATATATATTTAACATGTTATAATTTATTAAAGTTTTCAATTTTGTTGGAAGATATAAAAATTCAATGCTTTTATTCTTAAAATTGTTAGTTTATTAGAGAGCTTATCTTTTAAAAAAATAATAGGTTTGGGAAATCTGCGTCCCCCTTGAAAATAAAAAGTAATGGGATGTTTGAGATAAAATAAAAAAGTGAGGGGACGCCATCTGTCCGCGTCCCCTCTCGACTACACCACTGGTCCACACATCATCACCAGGGATGTAGTAGAGGGTATACGCCGTATACCCTCTGGATTTTTTTAAGGAACACCGTATACCCTCTGTTTCTCAAGAAAGCTATAGCATATATACACTAGGGTATACCCTCTGCCTTGAGCGTATACCCTCTGCTTAGAACGTATACCCTCTGTTATTTTTACGACTACACCACTGATCATCACACATGTAAACAATGAAATTTTCAGTTCAGATACGGGGAAAAATTTCGGAATTTTTTAGTTTTATATCACTCTGTATGTATTTTGATATGAAATTCTCGAAAATATGACTAAACTCATTGTTTTACTTGAAGAAAGTATATATTTTTTTTTTCAGAACAAAATCAAAATAATGTTAATATCACTGGTAATCATAATCTTTTTGCCAACTATATTTATGTATTAATCGAGATTTTTTGGTTATTAAGACTTAACCAAACATTGGCGCATCCACGGGGGGAGCTAAGGGGCTGAAGCCACTCCCAGACTAGACTAGATATTTAAATTTCTTTTAAATTATGAAAGAATATTATTACTATTTTTAATAGATACTTAAAACATCGGAATTCTTGAAAAGATATTAATTTTGTCACACAAATTTTGCTCTTTTATAAATTTTATTATCAAATTTAAAATATTAGCATGTTTAAAATTTATTTAATTAAAAATTTAAGATTCTGTGCAACCTCTTGCTCACTTTAGCCTTCATAATATTTTGATAATTTAATAATAATACTTTAAATCGTTTGATTGCAAACATACCTAAACATTATCCAAATACAGAAATACACCAAAAAATAGCAAAAACTAAGGCATATTTTAGTACAGTATTTCATTATTTAACATGTTAAAATCCAACAGAATTAGCCCCACCAAAACTGTCCAGTGCTGCCTCTGGCTTGTCATGACTCTGCTCAAGTCAGCAGGAAACATGTAAGTCAGGACCTGATCCGGCACGTCCCATCAATTCAAATGAAAGAAAGATACAGCTCGGCAGCGGGCCAGGATAGATCTGGCCACATATAGGCCTCTAAAATATGCTAGCCCCCTTCAAAGCGTAATCCTGGATGCACCACTGTAACCAAACCTAAAATTAAGCATTAAACTTCCTTATTTTATGACTTTGATGTGAATTATTAGGGTACCTTTAACCTTTAACAGGAATGTTTGAATGTTTCATTGAATAATTCATGAAAAATGTATCTCATCTTTATTATGCATATTTTAATTATACATTATTTATTATTTACTTGACCGTTACATTAAAAAAATTAATTATTTTTTAAATTATCTTACTTTTTATTATTTTAGTTATTACTTTACTTAATTATTTTAATATTTTACTACACTGCAAGCCTAATTTCGATTGCATTATTACATTCAAATTACTGATTAAAAATGTAAGCAAAGAAATGACCGAAAATCTGCAAAATTCTAAAATCCGCACACCCTCTGGTCCCAAGCTGTGCTCATTTGAGAGAGTCTACTGTATTTAAAACTGTTACCTCTTCATTATTATGGCCCTTGTTATTCATACTGCGTCAAGATTATTAGAAAGTTTTATTTTCAGAGGGAAAAAAAACTTGCATAGTCAATATAAAAAATCAACACAGGCTTAACCCATAGCAGAGGAAGTGAAAAAAACGTTACGGTTACACACAGTCTCAGAGACTGCATTTATTTACTGATAAGAAAGATTTTCCTAAGGATGGCCTCCAAATTATCATTATTATAATAGATAAGCTCTCACACAATTAAGCTTATTTGACATGAGATTACTAGACATAGATTTAAAATTATGGTACTACTTAGTTATCCCGTCGACCAAAAATCTATTGCCAAACTTAGATCAGATTAAATGTCAATAATGGTTGATCATAAATGTCACATTCACTTGACTTTAAGCAAGTTACACGTGTTTACGTCATCAATTGATTTTTATTTTGACTTTTTATATGTATTTTTATTAATGTTATACTAATTTATTTGTTCTTTCATTATTTAAAATAAAAATTATATCAATTTGTATAATTTGGCGAAATTGGTCGGCAGGATAACTAAGTAGTACCAAAATTATTAATAAATCAAAATAAACTTGGATAAATTAAACGAAAAACAAATTTTCTATTTATACCTAAGAATTAAACAAAAGGAGTAACAAATAAATGCAAAATATAGTTTTCTTAAAACAATTTAAAATAAATTATTTGGATACCATTTAATATCACACAGTAAGTTTTTCTTTTTTATTGGTGCTTCCCCTAAATATTTACAGAAGGATACAGTGCATTGCCAATGAGTAATCGGAAGTTATCTAAATGTAATCCCTGTTCATAGAATATATTAGTTTTAATTATGATTAATTTATCAGTTTTAATATTCTCAGGCAGATTAACAAGTCGAACATTTAGTTTAAAAAGTTAATGTTTATTATACAAATTTATTTTTAATTAGCAACTATATACCCTTTAAGGTATTTTTTCCAGTGTCAGGGCCTTGGCAAAAGATGGAAATTTTTCAGATATATTTTCTGACAAGCTATTCACTGTTTCATATGTACACAAGAATTTTTTTCATTATTTAATATAAACAAGCCATTTATCTATTTTCATATGCAAACATAAGTGAATTATGTATATATAAAATAATAATACAGTCAACTCTGTGAAATCCGCCGGATGTATAATCCGCCAATGTCTATTATCCACACTACATGTTGGAATGTAAACAATGAAAATATCATTAACAGTTAAACTCCTAGATAAAGTTAAATTTTGTATTTTTTTCATAAGTTATCAATTTTCCAATGAATAAATATTTAAATATAAATTGGGTATAAATATTTAAATTTCCCAGGGCAACAAAATTTTATCTCAGAGCAAAACGTAATGAGTGTTCATAGACTACAGAAAAAAAATTTTCATTGACAACAAAGTAAAACTGAAATTACCATTATGTTGTGTCAATGTTTAAAAAAATTAATACAATCAGTAAAATAATGATGCATTATGTTTTTCTTTTACATTGTAATTGTAATTTATGTGCAGTTTTTTCTAATTTATTGCCAGACTGTAAAAAATAAAATGTAAACAAATGGATGATCTATAATCCGCAAAAATGTGTTATCCGCAAAACCCTTGGTCCCTAAGTGCGCGGATTTCACAGAGTTGACTGTAATATATAAATACGTTTGAAGATCATCAAGTTTGTTTTCAGAGCTGTTTATATCATTTGGCGACTAATCTCACTTTCTGAAGCTCGAATTGTGCCAAGCTTTTTAAGAAAATGCCAAAACCCCTAGTCTGGAAAAGTACCAAATTTAATAATAACTGTACATTTTAAAATTTAGACAAAATTAATTTGTTCCAGCAGCAGTAAAGAAAATTAAAATTACCCTTTTTATTAATATTTGCCCCTTACCCATTTACAATACTCTTTTTTATGAACAAGTGCCTGAACCCTTTTCTCGCTTGGGGGAAGCACTATTTTATGTAAAATTAGAAAATGTTCAAAGTCAGTTTGTATAATTGTACTGTTAGAGTAACCAATAACCAAACTGCTATAAGGAGTTATCAGGTAATATACACTTTTCATTGTCATTTTCAGCTATGCTGTAAACAGTTTTAACAGGAAGTATGCTCTCAACAATTTCCCCTGGATCTAGGTTATACTCAATATTATCAGGTAAAATACTTTTATCAGCATCATCTGGTAATATACTTTCCCCTGTTTCATACGGTAATATACCCTCTTGAATATTAACTGCTAAAACACTTCCTTCAGCGTTATCTGGGAAAACACTTTCTTCAATACTATTTGGTAAAATCCTTTCCTCAGTATTACTTGGAAAAACATGTTTTTCAGTTGTAATTTGAGAAACACTTTCATCATTACTATGTGGAAAAACACTTTCTTCAATATTGTTTGGTAAAATTCTTTCCTCAGTATTATTTCGAAAAACACTCTCTTCAACATTATTTGGTAAAATCCTTTCCTCAGCAGTATCTGGAAAAACACTTTCTTCAACATCAGTTTCTTCAGTATCAGTTTGAAAAACACTTTCCTCAGTATCATTTTGAAAAGCACTCTCTTCAATATTATTTGGTAAAATCCTTTCCTCAGCAGTATTTGGAAAAACACTTTCTTCAACATCAGTTTCTTCAGTATCAGTTTGAAAAACACTTTCCTCAGTATTATTTTGAAAAGCACTCTCTTCAATATTATTTGGTAAAATCCTTTCCTCAGAATTATTTCGAAGAACGCTTTCTTCAGTATTTGTTGCTAAGACACTTTCTTCAGCATTGTTAGAGTCTTCTATACTATCTTCATCTTCATATTCAGTCTCACTGTCAAAATTGTCATTTTTATTCTCATCTAAATCATTTTGACAGCTATCTTCTTCAACAGTACCTTCAGTTTCATCTTCTTCAGAATTTAAATTATTATCTTCTTGGACACTCTGTGTTTCCTTGAGCTGTGAATTTTTGGCAGATTTTTTTATTTGAACGTTATATATACCATGCTGGGTCCTCATGTGACGTTTCAAAGTATCTTTAGAAGAAAATGTTGAATTACATGGTTCACATTTAAATGGATTATCTGGAGTATGAGTCAAATGGTGTTCATTTAAGTTAACTTGAGAGAAAAAACCTAAATTACAAATCTCACATGTATAAGGTCTAATTTTATTATGTCGAATATAATGTTGCCTCAAGGTGCGTCTCAATTTAAAAGCCTTCCCACACTTATCACATTCATGAGGTCTATGATCAGTATGTGTAACAGCATGTAAATTTACATCATACTTCCTGGAGAATTTCTTATTACACACAGGACACGAAAAAGGCTTATTATTGTTATGAGTAGTATAATGGTCCTGTAAAGCATTCTTCCGTTTGAATCCTCGGTCACATATATCACAGACATAGGGTTTAATATCAACATGAGTCGAATAATGTCTTTGTAAACTACTTTTGGTGGTAAACCATTTGTCACATACTTCACAATGATGATCTCTGACTCCTGTGTGAGTTACATTGTGGTCTTTTAAATGAGCTTTTTCCGAAAACCCTCTATGACAAATTTCACAGATATATGGCTTTTCACCTGTGTGAATAAGATAATGCTTCTTACGTGAACTCCTATCAGCAAAAGGTTTCCCACAAACTTGGCACGGATAAGGCCTTTCACCAGTGTGAGTCAAAATATGTTGATTTAAATCAGATTTTGCTCTGAATCCCCTCCCACATAAATTACAAATATGTGGCTTTTCCCCTGTATGAATTAAAAAATGTTTAGCTAGAGTTTCCTTGCAAGTGAACGATTTGAAGCAAACAGGACATTTTAAAGGATTTATATGCAGCATTGTATGACGTTTCAATGTCCAGTGGTGACTAAAGGCTTTACTACAGACATCACATGAAAATAACTTTCTGGGAGAATTTGAAGATGTTGGTGCGGGTAGGGATTCGGGAAGTATTATCTCTGAGAATTCCATAGCTTAATCACTAAGATCCCAAGTACAGACTAAAAATAAAATGAAGATTTCAAACACAGAAGGCAGAATTAGCAAAAAAAAAAAAAAATGTCAGGAAAGTAAAGTGGGCTTCATGGAGGAAGATCGCTTGCTGTCATAAATTGCTGTTTTTTGTGCCTTTAATTATTAACCTGTAGCCTTTCAAAATTCCTGCCTTACTTAATTTTTATACAAAATAAAATGATACGTACTAGTGATTTTTTAGAAAAAAAAAAGATAAAACATTTGTAAATACTAACATATGCAGTCGTATTGTTGAAAAATAATAATAAATTGCAATTAGTAAGAATTAAACAGTACAAAATCTAAGATAATTCTACTCGTTAAACAATTACAACTGGCACAAGACTCACAGGGTATCTTTTTCAACCTTGTGAGTCTTTTTTTCGAATATTTTTTTGTATCTGGTTGGTGCACAGGATACATTATAAACGAATTTGACGAAGAATAAGATTCTACAACAAAAAAAGAAGCAAATCAAGACACAGCAATGATCGGAAATCGACTATAATTAATAAATTTAAAAAAACAACCTGCCCTTTTTCATGTAAACATACAGTTGATGTTTGACAGAAATATATCAATTCATTTCACTTCATGTTGTCAGTTTCGAAATTCATTAATTATTTCATCTGTTTGTAAGCCATTCAAACAGTCTATAGAGGACGCTGTGTTATGTTGTACACAACTGTTTTCTTGGTTTTCGTAGCCGACAAAATGTAGATTTTTCAGAAAACGTATTTAAAAATTTTCTTTTAGGTTTCGATTTTTCTTGTAGGCTAAATTTTAAATGAAGTCTTTATTTAGTATAAGTTGCATACTGAAACTATTTTCTTTTCTTAATTATCTGAATATAAAGAAATATTTTGTAACTTACTAAAACGATACGACAGATGTTTACTTTAAAATATTTCAAGCAATTTTTATTATTAATTTAATTATTATTATTAAAAATTACTATTTTAAAAGCAAGTATTACTATTCCAAGTCTATTTTAGTTATAAATAAATAATTATTAAATAACTAAACAGTATCAGTCAAAACTTGACGGCTTCCAAATATTTGTTTTTTAATTAATTAAGTACTGAAAATTCGATAAATTTCCATATTTTATTACTTATATGCTATTACCACATATTTAAAGGCGATAGGAACTCAGTCAGTTCGACTGATACAATTAATGAAGTGAAAGAATTTTAAGCTTGTAATTTGAGACTTACTACCCTTGCTTTTCATCAGGAGTTTAACTATTAATTGAACGACTAGCTCATTTATTTTTACTTACTACATAGTCTCAATTAATAAAATATATATAAAATTAGTATTTTAAAAATAATTTAAATTACACGATCTTTAAAATTTTTCATTAATTTCCTTTTTAGTATTCTGAGTTTGAAATCGTGAACTTAAAACTTGACGTTTGCAGAACACTGTTCATAATTTTTTTTTTTTTAATTACTTAAATTTTATTTCAAGGGGAGACATGAGTGAAATGTTTTGAAAAAAAAAAAAAAATGTTTTATTGGCTTAAAAAGTTTTTTGAACCTTCCCGAATCCATTTGTATGCCCGTTTTTTTTCTGAGCATTATAAACAATCGCAAAAATTCAAGGGAATACACCGACTTGGACGCCACGCCCATTCAAATTAATTTTACGCTGACATTTTATACTTATATCTATTTTTAACAACACTATATTTTTTAAATAAATTTCGTAGTATATGCATGTTGTCAAAATTCAAGTAAAAGTCTTTCTTATAAAAAAAGTGATGCTAACTGAATAAAATTCGCGTAAGAAATGCTGGTCCAGAAGTCACGTGAGAAATGACATAGAACACATAAGGGTTAAAACATTACCTCATTTATCATCATCATTAAAACTAAATTTTATCCAAGTGTTTATGTACACTTTAATTCATGTCTTTGATAAAACTGTGCGAGAACTTCACACAAGTTAAAAGTGTCTAAATTTGTTGTCTCTCCTGAAAAATCGTACTTTTCAGGTAAAAATCCCATTATCTCATAAAGTACTCTAGCGATTTTAATATATTTTTTTTTTAATTTTTTTTTTTTTTTTTTTTTTGTGGTAGAGCATAAATATGAGATCATATATGGCTGAGAGTTTTAAAAACTTTAATTAGTTTCAGAAAAAAAAAAAAAAATCTGAAAAATGGAAAATTTCTGAAAAATTGACATTGCAGTGGTGGAAAATTGGCGCAGAGGCGGAGCCTATTGACACCACTAAGTTTTGGTAGTATTTTTCGGCTTATCTAATAATAGAATTTCCGAGTTTTTATTAAGGCGAAGTACACAATAAAAAATTAGTGGTGCCAATAGGCTCCTCCTCTGCGCCAATTTTCCACCACTGGACATTGCTCTAAAACAGTGGTTCCCAACCTTTTATTCACCACGCCCCACCAAATCATATGTAAAATCACTATGCAACCCCCCCCACCTCGCATTTAACTCTGTAAATATTGTGTCTTATTATTTAAAAAGTGAACTCTATTCACCCAGTGGAAGCGTAATACACAGAGGAAATCTTAACAATTAATAATTTAAATTTTGGAACTTATCAAAGAGATGAATTTTTTATCACAAATATGTTTTTAACATAATTCTACGAATGCAAACAGTCTGCTCATCTTTGTCTTTATGGCAAAGAGTTTTGTTGTGCTATTCTAACATACGTCAATGCTAAAGGAAAGTGGGTCTACATTACGGTCTACATTTTATTTTCACAAAATATCTCGAAGAGAGACTTACATTTGGCATTAAAATTGTAAAATTAACACATTTTATAATTCAATTTTTCAATTTATTAAGAGTTGGTGGAAAAGCTCCGGACACCAAATTTTATTTCTATAGAAAACAAAATACACAAGAAACATTTCAAGATTCTCATTTTTATCAATTTTGCTTAGCCATTATTCCGCATCACAATTCTTTCAGATATCTTCCATGTATTATCTGATTTTAAAATTTAAAATGTATATGTCATCATGTAAATTTATTTACTGTGTAAGACACCTGCACCAGAGTCATAGATTAGATATTCACTATCTACCCATTTCTTTTCTAATGCTATTTAAGGTTTAAAAAATTTATAAAGTTGGTAGTACCCCCTTTAGATATTTCATATATTTTTAGGGTTAAATATGTTCAAGACTGTCAGCGTCAGTTTTTACTTTTAGTAGTTTAATGTGTAAAAGATTCTTTGTGTGGCATATAGCAGAAAGTTCATTCAAGAAACAAATAAAAATGTTACAAAGGTTTATATAATACAATAACAACCAGAATATTTATAGAAGTTTTAATAATAGAAAAAGATGTCAAAATATCTTCAAAAGTTACTCATATAATTGTTCCGGTGTGGATTGTATTTTAATTGTTTTATCTTTCGATTTAAAACATTTTTTAAATTCGGTACAAAAACTGATTTTTAAAATTTTTGCTTGTATTTCATTTATTTTTAGTTTACAACATTCATTTTTTTAAAAGGGTTAATAAAAGAAACCGATAGTGAATGACAGAGTAAGAAATTTGGAATTGCCCCCCAAAAAGCCAAATTGCCCCCCTAAAAATTCAAATTGCCCCCCGGCGGGGCGTACGCCCCACGTTGGGAACCACTGCTCTAAAATAAAAAGTTTTCATCGCCCAAAATGAAGGGCAATTGAATTAAGGCTCCTGTCCCTGCAGGCGAGAACTCGCGAGCTAATGTAAATCCTATCGGGAGGTTATTTTCTAATATCTCATTTGCGTTTCGACATTTTTAAATAAATATATATATATATATATATATTTTGCATTGGATAGCTGAGGTCCATTTCTACATCGCTCCTTTTTTACTTTTTCGATTTTAGTTGCAGATATTTTTTATAAAGTTACTTTCATTTTCGAAACCGGTTCCGAAAATGAAAGTGTCATTCTAAAAAAATATCTGCAACCAAAATCGAAAAAGTAATAATATATTAAATTTAAAAAATCAAAAAACCCGACTGCGTAAAAAGAGAACTAATTAATTATTTCTCATCAATATGAAACTATTTTTTATATTACTTTCCTTTTTAGGGTTTCGTTCATCTGACGAAACCCTTTTCGTCTCACTCCTTTGTCTGTCTGTCCGTCACAGAGCCCGTTCTCAGAAATTATACATGTTAGAGACTTGAAATTTTGTGTACTTATAGCTGAATGCCTCACATCAAACAACAAATCATAAAATTTTGAAAAAAATTGGTAATTAACTGAATTACGGGCTAATTAACTTCTAAAATTAACCAATCCACCTTTTTAACGCAGGTTCAAACGGACCTTCTCCAAATCATCAGTGTTTCTCCTAAGGGTTGCCAGTAAAATCAGCCGATGCATGGTTACCACGGAGGAAATTAAGCCGAAAAATGAAGTGGACATTTTAAAGCGAAATCGCATATCAGAAAATATTGGTCCGAGAAATTTGTAAATGGACAGACGCAGAAAAAAATCTACTTTCATTTGGTATAAAGTTCACATTTCTGCGATGTGTATAAGTTAAAATATCCACTAAAAATCGATCGATAAAAATTTAATTTCTTTAATTGGAAAGACAAGGAAAAAAGATTTCAATTCGGCGGGAAAGCAGGTAGACATGACGACGCTGCGGTTTTTCATAATAGCATATTTTAATACGAAATTTTAACTTTTTAAATATTAAATATTTTGGCATCCCGATGTCAAATTTCCCGCTGATTTCATGAATACCTATTTCTAAGTCCTATCTTAATTACAAGCTGAAATATTAATTATTATTTAATTAATCCGTTTAACTCGCAGGAGAATTAATGTCGGTAAACGAGTCGGTAACTCCCACATGTGTATTTTAAACAATTCTTTCTAAGTGAGCCCCTAATTATGTTAAAGACATGAAATTTTGGGTACTTATAGCTGAACACCTCACATCATACGACAAATCATAAAATTTTGAAAAAGTCGTACATTTAATCCTTTGGGCTCCCACATGTGTATTTTAAACAAATCTTTCTAAGTGAGCCCCTATTATGTTGGAGGCGTGAAATTTTGCATATTTATAGCTGGACACCTCACATCCAACAACAAGTGATAAAATTTTGGAAAAAGTCGTACATTTAACCCTTTGGGGTCCCGCATGTGTATTTTAAACAATTCTTTCTAAGTGAGCTCCTAATTAGTTTGGAGGCGTGAAATTCTGCATACTTATAGCTGAACACCACACATCATACGACAAATGATAAAATTTTGAAAAAGTCGTACATTTAACCCTTTGGGGTCCCGCATGTGTATTTTAAACAATTATTTCTAAGTGAGCTCCTAATTAGTTTGGAGGCGTGAAATTTTGCATTCTTATAGCTGAACACCTCACATCAAACGACAAATCATAAAATTTTGAAAATGTCGTACGTTTAACCCTTTGGGCTCCCACGTGTGTATTTTAAACAATTCTTTCTAAGTGAGCCCCTATTTAGGTTGGAGGCGTGAAATTTTGCATATTTACAGCTCAACATCCCAGATTACACGTGAAATAATAAATTTTGAAAAAGTTTTATGTTTAACCCTTTCAACTCCAGCTCGTATATTTTAAGTAATTCTTTCTAACTGAGCCCCTAATTAAATTGGAGATTTTAAATTTTGCATACTTATAGCAGAACACCTGAGGCCAAGCGACAAATCATAAAATCTTGAAAAAGTCTTACGTTTAACCCTTTGAGCTACCACATATGTATTTGAAGCAATTCTTTCTACGAGAACCCCTAATTAAGTTGGAGACATGAAATTTTGCATACGTATAGCGGCACTCGGGCCATACTTTTTTCTGAAGGCTCGGGCCGGACCGGTCCTAGTGACTACTCTTTACGGATCGGGCCGGCCTCGGGCCTTACATTTTTCCTGAAGGATCTGGCCGATCTGGGCGTAACTTTTTATTTCTGCACAGAGTCGTTTCATTCCTAGTCTTCACGGTCCAAAATTTTCAGTCCTAGTTTTGACCAGCCCGTATGAAAATCATTGTCTCGGCGTGACCTGGTCCATTCAAATGTCAGTTAAATTAGGCCTGACGCAAAAAAGTTTACAAAAAATTTATATATTTTTAAATGGCCATTATTCGACAATTAAAGATTAAAATTTATTCTTTTTAAAAATAGTATATTTCTGCGAATATTAAAATGTAGCTAAATTAAAATATAGTAAAACATGTGAAAAAGAACGTGCCAATGACCGAATCCTGTTTTAAACTGAAAAACGTGTTGATCCATGGGAAAATTAATATACAAAATGCATACGTAAGAAAGGAATATATCTTATAATACACTTACACTTGCTAAGAAGGGAACTTGTCTATAACGCCTTTTTTTTTCTTCTTTTCTATGCAATTCCGTCTTGGAAGATTTTACTCTATAGCCTTTTTTAGATTTTTAATACTTCAATACATGGAATATGGATTAACAATATTAATGATAACTGAAACATGACACTGAATTAATGACATATTAATGATAACTGAGATAAAGATTCATTAAATTTAAGAAATAGAGATTCATTAAAAATAAATATAGCAGCCTACGGCACTTCTATAAAAGTGAAGCTTATAAACGCGAAAAAACAAGTTCAGATAAATATTTTTGTTCAGAACTCCTTGTACGAATCAAATTTTTAACCAAATCGACATAAAAATCAATGTTTTGTTGAAATTTACTCGCACCGGACGGGCTCGGGCCGAGATTTTAACTTTTTTCCTGGCCGGTCTCGGGCCGAACTTTTAACTTTTTTACCGGGCCGGGCCAATATTTTTTTCTTACGGTTCGGGTTCGGGCTGAACTTTTAATTTTTGTATAGAGCCGGGACTGGAAATTTCGGCCCGTGCAGACCTCTATTCTGAACATCTAGATGATGGTCTAGCACGGAAGATGATGACGACTTCGGTGAAGACATTTATATTACTCGTGGTATATAGAAATGTGCTCGACAATTGAATCATTTAGTCGTTTGTTTAAATGATTGCAAGCCGATTATAGCAAAATTTACCCCATCTGATGAATTGTTTTCACTTTCCTTAAGGTGCCAGGGCTCGATTAACCTCTGAAATTATGGGAAGCACAGTATCATTTTGGGACCCCCTATCATTCAAGAAGAGTTTCTAAATTTGACATATTTGGAAACTCACCAATGGTACAAATATTATTCCAAAGAGTAGCTCAGTCAAACTCACATATATTCCATTAAATGACTTATTTTTTATGTTCCCCTAGATACGTACACAAAAATTGGATACAATAAAATTATATATACAAAAATGATTTTGCATAGTATTATCATAAATATCTAAGTTGGATAAAAATGTTGAATTCAGAATAAGTTAATAATTTCAAAAGAAATTGGAAATTTGGAATGGAATTAATTCAATATAAAATTTGGGCCTGTTTCTTAATTTCGCACCCTTTCAAAATTTTCTAAGGGAAGCACGTGCTTCTCGTGCCTATTCGGTAATCAGGGCTTGAAGGGGGCCATAGATATTTACAGGGAAAAATAAAATCGTTTGTCTGTGTCAAATATTTATCGTAAGATCAAGAAAGAAATCAAGAAGAACGGTGGAGAGGTTAGCATTACGGAAAGTGGGAATGATTCCATCATTGAACATGACCCAGGAAAAGGATCTAAAATGAAGTCAGACAAACAGAGACATATTTGACCAGTTTAGGTCCGTATCAGTCAAAACTCAGAGTATATCCGATAAATGGTTCCATCCCGCAATAGACAGCGACATTTCAACAGCGCTTGGTACAAAAGAGCATCCGTTTTTGGAATATAGCGCAGAACTTAATGCTAATTTCTTTTGCGTGTTTCATGAAGGACCTGGGAGAGAAAAAATACAAAATGCTTCAGTTGAGAGTGATGTAAACAAAAGACACAAAATGAAGAACTTAAGGAAAGGAAAAGCACAGAAAGTTCGCACAACATTTCTCTTCCAACTTCCACCAAATTTGCTATTTCCTATTTTGACAATTCATGATGACGCATAATCACTTACTCGACAAGAGCAAGCGCCAATAGATTATTCTGGAAGAGTAATATCAACATCTTGCATTCAGCACAGAAATTGTAGCAATCTTAATGGACATTACGCGAATGCTGAGTAGGCAAGGTCTGGTTTGTGGAAGTAACAAAGACTAAAATGGAAACTTTTGAAAAATTGTGAAACTAATTTCCAGACAAAACCCCAACTGAGGAAATGTTTGAGGACACAAGTTTCAGCCCATACCATATAACTTACCTTTCCGCTTCATCCCAAAACGAGATGATTGAATTTTTTGCTATAGCAGTGCGCAAAACGATTGTCAGGGATATTTAAGAAGCCTCATTTTTATGGAATTATGGCAGATACGACACCAGAAGCTTCGCACAATGATCGATCAGCTGTTGGGTTGAAATATGTCGACAAAGATGGAAAAACTCCAATCGGCTTTTGGAAGTTTTAAAAGAAGTTGTCAAAACCAATGTCGACCTTGCATGTTAGATATCGCACATCCTTACAAAGAATAAGCTTAAAACAAAACAGGTAGTTTTCCAGTCATACGATTTTACAAGCAACATGTCTAGAGAATTCAGCGGCACTTAGGAGACGTTTTCAGAAATCGTGGTTCGAATTGTGCCTTATATTCCTTGTCAATGTCACAGACTCAACACTTTCGTTTCGCATATCTGCAATACCAGCAATGTCATAGGTGATGTGTTCGACGGGCTGGAAGATGTTTGTGTTTTTCACAAGAAGTACTAATGACCTATCGTCGTTTAAATACACTCATGATGCTTACGTTTGAGAAGGATATTTTCAAATACCTAGATTTGTGCACTGTCGTGAATCGATGGGTGGTATATCCATCTTTAAATCTACCTTATATTCTCCTCAATATTCTAAAGTGTAAAGTATTTATATAGAACATACCGAGTGTCCTAATATGGAGTGACAGATTTTAAAATTCAATAACTTGCAAATGGTGGCAGCTATTAAAAAAATTCTTTCAGGGGTGTTATGTAAGATGTCAGGAGTTTTTTTACAACTATTCTCGGTTTTAGTTTACAATAGCAGTGATACATGGCACTGCTAGCAATAGGTACTAAATCGGGGTCTAATTTTTTGTTTCTTTTCTCGCTCAATATTGATGCGAAAGAAGGATATTAAATATATGGAATGGTTTTCAGTCGCCAATGCAATTTAGTTCTTAGTGGCTCACTGCATATATTTAATCTCCTTCTTTCGCATCAATATTGAGAAAAAAGAGAGGCCAAAAATCGGACCGCGATTTAGCGCCCTTGCAAGCAGCGCCATCTACCACCACTACTTTAAACTAAAATCAAGAATTGCAATAAAAAAATTCCTGACATCTTACATAACACTCCTGCAAGAATTTAATTTTATAGCTGTCACCATTTGCAAGTTATTGAATTTTAAAATCCGTCAGTCCATTTTAGGACTCCGGGTAGATGCATATATACAGACACAGAAACATACTTTTAAAGATATATATATATTTAATGTTAGTCGGCAAAATCGTCATATACGCCCTCCTAATGAATTCTGCTTAAATACGCCCCTGTATCCAATGCGAAAAAAATTACTTTAAAATGTCGAAATGGAAACGCGATATTAGAAAATAACCTCCCCATAGGATTAGCATTAGCTCGCGAGTGTCTTCGCCTGCAGGGACAGGAGCCTTAAAGGTGCGTTTTCACTGGTCGTTCTAACGACCTAAAAAATCCTAGTGACCTAAAACTTTAACCTAAGAGCGTTTTCACTGGTTACATATAAAATCCTTACGGCAACCAATAAAAGGCAAGTTTTTACTGCGCAAGCGTCTACTTTACGGCTTTACTGTCTGCAGATCGAACAGGTGTGAAAAATAATTGTTGTTTGTTGTTGTCAGTTTAATTAGTAGTAGCAAATATTTTGTATAGAAATTAATCGAAAGTTTTGACTATTTTTCCCACTAAAGGGTCTTAAAAAATGCCCCACAAATCATTGTTTATTCAAACTTTAAATTGTGGCAATGGATTTATACTCCTAAATTAAATAAAAACACTAGATTACCATGATTTTAAAAACACGAGTTGCAACCCGTCGAAATTCGACGTACTAAAATGTTTGAAAGGAACTGTCAGATCGAAATTATAATAAACCTACAAAAATAATTACAACAAAAAATCATCTTACATTGGTTGTCTAACTCTTAAAACAAATAATATTTCAAACAAAAAATTACCAAAATATTATTTCTACAAACTTCAACTGCTTAAATTATTGAAAAAATTAAACTGTATTAGATTACGTAATCAAGATGGGTAATTATGATGAAGTTATCGATGGAACTCTTATTTTTATTTTTACGGGATGAAAAATCAGTAAAAAAGATTTCGCTTTGTCACATAAAATTTCCCCCCATAAAATCTAAACTGTACGTTATTTTCACATTCTCATAATTTACATACGCACCACTCAACTTCACAATTTGAAAGTATTTTAACGCGCAAAAGAATAGATTATTAATGAATGCATTTCCAAAGTGGAAGTCACGTTTGTCCGATACAACTTTTCATGTGAACATTCGCACAAACCTTAAGTTCTAATCTTAGTACCCGCGAAAAAAAAATTCAAAAATTTGACTTTAGTTGTCATAGTATTCGCCATTTATAGTATTGGTCAAATATTTAGTTTTATTAAAAAAAAAAAATGATCGTTTTGTTTTAAATATATCATTTTTACTCAATGAATCATTTTGCCGAGCGCCTCAAACTCATTTATCAGCGTAATGTAAAAATATTAAAATGTAGCTGATTTATGAAGAAGAATGCGTGTTTTATTTAATGTCTGACATCATTTTCTGTTCAAAAATTATAAAAAAGTTACTTTTATTTGTAATGTGAAAATGGCATCAATAAGGATATAATGAATAAAAATAATAAACCATGAATATTTTCGGGTAGCGGTCGTTGCAGCAACTGGGAACCTGAAAATTTGAGCATGCGCATCAGCTTTTGATTTTTGCCTGAGTGAAGAACCAGATCGAAAGTAAACACCGTTTTAAAAAAAAAGGAAATCTAGCTATACAGTAATGAATGTTTTAGTAGTTGACTCCATTGAAGAAGAATAACAACAGATTAAAGACTATGAAAATGAAACATTTTCTAAATTCTAAAGTTGTGACAACTTATGCAGTTTTATATTTATATTAAATAAAAACAATAAAAAATTAGACTCATTCATAGATTTTTTTCTTCATAAAAACAACAACAGAAAGAGATATGATTATTTTACAAAAAAACATTACTGGATACACGAAATTCGCTGTGCAGCAATCTCAAAAATCGTCAATGCCACAGTCAGTAACGCGCGTATGAAACCGAAAAAAACATCACTGGACATTCGAAACTCGCTGTGCAGCAATCACTAAAATGCACGAAACTCGTCAATGCCGCGGTCAGTAACGCGCGTATGAGCGCTCCGCGCCCATAAACAGAAAAAAAACATCATTGGACACACGAAACTCGCTGTACAGCAATCTCTAAAATGCACGAAACTCGTCAATGCCGCGGTCAGTAACGCGCGTATGAGCGCTCCGTGCCGATAAAACCGAAAAAAAACATCATTGGGCACACGAAACTCGCTGTGCAGCAATCTCTAAAATGCACGAAAGTCGTCAATGCCGCGGTCCGTAACGCGCGTATGAGCGCTCCGCGCCCATGAAACCGAAAAAAAAAAACATCACTGGACACACAGAACTCGCTGAACAGCAATATCTAAAATGCTCGAAACCCGTCAATGCCGCGGTCAGTAACGCGTGTATGAGTGCTCCGCGCCCTTGAAACTGAAAAAACATCACTGGACACACGAAATTCGCTATGAAGCAATCTCTATAATGGACAAACCTCGTCAAAGCCACGATCTGGTAACAACAAACTGGAAATAACAAAAATCTATTTATCGTCTCGCAAAATCGTTATATGTCTGCAGATTGAATTGGCAATTTTCTTCAAAACGCGCCAAAATACCATTTTTGTAAATAATTGCCAATCTGAAACTGCGAGATAAACAAACCAGTGTGGCGGTTACTTTCAAAACTAAAGTTATTTTATCAGCGTTTTAAAAAAGAAAATTCAAGAAATATTAAAAATTACAAAAATATAAACTACAAAAATGAAGTGCTTAAAATAACTTCTTTTACCATTACGTTAAAGTTCTGATAACTTATGTAATTTTATATTTTTGTTAAATAAAAACAATAAAAAGTAAGACTCATTTGTAGATATTATTGTGGCACAGATGCCATATACGCACTACGATGGCGCGATTTTTGAAGTGAAAACTTCTTTAGGCGCGTTGAGCTTTTTTTGAGATGGGGAAAAACCACTGATTTCGAGACACTGTAACGTAACGACATGCTAGCCTTTTGACACATCGACAGTAGCGCGCCAAGCGGTGAATGACAGGAACTTTTCCCTCTTCAGCTCAATCCGCAAAAGAAGGAAGCTAAAACTCACTTTTTCTCCCGGCGTATTGCTAAAACAAATTATTATTTTGTTTTTCGTCAGTTAAAATGAATTATACCGTATTCGTGACCTACCTATTTCGTGTAACTAAAAACCGATAACGCTGTATTTTATCGTGTTGATGGTCTGGTCAATAACCAACAGTATTGGCGGGAATTTCGATTACGGAAGATAAAATACGGGGCACAGATGTCAGATACGCACTTGGGTACCTAATTGACAGTAAAATGGCGTTATTTTATTTTACAAGGTAACCCGGCTACAGTTGCTTATTTATTAATAAATTGTTTATTTACTTTTATTTTATTTTTTTTAATTGTACAATTGTTTTGTTCTATAGTTATTAATGAAATTACCGTTTATTTATTGTTGTTTACTTTTTAAAACAATAGAAAATAATTTAAAAATATATATTGTAACTGGTATTGGAAAACGGGCTTTCGCCAAATTGACGTTAAAAAATCGCGCCAAACCTGGTTCGTATATCACATCTCTGCCAAATTCTCGTTTTTTTTATTTTTCGACTTTTTATCCAAATTTTCCGGATTTTTTAAATTTTCCCTTTCATTGTATCCCAAACACAGTGTTGCCAGATTGGGGATTTTGTCCCCATTTTGGGGAATTTTGAACCTCTAGGGGAATTTTTTGGGGACAAGTAGTTCGTGGGGAAATTTTTGGGGACTACAAAAATTTCGGGGAAAAACTTGGGGACTTTTTTTTTTTTTTTTTTTACTATTTTTCATCAAGATTTCTTTTAGTCCTGTAGAAAAACTGGATCTGTCTCGAACTCAACTTTAATTTGAAAAACGAAAATACAATCCAGAAATCGGAAATATCAATCATTATTCTCTTGGATGTGCTTGTGTTTGTTGTTTACTACATTAGAGTTTACACGTATTACAGATGCATCAGACTCTAAAGTCTTGAGCAGCTTAAACCTGCACATGACTAAATCTTCAGGACATATACGAAAAATTCTTTCGCCGTATTTAAAAAAAAATTAATTTAAATACAGATATTTTTCTCTTATGATATACAAAAGCACATCGATTGATACAGCGAAAATTCTTTGCATTATGATTATGTACTTCAATATAGGGATAACAAAAAAAAAATTAAACCAGCGTACCAACAGTGATTCAATCAAATCCCAACTGATAAGATATTGTCTAAAGCTGTGGAGCTAATGTAACACTAGTCCAACATTGTTAGACAATACTTTCAGATACAAACATAAAATAACTTGTCACTGCAAAATATACCTCTCATTCTCTTCATGTAGCTACAAAATTTGCATTCCCAGTTTAGAAGTTTCATTTTTATAAATGAGGAATTTTTTCATAAAAAGGCTTGATTTGGGGAAAATTTTTGAGCTTAAATTGCTTAAATATTTTTTATAGTGATAAATTGAAAATTTAAAAATTCCCTTTTTGAGAAAAAAACTGAATTGGGGACTTTTGCGGGAAAAAACTCTGATTTGGGGAAATTTTCAGAAATTTTGGGGAAATTGACTTTTGACTATCTGGCAACACTGCCCAAACACTACCTTCATACCAAATTTCAAGATTCTAGGGATACAGGACGTACCTCTGAGTTTTGATGATCGGTGAATCAGTGTCGAAAAGGGGAAAGTTTAAGTTCATATATCTTCTGAAATAAAAAAGATAGAAACGTGAAATTTCAGCATTTAGTTCCATTTCCACATTACTTTAGATTTACGAAGTTTCAAGTTGCTGGGAATCACCAACACAAAGATATTGAGGGTTAAAAGTACCCTGAGTTGCTTCCAGAAAAAGATGCTTACGGTTGTGCTTTCAAGACTTGGCAGGGGCACAGCGGTGTCCCCAGATGCTTTCATTAGTGCTGCTACACAATTTAACGCATAAAACATTTCCTGATGATTAAAAAAACACACACGTAATTGTTGAAGTTTTCACTTCTATTGGCACTCCCGGAGTGCCACTGTTTTTTTTTCTAAATCCAATTTGGCGAAAACCTCGTTTTCGAATACCAGTTACATATATATTTTTAAAAAGGGAATAACAATAAATAAAAAAAATGTTTAATTAATAACTATAGAACAAAACAATTTATATAATTTTAAAAAGAAAATAACAGTAAATAAACAATTTATCAATAAATAAACAACAACCGGTTACCATATCAAGCAAAATAACGGCACTTTGGCGCCAGTTAAGTCACCCCGGTGCGTATATGACCCCAGTAGCAGAAACAGTGGAGCACGGAAGCGGGCGCTGCAGATTATTTTAAACCTTGCAGATTAATTCACCAACTTAAAAATAAATGCTGTGCTTAAATAATAGCTGAAATTTGCTTTAAGTCTCTAGATTTATGGTATTTGTTGTATCCTTATATTATATATATTCTTTATAAATGGTAATTTTGCTTACTTTAAGTGTTTCTGTTATTTCTTATGATAGTAGGCTTATTGGGTCGCAGATAAATTTTTGTTTGCTGCAGACTGACGCAGAAAATTCTGCTTCTGGGTATATGACATTGGCGTCAGAAAAAAATCTCGCCAACGAGGTGCGTATATGGCATCTGTGCCGTTATTTTTTTCTTAAAAACAACAGCAAAAAGATATATGATTATTTTACATAAGAATTAAGTGAAAACACGAAGCAAAGTTCGGCATTTTTCGAGAATATGAGCCTTGTCACTTTTTTTAGGCTTCAGAAAGAGAGATTTTCTGCCAACTGATGTAAACAACCATGAAAACAAACCTCATAAGATTTTTTGCTTATTTATTAATTATAAGAATACTCTTAAATTTATCAAATGACTTTGTTCAGTCGTTATTATTATTACTAATAAAAAAATACCTAACTTAAATCAATAATTAAAAAATAGGTATATCTTTTTAAAAACTGTGTTTATTTTCGATCTGGTTCTTCACTCAGGCAAAAATCAAGAGCTGATGCGCATGCTCAAATTTTCAGGTTCCCAGTTGCTGCAACGACCGCTACCCAATATTTTCCCTTTACTTTCAATATAAATGGAGTACTTCAGTTGCCACAATTACAAAATTTGCATTAAAAACTACAAAAAATTAATATTTCAAAAACAAATTGAGATACAGCTTTCAAACAAATAGTATTTAAAAGAGAATTTTTTTCCTTATACGACGGTGTAAAAAGTTAAAATGTGTGATGCATAGAAGTTTAAAAATTTGCAGTGGAGAAAATGCAAAACCAAAATTTTATTTCAAATTTCAAAGTGTTGCCATTCGCAAAATGCCGTATGCGTTACGCACAGATACGTTTGTCCTTTATAATATAGATACTGAATAAATTTTTTTTCACACAAGTACGTGTGAAAAACGTTACGTACGTTAGTGGCACATGTGTAATAGAGATCGACTATAAATTTAATGTTGCTTTTTGCATTTCCTTTTAAAGAAATTGAGTAGAATTATATTTGTTAAATAAATCAGCAAATTAAATAAAACATTAAGGCAATGTAAAAATTTGAATGTTCTGACCCGCTTGTGAAGTGAATTCGTGAATTTTGAAATGAAATTTTTTGTAAATTGTTTTTCATATTTCACAAGAAAAGTTAACACTTAAGAATGTTTATTTTTATTTTATTATTTTTTTAAATATGGATTTTTTTTTCTATTTTAGTTTTTTTTGCAAAACTTTAAACGTTTAACATTTTATTATATTTTTTAAAAAAATGGCACATTTAGAGAAATAGAAATTCCTAATAATGTTTATCTCTGTAACAAAAGAAAAGAACAAAATTTAAGGGAAAAAATATGTGTGAAAAAATTCTTTAAAACTTAAATAAAATCTAAAATAAAACCTTTTTTATAGTAGAGTGAAAAAGAATATTTTAGAAATTAGTGGTGGAACTTGGGACCCATGAGCACATACAACTGCACCAGTGGCGTAGTCGTAAAAGAAGCAGAAGGCATATGCTCAAGGCAGAGAGTATACTCTACAGTGTATATACTATAGCTTTTTTGAGAAACAGACGGTATACGGTGTTTCCTAAAAAAATCCAGAAGGTATGCGGCATATACCACCATATACCCTCCATACATCCCTGAACCGTACGCCTATGTGACACTGGCAGATTCTCTTATACATATCATCACTACAATCAGTATAAAATTATCCAATTTAGTTAAATCTACTTTTTGTGACACCCCTCCCCCCCCCCCCCCCCACAAAAAAAACAACAACAAAAAAAAAACAGTAAAATGCAAAATAAATGTACTTAAAATTGCAAGTTTTACCGTATGATTTCACATCAGGGGTGAAAGTTTTTTTGTTTTTTTTTTGGGGGGGGGGGGGGGCGTTTTTGTTACAGATTTGAGAAAAATAAATTTCTGTAAAGAAAAATCAAATTCAGATGTTTAAATTTAAAGTAAACATTTAATCATCCCTTTTTTAAATGTCTTCCTGCTATACTTTTCTTGTGAGCTTATTTTGTTTGCAAATTAGAAATTACACATTTTAAACCCCAACAATTTTCTCTTATTGTGTGAAGTTGCTTTTATGGAAAATAATTTTGTGAAGGGGCTTCTTTTATTACGAAGAATAAAGGGGTATAAATGTTTGCCGGGGCGATCTCTGTTTTTATCAATAGATCACAAAAAGGCACTTTTATGTTGGATTTTTTTTTTTCTTCCGGCAATAATACCTTTTAGTGTTCACTTGTATAAATTAGAAACATTGTACTGAGGTTGAAATAACAATTTTGGTTCGTCTTATTATTTTATTCCTTTTTTTTACGAAATAAGTGAAAGGCACTTATTTTAAATGTATGTAATATATGTATTTTAAATGAAAATTTTGTATTTCAAATAAAATCAATGAGAGGTTTATATATATAAAAAAAAAGAATACAAATGATGACAATAGGAACATTATTTAATGGTTTATCTCAGGATCGAAACTAGAGGGGGGCAGAGGAAGTATGTTCCCTGGTCGCCGGAAGGAAAATGAAAGGGGTGCCAAATGAATTGACCACGCGCATTGGGCGGAGCTTGCAATGTTTCCCACAAGCTCTGGGAAATTTGATTGGCTTTTCGTGAGCGCTTGTGGGAAAAATCAAGAAGATGATTGGCTATAATCCATCGTGACGTTGTATGACGTCAGTAATGTTTGTGGTCCATTTTGGTTTTTGATTTCTTAAGAAGCTACACTAGTCACACGAAGAAACTCGCAAGCTAATGTTAAATATGGGAGCATTCTTTTCAAATTTCTCTCTTGCATTTTAATATATTTTTTTTCCCTTAAGATAGCTGAGTTTGATCTTTAACATTGTTAGGTTGTACGTTTTCGATTTTGGTTCAAGTTTTTTTTATGAGGCTACTTAAACTTTTAGAACCGGTTCAAAAAGTGAAAGTAATTATATATATATATATTAAAAAAAAAAAAAAAAACAGCAACCAAAATTTAAAAAGTAAACATTTATCCTGTTAGAAACAACCTCAGCTGTCCCAAACGGAAAAACATCTTTTTCAAATGAAAATCAAATTTCAAATTATTTTTTTGCTTAAAAGGCGCAAAGACCAACTTAGTGAAAAATATTTCATGCCGGGAATCGAACCCGGGTCATCAGTATAGCGCACTGACGTTCTACCGCTAAACCACATGGAACGATACCCAGCCTGGAACTTCTCACTATTACAAGTTGGCAAGGCTACAAACGCAGCACAAGATGGGATATTTTCCGTGAGCCACCAACATGGGGCAAACACAGACACTTAATTAAATCCAGCATCGATGAATCTATATTAATATTTGGAAATTTTTCCAGAGAGAAACATTCGCCTTGAATACAATATTTCAAATGAAAATCAAATTTCAAATTTTTTTTTTTTTTTTTTTGCTTAAAAGGCGCAAAGACCAACTTAGTGAAAAATATTCCATGCCGGGAATCGAACCCGGGTCATCAGTATAGCGCACTGACGTTCTACCGCTAAACCACATGGAACGATACCCAGCCTGGAACTTCTCACTATTACAAGTTGGCAAGGCTACAAACGCAGCACAAGATGGGATATTTTCCGTGAGCCACCAACATGGGGCAAACACAGACACTTAATTAAATCCAGCATCGATGAATCTATATTAATATTTGGAAAATTTTCCAGAGAGAAACATTCGCCTTGAATACAATATTTCAAATGAAAATCAAATTTCAAATTATTTTTTTTTGCTTAAAAGGCGCAAAGACCAACTTAGTGAAAAATATTCCATGGCGGCTCACGGAAAATATCCCATCTTGTGCTGCGTTTGTAGCCTTGCCAACTTGTAATAGTGAGAAGTTCCAGGCTGGGTATCGTTCCATGTGGTTTAGCGGTAGAACGTCAGTGCGCTATACTGATGACCCGGGTTCGATTCCCGGCATGGAATATTTTTTCACTAAGTTGGTCTTTGCGCCTTTTAAGCAAAAAAAAAAAAAATAATTTGAAATTTGATTTTCATTTGAAATATTGTATTCAAGGCGAATGTTTCTCTCTGGAAAAATTTCCAAATATTAATATAGATTCATCGATGCTGGATTTAATTAAGTGTCTGTGTTTGCCCCATGTTGGTGGCTCACGGAAAATATCCCATCTTGTGCTGCGTTTGTAGCCTTGCCAACTTGTAATAGTGAGAAGTTCCAGGCTGGGTATCGTTCCATGTGGTTTAGCGGTAGAACGTCAGTGCGCTATACTGATGACCCGGGTTCGATTCCCGGCATGGAATATTTTTCACTAAGTTGGTCTTTGCGCCTTTTAAGCAAAAAAATAATTTGAAATTTGATTTTCATTTGAAATATTGTATTCAAGGCGAATGTTTCTCTCTGGAAAAATTTCCAAATATTAATACGGAAAAACATCATTTAAAAATATTAAAGTGCAAGCAAGAAATTTGAAAAGAATGCTCCTATAAGTTTAACATTAGCTTGAGAGTTTCTTCATGTGACTTTCCTTGGATTTCGTTTCCAAAGTTTTAATGAATCAATATTTGACAAAGTTGATTACGTAATTTAGTATTACGTATTTTTTATTACATATTTGAAATAAGTCAGCGATTAAAATTCTCTTCTTAAATTTACTTTGCAGAAGCCGGGAAGGGAGGGGGGGCAAAATCTATGTTTGCACCGGGATGAAAAAAGGCGAGTTTCAGCCCTGGTTTATTTCATGTGCCCGGCTGACATGAAGTACCTACCCAAAAATGTTGTGAATTTGATAAATTTCACTGGGTCAGTGGCTATAATGGATAATTGGGTCAAATGGCATAGCAATGATTTCACTAATAAATATATCTCCAACCATAACATGCCAATGAAACACATTGTGTTGCCTCTCTGTAAGTTTAAACGTTAAATTATGATAAAAATGATAGAGTTACTACTAAATAAGTATAAAAGTACAAATAGTTTTTTTTAAACCACTTTCTTATTAACATTAAATGTTTATAAAAATCATCCCTAATTTCAGGACTGTAATTCATGTTGGTTAAAAAAATTTGTGTTACAATACATTAATTTGGCATGACTAATTATGGAAAATTCACCACTTCGACTTGGTAGAAAGCATGAACTACTGAATTTATTAAAATAATTATTTTTTCTCCCTTTTTTTTTCAGGTATGACAACAGAAAAGGCGAAAAAAACATTTTTGAAACTATGTATTGAGAATTTTTAAATTATTTTTTCGAAGTTTAATTATAATTTACTTAATATTAAAGTATCATTTGATAAAAGCAGATTAAAAAAAATTATTTCTTTATTATTGTAATTAAAAATTCTCTTTATTTTTTAATTTATATTTCATTTCTTACCTAATATTTCGTTGCTACAGTTTCACTGCCAGTTGGCACATTTTAATGACACGATTTTATGCATAATTAACCCTGTTATTTTAACCATAAAGAATATTTGGTGATTTATCACCTGTGACAGAAAAATGCATTAAAATTCATTAATCACTTTATAATTAAGTTCCTAAAAATACTAAAATTTATTGCCAAAAGAAGCACTCAGGCGCACACAATTTTTACAGTTCTGGAGTATTAGGTAACACGAGTCTACTCTTGGTTAGGGATGCACCGAATATTCAGTTAGGCCGAATATCAAACTATCTGGTTAAGCTGAATATCAAAGTATTCGGCCGAACCGAATACTTAAAAAAACCTTTTGAAACACATTTTCAAAAACTTTTCACAATTTCTATTTTTAACTGTCAACTTATAAATATATTTAAAATAATTAGAAACAAGTTCATATTTAAATAAAATAGGATGTTTTTAGATCATTTGTTTGCTGTAACTTAAAAAAAAATTAACCAGATGAGGATTAAAATGATGATTAATTAGGATTTTCATAGGAATTAATGATGTACAAATACAAGTTCCTAAATTTTGTTTAGTAAATAATATGTTTCTTGCTTTTTCACAGAAAAGAGTTTCTAAAACAAAATGGAAAAACTATTGCGGTTGATGATAGGTACAAAGACAGATAATTTTTGTTCAGAAAACCATAATCCACTTATAGAGTCATCATAAATACATTATATCTCATCTAACTCGAGGTCAAACTTGAATTTTCATTTGTTACTTTAACAATAATGAAGACATCATAACTATAGAAACAGATGTCATAAATTCCCGGGGCCGCCATCTTGGAATTTTTCTTGGAGTGAAAACCCCTTTTCCGCCAAGTAGTAAATGTCGCCAAACACCGGTTTATACGCATGTTAGGCTTAACGAAAATAAAATGTAAATAATAAATAAAACTCGTTAAAGTGGCAATCACAAAGACACTTTGTCGTCTTAAAACAACAAACTCTCTATCTTTTAAAAATGCTTTTTTTTTATTATTATTATTTTACTTTCAAAAACACTTAGTCTCATTTGAATATAAACAACAAACCATTTTTGCATCTTTTAAGAACACTCTTATACTTTAAAAAAGAAAACACTATAAACTTTTATTATCTAAAAACATATCTTCCCTTTCCCTCGCCTTTTTTTTCATCTTTTAAAATAAAACCAAATAGTGCAATTGCCCTGGTAACAAACAAAATGAAGATATACGTAAGGCTGGCCCACACTTTTTTTTTTTTTTACTTAGCAGCAGACTTTATTTATGCCCCAGACTGAAACATATAAATATTTATTTTACATTATATTTGCAATATGGGCATTTAAAAATATTTTCAGCTAAGTAATTTTTGTACTTACTCATTGAGTAATATATTGTGTTCTCATAGTTTGTAGTGCAGCATGCTATTTTTGGAAAATGTAATTTAATTACTCGTTAAAAACAGACTAGTTTGTAGGGAACACAAATATTATTTTTGATGTTACTTAAACTTACTTTACTGTCTCCTCTTTTGACATAGAAGTGGTACTCACAGATTTTTTACAATCTTCTTTTCTGAAGTCCAAGGGCTGAAGTCCAGTTGCTTGCAGACGATCACCAATGGTAGTCACTTATTATACAATAAAACTACACACCTGTGATTTTCTGAAAGCATTCAAATTTGAAGATCCATCCCCGCACCAGCTAATCTGCCAGACGCTTACCTCCACTGGTATACTTTGTATTGATTGATATATACAGTTTCTGGATGTAACGTCAAAAATATGGATGCTTCTTACAAACAAGTTTCTTTTTATTACATTACTCTCAAAATTATACTTTCCAAAAAATAACATATTACACAACAAACAATGGCAAAACTAGGACCTACTATAGTTTCATTACTTCTAATATACTATTTTGACCACTGAATTTATATATATCATGAATTCATGATTCGTCTAAAACTCTAATATACACTCAAACATATAGACTCAAAGAATCTCCCACAGAGAGCATTTTATTTTTTGATAATGAATTCCATTTTCAAAAATAGTAAGAATAATAAGTAATGATTTTTGAAAAAATAAATAAATGAATAAATAGTTCTTTACTTTAATAGATAAATAGGTACATTTAAACTGATGACCTATGCTGTAAGATAAATCTGTAGCCATACTGGTAAAAGAAATGCACCTAAATAACAATTTAAACAAAATTTTATAAATATGCATTTCAAATGGAGAATCTCCTATTATTTTGGTAGCAATACTTTTTTAATAAATGAAAATAATCGCCAACAACACATGCAGATTTAACTTAAAATACATTGAATATGCATTTATAACTGCTTATCGAATTGGAATGGTAATGTGTACAAATTCTTCAAAATGGGCACATAGAAAAGCTACACATGGTCTGAATATCTCTCAATTGATTTAAACTTCATACAAAGTTATAAATCTTCATTAAAGTTTCAGCATTAATCTTAACAACAAAAAGAAAAATAGCACATCTGCAGGTGAAAAACATTAAAATTGAAAATAGATTAGCAGTGTTTTCTTTACACGACAAAGTTCACAAGTAAATATCTGAAAAGGAGTAAAGAGCAAACTGTTTTGCAATCAGATGTTTCTTACTTAAAAGAGAACAGGAAAATACAAAATACAATGGCTTGTTTATTTTATAGAAACTTTGTTTACATGCTCGCTTAAACATGCATAATCAAATACCTACTATTAGCAAAATTGAATTGAAGTTTGCCTGTAACTAATTTTCCATTTAAATATCAATGGACGTAAACATATCCTTCTTAACAATTACAATTATTTTAAGTGAGTAAAGGGAAATTTAAATCTAAATTGATCAGAAATACCCTATCAAGTAACCAAATATAATCAATGAAGCAAGTAATTCATTTTAAGAAACAAACATTCTTAAAAAACACTTTTAATCTTTGTATACTATTAACGTTCAATAAAAATAAAATAATTTTGAGAACTGGACATATCTTCATTCTTATATCCGCAACAAAATCCTTAATTAGTATTCTAATATTAATAAAATGTATCTGAATGATTACCAAAAATAGCGTTATTTATCCTATCAAAAGTAACAACAATTTAAAGAATCCATATGGATTACCCACAATTTATTAAATTAAAAGACAATAATAAAAGATGATATCTATCCAACATCTCAATAAAACTTACCATTTTGCTTCAATCACAAAAAAAATAGATTCCTCTTTGACGTAAAAAAGAATAATTTTAAATAAATAAAACGATATAAAATATAAATATCACTTAATACATTGGCAACACCGCCATTATTATCAAAATACTCTATTTTAATTGGCTGCGCTTGGGTAAGCCGTGCTTAGGATTGATCACGAATCAAACCTACAAAATCGCGTTCTAACGACCTAAAATCTTGTGCTTAGATAAAAAGTTAGGTAAGTTAGACCTTGGATAGAGCAGTGAAAACGCACCTTATGGGGTGGTTTTACTTCTTTGGCTTAAAATGTACGTGGGTTTTACAATTTTTTTTCGTTTTCAAAGAAAAGAGATGCACCTTCGGACTTTTTGCGTTGACATTTTAATTATATATTTAAAATAAAACAAATGAATATTTCGTCTTGTGAGGCTGCGATGCGCGCCATGGACTTCCGATAGGGAGACCGTTTTTCTCCAGTCACAAGCATCTGCAACAAATTTGGATTGGGTCGCTATATTATGAAAGGGAATTCAAATATCTGGAGCTTATACTGACACTTCGTTTATGAAGCTGACTTTTGACAAAATGCTGGTCATTTGAACAAAAAAGGTGACTACTTATGCCCTTTCTTTAACTTTTGCGAGCTCTAAAAAAATTTAATCAATGAAAATTATACTTCTCAGTCGTATAAACTTCAGCAGAAACAATTAGCTTTCTTAAAAAAAAAAAAAAAAAAAAATGGAGGAAATCGGTCGAATAGTTCTCGGGAAACGGGGTTTCGAGAAAAAGTTTTTCTGAGTTCAGAAATAACTGAGTTACATTGCTCCAACACGATCGGATAACATAGAAAAAAAAAACGAAATTAGTCTAGTTAATAAAAAGTACTTTGATAAAGGTCAGGTTGTTATGTTTTGGAGATATGTTGTACCGGTTGATGTTCTAATAAAAAGCCCAATTTTTCGAACTTCCTCCTCCTCTGCGTGCATTTCCATCTGGAAAAACTACAAAAGAATTCTGCTTCCTCAAGGTAAGGTTTTTCTTCCGTAACGTCTTACCAATAAGTTTTAGCGAAAACCTTGTAATATAAATATTGTAGAGAATACAATTTATAACAAATTTCATTCTGAAAGAGTTTCTCCAAGTCTATAAATATTGGAGGTACACCTCTCCAAAATTCTAGTAAAATACAGAGAATCGGCAAAATATCATATTTTTCGAAGTTTCTTTAGTAATATCTTCTTACCAATATATTTTAGCCACAGGCGGCTATTAGCAATCTGTTAGAGAAAAATATCGACAACAAATCTAGGAATAAAATTTTGTCCTAGAACCATAAATTACTGAGCTTATAATGTAGAAAGAACCAGCGAAATATTGAGATTTTTTCAACATCTTTTATCTATTGGGTCAATCGGAAAGTCGTGTCGTGTTGGGAAAATCAATTCATACCGGAAAATTCTGCCCAGTAATTATTAGACATTAGATATCGGAACCAATATCTAATAATTAAATGATAGAATTTTCCGGTACGAATTGATTTTCCCTACACGACATAACTTTCCGATCGACACAATATAAACTTCTTACCGTTACTTTTTGAAGAAAGGGTTGGGTTGGGTTGATTTTTAACGGCCAATTATCTACCCGAGGGATATAGGCCCAGGTGGGGGGGGGGTGTCCTTCGTGGGGGTCTTTCTAAGGGAACCTAACCCGTATTTACGCATTTGAAGAAAGAAGGCTATTACCAATCTTGTAGAGGATAAAATTTGCAACGCACTTATGTATAACTTCTTACCATTACTTTAACCCTCCGTCTACCAGACGGGTCCATTGGACCCGACAGGTACATACAAAATATTCATTCAAACCAGAAATTTCTTTAAAATAAACTAAGTATATAAACCAGACAAAAATAAGGTAAATAAATAAGTTAAATAGTTTTAAATAAAAATTCTGGTGTAGAACGTTTTATTAAAACTTGAATAAAATTCCCGGTAGATCTAGGGTTAAGAAGAAAGGCTATTTACCAACCTCATAGAGGATAACATTTGCAACGAATTTCTGCATGAAATTCGTTTCCTACACCGTTAAAAATATCGCGAAAAACTGTCTCTGTTTTTAAAGACTGTTATTTTCTAACCAATGAGAACGCTCTATAGGCGTTTATGTAGCGTTCTCATTCGTTAGAAAATAGATAGCCTTTAAAAACAGAGGTGATTTTTCACGATATTTTTAACAGTGTAGGCTCGTGAATAATACCCTGTTCACACTGCGTTATCGGAACTATCTTAAACTACCGAACTCTCTTAAACTATCTGAGAGAGTTCCACAAACTCTCTCAGAGAGTTTCCACTTTCTTCGAGCTAGATACAGTTACGACCATTCACTCTCGCTGGCTGTAAAGCTTCGCATTAATTGATTGGGTGTTGCGGGCGGTTTTAACTTAAACGCATGCGCAAACAACACAGTGACGTTCACTGAGTTATCTTAGGTGAGTTTTTCAATATGAAAAGGTTTCCAATTCCGGGAGGGCACCGCCTCAAAATTAAGAGAGTTCGATGGTTTAAGACAGTTCTGATATCCCAGTGTGAACATAGTATAACGGAGCTGTCCTTCACCGACCACAGTTTAGATTAAATTAGAAAGAATCAGTGAAATGTTGATCACCCCCATTTTTCTAGTCAATTGCTTCTTGCCAGTGCATTTTAGAAAAACGCAGCTATTACCAATCCCAAAAAGAATAAAATATACAGACATTTTTATTCATGAAGTTTTTTAAAAGCTCCATTCAGCTGCTGCAAAATATTACAGAATTTTACGTAAATTTGAAGCAAGCATGATATTTTATTCGTTCTTTTGTCAAACTTGTATAGATTGCAATTTGCAACAAATTTCATATATATATATATTAAATGTCAGGGGTCGATGCAGGTTTTTATTGTTTGGGCCCATTTTGTGAACAATAAAAGTTATTTTTGTGAATTTTATTATATTTTTGTGAAAAATAACATTTTGTAACGAAAGTTGAAATCCAGTTACTCAAATTCCAACCAAGAATTTATTGAAAAAAACTTCTTTAAATCCCCTTGCTAAAGTTTTCGTTTTTTGTGACCTGGTTTTATTTACAAATTGCACATTTTAAAACAGTTTTTATAAAAATGAATGTTACAAAGGGTGCCTATTTTATTAAAAGGAATTTTGTGAAGGGGCCTGTTTTATTAAGTTCATTTTTGAGAAGGGGCCCTTTTATTAAATTTCTTTTTGTGAAGAGGCCCATTTTATTAAATTTATTTTTGTAAAGGAGCCTATTTTATTAAATAGATTTTTGTGAAAGGGCCCTAAATAAGCCCCAAGTTTTGCCTATATCGACCCCTGAATGTTCTATAGAGGGCAGAAGGCACCTTATTGAGGCTTGAACATGCCTATAATATACATTATTACTCCTTAGTCCATAATTATTTAAAAACCTTTTTTGGCAACAGTTGCAAATAATCTCTTACCCTTGTTTTGTTGCTCAATCATTCATGGTAAGATGCTCTCGAATTGGCAATGTTTTTTTTTTTTTTTTTTTTCTTAAATCCATTTCAATCAAAATTTATTTTTAACTTATTTGTTTTCTAATATTATAATTTCTGAATTTCTTGTGTGTGGCAGCCCTAATTTCGTATTCTTTAGCTTTTTATGACTAATGCGAAGATGAAATAACACACTTTATTTGTGGTAAACAAGGTAATTAGGACCTGATGAATCTGCCTTGGTTCCACAAATTTCCATTTTTACATTTTTCCTATTCTTTAATATGTTTTAAAATCCATGTTGCAAATGTTATGTTGATCAGATTTATAGACTTATATGGTGGTTTCTATATCATTTTTAATTTGAATAAATTCCTTTATTATTAATACTTTCACAATCTTTGTAGGTAATTTGTAATGGTTTATACTGATTATATATATATATATATATATATATATATATATATATATATATATATATATATATATATATGCGTGTGTGTGTAATAATAAACATTTTCGCCCTTTTATCTTAGTTAAACTACTCCAAATTCTTATAATGTCTACCCATTTTACATGCCTTTCAATAATATCTTAATTACACTTTTTATTTTATGCTTTGACTCCAGCGTATTTTTTATTTATTATTCTAAAAACATTAAGCATTACATATAATTCATAGCTATACTTCTTTATAAAATCCACTAAATTATTTTATTTCTTTCATTTTATTGAGACATTAAATTCTTTTGTTTTCTCGTTCGAAGGTTATCAATACCATTTTATTATATTAGATCATTCCATATCCAAGAGTGCTTTGCGAGAACTTCGCGGCAGAGCGTTTTATGTTATAAAGCTACCGCCGACAGGTAATAAGTCCCTGTCAGCACGTCAAGTTTCCCCGCCGCCGCCCCGGAGTTATTCCAATCACGGGACCAGCCTCCCATCTCCTTCCCCTTCCATTTAGCGGGATTGGCTTGCTTTGAGCCTCTGTATGCTTACGCGTTTCTTTTTTGCGAGTATTTATACCGTTACATTCTGGAAGCGCAGATATTGTATGATTTTTGCTTGGTCCACGTCAATGGGAGAATTTTTGCAAAAAAAAAAACTGTAATTCTATACAGAAATATGTATGCTTACTAAAATTTTATATGTGCACTGTACAAAAAAAGATGTAAATATAAAACACTAGCTTTTATAAAGCTACAGAAATCTGTAACTATACAAATGAATCTAGTAAAATTACAGTAATCTTAATAAAATTTTATCTGTAACCCGGGTTGCAGTTACATAAAAATTTCTAGGCATCCCAGTTTCCTAAAAAATTCTTAGTAACCTTACAGGTTTTTTGATTTTCTGTGCAAAACTGTATCTGTTACATAAATTTTTGTTGTTGTCGTTACAATAAAACGTTCTAAGAATCCCAGTTTCCCAGAAGAATTTTATTAACTTTACAGGTTTTATTTTACAGTGTACGAGTGAATATTCCATGCCCTAGTATCTACCTGCAATAATCTCCGGTGGTGGATTGTATAAGTGGTTTACAACAGTACTACTGCGATTCGCAAGGCAGGTTTTGAGCAAATGTTACAAATATATCTAACCATTATAAATCAATACAAATTATCATCAACAATTGTGAATATACAGATTATAAATGAATTTTTATGCAAATTAAAAATGATGTATTGATCTTTACAAAATTCTTTGAAACAGATCATCATAACAAGTGAGACAAGGATTTGAAAATACAGTAAAACTTTGGAAATATATTTATTATCGAGGCCCATAAATATCAGAGCGATATCGCTATAAAAAATTTTGGATAAAATAGAACAAACTAAAGAAATACCGATTTTTTATTTTATTTAAAAATCAATAACTTCTTATTGGTACATTTTAGTAAAAATAATTATATTTCTTATCTTGTAGTGCAGGGACGGCGAACCTATGGCACGCGGGAGATTATTTTCGGCACGGCATAGATTCATATTTTAAATTTAAAATATTGAAGGGTTCACGTGTAAAACAAGGTATTAACAAAATTCAGTTTTTGATACGTTAAATTTTTAAGTTTTGTAAAGAGAAATACAAACAAAATTATGTTTTATCGTGTTGATAATCAGTGACCAAAATTATTGGCAAGAATTCCGATAACGGAAGATAATTTTTTTTCCGAATTTTTTAATTTTTTCTTTTTATGTATCCCAACCACTACCTTCTCACCAAATTTCATGTTTCTAGGGCTAGAGAATGTACCTCAGATTTTTGATGATCGGTGAGTGAGTCAGTCAGTCAGTGTCAAAAAAGTGAAACTAGAAAAGATAGAAACGTGGAACTTTGAACATTTTGTTCCGTTTGAAGAGTATTTTTAGAAAAACGAAGTTTCAAGTTCATGGGAAACTCGAGCACAAAGATATGGGGTTGTCAAAAGTACCTTGAGTTGCTTCCAGAAAAGGATACCTACGGCTGTGCTTTCCCGACTTGGCAGGTGTACTGCCGTGCGTGCCCCGAGATACAAACAAAACTGTTATGATTGCTTTCTGCAATCATAACAGCTGATTTGTTAAGAATGGGACTTGTGTTAACTTATGTGCAACATTTTTCTACTAATAAATATTATTTTATTGGAATTCAGATGTAAAAATTATTTAGTAAATATAATGTATATTGAATAAAATCTCTGTTCTAAACAATATCAGTTAAACATTTTTAGAAGAAAAATCTATCAGAGAAAACGTAAAAAATGTCACTTGTCATGTTTTACACCCCAGCCTTTCACATAGTGAAAATGCACAAATTGCAGTTTTTTGAAATTAGACTTGAGGACCTATTTTTTTTTATATATAAATTAGGTTAGTTGTCGCTATCATACAGATTGTAACTTTGTAAATCCCGATCTAGCTCATTATACGGAAAGGGCAGCTGACGTCACTGTTGGTCGAATTACTGTTGGTCGGCAAGAAAAACCTGTTCCTTCATTATGACTCCTACAATACACATGAACTCCAGGAATTTGATTGGTTTTTAACAGATTGATTTAACAGATCTATGATATGATTGGCCTACGTCGCCAAGTTGATTCCTGCAATGATCGCTATGATAAAAATGTAGTGGTAGATTGGTTGACGGAAGTGTTTGTTTATAAACATGCCCTTTCCTTATTGGCTCAAAAAAATTTTGAAATTAGGAGAGAATAGGGAGATTATTGGAAAATAACGATCATAAGCAAAAAAGCTGATTATGAAATTACGTTAACTTGGAATTTCGAATTCAATTCCATAGAAGAACTTTTTTTAAAGAAGCATATTTTGATTTTTTTTAACCATATGGAAAAATGGTTATTGTTCTCTGTCAGGGTAGGAAATCAAAAACATATCTGAAGCGTTTTATTAGTTGAATCCGCATTTTATTCGTTTTCTGATGGGTCTATACAGTAATCTGTATTTTCCCTTTACTTTCAACAGAGATGGATACTTCTGTTGCCACCATGACAAAAAAGTAATAAAAACTACAAAAAAAAAATAAGTCAGAAACAAATTGAGATACAGCTTTCAAACAAATTGCATTTAAAAGTACATTTTTTTCTCTATACGACGGTGTAAAAAGTAATATTGTGGGATGTTTAGAAGTTTAAGAATGAAATTTCATTTAAAATGGGTCGATGGAAAAGCCTTTTCCCGAACAGCCAATGAAATGCTTGCATAATACATAAGTTTCAGGTGGATAATATGTAAGTTTCAGGAAATCTGACGAGTCGCAGGCGATTTTTGTCGTTTGCAATTTTTACGTGTCATAACACTATTAATGTTTAATTCATGGCGTACGTAATGTATGATCAACTCCGTGCGATTTTTTATGTCTTATATTTTAGTCTTTGAAAAAAAAAAAAAATCCAAATGGTCGTTGTAATTTGTTAAATTGCTTTTTTTTTTTTTTTTTTTTTTTTTTTGTTCATTAATGAAAAGTATGAAAAACTCAAGTAGAATCCTCTTGTTATGTGGCTCCGATACAGCTCGCATTCTCTTAAAGAAAAACTCAAATGCGAAACTGATCTGAATTGTTTGGCATCTAAGACGCTACAAGAGAAATAAGATTTTAAAAATACTTAAGTATATTACAAATTGTTATTCATATATTTTAAATCCTAAAATTAGTATTTTAACTCATTTTACTGTACTTTGATCCACTAAATTTGCTGGCACGTCATGATCATTTAAAATATTTTTTTGGAAAAAATTGGCACGCGGATGTGAAAAGGTTCGCCGACCCTGTTGTAGTGTATAACATGTGCATCAAATTCATCTATAAAGTATTATTCTAGGCCCATAAGTTGTGTAGATACACCGCTAATACTATTGTTTAAAATAGAATAATCCTATAATAGACATCTATAATAGAATAACTAATAAATAGAGCCCTCCCGCCATTCCCAAATGTGGAATGATGCCATTCCGAAAATGGCAATCTTGCAAAAGTACATTAAGCCTGTTCTCAAACCCAAAAGGGCAACTTTATGACATAAGTTTAAATTTATTTTTGGTCGGAAGCTCATGAAACTAGCAGGTGCTGTTGTTCAGAAACTATGTAATCGAGCTGTTTTTCCATTTTTTTTGCAAAACAATATATCTTTCAGAAAATAATGTAAAAGTTGACGTTTTGAACCGAAGTTCTTGAAGAAAGCAGAAAAACTATAAAATATTTTGGTCAGAAAAAGTCTATGTCACGTGATCAAAATCGCTTATAACTCAATAGGTAATTTATCGATCAAAAAATGGAAGGCACAGTTCGATTCCAAATCGCTTCCATAGTCAGGCCTTCCAATTTTATATCGTTCCGTTAAAAAATGAGTTAGTAAATGTGTCAAAACGTTTCCGCTTGTTGAGCAGAGCAGTTGAGTGCCTTAAGTCAAAATCATCCTGCAAAAAACCAGGATAATATGTAAAGTCATTTAATTAATTTTAACACAATTATTAAGATTGGTAAAAAAATCACACGAGTTCTGATTAAGGATCGACTGAAACAGGTTTTTAAAGCTTAAACCGAATTTCTGTGATCATCCTATTTTCGGCCGACAACGAAAACAAAAATGTCCAATTTTTTAAAAGTAATTAAATTGTATGTATTAAAGAAATTAATATATATGTCGTAGGCTAATTGAGAATCAGGCTCTTTGCAAACAGCCTAGGCTCTTTGCAAAGAGTCGGGCTAATTGGAGAATCATCTCCCTTTTTCCAATTAGCCTGATATTTTTCAGGCTTATTGCAAAGAGCCTAGAAAGCGTTAGGCTAATTGAAAAATATCCACTTATTATCCAATCAGAGTGATTTTATTAGGCTTATTAGCCCATAACCCGTCCCCAACCCAAAAAAATAAATTAAAACAGACAGTACCCCTGTCCGAGCAAGACAAAATAATTTCAGTCTACATGCAACCTGACCCGAACCTGAAAGTTCCATTTGAAAAAACCTGAAATCTGACCCGAACCAAATCTGATAACCAATAGAAATATTCTAAAGCACCATAACCCGATCCGAATAAGACAAAGTAATTTCGTGAATACGCAACCAGACCCGAACCTAAAAATTAAATTACAAAAAACCAGAAATCTGATATGAATCAAATCTGAACCCGACAGAAATATTCCAAAGAACCATAACCTGATCCGAGCAAGACAAAATAATTTCCGTGGACACGCAACCCGATTCCAACCTAAAATATTTGTTTGAAAAATTCCGAAATATGACCCAAACCAAATATGATAACCGACAAAAATATCCTAAAGAATCATAAACCGATCCGAGCAAGATAAAAAATCTCCTTGGACACGCAACCCGAACCGAACCTAAAAATTTCATTTGAAAAAAATCCTGAATTCTGACATGAGCCAAATCTGAACCCGACAAAAATATTTCAAAGAAACATAACCCGATCCGAGCAAGACAAAATAATTTCCATGGACAGTGGACAGACAACCTGATCCGAACCTAAAACTTTTGTTTGAAGAAAATTCGAAATATGACAAGAACCAAACATGATAATCGACAAAAATATTCTATAGAACCATAATCCGATTCGAGCAAGACAAAATAATTTCCTTGGACACGCAATCCGAAACGTACCTAAAAATTTCATTTGAAAAAAAAAACCTGAAATCTGACATGAACCAAATCTGAATCCGACAAAGTATTCCAAACATCCATAACCGGATCCGAACAAGACAAATTAGTTTCCGTGGACACGCAACGCGACCAGAACCTAAAAATTCCACTTGAAGTCAACCTGAAACCCGACCCGAACCAAATCTTAACCCGACAAAAATATTCCAAAGAACTATAACCCGTTGCGAGCAAGACAAAGTAATTTCCGTCGACCGGCAGCCCGATCCGAACCTGAAAGTTCTAATTGAACTCGATCCGAAACCTGGTTGTGGTCGGTTTTCGGGTTGATTTCAAATGGAACCTTTAAGTTTGGATCCGATTGCGTGTCTACGGAAATAATTTGTCTTACTCGGATTGGGTTACGGTTCTTTAAAATAATTTTGTTGTTTTCAGATTGGGTTCTGGCCGGGTTTCAGGTTGACTTGAAATGGAATTTTCAGAATCTGATCGTATTGCATGTAAACAGAAATTACTTTCCGTTGCTCGTATTGGGGTACGGCCTGGTGTATTTTTATTTCGGGTTAACTTAAAGTAGAGCTTTCAGGTTGCACGCCAACGGAAATAATTTTGTCTTGCTCGGATCCGGTTATGGTTCTTTAGAATATTTTTGTCGGATTCAGATTTGGTTTGGGTCAGATTTCAGTTTTTTTTTTTTCAAATGGAACTTTTTGGTTCGGGTCGGGTTACGTGTAAACGAAAATTATTTTGCCTTCCTAGGATCGGGATTTTTTAGAATATTTTTGTCGATTATCATATTTGGTACGGGTGATATTTCGGGTTTTTTTTCAAACTAAAGTTTTAGGTTCGGATCGGGCTGCGTGTCCACAGAAATTATTTTGTCTTGCTCGGATCGGGTTATGGTTCTTTGGAATATTTTTGTCGGGTTCAGATTTCGTTCATGTCAGATTTCAGGTTTTTTTCAAATGGAATTTTTAGGTTGGGTTCGAGTTGCGCGTCCAAGGAAATTATTTTGACTTGCTCGGATCGGGTTATGGTTCTACAGAATATCTTTGTCGGCTATCATATTTGGTTCGGGTCATATTTTGGAAATTTTCAAACAAATATTTTAGGTTCAGATCGGTTTGCGTGTCCATGGAAATTATTTTGTCTTACTCGGATCGAGTTATAGTACTTTAGAGTATTTTTGTCGGTTCGGGACAGATTTCGAGTTTTTTCAAATGGAACTTTCAGGTTCGGGTTGGGTTGCATGTAGGCTGAAATTATTTTGTCTTGCTCGGATAGGGGTACTGTCTGTTTTAATTAATTTTTTTAGGTAGATTTCGTATGAAATACTACCTATTGGGATCGTTCCTATGTTGGAATTTCTGAAAAATTTTTGCAGATCTACACCGATCATGACTCCTAGAACCCAAAACCACCCTCAGTAAAAAACTTTATATATCTATCTATCTATCTATCTATCTATCTATATATATATCACTTTCTTCTGGACACGATAACTTTCGTAATTCTGCACCAATCCCTTTCAAACTGATACATAAAATCAAAGGGCATAAAATCTCGTCAAGTTCGTTAATGGGCAAAATCGGACCAAGGGGTTGGAAATAGGGAGGGGTTTTGTGAAAACCGAAAACCCCCCATAACTTCTTAATTTTTGTACATATCAAATCAGTTTAAAGTTTTTATTACTTCTAAAAATAGGGCCAAAAATTTATGCAAAACAGATTTTTGATAAAGTTAAAAATGGGCTCAAGGGGCGCAAAAAATAGGGTTTTTGGGAGAGAAAAATTCATAACTTCGTCAATTCTCAAGATACCAATTCCAATTAATTTTATTATAAAACTCCTTAGTATTATCTACAACTTTTATATTCACAAGTTTTTGATAGGACCAATTCGTACCGCAAAAAAAAAATTAAAAACGAAAACAAAAAAGGGGTTTGAAGAAGTAAAAAATCCATAACTCCTTCAATTCAAAAGATATAAAATCCCCATGAATTTATCATATATCTTCTTAATATTGTCTACAACATCTATATAGACAAGTTTTGGAAGGACCAATTCTTACAGCAAAAACAAATTAAAAATACATAGCGGTTGAAGAAAAAAATCATCTAAGTAAGGGTGTATTCAAATCCGAACTGCGTATTTTCTGACTCATTTTACAATTCATTTTTGCTCTCAAAGGCTTCCAATTGGTACGTTTTCTTACTCAGAAACTATATAATGTACCGTAATGGTCAATTTTTTGATAGAGGCAGAATATATTTTTAAAAATGCTGTTAAAGTGGGCATTTTGAACCGAATTTCCCGAAGCGGATTGTGTTGGAAAAATCATTGCATTAAGGATGCACTCAAATCCAAACTGCTTATTTTCTGACATATTTTTAAATTCATTTTTGCTCTCAAACGCATTTAATTGGTAGATTCGCTTATTCAGAAACTATATAATGTACCGCAATGATCGATTTTTTGATAGAGGAAGAATATATTTCAAAAAATTATGTCAAAGTGGGCATTTTGAACGGAATTTCCCGTAGCAATTGTGTTATCACTTTCTTCTGGACACGATAACTTCCGCAATTCTGCACAAATCTCTTCCAAACTGATACATAAAATCAAGGGACATAAAATCTCGGTCAAGTTCGTTAATGGGCAAAATCGGACCGAGGGGTTGGAAATAGGGAGGGGTTTTGTGAAAACCGAAAACCCCCCATAACATCTTAATTTTTGTACATATCAAATCAGTTTAAAGTTTTTATTACTTCTAAAAGTAGGGCCAAAATTTTATGAATCACAGATTTTTGATAAAGTTGAAAATGGGCTCAAGGGGCGCAAAAAATTGGGTTTTTGGGAGAAAAAAATTCATAACTTCGTCAATTCTCAAGATATCAATTCCAATTAATTTTATTATAAATTTCCTTAATATTATCTACAACTTTTATATTCACAAGTTTTTGATAGGACCAATTCGTACCGCAAAAAAAATTAAAAACTAAAACAAAAAAGGGGTTTGAAGAAGTAAAAAATCCATAACTCCTTTAATTCAAAAGATATAAAATCCCCATGAATTTATCATATATCTTCTTAATATTGTCTAACACATCTATATAGAAAGTTTTGGATAGGACCAACTCTTACAGCAAAAACAAATTAAAAATACATAGCGGTTGAAGAAAAAAATCATCTAAGTAGTGGTATTCATCTAAGTATTCATCTAAGTATTCAAATCCAAACTGCGTATTTTCTGACTCATTTTACAATTCATTTTTGCTCTCAAAGGCTTCCAATTGGTGCGTTTTCTTATTCAGAAACTATATAATGTACCGTAAAGGTCGATTTTAGGTAGATTTCGTAAGAAATACTACCTATTGCAGTCGTTACCATGGTGCGACTTTTGAAAAATTCCTTCATAACTTTTCATTATAGGACCCCAGGAACTCAAAACCACCCCCACCTAAAAAGTTTATATATATATATATATATATATATATGTATGTATGTATGTATGTACTAAATTTTGTCCGCACGATAAAAGTCGCAATTATGCACGAATCATCTTCAAACTCGCCAACAACTTTGAGATGGCTAATATCTCGGCGGGGATTGAAAATGGGCGAAATCGGCCCAAGAGGGTGGAAATGGGGAGGGTTCAAAATTTTGAATACTCTCTTAACATGATTCTGATAAAACCAGCTCTTACACAACAATGGCAGGAAAAAAATAAAAGTTTTTCGTTATAGCAGTTGCCAACAATTAAAAAAAAACCAAATAATAAAATTCTCACCACAACAATTACTTTTCTTTTGCAAAATTTTCACGTGTAAAATTAAATAGTTTGACAAATTGAAAACAAATTGAATATTACGTCATAAGTTTCCTAGAGCAAGATTTCAGCATGAAAACTCAAAATAAATAGTTTGACGAATTAAAAAAAATATGTATATTGCGTCATATTGGAAATATAATGGACCTCAGCAGGTGAATATGTAACGCCATGTAAGTTTGAAGAAACGTATTAAAACATGATAAAAACCCGACTAAGGAAATATTAACGTATTTTAACACTTTAAGGTTCTCTGAATTTTTTGTAGCCATTTTTTAAACCTATTCCATATATATGTGTGTGTGTATTCGTGTATATTACAATTTTCACAAAAAGTTTAGCTCCCTACAGCTCGCTCTTTGTGAAGAAACTGGGTTTTATCTCTAATCTTGATTTAAGTTTTGTTGGAGAATATAGTACTTAACATCGAAATCTACCTCCGCCTGTAGGCCCGAGCCGGCAGGGATTTTTTTGATAGAGACAGAATATATTTAAAAAAAATGCTGTTAAAGTGGGCATTTTGAACCGAATTTCCCGAAGCGGATTGTGTTGGAAAAATCATTGCATTAAGGATGCATTCAAATCCAAACTGCTTATTTTCTGACTCATTTTTAAATTCATTTTTGCTTTCAAACGCATTTAATTGGTAGATTCGCTTATTCAGAAACTATATAATGTACCGCAATGATTGATTTTTTGATAGAGGCAGAATATATTTCAAAAAAATATGTCAAAGTGGGCATTTTGAACGGAATTTTCCGAAGCAATTATGTTATCAGTTTCTTCTGGTCACGATAACTTCCGCAATTCTGCACAAATCTATTCCAAACTGATACATAAAATCAAGGGACATAAAATCTCGGTCAAGTTCGTTAATGGGCAAAAGCAGACAAAGGGGATGGAAATAGGGAGGGGTTTTGTGAAAACCGAAAAAAACCCATAACTTCTTAATTTTTGTACATATCAAATCAGTTTAAAGTTTTTATTACTTCTAAAAATAGCGCCAAAAATTCATGCATCACAGATTTTTGATAAAATTTAAAATAGGCTCAAGAGGCGCAAAAAATAGGGTTTTTGGGAGAAAAAAATTCCTTACTTCGTCAATTCTCTAGATATCAAATCCAATAATTTTATTATACACCTCCTTAATATTATCTACAACTTTTATATTCACAAGTTTTTGATAGGACCAATTCGTACCGCAAAAAAATTAAAAATGAAAACAAAAAAGGGGGGTTGAAGAAGAAAAATTTTCATAACTCCGTCAATTCACAAGATATAAAATCTCCATAAATTTATCATATATCTTCTTAATATTGTCTTCAACATTTCTATTGACAAGTTTTTGATAGGGCCAATTCTTAAAGCAAAAACAAATTAAAAATAGCGGTTGAAGAAAAAATTCATCTTATGGGTGCATTCAAATCCAAACTGTCTATTTTCTTACTCATTTTTAAGTTCATTTTTGCTCTCAAACGCATCCAATTGCTAATTTCTCTTATTCAGAAACTATATAATGTACAGTAATGATCAATTTTTTGATAGAGGCAGAATATATTTCAAGAAATGCTGTCAAAGTGGGCATTTTGAACAGAATTTCCTGAAGCGATTGTGTTAGAAACGAAAAATAATGCCCTACTGAGAAAATAATTCTTTATTAATCAAGTTTTAATTAATTGAAAGAAAATTAAAAGCACATGTCGCTTATAAATCTTTTCAAAAATCACGTCAGGCATGTTTCATATTTTTTTTTTATTAAAAATTAATCTGAAAATGTGCCAGAAAATTTCGAGTTGTTGAGTATGGAAAAATATTTTTTTAATATCGCCTTAACATGATTCTGATAAAACCAGCTATTTTATAAAAAGCAAATAAAAACTCGTCAAAAGCAGACAGATAAAACTGTTAAAGTGGATTTATATCTAATAATGATTTAGTTTTTCTTGGTGAAATTAGTATACTTAACTTCGAAATCTACCTCTGCCTGTAGGCCGGGCCGGCAGGGATTTTTTTGGGTTGGGGACAGGTTATGGGCTAATAAGCCTAATAAAATCACTCTGATTGGATAATAAGTGGATATTTTTCAATTAGCCTAATTCTTTCTAGGCTCTTTGCAATAAGACTGAAAAATATTAGGCTAACTGGAAAAAAGGAGATGATTCTCCAATTAGCCCGGCTCTTTACAAAGAGCCTAGGCTTTTTGCAAAGAGCCTGATTTCTCAATTAGCCTACCACATATACATAAATATATATAATTATTAGTTAAAATTTCCCATTTTCGGCCGAAAACGAAAGCGAAATCAAAAATGTCCAAAAACGAAAACGTCCAAAATTTATTTAAAGTAATTAAATTGTATGTATCAAAGTAATTAGCACATATATAAATATACATAATTATTAGTTAATTATACGTATTTATTAAATATGCATAAGTATTAATTTAATATGCGTATTTATTAAATGTACATAATTATTAATTAATTATTCGTGTGGCACAAATTGGTTCTCTGTGCCCGAAACTTTTTATTTTCATATAAAGTACTAGGGGGCTCGGCCCCCTACGAGCTACGCTCGCCAACCCCCGTCCAGACACCGCAGGCTCTAAATGCACGCTAATTTGATCGTCTTTAAAAAGATTTCGAAAGAGTGAATTATAATTTAAAAAACAGTGGCGATCTCCCTATAAACGAATTTCTATTCATTTCTCTTTAATTGGGGAATTTTAACGCCAAATCCGCTGCGGTACTACTTGATTATCTCGTCGACCAATTTCGCCAAATTATATAAATCGCCAAACCACTCGCCAAATTATACAAATTGACATAATTTTTATTTTAAATAACGAAAGAACAAATAAATTCGTACAACATTAATAAAAATACAAATAAAACGACGAAATAAAAATAACTTGATGACGTAGACACGTGTAACAACATTTCAAAATAAGCTAATAAAAAAGGAATTAAGTAAACAGAGTCTTTGTCTCCTGGTATTTTTTAACAAAGTGAAAAGAAAGTTCTTTTAAATGAGACATTTTAAATTAATCGTTTTTAATCTGACGTAATTTTTACCAAGCTATTCTTTCTCTTTTAAATAATCACGTGAAAGTACTTTTGTTAGCAATTAAACATTATTTGCGCTTTCCTAACAAAAATAGTTCAAAATATCCTCTCAAAATATTAAATAAATGTCTAGCGCAATTTCTAAATTTAAACATTTTTGCAATTTTATTTTGTGTTCATTTTATGTAATAGCTATAATGTGACGTAAATATGACGTAATTTCTCCTAAGACTTCTAACGCATGTTAATGAATTTATTATTTTACAATATTCTTTCTCTTTTAAAATTCACGCGTATACTTTTTATGACGTAATTTTTAATAAGTTCCTGCTTTTTATATGTAATTATTTAATTCTAATTTGAAAGTTTTTTTCCTGCTTATAATAGTCACGTGTAAATAAATTTTCAATTTGAAGTAAACATTATTGCTTGCACTTTTTATACAGTTGGCAACAGTTTAAATTAGTGCAATTTTCTGAAATCTGTAAAAAATATCTCTAGAAATGCTGAAAATTTGAATTTAAAATAGAAATAAAACCTGAAAAAATGAGCCAAAATAAAAAAATTAATGCAATCTGCACTCCGGCAAATTCTAACGCATAAAATGATCTAAAAATTATTACACTGCCATGTATAGTTTTTGCTGCTATAAAACTTTTTTAGTGGAACGATTTTGTCCAACTTTAGCATTAAATATCTCTTAAAATAATTCTTCGATTTGAAAATTGTCTGCATCAGCGTGTTTATCAAACATTTCTGTATAAAACCACCGATTTTCATATTATTGTATGCATTATTTTTCTTAATATTAACGAAGAAAGACCCCCGGCGACAAAAAATTCAAAACCGGCGGCGGCGGCGACAGCGGTAGTTACTTTTTTTTAGAATAGAGAGAAAACGTAATTAATTCATCAACGAAACACAAAGATTTTCTAATTATACGAATTTCATTTAATTAAAAAATATTTTAGTTTTATGTATAGACACTTCGATTTATCTGGATTTCGGTAAATGATCATCTGTTATAATAGAACTTTCTCAAAGAGTATTCGAAACACTTCTGAGGTTTCAAACTGAAAATTTTCTATTGCTGTTATAGTCCAGGGGAAATGTACCAAAAAAGGGAGGTTACCTTGCAAAAGGTCTGGTAGAAGATTTTATTTTTTTAATTTGTTTATATTGAGGCAAGCATGGGAAAACCAAGTTTTCTAACAAAATTTCTTAAGGCTAAATTTTCTGAGGCCAAAAAACAATAAAATTTTGGGCCTTTTTTTGATTTTTTTTAAATATCTCGAGACTCGTTGCCGTAGCATATTATTTGTCAATTACAATATTAAAGAAGACAAAATTCTCTACAACTCTCATATTTATAACTTTTTTATACACTCAATAGCAAGCGCAGTACGCCATTTCAAAAATAGGACATTTTCTTCAACTTTCTTAAAAATCGTGAAAAACTCCGATTATTCAAATGTTTCCCATGGATTTAATCGTGTATGCCAACTTCTATACAAAGGGTACTAGGAAAGTTTTGCAATACAGATTTATTTATCAAATTTTTTCAAAGTAATTTCCGTTGCAAGTAATACAGTTCTCCAAACTCCGAAACCAGTCCTTAAACCAGCTCTGCCAATTTTCACTTGGGAGTAAGGAACACTCATTGTCCCAAGCCTTCAGAAGTGCCTCTTCACTGGAAAACCGAATCCCTTTCTGCTTCAGTTTCAGATGCGGGGACAGTACGAATTCACAGGGGGCAAGATCTGGGCTGTAAGGAGGGTGTTCAAGAAGTTTCAGTCCTGTAGTGGCCTAATATTCAGTGCAGGTTTTGGCCCGGTGAGCTGGAGTTTTGTCATGATGGAGGAACCATTTTTTCATTCTTAACTTTGGTCCCAGGTTCTTATTAGATTCTATGACTTTAGGTAGGCACTGTTCATTGTACCACTTAACAGTAACTGTCTTCTGTGCGTCCAAAACAATACACTCAAAAATTCCACTCGATTTGAAAAATACAGCTATCATTTTCTTTTTGATAGATCGAGATTTTCTGACAGCTACCGGTGTGTCCTCATCATCAAAGACCCAAACCTTGTTTTGAAACTTTGTCGGCACATTTTAATAGTATAGCCACGCTTAGTCACCTGTCACGATGCTGTTCACATACAGAGATTATCCTTTACCAAACATTTTTAGCATCTCCTAGCACCAAGTCACATTTCGTGTCATCTGCTCCTCAGTCAGTCTATGTGGCACTCAGAGACAACACAGTTTCTTGATGTGCAAATGATCATGCAGAATGGAATGAATTGCAGGTGCATTTAGTCCTAAGGTATCCTCTATATGCTTGTAAGTTAGTCGTCTGTCTTCGTCAAGCATTTTCCTCACAGCAGTAATGTGTTACTTCGTAATTGACGTTCGGGGTCTTCCCCCTCTTTCAGCGTCCTCCAGGGAGAAATTTCCCCTTTGGAATTCCCTGTACCATCTGTGTATAGTCATACGATGTGAACAATCATCACCAAGTGCAAGAGTAATTTCTTCTAAGCACTGGTTTAAGTTTAAACCACGCGCGAAGTTATACCGCAAAACTGCCCTTATCTCACTTCGTGACCAGGACTCCACTGGAAGAACTTCACACGATCATAGCTAATAAATAACTGAGCCTACAGACTTGTGGTTACGTGTAGGTGTATAAGTATGAACCTATGTCAACACACAGCCACAAGCAGCCGCCTGCGACTTTTTGTTTCATCATATTGCAAAACTTTCCTAGTACCCTTTGTATATTGGTTGTAATAAATTATGTGTTTCAGGGCCAAAACTAGCCTTTTTTTGTATCCGTGGCAAACATGAATTTTGGCGCCCCCCCCCCCCCCCCCCCAATTTAAAAAGGAAATTTTCCACGAGAATTTTAATAAAACTCTAATAGCCGGATTTTGGACATTCTTAAGTGTGTAATCATTAAATACGTAATACTGAACTACGTAATCAGCTTTGCCAAATATTGATTCATTAAAAACTTGAAAAAAAGTCACAAGTTGTTTAAAGTCACATATGAATTATGAGATTAAATTAGTCACATGAAGACATTCGCAAGGTAATATTAAACCTATGGGAGCGTTCTTGACAAAGATCTCGCTTGCATTTTATTAATTTTATATAATTTTCTTTCATGGGATGAGATTAATATCTAATGTTGTACTTTTGTACTTTTTTGGCTCTAGGTGAACATAATACAGATATCTCTTTTATTCAGGAAAAGGATATTCCTTTGAAACGAGATGCTAATAATCCTACAACAGTGCCATCAAAGAGAAAAAAAATATTGTCAAATAGCCCTGTAGAAATTATTATTATTAAAATACATTTTTTCATTTAGCTTATGAAGTCATATTAGGTATCTTTTTATTGTGTAGGGAAAAAGGAGTTGAATGAAACAGGGGATCAATGCGAAAACAATGTTTATATGGTCTACAATCATAAATAAATTGGTGTTTCATTTGATAAATGGTATCACTGAGATCATTAAACAGATATTAGTTTCAAAATAGTACATATTACAGAAGATTAGAATATTTCACAAAATGTATTTTTCAACAACCAAAATAAATTTTTCTGCTCGAGCTTTAAAGCAATTAATAGATAATAAGTTTAGATAGATCATGGAAGACGGTAGTATTCCGAGTGACGCAGCCTTAAGCCTAAAATCGTATCGTATCGTATCATAGAATTCGTAGATGGCGGAACTCATATATACAGCTAACTCGACATCAAAGAAAACGCGAAAAGCCGCCTTTTAATAACTCAGCAGATATAGGCCTTATTGTTCTGAATTTTCTAGAACAGTCTTATATCTGCAGTCTAATCGTATACTGAAATTTTTACATTTCTACGTGCAGTATATTTTGAGATCTAAATAGCCATTTTTAAAGTGAAAACGTTGGTATGATATCGAGGAAGTTCCTAATTTGAAAATCTCGAAAACGGTTCTAACGATTATCTTTAAATTGATACATAATATAAATGTGATTAAGGCGAGGTGAATAACACTTTTCTCTTTTCTGGGAAAACTCTCGTTCGTTAAATAATTCGATTTTTTTTCTCTGGAAAATGACATGGGAGATTTTTTAAAAATCAAATAAATATGTTTCAGATGAACCAAATAACAATTTACTTGTTTCCAGCAAGACTCTTGTTCGTTTTATAATGTGCATGAAAAATCGGACTATATTTCTTCGCCATTCTACGGAAATTTCACCGAAAATGCATGACACTGTATTCATACACATGCTTTCTTTTTAACCACTTTTGGGGAGAAAAATTTTGTCTTCCCACTGACTGAGCGGTTAAGGGCCATCGTCTACTGATCTTAAGATAGGCAGCTCGATACTCTCTGGTACTTGTTTTCACATGTGAATGTGTTTTTTTTGTTTTTTTTTCTTTTAAAGTCTGTTAGTTGACCATTATTCTCAGTTCCTTTGTAATTTTTTAATTGCTATTAAGTTAAATAAAATTACAATTATAATGACGCCAATTTGATGATGATTATTTCTTGGCAATTTTTCAACAATAAAAATATTACCATAAATTTTATAAATATATTTAATTTCAATCACTTTACAAAAAATATACATTAATAATTATTATTTGAATATAAATCACACGATCACAAACGTAAAAAAATAATTCATTTCAGCTCTTCTTTTTATAATATCATTTTTTATTATTATGACGGTCAATCAATATATAATCACTGACATCCATAATATTATTATTATTATAATTATTATTTTCCTTGCATAAAAACTATTGTGATGTAATAATTCTTTTATAATAAATAATTTAGTTGAAATGTTTTATTTATAAATAACAATGAAGTTTGATAACCCCGAGACAATTGTTTTTATTTAACTTTGCAATATTTACAGTTTACATAATAAGCATATCAGAATTCTGGTGTCGCCATCTTTTGACGCAATTGCGTACTACATTTTGTCTCTTATTCGAAAAAAAAAAAAAAAAAACTAACGCTCTTCGCCGCTTTGAAAGAATCTCTTGTGACTAGAGGTCTATTTCGCAAATATTAAGAAAATTACTGCATACAAAAATATTAAAATGGGTAGTATTATAGAGAAATGTTTGATAAAAACGTTGAAGTAGACAGTTTTTAAATCGAAGAATTATTTTAAGAGATATTTAATGTTAAATCTGGATAAAATTGTCTCATTAAAAAAGTCTCATAGGAAAAAAAATATACATGGGAATTTAATCATTTTCATTCAATTTAATCATTGAATAGAAACTCGAAGTTTGCAGAGTGCATTTATTATTTTTAACTTGCCTAATTTTTGGTCGGTTTATTTCAATTTTAAATTAAAATTTTTAGAATTTCCAGAGATATTTTTTACATATTTTAGAAAAGGTTATTTTAAATTGTTGCCAATTGTTAAAACAGCGCAAAGAATAATATATCCTTTAAATTAAAAATTTATTCACACGTGACTATTATAAACAGAAAAAAATCCTTTTAAATTAGAATTAAATGATAACGTGTTAAAAGCAGGAAAATATTAAACATTACGTCATAAAAATTGTTTTTACACATGCTTACTTAAAATGAAAGAAAATTATAAAATAATCAATTATTTTCAAATTAGAATTAAATGATTACGCATTAAAAGCAGGAAAACATTGAAAATTACGTCATAAAAATTATATTTACACGTGAATATTAAAAGAAAAAGAAAATTTTTAAATAATAAATTCATTGATATGTGTTAAAAGTCGTAAATGGAGGAAATTACGTCATATTGGCCAAAGTGGCCAAATAATAATATTGCAAAACAGTTTAAATTAAAAAATATATTTATATGAGAGATTTATTTCAAATTTCGAGATGATATTTTTAACTATAGTTGCCAATTTTAAGGTAGCGCAAATAATAATATTATCTTTCTAATAATAAAAATATTTTCAGTTGAATGTTACAAAGAGAAAGGAAAGTTTGGTGAAAATTATGTCAGATTTAAAACGTTACATTTAAAATCTCTTATTTAAAATCATTTTCTTATAGCGTTGTTCAAAAATACCATAAAGCAAAGACTCTGTTGACTTAGTTCCTTTTATATTTGGTAATTTTCAAATGTTTAACTAATCTTATTTAATCAAGCACGGAAACAGCAACTAACATCAGCTGATTCGGTCTTGAAATCCCTCAGTAAAAGGGAAACCCGTTTACAGTAAGATCGCCATTGATTTTTTAATTATACAGAACAGCCTCGATTATCCGAGCTAATTGGGACTGTTAGTAAATCGGAATCGGAAATCTCGGTTAATAGAAACTGTGTGTAAAAACTCGCCGTGCTTTCGAATTTAACATCTCTTTAAAAAATATATATAGCACGTTTTTTAAATAATAAAAATAAATATATGTAAAGTTCTGTTTCACAGCTTAACAAATTTAAAAAGAAAATCAACTACCAGTAGCAAATTTTAAAATGCAAATTGAAAAATTTACGAAAGTTCACACAGCCACTGGAAACAAAGAATTGTTCGCTATTGACTTCTCAGGGTCCAATGTTTCTTTGGAGTTGAGTGCTTTTGGGGGCAGAAGGGCCTGTATAGCACGGACAGTGAGCTAAAGAGTGTGGTTATTTTTAAGGCTCATTCAAAAGGGAAAAAATATCAGACTTTGTTATCGGCTCGGTTAACAGAAACCTCGATTAATCGAAGCTCGGTTAATCCAGGTTCTACTATAATTCAATCTTCCGTAATCTTTTTAAAGCAGATCAAATTAATGGACTTTAGCACAAAGTCACATAGCTGATAACTGCCATGCTTGTTGGCCACCTTTTTTTCAAAAAGTTTGCTTCGCCTTATTCAATTAATGAGATAGCTCCGATAAAATAAGTCACATTTTCCCGTTCTAAAATACTGGTATCCAAAAATCGTAGCATGTAACTGACACTACAAGTACTCATGGAACTAGACTATTTTAAGTCTGATTTTTATTATAGACTATATAAAATTATTAAAAATATATATTATGATAGGAACTAGCGGGCTTCGTCCGCTATTTACGTTACGGATATAAAAATCATGTTTTTTTTTTAGGGAAAAAGAAATAAAAACCTATTTGACGATAGGTTTATAAAGACACATTTTGTATTTGTTATATTTCCGGGGATGAGGAGGGGGGGGGGGGACTATTTTGATTAAATATCGCAATTAGTCCATATGGCAGATATAATTATGATAGACACTAGCGGGCTTCGCCCCTCTATGGCACCTTATGGGTCCAGCTTCCATAACTCAGAAACTACCTTTCGGACATCAATGCAACAGATTCCAAACGTTATAATTAACTTAATAATCACCCTATATAGCATTAAAGTAAATTTATGAGTACTGCATACTATTTTTTATCGTAATTTCTGAAGAGAAAAAATTATTTCGGTTCCATTCTTTTAGGTACTGGTTTGAAAAATTTTGAAAAAGGGGGGAAGGAGGGGACATAAGACTGCTGTTTGTCAAACAACACAACGGGGTCTGGCTTATTCAACTTGGTCCCCCAGGGGAATACCTTCTTTAGGTATTTACGGGTTTCGCGACCCCGGGTTCCCGAGCGATCTTTCTCCTTTCCTGTCTTCTTCTCTTTTTGGTTGTCTATCCTTTTTTCTTTGTTTCACACTTTTTAGTCTTCTCTTTTCAGTTTGTTATCCCTCTTTGTTCTTGTTCGATTTTGTTACTGTTTTCTTGAAACTGTTCTTTGTTCTACTAACGTTGTTCTTGTTCTTTGGAAAAAAAAAAATTATAAAAGTTTTAAAAAAGACAAAAAATTCACCTTGTTTCTAAGTTTTCTCTCACATTACTTTTTCTTTTTTTTTTCTACAATAGTGGTTTTTTTTTTTTTTTTCACGTGAGACACTCTGGGTGTTGAGGTTTTTTAATCTCATCGCCTCGTTTCTACCTTTTTAGGCTGATCTCGAGTCCCAGGGTGCAGGGCATTTCCGAAATTCGGTTCCATGATCGGAGGACGCCATACTTGTATGGTGGCTGTTAGGACCAACACCGGGAGACTGGTGCCTTTCGGCGAAAGGGGCTGTAGGTTGGACAGAGCTGTAAAGGCTTACCTACTGGCTTCCTGATTCCAAAGTGAAAGAGCTAGAGATTAAGAAATGTTATCGAGTTTAATCCAATGTTCGAAAAACGTGGAAGTTTGTTGATATAGTTTTCACCCTTTTGAGACCTGCGCCTAAAGTAATGGTAAGAAGAAGGGTCGGTGACCAGGCCCGATGCCTGGCGTTTCAAAATGCTTTCTCTCAATATGGCTACAATATTAGGAACTAACCCATGTGATGTGGAGGCCCCACATTCCAATACAGAGAGTAATGGTGCAATGAGCTCTGGCTCAGAAATAAGTGCTAATCAACATAAAAAACAATCATGGGAAGAGATGTGTGACGTTTTTACTTCCAATGAAGAATGTAAAAATGTCAACTTTAATACTAATAAAGCTGAAGAAAGATTTTTTGTAGTGAAACGCACAGATGGAAGCTTTGACAAAACATCACCCTTTTTGATAAATAAATCTATCCTTGGATTGGTTGGTGAACCAAAAACAATAAAAAAACTCCGGACAGGTGAACTTTTAATCGAAGTAAGCAACAACCAACAAGCAGCAAACTTAAAAAAATGTACTCACTTTGCAACCATCGCAGTCACTATATCACCTCATAGAACCTTAAACACATCTCGTGGGGTGATCTCAGAGTCTGATCTGTTGCATGTTTCAGAAGATGAAATAGTAAACAATTTAAAAGACCAAAACGTCATTGAAGCAAGAAGGATACAAATCCACCGTCGGGACGAACAAACATCTACTCAAATACAAATACCTACCAAACACATTATACTTACATTTAACACACCCAAACTACCAAAATATATAAAAGCCGGGTATTTATCATGTTCCGTTAGACCGTACATACCAAACCCACTGCGTTGTTTTAATTGTCAACGCTTTGGGTACTCAAAAACCTCATGTCGAGGTAAGGCCACCTGTGGTCGGTGCAGTGCAGTTGGCCACGACAGTGCGCAATGTAATGCTCCACCTTGTTGTGTCAACTGCAAAAAAGATCATCCATCTTATGCTAAATCTTGTGAAATGTGGAAAAAAGAAAAAGAAATACAGACCATACGCACAAAGGACAACATATCGTACCCTAAAGCCAGGAAAATTGTTGAATCAAGGACACCCAAAGTTGGTGTGTCATATGCTACTGCCTTGTCTAAAACTGTCCATAAAACTTATCAATCTATTGCAACTCAAACAGAACTCCCCACTAAACCTAATTGCCAACCTAATCAAAAAGATAACTACCTGTCTAATAATTCTGGTAAGACTAATAGATCAACACAATCTCCTCCTCTTAAGTCACCTAAATCTGATCCTCCTAAACCACCACAAAATGCCTCTTCAAAATCATCTCAATCTGTTATTTCTAAACTTCCACTCCATAAAAGAGGTTCTCAAAATACAACTAAAACACCATCTGTGAAACCAAGCCGTAAATCTGACGCCGAAAAATTTAACCTACCAACGATTAAAGCCAGTGTGTCACCTGAAAATTCAGCTAAAAAGAAAAAGAATAAAACATCCAAAAATGAAACTCAATCAAAACAAAATGATAAAATGGAGTATGATGATGCTCTAGCTCTTCACCCAGAACCGGATGAAGAATTTAACGATGGAGATAGTATGACTATCTCCGAATAAAAATTCCGCAGGTAGTAAAAAAAAAAAAAAAAAAAAAATCTTTCATGTCTAATATTATCTCTTGGAACTGCCGTGGTTATCACAATAAACATGACGAAATCCGTAATATTCTATCCGACCATCAACCTTTATGTTTAGCTCTGCAGGAAACACATCTAAAACCCACTGACAAAGCAAAATTGCGCACCTATGCTACATACAGAAAAGATTTTACAGGTAGTGATAGGGCCACTGGTGGAGTGGCTCTTTTCATCTCTCGCAATTTACCCCACACTCATATTAACTTAAGAACAAACTTACAAGCTGTTGCAGTCCGTGTATATGTAAAACGTCTCATTACAATCTGCACTATTTATTTACCACCCCACCAAATTATTCAGTCAGCACTACTTGATGATCTCCTTCTCCAACTCCCCACTCCTTTCATCATTGTTGGAGATTTTAATGCTCATAGCCAACTGTGGGGTAGTTCTGACACTAATCAACGTGGTGATATTATAGAGAAATTAATTTCCGACAATGGCTTATGCCTACTCAATAATGGTGATCATACTTATTTCCATGAACCAACCCGCACCTTTCATGCAATAGATCTCACTATCTGCTCTGCATCTATCTATCCTTATTGGAACTTCTGGGTCTCTAATGACCTACACGGCAGTGACCATTTTCCAACATTTATCTCACAGACTACTCCTCACAGGGATTCTAATAATTGCTTTAATCGCTATGTCTATGACAGAACCAATTGGCCAACTTTTACAGACCTTGCTAAAATCACTAGCGATATGATAGAAGGTGATATTGACGATGCGCTTCATAATATCACCCATTGTATTATCAATGCTGCAGATATTAGAATTCCTAAATCACGTTCCACCCCAAAACACAGGAAACCATGGTGGAATGATGACTGTCAAAAGGCAAAAAAAGTCAACAGAAGGCATGGGGCATCTTCCGGAGGTATCCCAATAATGCTAATTTTATTGCATACAAAAAAGCAAAGGCTGATGCTAGAAGAGTGCGCCGCAAAAGCCAACGTGAATCCTGGATGCAATACATCTCCACTATAAGCTGTAATACCTCAAGTAAAGTTCTTTGGAAAAAAGTGAAAAATTGTATGGGATTATATTCTGAAAACCACATCTCAATTTTAAAACACAATGGCCAAACCATAGCATCTCCAAAAAACATTGCTGAAACAATAGCAAATACCCTCGCATCCAATTCTAGCTCTGATTCTTACCCAGAACCTTTTTTATCATACAAAAGACGAATGGAAACTACCAACATCAATTTTAATTCATGCCACTCTTACGATTACAATCTTCCTTTCACTATTTCAGAACTCTTAAAATGTTTACAAAACAGTCATTTATCTGCTCCAGGTCACGATGGCATCACATATACCATGCTGAAACATCTCTGCAGGACTTCTCTAAATAACCTTCTTGCTTATTACAATAGAATCTGGATGGAACAAGCTTTTCCCAATGCCTGGTGTAAAGCCATAGTCATCCCTTTTCCTAAACCAGGAAAAGACTCAAGCGATCCAAATAATTACAGGCCAATCGCACTCTCTAGTTGCCTTTGCAAACTTTTAGAAAAAATGATTAATTGCCGTCTGGTCCATGTTTTAGAATCAAATAATTACCTTGCAGCTTTCCAAAGTGGATTTCGACGAGGTAGGTCCACTATTGATAACCTCATTCTCTTAGAATCTCATATACGGACTGCCTTTTTAAAGAGAAACCATCTGGTCGCAGTGTTTTTTGACATGCTGAAAGCATATGACAAGACATGGAGGTACGGTATTCTTCGCGATCTTTTTAGCTTGGACTTTCGTGGTAACCTCCCGATTTTTATTAAGAACTTCCTGGCCATTCGTATTTTTCAAGTTCGAATTGGCGGGATCCTCTCCAGTTTTTATATACAAGAAGAGGGTGTTCCTCAGGGTAGTGTTCTGAGTGTCACCCTTTTTGCTATCAAGATAAATGGCATCCTTGACCAGTTGCCCCCATGTGTTCAGGGAACTCTCTATGTTGACGATTTTAAAATTTTATGTAAAGGACAGGATATGCGTTTTATTGAGAGACAATTACAGTTAGCTATCAACCGTATTATTCAATGGACAAATAAAAATGGTTTTATTATATCTCAGGACAAAACTTCTTGTGTACATTTCTGTAGACGTAGGGATCTGCATCCAGACCCTGAAATTTTTATTGGTTCTTGTCAAATTTGTGTTCTTGACTGCGTCCGCTTTTTGGGTGTGTATTTTGACAAAAAACTTACTTTCTTACCACATATTTTGCAATTGCGGAAAAAATGTGAACAATCCCTTAATTTAATTAAGGTGCTTTCGAACACATTTTGGGGAGCAGACCGTGGTTCTCTCCTTAAAATTTATCGTTCTATAATCCGTTCCAAAATTGACTATGCCTGCCAAATCTATGGCTCGTCCCGCATTTCCACTCTTAAAAAACTTGACACTGTGCACCACAGCGCACTCCGTGTCTGCTCTGGTGCATTTCGTACATCGCCAGTTTTAAGTCTGTATGTTGACTGTAATGAACCAGCATTACATCATATTCGGGAAAAGCTTTCATTAGATTTGTACTATCGTATTCTCTCACATAATGATCATCCACTTCATACAAATATTTTAAATGCAGACAATGATATGCTTTATCAGCACCGACCATCCTGCATTCCATCATTTGGAGTCGGAGTGAGAAATTTTATTAACAATAGCAATCTAAGCAATATTGAGGTGAGCCCATGCCCATTGCACACGTTCCCTCCCTGGAAAACTCTTAATATTACCACCCTCCATCCTTTTAAAGATTATGACAAAAGAACTTAGCACCTACTGTCTTTCAACAGTTATTTGAGCGCTCTGATTACAATAACTATACAGATATTTATACTGATGGATCAAAGTGTAGAGATAATGTTGGTTGTGGTGTTTTCTTTGATAATATCACTTTCAGTTATCGGCTACACCCTTCTATTTCTGTGTTTACGGCCGAATTAATAGCAATTGAGAGAGCCATGTTGCACATTCCTCATCATCATAAGACTTTTTTCATCATTTATACTGACTCGAAAAGCTCTATTGATGCAATAAAATCATTTAATAAGCACCCCTATGTCTCGGCCATCTTGGATCTTTATAATAAACTGATAAGACGTGGTTATAACATTTTATTTTGCTGGGTACCTGGGCACATGGGTATCCCTGGAAATGAGAAGGCTGATGAGGCAGCAAAACGTGCTCTGAATCCGTTACAACATAAAATTCCATTCTCAGACGTTAAACTACTCATAAGACACTTTATTCATAATAATTGGCAAGAAAGTTGGGATTCAGAATGTAATAATAAACTGCACCACATCAAACCAACAATCACGACCTGGCCTTCGAGTTACCCAAGGAAAGCAGATGTTCTTCTTACCCGTCTGAGAATTGGACATTCAAGGATCACTCATAAACATCTTTTACTTCGGGAGGATGCACCCATGTGTCCACATTGTCATTTTGATTACCTGACCATTCATCATATTTTAACTGACTGTCCGCGATAACGGCACCTGTACAGAATTTGCTTTAATTCATCATCACCAATCTTGACAAACCTCATTGGGGAAACACCGCATGGGGCACTCTTTACCTTTTTAAAACATGCTGGATTTTATTTTGAAATATGATTTTTATTGCTTTCATTGGTTACACGACCTAGTTTTCTGTTACACCTTTGTGACATCTGGATGGGAACCCCATCCAGGCTGCTCTTGCATTGAATTACTTTTAACTTTTTTACGCTACTATTTTTAATTAAATATTTTACACTTCTACACGTCTCTGTTTACATCTGGGTGGGATCTCATCCAGATTGTTTTTCTCATTTCTTTTATTTACATTGTGTTTTTTAGTCTTTTTTGGCGCAGCATGTCCCCTCAGGGATTTTGCGCCATAAAACCCCATACAACCAACCAACCAACCATTATTCAACTTGGTTTTTGATGACTTCAATTGGAAGGTGGTTTGTTTAAAAGAGTGCGTTCCCTGCCCCATGAAAATTGGAACTATTGGTGCACCATCTATGTAAGGATTTAATAATTATAAATTAACATTTTGGATTTATTAATTTAAGGATAAAGTGTTTTTAAAGGAATATCAAATGAAACCCTCTGTGCGATCTGCGATTATACTTACCCACTTGTTTTTATATACAAACTGCTACAAGGAAAATTGTAATAAAATAGTAAAAATTAAATCTTCATTAAATCCCATAAGTATCTTTTTTTTAATCATTTTATCACTAACCTCAAAAAAGTAATGATATCAATGCAAAAACCCTTGACGGGTTAAAAGTTTCTGACGCAGCACTTTATCTTATGCTCTAAGAATTTTAAATATGGAACTTAAAAATACTGATATCAAATTTTGAGTAACGTTATGCTATTTCTTAAAAAATATATTTGTATTTATTTCATCATTTTATTTTATTATTATTTATAATCGCATGTGCAAAAGTTATGTTCAACATGAAAAGCTGCATAAAATTTTATTCTCTGTTGCTTTATCATTTACATCTCTCATAAATTCAAAATATGAGTTTTAAAAGATATGATATAAAATTTAAGTGACGCCTTGATGTGACTTTAAAAGGTTTGTTTTAAAATTCAATTTAAATTATTTTTGACTTGGTTAAAATATTTTTTTACATCTACACAATACTTTTAATTTTCCAATTCACTGTTAAATATATCACTTTCATTGAATCTATACTATGCATTGAAATGTATTTATTTCAATAAATTGATTTATCTTTTGTGTCACGCTATTCAAAATTGTGAGTAAGATTTATGTAAATGGTTTATTTGCGTCAAACTATCATTTTTCATACATTTCATGTAGTTTGGACACAATGACGCAAAGAAACCATTTATATAAATCTTACTCACAATTTTGAATAGCGTGACACAAAAGATAAATCAATTTATTGAAATAAATACATTTCAATGCATAGTATAGATTCAATGAAAGTGATATATTTAACAGTGAATTGGAAAATTAACACTAGAACTACCAAGACGGTCATTTTGACGGTTTTCAAATTTCATGCTTAAAAATTTGATATATTTTATGTATTGTTCTAGAATTTTATGATACGACTTTTAATGAAATATAAGAATAATTAAATATTCCTATTCAATTTCAATTCACCCACTTTAATTTCCATAATCAGTATGACCTATACCTATTTATACCAAGACCCGTCAAAATGACGGCTTTGTCAATTTCAAAGTTGAATGATCCAAAGTGTTCGGCAGCCGTTATAACGGGATCTATTTTGCTTCGATTACGATTCAGGTTTCTCAAGGCCGGAAATGTTTTACAGAAAGACGATTGGAAAATTACTATTGAAGAATTATATGCGTTTGTAGCTATTTCGTATGCTCGAGGAGCCTGCGAAGTGAGAAATTTTAAATTATCCTATTCGTGGTCAGAAAAATGGGGACCTTCTTTCTTTCACGAAACTTTGAGTTGAAACAGATTTTCAGAAATTATGAGATTCATTCGTTTCGTAAAAAAAAGGAGTGTTCGCTTACGAACTGACAAATTTGGATTAGCTTCCGAAATGTGGAAGTCCTTTATTGATAAGAGCCAAGCTTGTTACAAACCAGATCAGAATATAAGCGTACATTAACAACTGTTTCCCAAAAAGGCAAGATGAAGATTTCTGAAATATATACCCCATAAACCGGAAAAATTCGGAATTAAGTTTTGGTTAGCTGTAGACGTGAGAAGTAAATATCTTATAAATGGCTTTCCCTATTCAGGCAAAAATGAACTTAGACCATCAGGAGTACCTTTGAATGAATTTGCAGTTTTGAATCCTGTAAAAAAATATATAAATTGTGGGAGTAATATAACAACGGATAATTTCTTACAAGTATACAACTCGCAAAGAAGCTACTGGCAAAAAAAACAAAAAAAAAACAAACAAGTCTTGTTGGAACTATGCGAGCAAATAAAAGAGAATTGCCGAAAATAGCTAAAGTTAGAAAAAATAACATGGCCCTTTTCTCCACAAAACTCTACAAATCAAATGATATTGTTCTAACAATTTACAAATGTAAGCCTCGTAAAAAAGTACTACTTCTTAGCTCAAAACATAAATCCGTAAAAATTACTTCTAATTGAAAAAAAAAATTCCTGCAACTGTGTCGTTTTACAATGAGACTAAGTTTGGAGTAAATGTAGTTGACCAAATGCCCAGCAAACATAGCATAAAAGCAGGGTCACGTAGATGGCCTTTGCAGGTATTTTATAATAATTTGGACTTGGCAGCAATGAATGCCTGGATTTTATATAAAGAGACTTGTGATGAAAATATAACTAGAAATCAATTTTTTTTCAATTATCCGAAGAACTCTCCAGTGAATATAGGTGCTGCAGAAAAGAATCCTCCTGCCAAAAACAAGAACGGAAAGCAATGGTTTGTACTCCAGAAAACTCAAAAAAGTCCTTATTAACGCAAATCTTTCTAAATTCGAATGTGTAACAAAAACAGGGCGATTTATACCTGCAATGTATGCAACAAATATGTTTGTGGCAAGTGTACATCTAAGATAACATATACTTGTAAAATATGTGCCTCATAGTTACTTCATACATATCAATTGTGCTCTATTATAAATGCAAATAGAAACTGTTTTTGTTTCTTTTTTTATTAATAATTAATGAATTATTATATTAAATGTTGTTTTTGTTAAATTCTGTTCTTTTATTTACATTAACTAAGTGGCAAGTGTTCATCTAAGATAACATATACTTGTAAAATATGTACCTCATAGTTATATCATACATATCAAATGTGCTATACTATAAATGCAAATAGAAACTGTTTTTTGTTTATTAATAATTAATGAAATATTATATTAAATGTTGTTTTTGTTAAATTACATTATTTTATTTACATTAACTAAGTCAAAAGTTACCCTGAAAGCCATGATAAAAAATCCGTCAATTTGACGGGTGCGGTAAAACTAGGTATATATTTAACATCGATAGTTCTAGTGTTAAAAGTATTGTGTAGATGTAAAAAAATATTTTAACCAAGTCAAAAATAATTTAAATTGAATTTTAAAACAAACCTTTTAAAGTCACATCAAGGCGTCACTTAAATTTTATATCATATCTTTTAAAACTCATATTTTGAATTTATGAGAGATGTAAATGATAAAGCAACAGCGAATAAAATTTTATGCAGCTTTTCATGTTGAACATAACTTTTGCACATGCGATTATAAATAAAACAAAAATAAAATGATGAAATAAATACAAATATATTTTTTAAGAAATAGCATAACGTCACTCAAAATTTGATATCAGTATTTTTAAGTTCCATATTTATAATTCTTAGAGCATAAGATAAAGTGCTGCGTCAGAAACTTTTAACCCGTCAAGGGTTTTTGCATTGATAAGTTTTACATATTTTTGCATTCTAAAATGATATATCTTTTTATATTTATTGATATAAGTGGAAAAAAGTTTTGACAATATTTATTAAAACTAATCTTTTAAATATTTTTATGAAACTAGTGATCTCATATATTTTATTGACAGAGTTTTTAAATTTTACAAGAGATAAACAGAACATTAGTTAGTGAAATAATCTGTTGTCATTTTTATTGTAGCTATTTTATAAAGATAAAGTATTTCTTACATAAAAGATATTTATTTTTTGAGCCCCCTTCCCCCTTTTTATATGGAACGACAATCCAATGTTTGCTATCATTAAAACAGTAAAACATTAAAACATATGTTATCAATAACTGGTAATAAAATTTACCATTGTAGTATGGAATAAAATACGTTTTTCGCAAAGTTTCATGCCTATCCCATTGATCCCTGGAAAAATATCTATGCATTATAAAAAATTATTAAATTATTAAAATGAAACAAGAATTATTTCTTAATCGAAACTATCGAACCAATAAGTTACTAAGTATTGAAGTATTCTTTTAAACAATGCTTTGAAATTAACATTGTATACACTTAAAGTCACTGACTAAATATGAAAATTGTCTTATTCATCTACATTCTGCCCTACTTTTAAAATTATATAAATTTATTGAATATAAAATGTCTGTTGAGATGAAAATAAAGACGTGGGTGTGCAGATAGATAATTTACTGCTACCAATTTTTAGAAGTCGGCATACAGGATTAAATCTGTGCGAAACATTTGAATAATCGGGGCAGGACTAAGTTTTTCACGGTTTTTAAGAAAATTGAAAAAACTGTCTTATTTTTGAAATGGCGTACTGCACTTGCTATTGAGTGCATAAAAAAGTTGTAAATATGAAAGTTGTGGAGGATTTTGTTTTCTTTAATATTGTAACTGACAAATAATATGCTACAGCAACGGGTCTCGAGATATTTAAAAAATATATAAAAAAGTCCCAAAATTTTGTTGTTTTTTGGCCACAAAAAATTTAGCGATAAGAAATTTTGTTAGAAAACTTGGTTTTTCCATGCTTGCACTTTTCCATGTTTAAACAAATTAAAAAAAAGAAAATCTTCTACCCGACCTTTTGCAAGGTAAAATCTACATTTCCCCTGGACTATTATGTCCGCATCTTTTAATGAGCACGTGGAAAAGTTTAGTTATATATGCATTGCTTGCTTTATAATTTGCATTCACGTCTTGAGTCAGCCATGACTGATATTATAAACAACGAAGTTCGTAGCAATAAATTGTCTCATTTGAGCCGATACAGCTCAAGTCGATGAATAATGTTGGAAATTTCGGAGGAATAAACGAAATTTTAGGTAGATTTCGTATGAAATACTACCTATTACATTCTCCCCTATGTTGGAATTTCTTAAACTTTTTTGCAGATCGACACCGATTATGACCCCCAGAACCCAAAACCACACTCAGTAAAAAACTTTATATATATATATATACACTGCTCAAAACAATTAGGGGAGCACATAGTTTTAACAAAATTACGCACCGATACGTAACGTAAATTAAAACATACATAATTTAAAGCGTAGTAGAAAACAGATAAAGAAAATTTCACATGCAAATTAAAGTTTATGACGTCAAAAACTAGAAAAAGGAGATAAGCGCAAAAATCGGAATTTTTCAGAAACGTCTTTTTCATGGTCTCAGTTGTAAAATTCAATTGCTCAGCTTGTATTTTGAGAAAAGATGACTTCATAATGTCACAACAATGTGATTTACCGGAATCCATGGCTTGGCGTGTTGTCGGGACAGTTGAATTTGGGGAAACACAACGAAGCGTAGTGGACTCTGTTGGAGTCGCAAGAAGTGTCTATGAAATGCTGTGGAATAGATTCCAAGACACATGGAATGGTAGTCATCGGCAAGCGCAAGGTCGAAAATGTGCTAACACAGAAACTGATGACCGATATATCCTGTTAACAGCTCGTCGAGGCGGAACGGACAATGCTACTCAGCTGCAAACACAGTTGTTCTTGGCCATAGGACGAAGGGTGTCCAGCCAAACAGCCCGAAATAGGCTTCACCAGGGTGGCCTCTATGCACGTAAGCCAATGGTCTGTATTCCGTTGACCTCAAGCCACTGTGTGGCCCAAAGAAGGTGTGGAATTGAACACCGAGTTTGGAGGCAACGTTGTTGGAGTTAAATTCTGTTTACAGACGACTCCCGATTAAGTCTGGATGTGATATCTGATGTGTTTTTCCATGGAGAGAAAGAGGCGCTCAAAATAATCTCACATTCGTTCGTGAAAGATCACATTACAGACGGGGTGGGTTGATGCTATTGGCTGGAATCAACATAGGTGAACGTACGGGCCGGCATATCATTCGGAAAGGCACTTTGACGGTCCGAAGTTATACAGACGAGATACTGAGACCTGACTTCGTATTTTATGTTGCAGCAATTAGTGATTTCTTCTTTTCCATGCATGAAAATGCCAGACTTCAAAGAGTTCGTCTTGTGGAAAACATGCTTGAAGCTAAAACAACACAGCGTATGGAATGACCAGCATGCTCTCCTGACCTAAATCCGATCGAGCATATTTGGGACATACTCATACGACGCTATGCTGCGAGACCGAGGCCTCCTTTTACTGTCCGGGACTTGGAGATTGCAATTCTTGAGCAGTGGAACAGTATTCCCCAAAGTCTTATCGATAACCTCATCGCATCCATGGAAAACAGGTGTGCAGCAGTCTTTGCTGTTCGAGGAGACCATACGCCATATTAAAAATCTTGCATCATTTCTAAATAATACTTTTTTTTTTATCATTTACATGAAACAAAATTGTTGCTCTAAACCATCTTTTCACCTTTTCAAAGAATAAAAGCTCCTTTACAATTTTTTTGCGTCTTTTTTTCAATATTGCGCATTCATACACGTGTACTATCCATTTTATGCCCATACTTGGCTGTCTTGAAATGTTCTCTTCACTTTTTTGCTTGGTCCCCTAATTTTTTTGAGCAGTGTATATATATATATATATAGAGAGAGAGAGAGATAGATAGATACATAAAATCAAGGGGCATAAAATCTCAGTCAAGTTCGTTAATGGGCAAAATCGGACCAAGGGGATAGAAATAGGGAGGGTTTTGTGAAAACCGGAAAAACCCCATAACTTCTTAACTTTTGTACAGATCAAATCAGTTTAAAATTTTTATTACTTCTAAAAATTGGGCCAAAAAGTTATGTATCACAGATTTTTATAAAATTAAAAATAGGCTCAAGGGGCGCAAAAAATAGGGTTTTAGGGAGAAAAAAATTCATATCTTCACCAATTCTCAAGATATCAAATCCAATGAAATTTATTATAAATCTTCTTAATATTATCTACAACTTTTATTGACAAGTTTTTGATAGGACTAATTCGTACCACAAGAAAATAATTAAAAACGAAAACAAAAAGCGGGAGTTGAAGAAGAAAAAATTCATAACTTCGTAAATTCACAAGATATAAAATCCGCATGAATCTACTATATATCTTCTTAATATTGTCTACAATATTGTCTTAATATTGTCAAGTTTTTGATAGGACCAATTCTTACAGCAAAAACAAATTAAAAATACATAGCGGTTGAAGAAAAAAAATCATCGTATTAAGGGTTTATTCAAATCCAAACTGCTTATTTTCTGACTCATTTTTAAATTCATTTTTGCCCTTAAGCGCATCCAATTGGTAGATTCTCTTATTCAGAAACTATATAATGTACCGTAATGATCGATCTTTTGATAGGGGCAGAATATATTTCAAAAAAGGATGTCAAAGTGGGCATTTTGGACCGACTTTCCCGAAGCGACTGTGTTAGAAACGAAAAATATTGTCCTTCTGAGAAAATAATTGTTTATAAATCAAGTTTTAATTAATTGAACGAAAAATAAAAACACAAGTCGCTTATAAATCTCTTCAAAAATCACGTCAGAAAGTTTCGTATTTTTTCTATTAAAAATGAATCTGAAAATGTGCCAGAAAATTTCGAGTTGTCGAGCATGGAAAAGTATTTATTTGAATACCTTAACATGATTCTGATAAAACCAGCTATTATATAAAAATGAAATAAAAACTCGTCAAAAGCGGCCAGATAATATTGTTAAAGTGGGTTTATCTCTAATCATGATTTAGTTTTTGTTGGTGAAATTAGTATACTTAACTTTGAAATCTGCCTCCGCCTGTAAGCCGGGCCGGCAGTGATTTTTTGGAATACTGATAGTTTCGGTTCGGCCGAATTATCAGCTGCATTTTCGCCGAAAACGAATTTTTGGCGAAACTCAGATTTTGGTGTGAAAACGAAAACGAAACCGAGTTTTCGGTCGATCTCTAGTTCTAATTTCCCAACTGAGTGAAAAAGTGTCTCTGAATATATTGTCTAAAGCGATCTTTGAATATATTGTATAAGTTGATGTTCTAATAAAAAAAAGCAATGTTTATGAATACATCTCTTCATGAACAGACATCTTAATGAAAAGATAAACAAAAATTCACTTTTCAGAAGCTTTTCTTTGATAAATTTGATCCAGCTCTTTCTAGCAAAGGAAGTTATTATCAATCATGCAGAAGGTAAAAATTGCTACAAATTTTTTATCAGAGGAAGGTTGGGTTTTTTAATAGAACATCATTCCATACAATATAACCCCAAATCAGAACTGCTCAATATTTTGAAGACAAAATTGCTTTACTAACTGGGGTAATTTCGTTGATACTTTTTATTTTACCCGAACGTTGGAGCGGTGTAGCTCCCTTATTTATGGAGGTAGAAAAAACTGCATGTATGAAATTTTCTGAAAATTGTATCTTCTACAAGTTTTGTAATAACATTAAAATGCAAACCAATAGATATCTATCAATAAAATGGAATCGACTTGCAATAATCCATTTCGACTTTAGGGACCATGATTTTTTTACGTTTAAGAAAACATTCCGTTATAGACAGGTTCCATTTAGGGACCATGATTTTCTTACGTTTGAAAAAGATTCCATTATAGACAGGTTCCATTTTCATAGGATTTACTATATTTTTATGTCCCGGTTTAGAATACGCTGTCTCTTTCTATTGGTGGGGGGGGGGGGGGGTCTTCCTATCATGCTTTTTGTGACAATCGATCTGGCAACACTATTTAGGAGAGCAACAGATCGTCTGAAAAAGTGCAATTTTTTATCTTAGAAAAATTTACAAGAACAACCAATACAAGGTCAAACTCGCGTGAAATTGCGTTTAAAGAGGACAGTCCTTAAAAATTGCATTTTCCGAATCTTTGATGAATCTTGTAATGCTTATAAGCTTATTGTATGCTTGCAGTATAATGAAAAACAAATTAAATTGCGCATGGACTTTGGGTATTATGTAAAGCCACTTAATTCATTTTAACCCAATTATTCTGATTGGTAAATAAATCACACGAGTTGTAATTTTCCGAGTGAAAAAGTGTCCAGGCCAAGATTTGAAACAGAGATTTTTAGACTTAATCGACCAGTGCTCTGCAAACTGAGCTATCCTGGACGAATCTGGAGGGCGCAATTCACTCAGATCCCCTTTTGATAAGGGCATCTGTTATTTGAATAATGGTCTATTAATGGTCTGTTATTTGAAACAACTCAGCAGACTAAATCTCAGGTAATGAAACTCCAAAGTAAACGCTGGATACGTAATTACACTTAATTAATTTTAACACAATTATTCTAATTGGTAAATAAATCACATAAGTATTAATTTCACAACTGCCCGCCAGATTTGCCCGGGATAGCTCCATTGGCAGCTTGAGGCAAGAGACCTGGCTCAGATCTTGGCCTTGAAGGTTCTTCACTCAGTTGAAAATTTACCTCTCATGTTAGGTAAAGTATTATTAAGATAAAAATGCAATTTGAATACCTGACGTCGAAGACCCTGATCTGCAGATTTACCGGGATATTTAGGCTTTTGAAGAAATAGGAAGGCGAATTCTTCAAAAAAGGTAGTACCAAAAATCAAACATCAAAAGTTTTCTGCATTTGGTACAGCAAGATGGAGAACAATTCACCAGCATTCAAATGAATTATTCACCTGGATGTTCCCAGTGAAATTTCAAGGGAATTGAATGTCACGAACTCGCAGAACAGTTTGCACTTTTTACTTGGGATTAATGCAAATATCTGACTACTTCGACTTCGAAAGTGGCAAATTTTTTTTCCTGTAGGCAACTTTAGAACTAAATGGTTCTTTTTTTTTTCCTTCACAAAATTCATCTTCTCGTGGTCTTTGGGCAACCCACGCATAAATTCTATCTTATTCAGTAAGTTATTTCTAGCTACAGAAGAACCACGAAACGCGGAAAATTGTTTTATAGGCACACTGGAGTTCATAAAGGCTTCATGGGTATAAGTATCCAATATGTTGAGTTTGAAAATTTTTAAGGACACGTGGAACATAAAATGGTTCAAATTTTTGAGTTTTAGGTAGATTTCATAAGAAATACTAACCTACTGCAGTCGTTACCATGGTGCGACTTTTGAAAAATTCTTTCATAACTTTTCATTATACGACCCCAGGAACCCAAAACTATCCCCACCTAAAAAGTATATATATATATATATATATATATATATATATATATATATATCAGTGGCGTGGCGTGAAAATTTTCGGTGGTCATCGCAATTACTTAAGTTTGTGGTGAAAAATTATTAACTCTAAAATTCAATGGTTGAATGTTCAAAAAAGAAACTTTAAATCTTACCTTCACTTATACATGAACTCCAAATGTTCTGCTAAAACTGGATCGTAGAGTTTTAAAAGCTTATTAAGAGTTTTAAAATATTGCTTGGCCATCGCCGCATCCAGCGATGACCGGACGCCACGCCACTGATATATATATATATGTACTACATTTTGCCCGCACGATAAAAGTCACAATAACGCACGAAACATCTTCAAACTCACCAAAAAGTTTGAGTTGGTTAATATCTCGGCGGGGGTTACAAATGGGTAAAATCGCTTAAGGGGGTGGAAGCAGCGAGGGATTTTGTGAAAACCTGCAAAATCCCATAACTTCCATAATCGAGCCTCTTGCTAATTGCTGTATTTTAGTGAGATTGGTTTGACTAAAAACTATTTTATTGATGTAACTTTTTATATCTATCTATATATATATATAACCTTAACTGTTATTACAAATATCATATTACAATATATATATATATATATATATATATAATAATATAATTAGCGATAAAAAGCGGAAAAAGTGAAAAATTACCGTATTAACACGATTCTGATAAAACCATCTCTTACGGCAAAATGAAATTAAAAACTCGTCAAAAGCGGCCAGATAAAATTGTTAAACTGAGCTAATCTCTAATCTTGATTTAGTTTTCCTTGGTGAAATTAGTACTTGACTTTGAAATCTACCTCCGCCTGTAGGCCGAGCCGGCTGGGATTTTTTAATTATCGTCCTAAAAATTAGAGCTAAAAGATTATGGTGCTAAAGGATTATGGACCTAACAGATTATGGTGATGGAAGGTTTTAAAATAATATATTTTAAGCACTGTGGGTGTGTGTATAGTTTTTTGCCCTTTTTATCGAAATGTGATTTTTATGCTTTTTGGTACATTTTTCTAAACAGTTGAAACTTTCCAAAATTGTGAATTTAACTCGTTTCTTTAAAAGGCTACTTCAGTCAAACGAAAAGACCCGTTCGCTAATGCTAATTTTATGGAAGAAATTTATAAAGATATCTCGATCGCATTTCACTGTTTTTAAATGAATTCTTTTGCATTCAGTAGTTGAGATCTATCTGTACAAATGCCGTTTTTTACTTTTTCGATTTTGTTTACAGGTATTTCTTATGAGAATACTTTCATTTTCGTAACCTGTTTCGAAAGTAATAGCATCCTCATAAAAAAATATCTGCAATCAAAATCGAAAAAGTAAAAAACGGCCTGCATACAGATTGATCTCAACTACTGAATGCAAAAGAAATCATTTAAAAATATTGAAATGCGATCGAGATATCTTTATAAATTTCTTCCATAGGATTAGCATTAGCGAAAGCGTCTTTTCATTTGACTGAAGTAGCCTCTTAAGAATATCTAACATTATAGGTCTGGGTGAAATAAAATTTAAATAATGAAAAATATGTTCTTAAAATTTTTAGGACTTTCAAAGTTCTACAGTAAATTATTTCAAATTTTATTTCTTTTAAACCAAAATGAAAATTGTCCTTATTATTCTCAAATATTATGTTTTCTGACACCACAACAAAATTTATGGTGATATATTCAACAGTTTTTTAGAAAAGTGCACCGAACAGACATATTGTTCAAAAAATTTCATAGAGATATGTAAAAAGTTAATTAGTTCTTGAAAACTATTTTATGTATGAAATTAATTTCTTTTGATTTATATATGACCTATTAATTTATGCATGAAATTAATTTATTTTGATTTATATATGAGCTATTGTGTATATTTACTGGAAAAAACAACAAAAAACATTTCTATCTCTATTTTAAAGTAAAATACATGATATTAAATATTTCACAAAAACAGCTTCATTTTACTTGTCGAGATGTTCTATGTGCCCTTAAACACTTTCCAACATTGTTGAAAAGTGTTTTTTTAATTTAGTTTGCTTGTCCGTGCACTAACTCACGTACATATATTCAGATTATCATGTAATTGATACATGTTATTGAAGTTTACCATTGCATGTTCGGTGTGTAACATTTATATTTAGTTTACAAGGTTATTTCACAAGAATGCCATTACATTATGGTCTACGGTGGAAAGTCGCATTCAGTATATTTTAATGATGTTGCTCTATTTCAAACATATTGAAATCGACATTGCATCACTGAGGTGCAATAACTATTGAATGGAACCTATTCTCCCTTTCGGTTCGAGGCTATAACAACCGTCATTTTACCAATTGTGACGTCAATACTATGTTCGCACTGAGATAGTTGAGTCACTTAATTTGAAGTATTTTGAAGCGGACGTACCCGGAATCAAGATTATGACTTGTGCAAGTTTCAGAAACTCACTTAAGTTTTCATTAGTGCTCCCTATTAAACATTTATACGAGTATACTATAATACGTACTATACGGGGTACGGATTTCAGATACGTATAATATGGCTACGGTGACTATACGCATTATGCAAAACAGCATATACGGTACATCGTATATACGGATCTTATCCAAGCGGTTAAACGTATAAAGATCTAAACGTTTTTCATTCAAGGCATGAAAATAGACTTGTCTGCGGATTAGAGGCATTGAGAAATATCCTCTATAATTTAGTGTCCTGCATTCTCGCGGTTTACCGAGACGCGATACTTTCCTCAAAGAACCACGATGGCCTAGGATTTACTTACCTTCTGGTTGCTGTGTAGGTACTTAAAAAAAAATCTGAATACTTTTTCTCAGTGTAGATTCTGGTGGTTTTCCCTAAAAACTAAGCTACTAATTATGATATGTTTTACTATTGGTAGCTGGTAGCTTCAAAGCTACCTTTCGCAGATCTGTAGCACAGTACCTAGCTTCTTTTGATTTTTGGCATGGACCCTTAGCGCGAAACATTAATTTTGCATGCGGCCACAGAACAGATCTAAATTTACTTTATATTTCATAGCAACATTGATCAATCCGATTCCTGGGAAGTTTGAATATTACTTTTATTGTATTTAAGAATATTTTTTTTTTAATTTAAAATATTATTCTACGAAGAAAAAATGAAGGCAAGCCATTTTAAGCATGTGCAATTGCGATCTAAAACCTGCAAGTCAATTATTTGCCAGTTTATAAGTAATCGAAATTTATAGGTACTTTATACAAAAAATGGTATTTTTCAATATTAATAAATCTTAAACGCAATGCCCTAACATTTTGTATAAAAAATACTGTGAGTGTTTGATTAAAAAAATGGATTTTCATTATACGTTAACAGAGTAGAAAACATTAACTCCATGGAAAGAATAACATTTGCGCCCGGATGAAATCTTGAATGTAACACACACGAATAAAGAATTTTTAAAAGATCAAAAAGAACAAGTTGGAAATTGCTCTTCAGACGTGGCAAATGAGGTGCGTTCGTACTATAACTAGTTTTATAAATATTTTTTGCACCTCATATTGCACTGAATGTATATTTTAGTGCACTTCGTAAGTGCATATCCATTTCATTCTGTTCGAAAGGCTGTAACACCATTAAAAGGCACTTGAAATAATTTTTTCCCATTGGTCGTAATGTAACGGAAAACTTTTGATTGTCCCTGTCATTAAACTATACATCAGATTTTCATAAAATTTGAAATGAATCGACAAAATTTTGCAACAATTATATATTTAAAACTAGGGGGCTCTGCCCCCTGCAAGCTACGCTCGCCAACTCCCCATTCAGACACCGCAGAATCTAAAAGCATGCTAATTTGATCGGTTTTAAAAAGATTAAAGAAGACTGAATTATAATTGAAAAAACCTATAGCGATCTCCCTGTAAACGGGTTTCCATTCGATTCCCTTTGATTGCAAAAAATTAAGGCCGAATCATTTGCTATTAAGACATCAAACGGTTGTTTTCGTGTTTCATTAAAGAAGACCAGTTAAACATTTGAAAGGAAGCTAAAATAAAATGAATTAAGTAAACAGAGTCTTTGCTTCCCGGTATTTTTTAACAGCGTTATAAAACGATTGACATAATACAATTTACTACAATTACTACAATTTACCGCTTTAACCCCTTCAAGGGCGGTAGTTCATTTTTGGACCACTTAATTTTAATTCTTAAATGCACCAGAATATTGGAATGAAAATTTTCCTTTTATTATTAAGTGAACAAAAGCATTTTCGTATTTCGAAATTTGTTTGTAAATTCTGGTGCCATTTACTGATTTTAACATTTTACGAATAGAAGTACCTTGCCCCTGAAAGAGTTAAACGCATGTTAATGTATTTATTATTTTAAAGTTTCCTTTCTCTTTTAATGTTCACGTGTAAATACAATTTTCAAGACATAATTTTCAATATTTTCCTGCTTGTAACACATACTCATTTAATAGCAATTTTAAAGGGTTTTTTTTTCTGTTTTTAATAGTCACGTGTAAATAATTTTTTAATCGTTAGGAAATATTATTCTTTGCGCTGTTTTTAGAATTGAAAATAATCTCTATAATAATATCCTAAGTCATGTGACTATTATCAACACTTCTGGGCGGATTCCTTCGCTTTTTATATTCCAGGCGGTCATTTTGGTACTTTAATGTTACCAGACACAGGTGATAAGTCGCCAAATATTATTCTATCGCCATGATTTCACTTATATTACAATAGTCCAAGTCATGTAACTGCCATAAACAATTACAACACTTCGCTTTTCCTAAGAAAGGTTTCCATTTTGATTAAAGAATCAAAGTTATTTTTTCGAATAAAACTACATAAAAGATGCCATGATCACAAAGAATTCTTGATACTACTATGTTAGCCGGGTGAAAATCTCGCCAATAGCTTTTTTTAACTCGCCAGTTAGCATTTTTTTATTTTTCGAGTGGTAAATTAAAACGGTACTACTTGGTTATCCCATCGACCAAAAATCTATCGCCAGAATATAAGATTAAATGCCGATAATGGTTGATCGTAAATGTCACATTCACTTGACTGTAAGGAAGTTACACGTGTTTACGCTACCAAGGGATTTTTATTTCGACGTTTTATTTTTATTTTGCCCAATGCTATACTAATTTATTTCGGCACAGATGTCATATACTCCCCATATTGGCGCGGTTTTTTTCCGACGCCATTTTAGCGAAAACATAACCACCATAAACAGCAACATCCGGATTACCATATCAAGCAAAATAACTATACTTTGGCGTCAGTTAGCCTTTAACCCGAATCGCTAAATTGTTCCACATTAGTGGAATCTTATGTCCAAAAAGACCCTTTAATTAAAATCCAAGTTATTTTCTAATATATATGAAATTACCACTTAGATGGGTTATAAGCGCATTGAAAAAAGTTTCATATACTATATAAATCAACTTTTATTCATATATATCTTGAAATTATACATTTTGTTTTTTTAATTTAGTTCTTTAAGCGTTGATGCGCGCGTTTCGAAATTAAACGTTTTTTTTTTTTTTTTTTGTCATTGTCCGGTCAAAATGGAGCCACGATTCCGGTTAAGGGTTAAGTATCTTTGCGTATACGACATTGGCGTCAGAAAAAACCGCGCCAATATGGGCCGTATATGACACCTGTTCCTTTATTTGTTCTTTCGTTATTTAAAATAAAAATTACGTCAATTTGTATAATTTGGTGAGTGCTTTGGCGATTTATATAATTTGGCGAAATTGGTCGACTGGATAACTAAGAGTACATTGCTTTGAATTTAAAATTAAATGTCAGGATTTCTTGCAATATTTAATCGGGTTTGACGTGGGTTTTTTTTTACGACAATTTGGCGAAAACATCGTTTTCGAATACCAGTTACATATGTATATGTATATTTAAATTATTTTCTATTGTTTTTAAAATGAACTAATAATAAATAAAAATAATTAATTAATAACTATTCAACAAAGCAATTTATAACTTTTGTTTTTGTTTTAAATAAAAAGAAAATAAAGGTAAATAAACCTTTATTAATAAATAAGCAACAGTAGCCGGGTTACCATGTCAGGCAAAACAACGCCCTTTGGCGCTATTTAGGTAACCCGGTGCGTATATGACATATTTTTCTTTTCGTTTCGTTTTAAAAAGAGAAAGAAGTTAAAGCCATTGATTTTAAATTTTTCAGTTTGAAATGAAAGCTTTATATTAAATAAAATGATAATGAAAAAAAAAAAAAAAAAAAAAAAAACATTGTTCTTAGCATAGATTCAAGTGAGGCCAAACTGGTCACAAATTAATTAAAAATAATAACTCTTTCTGAAATACGAAAAGAAATATCAGTATATCAGTTATGATTAAAATTTCAGTTCATCATTAGAAAAATGTATATAAAATTAGAAAAAAATTAATATTTCGAAAACTATTTCGAATTTAAAAATTCTAATACCAGTTTTGAAATCTGCGGATCAATATTGATTTTTGGTGTTAATTTCATCGCGAAGTATTCCATATTTTAGGAGAAATCGCCGTGAAACATAATCAGTTGTTTAATCAGTCGATTCATTCTTGCGTTTCATACTTCCGTTTCATAAAATGCGTTTCATTAGCATTTTATATATACAAGTTGGAACCCGTCGAAATTCGACGAATTAAAATGTTTAGAATGGAATTGTTAGATGGAATTTATAATAAACCTACAAAAATAATTACAATAAAAAATTCATCTTGCATTGGTTGTCTAACTCTTAAAACAAATTATGTTTTTAACCTAAAATTACCAAAATATTATTTCCACAAACTTCAACTGCTTAAATTATTGAAAAATTAAACTATTAGAATACGTAACCAAGAGGAGTAATTATGTTGAAGTTATCGATTGAGGCTCTTACGTTTGTTTTTACGGGATGAAAAATCAGTAAAAAGGATTTCGCTTTGTCAGATTATAAAATTTTCTCTCATAAAATCTAAACTGCACGTTATTTTCACATTCTCAAAATTTACATACGCACCACTCAAATTCACAATTTAAAATTGTTTTAACGCGCAATACATTATTAATGAATGTATTTCCAAACTTAAAGTCACGTTTGTTCGATGCAACTTTGCATGTGAACATTCTCACAAACTTCTAATCTCAGTACCCGCGAATAAAAAATTCAGAAATTTGCCTTTAGTTACCATAGTAATGGTCATTTAGTATTGGTCAAATATTTAGTTTTACCAAAGAAAATGATCGTTTTGTTTTAAATATGACATCATCACTGAATCATTTTGCCTAGCGTCTCAAACTCAGTATCAGCGTATTGTAAAAATATTGAAATATCTTCTTCAATCTTTTGTTTATGCAGAAGAATGCGTGTTTTTTTAATGGCTGACGTCATTTTCTGTTCAAAAATTAGAAAAAAAGTTACTTTTATTTGTAATGTGAAAATGGCATCAATAAGGATATAATCAATAAGAATAAATAAACCATGACTATTTTCCCTTTACTTTTAATAGAAATGGAGTACTTCAGTTGCCACAATTACAAAATTGGTACTAAAAACTATAAAAAAATTAATATCTCAAAAATAAATTGAGATAGAGCTTTCAAATAAATTGCATTTAAAAGTACATTTTCTCCCCTATACGACGGTGTAAAAATTGAAACTGTGCGATGTTTAGAAATTGCAATTTTCGCTACAGCAAAATTTAAAAACTGAAATTTCATTTCCAATTTCAAAGTGTTGCCATTCGCAGAATGACGTATGCGTTACGCACAGATATGTTTGTCCTTTATAATATAGATAGGGTAGATATCAGACCATTCGGAAAGCTGTAACGTCAATAAAATGCACTTGCAATATTTTTTTCCCATTGGCCGTCATGTAACAGAAAACTTTTGACTGTCCCTATCATTAAACTATCTATCCGATTTTCATAAAATTTGGATGACTCGACAAAATTTTACAATAATTATATATTTAAAATTTCAGACCATTCGGTTGAGTAGTTTTTGCTCTGTTATATGCGGACAGACAGACAGTCGGACGGACTAAACGACAACTATAGGTGCTACGTATTTATATAATTACGAACGCACCTAAAAAACAATACTTAACAAGGATTCATAATAAATCTGAAACATTTATGCTCTCATTCTTTGCTCAAAAAGTGTTTAATTTTGCTAGTTACTTACAACGAATACAATTTGCATACATTATACACACAAAATCTGTACAATAACAGTCTAAGTCATGTGACTGTCATCAACAGTTCCGGGCTGACCACTTCGCTTTTTTCATGCCAGACGGCAATTCTAGTACTTTAATGTTAGCCAAGCACAGGTGATAAGTCGATAATTATAGTTCTATTGCCATCATTTCATCTATATTATAATAGTCCAAGTCATTTGACTGTCATAAACAACTACGGACTTTTACCATTGCTTTTCATATGCAAGGTTTCCATTTTGATTAAAAAAATCAAAAGTTTTCTTTTGAATAAAGCTACATAAAAGTTGCCATGATCGCAAAGAAATCTTGATACTTTTATGTTAGCGGGTACAAATCTCGCCATTAGCACTTTTTTTATTTATTTTTTCGCGTGGTAAATTTAAACAATGCTTTGAAATTGAAATTAAATGTCATGGTTTGTAGCATATTATTTAATATTTTTCTTTACTTTTCGTAAAAAAAAAAAGAAAGAAGGAAGTGAAAGCCGTGAATTTATATGTTTCAGTTTTAAATTAAATGAGTGAAAAGGATTATGTTTTAAATGAAATCAATGTAATAAAAAAATGCGTCGGGAATAATGTCTGGCGATTTTTACCTGCGCACCGCTAACATAAAAATACCGAGTTTTTGATTTCTCTATCAGAATCTTCCGATTTGGCGAAAGACTGAGCAAGTGAATTGAATTATGAATAAAAGTAACATGATATATTGCTTAGCATACATTTAAGGGAGACCAAACTAGTCGCTAAGGGCGGCTAGTATAAAAATAACAGGGTATCTGATCTCAATACCATGAGATGAACAAAAAATCTAAATCAATTCAAAGTAAAAATTTAAAAAGTACTTTTTGCAATTCCCGGTAATAACTTTCAGTTTTGAAATAAAACACTAACATATTTCCAGCTTATTCTCCATTCAGTGACGTAAGACTGATGAGGTCCACTGTTATTAAAAGAAAATACGATACTTGATATATACGCATACTTTAAATATACGTATGCTTAAATATTCGTTTAGCTGATGTGCACTTATACGTATCCGGATACGTTTAAGCGTATATTTTAAGATATTCGTATCTCATAGGAACGTATTATACGTATATACGTATATCGTTTAAACGTATAACTGAAATACGTATCCCATCGGGAGCACTATTTCCGATATTCTATTTGAAATATGGTTAGTATGACGTATTAATATGACGTATAAAGAACGAATAACAGTGCGTATGTATTAATATTAAACAGACTGAAAATAAAGTGCGACGATTGGAGGAGGAGGGGGGAGGGAGCGAACAAGAGCCCCGTGATCAAGAGGTTAAACCGTAACTATCAAAATATCCAAAATAATGACCTAAAATACGAGGGTGAGTCGGAAAATAAGTTTTCCCTGGCAACTGTGGACTGAGGTGTGTGTGAAGGACAAAAAATGTAATGAAACATTAAAGATAAGACGTAACTTTATCTATCTACTTAATTTCCAAGTGAGTTGAGACATTTGTCATACCCTTTATAAGCTTCATAAAGCCGTCCAGGAAAAAAAACAGGGATCTGCATACAAAAGAAGCGTTGGACGGCTTGTGTGACTTCAGTATTGCTTACAAAGAAGTAATCAAGCATTGCTTTCGTCTGTAGTGGCCGTGCACGTCCGTATAGGTCTCGGCTTGTCCAAGACTTGCTGGCGCCCCTCACTGAATTGGCGGCACCATCTCCGCATCATTTGTTTCGGCGTCACATCTGGCCTATAGACTCCCACGTGGTGGTTATGGATTTCTGCTCCCAATGCTCCACGTGACCATTCATAGCGGACAACCGCTCTCAATTCCTCATTTGACCACGAATTCACAACGCACTTTCTCTCCATATCTACCGGGAACAGAATGATGCAGAGCCCTGATTTTTTTCAAGAAGCGCTTTTTGGAGCTTATAAAAGGGTATGAAAAATGTTTCAACTCACTTGGTACTTATGTAGAAAAATAAAGATACGTCTTATCTTTAATGTTTCATTACATTTTTTGTCTTTCACACACACTTCTGTCCACAGTTGCCCGGGGAAACTTATTTTCCGACTCACCCTCGTAATTACAAAAGCATCGTAAATGCCTAAAAAAAAACACATGTATATAAAAAAAATCCCTGCCGGCTTGGGCCTACAGGCGGAGGTAGATTTCGAAGTTAAATACTAAATTCACCAACAAAAATTAAAACAAGATTAGACATAAACACAGTTCTTTCACTAAGAATGAGCTCTAGGGAGCTAAACATTTTGAGAAAATTCTAATATACACGAATACACACACGCATGTATATGGAATAGGTTTAAAAATGGCTAAAGCAAATTCAGAGAACCTCAAAGTGTTAAAATATGTTAATATTTCCATAATCGGGTTTTTATCATGTTTTAATACGTTTCTTCAAACTCACATGGCGTTACATATTCGCCTGCTGAAGTCCATTATATTTCTAATATGACTCAATATTTTGTTTTTATTTTAATTCGTCAAACTATTTATTTCATTTTGAGTTTTCATGCTGAAATCATGCTCTTGAAAACTTATGACGTAATATTCAATTTGTTTTCAATTCGTCAAACTGTTTATTTAATTCAATTTTTCACGTGAAATTCTTGCAATAGAGGAGCAATTGATGTAGTGAGAATTTTATTGCTTTTTTTTTAATTGTTGGCAATCGCTATAACGAAAAATATTTATTTTTTCTGCCATTGTTGTGTAAGAGCTGGTTTTATCAGAATCATGTTAAGACGGTATTCAAAATTTTGAACCCTTCCCATTTCCATTCCCTTGGGCCGATTTTGCCCATTTTCAATCCCCGCCAAGATATTAGCCATCTCAAAGTTGTTGGCGAGTTTGAAGACGATCCGTGCATCATTGCAACTTTTATCGTGCGGACAAAATTTAGTACATACATACATACATATATATATATATATATATATATATAAACTTCTTAGGTGGGGGTGGTTTTGGGTTCCTGGGGTCCTATAATGAAAAGTTATGAAGGAATTTTTCAAAAGTCGCACCATGGTAACGACTGCAATAGGTAGTATTTCTTACGAAATCTACCTAATTGAAAGCAGTGTGGTCTGAACTTGGTTTCTTTTGGCTTCAAACTGTTGATTAGCGATTAAGGCAAAATTTTGAAATTATGGCCTTAATATTGAACAAAAAAATATGACTGTAGGTACTCATTTTATTCAGAATTTTAGGCTCTATAACAGTTGTACTGACAATGTTTTTGATAGAGTTAGCTGTTTTGAGATATCGTTAAGTTAACTTGGTCTCTCCTGACTTCAAGCTCTTGATTAGCGATTAAGGCAAAATTTTGAAATAGAGTTGCGACCTTAATTATGAATAAACATATTGATATGGGTACTCATTTTATCAAGAATTTCAAGCTCTACAATAGTTGTACTGACAATTGTTTGATAGAATTAACTGTTTTGAGATATAGTTAAGGTAACTTGGTCTCTTCTGGCTTCAAACTCTTGATTAGCAATTAAGGTAAAATTCTGAAATACATTGCGACCTTAAAATTAAACAAAAATATTAATGTGGGTACTCATTTTATTCAGAATTTTAAACTTTACAACACTTGTATTGACAATATTTTTTATAGTTAGCTGTTATGAGATATTGTTAAGGTAATGAGAAAAAAACGTGTTTTTCGAAAATAAATATGTACATATTTTCTAACGTTCACAAAGTACGATTAAGAAAAGATAGTACGTTCATTTTAGACCTAAACTGAAGTGATTTCCAGTTTTCCCCTAAATAATTCTGAGTTCAACACCTTGACCACAATGCTAAAACTCTGAAGTAGAATTATGACCTTGGTGTTCAACAAAAATATTAAGTGTAGGTACTCATTTTACTCAGAATTTTAAGCTCTACGACATTTTTATTGACAATGTTTTTGACAGAGCTAGTTATTTTAAGATATTGTTATGGTATTTAAAAAAAAAACGTGTTTTTTTTACGATAAATCTATACATGTTTCCTAACGCTCACCTAATACGAGGGGGAAAAGATAGCATATTAACTCCAGACCTAAAGTGCAGGGATTAAAATAATTTCCAGCTTTCTCTTAATTAATTCCGAATTCAACCCCCTAACCACTGGGTTAATATTACAACCGTTGAATTATTTTTACTCACTTCATCTTCAAAAAGTTTATTCCTCATGCAAAGAAGTTTTTGATTCTCTTATAAATGAAATAATGTAATAGAAAAAAAGTGGCATCAGATCAAATTCAATATTTAAATTACTTGAGCCGCGTTTTTAAAAATCAAATTTCAAATATATTTTTGTATTGCTGCTGTGGCGTAAATTTATGCAGCTTTTACAACAGTTAACTATTGAACAAATAGTACAAATGCCTGTCATCATAATATGCGTATCTCGTAGTATTTTGGTTTTGTAATTCACTATTGCATGTAACTTTGCTTTTCAAAATTGGCAACACTCTAAAGATTTTTTTAAATCGCTATAAGCAATGTAAACAAAGTAACTCTAAATGCTATTAAGAATTGACATGCTGTCTTATTAATTACAAATGCTATATATTTCAAATAACGTATCTTTATTTTATTAATCATTTCAATCGAATTTAATCCTAACTATTTTATTTAAATTTAAAAAAAAATTATCTGGATGGCATCTGAGCCTAATATAAACCAGATATGCGGCGTCATTGATCTATGCGGTGTGTACTACAAAACTGAATTTATAACGCGGGAAATGGCGGTCGTAGCGATTGATCCTAACGGTAGCAAGCCTATAAGTAGATTCTACGATTTCCGACCGTTTGGGCTCGACATGTTCTTGAAGAAAAGGCGTGTTGGTACAAGTGCAAGCTGGGTAGAGGTGCATGATTTGGTTGAATTGGAATCACACATTCAGCAGTTTTACCAAAACGTCAGGAAGCCGGACAAACCCTACCTCAGCTACAAGGGCGGGACATGCGAAAGAAACATCCTGTCACGATTGAACATTCCAAGCGTAGACCTCGAAAGGTTCCGCTGCCCCAGATACGAGACAATAAGAAAGAGCGAGCACATAAAATTGAGTTGTCCTTATCATAGACGCAAGAAAGTCCACTGCCCAAAGGCTGAAATTGCAGCTTTCAAGTCCTGGATTGTACAAAGACAAAGTTTATGAAGAAACAGTGAAGTCAACTCTAAGTCTTTTTCGTTATCAAAGTTCATTACAGAAAGCCGCGTTTGTCATCATATTTTAAATTTACAAGGTCGCTTCAGTGTAGTTCAATTGTTAAATCCAATATGTTATAGCACAAGCAGCGAATAGGTTTTTAACTTTAAATATAGTATGGTAACTTTTAAATTCTATATGATATTCTTTGAAATCCAATATGTAAAATAAATTGACTGCAATCTATTTGTTTTTTTGTTTAGGTATATTTTGTGGTATAGATGTCATATTCGCCCCATATTGGCACGATTTTTTTCTGTCGCCAATATCATGTAGGCAACAGGTACTTAACTTGCGCCAAAGTGTCGTTATTTTGCTTGATGTGGTAACCAGGATTATGTTGTTTATGCTGTTGATGTTTTCGCCAAATTGGCCACCGAAAAAAATCGCGCCAATATGGGGCGAATATGACATCTGTACCTATTTTGTAACATATGACCCACCCGCAAGAAATGAGACACATCACGACAAACATACTAAAAAAATAGGTAAACACTTTTCATCTTTGCTCGATATATTTCGTTTGATTCAATGTTTTTATAGGGAAAGCGACCAGCGAAGCGGGCGAGGTCCGCTAGATTATAATAAACCTACAAAATTAATTACTATTGGTTAGACTAACTCTCAAACTAATGTTATTTTAACCTAATAATCACTGCTTTTCTATAAGGACACTCAAAATTTTTGTAAAGATTTGCGTTTTATCAGTGTGTGATTTCAATTGCGTAATTTGCAACAGAGATTATCAGTATTTAACCTTACAATGATACACCTGCTTCGCTTTACGGCTGGCTTATGTAACATAACGTTATTGTTTAGTGACAACGCTTTAATCATTGCCCGGAAGAAATAGCATATTGTTGGCTAATAATCTTGATATTTATTCATTTACATTATTTTTCGTAATTATCCCTCTCGACTAGTGAATGTTTGTGACATCAGTAGAAACTGATCTATTACATGTAGCTATGCATCGCAAAACTTTTTTGGTATTGCTTAATTATCCAGTAGACCAATTTCGCCAAATTATATAAATCGCCAAACTACTCTCCAAATTATACAATTTTTCTTTTATTTTAAATAACGGAAGAACAATTAAATTAGTAAAACATTAATAAAAATACAAATAAAACGTCGAATTAAAAATCACTTGATGTCGATGATGCAACAAGTACGTGGAACATGTTTAATGTCAGGCGAATGTGACATTCACGATCAGCTCTTATTGGCATTTAATCTTATAGTTTGGCGATAATTTTTTGGTCGACGGGTTAATCAAGTAGTACCCTTTTTATAATGCTTTTTCTCTTTTCAAATTATGTTGTCGCCGTTTACGAACACAATTGTTGGGATGCTTTACTCACGTAAAAAGACCCGCTCACTTATTTTAGTCCTATGGGACATATTTTTAAAAATTTCTCGTTTGCATTTCAGTATTTATGAATGTTTCTTTTCTTTTTTTCTTCTTTTTTTTTTATTTTTATTTTTATTTTTTTACACTGGAAAGCTGAAGTCGATCTGGACAAAGATCCCTTTTTACTTTTTCGATTTTGTTTCGAGGTTTTTTTTTTTTTTTTTTTTTGTTTTGCTTTTCGGAATCGGTTTTAAAAGTGAAAGTACCCTCATAAAAAACGGAGATTGTAGATCACAATCTCAGCTATGCAATGCAAAAAATAATAAATAAATAAAAATATTGAAATGCAAACAAGATATTTTAAAAATATATATGTCCCATAGGGTTAACATTAACAAGCAGGTATTTTCGCGTGAGTGAAGTATCCCCTGAAATAACAAATAATTCGGTAAAACATCAGCCTAAGTCATGTGACTGTCATCAACAGTTCCAGGCTGGCCGCATCGCTTTTTATATGCCAGGTGGCCATTTTGGTACTTTAATGTTAGCCAGGCGCAGGTGATCAACCGCCAAATATTGTTAAAATGCCATCATATCATGAGTCGTGATAAGTCGATAATTATATTTCTATCGCCATAATTTCATCTATATTATAGTAGTCCAAGTCCGGTGACTATTATAAACAACTACGATCTGACTCCTCCGCTTTTCATATGCAAGGCTTCCATTTTGGTCAAAAAGTCAAAATTATTTTTTCGAATAAAACTACATAAAAGTTGTCATGATCGCAAAGAATTCTTGGTAATTTTATGTTTGCCGGGAGCAAGTATTATGGTATTATTTATTATTTTTCTTTCCTTTTCTTTAGGAAAAAGAAATAAGTAAAAGTCAAAAAGAAATAAGAGAAAGTCAAAAAATGCTTCAGTTTTAAATGAAAGATTTGTATTTTAAATAAAATGAGTGAAAATATTATATTTTAAATGAAATTAATGAAATACGAAAAAATGCGACGGGAACAATGTTTAGCGATTTATCACCTGTGTCCAGCTAACATAAAAATACCATGTTCCTGATTTCTCGATCAGGACTTCTGATTGGCGAAGGATTGAGCAAGTAAATTATATCTATATATATAAAAGAAAGTCTGGATTTTGTATTAATCAACGCGCAGCCCAAACTACTGAACCTAAAATTTTGAAAAATGGGGTAAAAATACTTCTTATGATATAGGGTGCCGATAAAAAAGGATTTCCTAAAATTTCAACCCTTAAGTGGGGTAAAAAAAGAACAAATTTTTAAAATTTTCTTAAAAATCTGATTTTATAGTTATTTTTCAACTGATACATATTTTAGTGTATTCTTGTATGCTGAATCGAATGGTACTAGCCAAATTCTTTTAAGTCCAATAGTTCGTGCGATATTTTACATATTTCTAATTTGGCAACAACGTCTTTGGCGCCAAAACCTCGAAATATCTAACATTACAAGTGATAATTCAGCCATATTCATTCATATTGTACATCGATTACTGTAGCAATGGAAGAAATTCAAATTGAATCTTTTTGTTAATTCTTTTGCTTAAAGAATTAAAACGGCTATTGAGTTAAAAAAAAAAAATAAATTCACGTTTATCATTAAAATTTAGATTAGATATTGATATAACTAGAAAACAGGAATTCTGCCTCTTCAGAATTTAGTGTCGCCCTCGATGAAAAAAATATATATGTATATATAAATAGTACAAAACATATTTCAATTTTCAGACTTACAGCACACGCGTTTATTTTATGTAAAATGACGTCATTCGCATCCGCTTAAGAATTCCACATTTACGATCCACTCTTAAGCATCTACAGTAAAATTACGTCACTATAGCGAAATAATACACAGATGCAGCAGAAAGATGCCGTCATTAAAGAAACTCAACCAAAAAAAAAAAAAAAAAAAAAAAAAAAAAAGACTCTCTAATGATTTATAGGCCTTCATTTGTTTGTAACATCAATGTGCGACGTAAATATTAACTTAAAATTAAATATAGTTTATAATAGCTCCCTGTTTTAACAGAAATCATTCGTTTATATTTTTTTCAAAATAGCACGTATTTTAATTACATTTTCTTTCGGTTGTTATGAAAAAATGGCAACAAAAATATATAATTAATCTTTTACAACTATTTTCCCTTTACGTTCCACAGAAATGGAGTGATTCCGTTGCCAATATTAAGCAAATGGCTCCAAAAAACTACAAAAAAATTTAATATTTCATAAATAAATGGAGATGCAGTTTTCAAACAAATTGCATTTAAAAATACTTTTTTTCCCAATGCGACGGTATAAAAATTGAAAATGTGCGATGCTTAGAAGTTTAAAAAATTGCTATAGAGTATTTAATCGCACTGCTTTGTTTTACCGCTGGATTCTGTAAGGTAACGTTATTTTTTGAAGACGACACAAAATAAGCTGGGAGAAAGAAATAGCATACCGTACAGGGGGCTAATAAATACAAACGCCTTGAAAAAAAGAGAATAATATATTGATTTTATTTAAAATACAAGGAAGCGATCCTCTGCGAAATTAACATTATAAAACGAAAGCAATATTTGTAAGACTTAAAAAATTTTTTGGTACTTGCATCCGGGCCACAACTACGCTAAACATGGCGACAATTACACTAATTACAGCAACCCTTATTTTTTGTCCATTTGATAGTTTATTTATTACAGTTCTAAATTAATTTTATTATTATAATTTTTTTAAATTATAGTTTATAGTATGTAGTTTTATGTTATATATTTTACTAGCAGCCTTCGCCCGCTACGCTGGTCGGTTTCTCCAAACGAAATATATCGGTGTATTTGATCTTGTGTTTTATAGCAATATATACATTTATCTCCAATGAACTTCCGCATTGCTGAAAACAATATGAACGCCATTACGGTTTTATATCTTCTAATGGCTCAGACAAAATTCGGGCTGTTAAGAAGCAAATCTTTTAGTTGATTATTTACAATTGAATATAGAAAAGAACGGAAGAACAATATGTAGCATATTAAAATCATCCCTGAAAATTTAAAGATGCAAATCTCATCAAAATCCGTTCAGTAGAACCTTCTAATAAGACTAATTTTTCCTAATTGAGTTCACCAGATTATAGAACATTCACCTATAATTGTATAGCAAAACAATGTAGAACAATATGTGTTATATACTAAAATCTTTCCTGAAAAATTATCTAACAACCAGTGCTAATTCCATCGAACTCAACTCAGTAGAACCCTTTAAAAAGGCCAATCTTTCAAAATAGGGTTCCCTGATTAAAGAACTTTCGCACATAATTCTATAACTTAGCAACGTAGAATGATATGTGTTATATAAGAAACACTTTCTTGAAAATATATCTAACTAACAATGCAAGTCTTCTCAAAATCCATTCAAAAGAACTCAAGTTGTAAATGGTCGGACCGAAATTGCTCTTATATGTGAAGTAGATAGTTAAATATATCTTTCATAATCAAGTTAACGTGATTGTAGTACTTTCAGGAATGTAGCGTAGGCTATACCCCGTAGATCTTCTGGATTTTTTTAGAAACTTTGCACACCCTCCATAGCTATATCATATATACTCTCTAGTATATACCTCTGCCTGTAGATTTTATCCTATGTTTTTTTACAACTACAAAATTTAAGAACTTTCCTCATAGCTCCATGACTAAAAATGTAGAATATGTTAAATATTGGAACAATCCCTGAAATATCATCTAATTGTGCAACTCCAATCAGAATACGTTTAGTAGAACTTTAAATAAAAGGTAATCTTTCACAATCGGGTTCACCTAGATTTGGAACTTTATCTTGTACGGTGATTTTCTGCAATCTGATTTGTTATCAAGTTTGTGCTTCAGAAACTACAATAACCCCCCCCAAAAAACTTCATTACAGAGAAGAACCATCCATGCAAGAAGTACCAACCATCCACAAAAAATAATCTAACTAACATTGTAAGTCCCATCAAAATGTATCCAGCAAAATTCAAATTATAAACGGTGTGAAGAATCCAATGGTATTCACAAAAAAAGTCCCATATATTTTCAAAAGAGAACTCTAGATAGGAAAAGCAATGTATAAGCATAACAGCTCAAAATATTTCTAAGTCTCAAGGTTCTGCAGGAAATGATAAAAAGAATCAATCCAACTAAACCTATCTTAAAGGTTGACGGAAAAGGAGAACGGCATGAAAAAAAGAAGAGTTATGGAATCCCTTTTAAGTAGCAAGTTTGCCGATATTTTCCCAGGACAATTTAAAAATGAAACTAGATGCGAAATTTTCTCACGCTAGCAGCGAGGGTCTCTCTTGGCCTATGAGATTGAAGCTTGTTAGTGATGTCATTCAACCTAGACTCTGACTGGGCCATAGATAGCCATTGTTTTAAAAAGGTGAATTTGAACGAACAGAGAAAAGAGGGAGATGCGTTTTTGAATCCCAAGGAGAGAGCTGCTCTCTGAGTTGGGAGTTGAGTTTTCGGATAGATCCGAAGGGATAGAAGAATCTGCCGTTTCGGGCAGGGTAAGATTTCTCCAGTGGAAACCGCGAGATATTGAGTAGTTGACAACGGACTGATATACACCAGAAAACAGAGGCAGCTGTTTCTTACGAGACTATCGTGACAGGATTTTGGATTTGTATCGAGAAAGAATCTAATAGAATTTGAATACTAATCTTATACACTGAACATTAACCCTTTAATGAACATTGTCGTCAGCTGAAAGTACCCAAAAATATAATGTAGTTGTAAATACAAGTAATTAATCAAGAAATATTAATTTATCTTATGCATTTAAATAAATTGTTTGATTTAATTATTACTTGGGCCTCCGCTTGACTGAAGTTCCACGCTACCACTTCCACCTGTTAGTCTAAGGTTTTACAACTTGGTGGCAGAAGGTGGTATGCACAGCAAGGACTCTGAACATTAAAAGACTAGCTTAAGAGAAAGAGCTCCAGACACAAGACCGTGTGTAGAAAAAAAGCGACACCAGTATCGTGCCGGACAGTTCCTCTAAGAAAGAGCTCCAGATGCAAGACCGTGTGCATAGGAAAACGACACCAGTATAGTGCCGGACAGTTCCCCTAAGAAAGTGCTCCAGACGTAAGACCGTGTGTAGAAAAAAGCGACACCAGTATCGTGCCGGACAGTTCCTCTAAGAAAGAGCTCCAGATGCAAGACCGTGTGCATAAGAAAACGACACCAGTATAGTGCCGGACAGTTCCCCTAAGAAAGTGCTCCAGACGCAAGACTGTGTAGAGAAAAGCGACATCAGTATCGTACCGGACAGTTCCCCTAAGAAAGTGTCCCAGACGCAAGACTGTGCGTAGAGAAAAGTGACACCAGTATCGTGCCGGACAGTTCCCCAAAAAGGTGCTTTAGACGACATCCAGATGCAAGACTGTGTGCAGTGAAAGGAGACTACAGTGCAGTGCAGTGCCGTGCAGTACAGTTCGCGAGAGAAAATGCCCCAGCAAAACAAAAGGTAAGCTCATTATTTTGAGTGGCTCTTAATTTATTAATTAATTGAAATGTTGATAAGAAATTAATATTTTAAAGGAAAACTTTTGTTTTGAAGTAAATCAAAATTTTAAAATTGAAAAATTGGTTAGTTAAAATAAGAAAATTATTAACTTATTAATTAATTATAGTACAAGGGAGCTGATACCCTTTGTCATTGGTTTTAAATTTTGAATTTTTTTTTTAAATTAAGAATACAGAAAACTAGAATTGAACTAGATTCTTAAGGCGAAAAAAAAAATTAGATGTCATGTAAGAAAATTGCCATTGTGAGGAAAGTTTGCTTGAAAAATATTTTAGAATCAATTTGGATTATTTAATGATTGATTTTCCTAAATATATACTTGTATTCAAAATGGAAAAAGCATATGAAAAGGTTGCAAGGAGTGTTCAATTCTGAGCAAAATAGGGAAAATTGTTTACCTATAGCATTTGGAAATATTTTTTTTATGTTCTATATTTTGTGTGTGTAGGGAATGTAAAAAGTGGAAAAATTATACTTTCTTTTCGAAACTAACACTAAAACGTAGAATGTCTGAAATTTATTATAGTATTGCTAATTTATTTATGTATATTGTGAATACGTTTGAAAACATTTTATAACGGTAGATAAGGTTAGAATATTCTCGGTGAAGTGTCAAATTCACATCTTCTGAGGTAGTTGCAAAAAAAAAAAAAAAAAAAAAAAAAAAAAAAAAATATATATATATATATATATATATATATATGAAGAGGGAAAGCGTTAGGTTATCTTTGTAGTATCGGTAGGAATATAAAATCGATAGATAATGGCGAAAATAACGGCATTGAAATATTGCCGAAAGGCTGATCTGCAAAATTTAGCAGAGGTATTAGGAGTTCAGATAGAAGAGAGTGACATAATCGCGACGATTATCCAAAAGATAGAGGCCGCGGACGATTATGATGCCGACTTTGCATTAACGCAAGTGGGATACATAGTGAAAGATAGGGAAGATCTACTTCTTTTAGAAAGAGAGAAAAAAGAAAAAGAAGAGAAAGAAAAAGAGAGAAATTTTCAATTAGAGCAATTAAAATTAACGCAAAATTCAGGGAGTCGTAACTCGACTTCCGGTAACGGATCGGAAAGACCTAAATTAGCGCTAAAAACTATAATGCATCGTTTTGATCCAGAACGTTCGGATATAACTCTATTTTTAAACTTGTTTGAACGACAGGCAGTAAGGTCTGGGATAGAAAATGAGGATCTGGTCACGCATTTATTAGCTTTGTTGCCAGTACAAATAGCTGAATTGATCTTACGCGAACCGACAGACCGGGTTGACAACTTTCAACATGTGAAGTCAATCCTGTTAGCTCGCTTTAGATTGAGTGGCGAGGCTTATAGACAAAAACTAAATAAACATTTACGAAACCCGAATAGTCCGTGGAAAGACCTCATTTTTGAACTAAATAGCTTTCTAGAAGGATGGTTAAACGATCTTAATATTACGAATTTTACGGAGTTAAAAGATTTGCTAATCACAGAACAAATTAAGAGGCGTGCCCCAGCGGATTTAAGGGAACATTTTATAGATTCGTGGGCCAAATATAAAGATCCAGAAACACTAGCTAAAGATCTGGACGAATACGAGACTATGAAAGGGATGCCAAAAAAATCGTGGAATGCGAAACCCCCATTAGATAGGCGTGCAGAAAAACCCAAATGCAGAGAAAGATCACAAGATAGTAGTTCAGAAAACCAAAAAAAATTGGAGGGAAAAGGACGAAAATAGGGAAAGAGAAAGAATTTTCGAACGTAGGAGAAAGGTTATGTGCTTCATTTGTCAGAGTGACAAGCACCTAAAACGAAACTGTCCGAATATAAAAAGAATGAAAAACCTCCAGTTAAAGTTCACGACATGAGCAAAGATGTAAGTTTCGAAGAGGGCTTCAAACCGTACTTAAGTCAGGGCAAAATAAATGGAGAAGAAATTACCCTTCTTCGCGATACGGGATCTTGTTATGATATCGTTCTATGGAAATTAATTAAACCAAATCAATTAGACGGAAGCGTGACTTGGGTTAAGCAGCCCTTGATGAAAGATTTGCGCTGTTTACCAACAGCAGATGTTATTATAGAAATACAAGGAATAGGGATTGTAAAAACCAAAGCAATTGTAGCCGAAAAAGAAGTCGATATGTCATACTACATTCTGGGAAATGAAACGCAAAAGTTAATTGATCAAATTAAGAACGAAAAACCCAAATTGGTAAATGCAGTGGTGACGCGAAGTCAAGTTAAAACGAAAGAGAAAGTAGAGATAGATGCTTCACCCGCAGAGCGGAAAAATGAGATAGTGACAGGGACGGGAGGAAAACGGAAAACAGATAGGGGCGAAACCAAAAGGGAAAGTCAATCAGAACGGATTAGCAGTGAACCGACCCCTGAGCAGGAGGATATTCTCCTGCCAAATCTAGTCGAAGATGCTAGTTTAGAATTATGTAAGGTGGAAAAAAAGACTTTATGAAAGAACAGGAAGCCGATGAGTCGCTAAAAGAAATCAGAGAAAAGGCGAATCAAAAGAAGTCGCATTTCGAATACAAAGATTCTTTGGTTATAAGAAAAACGAGTGACAAAAAAGGAAATGAAAGGATACAATTGGTTGTACCTTTAAAGTTTAGACAAGGAATTTTAATTGCATCCCACGAGAACGTAGGGGCGCATCTGGGAGAAAAAAACAAAACAAAAGATAAGATATTAAGGTATTTTTTTGGCCAAATATTATAAAACAAACAGAACAATTCGTAAAATCGTGCGATTCTTGTCAGAGGGTGGGAAAACCGCAAGAAAAGAAAAAGGCCCCTTTAACATTAGTACCAATCATCTCGGAAGTATTTTCAAAATTATCTATTGATTTGGTCGGCCCTTTGACAGAGTCAAAGAAAGGAAATAAATACATGTTGACAGCCTTATGCGTTTATTCAAAATACCCTGAAGTTGTTCCGATTTCTGACATGTTATCAGAAACTATAGTGGATGCTTTGATGACGGTTTTCAGTCGTTTAGGATACGCGTCAGAGATACAAACAGATAACGGCAGAAGCTTCACTTCAAATTTAACTACGGCTTTCCTGGAAAAATTTGGCATAAAAGTAAGACGCTCGAGCGTGTTTCATGCACAATCAAATGCCTTTGAACGATTTCACAGAACTATTAAGCGTTTACTAAAAGCGATGTGCGTTGAAAATGGGAGAGACTGAGAAGAGAATCTGCCCCATGCATTACTAGTCCTGAGAAATGCAATAAATGAATCTACAGGATTCAGCCCCGCTGAATTAGTTTTTGGAAAAATTTTGAGAACCCCAGAAACGCTACTATTCGAAAAATGGTCGGGTGAGAGTCAAGAGCACGAATTAGTCACCGAATACGTGTTTAATTTGATAAATCGTCTGAAACGTTGCCAAGAATTGGCCGTTGAAAACATGACAATTATCAGGGAAAAGAGAAAATTCTGGTATGATAAGAATGCAAAAGAGAGACATTTTGAACCAGGAGATCAAGTTTTAATTTTACTGACAAACAAACCAAACAAAATGTCGGTGAGTTGGACAGGACCAGGGCGAATCGTATCTAAAATTTCGGCTACGAACTATGTTGTAGAGGTCCCCGGTAGACGTCAGAGATCCCAAATTTATCACGTAAATTTACTGAAACCCTACGTAAAACGTGTAGAAAAAATAAATGTTCTGACTTGTGAATTCAATGACGCTGAAACGATACAGGATTTGGAAATTGCTTTTCCATCAGCCGATTCCAGTAGTTATAAATTTGATGAAGTAGTGGAAGAAAGTCAATTAAAAGATCGTTGTACCCCAGCGCAACTATCAGAACTGGAGAAATTGTTAGACGAATACAAGGAGGTATATTCTAATGACCCAGGATTGAACGACCTCACTATACACGATATTGAGCTTACCGAAAATAAACCTATAAGAATTAGACCGTATAGAACCTCTGTAAGACAAAATGAAATTTTGAAAAGAGAAATCAAGCGGATGCTTGATTTGAATATCATAAAAGAAGGAGAGTCGGATTTTAATTCCCCTATGATTCTTGTAGAATGCCCAGGCAAGGAACCACGTCCTTGCATTGACTATCGTAGAGTAAATGAGATTACGAAAATAGAATATTTTCCCTTGCCTAATATTGAGGAGAGAGTAGAAAAAGTGCCAGCGGCAAAGTATATAACGGTTCTAGATCTAACAAAAGGCTATTGGCAAATTCCGATGACGCCCAGGGCCCAAAAACTGGCCGCATTTGTGACGAATTTTGGTAGTTTTTTCCCACTGAGAATGCCTTTTGGGCTCGTCAATTCTTCGTTTAGATTTTCAAAATTTATGGCAAAAATGCTAAGAGGGCTAGAAGAATTTTGCCTACCATACCTAGATGATATGGCAATATTCTCGGAAACGTGGGAGGATCATCTGAAACATCTGAAAGCAGTATTGGCTAGAATTAAGGACGCGAAACTAAAAATCAAGATAGCTAAATGTAAATTTGCGCAAAAAACAGTTAAGTACTTAGGTCATGTCCTAGGAGAAGGGCAGCGTAAACCAGCGGAAAATAAAATCAAAGCGATTACAGAATAACCAGCACCCAAAAATAAAACGGAAATTCGGAGATGTTTAGGAATGGCAGGATATTATTCACGTTACATTAAAAACTATGCGACAATAGTAGAACTACTCACGCGTGCTCTATAAGGGAAAGACAAGAAAAGCAAAATAACATGGAGCGACGAAATGAGCAAAGCGTTCGATACACTGAAAAAGAAACTAACGGAAGAACCTATTTTGTACTCCCCAAAGTACGACTCAGAGTTTGTAATACAAAGTGACGGGTCAGAAAAAGGTATTGGTGTAGTGTTAGCGCAAAGACAAGGCTCAGAAGAGCATCCAATAATTTATCTAAGCCGAAAATTCACGGATACGGAAGGAAAATTTAGCGCCTCCGAACGTGAATGTGCAGCAATCATATTTGCAATAAAAAAACTGAGACACTATATTGATGGACAAAAGTTCACAGTAGAGACTGATCATAACCCATTAATTTTCTTAAAAAACAATGCGGGAAACAACCCTAGATTGCTCAGATGGGCACTTACATTGCAACCGTATCACTATGCGATTAAGTATAGACCAGGCAAAGATATACCACATGTGGATTATATGAGTAGGATAGAATAAATCTATCTCAAAAAAGAAAAAGAAAACAATTTTATGTAAATAGAATTTTATTTTTGTATTTTAATATGGTTTTGAAAATGCAAATGCACTTGTTATAAGAAATGAAAATTCTGCTAAAATCTTAGGTTCTGAGCCACTCGAATGCTTGAGCTAACCTTTCTTTGCAGATATTACGTCTTACAGCCGAAATATCATTTAAAGGCGGGGGTATTGTGAAGAATCCAATGGAATTCACAAAAAAAGTCCCATATATTTTCAAACGAGAACTCTAGATAGGAAAAGCAATGTATAAGCATAACAGCTCAAAATATTTCTAAGTCTCAAGGTTCTGCAGGAAATGATAAAAAGAATCAATCCATCTAAACCAATCTTAAAGGTTGACGGAAAAGGAGAAGGGCATGAAAAAAAGAGGAGTTATGGAATCCCTTTTAAGTAGCAAGTTCGCCGATATTTTCCCAGGACAATTTAAAAATGAAACTAGATGCGAAATTTTCTCACGCTAGCAGCGAGGGTCTCTCTTGGCCTATGAGATTGAAGCTTGTTAGTGATGTCATTCAACCTAGATTCTGACTGGGCCATAGATAGCCTTTGTTTTAAAAAGGTGAATTTGAACGAACAGAGAAAAGAGGGAGATGCGTTTTTGAATCCCAAGGAGAGAGCTGCTCTCTGAGTTGGGAGTTGAGTTTTCGGATAGATCCGAAGGGATAGAAGAATCTGCCGTTTCGGGCAGGGTAAGATTTCTCCAGTGGAAACCGCGAGATATTGAGTAGTTGACAACGGACTGATATACACCAGAAAACAGAGGCAGCTGTTTCATACGAGACTATCGTGACAGGATTTTGGATTTGTATCGAGAAAGAATCTAATAGAATTTGAATACTAATCTTATACACTGAACATTAACCCTTTAATGAACATTGTCGTCAACTGAAAGTACCCAAAAATATAATGTAGTTGTAAATACAAGTAATTAATCAAGAAATATTAATTTATCTTATGCATTTAAATAAATTGTTTGATTTAATTATTACTTGGGCCTCCGCTTGACTGAAGTTCCAGGCTACCACTTCCACCTGTTAGTCGAAGGTTTTACAACGGGTGGAAGGAAAGATAAAATTGCATTTTATATAATTACAGTAGATGTATCTTTCATAATTGTGTTCACCTTTCTCTGTAGCTTCTCTGTAGCTTTTCCAATAGCTCTATAACTAAGCAGCATATAATTAAATGTTATTTAATAAAACCATTCCTGAAAAGTTATGTAACAGTGCCACTTGGATCAAAATCTGTTCAATAGAATTTTGTTTAAAGGCTAACCTTTAATAATCAGGTTCACATAAATTTTTTAACTCTTTCCTTTATTACTAAGCAACGTAAAAACTGTGCGTATACACAAAAACCGTTCCATTACCTAACTAATAGTGGCATACCCTGACAAAATATTATAAAAAATCGGAATGAAATGCAAATTTCCGTTTTAAATATGTAGTAGATGATGATGATGATACAATTTTCTGTGATAGAATTCATCGTGAAGTTTTCGCTTCATACGTAAACGATGCTTTCAACATTGTAACTAATACACCGATTGGCGAAGTATCCAATTACGGAAGATTAACCAGCAATCTAATGAACTGCTTAACTACCCAAAGAAGGGAGAATATATGGCTTTTGTGATACTTTTATGTTAGCCGGGCGCAAGTAATAAATCAACAAAGATTGTTTCCATACCTTATTCTTATTTTATTGTTGTCAATCAAAATATAAACGTTTCACTTATTTAATTTAAATACACGCTTTACACTAATTGCATTGAAAAACTAAAAAGTAAAACAATAATAGGAAATAATGCCATAACTTAAAACAAAGAATTGTTTTAACTTACATACGCGAAATGTAACTACTGGGCACAGATGTCATATACTGTCATATATTGGCACGATTTTTTTCTGACGCCAGTATCATATACACACCGGGTACTTAACTGGCGCCAAAGTGTCGTTATTTTGCTTGATATGGTAACCCGGATATTGATGATATAGTAACGACGTTTTGCCAAATTCGCGTCGGAAAAAAAATTGCGCCAATATGGGGCGATATATGACATCTGTGCCAACTGCTGCTATTGGCTGCTATACTTTTAAAACGCTAATGGCGAGATTTACACACGGCTGACATGAAAGTACCCATTTTTTCTTCTTATCCAGGAGCAAGTGATAAATCGCGATGTATTATTTCAAATCCAATTTCTTCCATTGAAAAAGCGGTACTTACTTTTTATTCAGACCAGGAGATAGATCGCCAGAAATGGTTGACAATTGCCAATCTTGTTTATCGTTTGCCAATTACGTTCAAAACAGTAATTTAACATTCTTAAATACATAACCTTAGTAAAAATGGAAAATTGTTTAACGTAAATAAATAAATAAAATATATAACATAAAACTACATACTATAAACTATAATTTAAAAAAATATATAATAATAAAATTAATTTAGAACTGTAATAAATAAACTATCAAATGGACAAAAAATAAGGGTTGCTGTAATTAGTGTAATTGTCGCCATGTTTGGCGTAGTTGTATTTGGCATGGCCCGGATGCAAGTACCAAAAATTTTTTTAAGTCGTACAAACATTGCTTTCGTTTTATAATGTTAATTTCGCAGTGGATTGCTTCCTTGTATTTTAAATAAAATCAATATATTATTCTCTTTTTTTCAAGTCGTTTGTATTTATTAGCCCCCGGTACGGTATGCTGTTTCTTTCTCCCAGCTTATTTTGTGTGGTCTTCAAAAAATAACGTTACCTTACAGAATCCAGCCGTAAAACAAAGCAGTGCGATTAAATACTCTATAGCAATTTTTTAAACTTCTAAGCATCGCACATTTTCAATTTTTATGGAATTTATGGAATTTATGGAATTTGTTTGAAAACTGCAACTCCATTTATTTTTGAAATATTAATTTTTTTGTAGTTTTTTGGAGCCATTTGCTTAATATTGGCAACGGAATCACTCCATTTCTATAGAAAGTAAAAGAAAAATAGCTGTAAAAGATTAATTATATATTTTTGTTGCCATTTTTTCATAACAACCGAAACAAAATGTAATTAAAATACGTGCTATTTTGAAAAAATATAAACGAATGATTTCTGTTAAAACAGGGAGCTATTATAAACTATATTTAATTTTAAGCTAATATTTAAGTCGCGTATTAATGTTACAAACAAATGAAGGCCTATGAATCATTAGAGAGTCTTTTTTTTTTTTTTTTTGGTTGAGTTTTTTTAATGACGGCATCTTTCTGCTGCATCTGTGTATTATTTCGCTATAGTGACGTAACTTTACTGTAGATGTTTAAGAGTGGATCGTAAATGTGGAATTCTTAAGCGGATGCGAATGACGTCATTTTACATAAAATAAACGCGTGTGCTGCAAGTCTTAAAATTGAAATATGTTTTGTACTATTTATATATACATATATATTTTTTTCATGGAGGGCGACACTAAATTGTGAAAAGGCAGAATTCCTGTTTTCTAGTTATATCAATATCTAATCTAAATTTTAATGATAAACGTGAATTTATTTATTTATTTTTTAAACTCAATAGCCGTTATAATTCTTTAAGCAAAAGAATTAACAAAAAGATTCAATTTGAATTTCTTCCATTGCTACAGTAATGATATGTACAATATGAATGAATATGGCTGAATTATCACTTGTAATGTTAGATATTTCGAGGTTTTGGCGCCAAAGACGTTGTTGCCAAATTAGAAAAATATAAAATATATCACGAACTATTGAACTTAAAAGAATTTGGCTAGTACCATTCGATTCAGCATAGAAAAATACACTAAAATATGTTATCAGTTGAAAAATAACTATAAAATCAGATTTTTTAGAAAATTTTAAAAATTTGTTCTTCTCCCCCCCCCCCCCCCCTTAGGAGTGGAATTTTAGGAAATCCTTTCTTAGCGGCACCCATAAGAAGCATATCATAAGAAGCATTTTTACCCCATTTTTCAAAAGTTTAGGTTCAGTAGTTTGGGCTGCGCGTTGATTAATACAAAATCCAGACTTTCTTTTATATATATAGATTTATTTATTTACGTTAAACAATTTGCCATTTTTGCTAAGGTTATGTATTTAAGAATGTTAAATTACTGTTTTGAACGTAATTGGCAAACGATAAACCAGATTTGCAATTGTCAACCATATTTGGCGATCTATCTCCTGGTCTGAACAGTAAGTAAGTACCACTTTTTTCAATGGAAGAAATTGGAATTGAAATAATACATCGCGATTTATCATTTGCTCCCGGATAAGAAGAAAAAATGGGTACTTTCATGTCAGCCGTGTGTAAATCTCGCCATTAGCATTTTAAAAATTGCCAATAGCAGCAGTTGGCACAGATATCATATATCGCCCCATATTGGCGCGATTTTTTTTCCGACGCAAATTTGGCAAAACCTCGTTACTATATCATCTATATCCGGGTTACCATATCAAGCAAAATAACGACACTTTGGCGCCAGTTAAGTACCCGGTGTGTATATGATACTGGCGTCAGAAAAAAATCGCGCCAGTATATATGACATCTGAATCATTGATATGTATATGACATCTGAATCATGGATATGTATATGACATCTGTCTCCAGTAATTATTTCCTATTATTGTTTTACTTTTTAGTTTTTCAATGCAATTAGTGTAAGGCGTGTATTTAAATTAAATGAGTGAAACGTTTATATTTTGATTGAAAATAATAAAACTAGAGAACAGGAATTCTGCTTTTTCAGAATTTAGTGTCGCCCCGGCATTTCCATTACTTCATTTTCTTCTGGTGGACTGGTGGCTTCTATTATTATGAAACAGCCATTATGAATGAAGCGTTAAAAAATTATGGCCATTTTTTTTTCCATTCTGACCAGAAAATCAGAGTTTTAACTTTTTACGGCAGCTCTTTCATCTTCACTTAACGCTTCATTTATAATGGCTGTTTCATAATAGTAGAAGCCACCAGTCCATCAGAAGAAAATAACTCGGTTAAGCGTGACTCGGATAATCGGGACTCTACTGCAAAACATATTTCAGTTTTAAGACTTAAAGCACACGCTTTTATGTTATGTAAAATGACGTCATTTGCATTAATATAGAAACTTAAAATTAAATATAGTTTAGAATAGCTCCCTGTTTTATCATAAATCCTTAATTTATATCAGAGGTGTACAATGATACATCTACTTTGTTTATTGCTAGCGTCTGTAAGCTAACGTTATTTTTTGGACACAAAATGAGCTGGGAGAAAGAAATAGCATACCGTACCGGGGCTAATAAGAATAAAGTATGGAAACAATCTTTGTTGATTTATTACTTGCGCCCGACTAACATAAAAGTATCACAAAAGCCATATATTCTCCTTTCTTAGGGTAGTTAAGCAGTTCATTAGATTGCTGGTTAATCTTCCGTAATTGGATACTTCGCCAATCGGTGTATTAGTTACAATGTTGAAAGCATCGTTTACGTATGAAGCGAAAACTTCACGATGAATTCTATCACAGAAAATTGTATCATCATCATCATCTACTACATATTTAAAACGGAAATTTGCATTTCATTCCGATTCATTCCGATGATCATTCCGATCCAAAACAGATTTTAATGAAAAAAAAGAAAAAAGCGCCAAGTTCTCCTTTATGTTTTCGTCAGAAAAAGTAGTGATATCTCAAGTTCGCACAAGCTAAAAGTCAAACATCCCAAATCTTTAATCGAAAAGGGCTTCCTGCGACTTGGCCGTCAATGCCTTCTAGAGCATTTTCAAATAAATGAATGGAAATTACGCATTTATGAATTATTTACGCAATAAAAGTAATATTAAAATATAAAGAGGCAGCTTCACATGAAGATATTACAAGTAATATAAAAATTTTGTTTTAAAAGTCAATTCCTACTTAGGTCATCAAAGAAAAATTTAATATAATCGCTTAAGCTAATATTAGTTTTTGTGGCACAGATGTCATATACGCCGCTCTACATTGGCGCGATTTTTTTCTGACGCCAATGTCATGTACGCAACGGGTGCTTAATTGGCACCAAAGAGTCGTTATTTTGCTTGATATGGTAACCCGGATGTTGCTGTTTATGCTGCTGATGTTTTCTCCAAATTGGCGTCGGAAAACAATCGCGCTAATATGACATCTGTGCCGTTTTTGTTGCATTAAAATATCTCAATTTGTTGATTTTCTATAAGCAAGTAGGTTTACAATGGAACTCTATGGGAATTTGGCGAAATATTAGAGATATCGCCAAGTTGGCGTCACTTTTGACCACCAAATTTGGCGATATACCGCCAAGTTGGCGACAAACTTGGCGGTATTTGGCGACAGAACAGGGTCCCGCCTATCGTAGCAGTGACTTGTTACATATGACTAACGTGATAAACATAGTTTTCCAGTGACTGATAACATGATATTCACGTATAGTTTGGTTAAGTTTCGTTCATACTGTATATAACTTTTTCTACTATGTTATCAAGTGTTATCAAGTGTTTGAGCTTGATCGTCTGTAAATTTACGTAATTTTTTGGTACACTGTCGGTGTTTTACAAGAAGTGTTCTTTTTTCTTTTCTTTTTTTTTTGTACTAATAATCTATGTAATTGTTGTATGTAGATATTTTTCGTTCTAGTGAGATTTTCACTATAGTTTGCTTCAATTAACCCTGTTTTTCTGGGACTGTTATCTTGTATGTGGTTTTTCGTAGTTGGTGGTGGGGGTTTTCCGCCGGAGCGTTGAACCTATGCCAAATTTGATGGGTGCTCCGGTTGGGTGATCCTATGGTAACCCCTTATTGAAAATACTTTCACTGATCTTCAATAACCAATGGTCGTCATTTTGTTTCCCATGCAAAACTAAAATTAATTAATTAAAATTTAATTAATTAATTAATATTTGAAAAACTGTATTAACATCAATTGTCATCCAGTACAAGTTAAAAAAAATTATTTCAACTTGATAGGATGAATAATGAGTATCTATATTATAAAGGACAAACATATCTGTGCGTAACGCATACGTCATTTTGCGAATGGCAACACTTTGACATTTGAATTAAAATTTCGGTTTTGCAATTATATCTACGGCAAATTTTTAAACTTCTAAACATCGCACATTTTAAATTTTAACACCGTCGTATAAGGAAAAAAATGCTCTTTTAAATGCAATTTGTTTGAAAGCTGTATCTCAATTTATTTTTGGGATATTAATTTTTTTGTAGTTTTTAATACAAATTTTGTAATTGTGGCAACTTAAGTACTCCATTTATATTGAAAGTAAAGGGGAAATAGTCATGGTTTATTATTTTTATTGATTATATCCTTATTGATGCCATTTTCACAATACAAATAAAAGTAACTTTTTTATAATTTATGAACAGAAAATAATGTCAGACATTAAAAAAAAAAAAAACACGCATTTTTTTTTATAAATCAGTTACATTTCAATATTTTTACATTACGCTGATACCGAGTTTGGGACGCTAGGCAAAATGATTCAGTGTGTAAAAGTTATGTCATATTTAAAACAAAACGATCATTTATTTTGATAAAACTAAATATTTGTCCAATACTAAATGGCCAATACTATGACAACTAAAGGCAAATTTCTGAATTTTTTTTTTCGCGGGTATTGAGATTAAAACTTAAAGTTTGTGCGAATGTTCACGTGAAAAGTTGTATCGGACAAACGTGACTTTAAGTTTAGAAATACATTCACTAATAATCTGTTGCGCGTTAAAATACATCCAAATTGTGAATTTGAGTGGTGCGTATGTAAATTATGGGAATGTGAAAAGAACGTACAATTTAGATTTCATGGGGGAAAATTTTATGATGTGACAAAGCGAAATCCTTTTTACTGATTTTTCATCCCACAAAAACAAACATGAAAGTCTCAATCGATAAATTCATCACAATTAATCATCTTGATTACGTATTCTAATAGAGTGTATTTTTTCAATAATTTAAGCAGTTGAAGTTTGTGGAAATAATATTTTGGTAATTTTAGGTTAAAAATATTATTTATTTTAAGAGTGAGACAACCAATGTTAGATGAATTTTTTATTGTAATTATTTTTGTAGGTTATAAATTCGATCTGAAAGTTCCTTTCTAACATTTTAGTTCGTCGAATTTCGACGGGTCCCAACTCGTTTTATTAATGATTGAAAATTTGAACAAGATATATAAATATATAAATATATAAATAAATAAATATATAAATAAATAAATATAGGGAGAGTGTGAACTAATAGTAGGAATTGAATAAGAAAAATATTTCTGATAAATACCATTGAGCGTCAACAAACATTAGTGTTGACTAAGAATCATTTAGTCCGCTTATAGTTTAACCCTTTATGTTCTGAATTATGAATTCATGAAAATTTTATCTTCTAAAGCATTTTTCGTAAATTTTTGAAACTACATTAGAAGATTTACATAATCATTTAATAAATTTCAGAAGGATTTTAGAAGGATGGAAGGATTTAGAAGGATTCATTAAATTTGAATTTATAGGGATTTTGTGCACTATTTATAACCCCACTCAAATCTTTTATTTTAAATATCTTTCTTAGTATTTTGTAGAATTAGGAAATGTACAAATATAACGTTCTTACAATAGAAATATAGAAAGATTTCCGAATTTAAATCTTCTCTCCTCCCCAACGCCAAGAAAGCTGAAAAGATGCAAAGGCAAAAGAAATCATTCTTTTAAAAATATTTTTGTTTTGTTTAACCAATAATGCTTCTGGAGGAAGATAAAGTAATGCATCTATAATTCATTCTAAACTGCATTACTGCTAATCGATGTATTAAATGAATTTTATAACAAGTTATTTTAATAGTACGTAGAAGTACCGTCAGTAGATAAAGGGTTAATGGTCATTTTGTATGGTCTAAAGTCATTAATACGAAACCCAATAAATAAAACAAAATTTACTTTCTTCAAGCCCCACAATGTGTTACAATATATTTTAATGTATAATATTGAAATCTTGTGCATCGACGAAAGGGATTTTTTTCTTTTGAACATTTATTATTAGTTTGTATATATTAAGAGGTTTTGCAAGGATTTTATTCGCACTTACACTTATTCGCTTTAGACTGTTAAAAATGGATGATTACGATTTAGCAACTAGCTCTGTTGGGATATTGTCTTCTGGATAGAGATATTTTGTTATTCTTAAATTCTAAAGCATGCAATTAAATTGAAGTGGTTTTATATGCTTTTTTTAAAAAATGTGTATTATATTTCAGTATTTTGTGCCACAAAATGCCTAAAATGCTCAAAAGATGTAAATGGCATGTAGCTTATTTATAGATTCTTTAGAATTTGAAAACTCTCCAGAAGGGATCTCCGTGGCCGAGTGGATAAGACTCCACGCTGCTAATCGCTTGAGAGCGTAGGAGGTTTACGGGTTCGATTCCCGCTGGCTCCGTTGCACACTTCTTGTGGAGCTCCCGGATGTAAAAATTCTCTGTGTTGTAAATTTCATTGTGCTATCTCGTCCCTGTATATCGACGATGACTTATAAGCGGGCCTTGGGGTCAATCACACAAGTCAGTATGTGTTCAGTAAAACCAATAAAACCAAACTCTCCAGAATACATTAACGGCCAAGACGCGGGAAGTCATTTTCAATGAAAGATTTGGGATGTTGTCTTTTAGCTTGTGCGAACTTCAGATATCACTTCTTTTTCTGGCCGAAATATTAGGGAGATGATGGATCTTTTTGAAATTTTAACAGTTTATTGTACATATCTTAAAGTATACACAATAATTTTTTTTTATTAGATTTTGTAGCTTCTACTCTAAGTTATAAACAAATATGTTCAACTGCTTTGGAAAATTTCGTCTGGACGGTGGGCATGATAGCGCCTTGTAGAATTATTTGAAACACAAAAATAAATTTTGTTCGTAAACTTCATTAGTATAGCTTCTAGTTAAATTAAAGGAACTTATAAATTTATTAAAAAAAAAGTTATGTAATGGCTGATTAAAAAAACAACAAAATTTTTTTGTTAAAAAAAAATTCGTTCTTATTTGCTAATAACTTTTTTTTAAAAATAAATTTAGTAAAAACTTTAATTCATATAGAAGGTAATTAAATAAGCTTTAATTAAAAAAAATCAAGATGATCCATTGAGTAGTTTTTTTTTAATCTTGCCCACCGTGTCAAAAAGTGTGATTGAACATATCTGGGAGCACGGCAGTGCGTCCGCCAAGTTCGCACAAGCCGTAAGCTACCTTTTCCTGAACCATTTCGGCATACTTTTCACCCCCTCATAACGTCGTTTTAGGGAGAGATATAGAAATTTTTCTTTTATTTACATGTTAGTATGGTCAAACTGAACTAAGGTTCCACGATTTCATGTTTCTATATTTAGTAGTTTTCGAAATATTAAATTCCGAAAAAGCGCTTTTTTGTCACTGATTCACTTCGCATCATCAAATAACTAAGGTACTTCTAAAAGTCGTAGAAACATGAAATTTCACAAGTAAGTCGGGTTTGTAGCACAATTAACCAGAAAAATCTGAAAACACAGAATTTCCGCCTCTAAACCCTTCAAACAGGGGGTGTTGATTTGGCCGTAAACAGTTCCTTAACACATTCAATTGCGCCAATGTTGGTCGCCAAAACTCGATTACAGAGTTTTGAAGGGAGTCACGTGATTTCAAGCAGAATAACATTTTATATATATGTTTTTCCAAAGATGTTTGTTAAATAGAAAAAATGAATATACCTAAAAATTTTAATCAGTATAGGTTATGATATATTTACGATATTAAAACAATAAAACATTTAACAAAATATAACCGCAATTCGGTACGTTTCCGATATAGTAGCCTTGGCAAAATACAGAAAATAGCCTTGACGAGAAAAGAAATTGGATAATAACGTTTTTTCTGGTAACCTATTTACTGTGTCATATACACAAGCAATTTTTCCATATGTATACAATTTATTTAATGTAAGGAACCCGTTTATTTATTTTTATATACCAACATAAATAATTTATATATAAAAAAACAATATTTTATACATGTATAAATAAAATGTTTATATGTATATAAATACATATATAAATAACATAAAAGTTCATCAGGTTTGTTTTCATAGTTGTTTATATCATTTGGCAACATATCTCACTTTCTGATGTCCGGAATGCGCCAAGATTTTTAAAAAATGCCAATGTCCCTATAGTGGAAAAATATCTTAATTCCATATGAAATTTTAAAAATCTCATTTTAATTAAATGAAATGTGTAACTAATAAACTGTCTTTAACGATGTGCGACAGATGCAGCGGCCGAAGACCGCTGCTATTGCTACTATATTGTATTATTAGCCTACTTACTGATAATTTATTGTTGACTTTAAATCTGTAAAAGAAAGATTATAGTTATAGATAAGATATGTTGGTCGCCAAAACCCGATTACAGAAAATTAGCCTGAGTTATAAAGGTGTTACATGATTTCAAGCTGAATGAATTTTTATATGCTTTTCCAAAAACTTAATAAGGCAAATCTTTCAGTTTATCTGTCCATCTTTCTATCTTTTACTTCCTTAAAACAAATTTTATTAAAGACCGGAAGGCGTCTGCACAGATCATCACCTCATCGAGTTGACAGCTGAAATTTTAGGATTAGTTAAATATCGATTAGCGTATTGAAATGTAACTGGTCTGCCAAGTCATATCTTTGTGGAAACCACCTACAGACCCGATTATACGGGTTAATTGGTGGATTTTTCATTGTGTTTTCCTGCACCCATTCCTCCATTTTTCCAAACTTTTGGATGCAGGAAAATACAATAGTAAACCTATCAGTTAACCACTAAAATTAGGTCTTCAGGTGGTTTCGACCAAGATATGACTTAACAGACCAGTTGCATTTAAATATGCTAATCTAGTTTTAACTAATCCTAAAATTTCAGCTGTAAACTCGATGAGGTGATGGTGTGTGCAGACGCCTCTCGGTCTATTATAAATGTCGGAATTCTAATCTCAATAGCACTCTGGTCAATCTGGCAATCATCCCTACTATTTATGGAACACTATTCCTTTAAGTGCGTTTTAGTGATGTTAATGAACTTATGCATACGCATCATACATATTATACATATGCATATAATGCGTAATACATTTGCATCATACATATTATAGGTATGTGTATAATACATAATACATATGCATCATTATGACGTCAGAATAAACAAAACATTTTTTGTCGCCAAATTTGAAAATTGACATGACATATTACCAAATTTGCTAAATGTCGCCAAGCTTGGCGAATATTTGACGCTAGTGGCTATTTTTCAATGAGTTAATTATTAATGCGAGCCATCTATTTTTATTTTTCCGCATACCATCTGAATAGTTAAATGATATAACGTGCTAATATTTCCAAAGTGCTAATAGTTTCGTCACTGCCCAAAACCTCTGCTATTGTTATTACATTGTACTGCTATTATACTTACTGTGACTATGCTGTTAATCTTTACTCTGCTGAAACTTCTGTATTATATAAAGAGAATTTACGGAAACTATTAAAGCACCGAAACTGCCAGTTCTTCTTATGATTATTACAATTCTATAATATGTAACCTGCTAATCGATATGTACACTGTACAGTCGTGGAAAAAAAAAAAGTAAACACCCCCTACTAACTCCTCAACAAATTATCGTAGAAAAAAGTTACTGGTTCCGAACGATTGGAAATAAAGTCTACTTTTAAATGATGTATATAAAATTTGCTTAGGGGGCCATCTACATATTAAAACGAACCCAAACTTCATTTTTTTCAATAGCAATGCCCAATTTTAACGCGATATTTCAAATCTTCTGTTCAAACTATGCCTAGACACCGAATTTCAAGTCATTTGAATGATAAGTTTTTGAATTATAAACATTCAAAATTTAGTGCTTCTAATGTTAAATTACATTTTCATATTTTTATTTATATCTCCCAAAATTATGCTCCTAATGTGCTAATTTTTTCTGTTGCAATAATACTAATATACCCAAACATAAATACGCTTAAATTGCAATTTTTATAACTTTATGATATGAATTATGATTTATGAAATTAATACTCGAAAAAATTATGAATTGCAACCTACAAATTTTTTGATGGAATTAGATTTATTAAGTCCTGCTTTATAGAAATCCAAAATTTTACATTTTTCTTCCAAGTAGTTTTCAAATTATGCTTAAAAAACGGCAAAATGATGGTTTAAGGGGCCGTCTATAATAGGAGTGACTAGATATTTTGAAATTTCTTTTGCTGTCGTGTAATCTAGCAGGCTTCATTGACTTCTTAAGGTGCCTTGATCAAGATGAGGCTCTCTCGGTTAACAATCGAGTTCCGAACTTCAATTTGGATACAGCCCTTAAAATACACTCGTTTTAAAATAATTAATTTCTCAGAAACTTATGGTACGAATTGCATAAAAATTTGTTTTTAGGCTAATTGAAGGGTGTAGAGTTCATTTATGCTGTCAGAATTGTGTACTTCTATTGAAAAAACAAAGTTACGGGTCGTTTTAATATGTAGATGGCCCCCTAAGCAAATATTATCTATATCATTTAAAAGTAGACTTTATTTCCAATCGTTCGGGACCAATAACTTTCTTCTACGATAATTTGTTGAAGAGTTAGTAGGGGGTGTTTACTTTTTTTTTCCACGACTGTACGTTAGAATGAATCTTCTATAATTCTGTTCCTCGCATTTTAGTTTTCAGGTTTCGAATAAAATTAGCTAAAATCTTAAAACCCTGGCACATTGGCTAATTCTTCAACACGATTAGATGAGAAGAATGATTGATTTTCAAATGGATCATGACAGTGAGCCCGTAGACCTTCTATTCTTCCATAATCGAGTCTATTGAAAAGGTTAATGTGAAACAAAAAGATATTAGCATCAATATGGTTTAATGTGAATGCAGATATTGTCAAAGAATTTCATAAGAACCATTTCACTTGTACCCAGTCGTATCAGTTAAAATACAAGAAAAGATTACTGGATAGGATTAAAAATTTCCGCATTAGAGAACGAATCGTAACTGATAAAGAAACATGCATAAGTGAGTTAAGAGATATTTGTCATGAAAGATGAAATACATAACAACACAAAATATACAATGTGCTTCCATGATCGTAAAGAGTTCTTGATTTCTCTATCAAAAGCTTCCGATTTGGCAAAAGAATGGGCAAGTAAATTAAATTATGAATAACAGTAACATGATGCAACGTTTAGCATGCAATTAATAGAGTAAAAACTGCTTGCTATAGGCGGCTAGTACTTTGATATAAAAAGAAATAAAGTATGATTTTGTGAAGCTCAATAAAATAAATTTAGTTATTTTTATATTAGCCGGGCGCGAGTGGTAAATTGCCAAATACTGTTCCCAACTCCATTATTCATATTGCATTCATTTCATTTAAAAATATAAACTTTTCAGTCATCTCATTTAAAATAGATGCATTTCCCTCATTTTATTTAATAGAATATTTAACATAGAAATAAATAAATAAATAAATAAATAATAATAACATAAACCAAAATATTTTATTTGAAAATCAAAGCATTGCTTCGAATTTACACATGTGAAAAATGAAAACTGCCATTGGCGAAAAAACAAAATGCTAATGAGGAGATTTGCTCCCGGCTAACATAAAAGTACCGAAATTTAAGTTTTTTTTATATTAATATAGTTTAGAATAAAAAAACTTTAAAAACATACAGAAAATAGTGATATCCCAACAAAAATTTTTCGGTAAAAAAAAAAAAAAAAAAAAAAAAAAAAAAAAAAGCGCCAAGTCCTCCTTAATGTTTCGGCCAGAAAAAGTAGTGATATCTGAAGTTCGCACAAGTTAAAAGCCAAACATCCCAAATCTTTCATTGAAAATGGCTTCCTGTGACTTGTCCGTTAATCCCTTCGAGAGGGTTTTTTAAATTTTAAAGTATGTACAAATGACCTACATGCCAACTACATTTTTTTATTATTTAAGAATTTTGTGGCACAAAGTACAGAAATAAAATACACATTTAAAAAAAGCATTTAAACCCCTTCAGTCTATTTAAATGCTTAGAAGTTAAAAATAACAAAATACTTGTATTCAGAAGGTAATATCCCTAATTGCTGAAACATAATTAGTATCAGTATTTAACAGTTTATAAATCGAATACATCTTATTGTATGCAAACAAACTACAATAAATGTTCAAACGAAAAAAAAATCTCTTTCGTCATTGCACAAGATTTCAATATTATACAATAAAATACAATGTAACATATTGTGAGATTTGAAGTAAGTAGATTTTGTTTTATTTCTTGGGTTTTAGGTTAATGACTTTAGCTTTAGACCGTACGAAATGGCAATTAAACCTCAAGTGGACTAAATGGTCTGTAATCAAAACTAATGTTTGTTGAAACTGAATGGTATTTATTAGAAATCTTTTACCTATAATGCCTTTATGTGAATTTGCCTCTTTGCATTCTAATATTACTTTTAATATTTAAATAATTCATAAATGCGAAATTTCCAATCATTAATTTTGAAATGCTCTGGAAGGCATTAACGGCCAAGTCGCAGGAAGCCATTTTCAATGAAAGATTTGGGATGTTTGGCTTTTAACTTGTGAGAACTTCAGATATCACTACTTTTTCTGGCCGAAACATTAAGGAGAACTTGGCGCTTTTTTTTTTTTTACCGAAAACTTTTTGTTGGGATTTGTTTATATCTTAGATCAGAAGCAACGATATCTAATAACAAAATTCTTGCGTATACCATAAGATATGTACAATAAACTGTTAAAATTTCAAAAAGATCCATTATGCAGTTTTCTAACAAAAAAAATCATATAAAAGTAATTTTTTTTTGTCTCCTAATGCAGAAGGTGAAAAATATACTCGAAAAAATACTCGATGAAAAATAGGCATTTAGCGTCAAATTCTTCAAAGCTTGGCGAGAATTTGACGTTCATATTTATCGAAACATCGCCAAATTTGGCTACGAAAAATGTCTTGTTAATTCTGACGTCATAATGATGCATATGTATTATACACATATCTATAATATGTATGATGCAAATGTATTATGTATATTATATGCATATGTATGATATGTATGATGCATATGCATAAAGTTCATTAATATCATTAAAATGTACTTAAAGGACTAACGATCCATAAATAGTAGCGAATTTTTGACAGCTTGACTAGAGTGCAGTATATACAGCAGCATTTTCAGAGTCGAGTGTATTTTAAAAGGTCAAAGCGAAATTTCGTGAATTTGAAACATAGCTAGATGGTTTTCTTATGCTCGAATTATACAATACATACATCATGTTTCGTGTAAATCATTTAAGCATTTTTCCATTTATAGCAAAAGAAGAATTTTCAGGGCTCAGTTTGTTTTACCCTGTAAAAGTGAATTTTCTTAAATTTGGGATTTAACTAGATTTTTTTCTCGTGCTTGATTTAGTATCGGAGGCAAGTAGCTTGAAAATCTTTCCAGTCGTTTACGATATCATATATGATATAATCGGGAAAATTGTTTAATAAATATGGTTTAAAGTGAAAGCTTTTCACTCATGTCATCTGTAATAATACTAACAGGCTACACCCACTGATCTGGCCTATTTTTCCAAACGAACCTTGAATCAAACGAAATCTGACCGAAAACTGAATTTGGTATTGTATTTTAAAGAAACATCGACCTTCTCCTTGAATGGCCTTCCGCATTGCTGCAAATAATGTGAACGCCTTTACGCTGTTGTATTATCTTCTTTTTTTATACACAATTTGGCTATTATATCTCTTTTAATTGATCATTTATAGTAGAGTTTGGTGGGGAAATGAGGAATTTATGACAATAGGATTTAAAATATTCTTTAGTCAACACACTACTAAATTAGAGAACAAGTACCAGATAGACCGAACCTCGCTCGGTAATTTTTTTGAACACTCTTTTTTTTTTTTTTTTTTTTTTTTTTTTTTCTTTCTTTGACACAATCTGATTTTTTGTATGTAAAGATTGAATTTTATAATCGATTTTTAACCAACTTCTTGATAGGCTAGAATTATAAGAATTACGTTCACTGGCGTTTTTCCGAAGACAGCACAACTTTTTAATTTTTTTTTAGAACTTAATTATACATTAATACATAAATTTTTAGATATTTTTCGATTACCCCGCTACAGGTAATAAATCGTCAAATATTTCCTATTACGCCCACAGTTGTATGGGAGTTGAAACAACAATGGATTTAATGATGTGCCAACAAAGGCACGCCAAAATATCCCATCTGGTTGCCATAAACTGCAACAACAATACATTTTAACCCCTTAACGGTCGCTTGATATTCGGAAAAACATGAAAAAAGCACCTATTTTTTTTTTTTTTTTTTTTTTTATTACAGAAATTGAATAATTATAAGTTTTCTATATAAAATATGCAATTAGTTCTTTTAACGCGAAAAAAAAAAAAGATGATATAGAACAAATTCACATTTGTGGAAAAACCATCATGCGAGAAATCTGTGTTTTAATGTTTGTTTTACTCTATACAATTAATGCTAATAACACCTTTATTTTTCACAGCTTAGATCTTTATCTATCATCATCAAACAAATTTTTACAAATAATAGTTTAAATAATATAATATACATTAAATTTTGATTAATAATAAGTCCAACATCACAATCAACGCTAAAAACTAATCCCAAGCGAAAATATTTAAAAACCGAAATGCCAGTTAAATTTTTCTGGTGTAAGAAGTTTCTTCAAGCAATTAAATCTCCAACCCAGAAATAGGACGGGCACGAGAAATTACGAACGACACCTCAGCCCGTGATATTGACGAGAGCGAGAATTATGGGGTTAAAGGCTAAAACGTAGAAAATAAATTATAAATAACTAGGGGGGCTCCAACTCCTGCTCGCTACGCTCACCAACCCCCCGCGTAATCGCTTAGCGATTCCATTGGGTATCGCGAAGCAATTCCCATTTTCTAGCCAACCCCAGATGTAATTGTTTCGCGTTTCCATTCTGGATCCCTTCGCGATCCTTTATTTTCTAAGCATTCAATTTTTAGATTCAACTTGGTAAAAATGCGGCGCTCCTCCCCAACTCCTGACAATTTTATTTCCTTATCTCCAAGCATACAGAGCTTCATAATTATAAGAATGATTAAATATAAAATTACATATATAGTGTTACGAATATAGTAAATAGTTAGTGTTTGTGCTTAAAAGTGATGTAAATAGTTCAGTTAAGCTCTATTCATAGGCTAATATTAGTTTTTGTTGCATTGAAATATCTCAATTTCTTGATTTTCTGCAAGCAAGTAAACCCTAATGGATTTCAATGGGAGTCTGTGGAAACTTGGTGAAATACTGGAAATAGCGCCATAGTTTTTTTTTTTTTTTTTTTTCTATTTTATAAGCATTCAATGTTCATCTTGAAAATCACGTCTATTTGTTTGACTGCAATTCATGTTTTTTTTTTTTTTTTTTTTTTTTTTTTTTTTTTTGCAATACATTCATTTGGCGTGGGCACCAAACTCGAGTATGAAAAATTCACGGACTTTTTGTGCTTTCTAGAAAACACAAGCAAATGAATTTATTAAAAACTACATAATTTTTGCTCTGTTTCTTTTCTAAGACAGAGAAACGGGAATGAAAAAAAATTTAACATTATTTAAACTATCCTTTTAGGATTTCTAAATTGATTGCTCAACGTATAATTGTAAATTAATTAATTAATTAACTGTTAATTGATAAAAGTATACTCTTTTTCTTAAATATCTCTTTATTTTTTATTTATTTTTATATTTTTTACTCTTTAGCTATTAAAATGTTTCATTGTTGCAGTTTCACAACCATTTGGCCTATTTTTGAGAACGTTTATTGGCGCATAATTAAATCCATCGTTGTTTTAACTCTTGTAGAGCTGTAAGCATTACAGAGAATATTTGGGGGTTGATCGCCTATGGCATGATAACATTAAAATGCCTTAAAATTAATGTATTAATTTATAATTAATTACTGAAAATAATAAACTATTGCCTTGCCATCGAAAACTCACCTGTGATCATAATTTTAATAATTCCAGCTTATCAAAATTTCAGTCCAAAATTTCATCTTTATATATACAAAAATCAGGTTGGGTTAAATAAAAGAGTGTAAAAAAAAAAGCTTTTATCAATTAATAGTCCAATATTAACTAATATGGTGAGAAATCAATTTAGAAATTCTAAACAGATAGTTTAAATGATTTCACCTTGCTCTATCTTAAGAAAGAAAAGACATTTATTAACTAATTCACTTGCTTGCTTGCACTAAATACTTGCTTGCACTTAAAAAAAAAAAAAAAAAAAAAAAAAAAAAAAAAAAAAAAAAAAATTGAATTTTTTATAATCGATTCCGGTAATTGCGCCAAATTAGCGCATTATAAATAAAAAGGGCAAAGGTGTCATGTACGCTACGCACCACGTCGGCGCGAATTTTTTTCTGAAGTCAATTTCACATACGCACGAAAATACAGACATATAGCACTTAAATGGTACGAAAGTGTCGTTATTTTGCTTGATATGGTAACCCGGATGTTGTTTATTTATTAATAAATTACTTATTTACTTTTATTTTCTTTTTTAAATTAAATAAATTGTTTTGTTCTTTAGTTATTAATTAAACTTTTGTTTATTTATTGTTATTCCCTTTTTAAAAATGTATATATAACTGGCATTCGGAAACGAGATTTTTGCCAAATTGGCATCAGAAAAAAATCGCGCCAACGTGGTGCAAGTATGACATCTGTGCCGCAAAACGAAATAAGTCTTGATTTTGAAGATGAACATTGAATGTTTATAAAAGAGTGTTTACAAAAACTATTTTTACATTTATACTTTCTTTTTTTTTATGAACATCAAAAAGTAAAAGTTACTACTTGGAAAACGTCAATAAGTCATGGAGTATATATTTAAAACTACGGCTCGTATTCTTAGCACAGGTCAGTGAAAAAGTGATAAGTCAGTGAAAATGGTGTCACAGTGATGCAAAAGTAATGACATGTTTCAGATATAATATAAAAATGCTTTTTTTTTTCTTTTAAATATAATGTAACTCCTATAAATCCTAATATAATAATATCCTAAAACGTAAATAATAATAGAAAGAAACAGAGTATTTCCTAACTAATTTTAGTTGCACAACGTGTGCATATTCTACAATATTTATACACAACGACCAATTGCTAGCAGTAGAATACGTTCGCTTTCGCAAGAACATAAATTTGTTTTTCCATTTTATAAAAATTGATGAAAAATTGTCACGTAAGCTTTATTTTGATTCTTCAGAGTTAAATATATAGTTATACAAATTTACTTCCATTTTGCAAATAACCCTATGTATACATATGTATATATATATTTGGCTCCAACATAGAGTAACCCAATCCCACAACAAACCGGCTCATGCTCCAACAACATGTCAAGCGGTTGGATAGATAAGCACAAGATTTTGTCCCCCGATAAGTTTTTTTTTATCAAATGCTTCGACAGTTTTTTAAATTTTTTTCCACGTAAAATATTTAATTTATGTAACAGTTTAATTTTATTTTTAATGTTCTTATAAATAACATATTAATTTTATAATATAGTTATTTTATATTTATTTATATTGTATTATTTCGTTTATTTTAATTTTTAAAAAATTTACATAGTAGATTACTCAAATCTTTTACTTTTATTTATTTTTTAAAAATAACTTTTTAATTTCATCCAATTAATGATATTGTGATATTTAATTTTCCCCCTTAATTTTCCATTGTATGTTTTTTAATACATCGAATAAACAAATAATCAATGCATATCTACCTCACCCATATGCTTTTTCGTCGGCACTGCAGAAAAAAAAATGCAGAAACTTGCCAAATCCTTCAACGTTTTTTTAGATAATTCTTACTATGACAATCAAAACTGAAATTCGGTGTAGTAACCTTTATTTAAGAAAATGTTTAAATTCCTCGACAGTTTACTGCAAATTTTCTACAGTGTTGAAGCAGTAAAAAAGCTTTCACCGCTCAAAAATCCCCAAAATTTGCACTTTTTATTTTTTCTCGCAGCATTCGCTTGATACCTTCAAAATATAATCACAAGTAATACCAAATATACCTTCTTTGAAATAAAAAAGTTTTTTACCAAAAACCAAAAATTCTTTTCACATTTTATGTTTTCTCGCAGTTACTCCTAAAACGTAAATAATAATAGAAAGAAACAGAATATTTCCTAAGTAATTTTAGTTGCACACCGTGTGCATATTCTACAATATTTATACACGACGGTCAATTGCTAGGAGTAGAAAACTTTCGCTTTCGCAAGAACATAAGTTTGTTTTTCCATTTTATAAAAATTGATGAAAAATTGTCACGTAAGCTTTATTTTGATTCTTCAGAGTTCAATATATAGTTATACAAATTTACTTCCATTTTGCAAATAACCCTATGTATACATATGTATATATATATTTGGCTCCAACATAGAGTAACCCAATCCCACAACAAACCGGCTCATGCTCCAACAACATGTCAAGCGGGTGGATAGATAAGCACGAGATTTTGTCCCCCGATAAGTTTTTTTTTTATCAAATGCTTCGACAGTTTTTTAATATTCAGAATATATATTTATATGCTCATAAATTTAATTTTTTAAGCATTCATTTGCGAGATTATTTTTTTCCACGTAAAATATTTAATTTATGTAACAGTTTAATTTTATTTTTAATGTTCTTATAAATAACATATTAATTTTATAATATAGTTATTTTATATTTATTTATATTGTATTATTTCGTTTATTTTAATTTTTTAAAAATTTACATAATAGATTACTCAAATCTTTTACTTTTATTTATTTTTTAAAAATAAATTTTTAATTTCATCCAATTAATGATATTGTGATATTTAATTATCCCCCTTAATTTTCCATTGTATGTCTTTTAATACATCAAATGAACAAAAAATCAATGCATATCTACCTCACCCATATGCTTTTTCGTCGGCACTGCAGAAAAAAATGCAGAAACATGCCAAATCCTTCAAAATCTTTTTAGATAATGATTATTTCAACTTCATATTATGACAATCAATACTCAAATTCGGTGTAGTAACCTTTATTTAAGAAAATGTTTAAATTCCTCGACAGTTTACTGCAAATTTTCTACAGTGTTGAAGCAGTACAAAAGCTTTCACCGCTCAAAAATCCCCAAAATTTGCACTTTTTATTTTCTCTCGCAGCATTCGCTTGATACCTTCAAAATATAATCACAAGTAATTTCAACTTCAGATTATATTTCGATGCCGGTCCGATTCCCTCCCAAATATAACTTCTTTGAAATAAAAAAGTTTTTTACCAAAAACCAAAAATTCTTTTCACATTTTATGTTTTCTCGCAGTTGCTCCTAAAACGTAAATAATAATAGAAAGAAACAGAGTATTTCCTAAGTAATTTTAGTTGCACACCGTGTGCATATTCTACAATATTTATACACAACGATCAATTGCTAGGAGTAGAAAACGTTCGCTTTCGCAAGAACATAAATTTGTTTTTCCATTTTATAAAAATTGATGAAAAATTTTCATGTAAGCTTTATTTTAATTCTTCAGAGTTAAATATATAGTTATACAAATTTACTTGCATTTTGTAAATAACCCTATGTATACATATGTATATATATATTTGGCTCCAACATAGAGTAACCCAATCCCACATCAAACCGGCTCATGCTCCAACAACATGTCAAGCGGGTGGATAGATAAGCACGAGATTTTGTCCCCCGATAAGTTTTTTTTTATCAAATGCTTCGACAGTTTTTTAATATTCAGAATATATATTTATATGCTCAAAAATTTAATTTTTTAAGCACTCATTTGCGAGATTATTTTTTTCCACGTAAAATATTTAATTTATGTAACAGTTTAATTTTATTTTTAATGCTCTTATAAATAACATATTAATGTTATAATATAGTTATTTTATATTTATTTATATTGTATTATTTCGTTTATTTTAATTTTTTAAAAATTTACATAGTAGATTACTCAAATCTTTTACTTTTATTTATTTTTTAAAAATAACTTTTTAATTTCATCCAATTAATGATATTGTGATATTTAATTTTCCTCCTTAATTTATCATTGTATGTCTTTTAATACATCGAATAAACAAAAAATCAATGCATATCTACCTCACCCATATGCTTTTTCGTCGGCACTGCAGAAAAAAAATGCAGAAACATGCCAAATCCTTCAAAATCTTTTTAGATAATGATTATTTCAACTTCTTATTATGACAATCAAAACTCAAATTTGGTGTAGTAACCTTTATTTAAGAAAATGTTTAAATTCCTCGACAGTTTACTGCAAATTTTCTACAGTGTTGAAGCAGTATAAAAGCTTTCACCGCTCAAAAATCCCCAAAAGTTTGCACTTTTTATTTTCTCTCGCAGCATTCGCTTGATACCTTCAAAATATAATCACAAGTAATTTCATCTTCAGATTATATTTCGATGCCGGCCCGATTCCCTCCCAAATATACCTTCTTTGAAATAAAAAAGTTTTTTACCAAAAACCAAAAATTCTTTTCACATTTTATGTTTTCTCGCAGTTACTCCTAAAACGTAAATAATAATAGAAAGAAACAGAATATTTCCTAAGTAATTTTAGTTGCACACCGTGTGCATATTCTACAATATTTATACACGACGATCAATTGCTAGGAGTAGAAAACTGTCGCTTTCGAAAGAACATAAGTTTGTTTTTCCATTTTATAAAAATTGATGAAAAATTGTCACGTAAGCTTTATTTTGATTCTTCAGAGTTCAATATATAGTTATACAAATTTACTTCCATTTTGCAAATAACCCTATGTATACATATGTATATATATATTTGGCTCCAACATAGAGTAACCCAATCCCACAACAAACCGGCTCATGCTCCAACAACATGTCAAGCGGGTGGATAGTTAAGCACGAGATTTTGTCCCCCGATAAGTTTTTTTCTATCAAATGCTTCGACAGTTTTTTAATATCCAGAATATATATTTATATGCTCATAAATTGAATCTTTAAAGCATTCATTTGCGAGATTATTTTTTTCCACGTAAAATATTTAATTTATGTAACAGTTTAATTTTATTTTTAATGTTCTTATAAATAACATATTAATTTTATAATATAGTTATTTTATATTTATTTATATTGTATTATTTCGTTTATTTTAATTTTTTAAAAATTTACATAGTAGATTACTCAAATCTTTTACTTTTTTTTATTTTTTAAAAATAACTTTTTATTTTCATCCAATTAATGATATTGTGATATTTAATTTCCCCCCTTAATTTATCATTGTATGTCTTTTAATACATCGAATAAACAAAAAATCAATACATATCTACCTCACATATATGCTTTTTCGTCGGCACTGCAGAAAAATGCCAAATCCTTCAAAATCTATTTAGATAATGATTATTTCAACTTCTTATTATGACAATCAAAACTCAAATTTGATGTAGTAACCTTTATTTAAGAAAATGTTTAAATTCCTCGTCAGTTTACTGCAAATTTTCTACAGTGTTGAAGCAGTATAAAAGCTTTCACCGCTCAAAAATCCCCAAAAGTTTGCACTTTTTATTTTCTCTCGCAGCATTCGCTTGATACCTTCAAAATATAATCACAAGTAATTTCATCTTCAGATTATATTTCGATGCCGGTCCGATTCCCTCCCAAATATACCTTCTTTGAAATAAAAAAGTTTTTTACCAAAAACCCAAAATTCTTTTCACATTTTATGTTTTCTCGGAGTTGCTCCTAAAACGTAAATAATAATAGAAAGAAACAGAATATTTCCTAAGTAATTTTAGTTGCACACCGTGTGCATATTCTACAATATTTATACACGACGATCAATTGCTAGGAGTAGAAAACTTTCGCTTTCGCAAGAACATAAGTTTGTTTTTCCATTTTATAAAAATTGATGAAAAATTGTCACGTAAGCTTTATTTTGATTCTTCAGAGTTCAATATATAGTTATACAAATTTACTTCCATTTTGCAAATAACCCTATGTATACATATGTATATATATATTTGGCTCCAACATAGAGTAATCCAATCCCCCAACAAACCGGCTCATGCTCCAACAACATGTCAAGCGGGTGGGTAGATAAGCACGAGATTTTGTCCCCCGATAAGTTTTTTTTTATCAAATGCTTCGACAGTTTTTTAATATTCAGAATATATATTTATATGCTCATAAATTTAATCTTTTAAGCATTCATTTGCGAGATTATTTTTTTCCACGTAAAATATTTAATTTATGTAACAGTTTAATTTTATTTTTAATGTTCTTATAAATAACATATTAATTTTATAATATAGTTATTTTATATTTATTTATATTGTATTATTTCGTTTATTTTAATTTTTTAAAAATTTACATAATAGATTACTCAAATCTTTTACTTTTATTTATTTTTTAAAAATAACTTTTTAATTTCATCCAATTAATGATATTGTGATATTTAATTTTCCCCCTTAATTTTCCATTGTATGTCTTTTAATACATCGATTGAACAAAAAATCAATGCATATCTACCTCACCCATATGCTTTTTCGTCGGCACTGCAGAAAAAAATGCAGAAACATGCCAAATCCTTCAAAATCTTTTTAGATAATGATTATTTCAACTTCTTATTATGACAATCAATACTCAAATTCGGTGTAGTAACCTTTATTTAAGAAAATGTTTAAATTCCTCGACAGTTTACTGCAAATTTTCTACAGTGTTGAAGCAGTAAAAAAGTTTTCACCGCTCAAAAATCGCCAAAAGTTGCACTTTTTATTTTCTCTCGCAGCATTCGCTTGATACCTTCAAAATATAATCACAAGTAATTTCATCTTCAGATTATATTTCGATGCCGGTCCGATTCCCTCCCAAATATACCTTCTTTGAAATAAAAAAGTATTTTACCAAAAACCAAATATTCTTTTCACATTTTATATTTTCTCGCATTTACTCCTAAAACGTAAATAATAATAGAAAGAAACAGAAGATTTCCTAAGTAATTTTAGTTGCACACCGTGTGCATATTCTACAATATTTATACACCACGATCAATTGCTAGGAGTAGAAAACGTTCGCTTTCGCAAGAACATAAATTTGTTTTTCCATTTTATAAAAATTGATGAAAAATTGTCACGTAAGCTTTATTTTGATTCTTCATAGTTAAATATATAGTTATACAAATTTACTTCCATTTTGTAAATAACCCTATGTATACATATGTATATATATATTTGGCTCCAACATAGAGTAACCCAATCCCACATCAAACCGGCTCATGCTCCAACAACATGTCAAGCGGGTGGATAGATAAGCACGAAATTTTGTCCCCCGATAAGTTTTTTTCTATCAAATGCTTCGACAGTTTTTTAATATTCAGAATATATATTTATATGCTCATAAATTTAATTTTTTAAGCATTCATTTGCGAGATTATTTTTTTCCACGTAAAATATTTAATTTATGTAAAAGTTTAATTTTATTTTTAATGTTCTTATAAATAACATATTAATGTTATAATATAGTTATTTTATATTTATTTATATTGTATTATTTCGTTTATTTTAATTTTTAAAAAATTTACATAGTAGATTACTCAAATCTTTTACTTTTATTTATTTTTTAAAAATAACTTTTTAATTTCATCCAATTAATGATATTGTGATATTTAATTTTCCCCCTTAATTTTCCATTGTATGTCTTTTAATACATCGATTGAACAAAAAATCAATGCATATCTACCTCACCCATATGCTTTTTCGTCGGCACTGCAGAAAAAAATGCAGAAACATGCCAAATCCTTCAAAATCTTTTTAGATAATGATTATTTCAACTTCTTATTATGACAATCAATACTCAAATTCGGTGTAGTAACCTTTATTTAAGAAAATGTTTAAATTCCTCGACAGTTTACTGCAAATTTTCTACAGTGTTGAAGCAGTAAAAAAGCTTTCACCGCTCAAAAATCGCCAAAAGTTGCACTTTTTATTTTCTCTCGCAGCATTCGCTTGATACCTTCAAAATATAATCACAAGTAATTTCATCTTCAGATTATATTTCGATGCCGGTCCGATTCCCTCCCAAATATACCTTCTTTGAAATAAAAAAGTATTTTACCAAAAACCAAATATTCTTTTCACATTTTATATTTTCTCGCATTTACTCCTAAAACGTAAATAATAATAGAAAGAAACAGAAGATTTCCTAAGTAATTTTAGTTGCACACCGTGTGCATATTCTACAATATTTATACACCACGATCAATTGCTAGGAGTAGAAAACGTTCGCTTTCGCAAGAACATAAATTTGTTTTTCCATTTTATAAAAATTGATGAAAAATTGTCACGTAAGCTTTATTTTGATTCTTCATAGTTAAATATATAGTTATACAAATTTACTTCCATTTTGTAAATAACCCTATGTATACATATGTATATATATATTTGGCTCCAACATAGAGTAACCCAATCCCACATCAAACCGGCTCATGCTCCAACAACATGTCAAGCGGGTGGATAGATAAGCACGAAATTTTGTCCCCCGATAAGTTTTTTTCTATCAAATGCTTCGACAGTTTTTTAATATTCAGAATATATATTTATATGCTCATAAATTTAATTTTTTAAGCATTCATTTGCGAGATTATTTTTTTCCACGTAAAATATTTAATTTATGTAAAAGTTTAATTTTATTTTTAATGTTCTTATAAATAACATATTAATGTTATAATATAGTTATTTTATATTTATTTATATTGTATTATTTCGTTTATTTTAATTTTTAAAAAATTTACATAGTAGATTACTCAAATCTTTTACTTTTATTTATTTTTTAAAAATAACTTTTTAATTTCATCCAATTAATGATATTGTGATATTTAATTTTCCCCCTTAATTTATCATTGTATGTCTTTTAATACATCGAATAAACAAAAAATCAATGCATATCTACCTCACCCATATGCTTTTTCGTCGGCACTGCAGAAAAAAAATGCAGAAACATGCCAAATCCTTCAAAATCTTTTTAGATAATGATTATTTCAACTTCTTATTATGACAATCAAAACTCAAATTTTGTGTAGTAACCTTTATTTAAGAAAATGTTTAAATTCCTCGACAGTTTACTGCAAATTTTCTACAGTGTTGAAGCAGTATAAAAGCTTTCACCGCTCAAAAATCCCCAAAAGTTTGCACTTTTTATTTTCTCTCGCAGCATTCGCTTGATACCTTCAAAATATAATCACAAGTAATTTCATCTTCAGATTATATTTCGATGCCGGTCCGATTCCCTCCCAAATATACCTTCTTTGAAATAAAAAAGTTTTTTACCAAAAACCCAAAATTCTTTTCACATTTTATGTTTTCTCGCAGTTACTCCTAAAACGTAAATAATAATAGAAAGAAACAGAATATTTCCTAAGTAATTTTAGTTGCACACCGAGTGCATATTCTACAATATTTATACACGACGATCAATTGCTAGGAGTAGAAAACTTTCGCTTTCGCAAGAACATAAGTTTGTTTTTCCATTTTATAAAAATTGATGAAAAATTGTCACGTAAGCTTTATTTTGATTCTTCAGAGTTCAATATATAGTTATACAAATTTACTTCCATTTTGCAAATAACCCTATGTATACATATGTATATATATATTTGGCTCCAACATAGAGTAACCCAATCCCACAAGAAACAGGCTCATGCTCCAACAACATGTCAAGCGGGTGGATAGATAAGCACGAGATTTTGTCCCCCGATAATTTTTTTTTTATCAAATGCTTCGACAGTTTTATAATATTCAGAATATATATTTATATGCTCATAAATTTAATTTTTTAAGCATTCATTTGCGAGATTATTTTTTTCCACGTAAAATATTTAATTTATGTAACAGTTTAATTTTATTTTTAATGTTCTTATAAATAACATATTAATTTTATAATATAGTTATTTTATATTTATTTATATTGTATTATTTCGTTTATTTTAATTTTTAAAAAATTTACATAGTAGATTACTCAAATCTTTTACTTTTATTTATATTTTAAAAATAACTTTTTAATTTCATCCAATTAATGATATTGTGATATTTCATTTTCCCCCTTAATTTATCATTGTATGTCTTTTAATACATCGAATAAACAAGAAATGAATGCATATCTACCTCACCCATATGCTTTTTCGTCGGCACTGCAGAAAAAAAATGCAGAAACATGCCAAATCCTTCAAAATCTTTTTAGATAATGATTATTTCAACTTCTTATTATGACAATCAAAACTCAAATTTGGTGTAGTAACCTTTATTTAAGAAAATGTTTAAATTCCTCGACAGTTTACTGCAAATTTTCTACAGTGTTGAAGCAGTATAAAAGCTTTCACCGCTCAAAAATCGCCAAAAGTTGCACTTTTTATTTTCTCTCGCAGCATTCGCTTGATACCTTCAAAATATAATCGCAAGTAATTTCATCTTCAGATTATATTTCGATGCCGGTCCGATTCCCTCCCAAATATACCTTCTTTGAAATAAAAAAGTATTTTACCAAAAACCAAATATTCTTTTCACATTTTATATTTTCTCGCATTTACTCCTAAAACGTAAATAATAATAGAAAGAAACAGAAGATTTCCTAAGTAATTTTAGTTGCACACCGTGTGCATATTCTACAATATTTATACACAACGATCAATTGCTAGGAGTAGAAAACGTTCGCTTTCGCAAGAACATAAATTTGTTTTTCCATTTTATAAAAATTGATGAAAAATTGTCACGTAAGCTTTATTTTGATTCTTCATAGTTAAATATATAGTTATACAAATTTACTTCCATTTTGCAAATAACCCTATGTATACATATGCATATATATATTTGGCTCCAACATAGAGTAACCCAATCCCACATCAAACCGGCTCATGCTCCAACAACATGTCAAGCGGGTGGATAGATAAGCACGAGATTTTGTCCCCCGATAATTTTTTTTTATCAAATGCTTCGACAGTTTTATAATATTCAGAATATATATTTATATGCTCATAAATTTAATTTTTTACGCATTCATTTGCGAGATTATTTTTTTCCACGTAAAATATTTAATTTATGTAACAGTTTAATTTTATTTTTAATGTTCTTATAAGTAACATATTAATTTTATAATATAGTTATTTTATATTTATTTATATTGTATTATTTCGTTTATTTTAATTTTTAAAAAATTTACATAGTAGATTACTCAAATCTTTTACTTTTATTTATTTTTTAAAAATAACTTTTTAATTTCATCCAATTAATGATATTGTGATATTTCATTTTCCCCCTTAATTTATCATTGTATGTCTTTTAATACATCGAATAAACAAAAAATCAATGCATATCTACCTCACCCATATGCTTTTTCGTCGGCACTGCAGAAAAAAAATGCAGAAACATGCCAAATCCTTCAAAATCTTTTTAGATAATGATTATTTCAACTTCTTATTATGACAATCAAAACTCAAATTTGGTGTAGTAACCTTTATTTAAGAAAATGTTTAAATTCCTCGACAGTTTACTGCAAATTTTCTACAGTGTTGAAGCAGTATAAAAGCTTTCACCGCTCAAAAATCGCCAAAAGTTGCACTTTTTATTTTCTCTCGCAGCATTCGCTTGATACCTTCAAAATATAATCACAAGTAATTTCATCTTCAGATTATATTTCGATGCCGGTCCGATTCCCTCCCAAATATACCTTCTTTGAAATAAAAAAGTATTTTACCAAAAACCAAATATTCTTTTCACATTTTATATTTTCTCGCATTTACTCCTAAAACGTAAATAATAATAGAGAGAAACAGAAGATTTCCTGAGTAATTTTAGTTGCACACCGTGTGCATATTCTACAATATTTATACACCACGATCAATTGCTAGGAGTAGAAAACGTTCGCTTTCGCAAGAACATAAATTTGTTTTTCCATTTTATAAAAATTGATGAAAAATTGTCACGTAAGCTTTATTTTGATTCTTCATAGTTAAATATATAGTTATACAAATTTACTTCCATTTTGTAAATAACCCTATGTATACATATGTATATATATATTTGGCTCCAACATAGAGTAACTCAATCCCACATCAAACCGGCTCATGCTCCAACAACATGTCAAGCGGGTGGATAGATAAGCACGAAATTTTGTCCCCCGATAAGTTTTTTTCTATCAAATGCTTCGACAGTTTTTTAATATTCAGAATATATATTTATATGCTCATAAATTTAATTTTTTAAGCATTCATTTGCGAGATTATTTTTTTCCACGTAAAATATTTAATTTATGTAAAAGTTTAATTTTATTTTTAATGTTCTTATAAATAACATATTAATGTTATAATATACTTATTTTATATTTATTTATATTGTATTATTTCGTTTATTTTAATTTTTAAAAAATTTACATAGTAGATTACTCAAATCTTTTACTTTTATTTATTTTTTAAAAATAACTTTTTAATTTCATCCAATTAATGATATTGTGATATTTAATTTTCCCCCTTAATTTATCATTGTATGTCTTTTAATACATCGAATAAACAAAAAATCAATGCATATCTACCTCACCCATATGCTTTTTCGTCGGCACTGCAGAAAAAAAAAATGCAGAAACATGCCAAATCCTTCAAAATCTTTTTAGATAATGATTATTTCAACTTCTTATTATGACAATGAAAACTCAAATTTGGTGTAGTAACCTTTATTTAAGAAAATGTTTAAATTCCTCGACAGTTTACTGCAAATTTTCTACAGTGTTGAAGCAGTATAAAAGCTTTCACCGCTCAAAAATCCCCAAAAGTTTGCACTTTTTATTTTCTCTCGCAGCATTCGCTTGATACCTTCAAAATATAATCACAAGTAATTTCATCTTCAGATTATATTTCGATGCCGGTCCGATTCCCTCCCAAATATACCTTCTTTGAAATAAAAAAGTTTTTTACCAAAAACCAAAATTTCTTTTCACATTTTATGTTTTCTCGCAGTTACTCCTAAAACGTAAATAATAATAGAAAGAAACAGAATATTTCCTAAGTAATTTTAGTTGCACACCGTGTGCATATTCTACAATATTTATACACGACGATCAATTGCTAGTTGTAGAAAACTTTCGCTTTCGCAAGAACATAAATTTGTTTTTCCATTTTATAAAAATTGATGAAAAATTGTCACGTAAGCTTTATTTTGATTCTTCAGAGTTAAATATATAGTTATACAAATTTACTTCCATTTTGCAAATAACCCTATGTATACATATGCATATATATATTTGGCTCCAACATAGAGTAACCCAATCCCACATCAAACCGGCTCATGCTCCAACAACATGTCAAGCGGGTGGATAGATAAGCACGAGATTTTGTCCCCCGATAATTTTTTTTTATCAAATGCTTCGACAGTTTTATAATATTCAGAATATATATTTATATGCTCATAAATTTAATTTTTTAAGCATTTATTTTCGAGATTATTTTTTTCCACGTAAAATATTTAATTTATGTAACAGTTTAATTTTATTTTTAATGTTCTTTTAAATAACATATTAATTATTTATTTATATTGTATTATTTCGTTTATTTTAATTTTTAAAAAATTTACATAGTAGATTACTCAAATCTTTTACTTTTATTTATTTTTTAAAAATAACTTTTTAATTTCATCCAATTAATGATATTGTGATATTTCATTTTCCCCCTTAATTTATCATTGTATGTTTTTAATACATCGAATAAACAAAAAATCAATGCATATCTACCTCACCCATATGCTTTTTCGTCGGCACTGCAGAAAAAAAATGCAGAAACATGCCAAATCCTTCAAAATCTTTTTAGATAATGATTATTTCAACTTCTTATTATGACAATCAAAACTCAAATTTTGTGTAGTAACCTTTATTTAAGAAAATGTTTAAATTCCTCGACAGTTTACTGCAAATTTTCTACAGTGTTGAAGCAGTATAAAAGCTTTCACCGCTCAAAAATCCCCAAAAGTTTGCACTTTTTATTTTCTCTCGCAGCATTCGCTTGATACCTTCAAAATATAATCACAAGTAATTTCATCTTCAGATTATATTTCGATGCCGGTCCGATTCCCTCCCAAATATACCTTCTTTGAAATAAAAAAGTATTTTACCAAAAACCAAAAATTCTTTTCACATTTTATGTTTTCTCGCAGTTACTCCTAAAACGTAAATAATAATAGAAAGAAACAGAATATTTCCTAAGTAATTTTAGTTGCACACCGAGTGCATATTCTACAATATTTATACACGACGATCAATTGCTAGGAGTAGAAAACTTTCGCTTTCGCAAGAACATAAGTTTTTTTTTCCATTTTATAAAAATTGATGAAAAATTGTCACGTAAGCTTTATTTTAATTCTTCAGAGTTCAATATATAGTTATACAAATTTACTTCCATTTTGCAAATAACCCTATGTATACATATGTATATATATATTTGGCTCCAACATAGAGTAACCCAATCCCACAAGAAACCGGCTCATGCTCCAACAACATGTCAAGCGGGTGGATAGATAAGCACGAGATTTTGTCCCCCGATAATTTTTTATTTATCAAATGCTTCGACAGTTTTATAATATTCAGAATATATATTTATATGCTCATAAATTTAATTTTTTAAGCATTCATTTGCGAGATTATTTTTTTCCACGTAAAATATTTAATTTATGTAACAGTTTAATTTTATTTTTAATGTTCTTATAAATAACATATTAATTTTATAATATAGTTATTTTATATTTATTTATATTGTATTATTTCATATATTTTAATTTTTAAAAAATTTACATAGTAGATTACTCAAATCTTTTACTTTTATTTATATTTTAAAAATAACTTTTGAATTTCATCCAATTAATGATATTGTGATATTTCATTTTCCCCCTTAATTTATCATTGTATGTCTTTTAATACATCGAATAAACAAAAAATCAATGCATATCTACCTCACCCATATGCTTTTTCGTCGGCACTGCAGAAAAAAAATGCAGAAACATGCCAAATCCTTCAAAATCTTTTTAGATAATGATTATTTCAACTTCTTATTATGACAATCAAAACTCAAATTTGGTGTAGTAACCTTTATTTAAGAAAATGTTTAAATTCCTCGACAGTTTACTGCAAATTTTCTACAGTGTTGAAGCAGTATAAAAGCTTTCACCGCTCAAAAATCGCCAAAAGTTGCACTTTTTATTTTCTCTCGCAGCATTCGCTTGATACCTTCAAAATATAATCGCAAGTAATTTCATCTTCAGATTACATTTCGATGCCGGTCCGATTCCCTCCCAAATATACCTTCTTTGAAATAAAAAAGTTTTTTACCAAAAACCAAAAATTCTTTTCACATTTTATGTTTTCTCGCAGTTACTCCTAAAACGTAAATAATAATAGAAAGAAACAGAATATTTCCTAAGTAATTTTAGTTGCACACCGTGTGCATATTCTACAATATTTATACACGACGATCAATTGCTAGGAGTAGAAAACTTTCGCTTTCGCAAGAACATAAATTTGTTTTTCCATTTTATAAAAATTGATGAAAAATTGTCACGTAAGCTTTATTTTGATTCTTCAGAGTTAAATATATAGTTATACAAATTTACTTCCATTTTGCAGATAACCGTATGTATACATATGCATATATATATTTGGCTCCAACATAGAGTAACCCAATCCCACATCAAACCGGCTCATGCTCCAACAACATGTCAAGCGGGTGGATAGATAAGCACGAGATTTTGTCCCCCGATAAGTTTTTTTTTATCAAATTCTTCGACAGTTTTTTAATATTCAGAATATATATTTATATGCTCATAAATTTAATTTTTTAAGCATTCATTTGCGAGATTATTTTTTTCCACGTAAAATATTTAATTTATGTATCAGTTTAATTTTATTTTTAATGTTCTTATAAATAACATATTAATTTTATAATATAGTTATTTTATATTTATTTATATTGTATTATTTCGTTTATTTTAATTTTTAAAAAATTTACATAGTAGATTACTCAAATCTTTTACTTTTATTTATTTTTTAAAAATAACTTTTTAATTTCATCCAATTAATGATATTGTGATATTTAATTTTCCCCCTTAATTTATCATTGTATGTCTTTTAATACATCGAATAAACAAAAAATCAATGCATATCTGCCTCACCCATATGCTTTTTCGTCGGCACTGCAGAAAAAAAATGCAGAAACATGCCAAATCCTTCAAAATCTTTTTAGATAATGATTATTTCAACTTCTTATTATGACAATCAAAACTCAAATTTGGTGTAGTAACCTTTATTTAAGAAAATGTTTAAATTCCTCGACAGTTTACTGCAAATTTTCTACAGTGTTGAAGCAGTATAAAAGCTTTCACTGCTCAAAAATCCCCAAAAGTTTGCACTTTTTATTTTCTCTCGCAGCATTCGCTTGATACCTTCAAAATATAATCACAAGTAATTTCATCTTCAGATTATATTTCGATGCCGGTCCGATTCCCTCCCAAATATACCTTCTTTGAAATAAAAAAGTTTTTTACCAAAAACCAAAATTTCTTTTCACATTTTATGTTTTCTCGCAGTTACTCCTAAAACGTAAATAATAATAGAAAGAAACAGAATATTTCCTAAGTAATTTTAGTTGCACACCGTGTGCATATTCTACAATATTTATACACGACGATCAATTGCTAGGAGTAGAAAACTTTCGCTTTCGCAAGAACATAAATTTGTTTTTCCATTTTATAAAAATTGATGAAAAATTGTCACGTAAGCTTTATTTTGATTCTTCAGAGTTAAATATATAGTTATACAAATTTACTTCCATTTTGCAAATAACCCTATGCATACATATGCATATGTATATTTGGCTCCAACATAGAGTAACCCAATCCCACATCAAACCGGCTCATGCTCCAACAACATGTCAAGCGGGTGGGTAGATAAGCACGAGATTTTGTCCCCCGATAATTTTTTTTTATCAAATGCTTCGACAGTTTTATAATATTCAGAATATATATTTATATGCTCATAAATTTAATTTTTTAAGCATTCATTTGCGAGATTATTTTTTTCCACGTAAAATATTTAATTTATGTAACAGTTTAATTTTATTTTTAATCTTCTTATAAATAACATATTAATTTTATAATATAGTTCTTTTACTTTTATTTATTTTTTAAAAATAACTTTTTAATTTCATCCAATTAATGATATTGTGATATTTCATTTTCCCCCTTAATTTAACATTGTATGTCTTTTAATACATCGAATAAACAAAAAATCAATGCATATCTACCTCACCCATATGCTTTTTCGTCGGCACTGCAGAAAAAAAATGCAGAAACATGCCAAATCCTTCAAAATCTTTTTAGATAATGATTATTTCAACTTCTTATTATGACAATCAAAACTCAAATTTGGTGTAGTAACCTTTCTTTAAGAAAATGTTTAAATTCCTCGACAGTTTACTGCAAATTTTCTACAGTGTTGAAGCAGTATAAAAGCTTTCACCGCTCAAAAATCCCCAAAAGTTTGCACTTTTTATTTTCTCTCGCAGCATTCGCTTGATACCTTCAAAATATAATCACAAGTAATTTCATCTTCAGATTATATTTCGATGCCGGTCCGATTCCCTCCCAAATATACCTTCTTTGAAATAAAAAAGTTTTTTACCAAAAACCAAAAATTCTTTTCACATTTTATGTTTTCTCGCAGTTACTCCTAAAACGTAAATAATAATAGAAAGAAACAGAATATTTCCTAAGTAATTTTAGTTGCACACCGTGTGCATATTCTACAATATTTATACACGACGATCAATTGCTAGGAGTAGAAAACTTTCGCTTTCGCAAGAACATAAATTTGTTTTTCCATTTTATAAAAATTGATGAAAAATTGTCACGTAAGCTTTATTTTGATTCTTCAGAGTTAAATATATAGTTATACAAATTTACTTCCATTTTGCAGATAACCGTATGTATACATATGCATATATATATTTGGCTCCAACATAGAGTAACCCAATCCCACATCAAACCGGCTCATGCTCCAACAACATGTCAAGCGGGTGGATAGATAAGCACGAGATTTTGTCCCCCGATAAGTTTTTTTTTATCAAATTCTTCGACAGTTTTTTAATATTCAGAATATATATTTATATGCTCATAAATTTAATTTTTTAAGCATTCATTTGCGAGATTATTTTTTTCCACGTAAAATATTTAATTTATGTAACAGTTTAATTTTATTTTTAATGTTCTTATAAATAACATATTAATTTTATAATATAGTTATTTTATATTTATTTATATTGTATTTTTTCGTTTATTTTAATTTTTAAAAAATTTACATAGTAGATTACTCAAATCTTTTACTTTTATTTATTTTTTAAAAATAACTTTTTAATTTCATCCAATTAATGATATTGTGATATTTCATTTTCCCCCTTAATTTATCATTGTATGTCTTTTAATACATCGAATAAACAAAAAATCAATGCATATCTACCTCACCCATATGCTTTTTCGTCGGCACTGCAGAAAAAAAATGCAGAAACATGCCAAATCCTTCAAAATCTTTTTAGATAATGATTATTTCAACTTCTTATTATGACAATCAAAACTCAAATTTGGTGTAGTAACCTTTATTTAAGAAAATGTTTAAATTCATCGACAGTTTACTGCAAATTTTCTACAGTGTTGAAGCAGTATAAAAGCTTTCACCGCTCAAAAATCCCCAAAAGTTGCACTTTTTATTTTCTCTCGCAGCATTCGCTTGATACCTTCAAAATATAATCACAAGTAATTTCATCTTCAGATTATATTTCGATGCCGGTCCGATACCCTCCCAAATATACCTTCTTTGAAATAAAAAAGTATTTGACCAAAAACCAAAAATTCTTTTCACATTTTATGTTTTCTCGCATTTACTCCTAAAACGTAAATAATAATAGAAAGAAACAGAAGATTTCCTAAGTAATTTTAGTTGCACACCGTGTGCATATTCTACAATATTTATACACAACGATCAATTGCTAGGAGTAGAAAACGTTCGCTTTCGCAAGAACATAAATTTGTTTTTCCATTTTATAAAAATTGATGAAAAATTGTCACGTAAGCTTTATTTTGATTCTTCAGAGTTAAATATATAGTTATACAAATTTACTTCCATTTTGTAAATAACCCTATGTATACATATGTATATATATATTTGGCTCCAACATAGAGTAACCCAATCCCACATCAAACGGGCTCATGCTCCAACAACATGTCAAGCGGGTGGATAGATAAGCACGAAATTTTGTCCCCCGATAAGTTTTTTTTTTTATCAAATGCTTCGACAGTTTTTTAATATTCAGAATATATATTTATATGCTCATAAATTTAATTTTTTAAGCATTCATTTGCGAGATTATTTTTTTCCACGTAAAATATTTAATTTATGTAACAGTTTAATTTTATTTTTAATGTTCTTATAAATAACATATTAATGTTATAATATAGTTATTTTATATTTATTTATATTGTATTATTTCGTTTATTTTAATTTTTAAAAAATTTACATAGTAGATTACTCAAATCTTTTACTTTTATTTATTTTTTAAAAATAACTTTTTAATTTCATCCAATTAATGATATTGTGATATTTAATTTTCCCCCTTAATTTACCATTGTATGTCTTTTAATACATCGAATAAACAAAAAATCAATGCATATCTTCCTCATCCATATGCTTTTTCGTCGGCACTGCAGAAAAAAAATGCAGAAACATGACAAATCCTTCAAAATCTTTTTAGATAATGATTATTTCAACTTCTTATTATGACAATCAAAACTCAAATTCGGTGTAGTAACCTTTATTTAAGAAAATGTTTAAATTCCTCGACAGTTTACTGCAAATTTTCTACAGTGTTGAAGCAGTATAAAAGCTTTCACCGCTCAAAAATCCCCAAAAGTTGCACTTTTTATTTTCTCTCGCAGCATTCGCTTGATACCTTCAAAATATAATCACAAGTAATTTCATCTTCAGATTATATTTCGATGCCGGTCCGATTCCCTCCCAAATATACCTTCTTTAAAATAAAAAAGTTTTTTACTAAAAACCAAAAATTCTTTTCACATTTTATGTTTTCTCGCAGTTACTCCTAAAACTTAAATAATAATAGAAAGAAACAGAATATTTCCTAAGTAATTTTAGTTGCACACCGTGTGCATATTCTACAATATTTATACACAACGATCAATTGCTAGGAGTAGAAAACGTTCGCTTTCGGAAGAACATAAATTTGTTTTTCCATTTTATAAAAATTGATGAAAAATTTTCATGTAAGCTTTATTTTAATTCTTCAGAGTTAAATATATAGTTATACAAATTTACTTCCATTTTGTAAATAACCCTATGTATACATATGTATATATATATTTGGCTCCAACATAGAGTAACCCAATCCCACATCAAACCGGCTCATGCTCCAACAACATGTCAAGCGGGTGGATAGATAAGCACGAGATTTTGTCCCCCGATAAGTTTTTTTTTATCAAATGCTTCGACAGTTTTTTAATATTCAGAATATATATTTATATGCTCATAAATTTAATTTTTAAGCATTCATTTGCGAGATTATTTTTTTCCACGTAAAATATTTAATTTATGTCACAGTTTAATTTTATTTTTAATGTTCTTATAAATAACATATTAATTTTATAATATAGTTATTTTATATTTATTTATATTGTATTATTTCGTTTATTTTAATTTTTAAAAAATTTACATAATAGATTACTCAAATCTTTTACTTTTATTTATTTTTTAAAAATAAATTTTCAATTTCATCCAATTAATGATATTGTGATATTTAATTTTCCCCCTTAATTTCCCATTGTATGCCTTTTAATACATCGAATGAGCAAAAAATCAATGCATATCTACCTCACCCATATGCTTTTTCGTCGGCACTGCAGAAAAAAAATGCAGAAACATGCCAAATCCTTCAAAATCTTTTTAGATAATGATTATTTCAACTTCTTATTATGACAATCGATACTCAAATTCGGTGTAGTAACCTTTATTTAAGAAAATGTTTAAATTCCTCGACAGTTTACTGCAAATTTGCTACAGTGTTGAAGCAGTAAAATAGCTTTCACCGCTCAAAAATCCCCAAAAGTTTGCACTTTTTATTTTCTCTCGCAGCATTCGCTTGATACCTTCAAAATATAATCACAAGTAATTTCATCTTCAGATTATATTTCGATGCCGGTCCGATTCCCTCACAAATATACCTTCTTTGAAATAAAAAAGTTTTTTACCAAAAACCAAAAATTCTTTTCACATTTTATGTTTTCTCGCAGTTACTCCTAAAACGTAAATGATAATAGAAAAAAACAGAATATTTCCTAAGTAATTTTAGTTGCACACCGTGTGCATATTCTACAATATTTATACACAACGATCAATTGCTAGGAGTAGAAAACGTTCGCTTTCGGAAGAACATAAATTTGTTTTTCCATTTTATAAAAATTGATGAAAAATTTTCATGTAAGCTGTATTTTAATTCTTCAGAGTTAAATATATAGTTATAGAAATTTACTTCCATTTTGCAAATAACCCTATGTATACATATGTATATATATATTTGGCTCCAACATAGAGTAACCCAATCCCACATCAAACCGGCTCATGCTCCAGCAACATGTCAAGCGGGTGGATAGATAAGCACGAGATTTTGTCCCCCGATAAGTTTTTTTTATCAAATGCTTCGACAGTTTTTTAATATTCAGAATATATATTTATATGGTCATAAATTTAATTTTTTAAGCATTCATTTGCGAGATTATTTTTTTCCACGTAAAATATTTAATTTATGTAACAGTTTAATTTTATTTTTAATGTTCTTATAAATAACATATTAATTTTATAATACAGTTATTTTATATTTATGTATATTGTATTATTTCGTTTATTTTAATTTTTAAAAAATTTACATAATAGATTACTCAAATCTTTTACTTTTATTTATTTTTTAAAAATAAATTTTTAATTTCATCCAATTAATGATATTGTGATATTTAATTTCCCCCCTTAATTTCCCATTGTATGTCTTTTAATACATCGAATGAACAAAAAATCAATGCATATCTACCTCACCCATATGCTTTTTCGTCGGCACTGCAGAAAAAAAATGCAGAAACATGCCAAATCCTTCAAAATCTTTTTAGATAATGATTATTTCAACTTCTTATTATGACAATCAAAACTCAAATTTGGTGTGGTAACCTTTATTTAAGAAAATGTTTAAATTCCTCGACAGTTTACTGCAAATTTTCTACTGTGTTGAAGCAGTAAAAAAGCTTTCACCGCTCAAAAATCCCCAAAAGTTTGCACTTTTTATTTTCTCTCGCAGCATTCGCTTGATACCTTCAAAATATAATCACAAGTAATTTCAACTTCAGATTATATTTCGATGCCGGTCCGATTCCCTCCCAAATATACCTTCTTTGAAATAAAAAAGTTTTTTACAAAAAACCAAAAATTCTTTTCACATTTTATGTTTTCTCGCAGTTACTCCTAAAACGTAAATAATAATAGAAAGAATCAGAGTATTTCCTAAGTAATTTTAGTTGCACACCGTGTGCATATTCTACAATATTTATACACAACGATCAATTGCTAGGAGTAGAAAACGTTCGCTTTCGGAAGAACATAAATTTGATTTTCCATTTTATAAAAATTGATGAAAAATTTTCATGTAAGCTGTATTTTAATTCTTCAGAGTTAAATATATAGTTATAGAAATTTACTTCCATTTTGCAAATAACCCTATGTATACATATGTATATATATATTTGGCTCCAACATAGAGTAACCCAATCCCACATCAAACCGGCTCATGCTCCAACAACATGTCAAGCGGGTGGATAGATAAGCACGAGATTTTGTCCCCCGATAATTTTTTTTATCAAATGCTTCGACAGTTTTTTAATATTCAGAATATATATTTATATGGTCATAAATTTAATTTTTTAAGCATTCATTTGCTATATTATTTTTTTCCACGTAAAATATTTAATTTATGTAACAGTTTAATTTTATTTTTAATGTTCTTATAAATAAGATATTAATTTAATAATATAGTTATTTTATATTTATTTATATTGTATTATTTCGTTTATTTTAATTTTTAAAAAATTTACATAGTAGATTACTCAAATCTTTTACTTTTATTTATTTTTTAAAAATAACTTTTTAATTTCATCCAATTAATGATATTGTGATATTTAATTTTCCCCCTTAATTTTCCATTGTATGTCTTTTAATACATCGAATAAACAAAAAATCAATGCATATCTACCTCACCCATATGCTTTTTCGTCGGCACTGCAGAAAAAAAATGCAGAAACATGCCAAATCCTTCAAAATCTTTTTCGATAATGATTATTTCAATTTCTTGTTATGACAATCAAAACTCAAATTTGGTGTGGTAACCTTTATTTAAGAAAATGTTTAAACTCCTCGACAGTTTACTGCAAATTTTCTACAGTGTTGAAGCAGTAAAAAAGCTTTCACCGCTCAAAAATCCCCAAAAGTTGCACTTTTTATTTTCTCTCGCAGCATTCGCTTGATACCTTCAAAATATAATCACAAGTAATTTCATCTTCAGATTATTTTTCGATGCCGCTCCGATTCCCTCCCAAATATACCTTCTTTGAAATAAAAAAGTTTTTTACCAAAAACCAAAAATTCTTTTCACATTTTATGTTTTCTCGCACACTGTTAAAATTTTGAAGCATTCTGGCAGGTCATTTTACCCTTTTTTCCGAAAACGGTTACACAACCAGTAATTTAACACTATTCTGACCATATTATTGGCCATTTTATGGTCAGAATATAGCTAAATTGTGGTTATTAAACCGTTTTTTCAAAAACAGTCGAATGACATGCCAGAATGCTGCAAAATTTTTAACAGTGCAGTTACTCCTAAAACGTAAATAATAATAGAAAGAAACAGAAGATTTCCTAAGTAATTTTAGTTGCACACCGTGTGCATATTCTACAATATTTATACACAACGATCAATTGCTAGGAGTAGAAAACGTTCGCTTTCGCAAGAACATAAATTTGTTTTTCCATTTTATAAAAATTGATGAAAAATTGTCACGTAAGCTTTATTTTGATTCTTCGGAGTTAAATATATAGTTATACAAATTTACTTCCATTTTCTAAATAACCCTATGTATACATATGTATATATATATTTGGCTCCAACATAGAGTAACCCAATCCCACATCAAACCGGCTCATGCTCCAACAACATGTCAAGCGGGTGGATAGATAAGCACGAGATTTTGTCCCCCGATAAGTTTTTTTTTTATCAAATTCTTCAACGGTTTTTTAATATTTAGAATGTTAGTGTTCCTTATAAATAAAATACTAATTTTATAATATATTTATTTTATATTTATTTATATTGTATTATTTCGTTTATTTTAATTTTTTAAATATTTACATAATAGATTACTCAAATCTTGTTAATTTTTTAAATTAACTATTTAATTTAACTATTTAAAGCTATTAACTATTTAAAAAAAAAGAATATCTGTATTTAATTTTTTAATATTCTGTTCGTGCCTATTTAAATTTGCTGATCCGATGACAATAGTCACTTAAATCAGTCATACAAGCTAATTTTTTCAGTCGTAGACAAATAGAGTGTAATTAAAATGACAAATACTTTATACATAAATTTATATCTTTTTAAGTAAAAAATTTGTAAATATTTCATTAAATTCTGAAATTCAAGATATTTTTATATATACGCAGTCAATGAAACGTTTATAATGTATTACAAAAAGTAAACGAAAGTTGAAAAGTCACATCATACAAAATATTTTGGTAACTAATGTATTGATATTTCATACTCACCTTTTTTCTTATCTGATATTCCTGTTTCACCTTTTCGTACCATCTTCAAAATTATCAGTCGAATTTTGGCAACGAAGACGATATCTAAGTTGCGTAACGGAAGAACCTCGCATTTCTACTCAATGTATATCGATGCATATCGTTGATATTGTATATACTCACTTACAACACTTCTGATTACTTCTTTATTTACCAACCGACCTTTAGCGCATCAAAACCAACAATTGAAACGTGTTTCATTTTCAGGATGATCCTTTCAACTGCTATATCATTTTTTGAACAAAAATTATTGATATTTGTGATTGTTAAAAAAAAAACAATCATGTATAGTTACGTCATCTTTTCTTAAACATCTGTTTTCGGGAAAAATCTTTTAACAATTATCTAAGTGTTCTCTTTTTCTTTCTTCTCGAGAATCATATATTGTCATTTTATTTTCGAGAATATCTATCCCATTTGTAATAATTTGGAAGGACCGGAATATTATATATACAGCTCCATATTTTGAAACTATATTAGAACTTATTCTTAACTTATGAAAAATAACGATCAATTGCAAGGAATATGAAACGTTCGCATTGTTATTAACAAAATTTTACTTTTCTATTTTATAAAAATTAATGAAATATTGTCACGTAGACATTTATTTCCTTCAGAGTTATGTATATAGTTATACACATTTATTCCCATTTTAAAAATAACCTATGTATAGCATAAATTTGTTTTTCCATTTTATAAAAATTGATGACATTGGCTACATATTCTAAAGTATTTATATATAACGAGCAATAGAAATCGTGCGCATTGGCAAGAATATAATTATTTTTCCAGTAATAATAAAATAAGTGATACACAATAACAGATTTTTTTTTTTTTTTTTTTTTTTTTTTTTTTTTTTTTTTTTACAAACATCATTTCTCAATAATTTATTTATTTGATTTCTATAAATACGTCTAGTGAATTACTGTGTCTAATAAATTTGCAGCAGAACTTATTTTTGACATGAATTTAGCTTCTCTTTTTGTCAACCGACCTATAGCGCATCAAAACCAAGAAATGAAAAGAGTTTCATATTCAGAATGAACCTTTCTATTGTTATATCATTTTTCGGACAAAAATTATTGATTTTTGTGTTTGTTAAAAAAAAAGAAACCGTGTATTGTTACGTCATCTCTTCTTAACCCTTTAATAAACTAATTACGCGTCTATATAACCAAACTGTTAAAAAACTAAACTAATTACGCGTCTATATAACCAAACTGTTAAAAAACTAAGTAAAAAAAAAACTTCTCAGTTCCTATCAATATTATATTGATATTATATTGACAGTGAGAGAAGCACTTACAATGATTTTACCTGCTTCTCGACGTATCAACCAACGTTTAGCGGATGAAAATCAGCAAATGCAGCAAAATTTATTGTCAGGAAGAAATTTTAATAATTTTCTCATTGTACGTTGAAAAAATATAAATATTTAAATGTTAAAATAAACATTTGTGATTGTTGCATCATGTCTTGTTAAATATCTGTTGCCCGAAAACATTTTTAACATTCCTCATTCTTCAGTCGAAATGTACAGTCTGTTACAAAATTATAAGACCACTCCGAATTTCACCTTTCTTCAACAATGAAAATATTAGTTTGTATTTAAATGTAGTTTTATCAAAAGATATAACTCTATAATGTTTATTTAGCTCAGGAAAAAAAAAAGTTTGATTAATTTTTTGTTTCATGCCAAACGAGTCTACGCAAATACGATGTTTCATAAATATAAGACCACTCTTATATTATTAATAAAGTAAACGATTTTATTTTGAATTCAGAGTTTAACTGTTATTTAAAAAAATCTGTAACACTTAAAAAGAAGAATAAAATGGAGAAATTCTGAATTGTATTTTATTCCTTGAAATGCCTCGTCGGAGTGAGCTGTATGAAATAGCATTGAGAAGAGTGTGGTTCTACAAAGGAAAATGAAAGTCTGAACGGGAAATAAGTAAGATTCTTAATAGATTTAAAACTACGGTTCATAATGTTTTAAGTAAAAAAGAATTGTATGGAACGCATAAACGATCTGATCGTAAAAAGAAGTAATCAGATCGTGATATCAGGCGAATTGTCAAACTGGCAACGAAAAAATACCAGCTGACTCGTAAAATAGCACAACAGATAACAGGGACTACATGCAACCGTGTGGCGAAGTTTAAAATTTAATGCTGGTGTTATTCGTCGCAAATTAAAAAGTAAACCACTACTACTGAAATGTCACAAAGAAGATCCTCTTAAGTGGACAAAGAATGTCATGTCGCGGAACTCTGCATGGAGAAATATATTGTATCCAGACGAGAAAAAATTCAGTCTTGATGGTCCAGACGGCAATAATTACTACTGGCATGATTTAAGGCAAAGATCTCGCGAGTTCATCAGTAGGCAGATGTAAGGCGATTCCGTTATGGTGTGGGGCGCATTTTCATATGCAGGAAAATGCGATCTTCAAAACGTTGAAGGGAAAATGAACTCGAACAGTTACCAACGAATGCTATTTCGACTTCTCATACCCTTCGTACCACTTTTAGGAGGAGCAAAATGGAAGTTTCAACAAGATAATGCTTCGAGTCATTCATCGAAATCAACAAAAGAGTGGCTTAAAAGAGAAAAGATTGATGTTTTACCTTGGCCAAGTCGAATCCCTGACCTAAACCCTATAGAAAACTTGTGGGGTTATTTTTCTCGCCAAGTGTATGAAAAAAAACAAACAATATCATTCAACATATGAATTAGAATTGACCATTATGGAGAAATGGACAATATTCCCAAATCGTTCCTTAAAAAATTAATTAACTCTATTCCAAATCGCGTGTTTGAAGTTATTCAGAGAAATGCTGGAGCAACATCTTACTAAATTTGAGGAAACTGTTCTTTACCTCACGTGGTCTTATAATTTTGTAAGTTCTTTTTGACACTTTTTTGTTACATTGATGTTTTATTTTTTCCGAATTAATTTCATTTGAGTAAGTTGCTACATTTTGCTACTTGATGTACTAACATAGAATATTCTTTATTTTGATTGAAATGTTTCTTTAATTACCTAAATAGCAAAATATATCGTGGTCTTATACTTTTGTAACAGACTGTATTGTCACTTTTTTTATTTTATAGCGGACACAAACGGTTACGTCATCGGATGAAAATATTTCTTTTAATTGTTTTAAAATTGTTTAAAATCGAGAGTTTCAGACATTTTTTATCGCTTTATTTCTTCGTTAACAGAACTTCTTGTATGAAAATTCCAAGGAAAACAATTCTATACTTTAGTTTTAAAAAAAAGAATATCTGTATTTAATTTTTAATATTTTGGTCGTGCCTATTTAAATTTACTGATCCGATGACAATAGTCACTCAAATCAGTCATACAAGCTAATTTTTTCATTCGTAGACAAATACAGTGTAATTAAAATGACAAATACTTTATACATAAATTTATATCTTTTAAGTAAAAAATTTATAAGTATTGCATTAAATTCCGAAATTCAAGATAACTTTATATATACGCATTCAGTGAAACGTTTATCATATACAGTAGATTTCCGTTACAACGACTTCCATTACAACGAAAAACCCTGTTACAACGAAATTTGACAAATCCCCTTTTAAAATTGCATTAACCTTAATGTATTAAAAATTCCGATTTAACGAAGTGCATTTTTAGGAATCCCGTTACAACGGAAAATCTTCATCGTGCTCTTTTTCCTCTTTTGAAATGATCTCAGGTTCGTTGCTACAAATTAGCCAGAAAACTATTTCTAACTGTTGGAAACATGCTTGGTTAACTGAGACCGAAGAAAATGAATCAGAAATTTTAGATTTGGACGAATCGGGTTAAACACAATTTGAAAGGCTCCAAAAAATTAATTTCACTCACTGATCAGGTGGATTTGGAGGATTTCTTATCTGCGGATGACAATATTCAAATGTGCTCTGAAGTGTCTGGTGAAGATATCATTTTGTCCATTAAAAGTATATTATACGAAAGCAGTGATGACGATATTGGTGTTACCGATGATTCAAAAATTACCGCTTCGGGAGCTCTTTCATGCTTGGAGAAAATGCGTTCTTTTGTTTCTCACCAACAGAATGTTCTCATAACAAATGCTGTTATTTGTTGCACACGTTCCTTTGTAAAAAATAAAACACAGATTTTCTGCAATAATGTGCTAATAAATAAAGTTTAGTCCGTGATTTTGTATTTTTAATATTGAATTTTATTTTACTAACTTTTTTTATGTTAATTTAAGTAATCTTCCATTAAAATCTTCTATAATGAAAGGTAAAATTATCCTGCTTGTATATGATGTAATTCACTAAAAATAATTAATAATTATATTAAATAATCCATTACAACGAAAAAAATCGTTACAACGAAATATTTTAGTGGCCCCGTGGAGTTCGTTGTAACGGAAATCTACTGTATTACAAAATGTAAACGAAAGTTGAAAAGTCACATACAAAATATTTTGGTACCTAATGTATTGTTATACTTGCCTCTTTTCTTATCTGATATTCCTGTTTCACCTTTTCGGTCGAATAACAATCTCGAATTTTGGCAGCGAAGACAATATCTAGCTGCGTAACTGAAGAACCTCACATTTCTACTCAATGTATATATCGATGCATATCGGTGATATTATATTGAGTCACTTACAATACTTCTGACTATTTCTCTATTTACCAGCCGACCTATACCGCATCAAAACCAACAAAGTAAACGAGTTTCATTTTCAGGATGAACCTTTCAATTGCTATATCATTTTTGGGACAAAAATTATTGATATTTGTGATTGTTAAAAAAAAACAATCATGTATAGTTACGTCACCTCGGGGCCCACGGTCAAGTAAACAGAGTTCGGCGCTGTAGGCCCTGATCCTTCATGGATCGTATAACCACAGGTTTAGTTTTTTTTTTTAAACCGTATTTAAAATTGATTAATTAAAGAGGAAACAATGAACATTTCGACATTGAATCCGCAGACAAAACGAACAAAATAATATTAACACTACCTTGTACTGTTTTTAATAAACGTAAACGTACTTAAAATTGATTAATTAAAGGCGAAAAATAACGATCAATTGCAAGGAATATGAAACGTTCGCATTGTTATTAACAAATTTTATTTTTCTTTTTTATAAAAATTGATGAAATATTGCCACGTAGCCATTTTTTTTTCTTCAAAGTTAAATATATAGTTATACACATTTATTCCCATTTTACAAATAACCCTATATATATCATAAATTTGTTTTTCCATTTTATAAAAATTGATGACACTGGCTACATATTCTAATGTATTTATATATAACGCGCAATTACGAGTAATAGAAATCGCGCGCATTGGCAAGAATATAATTATTTTTCCAGTAAGAATAAAGTAAGTGATACAATAACAGCAATTTTAGTGTTTTTTCTTTTTTACAAACATCATTTCTCAATAATTTATTTATTTGATTTCTATAAATACGTCTAGTAAATTACTATGTCTAATAAATTTGCAGCAGAAATTATTTTTGACATAAAATTAGCTTCTCTATTTACCAACCGACCTATAGCGCATCAAAACTAAGAAATGAAACGAGTTTCATATTCAGAATGAACCTTTCTGTTGTTATATCATTTTTCGGACAAAAATTATCGATTCTTGCGTTTGTTTAAAAAAAATTCATATATTGTTACGTCATCGCTTCTTAACCCCTTAAGAGCAAGAATCTGAGAAAGTGTCACACCTAGCATTATGGGGTGATTCATGCCATCTCGGATTTTCTCCAAAAAATTACCAGTTATTACTTATCTTGTTAAAAGGCCAAATCCAGAAGTTTTTCCCCAAAGTTGAGTTGTTCATTTTTTATGGGCCCCCAAAGATCACCGTGCAGTGTGAAAAATTGAGTGTTTTTTTAGACATTAAAATTGCTATGACCCACAATTCCTTGCGCAAACAACTTGCCACAAAATTCTTTTTATATATGGGATGTAGGAGGGTTCAACTTTATATAATGGATGAGAAGTCTGTGGCAACTTGTTGCCGCAAGGTCACTGAAGGTCACAAACTTATGCATTTTCGCTGTTTTTTACCATTGTTAAGGCCCAATAACAGCTTGCGCGTTGAAGTTGCCATGGCAAAAGAGGTGTCATTTGAAAGATATGTATTAGCACTTTTTAAAAATGTACGTATAATTGAGGCAAGTTGGATGCGCTTTTAGTAACAGAGCGCCAAAATGTGAAAAATGTCATATTTGACCGATATTCAAACTGTCATAACTTCCTGCGGCAATGACATTTTGAAATAATTCTTTTGCCATTCTTTTATTCTATTATTGCTATTTATGAAAAAATAAATTCCATTGAGGCATGTACCTTTAAGAAAAAAAAAAAGATTTTTTTAAACATACTCTATTCCGGTAGTCAGGACTTTTTTGCTTTTCAGAACAACTCGTCTGAATAACAATTTTTTTAACATTTACTTGGCTGTATGAATTGATATAATTTATACATTGTTACGTTTATATTTATTGAGGACAATTATTTAGTTTTAAAATCTCAAAAAATCACCGACATGTTCTCTATTTGGTATATACCTGTGAAATGCATATATGATTTTTCCATTACTTTTTAAAAATTTACTATAATTTTTCACATTTAATAGACTAAAAGCAAAAGGTTTACAAAGTTTTATACTTTTATACATATTTTGGAATATTTTGTTTAATTTTTACATATTTTGGAATATTTTGTTTAATTTTTAACATTTGTTAAAAAATCACATGAAACTTGTACAAAATTATAACTGAATAAAATGCACAGATATAAAGATATTAGTCTTTTTTATTAATATAAGGTACATTTTAAAATCATTATTGATGAAGTATTTTTAATTTAAAATCATTAATTTCAGAACATAAAATTATTCAAAGCAAAATATTCCAACCTTCCCCTTGTTTGTATTACTATTACTACATAGTGAAAAATGCCGAACTTCAAAACAATATTTCTCTGGAATATGAATGAATTTATAATGCTCCTTCATTTTAAAAAAAAGGCTGTATCTGATGATAAGATTAATTTTTGTAAAGTATTAAAAAAAAATCATTGATAAAATATTTTAAGTTTATAATCACATTATTTCAGCAACACAAAATTCTGAAAAACAAAATATCTCAACTCTTCTATTTTTTGTATTACTAGTACTACTTGGTAAAATATTCTAGAACCATAAGAACAATATTTCTGTGCAATCAGAATTCTTTATGTTCATCCATTAAAAAATAAAATTATTATTTTCTTTTTTGTTTATAAAGGGTATTTTTTTAAAAAAGTATTACTGATAAAATATTTTACATTTGCAACAATAATTTTAGTAAAATAAAATTGCACAGAGAAAAAAAAACCAAACTCAGCTCTTCCCTTGTTTGCATTACTGTTATCACATGGTTGGCTATTCTGGAATATCAGAACAATATTTCTGTTGAATAAGAATTACCTTTGTTCATCCATTTAAAAAATAAAGTTGTGAATTTTTAATTTGGATATTTTCATACTTATGTTTATATATTCTTAGTTAAAAAAACTGTTTTACAAAACATGGAAGAACTTAATTCGGATCCTTATACAGATTGTTTTTTTTATAATGAGCTATTGAACTGTGGAAGACCCGGCAAAAGTCGTAAGGATGATTTGTTTTCAGAACAGGACTTGGCAGCAGATGTAAGAAATTATCTAGAAAGAATAAATGTTAAAGCACCTGATAGAAGTGTGTCTGAAAAAGAACTAATATCTAGCAGAAGTGGTAAAGTTTTACCTGAAGGATTTAAACTTTGTGCAAAGCATCGTTTTGGTTTTGGTACTTATTGGAATGTTCCAGCTGTATGTTTACACCCTTATTACAAGGAAAACAGGAAAAGAAAAGAAAAAGGTGTTAGGTCTGCAAGTTGGGCAACATATGAATTAATATTTAAATATAATTCTTCTGTAAACTTTCCAACTGGAGGAACTGTTTGTCCAAAGCATAGAGATTATCTTCTTTCAAAAGATCTACATCAAATGAACGATGAAGTTGAGATAGCCGACATCACTTCCAGCGATCCAACATTTGAAGTTCGTAATTCTCTGTTAGTGGAAACTGATAAGACCGAGACAAATTCATTTATAAAATCATCAACAGAAGGTGTAAGCCCTGTTAAATTTCAACTGAAATCTCCTGTTTCAAAACTTTCTGCAAGTACCATTCGCTATATGAAACGAAAATACTCTGAAGTTACCAATAATTTTAAAGCAACGTTAACCAAGAAACTGGCCCCAGAGCAAGAACATGAATTTCGAAAGGTTGTTTCAGACAGTAGCAGCTGCAGCGAGACGGAAGCTGAAAATGAATGCCTAAAAGAGATAGTAGCAGCCTTTAAAAGCACTCCATCTCAAAAGATGAAGCTAGCTTTATTGGATCCTCAAAAATACACAAAATTAGAAGTTATAGAGAAATTCCAATGCTCACAGAGAATGGTAAGGAGAGCAAGAGAATTGAGAGCTGGCAATATGCCTCTTGTACACAAAATTAGTAGAAACCGTCTTGACATGAGTAAGGTTGATCATTTTTTAGATTTTTTGTTTACAACAGATTCTCTACAAGATGTTGCTTATGGAACAACTTTAAAATATGATTGTGGATTAAAACATGTTACCCACATGCGATACCATCTTCTTTGGTCCTATACAATTGTCTGGGGCTGATTCTTTTACAGTTCCATACTTAAAAGACATTCAAGAGTCTTACAAAGAACAATTATATGTTTGTGGGTTTTTTTTTTTTTAAATTATTGATAGTGTTAGCATTAGCTGAATATACTTGTATTATCAATATAGATTATAAATGCCAAGAATTTTGATTGTCAAATTAAATAAATAACATCTATCATATACGTGTCACAATATATTAAAATACATCCATTCATATAGCCAAGTAAATATAAAAAAAATGTTATTCAGACGAGTTGTTCTGAAAAGCAAAAAAGTCCTGACTACCGGAATAGAGTATGTTTAAAAAAATCATTTTTTTTTCTTAAAGGTACATGCTTCAATGGAGTTTATTTTTTCATAAAGAGCAATAATAGAATAAAAGAATGACAAAAGAATTATTTCAAAATGTCATTGCCGCAGGAAATTATGACAGTTTGAATATCGGTCAAATATGACATTTTTCACATTTTGGCGCTCTGTTACTAAAAGCGCATCAAACTTGCCTCAATTATATGTACATTTTTCAAAAGTGCTAATACATGTCTTTCAAATGACACCTCTTTTGCCATGGCAACTTCAACGCGCAAGCTGTTATTGGGCCTTAAAAATGATAAAAAACAGCGAAAATGCATAAGTTTTGTGACCTTCAGTGACCTTGCGGCAACAAGTTGCCACAGACTTCTCATCTATTATATAAAGTTGAACCCTCCTACATCCCATACATAACAAGAATTTTGTGGCAAGTTGTTTGCGCAAAGAATTGTGGGTCATAGCAATTTTAATGTCTTTAAAAAACGCTCAATTTTTTGCACTGCACGGTGACCTTTGGGGGCCCATAAAAAATGAACAACTCAACTTTGGAAAAAAAAATTCTAGATTTTGTCTTTTAACAAGGTAAGTAATAACTGGTAATTTTTTGGAGAAAATCTGAGATGTCATGAATCACAGGTGTGACACTCTCTCAGATTCTTGCTCTTAACTGTTTTGTCCGAGTGATGCTCTGGTAATAAGATTTTGCTATCTTCGAATACCACTTAATTTTAACTGTAATCTTTGGATTGTTAAATGACTTACGTTTTTCGATTGTACAAAGCCAAATATTTTAGTAAAAATAAAGTAGTGCCGTGTCCTTAAATTCTGTGCCTTAAATGCAGGTGCCGTAAATATTTATAATAATTTGGAAATGAGGAAATATCTGTATATTGAGGATGTCCGAAATGAGCAAATTTGCAAAATATCTTGTTTTTATTAAACTACAATACAAAATTACAAAATAAAAATAACAAAATTTTGTATTTTTTTTAGATAAATGTAAACGTATTTAAAGTATGAAATCTAAAGATGTAGCATGGAACAGCTTCTATAAATCCAAACTGTTACAATGAGGATAAAGGAAAGTAAAAAAAAAAACCTCTCACTTCCTATCAATATTATATCGATGTTACGTCATTGACAGAAGCACTTACAATGATTCTACCTGCTTCTCGATGTACCAACCAACGTTTAGCGGATGAAAATCAACAAATGAAACAAAATTTATTATCAGGAAGAAATTTTAATGATTTTCTCATTGTACGTGGAAAAAATATAAATATTTTCAAATGTTAAAATAAACAATTCTGTATTGTTGCATCATGTCTTCTTAAATATCTGTTGCCCAAAAACATTTTTAACATTACCTCATTCTTCAGTCGAAATTTATTGTCACTTTTTTATTTTATAGGAAACACAAACTGTTACGTCATCGGATGAAAATATTTCTTTTAATTGTTTTAAAATTATTTAAAAGTCGAGAGTTTCAAACTTTTTTATCTCTTTATTTCTTAGTTAACAGAACTTTTTGTATGAAAATTCCAAGGAAAACAATTCTATACTTTAAAAAAAAAAAAAAAAAAAAAGAATATCTGTATTTAATTTTTAATATTTTGGTCGTGCCTATTTAAATTTACTGATCCGATTACAATAGTCATTAAAATCAGTCATACAAGCTAATTTTTTCATTCGTAGACAAATAGAGTGTAATTAAAATGACAAATACTTTATACATAAATTTATATCTTTTTAAGTAAAAAATTTGTAAAATTTATATCTTTTTAAGTAAAAAATTTGTAAATATTTCATTAAATTCCGAAATTCAAGATACTTTTATGTATACGCATTCAATGAAACGTTTATCATGTATTACAAAAAGTAAACGAAAGTTGAAGTCACATCATACAAAATATTTTGGTACATAATGTATTGATATTTCGCATACTCACTTCTTTTCTTATCTGATATTCCTGTTTCACCTTTTCGTATCATCTTCAAAATTATCAGTCAAATAACAATCTCGAAATTTGGCAACCAAGACAATATCTAGCTGCGTAACTGAAGAACCTCGCATTTCTACTCAATGTATATATCGATGCATATCGGTGATATTGTTTTGAGTCACTTACAGATTACTTCTCTATTTACCAACCGACCTATAGCGCATCAAAACCAACAAAGTAAACGAGTTTCATTTTCAGGATAAACCTTTCAATTGTTATATCATTTTTCGAACAAAAATTATTGGTATTTATGATTGTTAAAAAGAAACAATCATGTATAGTTACGTCATCTTTTCTCTTAATCATCTGTTTTCGGGAAAAATCTTTTAGCAATTATCTAAGTGTTCGTTTTTTTTTTCTTTTTGAGAATCGTATATTGTCCTTTATATTTTCGCAAATATCTATCCCATTTGTAATAATTTGGAAGGACCGAAATATTATGTATACAGCTCCTTATTTTGAAACTATATTAGAATTTATTCTACAAAACTCCAAAACAATATTAATACTACCTTGTACTGTTTTTAATAAATGTAAACGTATTTAAAATCGGCTTCCGGCTGGGGAAAGGTTCACTCAACCTTTCATCCCTTCGGGCTCGATAAACCAATCTTGCATGGGAACTAAATACAGAGGGTCTCGCGTTGGGCTGACAACCCGGCCGGGGCACATGCTGCATAGCACCTCGGGGCCCAGGGTCAAGTAAACAGAGTTGGGCGCTGTAGGGCCTGATCCTTCATGGATTGTATAGCCACAGATTTAGTTTTTTTAAAACCGTATTTAAAATTGATTAATTAAAGAGGAAACATTGAACATTTTTAAATTGAATCCGCAGACAAAACTAACAAAATAATATTAAAACTACATGGTACTGTTTTTAACAAATATAAACGTGTTTAAAATGTATTAATTAATCTTTAACCGATGTTACCGATCTCTCAGACTGCGACTTTTTTCAATTTTTATAGTTTAACTTGAAATTTTCAGTTTAACTACAAACACTACCGAAATTTTGTTCCTTTTGAAACTTTAGCACTATCACTAGAGACTTTTGAATAGGTGAATTTTAATTATAACAGTCTTGTACAAAAAGTTTAGTACAAAAACACCATCCTATGAGTTAATCGCGTCTTTTATTCATGTTTCGATGGAGCGGTCTCACATACCGCTTCACACTAGTTATGTGACAATTTCTGTGACATCGAACATTTTAACTTTGAACCCGCTGACAAAACTAACAAAATAATATTAAAACTACCTTGTATACTGTTTTTATAAAATGTAAACGTATTTAAAATTTATTAATTAAAGATGATACATAACGATCAATTGCAAGGAATATGAAACGTTCGGATTGTTAATACCATAAGTTTATTTTACTATTTTATAAAAATTGATGAAAAATTGTCACGTAAGCATTACTTTAATTTTTCAGAGTTAAATATATAGTTATACAAATTTATTCCCATTTTACAAATAACCCTATGTATACATATTTATATATATATTTGGCTCCAACGACATGTCAAGAGGGTGGATAGATAAGCAGGAGATTTTGTCCTCCGTCCATATGTTAAATTAAATCGCGATCCTTCCAACAGTGATTTAATGAGTACTAGAAAACTTATAAAAACCTCTCCTTGTATTGATGACAATATTAAAGTGTCATTAATTCCTGCTGTTGCTAACTGTAGTTCTTTTGTAATTCTTGTTCTTTTGTAAATCGTATTAAAAACTTCCCTCCCTCTCACTCTTTGCGCATGGTTTCGTTTGATGTTACTTCTCTGTTCACCCATGTTCCTGTTCAAGGTGCACTGCAAAGTCTCACGGTTATATTGAAAGAGTTTCATTACACATGTTATGAAATCAATCACATTATTGAGTTATTCAATATTTGTTTAAAACAGAATTCAGATGGTTTAGCAATGGGTAATCCCCCTTAGTCCTGTCCTAGTCGATTTATACATGCATTACTTTGAGGTTAAAATGTTTAACCCTATCAACTTCCCATTTTATTGTAGATATGTAGATGATTACTTTGCGCTCTTAGACCTATCTCTTTTTCCTGTTGAAAATGTATTGACTATTTTGAACTCAATAGATTCAGTTATTCAATTTATTTATGAAGTTGAAATTGATAATAAATTGTCATTTCTTGATGCATCGGTCATTCGTCAGCTTAACACATTTGACCGTAAACCGTTTGCTGTCACCCCCCCCCCCCATTTTAATTCATGTCACCCCCTTCCCAAAAAAGCTTCGGCTTTTCTTTATTTGATTTATAGAGCTCGCTTAATTTGTTCAGATAACAATTCCCTTGTTGCAGAATTAAATTATATTAGATCTGTTGCTATCGATCGTGGTTTTAGTTTATCTTACATCAATAATTTAATTTCTCATAGTCTTAATAAATGTGTTAATAATCCTGATTCTTCTGTTACTGCGGTTCCTTTTTCTAACCTTATCATTTTATCATTTTATAATAGTATGAGCTTTAAAATAGCTAATGTCTTCAGACATTAAGATTTTAATGTGGTTTTTAAACCAGTTAATAAATTAACTTTTTCGCAGCTTAAGGATCAAATTCCTCCTCAAAATTATCGGGGTGTTTATAATATTCAATGCCAATGTGGTTTGTCCTATATTGGACAAACAAAACTGAAACTCTGTTACAGAGTCAAAGAACACATAAACTATGTAAAGAAAAGGGAATTGCAAAAATCCTCTATTGCTTCTATAAAGTTCTTTAAATGTATTCTTATAAGAAGAGAAACATTGAGTTGAAAATACAGTAAACAATGAAAAAACGGAAGTATATGTGGAACCAATGCTCTTTAGGCCCTACTTACTTTGATCACCACAAATAGCATGTACGGTTTCATCATATATATATATATCATAATATACAATGAAATATTTTATAAGCATATATAACAAACAGTGAACGAAAGTTGAAAATTCATTTCATGCTGATTTTTTTATTACGAAATATACTGATATTTCGCATACTCACCTATCTCCTTTTCTGACATTCGCGTCCGTGAGTCTTTGAACATCTGTAAAATAAACAGTCGTTGCAAAATCCGAATTTTGACGACGAAGACAAAATCTAGTTGGATAACGGAAGAAACTCGCATTTCTATTCAATGTACATCGAGGCATATCGGTGATATTTTATTGAGACAGGCCCTTACAATACTTCTGGTTGCTTCTCAATGCACCAACCGCCGTTCAGCGCATCAAAAATAACAAATGAAATAAGTTTCACTGTCAGGATGAACCTTCGATCGTTATATCATTTTCGGGAGAAATTATTCATATATGTGATTGTTAAAAAAAAAATCACAGAACTGTTAAAAAAATTGTTAAAAAATTGATTGTTAAAACACAGATTTTAAACACAGTCACAACAGTTACAATCTAACTAACACAGATCTGATAACTATAGATAGTAGATCTATACTATGTACTGTAGTACTATCTATACTAGATCTATACTAACTATGATAACTATAGATAGTATAGTTACTGTATACTACTATTTAACTGTTACTAACTATCTAACAGTTAATCTAACTAACACAGTCTGTATTCGATAGCTCACTTTTATAGGAATGTGACTGTACTGTGGTCAATGGATAGATAGTCCACGCTTCTAAAAACACAACACAACATTTAATTATTTACATAAAATTCAAAGGAGACTGGCAATGGTTGATACATTGCGCTTACGTCGTAACTTACATGGAGAACAACAACAACAAACTGGCGGGGAATCCTCGCCCGCGCCCCTTCCAGTCCAAAGCGCTTGTAGCGCCCTCTCACAAATTATGATATACGGAGGAAACACTCCCCCGGGGATTGAAATGCAAATTTCAATATACATTAACATATAAATTTGCAAAAAAAAATGTTCACACAAGAAAAATTATAGCATATAACAACTTACATACACAATAATAATACAAGAATAAATTCACTATAACACTAGAATAAATACAGAAATAATATATACATTTTAAAGTTTGCTTAGGGAAAGAAAGGAAATTTGTTACTCAACTGGTAATATACAGACATCTCGGACGTTTCTTTTAAAAATTCGCCCATCTGGTAAGCGTAAATTCACCGTTCGAATTATATTATCCCTTCCCTTAAAAACTTCTACTATTCTACCAACCAACCATTTGGTGGAAGGTAAATTTTCCTGCTTTATTAGTACCAAAGTTCCTTTCTGTACATCATCTTTTTTAAATTTCCATTTCCCCCTCTGTTGGAGATTATTCAAATAATCGCGCTTCCAAAGTTTCCAAATTTGTTGGCTAAATTTGGTGATTATCTGCCATTTTGCCAATCTATTTTCATTAATTTCATCTAACTGAGGTTCGGCGATCGAAGTAATTGGCCTACCGATAAGGAAATGTGAGGGTGTCAAAGTTTCGAAATTTTCAAAATCTGGGGATAGTGGGGTAAGGGGGCGAGAGTTCAAAACTCCCTCAATTTCCGCTAATATCGTTAAAAATTCTTCTAAAGTTAATTTTTGATCACCTATTACCCTTTTCAAATGAAACTTGAACGATTTTACTGCTGCTTCCCAGATGCCGCCAAAATTAGGAGATTTGGGGGGAATAAATTCCCATTTGATACCCTCCTGGGTTAAAAAGTTACACAATTCCTCATCTGGGACACTAACCAGTTTATGCAATTTTTTCAACTCGATGTCAGCTCCAATGAACGTTTTTGCATTATCAGATAGAATTTTGGCACATTTCCCTCGTCTGCCAAAGAAACGTTTTAAACTAGCTATAAAAGCTTGAGTTGTGAGATCTGAAACAAAGTCCAGGTGTATTGCCTTGGTGCATAGACATATATACACTACTACATAAACTTTATTTAATACACCCTTCCTTTGATTTCTAAATTTAATAGAAAAGGGTCCACAGTAATCCAGGCCTGTCACGGAAAATGCAAAATTTGGGGTCACACGTTCCCTTGGCAGATCGGCCATCAACTGGGAGCTGACAACAGGCTTATTTTTGAAGCATGTCACACATTTGTGAACAATTTTCCGGCAATTATTCCTGCCATTAAGTGGCCAAAATTTCTGTCTAACATGGAAAAGCAAGGCTTGTGGGCCTAAATGAAAATACTTCAAATGGAAATAATTTAAGATAATATTTGTTAACTTATGATTGGCAGGCAACACAATTGGAAATTTAGAGTTATGCGGCAAATCGGCATGCGATAAACGGCCACCAACTCTAATTAATCCTTCATTTCCCAGGAATACATTTAAAGAAGATAATCTACTATTATGCTTAACAGGCTTACCCTTTTTGAGACATTTTATTTCATCTCGAAACTCACCCTTTTGTGCTGACCGAATTAAAAATAATTCGGCTTGTCTCACTTCATCTAGTGTTAGTGGTCCCCTTGTTTTCTGTGGGTTGCGACAATTCTTGTAAAATCTAAAAATAAAACTAATTATACGTATTAATTTTATAAAATTATTAGTCAATGAAAAAATGTGTTCAATTATAGAATGTTCAGTGGTGATAGATAAGGTGGTAAAGTCATGAATATTGTCCACGGAGTCTCTTTTTAGTTCATTTAAATAGATCTCCTGATCTGGAACTACTAGTGATTGTTCGTTGTTACAAATATCTAACGAGTCCTTGAGAAATTCTGGACCAGTCCACCATTTGTGACTCTGAATAAGATCTTCCGATTTTATACCTCTAGTCAGCAAATCTGCAGGATTCTCAGACCCTGCACAATGAAACCACCTGGATGGGTCTGTCAGTGATTGGATTTCTTTGACCCGGTTAGACACGAATGATTTCCACCTATTTGCAGACCCCTTTATCCAATAAAGGGCAATCTGGGAATCGGTCCATAGAAACATAGAAGACGGTCCCTTGCGATCTAGCACCTTCTTCACCTCACAAGTTAGACGCGCTGCTAGTAATGCACCCAACAGTTCCAGCCGGGGTAATGACACCTTTCTCAGGGGTGCCACTCTGCTTTTCGATGTTAGCAATTTAATGGAAGACTGGGTCTTGGAATATATTTGGAGATATATGACAGCACCGTATGCTTTGGGACTGGCATCGGCAAAGGTGTGCAGTATTACTTTATATTCAGAGTCTTCAGGGAACTGAAACACATTTCGAGGAATATTTAGTTGTACTAATTGAGGTAACTCGGAACACCATTGTTCCCACAGCTTTGAAATATCGGGGGGCAATTCTTCATCCCATGTTAAATTCCTATTCCACAATTCTTGAAACAACAGTTTAATTCGTATTGTAAATGGCGATATGAGACCCAAGGGGTCAAAAATTCTACCTGCTACTTGCAGAACGAACCTCTTCGTATTTTTTGCCTTGCACAAAAATTCTACTAAATTATCAATATCGATCATCAACATGTCCTGTTTAGGTTGCCATAACAGTCCTAATACCTTATGTGGTTTATTTTCCTCAAAGGGCTGAGGTAAAGTACTAAACCCGTTCTTCTCCCACGATTCCATTACTACTTCGTTGTTCGATATCCATTTTCGAAAAGTCATACTAGCTTCCTTCATAATTCTGTGTGATTGTTGTGAAATGTTCAGTGCATCTTGTACCGTGTCGCTACCGGCAATGAGATCATCAACATAAATACAACTATCGAGTATTTCGGTTGTCACCGGATATTCCTTCTTAAATTTACTAAGATGTTGTTTTATAGTGGCTGATAGTAAAAATGGGCTTGAGTTCAAACCAAATGTTAGGCGTAAGAATCTGTACATAATAACTTTAAATTCATCACCGTTGACAGGATTGTCATCTATAAACAAGAATCTTAAAACGTCTCTATCTTTTTCGTTGATAGAAATTTGTAAAAAGGCCTTTTCTATGTCGGCCAAAACAGCAATTTTATTTAATCTAAAAAAAATCAACAAATGGAAAATGTTCGGATTTAGGTTACTGCCTGCATCCAAACAGTCATTCAAGGACAACTCACCTGCTTCATGCGAACTCGCATCAAAAACAATGCGACATTTTGTGTATACACTGTCTTGTTTAAATACCGTATGGTGAGGTAAATAAGAAATCGGGTTGTTAGAATTTTCTTCTGACTCAGGAACAATTTCAATAATTTTCATCTCTAAATATTCGTCTAAAATTTTACGATAATTTTCATATAAACTTGTATCACGTTTCATTCTTTTTACGAGAGTAGCGAGCCGTGTTTGGGCTATCTGGTAATTATTGTTTAGTTCTTCCAAATCCCGTTTCCATGGGAGACAGATTTCATATCTGTTATTTATAAACCGCACCTTTTCCCGAAATTTCTCTAAAATATCTTCATTTTTTACATTAACTGGGTCATCCCTAATTCCTATTGTCTCTAAATCCCAGAACACCTTCAAATCTAATTCATCTTGATTTTCTAATAAATAACAATTATATTTAGTTTCGTTATTTTCGTTTTCATCATGTATAACTCCACCTGCAATCCAGCCTAAATAAGAGTTTTGTAAAATTATAGAAGTCTCGGGAATTTTCATTTGACCAGTTAATAACAAATCATAATAAACATCTGCCCCCAATAGCACCTGAATTCGCTGTGGTTCAAAAAACTTTGGGTTAGCATAAACCAAATTACGTGGTAGTTTCAGATTAGAAATATCTACGCCACTCATAGGATTTAAATCAGTTATTTTAGGAACCAAAAACATGTTACAGAATTTTTTAAATGTTCGATCTTTGTTTGAAATTTCGACATGTATTCTGTTTTTAATTTTACAGATTGCATCATTTAATCCGGAAACAACTGACCTTACTTTATATTTATCTAATCCTAATAATTCTGCTGCAGAAAAGGTAGTTAAAGATATATTGCTAGCTGTATCTAAAATAGCAACAAAAGGAAAAAAAAAATCATTTCTTCCCCTCAAATAAACTGTCGCTGTTGAAATCAACGCATTATAGCTGGCGCCGGACACTGTCTGGTTATAATTATTTTGACAGCTCAAGGTCTTCGCATTTGAAATAATTTCCACAGAATTAGTATTTATTTTTTCTTCATTTTTAATCGGAGATGAATTCATGATATGATTACTTTGTTTATTTTCATAACAAGATTTCGAAAAGTTAGCTCCATGAAGTGTGGTATGGTGATCTGAGTAACAAACCTTGCATTTATTATTTAATTTATTACATCGGTTAAGGGTATGAGGAGATAAGCAATTATAACATAATCGTAATTTTCGTATTTGATTTAATCTTTCCTGAACCGGTGAAGCTAAATACTTTTGACATCGAAAAATCAAATGGGGTTGTTTACAAATTGCGCAATTAAGTTTGTCACCTTGTAAAACGAAAGATTTTTGCTTAGAGGCAATTTCAAACCTAGGTTTCGTAGCGATATTGTTTTTTTGTACATTTTCTAAAGCTTGAGCTCTTTTCAGTAAAAAATCAATAAAATTATTCCACTCAGGTAACTCGTTAGAATCAAGAGACATTTCAAAAGCTTTTCTTGATTCATCATCGATTCTTTGTAAAACAAAATACATTAAAATGGATTCTGATAAAGTGTTTTGTTCAAGTTCTAATTGTTTTAAAGCTCTCAAATGGCTCAATAAATTATCTACCAAATTGCGTATTTCCTTCGCGTTTTCAATTTTTATTTTGTTATTACTCAATAATTCTGAAATATGACTATTTACCAATAATCTTTTGTTTTCAAATCGTTTTTTTAAAGCTTCGAATAAGGAAGTATAAGAATCGTCAATATTTTGTAATTGTTTCACAGGCCCGGTTAAGGATGATTGTAAATAATACAGCTTTTGCGCATCATTTAACTCAACGTTACTATCTATTAAAGTGGTGAATTGTAACTTAAAATTCATCCACTCTGTATATCGCCCCGAAAATTGGGGTAGATTAATTGACGGCAATTTGATTTTTGCCTCATTAGAAATGCCTCTATCATTACTATTATTTTGACTTTCAACACTAGAAATACTAGGTTTTATTAAATCAAGAAGGCTTACTTCGATAGCTTCTAACTGTTCTTCGATTTCAGTCAAGGAATTTTCAAACTCCTCTAAATCCTCGTCGGCTATAATAGAGTATGCTTCGTTTCTTAATTCATCAGTCTTCTTTTTCAACGTTTGAAGAGAATTTAATTTCAAATCCAATTCTTTAGGGCCAAGTTTCGATTTCAATGCATTCGATATTCTGGTTACCTGGCCGCGTATATTTCCTCGTTTCCGATTAAGAACCACAGTTCCTGAAATCGCTGGAGTAGCAACAGACATTGTACTCTAAATTCTGTAAACAAATAATCCGAAATATCCAAGGGCTTGATTCTTCACAGTGTTCTAAATGAGCGCTGCGGCTCGTACGACCAAAAAACTTTGTATTCGATAGCTCACTTTTATAGGAATGTGACTGTACTGTGGTCAATGGATAGATAGTCCACGCTTCTAAAAACACAACACAACATTTAATTATTTACATAAAATTCAAAGGAGACTGGCAATGGTTGATACATTGCGCTTACGTCGTAACTTACATGGAGAACAACAACAACAAACTGGCGGGGAATCCTCGCCCGCGCCCCTTCCAGTCCAAAGCGCTTGTAGCGCCCTCTCACAAATTATGATATACGGAGGAAACACAGTCTGTAAACACACAGATTGTAAACACAGATTGTACACAGATTGTTAAAAAAATCACAGATTGTTAAAAAACTTAAAAATATGTTATCAGAAAAAATCTTTTTATCCTTATCTAAGTGCTCATACTTTATTGTTTACTCTCAAAAACATATATTATTACATCTTATTTTCGTAATCTCTATCACACTTTGTAAAAATATTGAAAGGCAGAAATATATGTATATTCAGAACCTCCAAAATGCCGAATGTTGCAAAATATCTTGCATTTTTGAAACTATATTAGACATTATTGTACACGATACAAAAGTAATATTAACACTAATTTGTAATTTTTTTTATAAATGTAAACGTACATAAATTTAATCTTTAAAGATGAAATATTGAACATTTTGGAGTACATATTGATTCTGTGCTCAGAGGATAAACTTTACTCCGAAAAGTCATAATGGGAAAAGTTTGTTGCATTCGCAGACATAACTGATAAAAATTACTGACTGTCGGAAGGGAAATTTCATTTTTGAAATTAAAAAAAAATTCAAATAGTTTTTTAAAATCAGAAGTTAAAATTAATTTTAAAAAACCTAAGTAAACAGATATTAAGGAGTAGTAACTGAAACACAAAAAATATTTTAGTGTAAAGATATTTAATAAAAGTAATTAAAATTTTAATACAGACCTCTTTTTGTTTTCGATACCTCCGAAATGTCCAAAGTGGCCAAATAATTGGTTATTCTAAAACTATATTAGACCTTATTGTGCAAATCGCCAAAATAATATTAACACTACTTTTTTCAAAATTTATTATTTAAAGATTTGAAACATTAAACGCTTTGTATTACATACTGATTCTATGCTCAGAGGATAAACTCCATTCCAAAAATTCATATGGGCAAATGGTTATTGTTTCATTCGCAGAGAGAATTATTAAAAATGTCTAAAGACAAATGTAATTTTTTCAATAAAAAAAATGCAAATACTTTTTTAAAATCAGAAAAAATAATTTAATTTTATTAATTTAAAAAACATAAGTAAAAAAAAATATTACATAAATATTACATAATAATACTATACAGGGTGTCCGGTCTCAACGGTGTCCAATGGCTAATTCCTAAACCGTTAGTCATAGACATATAATTCCAATTACAAAAATGTTTTAAATCAGGTAAAGAAATATTTTAAAAGCGATCTTGGTCAATAAAAACATTTCTTAAAAAATTACGAAATTAAAATTTTTATACGGTCCCCCGGTCTTATAAGTTATATTTAGTGAAATTTTCCTTTTACACTGACAAGTAATACAAAAAAGTCCCGTTATTCTACGATTAAAATTGACCGAGTAATAGCTGTTTAAAGTTGAAGCATATTTTTTGCTGCAAATTGAGGGTCATTCACAAATTTAGCCGAAATATAATTTCGTCAGATATAAAAAATGCTTGGGAGTAAATTTAACATTGCAATATAAATTTGAAATCTTTAATCATTCTGCCATATTAATGGAAAATATACAATTTGTAATGAACATTTAAGAAGAAAGAAAAACAGAATTTTTGTTAAATAAAATGATTCTAAATTAACAGCCTCAATTCTTTACAAAATGATACGTATTTTAAAATATTATTAGATTGTACAAGCCTGCAAAAATTGGGTTATTTCATGTTTTTTAGCTTTTGATAATTGATTCTTATATATTCTGCACCGCTGAATCCAAAATTGATCTTCATTTTTAACTATCATATCAGGATTTTTCGCAAATTGTAAATTTCAAAGTTAAGGAGTTCAATGTTAAAATTGAATTTCCTCCCCTATCTCATCGGACCACTCAGCTGTTTAGCTGTAAGAATCCCAGGATAAGCAAAAATATCAAATAAATTTTTTAATCAAATCAAATAAAATAAAATAAAAAATGTTTTACATATTTTTTATAGTATGAGATTTTCGCTATATTTTAACTTACACATTTGCGATTTTCAAAAAAATTCTAACGTGATGGTTAAAAATGAAGGTCATTTTCAGATTCAGTGCTAAAAAGTGCGTAAAAATCACTTATCAAAAGTTAAAAAACACAACCATCTCCTCTACTTTATAGTATTCGATTTTTGTTATTCTTTAAATTTGAAAATTTATGATTTGCGAAATATCCTGACATGATGGTTAAAAATTAAGGTAATTTTCAGATTCAGTGCTAAAAAATACATAAAAGTTATAAAACCCAACAATCGCAGTCTTGTATTATCTTATCTAAAACTTTTTCTTAAACTCCTTGGCAGAAATCTATCCGAAATTTTTTGTGTTATCCTGTAAAATAAGTATAAATGGTAACCACCGAAAATCTTAATAATATTAGATTGTTATTGGATTTGCGCCAGTATGTAAAATGCAATCTCGATCGGATATTTAAAAGTAGGTTAAAGTTCGAGTACAAATTTTGAACTGGAAAAACATACATACGATTGTTGAAGTAACATAAGTAACTTATAAAAAAACATAATTTTTGTTAAAAGAAATCACAAGAGAAACAGTCTCAAATCCTGACAAAATAAAACATATGTTATTTTAGCCAATTTGAGACTTAACCATAATACTTGTAGGATTTTTTTTTCAAAGCGCAGATACACATGAAGTAAGATCTTCGAATACTTTAAACACTTGGTATATGATCCCTCAAAGCCAAGCCGAACTCGTTTGTTTTCAGAGTAGAAAAGTGGCGTAAGTCATGCATTTTTAAAGTTTCATAACTCGCTCAATTTTAGTGTTATATGAATGGGACTTTTTTTGTCTTACTTGTCAGTGTAATAGGAAAAAATTACTAAATATAACTTATAGGACCGGCGGACCATATAAAAATTTAAATTTCGTAATTTTTTAAGAAATGTTTTTATTGACCCAAATCGCTTTTAAAATGTTTTTTTACCTGATTTAAAACATTTTTGTAATTGGAATTATATGTCTATGACTAACGGTTTAGGAATTAGCCATTGGACATCGTTGAGACCGGACACCCTGTATAAGGAAAAAGAAATACTAACTGAAACACGAAAAATCATTTCGTGAAAATTTACCAGAAATCATTAAAATTTGATTACAGGCATCTTTGTGCTTAAGAGATATGTTTTGGGGCTCCTTTTACTATTTGGAAACTATTCTCAAAAATCCAAACTATAACACTCAGGGCAAAAGTCGCCGTAAAAAGAAAGAACATCTGATTTACTATCAATATTTTATCAGTGTTACTTTGTTGAGCTTGAGACAAGAACTTACAATAACGCAACACGCTTCCATGTGTACCAAACATGGTTTAGTGGAAAAAACCAACAAATGAAACTTTTTTCACTGTCGGGAAGAAAACTTAACAGTTATCTCATTCTTCGTGGAAAGATATAGATATTTAATCTTTTTAAAATAAAGAATTATGTAATATTACTGCAGGTCTTGTGATAACTCTGTTGTTGGAAAAACCTTTTTATAATTATCTCATTATTTTATCATCTTGTACAAAAATTCAATAGACAGAAATTCTATAAATTCCTTTAAAAAGAACAATTCTGCATTAAATTCTTAATATTTTCAAATGAAAAATACGCCTGTTTAAATTTATAGATCACATGATAATAGTTACTCAAATCAGTGATACAGACTATTTTTTTTTTCATTTGTAGGAAAATAGAGTGTAATTAAATCGACAAACACTTTAAACATATTTTTTTTCAGTAAAACATTTGCTTCATTAAATTCAGAAATAAAAAATAATTGTACACATATATAATCAAAGAAAAAATTTATAAGCGTATAATACAAATAATAAATGAAAGTTGAAAAACCATTTCATTAAAATTATTTCAGTACAAAATATACTGATATTTCGCATACTCACCTTTTTTCTTTTTTGATATATGCGCCCGTGACTCTTTTTAATATCTGCTAAATAATAAGTCTTATTACAATCCCTAAATTTGGCGACGAAGAAAAAATTTAGCTGCATTACGGAAGAACGTCACATTTCTAATCGATGTACATATATCGATGCGTATCGGTGATATTTTATTGAGTCAGTCACTTGCAATGCTTCAGATTGCTTCCGGATGCACCAACCAACGTTTCGAGCATCTAAGCCAACAAATGAAACGAGTTTCATTGTAAGGATGAACCTACAATCGCTATATCATTTTTCTGAAAATGTTATAGCGATTGTTAAAAAAAAAACAATCATGCATTATTAAGTCATCTCCTCTTAAACAACTGTTTTCGAAAAAACAACAACAAACTTTTAATCATTATCTAAGTGTTTCCTCTTAAGAATCATATATTGTTACATCTTATTTTCGTAAACACTAATCCCATTTAGTAAAAATTTGGAAAGGCGGAAATATATATATATTCAGGGCCTCCGAAATGTTCAATTAGACATTATTGTGCAAAACTGCAAAATAATATTAACACTATTTTGTACTTTACAAAAAAATGTATATTGAGGATCTCTGAAATGTCTAAAGTTGCAAAATAGCTCGTCATTTAAAACTATACTAGACGTTATTATACAATATTATACTACCACTACTTTGTATTTTTTTATAAATGTAATCGTATTTAATATTTAAAGATGAAACATTAAATATTTTGGAGTACAAATTGATTCTGCGCTCAGAGGATAAATGTTACTCCAAAAAGGCATATAGACGAAACGTGGTTGTTGCATTCGCAGACAAAACTGATAAAATGACTTACCGTCTAAAGAGAAATTTGATTTTTTTCATTCAAAAAATGCAAATAGTTCTTTAAAACCAGAATAAAAAGAAATAAGTAAAGAGATATTAAGAAATACTAACTGAAACACGAAAAATAATTTCGTGTAAATTTATTTACCAAAAGTCATTAAAATTTTAATACTGATCTCTTTTAGCTTCCAAGATATGTTTTGGGGTTATTTTTAAGATTTGGGAGCTAATCTCAGGTCTACAAAACCAAACTGTAACAATGAAGACAAAATCCGCCGTAAAAATGAGGAATCTCAAATTTCCTATCAATATTATATCGAAGCTACTTTATTGAGACAAGCAGTTGCAATAACTGAACGTGCTTGTCGACATACCAAACAAGGTTTAGCGTAACAAAATCAACAAATGAAACGTGTTTCATTAACAGCAAGAAAATTTAATAATTATGTCACTGTTCGGTAAAAAAAATAGATATATTTGATTGTTCAAATAAATAATTATCTATTCTTACATAATGTCCTATTAAACATCTGTTGTCAAAAAACCTTTTTATCATTATCTTAGTCTTCTGTCGAGATTTATTGTTTTTTTTTTTTTCATTTTTTTATAGCAAACATAAACTTTTACATCAGCACATGCAAACATTTGTTTTAAGAGTTTTAAAATCATTTGAATGTTCAAAGTTTCAAAACATTTTTTAGCTTGTTATTTCACAGATATCAGAAATTCTTGTACAAAAGTTACAGGACAACAATTCTATGCTTCCGTTTTAAAAAGTAAATTTAGCATTTAATTTTTAATATTTTCAAATAAAATGAACATGCTGTTTAAATTTACAGAACACATGGTATAGTTATTCAAATCAATCATACAAGCTAATTTTTTCATTCGTAGGCAAATAGCGTGTAATTTAAATGACAAACATTTTAAACATAATTTGTTTTCAGTAATACATTTTCATTAAATACAGAAATTCAAAATTATTGTGAATATATATATATATATATAGCTTTACTATAATATTTTTTATAATGATTAATATATTATATTTCTACATGCCATCTTCATTTAGAATTTTAGTTAACATCGTTAAATGAACTTGTAACATAAATTTTGATTCAAAGCTATTATATATATATATGTGTGTGTGTGTGTGTACATATCCAAAAGCTATATTATACACTATATGATCAAAGGTGACTGGTCACTTGCGATTTTAGACGTTTTGTTAAATATCTAGAAAAATGCATGACGAATTAACCTGAAACTGCAGGTGTGTAAACAATATAGTATAGGTCATATATTTCCGCGATGAGTTTTTCCCGAAACCCTATAGGGGACCATCAGCAAATCGAAAAAGAAATAATATCTTTCGGATAAACCTGTAAAAATTAATGTAGCAAAAGCGTTCAAAATCGAGATTATTAATAAGTGGCTTATTGCAATATAATGTGTTCATTTTTATGAGCATAGCATGTATACTCTTGGAGAAATTATGATTTTTATAAAAACAATCCCAAATTTCTCCAAGTTTTTTTGCTTATAAGTTGCAGAGTTCTTAACATAAAAAAAAAGTTCTTTTCAGAAAATATTGAAAAACAAAATTGTACACAATACTCTGCAATCAGAAGTAAAAATTAATAAAAATTGGATGAAAAATGAACAGGTTGACTAAAAAAGGTTTCACTGCGCATGCGCGAATGCAATTAAAATATAATATGCATAATGTATTAGCTAAGTATATAGAGCAACTTTTGTGAAAGGCTCAAAATCATAGCTTGAAAATTCTAAAAATTATCGTCGATAGAATAAGTTCGAAATCTGTTGTTCCATAAAAGAAGCAAAAATATGAGGGATTGTATCAAATATCTATTGACTATCGGCCATGACCGAGCTAAGCTCGGTCAAAATTAGCCTTGTGTTCAATTCGATATTTCATTCTCACTGTATAATTCTTGCTGTTTAGATAAAATTGGTATGATCCTAAGCCATAGGGATCCACTAACCGAAATTTTTCGAACGCACAACCTAACCTATGCTCTTCAGGAACGCGAAAACGATAGAATACAAAATTTAGTCAAAATCGCTAAAGTCATTTATTTTATAGAAAAAATTAGCTTGACGCACGGTAACACAAAAAGGACCTACTAATCTAAATTTATCGAACATCTGACATATCTCAATGGTCTTCTAGTGCTAGGAAACGGAGTATTAAGAAATTTTGTCAAAATCGTTTGAGCTGTTTTTTAGATAAAATTAGCTAAACCTTGACCCATAATGACCCAAAATGACTGGTTAATCAACTTTTCTTGATTATGCGACCTAGACCAATGGTCTTCTCGAACCCGAAAACGATAGAAAACAAAATTTAATCAAAATCATTAAAGCTGTTTTGTACATAATACTTAAGAGGCCACACTAGTCACGGCTTGAAGTTCGAACGCTAATGATAAGTCTATGGGAACAATATTTTCAAATATCTTGCTTGATTTTTAATATTTTTAAATGATTTTTTTTGCACAGGATAGCTGAGGACTATCTGTTTACGGGCTATTTTTTACTTTTCCGATTTTCGTTGTAGTTTAATTCTCAGGATCCTGTCAATTTAGGATCCAGTGAAATTCGAGGTGTTGTGTCCTTTTTAGTCTTATAACATTCATATCAGCAAAATTCAGGAAAATTTTAAAAATAACAACGAAAATATAGAGTTTAAGCTTTCCAATAACATGCTTTCAATAGTTCTACTACAATTAGGCTGAGCAAAATATGCAAAGATTTTGATGAAAAATGTGTCAAAAATGGCCTCGTAATGTTATGCTCTCCGCCTCTACCAAGACGATGAAAACCACGCCTATTAAAAATATGATTGGCTAGTATCCAAACACTTTAGCAAATGGAAACGATTTAATTGTGATTGGATTATTGTATCGTGTTAAAATAGATCACTCCTATTTCAAACCTTGGATTTATTTTTTTTCTAAAATTATTGTTTAATTTCAACAAAAGACTCTTGAAAGAATGAAATATTTTAAATTCTATATTTCTATGAATAACGAAGGAAATTATACATTTCGTTTATATAAACAATTTCAGAACCGCACAGAGGGAGTTACAACATATAGAAGTTATTAAGGAATCAAATTTCAGTCCTAGTTTATTAAGTAAAATGGTAAAAAAATAGACGAGTATTTTTTAAATTATTTTTTAAGTTAAAATAGTTAACAAATAAGTACGAAGTCATAATTTGTTAGAACATATTTGTGGCCTGGCCAGGAGACTGGTTTTCAAGCCTCCTATTCTTGTATATGTATAAAATATTCGACAATTTAACATTTTACGTTCGAAAAACAGTTTTTTTAATTAAAAATCAGCAGAATTTAAAGTTAATAAGTTTTAAAGATTGTTAACTTTAAAATTGTAAATCAACTTGTTCAAAATTTTAAAGAAATATTTTTATAGTTCATTACTTTAATATTTATTATTTTTAAGGAGACAGTACACCTTTAACAGTCGGAGAACGACATTTGTCCTGTGTAACAGATATATTTTTTAAAGAGCCCACTTCAGACATGGAGAGAAAGTAAAACGAAGTCTATGGGGGCGTTAATTTAAAATTTCTCGCTTTGTTTTAATATTATTGAATGATGTTTTTTACATAGGATAGCTGAGCACGATCTTCAACCAGGCTAGATTTTACTTTTTAGATTTTTATTTTATATATATATATATAAGCCCAGTGGTGTAGTGGTCAGGGCATTTGACTGCCGCACCGCAGGTCGAGAGTTCGACTCCCGACTGGGCAAGGTTCACTCAGCCTTTCATCCCTTTGTGGTCGATAAAATGAGTACCAAGCTTGCTTGGGAACTAAACACCGAGGGTCTCGCGTTAGGCTGACCACCTGGCCGGGACGCATGCTGTATAGCACCTCGGGCCTAGGGTCAAGAAAACAGAGATGGGCACTGTCGGCCCTGATCCTCATGGATTGTATAGCCGCAGAGTTTAGTTTAGTATATATATATATATTAGGAAAGTTTCAATTTCAGAAACGATTCACCCCTGTTCCGAAATTAAAAGTAATTTTTTTTAAATATCTGAAACCAAAATCGAAAGAGTAAAAACTAGCCCGGTTGTAGATCGTCTTCAGCTATCCTATACAAAAAAAAATCATTTTAAAATGTTAAAAAGGAAGTGAGATAAAAAGGAAGTGAGATTTGAAAATAACGCTCCCATATATTTAACGTTAGCGTTTACATTTTTTTCCCGTAACCTGCGTGGGTTCTCAAATGTAACGCAAAGATATTTTTTTTTGCAACGGTAAGGAAACGCGAAAATTTATCATTAACTTTAATAATGTAAAACTAAAAGTTATGAAACTGTAAGATAAAATATAGCATTTTATAAAAATATACTAGCTAGCAATTTTTTTTTCTAATACGTATTACCTTTTAATATTTTATACTTCACTTACATGGTCATTCAAAAGTATTTTATATTATGGTCTATGTGGGAAAATACATTTGCGTGTATTTTAATGACATAAAACAATTTTAAGCATACAATTTATTCGCATTATTGAAGAGCATAGGTACTTGTACAGGGGAATTAAAAAGTATATTTCGTTACATTATGGACTACGAAGAAAAAACGTTTGCGGGGTATTTTAATAACGTTTTCTGTTACAACATAATGAAATTGATATGAATTTATGAGGCGCAGTAAAACATGCTTTCTGAAGGGATAGCAAAGCATTTATCATTCATTTACAGGGTCACAGAAAAGGGTTCAGTTTTATTACAGAAAAAACTGCTTGCAAAGTGTGTTTTAGTTATGTTTCACGATTTCAAACAAGATGGAATTCATATACGTTACTGAGGTTTACAATATGATGCTTACATTATAATATGATGTCCATCACATTTTATTTAATTTACAGGGGCACATAAAAGATATTGTATACAATATTGCATATGAAGTATTGTCTATTAGGGATGATTGCTGAAAGTGAGATTTCAGCTATGATATACGTTTTTAACTAAATTTCTGCATACTAGATTATATATATAAATTCGATAGACTACGTATAGGGCTACGCAAAAGAACTAGGAAGAATTGTTGAGAAATTGATTAATTTTATTTTCAAATTCAACTACATTTAGAAAGATATGTTTGGAAAATAAAAATATAATAATATACAAGGCTATTCAAAGAATTGGATGCATGCACGCCTATTTCAGACACGGGAAGGAATGAAAACGCTAATTTTAAGTCTATGGGGGGGGGGGGGGTCATTTTCATATTTCTCGCTTTGATTTTAATATTTTTGAATGATTTTTTCTTTTTCTTTTTTTTTTTCTTTTTTTTGCATAGGATATCTGGTGACTATCGACAGTGAGGCTAGCTTTTACTTTTCGATTTTGGCTATAGTTTTTTTTATATATATAATAGGATAGTTTAAATTTTAGAGCGGATTCCAACCGGTTATGAAAGTAAAAGTAATTTTAAAGAAAAATATCTGAAACAAAAATCGAAAAAGTAAGCCCGGTTATAGAGCGTCCTCAGCTATCCTATGCAAAAAAATTCATTTTAAAATGTTTAAAAGGAAGCGAGATAATTGAAAATATAATGCTCCCATAGACTTAACATTAGCGCTTTCATTTTTTTTTTTTCCCGTTACTAGTGTGTGTTCTCAAATGAAACATAAAGATATTATTTGTAACGGTTAGGAAACGCGAAAATTTATCTTTAAATATCTACCCTATATATATAAAATCCTAATGAAACGAATTTATGAAACGATTCTTTGAAACGACTGATTAAACGACTGATTCAGTTTCACGGCTATTTTTCCTAAAATATGGAATACATTGCGATGAAATTAACACCAAAAATCCGTATTGATCTGCAGTTCTCAAAGCTGGTATTAGAACTTTTAAATTCGAATTAGTTTTCGAAATATTAATTTTTTTCTAATTAGGGTTTCGTTCATCTGACGAAACCCTATTCGTCTCGCTCCTCTGTCTGTCTGTCTGTCCGTCTGTCCGTCACAGAGCCTATACATGTTACTATACTCAGAAACTATACATGTTAGAGACTTGAAATTTTGGGTACTTATAGCTGAACACCTCACATCAAACAACAAATCATAAAATTTTGAAAAAGTTGGTAATTAACCTAATTACGGGCTAATTAAATTCTAAAATTAACCAATCAACCTTTTGAATGCAGGTGAAAATGTACGTTATCGAAATCCTCCCCAGTTTCTCCTAATGGTTGCCAGTAAACTCGGCGGATGCTCCGTCAAATTAGCCGGTGCAGGGTTACCACGGAGTACTTTAAGCAATAAATGAAGTGGACCTTCAAAAAGCAAAATTGGATCTGCCGAAATATCGGTCGTACAAATTCGTAACAGGTGTAGAAATACGCGGAAAAAATTCTACTTTATTTTGGTATAAATTTCAAATTTCTGCATAGGATAGAACGCAAAAAATCCACTAAAAATCGATCGATAAAAATTTAATTTCTGTGTTTTTAAAAACAATGAAAACAGATTTCCATTCACCGGAAGGCAACTGTCATCATTTCTCGACATATCGGCGCGGGAGAAATTTAAGGGGAGGAAAGTCTAATACAAATTTAAACTTTTTAAATATTAAATTTTTCGATTAAATTTTTTGACATCCGGGCTGAAAATTTCTCGCAGATTCCATACATACCCGGTTCAAAGAGATTGCTTCATTACGAGCTGAGATATTAATTATTATTTTATTCCTTTTATTTCCATCAAATGCCAGATTAAGAGTGAGGCACGTGCTTTTTTAACGGAGATTTCATTTAAATTGGGAAATTAACAATTTGCGTGGTGTGTTTCGACGGCGCGCTATGAGATAAGTATTAATTATTCAATATGAAAAAGTTTATAGGTTTATAAGTGTTCATCCCACTATTTCCGAATAGCAATTTCAGGAAATATCTTAAATTATTGTTTAAGACCGCCACTCGATGTCTTCGAAACTTTAAGATACTTTATAACACATAAGAAAAAGTGTAAAAAAGAATGGAGTGTGATATTTCGAGGAGTGGAGGGGGGGGGGGGGTGGAGTAGATTTATTTATTAAATCTTAGCGTTTGTTATCGCAGAAAATGTTTTAAATTGTTGGTTAAGACTGCACCGCCACCCTCCCGACCATTTATCTACGGAGAGATTGCGCAAAGGAGTTTCGTTCAGATATGCTTTTGTTAAGAATAAAGTGCGCTCCCTGGTGGTGGAATGTGGAACTAACGTAACGCGATTTTGTTAAAATTAGGAAATATAACAAGGCGATCCGTTTGAAACTTTAAGATACTTCATGACACATAATAAAAAGCTTATAAAATAATGGTGCATGCAATTTCCTGTGAAGGGAGGGCGGGGGAGGGGCGCTGGATTTCTTTTTTAAAAAATAGCGTTTACGACCTTTTTAGGTGTCGTTTTTTGAGCATTATGATATACACAGACACGTGCTGCTTATGAAATATAAAAATGTCAAAATTTTAGTTACCACTATTTCCGAATAGTACTTTCAGCAAATTTCTTAATTTCTCGCTTAAGGCCGCCACCAACTCCAGTAACACATCCACTGATAGGTTGTTTAAAAGAGTTTCGATCTGATACACTTTTGTTATGAATAGTGTGCGCTCCCTGGTGGTGGAATTTGCAACTAACATAACGCAATTTTGTTAAAATTATGAAATCTAACAAGTCGATCTGCTGGAAACTTTGACATAGTTCATAGCACATAATAAAAAGCTTATAAAAGAATGTTCCGTGCAATTTCCTGGGGCGCCTACCTATCTCGGGTGCTATAGACCCGATCCCCTCGACTAATATACCTACGCATAGGTTGTAAAACGGAGTTTCCTTTGGATAGAGGTTTGTGTAGAATAGAGTGCGCCCCTGGTTGCGAAATGTGGAACTAACAGATTTCACAAAAGGATAAAGTGTTTTAAAGGAATATTAAACGAAACCCTCTGTGAGATCTGTGATCACACTTACCCACTTGTTTTAAGTACATTTTTCTAATGATGGCAAGTGAAATTTTAATCAGAACAGATATTTTTTTTCTTATTTCAGAAAAGGTTATTTTAAATTAATTTGGCGACCAGTTTGGCCTCCCTTAAATATATGCCAAAAAATGTATCGTGCTACTTTTATTTATAATTCAATTTACTTGAACAATCTTTCGCCAAATCAAAAGATTCTGATTGGCGCCAAAATGGCATTATTTTGATTGACATGGTAACTCGGCTATTGTTGTTTATTTAATAATAAATGTTTATTTACTTTTATTTCTTTTTTTAAATTATATAAATTATTTTGTTCTATAGTTATTAATTATTTTTTTTGTTATTTCCTTTTGAAAATAATAGAAAATAATTTAAAAATACGGTACTACTTACGTAAATAAGTGCGAGTAGTAAATCAAAATTACGTCCATTACGAATCATATCATAATATTAAAATATTTATTTGCTTAAAATACGTTATAAAAACACATTAAAATTAAATTAAAAATCTATATTTTGTAAATATAGATAAAATATATTTATAATACGGATTTTTAATTTACTTTTAATGTGTTTTTATAACGTCTTTTAAGCAAATAAATAGTTTAATATTATGATACGGTACTACTTAGTTATTCCGTCGACCAAATTCGCCAAATTATGTAAATCGCCAAATTATACAAATTAACATAATTTTCATTTTAAATAACGAAAGAACAAATAAATTAGTATAACATTAATAAATATACAAATAAAACGTCGAAATAAAAATCACTTGATGACGTAAACATGTGTAACTTACATAAAGTCAAGTGAATGTGACATTTACGATCAACCATTATTGACATTTAATATTATAGTTTGGCGATAGATTTTTGGTCGACGGGATAACTAAGTAATACACAAAATGCATATGTAACTGCTATTCGAAAACAAGGTTTTCGCCAAATTTTTGTAAAAAAGAAAAAAAAACACGCCAAATCTGCGGTGCGTATGTGACATCTGGCCAAATGTTAAATAATGCGGGAAGAGTTCCATATTGTGTGCTGGTTTTTTTGGCGAGATTTTTTTTTTTGGCGTTAAATGAATCGATGTCGTTGCGATCTTCAGCCTTTGAGGTTGTTTTTTTTTTCTGGAATGAACTTTATTCATATGTTTTTTGCGTATTTTTTTTTTTTTTTTTTTTTTTTTTTGCATTTAGCCTATATTTTTCGGAAAAATATATAACTTTGTTTTAATTTGACATGTATAATAAATATAATAAATACATAAAATATAAGTACATAATATTTATTTATAGGTGTATATATACTATATTTGTATAAGGTATATCTCTATACGTGATATATATAAAACTATCTGTGTAAACATCGTACTTTTTTTAACATGTGACATACATAAGATTTATTAAATATATATATATTTACAAATATTTAAAGACCATGTTTTTCCGACATCCTGAAAAAATTTATAAGACGCTAAAAATGGCTTTTTGACGCCATTTTGGATTCATTCGCCAATCGCGCCAACCAGCACACAATATGGAACTCTTCCCAATAATGCAACAAACCATGACATTTAATTTCAACTTCAAATCAATGTTTTAATTTACCGCTCGAAAAAAAAAAATGCTATCTGGCAATTTGAAAAAAAGCTATTGGCGAGATTTGCACCCGGCTAGCGTAACAGTACCAAGAATTTTTTGTGACCATGACAACTTTTATATAGTTTTATTTGAAAAAAAAATTTGATTTTTTAACCAAAATGGAAATTTTTTGTACAGATGTTATATACGGACCCATATTGGCGCGATTTTTTTTCTGACGCCAATGGCATATACGCAACGGGTACTGGCGCCAAAGTATTGTTATTTTGCTTGATATGGCAAGCCGGATGTTGTTGTTTATGCTGTTGATGCGTTTCCCAAATTGGCGTCGGAAAAAATCGCGCCAATATCCTATATGACATATGTGCCAAAGTTTCATATGAAAGGCGAAGGGATCAGACCGTATTTGTTTATGACAGTTGTTGACTTGAACTATTATAATATAGATGAAACGATGGCGATAAAATAATATTTGGCGACTTATCACCTGTGCATGGCTAACATTAAAGTACCAAATAGGCACCGAGAGTATAAAAAGCGAAATGGCCCGCCCGAAACTGTTGATGATAGTCACATGACTTAGGCTATTGTTATAGAGATTGTTTTAAAATACCGGGAGACAAAGACTCTGTACACTTAATTCATTTTATTTCAGCTATTTTTCAAATGTTTAACTGATCCTCTTTAATCAAAAACGAAAATAACCATTGGATGTCTTAACAGCAACTGATTCGGCCTTACATTTTTGCAATCAAATGGAATTGAATGGAAACCCATTTACAGTGAGATCTGCACAGCTTTTTTCAGTATAATTCAATCTTCTCTTATATTTTTTAAACCCATCAGATTAGCATGTTTTTAGATTCTGCGGTGTCTGAACAGGGGTTGGCGAGCGTAACTTGCAGGGGGCAGAGCCCCCTAGTAATAATGTAAAACTAAAAATAATGAGACTGTAAGGTAAAATATAGCATTTTATAAAAGTCTGTCAGCTGACAAATTTATTTTGCAATACGTAACTGTAACGCAATCCTGGTTTAAATTGAATATTTTCATGGTTCCCCTAAAAATATTTTACAATTGTATCTGCTAAGACGGATACAACCCACCTAAAACGGTATTTCGCACTCATTGGTTTTTTTTTCGTCCTACCAGGTTTTATAGCGTCACGTTTTTAGCATGAGGGGTCGAATTTTAATTACTATCAGATCGCGCGTATTCTTTTATATTATGACCTATATGGAAAAAATCATTTGCGGTGTACTTTAATGATGTAAAACAATTTTAACATAAAAATTATGCACCTTATTTAAGTGCACAGCTCCTATGCGGAAAGGTTGGCTGTCCACGAGTGGGTGATTTCGGTACGTGTACAGGGGAATTAAAAGTATATTTATTTATATTATGGCCTATTAAGAAAAAACGTTTGCGGCGTATTTTAATAACGTTTCTCTGTTACAACATAATAAAATTGATATGAATTTATAATGCGCAGTAAAACATTTATCATTCATTCACAGGGTCACAGAAATGAGTTCAGTTTTATTACAGAAAATACTGCTTGCAAAGTGTGTTTTAGTTATGTTTCACGATTTCAAACAAGATGGAATTCATATACATTACTGAGGTTTACTACAAGATGCATACATTAGAATATGATGTGAATCACATTTTATTTCATTTACAGGGGCATATAAAAGTTGCTGGACACAATACTGTATACGAAGTATTCTCTATTAGAGTTGATTGCTAAAAATGAGTTTTCACCTATGATATCCGTTTTAATACTTGATTATATATATGATTTCTATAGACCGTGTATAGGGCTACGCAAAAGAACTAGGAAGAATTGCTGAGAATGAGAGTGAATTGCTAATTTTTTTAATTAAATTCTACATTTTCAAGTTCAACTATAATTAGAAACTGTTTGTAAAATATAAATATAATAATATACAAGGCTATTCAAAGAATTGGATGCATGCGCGCGCCTATGAATGATAATTTCTGGAAGTACGATTTCAGTTGTTTTAAGCATGTTTATACTGCAATAATTTTGATCTTCACATGTTGCGTGTATATAAACTTGTTCGAATGCAAGGGCTGTACAAAATAATGCAAATATACTGCCGGTTATTGGTAGAAATTGCTGAAAGTTTACTTTCATCTGCATTAATCGTTTTCTTATTATATTAAATTTTATCATTTTTTTCATGCCGTTAAAACAAGCCCAAGAATATCCATTGATGACTTTATCATTTTAATTTTTCAATAATTTGAACAATTTAAATTTACTAAGATTTAACAAAAACTTAAAGCTAGTAAGTATTAAAGAATGTTTACTTTGAAAGTTTTGATCAACTTTAAAGGAATATTGTTAATATTTATTACTTTTAATATTTGTTATTTTTAACGAAAAAGTACAACTTTAACAGCCGCAGAAAATGCGAAATTTGTCCTGTATTACACATCTTTCTTTAAGGGCCCACTTCAGACACGGGAAGAAATAAAAAAGCTAATTTTAAGTCTATGGGGGCGTTAATTTCAAATTTCTCGCTTTATTTTAATAGATTTTTGCATTGGATAGCTGAGGACGATCGACAACCAGGCTAGTTTTTACTTTTTCGATTTTAGTTTTAGTTTTTTTTAATATTAATATAGTTTCGACTTCAGAATGGATTCCAACCGGTTCCGAAAGAAAAAACTAAATATAATAAATAATATACAAGGCTATCCAGAGAATTGTATGCATGCACGCCTATGGATCATAATTTCTGGAAGTGCGATTTAAGTAGTTTAAGCATGTTTATACTGGAATAGATTTTATCTTAACATGTGACGTGTATAAAATCTTGTTGCTAATGTAAGGGCTGTACAAAAGAATGCAAATACACTTCCGTTAATTGGCAGAAATTCCTGAAAGTTGATTTTTATCTGTATTATTCATTTTCTTATTATATTAATTTTTAGCATATTTTTCATGCCTTTAAAACATGCCTAAGAACATTATTGATGACTTATTATTTTAATTTTTCCTAATTTTGAACAATTTAAATTTACTAAGATTTAACAAGAACTTAAAATTTGTAAGTTTTAAAGATTGTTAACTTTAAAAGAGTTGATCAATTTGTTCGAAACTTTAAAAAAATATATTAATATTTATTATTTTTAATATTTGTCATTTTTATGGGTACAGTATACCTTTAAAAGTCTAAGAAAATGCGAAATTTGTCCTGCGTAACATATTTTTTCCAAGAGCCCACTTCAGACACGGGAAGAAATGAAAATGCTAATTTTAAGTCTATGGGCGCGTTATTTTCAATTTTCTGGCTTTGATTTTAATATTTTTGAATGATTTTTTTTTTTTTTTTTTTTTTTTTTTCATAGGATAGCTGGGGGCGATCAACAACCAGGCTAGGTTTTACTTTTTCGATTTTAGTTTCAGTTTTCTTTTATTATGATAGTTTCAATTTCAGAACCGATTCCACCAGTTCCGAAAGTATAAGTAATTTTTTTTTTTTTTTTTTTTAATATCTCTAACCAAAACCGAAAAAGTAAAAAACAGCCCGGTTGTAGATCGTTCTCAGCTATCCTATGCAAAAAAAAATCATTTTAAAATATTAAAAAGGACGCGAGATATTTGAAAATAACGCTCCCATAGACTTAACATTAGCGCTTACATTTTTTTTCCCGTCACTACACTGTAAAAAAAGGATTAAATTACGGAAATACTACTGGCAATCTAGACGATAGTACTATTTCCGTATTTTAACGGAACTTTTCCCCTTTAAATTACAGAAAAAATCCGTTAAATTCCGGTCTAAGTGCTGGCGTCTAGATTGCCAGTAGTATTTCCGTATTTTGGTCCTTTTTTTTCTACAGTGTTGTATGTGTTCTCAAAGGTAACCTAAAGATATTTTTTGTAACGCAAAGGGAACGCGAAAATTTATCATTAACTATAATAATGTTAAACTGAAAATAAGGAGACTGTATGGTAAAATATTACATTTTATAAATGTCTGCTAGGTAACAAATTTATTTTCTGATACCTAGCTGTAACGAAACCCTGGTTTAAACGGAATTCTCATTATTCCCCTAAAAATACCCTGCAATTGTATCTGCAAAGACGCAAAAAACCCATCTAAAAAGGTATTTAGCACCTATTGTTTATGTTTCCGTCTTACCAAGTTTTATAGTGTCATGTTCTCAGCATGAGGGGGTCGAATTTTAATTACAACTAGGACCCGCATTTTTCTTGAACTCCGCCTTTTTTTTTTTTTTTTTGGAGGGAAAATAAAATTTGATATCGATACGAGTGTGTTTCGAAAGGTTATTAGCCCGACAAAGAAAATGAAAAAAAATTGACAATATTTAATTTTTTTAACGTAGTTCCTTACAACTTAAAAAAATTAAACCAACGAGTTTCCGACTTTTTATTATCTTTAGCATAATATGCCTTATCTAACTTTGGAAATGAAGTGGTGGTCTCTGCTTTAACCCCATATTTTGAAGTGAATTTCCGACTACCGAGCCATTTCTTCAGGCTTGGGAAAAGGAAATAATCGCTGGGAGCAAAATCCGGTGCATGTGGAAGCACTACAGAGCGTAGGTCATTGACTTTCATAGCGAAAACTACAAGCATGTGTGCAAGAGCACTGCTGTGGTGAAAGAACACGTATTTGTTGCTCAGGTATAGACGTTTTGTCGGAATAAGCACTCTTTAATTGGTCCCGTAGAAATGCATAACACTGTCCGGTGACGATTCTACCTTTTTGCCGGTGCTCTATGATCACCACACTTTGTGAATTCCCGAAAACCGTATCCATGGCTTTTCCAGCAGATGGAACCGTTTTCACTTTCTTTGGCGCAATTTCAGCTGCTCTTTCACATTGTTTAGATTGCTGTTTCATCTCTGGTGAATAATGGCGAATTCATGTTTAATCCACCGTTATAAGACGTTGATGAAAATCAGAAGATTGGTTAAGTTTTCTAACTTAACTTGAAATCACCATAGTCCACATTACTAAAGGCAGTGGGCCATCCGCACTACCTTCTTTTGAAAAAAAAATCGAACAGTGAAGATGGAGAAACTCATAAAATGATAAAGAAAGGGGGGGGGGGGGCGTGAAGAAGGAGACCAATTTCACGAGGTTTAATTTGATTATGTTAATAAATGAAGTGTTTTCATGAAGGAATTTTCAGCAGAAAGTCCAAACAAATTAGCATTTCATTGCAAAGTATATATATGTGATAAAATCATAATAAAATCTCCACTTTTGAATTTGCCAAATTCGATCTATAAGCGATGTTCTAATGGAGGCAAATCAGACAAATTTCTACCACTTATTTTAAAATGTTATTATTGTCTTAATTAACTGAAGTTATTAAATAGGATAAAAAAAAAATTAAAAAATTTGTAATAGAAGTATGCCTACTTCATCCTCGTGAAATCGGAAGCTACGGTTCGATCCAGCACATTTCGGCCTGAAACTTTTTCTATAAGCAAGCCTCTATGATTGAATACGAGTCATAATTGATTGTATCAGTTTATAAGTCTTTGTTGGCTAAATATTTGAAAGTAGAGGTCTCCTCGGAGGGAAATTTCTTGTTCCTGGAACTTGACAGTACAATTAGCAGTAAAAAAAAAAAAAAAAAAAAATACGTTTTATGAAGCTAAAACTTTAGCCTGACTCAGTTTCTACAAAACATGCCGATATTTTTAAAACAACGTTATTCTACATTATTCAAAAACCAGATTTACGCATAGTTTTTATTTTCAGATTATTTTCGAAATTCATGGAATATAAGGAATAGTAGCAATGTTAATAATTATTTAGACTACATTGATGACTACATCGAAGAGGCCTTTTAATCAAAGCAAAAGTCAGTTCCTACCTACAGAAGATTTTTCTTCGCATTCAGTGAGACAAGAAAATTGTTTATTAATAGATGTTACGTAGAAAATACAGCATTAATTTGCAGAAATACTGTTTATAATTAAGTGAATTAAATCAAGCAATCCGCTAGAAGCAGCTTCAAACAATCAACAATTAGGCATTGTTTTCCAACAAGACTGCTAGACCACATGTATCTAGCCCACTTCAGACACAAACTGTTATAATTGAGATGAAATGCTTCAATCCAAGAACCATTCTCCAAAACTTGCATCGTCGTGTGACCGTTTATTTAGATCACTTCAAAACATTTTGAGGATAAGATATTTTATTTTTTGGAAGATTTGAGAAAATACATCGATTCTTTAGCCAGATGAGCGCTAATTATGTAACTGCTAGGAATTGAAATTTACACGAAATACATTTTCTTTAATTTCCATCAACAATATGCGACAAACTTTTGCATCCGTCCCAAAAATTGGAATTTGGTGATAGATTCTTCTCTGGTCTTTTACTATGAATTTTAATAACACTCGATCTTTACTTTCAATTTACATTGGTATCCTGTTAAAGATTGCGTTAGTTAACATTTTTATTTCATGTTGTATTGTAATGGCACATTCTTTCGTTTATTACAATTCATTATTCAATCACACAATTTTATAAAATGATTAGAGAGGAAATTAAGGCTCACAAAGCAACAGTTAGTAAATTTGTTATTAGCTTTTCAAGAATTATAGGAGAAGGATAATACCGTCATCAACAAGTCTATCACTGTGAAAGTCTGCGTTATATACGTAGAAAATGTCAGTAGGACATTTTTAACAAACTGATAAAAACATTTTCTGGGCACCAATGAATGGCAGCTTACCATTGTCTTGATCGGCAAGTTCAAGTAGAGGCTGCAAAGTAAAACCAGTGATAATTTACCAAGCTAATTTATAAACTAGTAAAAACAGTTTCTTAGCAACAACGAATGATAGCTTAACACTGTCATGATCGGTAAGGTCAAGTAAAGACTATAAACTAAAAGCACTGCTAATTTACCAAATTCCGATATAGGACACAGATTGGTAAAGGATATTACGGCAACTCCTCCTGATTATTAACTGGGAAGTAGAGGAAGAAGATGGAGAATCTCTGGAGATATTTGACTGTGAGCTTTCAACTGACAAGGTAAACAAAAAATCTATCAGCAATGCGGGGAAAATAAAATTGTAACTTAGTCTAAAGATAAAGATGCAGAAAAATAAATTTATTTTCACTGATTTCTGATAAAGAAAAAGAATGCTTTGGTAAAATTGGAAGAAATTCGAAATATTGCTTTGAAATGGAATTCTATGAAATTCATTATCAGAATTGCATATCAATGTAATGAAAAATCCAAGCAGTTTTCAGAGAAAATAAAAACAAAGTCTTTCTCAAACAATTGTAAAAAAAAAAAAAAAAAAAAAAAAAATACAGCTGTATTTGTTACAAAAATCTCCAAATTCAGAGTAATGAATTAAAAAAGGTTTTTATACACAATCTAGGTATAAAAACACAGATAGGATGTTTTTGTGCCTGTCCACAGATTCCTAAAGAATGATACAAGATCACCCAGAAGGGATTTGTTCGACGGGTGGCAATTACACAGACCATCAGCTCATCAAGTTGAAGGCTGAAATTTTAGGATTAGATAGAACTCAGTTAGCATATTAAAATGCAAATGGTCTGCTAAGTCATATCTTGATAGAAAACACCTGCACACCGGAGTTTAGTTTTTGATCGATTGGTTTATCATTGTATTTTGCAGCACCCAAATGTATGAAAATATTGAAGTTTGGGTGCATGAAAACACAATGGTAAACCTGCGGATCAACAACTAAATTGATGTTCTGCAGATGGTTTCCACCAAGATACGACTTGGCAGACCAATGCATATAGCTTGTATATAAAATAAACGGTCAAGTACGAGTATTACTCGCGCTCAGAGAGTTCCGTACAATAAATATATGAATTATTAACTGTATTATTTAAAAGAATAATGAAACTTTATAAAAACCTATACAACGTAGAGTTGGGTATAGCTGTATATATTAGAAAAGTATGATTGAGTATACCACAAAGGTTCAAAGAGATATGAAGCCGAAATAAAATTAAATATTGCTATTTTGTATAATTCTTTTTTTAAACGTATCTTAATCTGCATATGGTGAACTTAATTTGGTACTAACAATAAAAGTACTGCATATTTAAATTTCATTTGGCATTTCATAAAACTAAATTCAACATAGAAATATTTTTCTTTTTACAGTGTAGATGAAATAAAATCCTTGTTCAGAGTTTAAACTTGGCGTTGTACTACGCGCGCTTCGAAAGGAGGTCGCAAAGATGCAACTCGACTTTGTCCGTGCCGCGTTTTTTCAAATAGGTCTTTAATTATCATTTAAAGACACGGGAGGCGTATTGAGAGATCCACTCAACGCAAACTAGTCGCGAATCCCATAGTATTTATGCGATTAATTATAATTAAATTGGTCTGTTTTTAACAATTTGACGTTTACTGCTTTTATGCTGCTACTGGGTATTGCATTACACATATATATCATTAAAAGTTGTTATCTAGTATTTAAAAACCGATGGTATATAGAGTACGCCGCCTCTGCCATTATGTATGTCCAAACCAATCGTGTCTTTAAGGATTAAGGCTCCTGCCCCTGCCAGCGAAGACAATCACGAGCTAATACTAATCGTATAGGGAAGGATTTTTCTAATATCTATTTTGTATTTCGATATTTAAAATTTTTTTTTTGGCATTATATAGCCGAGATCCGTTTCTACATCGCACCTTTCTTTACTTTTTCCTCCCCATCGGATTAGCATTAGCTCGTTAGTGTCTTCGCCGGCAGGGACAGGAGTCTTAATATCTCGGCGAATTACCGACGATTTTTTTTTCGAAAATCATTATAAACAATGCTTTTATACTTTTGATACGATAGGTACCTTTAGCGCTCTTCGATACCTTTGCTGAATGCCCGCAAATAGAAATCTGTATGTAACAGAAAAATGCGATTTTATGAAAAACTAGCAGGCTATGCCCGCTGCGCTGGTCAATATTTCCAAATGAACCTTGGATTAAACTAAATGGTGAATTTGAACTTGTATTTTAAACAATATGGATCTTCAGCTTGACCTTGCACATTACTGAAAACGATGCGAACGCCATTGCGATATAATGTTATCTTAAGCGTTGGACAAAATTTAGCAATTAAGAAGTAATTGTTTTAGTTGATTATAAACAGCGCACTTATGGTCGGGTAATGAGACCGTTATGACAACAGGAATTAATACCTCTGTAACTAATAAACATATAATGAAATCGTATATACTAACACCATTCCTAAAAGTCATGCAACAGGGCCACTTGTAACAAAATATGTTCTGTAGATTTTTTTAAAAAGGCTAAACTTCCATAATCAGGTTCACTTAATTTTTGAACTTTTACTGTTGATCTATAACTAAGTACCCTTGAACAAAATGTATACACTAAAACCTTTCCAAAATTATTACCTAACTAATTGTGGTATATCCTACGAAAGTATTATAAACAATCGCAATGAAATACAAATTTCCGTTGTAAATATATAGTCGATGATGATGATGCGATTTTGTGTAATAGAATTCATAGTAAAGTTTTCGCTTCAAACAAAAACGATGCTTTCAACATTAAAGCTAATACACCAATATGTGAAGTATCCGATTACGGAAGGTTAACTTGAATTCTCATGAGCAACTACTCAAAGAAAAGTGAATATGTGGCTTTTGTGATACTTTTATGTCAGCCGGGCGCAGGTAATAAATCAATAAAGATTGTTTTCATAGCATATTCTTATTTTATTATTTTCATTTAAAACACAAACCTTTCACTCATTTAATTTAAAATGCATGCCTTATACAAATTTCATTTAAAAAACTGAAAAGATAAAAAATAACAGGAAATAATGCCATAATTAAAAGCAAAAAAATATTTTTAATTTACATACGCAAAATGTAACTACTGCTACTGGGAATTTTAAAAATGCTATCAGCGAGATGTGCGCACGGTTGTTGTAAATGTACCCATTTTTTCTTCTTATCGAGGAGCAATTTATAAATCGCACAATATTATTCCAATTCCAATTTCTTTCATTGAGGAACCTATGACTGGAAAAAATGGAAAAAGACACTTGTAGATTCTTCGGATGACGGCATCTGACGCCATAAACCGAGTTTATATATATGAAAATAATTTTTAAGTCGTTACAAACATTGCTTTCATACTTAAATATTTTCATTGGTACTACTTGTTATCCCGTCGACCAATTTCGCCAAATTATATAAATCGCCAAACCATTCGCCAAATTATATAAATTGACATAATCTTTATTCGAAATAACAAATAAATTAGTATAACATTAATAAAAATACAAATAAAACGTCGAAATTAAAATCACTTGATGACGTAAACACGTGTAGTTTGTTTAAATTCAAGTGAATTTGATATTTACGATCAACCATTACTGGCATTTAATCTTATAGTTTAACGATAGATTTTTGGTCGACGGAATATCTAAGTAGTACCTTTTCCATTTTTGTTTTATAACGCTAAATTCTCAGTAATTTTTTCCCTTTTATTTTACATAAAATCACTATTTTTTTTTAAAATTAAGATGCTTGCATTTTTATTTCAAACTCATAGAGTCGTTTTTATTTTTTAGCCAAAAGAGTTGATTTGAATTTTTTCCGTTGCTAGAGTAACGGATGTAACGATAGATATTTTGAGGTTTAGATGCCAAAGACACCGCCAAATTAGAAAAATATGAAATGTGTCATGAACTGTTGGACTTATAAAAATTTATTTGGTAGCATTCAAAACTACACTAAAATATGCTATCATCTGACGCATAATTTTGATATTCGATTTTTTCCCCCACCCCGTGCAAAAACCATTAGGGGTGACACTTTAGAAAATCCTTTCTTAGCAGAAGTTTATGTCATAAGAAGTATTTTTACCACGATTTTCAAGATTTTAGGTTCAGTAGTTTGCGCTGTTCGTTAATTAGTCCCCTAATCCAGACTTTATTTTATATACTATATTAGATATGCGGTTTTGCGGTGAATCGATGATCGAAAATTAGTCCAATATCATTTGAAATATTACATAACACAGGAGAAAGTACGAAGAAAGACGAAGAAGAAATGACGAATTACAAAAGACTTGTAATTTTTTTTTCTTGAATTTTTCCATAGTAATAACGTATTAAAACATAAATTTCCTTAAAAATTATCTTTATTTCCTAGATTTCGAATCTGTGAATTTTCCTATAAATAAAATTGGCGATATGACTTGAGAAAATAGATAATATTTGCTTAAATAAAATGGGTAATATTCGTTGATCTGAGTTCGAGTTTATAAATATCACATGCTTTCGGAATTACGGCGAAAAACATTTTAAAAAGTATGAAATTATTTTACAATATGTATGTGTGGCAGAAATTCATACTGAAATTTAAGTATTCGATTCCATTTTTAAAATATTAACTGATATCTATATGTTACAGTTGAATATGAAAATGTACTCAAAAAATGATCTCTTTCAACTAAAAAAACACCATTTGTGAGAACATCCTCAAGCTAATGTCCCGCTTATGCATTTTTGGCTTAAAATCACATTGTTTGGCGACAAAAGAAAAATAAAAAATTGTAAAGAAACAAATAGTAATTACACATGTGACTCACAATTACATCTGCTTGTTTCTTCTATAAGTCACGTGATCGGACAATTAGATATATAAAAAAAAAAAGAACAGAACAGAACAGAAAGAAAATGTCGTTAAAATTTCATCTAATCAAATTTTCAGATTCGTTTCCATATCTAACGCAAGCGATAAAGAGCCAAATATTGCGTATCAAGTGTAATATTTCTTATTAAATTAATTTTTAAGCATTACAAATATTCCTTTCCGGTTTTGATTAATTGTTTCCGTTTTTTAATATTATCACTCATTAAAACGGATTTTCTTCTTCTTTTTTTCTTTTTTTTTTCATTTAAATAAAATTAGTAACAGTTTTTCTTTTATTTTTCGATGTTTAATAGCCGTTTCAATTTTTTTTTTATCAACGATGAATTTCGCCAAGAAATAAAATGGTAACCTTATCGCCCAAAATAACAGAATTTTCCGTCATAATTCTAAAACTAATATAGGTAGAATAATGTGTTATAGATTAAAACCTTCCCTGAAACAATACCTATCTAACGGTATAGGTTCCGTAAAAATCCATGCAGTAGAACTCGAAATCTAGGCGTTCGGAACGAAATTTCCGTTTGGATTTTATATATAGATAATAGATAATAGAATAGATAATAGATTTTATATATATATAATAGAATAGACAATAGATTATGTGTTATGAACTATCTCAAATTTTAAAACAGATCGCATTGTTAGATTTCCTAATTTTAACAATATCGCGTTATGTTAGTTCCATATTCCACCACCAGGGAGCGCACTCTATTCTTAACGAAAGCGTATCTGAACGAAACTCCTTCATGCAACCTTTCCGTAGATACATGAATCGGGAGGGTGGCGCTCTCTAACCATTAATTTAAGATATTGCTGAAATTACTACGAAAAATATTTTAAAGGGGACCTACGCGGGTCCCTAATAGAGTTAGAGGAAATCGGAAGACGGCAAAATAATCGCGGGGAAAAGTTTACTTGGGTGCTTCGGAGCTACTTTTGGCGCGAGATCTAAGCTCTACGACCAATAGGAGCCCAGATATTTAAGGAAATATGAAGTAACAAAGTCCAAAATAATAGAATTTTCCGTAATAATTCTATAACTAATCTAGGTAGAATGATGTGTTATAGCTTAAAACCTTTCCTGGAACGATACCTATCTAACGGTATAAGTTCCGTAAAAATCCATGCGGTAGAACTCGAAATCTCGGCGTTCGGAACGAAATTTCCGTTTGGATTATATATATATAATAGACTATGCCACCTAGGGCAATCGCTATAATTTTCCTGCGAGTATTAAATTAACCTCTACTACCTCTAATTTTTTTCATAATTTTAGTTTCTGTAGATTTGAAAATAGATGGGGGGGGGGGGCACATTTTTGCACTACATTTTCGACGATATCTCTGAAAATATAATATCTAAAATTAAAAGAAATGTATTTTTGAGTTATGCGTTACGGAATCTTTTAACCGATACCCCAAACGATACACAAAGAAAATATATTTCTTCTTTAAATAACCTAATTATCCCCTCTACGTTTTTCCCACATATATTTGTGAATGTTTAATAATCTGTAAATATGTGGGTCAATAGTCTTTATTACATCTCCCAATTTGAACTTCCCACGTTCCGTAGATTACGAGTAAAATGGCTGTGACAGACAGACACAGGAGTGATCTTATAATGATTCCGTTTTTACTTTTTAAGTACGGAACCCTAAAAATCATGATTATTGCAACTGAGAAATACAAAAACATAAGAAGATGAATTATTGAAAATAAATAAAACAAGAAAGGAAAACCATGTGTCAAGTATGGATTATGAACCCTTTCCTACATTTTTAGTTCAGTTAGAAAAACACATAACACATTTGAATATACACATTTATTAATTCCTAACAATAGACAGAAACGTACTTCAATTGTTTTGTGAAGCTCTGTATGTTCCTTATAAATTTTTATACACGCCACATACTGAGCTGAAATTTAATTCAGAAATAAATACGCTGAAAATTACTGATATCACACTTCTAAGGCTAACATTAGCTTAAGAATTGCTATCCATGGACGGCCATGTATCCAGTTTTTTGTCATATCCCTATTTATTTATATGCTACAATGTCACTTAGCCGACGGGACATTTAGCAGACAGCAATTAGACGACAGGATGTTTATCCGACAGCGACTGTTAGCCGACAAGACAGTTAGCCAACAGAGGACAATTATTCGACATGGACATTCATCCGACTTAACTGTAACGTAACTGTAACCTGATCTTAACCTAATTATAACCTAAGCATAAACTAACTGTAGCGTAACTGTAACCTAACCAATACCAAACTGTAACGTAACTATAATCTATCTGTAACCTAAACGTAACCTAAGTGTAAGATAACCGTAACCTAACTGAAACCTAACAGTAATCTAATTGTAGCCTAAATGTAACCTAACTGGGACGTAACCGTAATATAACTGTAACTAACGTTTACCTAGTTATAACCTAATCGTATGCTAACTGTAATGTAACTGTAACATAACTTTACCATGACCAAGCTCTAACCTGAGCGTATTCTAATTATCACCTAAACGTAACATAATTATAACCTAACCGTAATCTAAGAGTAACTAATCGCAATTGTAACCAAACTGCAAATTAACTGAAACCTAGCGGGAGGTGCATAATATGAAAGAGTGATCAAAGGGCTGCCCAGTCCAATGATATATCACTTGAGGGATGTCGGAAAAGTCAGAAAAATGCTCCCGGTGATACAAATTGGGGGAGGGGGAACGGGAGGTACATAATATGAAAGAGTGATCAAAGGGCTCCAATGCGATGTATCTCATGAGGGGTGTCGAAAAATGTTAGAAAAGTACCGGCTAATTATACTATCAGCTAAATGTCCTGTCGGTTAATCGCCTTTTCGGCTAAATGTCCTCCCGGCTAATTGCCACGTTCGGCCAGTTGCCTGTCGGTCAATTGTCTGTATTGCTAAAATTATTACTATATGTCCGTTTCGATCAATTGTCCTGTATGCTGTATGTAAATTTCAGCTAATTGTGTTGTCGGCTATATGTACGTATCGGCTAAATGCACGTCTCAGCTAACTGCAATCTGCTAAATGTCTTGAAGGCTATTTGGTTGTCGGCTAAATGTCTGCGACCGGCTACGGGTCAAACATCTATACTAAAAGTAGTTGAGCTTGAAAATGCATAAATCAAATTAAAAAACATCTTTAAGTAATTCATAGTCATTCTCGGTACTACTGATGAAATCTTTTGTGTAGTGTCTATGCAACGGAATAGCAATAATTTCAGCAATACAGACAATTGGCCGACAGACAACTGACCGAACGTGACAATTAGCCGGGAGGACATTTAGCCGAAAAGACGATTAGCCGACAGGACATTTAGCTGATAGTATAATATGCCGGTACTTTTCTAACATTTTTCGACAACCCTCATGAGATACATCGCATTGGAGCCCTTTGATCACTCTTTATATTCTATGCAATTCATATACAATACCTATGTGCCTGTGCAAAAATATTAGCTTAACTTAACTTATACCATAACTTATCATAAATCAAACATATCATAATTTAAAACTCACTATCAGCAATCATCCCTAATGTTTCCCTGTAAATGAACAATAAATTCGATGCACACCATATTCTTATCCAAACATCTTGCACTCTTTGTCTCCCCTTCTTCCGAAATTTCGTTTCCCGTTTTGCTCCCCTTACAGTATCAAGGTTTAAAATCTTTAAAATTCCTTAATATTTTCTTTAATTTTCTGTTTTATTTGTTACTTTAAACTAACAATAAATAGTCAGTCATAAATTTCGTTATCAATTTATTTCACCATATTCATTTCATTAAAAGTTCTTGTAAATTGCCTCCATCGAAAATGTCATTTCTCCCTTTTGCTCCCTCATCCACGGTACCCATATTTTAAAATAAAAACCCTTTAAAACTCTTTAATTTTTTTTAATCTTTTCTGCTAAATTTGCCACTTTATTTTAACAATACACAAACGATCATAAAAATTTCTCCTCCCCCCCCCCCAACCCCAACTGAAATTGGTATTTCCTCCTCGCCTCTCCCTCTTACCAAGCATCTGAAATTTAAAGTCCTTAATTTTTTTTCGTTTATTATTATTTTTTAAACTTATTTGTAAATATTTTCTAAGGTAAGTAAATAATAAGTCGCCGATAAATTTCCGCCCCCCCCCCGCAAAAAAAGAACTAATTCTGCTTATTCCTCTTTTTTTTCCCTCAGATCACAAAATTTTAACCTTAAAAGTCATTGCTTTTTTTAAAACATTTTGTACTCTATCTGTTAATTTATTGTAATCATAAATAATCATATAACTATGCTCCTCCCCCACCAAAATTGACGCTTGCTCTGACCTTCCCTTACTTCCGTTCCCTTACCAAGAACACAAAATTTAGTCTTTTTTTGTCCTATTTCTTATCCTTTAGTAAGGTAAATAAATAAGTCATCAAATAAAATCCCCCCCCCCTTTTTTTTCTTTCCCTTATTTAAGTTTAAAATCTTTGAAAGTCTTTTTTTAATACATTTTTAGCTTTATCTGTTTCATATTGAACAATAAATAATCGATTATATAATTTCTTCCACCCCCATATAAAATTGACGTTTTCTTTTCTCCCCCCATTATTTCCATGCTCATAAAATTTAAAGTCTCTAAAACTCCTAATTTCAATGTTTTTGCCCTATTTGTAAATCTTTAATAAGTTACATTATCGGTCATCTATTAAATTCCCCCCCCCCCAAAAAAAAAAAAAAATCTGTTTCTTGATTTGTCTTACCCTCAACTCATGAAGCTAAAAAATCTAATTTACAGTCTTTAAAACTTTTTAATTTTTACTTTTTTTTCGTCCTAATTATAAATCTTTATTATCTATAATATTAACTAAATCATTTCAACTATGTACGAAAGTGTTAACAATAAAGCGATAGGTGTACATTTAATTGTGCATAAAAAACTTTTTAACTGTATTTTTCAAAGGAAAATGTCTTTAGAGAGATATTTCTAAGGAAAATATTGTGGTTTCTCGTCAACGTGCAAGTAAATTCTCAAAACCTTTCGAAATCATTTTATTCCGACTAGCTCAGAAAGAACCATCAAACGTAGATACCAAAGGTGCCTGAGTAATCGACTGAACCGAGTATGTCCATAAAGAAAAAAGAAAAATCATGCGTCTACGTCGATACATTCCAACACTTACAGAACACTGTAACAAAACTTCGCCGTTTAATAAAGTAAAGAAGATATCTAACTAAACATTTGTAATACCTATGACACGTTTGAAAAGCAGATTTCAACAATTGCACCCATAACCTGGATGGTACTCCAATTCTTTTGTGCAGCTCATATGATATATGCAGCTCATATGAGGCAGTGTATATGATATATTTGTACTGCATATATTTGTACAGATTCTACATACTATGTTAAAATTTAGTTTTGTAAGAAAATACATAAAACAGTTGAAAATTCACCCTCGGCAATTTCTACTAATAGACGGAAACATACTTGAATTCTTTTGTGCATTTCTGTATATACACTATGACGCAAAAGTTTAGACAATGACGTCATTCAGCTTTAAAATGTAGAATTATGACGTCAGAATTACAAAAACCTGTAAATATATTCAAAAACTGATTTAAAATGCTATGTACAAAAGACAGTCGTTTTATTTGCTATAATACTATTTTTTTTTCATAAAAATTCAAATGTGCTTGTCGCAAAAGTTTAGACACTATTCTAAATTTCTTTGAATATTCGCTGGCATATGCAAATTTAGAATCGATGATGTCACAAATTTGGAGTACTTAAGTTCTGCAAACGATTGCGCTTCATAGTCGACATGCCGAGAGCTAAAGAAATTCAAGTGAATGAGGTTTCAAGGATTTGGCAGTTGAAAGGTGAAGGGAAGAGCGTTTCTGAAATTTCTGCTATTATTAATAGGTCAAAAAAATCTATTTATCGAGTTTTATCGAGTGGTTCCGAATATAAAGCAAAATGTCGGTCTGGGAGGCCACGTGTGACAAATGTACGAGAGGATCGCCTTATACAAAGACTAGCGAGTACTCAACAAATGAGCGTACGTGGAGTTCAAAGCTCATCGGGACTCTCTGTATCAAAGGATACGATTCGTAGACGAATTTTGGAAAAAGGAACAATCGTTTATAGCAAAATGCAGAAGAAACCAGCTCTGAAACCATATCATAAGTTACAAAGACTTATGTGGGCTCGAAAGCATATGTCATATGGAGAGAAATGGCAGTCAGTCATATTTAGCGATGGAAAAAAGTGGAATCTGGATGGTCCAGATGGTTGTTTATCGTATTGGCATGACTTGCGGAAGGAACCTCGACGTTTTTTTAGTCGCAGACAAGGAGGGGGCTCGGTGATGGTTTGGGCAGCCTTTTGCTATAATGGACAAGTATCTCTGACCTTCACCAGTGGTCGTCAAACTTCACAGCATTATACACAGACATTAGAAGAAAACCTACTGCCATTTGCTGAGCTTCTAGGGGGTCCTCAGTGGGAATTTCAGCAAGACAATGCTTCAATTCACACTGCAAAACATTCAAAATCTTGGTTTAATTCCCATAATATAAGAGTTCTCGACTGGACAGCATGTAGCCCAGATCTTAACCCTATAGAAAACCTTTGGAGCATCATGTGTCGCAAAGTTTATAGCAACGCTAGACAATACTCTTCTGAAAAGGAACTTAAGACATCGATTGAGAATGCATGGTACGATATCGATCCACAAACTATGCAAGATTTAGTTTCTTCCATGCAATCTCGTGTATATGACGTAATACATAAGCATGGATGCGAAACCAGGTTTTAAAAATTGTTTATTTCGATTTTATTTAATTTGTGTCTAAACTTTTGAGACAGCAGTTTATTTTTGTTACCATTTAATTTATTGCAATATGCACAATTCCACTTTTCTTTGTTATAAATATTGTTTATATGTACAGCACATTAATTTCAAGCATTGATTTGAAAATTGAATAAATATTTTTCAAAGTATGTAAGAATTTCTTCATTGTCTAAACTTTTGCGTCATAGTGTAGAATACAGATTTTTATACACGTCAAACAGTATTAAGCTGAAATCTAATTCATGCAAAATCATGCTCAAAATTACTGAAATCACACTTGCAGGAATTATTTTCTATCGGCGGCCCATGTATCCAGTTTTTGGAATATCCCTGTATAGGATTTTATTTGTATGATACAAACATCTCTAAGCATATTAAATGTAGTTGAGCTTGACCATTTATAACTAAAAAAAACCTAACATCTTTAAGAAATTCATAATCATTCTCAGCAATGGTTACGAATTCTTTTGTGTGGTCCTGTATAGGGTTTGTAAAATATGTGCACACCACGTAGTGCGCAAAAATTTAGTTAAACTTAAAAACGCATTCTGTAATTGAAAATGTACTTTCAGCATTAATTTTTAATAGCTATATCGGATACAGTATTGTATCAAAATATTTTATGTTTCCCTGTAAATGAACGCTAAATGAAATGCAGACCATATTCGAATGTAAGCATCTTGTAGTAAATCAAAGTAATGTGTATCTATTTCGTCATATTTGAAATAGTGTAACGTGATCAAAATACGCTACAAACAGTTTTTCTCGTAGACCATATTGAACCAAGTTCTTTTGTCTGACCCCGTAAATAATTGTTAAATGCTCATGTTGTACAGAAAGTAGGCTAAGGACACCTCAGAAATTCATATCAATTTCATTATCTTTGTGACAGAGTAATATCAATCAAATACGCCGCAAACGATATTTCTTCACATAACGGAATACTTTTGAGTCCCCTATACTCGTACTTTAAGCATTACACATAACATAGTCTATAGTAACAATTTTAAAGTGTGTCTCAATGTACATAAATTTAGCTGTGTTTAACATTGTGTAACACTATTAAAATACATCCTAAATAATCCCCCCCCCCCACATAGACCATAATGTAGCGAATACTTTTGAGTGCATCTGTAAATGAACCATGAATGGTGCACCGAACATACCATGATGATTTTCAATATCGTATATCAATTACATGGCAATCCGACTATATTTACGCTAGTTAGAGTACGGATAGACAGACAGACGGACGGACAAACCCAATTCATAAACACTTTTCAACTTTCTTGGAAAGTGTTTAAAATGAAAAAATGTAAATGAAAATAAAAGTATTTTATTGTTATTTAGATTACGAACCGCTACAAAAAACATTCTTAACTGTCTGCATCATTTAAAAAATATTTAGTGTACAGAAATCTCTCCACCCCCCCCCCCCACACACACACACCTGAATTTACTCCTATGCACTTAAAATTTCAAATTGTGAAAACTCCTTTATGTTTTATAACTTACTTGTAAAAATAAAATATAATCTAAATTTTCTTCCGCCTGAAACCTTTCTGCTAACATCACACAAAGTTTTGAATATTTGGAAAACTTTATTTTTTCTGTCATATATTTTAGTGCTAACAACAATAAATTATGTACTATACCTATAAATGACTACGCTGGGATTTAGATGTATAGCCCCCCCCCCCTTCTCCTCAAAATTAATATTTCCCGTTCTCCCCTCCACCCCTCTACAGTACAAAATATACAGTTTATTTGGTTAACCTTTTCTCTCCTAATTTTATGAACATCTTATTTTTAACCTTCAATGTTGTTTAGCTTTTATATATCTCTTGATAAATTTCATGTTCTAAAAAGAATCCCCACAAAAGATAGTTATTTTAGAATATTTGTATCTGGTATTTCCCCCTTCATTCAATATCTCCCCCCTTGATTTTAAATGTAATTTCGTTATGTGAAATAAAATAGTTTTTATACTGCGCTAATTTCAATTTTATGTTTGTAAAAGCTGTAAAATGAACTTGATGATTAAAAAAAAAGAAATATATCTGAATAAAATAATCATTTATTTTCTGAAAGTCAAATCGCTTTAATTTTTGCACCCTTATTATAAACAGATTAAAATTCTTTTTACGGCTTTCAGCGTTATCCAGATTCTCCACAAAACATACGGCTTTGATCTACGCTGAACAGTTGAAAAAAGAAATCTCTTAGACCACCTGAAACCTATTGGAAATGATCCAAGAATATTCTATTTGCTGATTGGAAGAGCTCGCTTGTCAATCATTTGAATTTAGACCATCCTTTCAAATCAGCTAAAATGCCAGCGGCCATCTTGATTTCTTTTTGTCCGTGACTGCAGTGGGGTCTTAACTTGGCCCACAGTGACCCAAAAATGACCCATTAATCGAATTTTCTCGAACTTGCGACCTAACAGAATGATCTTCTCGTGCCCGGAAACAGTATAATACAAAATTTTGTCAAACTCGTTTGAGCCATTTTTTAAGATGCAATTAGCTTGACCCACAGTGAACCAAAAACGACCCACTAATCGAATTTTCCAGAACATGTGACTCAGCTCAATGGTATTCTCATGCTCAGAAACGATATAATACAAATTTTTGCAATAATGTTTTGAGGAGTTATTTTAGATTCTGTTAGCTTGACCCACAGTGACCCAAAAATGACCCACTAAATGAATTTTCTCGAACATGTGACTTAGCCCAATGGTCATCTCATGCCTGAAAACGGAATATTACAGAATTTTGTCAAAAGGTTTTGGTCCTTTTTTTAGATTCAGTTAGCTTGGCCCTGACCCATTGTGACCCAAAATGACTCACAAATCAAATTTTCTTCAACATGCGACCAAGCCCAATGGAAGAGCCGTTTTCTAGATAAACTTTGCTTGACCCACAGTGACCCAAAAATAACCCACTAATCGAATTTTCTCTAATATGTGACTTATCCCATTGGTCTTCTAGTAATTGAAAACGACAAAATACAAAATTTAGTCAAAATCGTTAGAGCCGTTTTTTAGATAAAATTGGATTATATCCATAGTGACCCAAAAATGACACACTAATCGAAATTTCTCGAACATGTGACTTTACCCAATAGTCTTCTCGCGCCAAAAACGGTTGGATATAAAATTTAGTAAAAATCGATTGAGCTGTTTTTTAGATATAGTTAGCTTGACCTTGACCCATTATGACCCAAAATGACCCACCAATCGAATTTTCTCGAACACGTGACCTAGCCCAATGGTGTTATCGTGCCCGCAAATGGTAAAATACAAAATTTCGTCAAAATCGTTAGAGCTATTTTCTAGATAAACTTTGCTTGACCCACAATGACCCACAATGACCCACTAATCGAATTTTCTCTAATATGTGACTTAGTCCATTGGTCTTATCGTAATCGAAAACGACAGAATACAAAATATAGTCAAAATCGTTAGAGCCTTTTTTTAGATAAAATTGTCTTGACCCATAGTGACTCAAAAATGACCCACTAATCGAAGTTTATCGAACATGTTACCTAGCCCAATAGTTTTCTTGTGCCGAAAAACGGTTGGATATAAAATTTAGTCAAAATCGAATGAGCAGTTTTTTATATATAATTATCTTGACCATGACCCATTTGACCCAAAACGACCCAATAATTGAGTTTTCTCGTACATGTGACATAAGTCCAATGGTCATCTCATGCCCGGAAACGGTATATTACAAAATTTTGTCGAAATGTTTTAGGCCTTTTTTGGATTCATTTACCTTGACCCTGACCTATTGTGACCCAAAATGACCCACTAATCGAGTTTTTTTTAACATGCGACCAAGCCCAATGCCATTCTCATGCCCGAAAAGGGTAAAATACAAAATTTCGTCAAAATCGTTAGAGCCGTTTTCTAGATAAACTTTGCTTGACACACAGTGACCCAAAAATAACCCACTAATCGAATTTTCTCTAATATGTGACTTATCCCATTGGTCTTCTCGTAGTCGAAAATGACAAAATACAAAATTTAGTCAAAATCGTTAGAGCCGTTTTTTAGATAAAATTGGCTTGACCTATAGTGACCCAGAAAAGACCCACTAATTGAAATTTCTCGAACATGTGACCTAGCCCAATAGTTTTCTCGCCCCGAAAAACGATTGGATGTAAAATTTTGTGAAAATCGATTGAGCCGTTTTTTAGATATAATTTACTTGACCCTGACCCATTATGACCCAAAAATGACCAACTAATCGAAGTTCATCGAACATGTGACCTAGCCCAATAGTTTTCTCGTGCCGAAAAACTGTTGGATATAGAATTTGGTCAAAATCGATTGAGCCGTTTTTTAGATATAATTAGATTGACCTTGACCCATTATGACCCAAAATGACCCACTAATCGAATTTTCTCGAACACGTGACCTAGCCCAATGGTCTTATCATGCCCGAAAATTGAAAAATACAAAATTTCGTCAAAATTTTTGGGGGAAAGTTAAAAATTAGGATTCAGCGACCCAAAAATCTTAAAGTAAACCTTATAGAGAAAGTTCGGAGGGGAGATGGGAGGGCGAATGTAAACGTGTGAGTGGTTAAGTGGAATTGCGCAACTTAGTTTACGCAGCACCCCGCGCATGTTCCGAGTCAGATACCCCCTTCCCCTTCATCCTAAGTCATAATGTCATATATCTAATTTGTTGGAAATTTTGTCTACTTTCTGAATTTCTAGATACTTTTCTCTAAAACTATAAAAAAATTGATTTTTATAATAAAAACCTTTTTAGGGGGGCTTTTTACCAAAATTTGGGGAGGTTGCTGGGGGAAAGTTTGGTGGGAAGTTATGAATTCGGATTCAGCGACCCAAAAAACATCTAGAAAGCCGATTTCCAGTACTACCATTAATTTTGCTAGGTAAAATTCCCTATTGCCTGGACTATAAGATTAGTGCTAAGATAGCGTACACAATATTGCTTATTTGGATACAACCCCATTATCTTTTTGCTTCCTTTTGGGAACGACGGATTTCAAGTTTATTCTATCGGCCATAATTTTCAGAATTTTCAAGCTATGATTTTGAGACTTTCAGAAAAGTTGCTCTATATACTTAGCTAATACATTATGCATATTATATTTTGATTGCATTTGCGCATGTGCAGTGAAACATTATTTAGTAAACCTGCTCATTTTTCATCCGATTTCTATTATTTTTTAATTCTGATTGCAAATTATTGTATACAATATTGTTTGTCATATTTTCTGAAAAGAACTTTTTTTTATATTAAGAACTCTGAAAATTATAAGTAAAAAACTTGACGAAATTTCGAGCCATTTTTATAAAAACCTTAATTTTTCTACGAGTATACATGCTATCCTCGTAAAAATGAACACAATATATTGTAATAAGCCACTTATTAATAATCTCGAGTTTGAAGCTTTTGCTACATTAGTTTTTACAGGGTTATCCAAAAGATATTCGTTCTTTTTCAATTTGTTGCCGGTCCCCTATGGGGTTTCGGGAAAGAATCTTCGCGGAAATATATGACCTATACTATAATACTGTTTACACACCTGCAGTTTCCGGTTACTTCCTCACGTACCTATTTTTCCAGATATTTAACAAAACTTCTAAAATCGCAAGTGACCGATCACCTTTGGCCATATAGTGTAGATACTCGCTATTACCGGGAAAATGTCTTCTGAACTTATGAAAAGGTTAGATACTGCCATTAAAATAATAAACTATATAAAATCACGAACTCTTAAAAGCAAACTTTTTAAGTTTATGTATGAAGTTATTGAATGCCGACATCCGCCCCTCCTACTGCATACCGAAGTAAGATGGTGTTGTCTATAAAGAGCGTTTACACGATTGTCGCAACTGCAGAGGTGATATTAGAAGAACCATAACTCTAAACTAACAGGCAAAACTTTTAGCTAATGAAGATTGTGATTTCTGATTGTATATTTTTTCGATATGTTTAAGAAAATGAAATAAATGTGTCTATCATTGCAATGAAAATTTGTCACAATTTTCGATTCATCTACCAAACTTGTCTTCTTTTGAGATGAAACGTGTATTGGTCGGATTCTGAGTCAAATGATGGTTTCGATTACACCCCTCTTGTTAAAAAAGGAATGCAAACTTAAAAAAATATATATATACTATAAGTATTCAGGGGCATCCTACAGCTTTCACAGACTCTTTCAAACAACATTTTTCAACAGCTGAATAGAAAAGGCTTTGGAAGACTCTACATGTGTTCAGCGTTATAAAAAGAAACACTCAGCTTAACCCCTTAATTCACCCTCCAGTGATATTCACGGGCTGTGTCTTTTATTCAGATTGTTTGATTCCCACCAGTTTTATAAAATAGTGTAATCGACTTTATCATGGCATCATTTTACCTGTCATTAAATAAGGTGAATATTTCTTTTGCAAAAAAGTGGTACCATAAGCAATTTGAATTTTTAAACCATAATTCATTGTGATCGTTAAGGGGTTAAACTCAATGAAATACAGAGGCCCTCGTTGATTTCATTTGCAAGTTACACTAAATATACCAACAACAACCGGTTATTTGGTGGTACCAAATGAAAATACTTCGATTTGAATCAGAAAATTTTCTCAAAATAAATAAATATTAATCAAACAGAAATAAGATTCTTTTAAATGCAGAACCAAACATTCGCCCGCAATTACTATCAACTGGACCTGAATTCAGACATTTTTGCAAAACTATTGTTCGTCACTCTAATAATGTAAAGCAAATTTATTGTAGAGCAAACGTTACGATTTCTTGAGTTTTGGAGGTTTTTTAACTGTAGGTTTGTAAAATTTTGACAATTCCATCTGCATTGATGATAAATGAAATTAAATTCAGTAACAGTTTCAAAATATAATTTTATTTCTGGGGACAATGCACAATTGTTTAGATTACTATTCATTCTGTGCTCAGTAGCAATGCACCTAAAAAACGTTACCTTGTAACATAGGGTACGGTAGGCTTCAGAGGCTCCGTCATAGAAATTCATTCTAAAAAGAGCTCCGCCAGTCAAAAAGTTTGGAAACCTATAGAAACTGCAAAAACCAATATATTTTTGTGATTCGAAGAAACATTTCTAAACACAGAGTTATTTTGCTACGATTTCCTTAAACGTTTCCGATTATTTTTTATAGTGCTTTTGTAAGTTTTCTGAAAGCGGATACTATTCATTCTCAATTAAACATTTTGGGCTGCGTAACTGATTTTATACACGCTAGAATAATGAAATAATATTCATTTTAATGTTAACACAAAGTTTCTTTGACTTCCACTTTTTTTCGAAACGTTTCTAAGAAGTTTTTATGGCGTATTAATCAATTTTCTCAGAGCGGAATATCGTTTTGCTGGATGCTATCAATTGTCAATTAAAACATTTTCAGCTGCGTAACTGGATTTATACTCGCAAATGTAACAAAATAATATTAATTTTAATGCTAATGTTAATGCTGTTAATTTATCAGGTTTATGTGCAAATCACGTTTGTTAAACATAAAATTGTTTACTTGAGAATTGACAGCATCCTAAAAATCGATATTCCGGTTTGACAAAACTGATTAATGCACTATAAAAACTACCCGGGAATGTTTCTCAAAAAATCAGTGACAGCAAAAGGAACTTTGTTTTTATAAATGCTCCTTTAAATCTCGAAAATATATTGGTTTCTGTGTTTTTTAAAGATAAAGAAGGCTTTTTGGAATCGGGGGACATTCGGAGGCGGTGATTATATGTTATAAAAGAATGTCCCAGTTATAAATTTTAGTTGTATCAACTGTAAGCGTTGTAGAGTGTTGGTTCAAGATCACAAATAAAGAGTCACTCAAACAGTTTTAGGTAAGCGCATGCGCGAGTACTGATTTGTTATTGACTCGCTTGCAGAGCCACATGCGCAAAAGGGCGACTCCTGAGTGTAAAGCGTTTTGTGTTCTGCAAATTCCTAAGAGTGATTCTGTAATTTCAGTTCAACGCGCATTTCGTTTAAAGTTTAATTGTGCTTCCCCATGCGTCAAAAACAAACACAATTGAAGAGGCTATTGCTTCGTTTACTCCGGACTTGTTAACCGAAGTGTGAGAAAAATTGGACTACAGGTTGGATGTGTGCCATGTAATTAAAGGTGCACATATTGAACATTTGTACGAAAAACGAGGTAAGGTTTTTTTCAATATGATGTATGATTTGTCGTAAATAGTCTAAATTAAACTGCTTATGAACAACTTATATTATATTTTCATAGATTAAGAAACATTTTTATTTTTTATTTTTTAAAGTGCATATATGTTTATGTTTTATTGTTTCTTTTATCACACAAAAACCTTACATGAAGTTCAATAATTTTTGTGAAATACAGCAATAGATGACAGGACCATTTTTCCTTTCAGATATTCAGTTAAAAAATCCGCCTTTGACAGATTTGTTTTTCGTATGCGTAAGAGAAGATTTTCTTCTAGAGATTTTCTCTTGAATCTAAATAAAAACTTAACCAAAAATTCTTTTTTGCTCATACTTTGTGCAAATGTATTGAAAAGTTTAAATTATCCTTTAAAACTATTTAAAAATTATTTCTAATGTATTTCTAGCACTTGTAAACTTCATATGAGGGTCGTTTAGTAATAAATGAAAAAAAAGTTAATTTTATTGTGTTTTTAACAAATTAATTAATAAATAATTATAACACTTAACACAATAATGAGGTGACACTGATCCAACGAACATAATTCATATTTATTACAGCACATTATCAAACGAACACCAACACACACAAACACAAGACCGCATACAACAGAAGAATAATTTGCTTACATGAATGACTGTTTTTAAAACATTTCGTGATTCTGCCATCTAATGGCTTAATATCAAACTAAAGATACCACAAATTTGACATTATTTGTTCTTAATAATCCATTTTAAATCGATTTTAAGTCACAAATATGTTTTTCATTTATTTAAAGACAATGCATGCATAAGAGCTTTAATTCGCAAAACTTGAGAAACAATGAGTCCATTCTTAAAAGTCAAATTAAGGCTGGATCAACCGCTTGTTTATTTCCCCAAACTAAATTTTCATCCTTTCCTATGTGCACAAATTATTTCTATACAATATAATCGATTTATAGATTTATTATTCACTATTTATCAGAGCAATAATGTCATAACTGTCAACTTTCGGTATTTGTTTTATTTTTCGAGTAAAATCAATTTTATTTGAACCCAAAATTTCAATTAATAAATGAAATCAAATAAATATCACACAGACGTAAAAAAAAAAATAATTTTAGTAATTTAATTTGTAAAGACCGGTAGCTTAGTGGTCGGCGCATCACCCAACATGCTACAGGCCCAAAGTTCGACTCCCGGATTGGAGAATGTTCATTCAGCCTTTCTTTCATCTCCCAGGGATCGATAAAATTAGTACAAACTCGGTTGAGAACTAAACATTGACGTCCCTGACCGGAACATATGCTGTATAGTACCACAGTGCCCATGGTCTAGTGAACAGGGATGGGGCTGTAAGCCATAATCCTTAATGGATGGGCCACATATCGCCATGACACAATGGCACCACAGAGTTTAGTTAGTTTAATAATATAACTTCTAACATTTTATTCAATAATTTTTTTGTTGCAAACATATTTATTTGACTTGAAGTTGGCAGCTATGCATATATGCCACAACGCATATGCTTACGTGAAGTTCTGCTGTTGATTATTGACAGAAATAAATTAAAAATATTAAAACAATCATTAAAGTTACTGAATTTTTCAAGTCTTAAATGTCTTAAAGTTAATCAAATGGTTTTATAAAATAACTCTGATGAGATTGAATTTCGTTTCGCATTTTGTAAAAGTTTCTCAACTCGAAATTTTCTGGCACATTTTCAGGCTAATTAAAAGTAAAAACATGAAACTTGCTTACCTGATTTTTGAAGAGATTTATAAGCTGACCTGTGTTTTTATTTTTTGTTCAATTAATTAGAACTTGATTTATAAACAATTATTTTCTCAGTACGACCATTTTTTTTCGTTTTCAGCATTATCGCTTCGCGAAATACGTTCAAAATGTCCATTTTGACAGCATTTATTGAAATATATTCTGCCTTTATCAAAAAATCGACCAATAGCGGCACATTATACAGTTTCTGAAAAGAACCTGCTGATTAGATGCGTTTGAGAGCAAAAATGAACTTGAAAATGAGCAGTTTGGATTTGAGTACCACCTTTAACAAGCTACACTATTTTAGCGTGCACTTTGATTCTGATATGCATTATTTGTCATTGCATATTACATTGTTTTATTTTATCTGCAGAATTTTGAACAAACCCGACTGGTATCCAAACAACTCTGTTTTCGCTCAGTCTTTTAAGAAGGTTCAATCAACCCGAATCCTTCATTGCTTCAAGCGAACAGCTACAAATGGATTGCTCCTCTGGACAAAAATGTGCAGATTAGTTAGGATAATATCCCTTTTCATCAAGCTTCTAAAATACTCAGTATTAAAGACATAGATTCTTTTTATTCACCTCAAAGAGTAAGAGAAATTGAAATTATTCAACAGAATTTCGGACAAGTTCTCCCTTTTCCTGCACCTCCGAAATTAAGGACATTTACGGAGGTGCCGAAGAATGTACGAGACATTCTTCGTAAAAACTATAATACCAACTACAGAAAACTTTACCTACCAACTTACACCAAGCAACCAGTAGCAGTTACAATTTTCCGCTACCGAGAAAAGAAAAGAACGCAAACTGGCCTTGTTTTTGGCGTGATTAACTCAGGTGGAAGGTCCGTTGTAGCTCTCCGCCGAAGAAGAAAGTCTCTTGAATATGGTACCAGGAATACAGTGAGTAATAGAATATGCTTGAAAATTAGTTGGATGTGCCAATCCCAAAACTTTCTTCTACTTCATACATCTTAATATTTCAGTAAGTAGTTACAAATGTTAATATACTTTAATATTATACCAACTTTGACTTTCATCTCAAATTTCTGCTTCATTCAATTAATTAAGCTGAGTAAAAACGAGTCCATCTCGATCATGATATTTATTAAAATCAATAGTTTTTCGTTTCTCTGTTGTACATCAGCTGTTTGAAAATAGCCGTCTTAGCAGGATGAGAAGTTCCCGTCGCTGCACGAGCCGCAGATGTACAATAGAACTACGAAAAATCGAGAAAATTATACAAAAATCGCTATTACAACACCCCCCCTTCAGCGGAATGTTTAGAAATACAAAGATGACCTGCATGCCACAACCAAAAACATAAATATGAAATTTGATTCAGTACTTTATATAACTTCATACACTTTTCAATGGTACAATAATGAAAATGCCCCCAAAATCACTATTACAGCGCCCCCTTCTGGCCTAAAATTTTCAAAATGAAGGAGCACCTGCTGGCCATAGCCAAAAGCATACACAAAAAATTTGGTTCAATTCTACGCATAACTTCATACACTTTTCGATGGTACAGTAATGAAAATGGCCCAAAAATCGCTATTACAACACCCCTTTCCGGCGGAATACTATTTCCAAATTGTAAGGAGCACCTGCTGGCCATAGCCAAAAGCATACACAAAAAATTTGGTTCAATTCTACTCATAACTTAATGAACTTTTCGATGGTACAATAATGAAAATGACCCAAAAATCGCTATTACAACACCCCTTTCCGGCGGAATACTATTTCCAAATTCTAAGGAGCACCTGCTGGCCATAGCCAAAAGCATACACAAAAAATTTGGTTCAAATCTACGCATAACTTCATACACTTTTCGATGGTACAATAATGAAAATGGCCCAAAAATCGCTATTACAACACCCCTTTCCGGCGGAATACTATTTCCAAATTGTAAGGAGCACCTGCTGGCCATAGCCAAAAGCATACACAAAAAATTTGGTTCAAATCTACGCATAACTTCATACACTTTTCGATGGTACAATAATGAAAATGGCCCAAAAATCGCTATTACAACACCCCTTTCCGGCGGAATACTATTTCCAAATTGTAAGGAGCACCTGCTGGCCATAGCCAAAAGCATACACAAAAAATTTGGTTCAATTCTACGCATAACTTCATACACTTTTCGATGGTACAATAAGGAAAATGACCCAAAAATCGCTATTACAACACCCCTTTCCGGCGGAATACTATTTCCAAATTGTAAGGAGCACCTGCTGGCCATAGCCAAAAGCATACACAAAAAATTTGGTTCAATTCTACTCATAACTTAATGAACTTTTCGATGGTACAATAATGAAAATGACCCAAAAATCGCTATTACAACACCCCTTGCCGGCGGAATACTATTTCCAAATTGTAAGGAGCACCTGCTGGCCATAGCCAAAAGCATACACAAAAAATTTGGTTCAATTCTACTCATAACTTAATGAACTTTTCGATGGTACAATAATGAAAATGACCCAAAAATCGCTATTACAACACCCCTTGCCGGCGGAATACTATTTCCAAATTGTAAGGAGCACCTGCTGGCCATAGCCAAAAGCATACACAAAACATTTGGTTCAATTCTACGCATAACTTCATACACTTTTCGATGGTACAATAATGAAAATGGCCCCAAAATCGCTATTACAACACCCCTTTCCGGCGGAATACTATTTCCAAGTTCTAAGGAGCACCTGCTGGCCATAGCCAAAAGCATACACAAAAAATCTGGTTCAGTTCTACGCATAACTTCGTACAATTTTCGATGGTACAGTAATGAAAATGGCCCAAAAATCGCTATTACAACACCCCTTTCCGGCGGAATACTATTTCCAAATTGTAAGGAGCACCTGCTGGCCATAGCCAAAAGCATACACAAAAAATTTGGTTCAATTCTACTCATAACTTAATGAACTTTTCGATGGTACAATAATGAAAATGGCCCAAAAATCGCTCTTACAACACCCCTTTCCGGCGGAATACTATTTCCAAATTGTAAGGAGCACCTGCTGGCCATAGCCAAAAGCATACACAAAAAATTTGGTTCAATTCTACTCATAACTTAATGAACTTGTCGATGGTACAATAATGAAAATGACCCAAAAATCGCTATTACAACACCCCTTGCCGGCGGAATACTATTTCCAAATTGTAAGGAGCACCTGCTGGCCATAGCCAAAAGCATACACAAAAAATTTGGTTCAATTCTACGCATAACTTCATACACTTTTCGATGGTACAATAATGAAGATGGCCCCAAAATCGCTATTACAACACCCCTTTCCGGCGGAATACTATTTCCAAGTTCTAAGGAGCACCTGCTGGCCATAGCCAAAAGCATACACAAAAAATCTGGTTCGGTTCTACGCATAACTTCATACAATTTTCGATGGTACAGTAATGAAAATGGCCCAAAAATCGCTATTACAACACCCCTTTCCGGCGGAATACTATTTCCAAATTGTAAGGAGCACCTGCTGGCCATAGCCAAAAGCATACACAAAAAATTTGGTTCAATTCTACGCATAACTTCATACACTTTTCGATGGTACAATAATGAAAATGACCCAAAAATCGCTATTACAACACCCCTTTCCGGCGGAATACTATTTCCAAATTGTAAGGAGCACCTGCTGACCATAGCCAAAAGCATACATAAAAAATTTGGTTCAATTCTACGCATAACTTCATACACTTTTCGATGGTACAATAATGAAAATGGCCAAAAAATCGCTATTACAACACCCCTTTCCGGCGGAATACTATTTCCAAATTCTAAGGAGCACCTGCTGGCCATAGCCAAAAGCATACACAAAAAATTTTGTTCAAATCTACGCATAACTTCATACACTTTTCGATGGTACGATAATGAAAATGGCCCAAAAATCGCTATTACAACACCCCTTTCTGGCGGAATACTATTTCCAAATTGTAAGGAGCACCTGCTGGCCATAGCCAAAAGCATACACAAAAAATTTGGTTCAATTCTACTCATAACTTAATGAACTTTTCGATGGTACAATAATGAAAATGGCCAAAAAATCGCTATTACAACACCCCTTTCCGGCGGAATACTATTTCCAAATTCTAAGGAGCACCTGCTGGCCATAGCCAAAAGCATACACAAAAAATTTGGTTCAAATCTACGCATAACTTCATACACTTTTCGATGGTACAATAATGAAAATGGCCCAAAAATCGCTATTACAACACCCCTTTCCGGCGGAATACTATTTCCAAATTGTAAGGAGCACCTGCTGGCCATAGCCAAAAGCATACACAAAAAATTTGGTTCAATTCTACGCATAACTTCATACACTTTTCGATGGTACAATAATGAAAATGGCCCCAAAATCGCTATTACAACACCCCTTTCCGGCGGAATACTATTTCCAAATTGTAAGGAGCACCTGCTGGCCATAGCTAAAAGCATACCAAAATACTTGGTTCAATTCTACGCATAAATTCATACATTTTTCGATGGTACAATAATGAAAATGACCCAAAAATCGCTATTACAACACCCCTTTCCGGCGGAATACCATTTCCAAATTGTAAGGAGCACCTGCTGGCCATAGCCAAAAGCATACACAAAAAATTTGGTTCAATTCTACGCATAACTTCATACACTTTTCGATGGTACGATAATGAAAATGGCCCAAAAATCGCTATTACAACACCCCTTTCCGGCGGAATACTATTTCCAAATTGTAAGGAGCACCTGCTGGCCATAGCCAAAAGCATACACAAAAAATTTGGTTCAATTCTACTCATAACTTAATGAACTTTTCGATGGTACAATAATGAAAATGACCCAAAAATCGCTATTACAACACCCCTTTCCGGCGGAATACTATTTCCAAATTCTAAGGAGCACCTGCTGGCCATAGCCAAAAGCATACACAAAAAATTTGGTTCAAATCTACGCATAACTTCATACACTTTTCGATGGTACAATAATGAAAATGGCCCAAAAATCGCTATTACAACACCCCTTTCCGGCGGAATACTATTTCCAAATTGTAAGGAGCACCTGCTGGCCATAGCCAAAAGCATACACAAAAAATTTGGTTCAATTCTACGCATAACTTCATACACTTTTCGATGGTACAATAATGAAAATGGCCCCAAAATCGCTATTACAACACCCCTTTCCGGCGGAATACTATTTCCAAATTGTAAGGAGCACCTGCTGGCCATAGCTAAAAGCATACACAAAATATTTGGTTCAATTCTACGCATAAATTCATACATTTTTCGATGGTACAATAATGAAAATGACCCAAAAATCGCTATTACAACACCCCTTTCCGGCGGAATACCATTTCCAAATTGTAAGGAGCACCTGCTGGCCATAGCCAAAAGCATACACAAAAAATTTGGTTCAATTCTACGCATAACTTCATACACTTTTCAATGGTACGATAATGAAAATGGCCCAAAAATAGCTATTACAACACCCCTTTCCGGCGGAATACTATTTCCAAATTGTAAGGAGCACCTGCTGGCCATAGCCAAAAGCATACACAAAAAATTTGGTTCAATTCTACTCATAACTTAATGAACTTTTCGATGGTACAATAATGAAAATGACCCAAAAATCGCTATTACAACACCCCTTTCCGGCGGAATACTATTTCCAAATTCTAAGGAGCACCTGCTGGCCATAGCCAAAAGCATACACAAAAAATTTGGTTCAAATCTACGCATAACTTCATACACTTTTCGATGGTACACTAATGAAAATGGCCCAAAAATCGCTATTACAACACCCCTTTCCGGCTGAATACTATTTCCAAATTGTAAGGAGCACCTGCTGGCCATAGCCAAAAGCATACACAAAAAATTTGGTTCAATTCTACGCATAACTTCATACACTTTTCAATGGTACGATAATGAAAATGGCCCAAAAATCGCTATTACAACACCCCTTTCCGGCTGAATACTATTTCCAAATTGTAAGGAGCACCTGCTGGCCATAGCCAAAAGCATACACAAAAAATTTGGTTCAAATCTACGCATAACTTCATACACTTTTCGATGGTACACTAATGAAAATGGCCCAAAAATCGCTATTACAACACCCCTTACCGGCTGAATACTATTTCCAAATTGTAAGGAGCACCTGCTGGCCTTAGCCAAAAGCATACACAAAAAATTTGGTTCAATTCTACGCATAACTTCATACATTTTTCGATGGTACAATAATGAAAATGCCCCAAAAATCGCTATTACAACACCCCTTTCCGGCGGAATACTATTTCCAAATTTTAAGGAAAAACACTTTTTTCAATTCTATGCATAACTTCATACACTTTTTGATGGTACAATGCCGACACACGAATAGACAGATATTTTGTATGAACATGTTTTTAGGGATCTCTGACCCCTAAAACATGTAAATTCGTCGAAAACCGGAAATCGAAAATTTTTTTTCGATCGCAATACTTTCTTCTGCTGAATATAGAAGAATGTAAATAAAGTAAAAAGGATTTCTATTCCAATATAGCAGTGTTTCTCACAGTGGTGGTCCGCGTATTCCTCAGGGTGAACGTGAAGACGGCAGGGGTGGCAAACCTATGGCAAGTACAATACTTTTGATACGCGAAAAATTTTAATTTAATAATCTAATTAACCTTTTCACTCCCTTAGGTTCATATATGTGGACAGACAAAGGAGTAATGCAGGCCGCACCCTAAGGCGACACACGCAACATGTCGCTCGATTTCAGATGATTTAAAACAGATTTGAAACAGCTTCCTTCTTTGTTTCGACTGGTTTTTTTCTCCTATGTAGCACTTCGCTGTTCCCCTGTCGTCTCAGTGTGCGACCTACCTAAGGCAAGCAGGGTTTCGTCATATGAACGAAACCCTAATATATATATATATATATATATATATATATCAAAATTTTGACAAAAAATAATCCTAATTTCTAAATTTTTAACTTGATTTACATAATAGTGGTTATTTTGAGCGTGCATAAGTTTTATACTTTCAGTCAAAATTTTATGAAATTCTATTCAGTCATTTTCTAGATTCGCGCAATGACCAGGGGAATGAGGGTTCAGGAGGAAGCCCCTTTAATGATTCATTTTGTCATAATTCATTTACGTTTTTGAGCCCTACAAGTTATGTTTAGAAAAGCTTTTACCATGCTCAAAGAAGTAAAACAGTGAAAATTCCCTTTTTAGTTGTGTTCGTAATTATATAAATGCACCTATAATCGTCGTCTGGTCTGTCCGTCTGTACGCATGTAACAGCGCAAAAGCTACCCAACCGAGTGATTTGAAATTTAATATATATAATCTCTGCAGAATTTTGTTGAGCCATTTCAAATTTTATGAAAATCGAATCAAAACTTAAAAGGTTATTAATAAAAGTTATCTTTATTCTGTTAAATCCTATCCTGCGTCATTAATTCAATGGTGTCCCATGATAGGTCATGATTCTAGGTTGCCAAGGTGGTTACGTTCTATTTGAGATGGAGTTATATTATTTCCGTATTACTGAATTCAATATATGTAATCGTAATAAATTTAGTATTCATGCATTTTTGAATAAGAGTGCAACAGCTATGGCACCAAAATCCGAATATTTATAAAACTAGTTAGACTACGAATGCATCCTTATTTGCCACGTTTGACGTAGAATTTTCGACTTATTGTACTACGAAAACGTACGGGTTATGACACTTTGAATTTTATTAATTTTCAGTGTTTTCTTGCACTAAAAACAGGTTTATCTCGTTTTAATTGTAGAAAACGTGGAAAAATTAATTTAAAAAAATGTGATTTTTACTGTTTTAACTTGCTAGAGTATGAAAACCTTTTTATAGGATCCACTGAGGAGAATCTACTGTAAATTTCATATTCATAGAATTAAAGCAGTAAACTATTCCATTTTTAGGTGCGTTCGTAATTATATCAATACGTGGCCCCTATAGCAGTCCGTCCATCTATCTGTCCGCATATAACAGCGCAAAAACTACCCAAACAAATGGTTTGAAATTTAATATATATAGAATCGTTGCAGAATTGTGTCGAGTCATTTCAAATTTGATGAAAATCAAATCAAAACTGAAAAAGATATTAATGAAAGTTTTCTTCCTTCTATTAAATCCTATCATACTTAATGAATTCAAAGATATCCCACGATAGGCAATGATTCTAGGTTACCATGGTGGTTATTCTATTAAATCCTATCATACGTAATTAATTGAATGATATCCTATGATAGGTAATGATTCTAGGTTGCCATGGTGATGTCGTTCTTTTTGTAAGGTAGAGTCCTATTATTTCCGTATTACTGAATTTAATGTATAGAATCGTAATAAATGTTGTATTCATGCATTTTTGCTTAAGTGTGCAACAGCTATTGCATCAAGATCTGATTATTTATAAAACTTGCTATAATACGAACGCACCTTATTTGCCACGTTTGGCGTACAATTTCCGACTATGTTTTTTTTTTTTTTTTTTAGTTAAAATTTTCTGATAGATTCAAGCTTAAGAGCAAAATATCTTTCAAAGTATAATGATGGTCAATTATGTGGAATTGAAGCAATCTACAGGGTGACCATAAAATATGTAATGTAAGGTGTTTTGAGATTTCGAGTGGGTATAATCTATTGAGCGAAATGTAGTAACAAACACCACATGATTTGTTTTAATTATGAAACCAACGAATTTTAGCCTCTTAAAAATGGTTAATATAAATGTGTATCCAAAGTTCTTAGGGCCACTAAAGAAGTCAAAAATTGCACGTCAAACGTGGCAAATGAGGTGCGTTCTTACTATAACTAGTTTTATAAATATTCAGACGTCGTGCAATAGATGTTGCAATCTTATGCAAAAATGCACGAATACGAAGCTCATTATGATTCCATAAATTAAATTCAGTCATACGGAAATAATAGGACTCAATCTTAAATAGGACGTCCTCAACATGACAACCTAGAGTCATTACCTAGCATGGTATATCATTGAATTAAGGACTTATGATAGGATTTAATAGAATGAAGCAAACTTTTATGAATATCTTTTTAAGTTTTCATTCGATTTTCATAAAATGTGAAATTATTGGACAAAATTCTGTAACGATTCCATATACTAAATTTCATACCATTCGGTTGAGTAGTTTTTGCGCTATTCTATGCGGAAGGACGGACGGACCAGACAACGACTATAGGTAGGGGAGGTATGATACACTTTTTTTTTTTCACTAATTTTTTACAACCCTTAGAAAGCTATTTTGAAACAAATTTTTTGCGTTTTCTTATAAAGTGACCTTTTATTCATTTATTAATAATATTGTGAATTTAAAAAATAGTCATTCAAAAAATATATCCCAATTATTTTGAATGGTTACTACTGCATCAAATCTCCTCATTACTGGGGAGGATTGATACACTAGCAAGGGAGGTTTGATACATTGTTATGTAAATTGAAAAAAAAAAATGCAGACAATTCAATTTATGAGTCCTACATTTTTTGATGATAAATCTTGGAATATTTAAGTAAAATTTGAAACGAAATGACATTGACATATTTTTGTTTCAGAATTTTTTTTTTACAAAAATATTTAAACTGTTGCTATTATTTAAACAATCCTATTAACACACTTTTTAGAAAATAAATAATGAAAAAAACCCCTAGAGATCTAGCTGCAAGGAAAAATGAAGTGAACATTGCTAATCTGCAAACGATTTAACATAAATTTACCACATTTAAGATTCCTTTAACCCTTTTCAGGGGCAAAGCATTTTCAATGCTAAAGTGTTGAATAAATGAATGGCACCGGAATTTACCAACAAATTTAATTAGAAATAAGAAAAGGGATATATTTCACTTTCATACTAAATGGAAAATATCTTACCAAAATGCTGGTGCCATTGTGGCGTTTGGGAATTAAAATTAAGTGGTTTCATAAACGTACCACCACCACTAAAATGGTTAAAAGAAAAACAAATAACTCTATCATTTTGATAAGTAAAATCGGGTAGATTTAACGTTTTTTCAATTTGCCCTTCGTAAATTATAGAAACATTTTCCCTTTCAGGCTATTTAAACTTTTTCCCTTCTACATGACGAGCAAAGCGAACTAACCATCTATCACCGCCTTGCTTTTCTATGTAGCCTACATAATGTCTATGGATAGTGTTTTTGTTCTTCTTTACCAATTTCAGTAGCTCTTGTTGTAAAACAATAATGAATATTACAGTCCTATATTAGTTTTCAAACTTAAAAAAACTATTAAATTTCAAATATACACGTGTATCATTTCTCCCCAGTACTAATGTATCATTTCTCCCTATTATGCCTTATTGGATTTTCAATCACTTTGTACAAATGCATTTGCAAAATGGTAATCTACTTTCTAGTAAAACTAATCCTAGCAATGTGCTTTATAAATAAAAAAAATTACAAGATATTATCTTCAAAATAATAAGAGTTATGAAAGAAAATCAGTCAATGAAAAAATTTACATTAACATTCCAAAAACCTTCAAAATTAAAAGAAAAGAAAAGTTGTCAGTTCTTCACTGATTAGTCCAGCTAATGATGGCTTCAGCAAGTAAAAGAAGCCTTCACATGTATTAGAATGGCTGTTAATGCCATTTGTTGAGAAAAATTGTCAATGTATCAAACCTCCCCTACCTCCCCTACTACGTATTTGTAGAATTATGAACGCGCCTAAAAAGGCCTAGAAACTAACAGATATCATTTTAAACATTTGTATATGCAAAAAAGAAAAGAAATCCTTTTTAACACTTTCCAGCATAGTTTAAAAGTGTTTGTGAATTTGGTTTGTCTGTCTGTCCGCGCTCTAACTCGCATAAATATAGTCACGTTCTCATGAAATTTATATATGTTATTGGAGTTTACTATGGCCTTTTCGGTATTGAAAATGAAATGTAGAGCATTTTCTGTTCATTTACAGGGACACTGAAAAAAATTCCGATACATGACGGTCTATGGGAAAAACCGTTTGCGGTGAATTTACTGATATTAGAATCCTGAATAGAAAATTTCAACTGTTGTATACGTTTAATTGAATTAATTTTTGGCATGTAATATACATACAAATCTATAGCTAATATACAGGACTATACAAAAAATTCCGATATTTTTTCCGACTATTGATGGCAATTGCAAAAAAATATGTTTTCGGCTGCGTTACGTATTTTCAAAATTGTTTATTTAGACATTTTTCACCTTAATAATCTGTAAAGTTTTGTTACAGTACTTTGAATGTGTTGGAAAGTGTTACGTAATCTATGATGGACGCATGATTTTTCGTTTTTGCTTTAAAATAATTTGTATAGATTCCATGTACACTATGAAAGGCTAAAAAGTAAAGAAAAAGAAATAGAAGTAACACTTTAGAAGAGATAATTATTTAACTCCTTTAAGGGCACATCGAACATAAACTGGCGTTTCCAAAGAAAGAAGGAAATATGTAATACCTTGATTATTATTTTATGAAGTTATCATAATAATTTATTTAATAGTCTTAAAATAGGGAAAAGAATGCTTTAATAGTTAAGTGCATGCTGCCGCATCAACCGGCAAGTTGACAACAAACTGAACTGGCTAACAACTGTTGCCACAAGAGAAAAAAACAAACTTACATAAATATTTTCTTTTAACATAGAATGAATCTTAACACTTTCCCTTGTTAAAAAAATATATAATAATAATTTTAAAAAATCTCGTTAAAGTTCTAAGAAAAAATTGTTACAAAAGTCCTACTTTGGAACAAAGAGTCAATAACCTGGGTTTAAAAAGAGGTTTTGTCATCATATCAGCAATTTGATATTCTGTAGATACCTGTTGTACTACTAATTGTTTTTCTAAGACTTTTTCCCTAATAAAAAAGTGTTTAATGCTGATATGTTTGGTACGATGGTGAAATTCTGGATTTTGTGCTAATCTAATTGCAGCTGTATTATCAATTTGAAGCACTGGTATTCCATTTAATTTTGTAACACTAGAAAATAGACATTTCAACCAAATTACTTCTCTGGCACATTCATTCGCAGCAATTATTTCTGCTTCAGTTGTAGAGGTTGCAACTACTGACTGCCTTTGGCTAAGCCATGATATAGCACCACCACTATACAAAATCATAACACCACTACTTGATCTTCCTGATGTTTTACATCCGCCGAAATCTGCATCACTAAAACATTCTAGCAATCCTGGTTTGTAATTATGTTTATATAAAATACCTTTATCATATGAACCTGCAATATATCTAAATACACGTTTTACTTTCATCCAGTCTTCTCTAGAAGGATTTTCTAAATGACGAGAGAGAACACCAACAGAATAAGCTATATCCGGTCTTGTGCCTATCATTAAATACATTAAAGTACCTACAGCTTCTCTATAAGGGAACACCTCACTGCTGTTCTCATCACTCTGCTCTGCATTTGTGTTTTCTTTAAGCATGGGAGTAGATACTATTTTACAATTTTCCATATGAAATTTTTGAAGAACTCTTTTAGCATAAGCTTGTTGATTAATTTTGATACTTCCATCCTCAAAATGATGAATTTCAAGACCAAGAAAAAAGGTTGCCTGTTTGGTTGTGATTTTTAACTCAAATAATTTATGAATTTTTCATATTCTTTTAAATCAGTTGCTGCTACTAAACCATCATCAACATACAAACAAACAATAAGTTTTGTTCCATTTTTTTCTCTTATGTACAAGCATGGATCACCTTCACTTATTCTGAATCCAAGTTTTGATAAAAATTCTCCAAAGTACCTGTTCCAACAGCGAGAAGCTTGCTTGAGTCCATACAGACTGCGTTTCAATCTACATACTTGATTAGTACCATCACTGTATCCCTCTGGCTGCTGCATGTAAATAGCTTCATCAAGTTTGCCATACAAAAATGCTGAACAAACATCAAATTGGGTAAGATGAATTTTTTCATTAGCTGCTATGCTGAGAATTGAGCGAACAGTACCCAACCTTGTCACAGGGCTGTAAGTTTGCTCATAGTCCACTCTATAACGCTGGGTGAATCCTTTGGCAACTAACCTGGCTTTGTATTTATCAATTGAACCATAAGGATTTTTCTTAATCGTGTAGACCCACTTGCATGAAATTGCTTTAGAATTCTTTGGTAATTCTTCTAAAGTCCATGTTTCATTTTCAATTAATGAGGACATCTCTAAGTCCATAGCATCTTTCCAATTCTTGTTTTGTTGACAGTTAATGGCGTCTTCAAAAGTTACAGGTTCTTCAAAATCTGCAATAAAAGCTTCAGCTACCATTATATAGTCCTTGTAGCGCTTTGGTTTTCTTAAATCTTCCCTATTTCTGAGGTTTCTGGTCTCCGATTCATTGCTTGAGTCAATGTTAATACTGTAGTCTTGCTCAGATTCATTTTCAAACTCTTCTTCATCTGGTTTTTCTTCTAACTTTCCCTGATTTTTAGATTTGGAGGCCATTTCATTTTCATCTTCGATGGGAAAATAGACAGTCTTTCCACAATTTAATATTTCCTCATTAAATATTACATCTCTTGAACATATGACTGTATTTGATTCTTGTACCCAAAGACGATACCTTTCATCTCCATCATATCCTATCAGAAAAGCTTTGGTAGCTTTACTATCCATTTTTCTTCTTTTCTGTCTGGGTATGTGGGCATAGCAAACAGATCCAATAATTCTTAAGTGTTTTATTCTTGGTTTCTTACCTGTCCATAATTCATAAGGACTTACATTTTTAACTAATGACTTTCCAGTTCTATTGAGTATGTACACTGAAGTATTGATAAGTTCAGCCCATAATGCTGGAGGAAATTCTACATCAGGATTAGAATTTTTCAGTGTTCTGGCTATTTCCACAAGAGTTCTATTCTCTCTTTCACTACCGCCATTTTGCTCTGGAGTATATGGTGCTGTGAGTCTTGGAATAATACCTTTCTTTTTCAGAATTATTTTAACCTCTTTGTTATCAAATTCACCTCCATTATCAGTGATTAATTCTTTTACAGTGTGACCCATATTTTTGGTATAAGCTAAATATTCTTCAAGAGCATTAGCAACATCAGATTTTTGTTTAAGGAAGAAAACGCAGCGAAACTTTGTAAACTGATCCTTGACAACAACAAAATACTGAAAACCCCTAAAAGATTTGTCGAAGGGACCACATACATCTGCAGAAATTAATTCACCAGCTGAGGAACAATTATTTCTAGATCCAAAGCTTAATCTGTGGGCTTTCCCATATATGCATGCTTCACATAATTCATCTTTAACATTAACCTTGATGTTCAGTTCAGAGTTTAAGAGAGATTTCACATGCCGTTTATCTTAATGACCAAAACGTTCATGATACAGTTGAAGCATTGAAACATCTGACATGGCTAAATTTACTTCAATAGACCTTTTTGGAGTAATGACTTTCATATCAGCTTTGAAGAGTCCTCTTCCTTTATTTCGAGTGCCATGTAAAACACAAATCTTGTCAATCTTCAGCCAACACTCTGTTGCAGTAGATTCAAAAACACTGTTAATATATCTATCATGGGTGGCTAAGACAGAAAATAGGTTTTTACTTATTTCAGGGCCATACCACACATCTTTCAGTTCTTTGAATTGTTTCTTATTGTTGACTATGATGACAATTTGAAGTGTACCTTTATCAAGAGCTGGAAGAACTTTTCCATTTGCTGTTGTAATTCCATGAGGTGACTCGAATTTTTCAAAATCAATAAAGTTCTTGTTATCCATTGTTATGTGCTTGGAGGCACCATTATCAATGTACCAGCTATCTGAATGGATTTCTGAAGCAAATACCTCTTCTTCAACAGATATTAGACCTAAGGTACTGGCTGTACAGGAAGTATCAGCATTTCTTGAATCAGGCTTAGGTGGTTTCCCATCTGCAATCCACTTTGGGCAACATTTGACCCAATGACCTTTCTTGTGACAGTATTTGCACTGGCTTGTCTTTCTGTTGGAGAAAGTACTTCTATTTTTCTTATCTTTTACAAAAAGAGCTTCTTGTTCAGATGTACCTTTTTCCTGATTTTTAAATTCCCTCTCATATGAACATAACTGAGTTGTCAATTCATCAACTGTTCTTTTATCTTCACCAAGTAGCAACCAACTAGATTTGAATGAAACAAATTCCTTCGGTAAGATATCTAAAATTTTGCAATTTAGCAGCAATTCAGGTAAAGTGGGCTCATCCTTGTTCTGTAACCCTGAGTTTAATTCGTTCCACAAATTTTTTAATTTCGAGAGATGAGCAGCTATATTTTCATTTTCGTTCCACTTGAATTGAAAAAACTGCATGCAAATATTATACAGTTGATTTTCAGAAGATGCTTCATACAACTTATGCAATTCTATCCAAATTTGTCGAGCAGTTTCAAAACGCATTACTTTTTGAAGAGTGTCTTCTGTCATGGAATTAGTTAAGACAACCATAGCACTTGTATTGGCTTTCTGATAACTTTTGAGATCTTTCTCATATTTCGTACGCTCAGCTTCTGCAGCTCCCGTGGCAATGTCATCAGGCTTAACTAAAGTTCCTTGAACGACTTCTAATGCACCAGTATGACAGTTCAAAATAAACTTTATTCTGTATTCCCATACTTGCCAGTCACTTTCACCAGCTAAAGGATTAATTTGGACCTTTGCTAAATCCATTTCTTCTTAGAATTCAACTGGCAAAACAACGTGATTAGGCTTGTGCAGTAAGGCTCAATGCGGCATGAACATAAGCTCGCTAAACAAACTTAATGCGCGGGAGGAAGCGATATTGTTCCCATAACCTATTATTTTATGAAGTTATCATAATAATTTATTTAATAGTCTTAAAATAGAGAAAAGAATGCTTTAATAGTTAAGTGCATGCTGCCGCATCAACCGGCAAGTTGACAACAAACTGAACTGGCTAACAACTGTTGCCACAAGAGAAAAAAACAAACTTACATAAATATTATCTTTTAACATAGAATGAATCATTAGTGAATGAATCTTAACATTGATTCCGTCGGAAACAGTATTTGGAAAATAAAGTGTTTTATTCTGAAAATAAAGATATAAACTACACAGATTAATTTAAGGGCACATGGAATATATCTTGGTTCAAATTTTTGAGTTTTGAATTGAGTGATAAATTGATAAAACAGAAAAAAAAGTTGATGATAAAAGATTAAATCAATATGATTATGATGCTGGCAGATTTTAAAATAATATATTTAAGCATTGAAAATACTTTTCAAAATATTTTAACAAAATATTGTTAATTTTATTTCTTTTAAGTCAAGATGAAAATCGCTTCTTATTATTTTTAAATAGAGTTAGTTACACAATTTTAAAAAGTTTCAATTGTTTACCTGAAAAAGATTTTTAGAAAAGTGTACCGAAGCATCAAAAACCCCCTGTTTTCGAAAAGGGAAAAAACTATATACCTACACACCCACAATGCTTAAATACATTATTTTAAAACCTTCCACCATCATAATCATATTGATTTAACATTTCATCAGCAAATTTTTTTTTGTTTTACCAATTTATCACTCAATTAAAAATTTAAAAATTTGAACCACTTTATGTTCCATGTTCCCTTAAATTAATCTGTGTAGTTTATATCGTTATTTTCTGAATAAAACAATCTATTTTCCAAATACTGTTTCCGACGGAATCAAAGTATTACTTTTATATTCCCTTCTTTCTTTGGAAACGCATTTGGAAAAGGAAATTTAATTTCCACCTGATAGTGATGTCATCTAACGTTCAATAATAAAACTATATTTAATTTTCATTCAAGATTTTTTTCTACTTTAATTTCCATACGCAAACATGAGTATGTGTGAATTGAACAGCCTCTGTATATATGACCATTGGTCACTGCGTAAAATAGTTAGGCGGCAATTTTGTATTTAAACATAGGAAATCATGAAGCAATATGAATGCTGTAGAATTTCAATATTAATTTTTCGATTTTAATAGAAAAAAAATTCTATTTGACTCGTCATTCTCCTATTTTTTATCAGACCTTTGTTCCGAAATTGGGTTAAAAAAGAAAGAAATATCGTGCGCCATGCATAGATTATGAAACAATTTCCTACACATTAACGGAAATCCGTCGCTCGATAATGTGAAAGAAGATATTTTGAATAAACAATTTAGGAAACACATAACACATTTGAAACCCAATTTCAGCAATTGCCGTCCATAGAAGGAAAGGTACTCTAATTCGTTTAGGTTTAGGCATCCCTGTATATGATATATGGATTTCTATAGATAATACATAGTATAGTGTTTTTAAATAATTACTTCATAAATGTAACTCTGGACTCATGATGAGATAGTACGGGTATAAAGAACATATTTAACACTTATTTACAACACATCTCATCACAATACGAAACGAACACAACTTACACTTACAGCGAGCAAAAAAAGTATTTGCACATCAGGTAAATTTGTTATAGCATATGTATAAATAAATAAAAAGCAACTAAGAATTAAAAATACCAACAGTTTTACAAAACAAATAAACATATTTAATATCTGACTTAATAATTATATTTAAAATATGAAAACATGAAAAAGTAGCATTTGTACTGCCAAAACAATATTTACACACTAGCAATAAAAATAGAACTAGAGGAATTATTTATAAGTTAAAAACAGTGCTAATATTTAGTATGCATGCCCTTTGCTTCAATTACAGCTTGCAATCCTCTGGTCATTGATTCTATTAATTTGTGACATGTTTCACTGCTGATTTGTAGCCATTCTTCCCTAAGAGCTTGCTTAAGAGCCATTATTTTGAAAATCAGACAAGTGTGATAGTTGTATATTTTGCTTTGCTTGATTTTTTTTTTATGTTGAAGTAGATCACATTTAATGAATAATGTGCAATTTTGAAACCCTGAAAAAAATTTTCCTTCCTTGTAGAAAATGTCAAATTTCTAGGTTGTGACCGTCATATTTCATGAAAAGTGAAATGCGAGTATGTTTGCAGTACTAAAACTTGGGAAAGCAACGACATCCCAAAATTCTTTTGTGATGAAATATTAGTATAACACTACCTGCTTAGTAGACTGTATTCGTTTCCATGGGGCATTGTTATTTTACATTGTTATGTTGCCTCAAAATGCAATGAAAATGACGTTTTTGTCCGTTTTCCGCACGTATTTTATTATTTAAGCAATAGTACCCCAAACTTTTTCTTATAGAATATCAAAGTGTACTACTAGGACAAGCTAATTAATATAAAACTTTACCGGAATATTGCTCCTGTTAGCAGGAATAGTCTGTTAAATATTCAAAAATTTCAAAATAGGCAGCATTTCAATTAGTCTTTTCTCAAAACAGCATCATGCTTCAATAAAACAAAATATATCACATAGTAGTTGGAAGTATATACAAACACATGGAAAAGAAAAAAAAGTGGGTCTTCGTCATATATATATATTTTTTTAAATAACAAAATTTACAAAAATTCATAGTCAAAATATCCCGTTTAAATTTCTCTTTTTTCCATTTAGAACAAGGAAGGGGAAAGAAAAAGGGATATTCCATTTTCTCATAGGGAAAAAACATAGCTAGCGGAAAGAGAAACGGGATATTTCGTTTTCTGATAGGGAAAAAGTATGATAAATGACAGTCTTTTTTGTGACTTTTGACATTTTTTTTTTTTTATAAAAATATGACGAGACCACACTTTTTTTTCTTTTCTATGTGTTTGTACATACTTCCAACTACTACGTAATATATTTTGTTTTATTGAACCATGATGCTGTTTTGAGAAAAGACTAATTGAAATGCTGCCTACTTTGAAATCTTTGAATAGTCGAACCTCTATTTAACGGAGTCGCTAAATCCCGGAAAAAAGTTCGTTATATGGAAAATTCGTTAAATAGAGATTGACCTTTTAAAATACTTTACGCTACATAAAACAGATTTTAAATTCATAATCACTAAATACTGTTACTAAAAGTAATTAATCACATTTTTTTAAATAAATTATATCGATTTATTTATTTTACCACCAATATCCATCATCAATTCATTTTTTCTATGTGTTTAAATCTTTGAAATCTGCAAGGAAAACGAAACATTGTCTGGGAATGCACTGAACTTTCTTTTTAAAGTAAATAGTTTTACATTAAAATTAACGAATTTTAATGACATTGTCGTATTTATTATTATTATAACAAATAATTTTAACCATACATTAACATATGCGTCCTTAAATTTAATTTCTGATAAACTCTGATAATTTTGTCTGAGTTTTTTCTTTTAAAAAGTGCTTTCTCTCATAATACGTCTCGCCTCTTTGCAATGCACCAAAAACCCCTTCATGCGTATTTTCTTTCATGCGAAACTATAATCCGCGTCTGATTCTTTCAAATTATTCTAGCATTTCATCATACGAAGTTTTGTTAATTCCTGCATCATGTTCATTTCCATCATCATCATATTCGTCTTCATCGCAATTCATTGCTGTATTGTTTTTATTTTTCACACTGTCGAAAATATCCAATTCGGCTAGTATTTAAGAGGTCACAATTTCAGAATTAAGAGCGATACAATCATCAATCAGCACACCATGGTTAATTTCTTCTTTTTTTCTCATCTGTATCCACATTTTTAAAAATTACTTTAAGGGATTATCATCTCCGTCTTCCGTACTTGACGAATTCTCACTGCTGACAAAGAAGGAGGCTCGTAAAACCAGTTCAAGGCCATTGAACATCATAAAATGTGTTTAAACAAAGAATAAGTTTGAAATGTCCAGAAATATTTTGAGAAATGGGGAGAAAAAAAATTTTAGATCACAAGAAAAAGTTCGTTAAATAGAGAATGCACTTCGCTATTTGGAGGTTATTTTACGAAGAATTTCGCAAAATGTTCTTGGTTCCAAGGAAAAGTTCGCAAAATAGAGAAATTCGCAAAATAGAGGTTCGTTAAATAGAGGTCCGACTGTATTTAACAGACTATTCCTGATAGCAGCAATATTCCGGTAAAGTTTTATATTATTTATCTTGTCCTAGTAGTACACTTTGATATTCTATAAGAAAAAGTTTGGGGTACTATTGCTTAAATAAGAAAATACGTGCGGGAAACGGACAAAAAAGTCATTTTCATTGCATTTTGAGGCAACATAACAATGTAAAATAACAATGCCCCATGGAAACGAATACAGTCTACTAAGCAGGTAACGTTATACTAATATTTCATTACAAAAGAATTTTGGGATGTCGTTACTTTCCCAAGCTTTAGCACTGCAAACATACTCTCATTTCACTTTTCATGAAAAATGACGGTCACAACCTTGAACTTTGACATTTTCTACAGGGAAGATTAAATTTTTTCAGGGCTTCAAAATTGCACATTATTCATTAAATGTGATCTACTTCAACATAAAAAAAAATCAAGCAAAACAAAAAATACAACTATCACACTTGTCTGATTTTTAAAATAATGGCTCTTAAGTTCTGATTTGTTAGAAATTTTCTTTTTCCTTATTTTCACATCCAAAATATGCCATAAATTTTCAATCGGATTGAGATCTGGTGATTGTGGTGGCGTTTTGAATTGATTTTTTACATTATAAAGCAACCATAACCTCGTAATATATGCAAGTGTGTTTCGGATCGTTATCCTGTTGGAAATAATATGAATTAGGAATTCCTAATTTCAGAGCACTTTTAGATAAATGATCTCGCAATATATTAATATATTGTTTAGCATTCATACTGCCTTCAATAAAGGTCATTTCGCCAACTCCGTTAAAAGACATGCATCTCCAAATCATTACATGACCACAGCTATGTTTTGCAGTTGGTTTCAAGTTTTTAATTTGAAGAGAAGTATTTTGCTTTCGCCATACAGTTTTCTTACCATCTGAACCAAAAATATTGAACTTGCTTTAATCGGAAAAAATAACAGTTTTCCAAAACTCTAGTGGTTTGTTGACATAAGCTTTTGCAAATTCATGTCTTTTCACCCTATTTGTTTCACTAATAATTGGTTTTTTCGAGGGGCTCTTCCTCGAATATTTGCATCATGAAGAATATTTCTAATTGTGGTGTAACTATTGTTCCCGACGTTGAAGCGACATCAACAGCCAATTCTCGAGCACTTAGAAAAGGGTTTTTTTGAAGATTCTTTTATGATGGCTCTCCTTTGCCTGGTATTTAGCTTTCTTGGACGCCCAGTTCGCGACTTATTTATTGTCGAACCAGTTTCTTTTTTCTTCTTAATTACATAGCGAACACTAGAAAAGTTTAGATTTAATTTTTTACCTATTCCTCGATAACTTAATCCAGAATTGTGAAGAAATATAATCTTCTCACGGGTAGCCACAGACAGTTCACACGTTTTCAGCGCCATTAGAACAAAAACTCTCCAGAATCCCTGATCCAGTTAAAATATTACTTGACTTTGAAGTGCGAGGATAATGTACTGCGGGACTGATATGCTAAACATTTGCATAATGTTCACATTTAATGCCTTTTTTAACAGTCAATGTTTCTTGTGCAAATACTTTTTAGGTATGAGAAAATATTAATTTATTTTTTAAAATGTGTAATATTACTGTTTAAGGAAAATGGGTAGTTATTTTTATTTTCTTCTTATTTAAATAAAAAAGAAATGTGCCCAGCTAAACTGATGGCATTGAGCTCACAGGCTATTCGCACTAATTGTATATTATACTCTTATTTTAAAGAATAATTTCCCTCAAAACAATAAGTGAAGGGGGATTAGTCCCCGTTTCCCCCTTTATACTTAACCAATGAACCTCCAAATATAGTGAGGGAAGCTCCTTAACATAATAAACCGGTATACCAAATTGGAGCAAATCAAATAATTCTGTATGAAAAACTCATTTATCTAAATTAAGGGGGGTTGACTAGCCCCCCTTTTCCCTCTTTATCCTTAACCAATGAACCCTCAAAACTAATCAGGGAAGCTCCTTAACATAATAAAGCGGTATACCAGCTTCGGAGCAAATCGAATAATCCTGCATGAAAAACTCATTTATCTAAATTAAGGGGGTGTGGACTAGCCCCCCTTTTCCCCCTTTAACCAATGAAACCCCAAATTGAATCAGGGAAGTTTCTTAACATAATAAACCGGTATACCAAATTCGGAAATCGAATAATTTTGTCTGAAAAACCCATTTATCTGAATTAAAGGGGGTGGACTAACCCCTCTTTTCCCCCTATATACTTAACCAATGAACCCTCAAAACTAATCAGGAAAGTTACTTAACATAATAAACCGGTATACCAAATTCGGAGCTAATCGAATAATTCTGCATGAAAAACACATTTATCTAAATTAAGTGGGGGGGGGGGGGTGGACTAACCCCCTTTTCCCCCTTTATCCTTAACCAATGAACCCCCAAAACTAATCAGGGAAGTTCCTTAACCTAATATACAGGTATACCAACTTTGGAGCAAATCGAATAATTCTGCATGAAAAACCCATTTATCTGAATTAAGGGGGGTGGACTAACCCCCCTTCATCCTTAACCAATGAACCCCCAAAACTAATCAGGGAAGTTCCTTAACATAATAAAACCGGTATACCAACTTCTGAGCAAATCGAATAATTCTGCATGAAAAACCCATTTATCTGAATTAAGGAGGGGGGGGGTGATTAACCCCCCTTTTCCCGCTTTATCCTTAACCAATGAACCCCCAAAACTATTCAGGGAAGTTCCTTAACATAATAAACCGGTATACCAACCTTGGAGCAAATCGAATCATTCTGCATGAAAAACTCATTTATCTGAATTAAGGGGGGGGGGGGACTAACCCCCCTTTATCCTTAACCAATGAACCCCCAAAACTAATCAGGGAAGCGCCTTATCAGAACGAAACTAGAAAAAAAATTGAAGCAAATAGAATGTTTCTATAAAGAGTTATCGCGTTACGTACGTACATACATACATACATACATACGTACGTACATACAGAACCGGCGGGCAGACCAGCTCTCAGGCTTTGATAGCCTGTGAGCTAATAAATGAATAATTAAGAGAATAGTTTCAAATTTGCTTTTTATGGTTACTTATGCAAAAAATCGTCTGCGTGCAAATACTTTTTTTGCTCACTGTATACGTTCAGTAGCGCCAACTTTTCAAAAATATTGGGTGGGCTCAAAAATTTGAGTTAATTGACACTTATAATTTTTTCCCCTTGGTGTGCATGCGTGTGGAGAAAGAAGAGGGTGGAGCAAATGTCTAAAGACAATACGAAATTAAATTATGTTATTTCTAAACAAATTTCTAAATTATTATAATTTAATTATAATTTTATAAATAATTTTATAAAATTATATTCTTACTAGGGGGCTCTGCCCCCTGCAAGCTACGCTCGTCAATTCCCGTTCAGACACCGCAGAATCTAAAAACACGCTAATCTGATGGGTTTTAAAAATATTAGAGAAGATTGAAATACTGAAAAAAGCTGTGCAGATCTCCCTGTAAACGGGTTTCCATTCAATTCCCTTTGATTGCAAAAATTTAAGGACGAATCAGTTGCTGTTAAGACATCCAGTGGTTGTTTTCGTTTTTGACTAAAGAGGATCAGTTAAACATTTGAAAAGAAGCTAAAATAAAATAAGTATACAGAGTCTCTGTCTCCCGGTATTTTAAAACAATCTCTATAACAATAGCCTAAGTCATGTGACTATCATCAACAGTTACAGGCGGAGCACTTCGCTTTTTATACTCTAGGAGCCATTTTGGTACTTTAATGTTAGCCAGGCACAGGTGATAAGTCGTCAAATATTATTTTATCGCCATCATTTCATATATATTATAATAGTTCAAGTCATCAACTGCCATAAACAAATACGGTCTGATCCCTTCGACGTTCATATGAAAGTTTGACACAGATGTCATATACGTCCCATATTGGCGCGATTTTTTTTACGACGCCAATTTGGGGAACGCATCAACAGCATAAACAACAACATCCGGTTTACCATATCAAGCAAAATAACGATACTTTGGTGCCAGTTAAGTGCCCGTTCCGTATATGACACTGGCGTCAGAAAAAAATCGCGCCAATATGGGACCGTAAGTTTTCCATTTTGATTAAAAAATCAAAAGTTTTTTTTCGAATAAAACTACATAAAATTTGCCATGGTTGCAAAGAATTCTTGGTACTGTTACGCTAGCCGGATGCAAATCTCGCCAATAGCTTTTTTTCAACTCGCCAGTTAGCATTTTTTTTTTTTTTCGAGTGGTAATATTTGGCCAGATGTCATATACGCACAGCAGGTTTGGCGTGATTTTTCTTTCTTTCTTTCTTTCTTTTTTTTTTTTTTTTACGAAAATTTGGCGAAAACCTCGTTTTTAAATACCAGTTACATATGCATTTTTGGTATTACTTAGTTGTCCCGTCCACCAAAAATCTATCGCCAAACTATAAGATTAAATGCCAATAATGATTGATCGTAAATGTCACATTCACTTGACTTTAAGCAAGTTACACGTGTTTACGTCATCAAGTGATTTTTATTTCGACTTTTTTTTGTATATTTATTAATGTTATACTAATTTATTTGTTCTTTCGTTATTTAAAATAAAAATTATGTCAATTTGTATAATTTGGCGAGTGTTTAGGCGATTTATATAATTTGGCGAAATTGGTCAACGAAATAACTAAGTAGTACCTTTTTTTTAAATTATTTTCTATTATTTTCTAAAGGAAATACAGTCGGACCTCTATTTAACGAAGTCTGTAAATCCCGAAAAAAAGTTCGTTATATGGAAAGTTCGTTAAGTAGAGAGTCACCTTTTAAAATACTTTAAACTACATAAAATATTTATTTTAAACCCATAAACACTAAATATAATTTTAAAAAAGTAATTAATTACACTTTTTGTATAAATTTTGTAAAAGAAACTTGCAAGGGAAATAAGAATGAAACAAAACATTGCCTGAAAATACATTGTATTTTCAGTTAAAAAAATAATTTTACATTACAACCGCGATTTTTTATTATGGTCGATAAGCTGTTTGGAGGAATACCAAATTTTAAAGCAATATTCTTTTTCTTCACGCTTTTATCCACGACATCAAGATTTTTTTCTTTTATGCCACGCACTTTCTCTTTGACATTTTCGAGCTAAAAGAACCGAAATTACCAGCACGACTGAATGATCTAGAAAACGATAGACTCTAGTTAAAGGACACGAGGCAAACACTTCTTGGATGAAAAGCAAATAATCACAGCGATTTTACTGCTCTCGGTGAGTTAGGTGCTGGTAAGACCTGTTCATGGTCATCATAAAATGTGTTAAAAGGAAGAATAAGTTTGAAATATCCAGTAATATTTTGACAAATAGGGAGAAAAAAAATTTAGATTCCAAGAAAAAGTTCGTTAAATAGAGAATGCACTTTGCTATTTGGAGGTTATTTTACGTAAAAATTCGCGAAATATTCTTGGTCCCAAGGAAAAGTTCGTAAAATAGAGAAATTCGCAAAATAGAGGTTCGTTAAACAGAGGTTCGACTGTATATAAAAAAAATAATAATTATAGAACAAAATAATTTATATAATTTATAAAAAGAAATAAAAGTAAATAAACATTCATTATCAAATAAACAACAATAGTCGGGTTACCGTGTCAATATTTTCTGAAATATGAAAAAAAAAATATCTGTTTGATTAAAATTTGAGTTGCCATCATTAGAAAAATGTATATAAAATAAGAAAAAAATTAATATTTCGAAAACTAATTCGAATTTAAAAATTCTAATACCAGTTTTGAGATCTGCGGATCAATGATGATTTTTGGTATTAATTTCATCGCAAAGTATTCCATATTTTAGGAAAAAACGCTTGAAACGTAATCAGTTGTTTAATCAGTCGATTCATATATCCGTTTCATAAATTCGCTTCATTAGGATTTTATATACATAGGGTAGATAAGTTCTTCCTTATAGTTCCTTCTTATAGTTCTTCCTTATAAATACATTAATATTTATTTTAAATAAGCAAAAATTAAATTTAAAAAATCAAAACACCCGACTGCGTTAAAAACGAACTAATTAATTATTTTTCATCAATGTGAAACTATTTCTTATATTACTTAACTATTTTTTTTTAATTTACTTGTACTGATGACTTTTAAGTTGTGTTTAATTGTTAGTTCCGATCTATAAACACTGTTTTGATGAGGCTTATAGATGTCTATGAAGGTTAGAGTTTCCGTAAAGCTAGAGATCCTACCTACACAACTTCCAGGTTGTATATTATTTAAACGGAGCTTCTGACTGTAAAATAGCCAATAAAACATCGTCTTCATTTTGAAAGACCTATCCAATGATATGCCACTCAATAGGATGCGAAATTTTTTTTTCATCTCTACCGCCATTTTGTATTTTACGGCCGCCATTTTGAATTTATAAAAACAAAAGCTAGCCTATAACCATCGGGCGGACAAGACGAATCGATAGAGATCTCATTCATTAAAATCCATCCAGCCGTTGGGACGTTTCGAGGGTATAAAGAAATCCACTTACCCAGATACGCGTGAAACACATAACCCTCCTTGGCAGTCGGGTAATAACATTGGAATTGCTAACCATTGAAAGAGCAAAAAACTAAATGTCAAAAAAAGCATACATTTTGGTCACCTTGACTTATCAATTCAAGACATCAAAACAGATGGCAAAATATACAAGAAATTTGTTTTCGTGAGAAATTTAACTATACAATCGCTGAATGAGTTTTCAGTGCTCCTATAAGTCTAATCGATGCCCTTACTATTTTTCAAACAAAACTATTTTGAGAACGTTAATAAAATCAAATTTAATTTCAGGCATTAAATAATTAAAAAAATTAATTATGAATTAGATCAATTGAAATTGGGTGGGCGGAGAGATCAAATTATTGGGTGGAGTCGCGCCCCATGAGTCCATATAAGTTGGCGCCACTGTATACGTTCACATTCTAGAACAGGATCGGCGAACCTATGGCACGCGTTCCACTTTTAGAGCACGAAAGAATAATTTTGGCACGGCGCGGCATTATGTTTCTAAATCAGGATAAAGTGATTTTACACAAAATACATAAATTTAGACGACCTGATTTAATTCTAAATTCGATTAATTGGAAGTTGAAGAATTTTAATCTTATTCAATATAGTTCGAAGATTTATCAAACAAAGAAAATATTTGTAAACTACCAGAAAGGAAAGTTTATTATATGTATTAATAAAAACACAGATGGTGAATTATGGCAACTTGAAAATTAATTTGAGAACTATTTAAATGTAAACTGCCTTTTTTTTTATTTTAATAACTTTCCCTACTATTTATACCTGTGAGTCATTTTCTCAAATGAATAATATAAAAAATCAAATAGAGAGCAGTTGCCAGATAAATCCATTTTAGTTTGCATTCTGTTAAAATTAGCTGAGCATTAAAATGATATTAATTATTTTGCATCCAATATACAGCACAATTAATCACATTTTTTTTTTTAATATAAGTGTTTCTATAATTACTAGCTGACCCGCCCGGCGTTGCTCGGGCCAGTAATAATATTCTTAAATGAATCTGAAATTTTTATCGCAGGTCCGTACAGAGGGGGGCGGGTGGAGACGATGCAATTTACCAGGGCCCGAGACTCTTGTTCAGTTCCAAAGATGTGTAAAGTCAAAGGTTAAGTTTTTTAATTTTTATATGTCTCATACTTTAAAATTTTTTATTCCAAATTAACTAATGAATTTAATTAAAATGTAATTATATTTTCAATAATTTAATTTTTTATTTAAAATCTTTATATGAAACAGCACTTACAAATACAACATAAAGTGTAATACTAAAAAAGAAATAATAAAATTGTAAGCAAATATTACTATATAATTTTTTTTTAAAAGTATCATCCAGCAAATTTATTTTCTAATAGAGTAAAGCCTGTTTATAACGGAATCCTATAATAAACCAAAAAAAAAAAAAAAGTTGCTGCTCTCTCCCCCCCTCCCAAAAATGCTATTATGCTTTGTTCAATTTAAATAACCTGCATAAAACGGAATTTATCACTGGTCGTTTTCGTTTCCGTCGAAGCAGGTTTTATTGTATCTTACTTCTGGGGGGGGGGGGGGGCGTAATAATATTCTTAAATGAACCTAAAATTCATATCGCAGGTCCGTACAGTCAAAACTACCGGTCCGTACAAAATTATTTTTTACGTCATGATAACATTTTGTAAACTTGTAGCTGCTGTTAAATTTTCGATAATTCGCATTTCCAATGCAGTGCTTTGCAGAAATTGCACATTTCACCCACAGTTATGCATGCCCCGGAACGTTTAAATCAGTAATTTAGATTTCAGAAGCAATGCGTGCATGCTACAGTTATTAAGCCTATTTTGCCGATCGCTTAATGACGATCTCTATTTCGATTCGATTCGAATTCGGCTTCTTCTTCACTTTCAAGCATTCGCCGAGATTTTTTACGGGCATTTCAAATGATATTTTGAAGATTGCAGTGATATGATATTGCACCAAAAAAGGCAAAACGTAAACAAACCCGATCGCCCTAAATCCTGCCAAAGGACTCTTACACAATAACCAATGAGATGCGTTTCTCGGGCATTGCCATTAAACAATAACAAAAAATCGCGATTTCTGTGCCACGTACGTTAGCGTAATATATATATAGATTTCAGTGTAATACATGCATGTTACCCATATTAGAAAAAAAATAATAATAATAAGCAATTTTCAAGTAGTTTGGATTCATTATTTTTTAATCCACTAAATTTGTTTTATAGTTGGCACGTCAAGGTCATATAAAGTATTTTTGAAAAAAATTGGCACGCGACTATAAAAAGGTTCGCCAACCCTGTTCTAGAATATTCACACTTACACAGTAAATCTTTTTAATGAATTCCGAAGAATATTGTATAGTGCTGCATCTATAAATTTTTAATGGAAATACAAACATTACATATAGTATGCTAAAATTTAGTTCAGGTATGCATAACACTGTTGAAAATTTAGCTCCACAAATTATCGTCAATAGACGGAAATGCACTAGAATCTTTTTCTATAACCGTGCATGTTAATTAAAGATTTTTATATACACAACATTAAGCTAAAATTTAATTCAAGTAACACATGCATAGCAATTCGACCGGCAAATTCAGAGGGGGTGTCAGTAGGCAACAAGAGGATGAAAAATTATATTAGAATTATACAGGGTGTCCGGTCTCAACGGTGTCCAATGGCTAATTCCTAAACCGTTAGTCAGACATATAGTTTCAATTAGAAAAATGCTTTAAATCAGATAAAGAAATATTTAAAAAGTGATTTGGATCAATAAAAACATTTCTTAAAAAATTACGAAATTTAAATTTTTATACCGTCCCCCGGTCCTATAAGTTATATTTAGTAAAATTTTCCTATTACACTGACAAGTAAGACAAAAAAAGTCCCATTCATATAACGCTAAAATTGTGCAAGTTATGAAACTTTAAAAATGCATGACTTATGCCACTTTTCTGCTCTGAAAACAAATGAGTTCGGCTTGGCTTTGAGGGGTCATATTCAAAGTGCTTAAAGTATTCGAAGATCTCATTTCATGTGTATTTGCGCTTTGAAAAAAAATCGTACAAGTATTACGATTAAGTTAACATTTATTAAGTTTCAGATTGGCTGAAATAACATATGTTTTATTTTGTCAGGATTTGAGACTGTTTTTTTTTATGGTTTCTTTTAATAAAATTATGTTATTTTTATAAGTTTTTATGTTACTTCAACGATCTTATGTATATTTTTCCAGTTCAAAACTTGTATTGGAACTTTAACCCACTTTCAAATATCTGAACGAGATTACATTTTACATACTGGCGCAAATCCGATAACAATCTAATATTATTATGATTTTCGGTGGTTACCATTTATACTTATTTTATAGGATAACGCAAAAAAATTCGGATAGATTACCGCCAAGAAATTTATGAAAAAGTTTTAGATTAAATAATACAAGACGAGGATTGTTGGGGTTTTTAACTTTTATGTATGTTTTAGCGCTGAATCCAAAAATTGCCTTAATTTTTAACCATCATGTCAGGATATTTCGCAAATCATAAATTGTCGAATTTAAAGAATAACAAAAATCGGATACTATAAAGTAGAGGAGATGGTTGTATTTTTTTACTTTTGATAATTGATTTTTACGTAATTTTTAGCACTAAATCTGAAAATGACTTTCATTTTTAACCATCACGTTAGAATTTTTTTGCAAATGTGTAAGTTAAAATATAGCGAAAATCTCATACTATAAAACATATGTAAAACTTTTTTTATTTTATTTTATTCAATAATTTATTCGATATTTTTGCTTATCTTGGGATTCTTACAGCTGGGTGGTGTGATGAGATGGGGGAGGAGATTAAATTTTAACTTTGAACTTTTTAACTTTGAAATGTACAATTTGCGAAAAATCTTAATGAAATTAAAGGCTAAAAATGCTGGTCAATTCCGGATTCAGCGGTACAGAATACATAAGAATCAACTATCAAAAGCTAAAAAACATGAAATAACCCAACATTTGCAGGCTAGTGTAATCTAATAATATTTTAAATTAATTGAGGCTGTTAATTTAGCATCATTTTATTTAACAAAAATTCTGTTTTTTCTTTCTTCTTAAATGTGTATTACAAATTGTATATTTTGCATTAATATGTCAGAATGACTAAAGATTTCAAATTTATATTGCAATGTTAATTTTAGTCTCAACCATTTTTTAATATTTCTGACGAAATTATATTTCGACTAAATTTGTGAATGATCCCCAATTTGCAGCAAAAAATAGGCTCCAACTTTAAACAGGTATTACTCGGTCAATTTTAATCGTAGAACAACGGGACTTTTTGTGTATTACTTGTCAGTGTAAAAGGAAAATTTTACTAAATATAACTTATAGGACCGGGGGACCGTATAAAAATTTTAATTTCGTAATTTTTTAAGAAATATTTTTATTGACCCAAATCGCTTTTAAAATATTTCTTTACCTGATTTAAAACATTTTTGTAATTGGAACTATATGTTTATGACTAACGGTTTAGGAATTAGCCATTGGACACCGTTGAGACCGGACACCCTGTATATTCTTTTCTTACGAATTAGCATATTAATTTTGCATAGATGAAAACGTTTTCAGTTTTAAACAGGGTTCCGTCATAAGGCAGGTTCCTTTTCACACGTTTTACTATATTTTAATTTAGCTATATTTTAATAAGCGTAAAAATATACTATTCTTTAAAAAGAATAAATTTTAATGGTTAATTGTAGAATAATGGCAATTTAAAAATGTATGCATTTTTTGCAAAAATTTTGAGGCCAGGCCTAATTTAACTGACTTTTGAATGGACCATGCCACGCTGAGACAATGATTTTCATACGGGCTGGGTCAAAACTACGACTGAAAATTTTGGGCCGTGAAGGCTGGGAATGAAACCAGTCTCGGCTTTGTACAGAAAAAATAAGTTAGGTCCGGCCCGAGCCTTCAGAAAAAAAGTATGGCCCGGGCCCGGCCCGAGTGCCGTGAATGAAAATCGGCCCGCGGGCCGGCCCACGGGACGGCCCGTGCAGATCTCTAATCTCAACTCCCTCAGAAGTATAGGAGAAAAGGTTGCTAGAGTTTATCAGAAAATTGATTTATCGCCAAAATTTGGCAACTTTTCCATTTTTCTTAGCAGTAAAATTTTCATTTTTTTTTCTTTGCAAACACAATCATTTATAAATATTTTATTAATTTATGCTTAAAAAGTTTATGTTTGGAGCTTTGTATGATAAAATTACCATATCAATGTATATTTTAAATAGTAACATTAAATAGTAACATTGTTGATCATTTTACATGATTTATCGATCGAATAGTTTACATTAAAAATTTTATGCATCGCTTTTTTTGTCGTGAAGGAAGAGGTGGGGAGGATGTATTCTCTTAAGCCTTTTGTGAATCCAAGGAGAAAAAAAATTAAAAAGTGTTTCCTTATTATAGCGGCTCTCGCAATTATGATTATGCCAAGGTTGTAGTTATGATTTTGCCAAGCTTATATTTACATTTAAAATTTATACGCATAATAAAAATCAATATGATTTTAATGTCATATATCCAAGATTAACTTGGCAATACATCTTGTTTGCCGCTTTCTATGACAAGAAAATACTATATTAAAAATTTTAATCTGTTTTTTGATATTTTTTAAGTACTCTTGACAGAGGTTGCTCAAAGACAGACTCCCAAAATGATTTTTTTGTGTGAAACTGAGTATTCTCTTAAATTCTTTTTTTAAGCATTGCTTTTAAGTTAAAGATTTCGATAGGGATACTACTGTAATTTTTAAGAAAGGTATCTCCATGTCGTACTTTTCCTATTACAACAGTTATGCTTTAACAAATGCAAGACACTTAATAATAGTAAAAAGAGAAAAGTTAGGAGAAAATTGTAATATAATAAAAATTGATTTTAAATGTCCACGCTATATGTGAAACTATAGTGCAAGAAATATCATAATTGTCATAAAATTTACAATGGTGTGCTTACTGAAAATTAAGTAACAAAATAAATGTGTCAAGCATATTTTTATTTAAGGTTTAAAATCATATAATAAGTACAATAATGGTGTGCTTATTAACCAAATAAATATAGATAACATCTAGTGAACATCAATTCCACATATTTACACTTTGCCAGATTTAAGAAAAGGCAACAGGGACTGAAGATCTAATGAATTATGCCGTTTTTTATGCACAATTTTTATTGAGCGTCATATATACCTCAATCAATATTAATAAAAATGTGATAAATCATAAAATAATAATAAACACATACTTTTGGCGAAGCTTTTTCTTGGTTAGATTACTAGTTGCTGGTGAATACAGTTTTCCCTATTTTACAGTTGAAAAAGCATTGCTTGCGTATACGACTCAACCAATATACAGCAGGCAATATTTATTCAACTAAGTCAAATGCCCTACCAGTCGTTCCCACCAGGAGATTGCAGTTACGTAGGATCAGATGTGGTCAGTTCTTCAGATGATGGCTCCTGGGAATGATGCGTTAATGCCACAGACTTGCTCATATAATCAGTAGTGTGGCGAATCCTCTCACTTGGAGGTCCAGATGAGGGAGATGTCAAGCTAGGTTAGACTTCTGCCCATGTCATACCTCATCAAATGCACGTCTATACTCAGTGCCTTCAATCACATTGATATCTAAGTTCATCCAGGACATATAAGTCAACAACAACAAAACTGGCTCAAAAAAAAAGAAGATTTCAGTTAAAGTAAAAATTTAATTTAGACAGAAATATTTTATAAAATTTTCAGTTCAACAACTATACACAAATATACATATGAAATAGACAATGAAAATTTCATTAAAAAAAGTGAAATCCATCTTAGCTGGTATAATTATCGATATTTTTTCTGTTTAAAATATATAAATTTTTCATTTAAGACCGGATTCTGTTATAGACAGATTTCATTTTCACAGACTTTGCGATAGTAGTTGTTGTATTGTAATTGAGACGTTTAAAGTCACAGTGATATAAAATAAGAGACTACATTAGTCACACATAGACATTCGTAAGCTAATATTACTAATAAAACTATGGAAGCAATCTAGATAAATATCTCGCTTGAGTTTTATTACTTTTAAATGTATATATTTTTCCCACGAGGTAACGTCGTGGAAAAAGAAAAAGTAAACAACCCCTACTAACTCCTCAACAAATTATCCTAGAAGAAAGCTACTGGGGCCGAACGATTAGAAATAAAGTCTTCTTTTAAATGATGTAGGGGAGATGGTGAACAGTTCTCATAAATATAGCTTTTTCTCATAACTGGATTAATTTCTATGAACAAAAACTACTCAATATAGTAAACAAAACTTTCTTTTACACATGGTATTTTTTTTTAAATCACCTGCATAGTTCTTTTTATTTTTTTGATAGCTTTATAAATTCAAAAAATCGTTCACATGTGCCCCATCATCGGGGTAGTTGTGAACACACATGGGGCACATGTGAACACAAGGAAAAAATATCCTTTGACATGCTTTTTTCCCTGTTATTCATTTGTCATCGTAATCATTGATTATATTACCCATTAAATTCACCGTAAAGAAATATATATATATATATTTCTCTAGTTTCTGAATGATATGCAAAACTTAAAAAAAAATGAAAAAAAGTAGATTTGGGGAGGGGGGGGGGGAGGCTTGGATGATTCGTACAGTATTGTTTCAGTAAAATAAAATAATAACGAAGCAATTTTAAAACAGAAATTAAAACTTTTAAATTTTGCTTAAAGCTTTTTGTTATGGAAACTTTTAGAGAGGGGGGGGGAGGCATTTACATACTTTTTATCGGAAATCTGCCGAAATACGAAAGAGTCTCACTCCTGTATTTGCCTTATTTACTTGTAAATTATAGATAAAGAAGGGTTTTTAATGATTTTTAAAAAATCTCGACTATACTTCCCCTTAACTTCTTTTGCTTTTGAAAGAGGGGGGGGGGGGGCTTATAATCAGATTTTACAGTAGTTATCAGTTTAAAATTTTTACTTTCTTAAAATATTACTCATATCTATCGCCATTCAAAGCATCATATACATGACTGTTAAAGAGATGGAAGCAAACCATCATTGCAAGTTTAGAACAAATATAATAGAAAAATTTGCAAAGTTGTTCGTATTAACAATGCATAAAAAATATTGTTGTAAATCGTTTAGTAAAATAATACATAACACTTATTGCATTTTAGAAACCATTAAATCTATTTAAATTACAATTGAATGTAAACATGCTTGTTGCTCTTTATGTACTTGCTGACAGATGTGTTTGTGGAAATTTCAATACAAAATCAACTTTGTATGACGGAAATGTCTTCTATTTCAGGAAAATTATACATATTGGATCTGACATTATTGCTCATGAAGTTAACTGAAATGAACAGAATCACAGAATGATTATTTGGGTACTTATGTACTGTTCATATCTGCCACAACTGGTCTGTTCACAAGTGCCCCAGATTGCTGCGTCTGTTAAATTGATAAATCATTAACATTTCTCAATTTTAGAACAAAAAAAGAACGTAATCAAAAATATTTATTAGTATTTATAGTATATGTTAAAACACTCAGATTCAAATAAATGAATAAATAAATAAAGTTATTCGCTTATCAACTTGGAACAAAGATTTTACTTTTGAGATCTACAAACAGTGTTTTGGTTACAGAGGACAAACAAACCGTCAAAGAACTTCAAAAAAATTTTCCCATATGTCTACAGGTGCTATCATCTTTAGTAATTTTTTTCAAATAAAAAAAATTATAGTAACTATGGAAAAATTGCGATGTTCACATCTGCCCCCTGTTCACATGTGCCCCCATCTCCCCTATATAAAATTTGTTTAGGCTGCCATCTACATATTAAAACAAACCTAAACTTCATTTTTTTTCAATAGCGATACCCAATTTTAACAAGATATTTCAAATCTTCGGTTAAAACTATACCTAGATACCAAATTTCAAGTCAGTGAATGATAAACTTTCGAATTATAAACATTGAAAATTGAGTGCTTCTAATGTTAAATTGCATTTTCATATTTTCATTAATATCTCCTGAAATTATACTCCTAATGTACTATTTTTTTGTGTAGCAATAATACTGAAATACTCAAACATAAATACATTGAATTTGTAATTTTTATAATTTTATGATATGAATTATGAAATTAATATTAGAAAAAATTGTAACCTACAATTTTTTTGATGGATTTAGATTTATTAAGTCCTGTTTTATGGAAATCCAAAATTTCACATTTTTCTTTCAAATAGTTTTCAAATTATGCTTAAAAAACGACAAAATGATGATCTATAATAGAAGTGACTAGATATTTTGAAATTTCTTATGCTATCCTATAATCTAGCAGTATTCAATGACTGCTTGGGTGGCACTTAATATGCCTTGATCAAGAAGTGGGCTCTCTCGGTCAACAATCGAGTATCGAACTTCAGTTTGGATACAGCCCTAAAATACGCTCGGTTTAAAATAATTAATTTCTCGGAAAACTATCGTGCGAATTGTATAAAAATTTGTTTTTAGGCTAATTGAAGGGTGTAGAGTTCATTTATGCTGTTAGAATTGTGTGCTGCTATTGAAAAAAAAAAAAAAAAAAAGTTATGGTTCATTTTATATGTAGGTGACCACATAAGCAAATTTTATATAGTACATCATTTAAAAGTAGACTTTATTATCAATCGTGTGGTACCAGTAACTTTCTTCTACGATAATTTTTTGCAGAGTTAGTAAGGGATGTTTACTTTTTTTTCCACGACTGTACCTAAGGTCAATGCTTTTGTACTTTTTCATGTCGTATTGGTTACATTTTTTTTTTTTTTTTTTTTTTTTAATATTCAGACATTTGTATTTTGGAAAACTGTTTGGAACCAATTCTGAAATTTAAAAAGTCTTCATATTAAAAAATGCAGCCATAATTGAAAACGAAGAAACACTCTCCCTCGTGTCATATGTTTAAAAAAAAAATTAAAGCTCAAGCGAGAATTCTTAAAAGAATAAAGGCTCCAATAGGTTTAAGTGAGTTACATGTGAGTGCTTTCCCATGAGACTACACGAGTCATTATGCGAAGAAACTGGAACGCTAATGTTAAACCTATAGAAGCATTCTTTTTAAAATTTCTCACTTGCATTTTAATAGTTTTAAATTACTTTTTATGCTGAGAAATGGTAACCAGGTTAATATTTACTTTTCTTCCATTTTGATTGCAGACTTTTTTTTAAAGTTACTTTTACTTTCAGTTAGTTTTAAGTTTGGATTTTCCGACTGCGAGACTATTTTATCCAAACTTCATATATTTATACTGTTTTGTATCACACGACAAACAAATCTTCATTTGGGAGGCCCCTTCACCTTTCCTCCTGGCGCCCGGACCACATGCCCCTCTACCACCCCCTAGTTTCGGCCTTGGTACACATAAATGAGCCATGCCAAACTATAAAGTGGTTTCTGTCGTAATTTTTATTTATGCAAGAATAGCTTACCATTATTTTTTTTAAACATTTGCAACAAGCCAGTTTTTGGGGTTTCATTCATCTGACGAAACCCTATCTTTCATTCTTCTTTCATTCATTCGTCTCGTTCCTATGTCTGTCTGTCTGTCCGTCACAGAGCCCATTCTCAGAAACTATATATATTGTAGACTTATAATTTTGCATACTTATACATGAACACCTCACATCAAACGGCAAATCATAAAATTTTGAAAAAGGCTTATATTTAACCCTCTGGGCTCTAACTTGCGTATTTTAAGCTTTTTTTTTTCTAACTGAGCCCCTAATTAAGTTGAAAATTTGAAATTTTGTATACTTATAGCTGAACACCTCACATCAAACGACGAATCATAAAATTTTGAAAAAGTCTTATATTTAACCCTCTGGGTTCTAACTTGTGTATTTTAAGCTTTTTTTTCTAACTGAGCCCCTAATTAAGTTGAAGACTTGAAATTTTGCATAATTATAGCTGAACACTTGCAATCACACGACAAATCATAAAAATTTCAAAAAGTCTTATATTTACCCCTCCGGTCTCTAACTTGTGTATTTTAAGCAATTTTTCTAAGCTCCCCCATTGCACCCGGTGGGTACTTTTCTAATTTTGCTGCCACCGCTTTGACCACTCTTTCATATTATGCACATAGCCTTACGTCTTTCAGTTCCACTTTTTACCGCCAGAGGGCGCCTACAAATCTCGGGTGCTATGAGTCCGATCCCCTCGACTAATATATCTACGGATAGGCTGTAAAACGGAGTTTCGTTCCGATAGAGGTTTGTGTAGAATAGAGTGCGCCGCCTGGTTGCAAAATGTGGAACTAACATATTTTGCAAAAGGATAAAGTGTTTTGAAAGGAATACTAAACGAAACCCTCTGTGTGATCTGTGATCACACTTATCCATTTGTTTTAATTAGATAATACTTTTTTTTTTTTTTTTTTTTTTTTGCAAGTTACATGCTTTACAAATCACCATTTTCAGTCTAATTCATAAAATTTTCCTAAAGTTAAGCAAAGACTTTACATTAAAATTTTCTTTGTTTCAACATTCATAATTATTAACAAATTAATATGTACGTATATACACATCATATCTATGTAATATGGAACAGTATGCATATACCCAGACCATTATGCCATCTTGTTTTTTTAAATTAGTGAAAAAATTTTATACAGAAAAGTTTTACGATTTTAAAAATTATTTTAAAACATCAAAATTATTGGTAAAAAGCACAAATTATTTGCAATATTAGCTAAACTGTAATAACTGTATTTTAAATAGAGATCGACTTAAAATTCAGTCACGTTTTCGGACCAAAATGAGAGTTTAGCCGAAAATTCGTTTTCGCCGTAAATACTGCCAAAAATTCGGCTGGACCGAAACAACATTTATTCTAAAGATCCCGTTTCTTCTTTCAGAAATTTTCAACATTACTCATTGATTTGAGCTGTATCGGCTCCAATGAAACACTCATCATATACTGATATTAACCCGTAACTGGAGACATGAATTTTCTTACTCGATCAGAGACATAGAGTCAAAAACACACCAATATTATTTTTCTTTTTTGTCTTTTGTAAACAGCTTTGAAATTTATTTTGGAAACGCAATATATTCTGGAAATCATGTAGTGATAAAAGAACTACTTGACGGTACTGAGGAGATGATTTTATTCAAGAAGGAAAACCACGTGATAATCAGAGCCAACTAACAACGCGGAGTCATTTTGACTCCCGTCTCCAGTTACGGGTTAACTTTACTGTTTATAATTATCATTCATGACTGACTCAAGACATGAGTGCAAATTATAAAGCAAGCAATGCCTATAGGACTAAACTTTAAAGACGCTTTTCACGTGCACATTAAGAGCTGTAGAGTTAACAGTAATAGAAAAATTTTAAACCGCACAAGTCTTTCGAATACTCTCTGAGAAAGCTCTAGCACAACATATGATCATTTGCAAAAATCATTATAAAGGCTAAATAGAGGTATGTATACGTAAAACATTTTTTAATTAGATTCGAAGAATTAGAAAATAATTTTGTCTCGTTGAAGAATTAATTACATTTTATTTTATTTGAAAATAAAGAAATTTTGGTCAGAGGTACAAACAGACAACTTGGGCCACACATATAATTAATTAATAATTATGTGTATTTAATAAACACATATAATTAATTAATAATTATGTATATTTATATATGCATTAATTATTTTAAAAAAATTTGGACATTTTCGTGTTAAAATAGGAAGATTACCGAAATTCGTTTTAGGTTTCAGTTTCGGCCTTAAAAACCTGTTTCGGTCGATACTTAATTTTAAATCATACCAACTGTATCGCGTAACTGCTCTGATGACAATTAACATAAGAAATTAAAAAAAAAAAAAAAAAACATTTTTTGTCATCTTAAAACAACATAAACTCTATTTTTTTAAAATGCTTTTTTTTTTCATTTTAGTTTCAAAAACACTTAGTCTCATATGAATATAAACAACAAATCCTTTTGCATGTGTTAAAAACACTTTTTTACTTTAAAAAAGAAAACACTAAAAACTTTCATTATCTAAAAAATCATATCCCCCCCCCTTTTTTTTTTTTTTTTTGTTCTTTCAAAATAAAACCAAATAGTGTAATTGCTCTGGTAACAAACAAGATGGGGATATACATAAGACAGGCCCACATTTTTTTTTTTACTTATCGGCTGATTTTATTTATGCCCCAGACTAAAACATACATAAATGCTTATTTCGCATTATATTTACAATTTTACTTATGGGATTTTAATTAATTTTTCAACTACTTTTCAGCAGTGAAATTACGCTTGAAATTATTGAATATTAAAGACGTGAATAATCACTTTGCTAGCAAGTCGTAAACCAACTTAGTGAAAAATGTCCAAGCCGGGAATCGAACCCGGACCCCTGGAATAGATCTCCAGTGCTCTACCACTAAGCCACAAGGACGATGCCCAGCTTGGCATCTCTCACTTATATATAAGTCGGTAAGGCTGCAACCGCAGCACTAGATGGAAAAGTCTCCACGAGCACACAATTTTTCACTAAGTTGGTTTACGACTTGCTAGCAAAGTGATTATTCACGTCTTTAATATTCAATAATTTCAAGCGTAATTTCACTGCTGAAAAGTAGTTGAAAAATTAATTAAAATTGTATATTCACCGATGTTGGGTTCATTTGCGTCTCATGTTTCGCCACTAGATTGTGTGCTCATGGGGACTTTTCCATCTAGTACTGCGGTTGCAGCCTTACCGACTTATATAAGTGAGAGATGCCAAGCTGGGCATCGTCCTTGTGACTTAGCGGTAGAGCACTGGAGATCTATTCCAGGGTTCCGGGTTCGATTCCCGGCTTGGACATTTTTCACTAAGTTGGTTTACGACTTGTGACCAAAGTGATTATTCACGTCTTTAATTTTTATTTATGGGCATTTAAAAATATTTTCAGCTAAATAATTTTTGTACTTATTTTTCTGATTGTGTACTCATAGTTTGTAGTGTAGCATGCTATTTTTGGAAAATATAATTTAGGGAGTAATATAATAAATAAAAACTATTTTGTAGGGAGCACAAATATTATTTTTCATGTTACTTTAATAAACTTACTTTATTGTCTCCCCTTTTGACATAACAGTGGGAGTCCTACCATACTCATAGACTTTTAAAAATATTTTTTGAAATCTTCGATGCAAAGATGAATCCATAATACTTGTAAAAGTAGCATACAGTCCAAAGGCACCATACAAATTCCAGTTGCCTGAAGAAGATCACGTATGGTAGTCACTTATTAGACAATAAAACTACACACCTGTGATTTTCTGAAAGCATTCAGATTTGAAGTAAGATCTATCCCAGTACCTGCTGATCTGGTAGACGCCAACGGTATACTTTGTATTAATTGACACATACTGTTTCTGGACGTAACGTCAATAACTATGCTCCCTAGAAATTAGTTTTTTTTTATTATTACATTACTCGCTAAATTATATTTTCCTAAAAATAGCATATTACACAACAAACAATGACAAAACTAGTTCCTACTATAGTTTTATTACTTCTAACGTATTATTTTGACCACTGAATTTATATATATCATGAATTCATGATTCGTCTAAAACTTTAATATACACTCAAACATATAGACTGAAATCAAAGAATCTTACCCAGAGAGCATTTTATTTTTTGATAATGAGTTCCATTTTCAAAAATAGTAATAATGAGAAGTAAATGTTTTAAAAAAAATAATAATAGTAATTTTTTACTTTAATACATAAATAGGTACATTTAAACTGATGATCTATGCTGTAAGATAAATCTGTAGCTATACTGGTAAAATAAATGCACCTAAATAACAATTTAAATAAAATTTTATAAATATATATTTCAAATGGCGAATCTCCGCGAATCTCCTATTATTTTGGTATCAATAATTTTTCAATAAATGAAAATAATCACTCCGTCGCTAACAAGACATACATATTTAACATAAAATTCTTTGAATAGGCATTTATAAATGCCTAATCGAATTGGAATAGTAATGTGTACAAATTCTTCGAAATTGGCACAGAGAAAAGCTACATATGGTCTGAATATCTCTCAATTGATTTAAATTTCGTACAAAGTTATAAATCTTCATAAAAGTTTCAACATTAATCTTAACAACAAAAAGAAAGATAGCACAACTGCAGGTGAAATGCATTAAAAATAAAATAAATGAAAAATAGATCAGCAGTGTTTTCTTTACCTGACAAAGGTCACAAGTAAATAACTGAAAAGGAGTAAAGAGCAAACTGTTTTGCAATCATATATCTGTCTTGCTTAAAAGAAAACAGGACAATACAAAATACACTGGCTTATTTATTTTATAGAAATTTGTTTACATGCTTGCTGAAACATGCATAATACAGTACCTACAATAAGCAAAACTGGATTGAAGTTTACCTGTAACTAATTTTCCATTTAAATATCAATGAGCTACAATAAACAATACCTTTCTTAACCCTTTACAATTATTTTAAGAGAGCAAAGGGAAATCTAAATTGATCAGAAATACCCTATCAAGTAACCAAATTTAATCAATAAAGCAAGTAATTCATTTTAAGAAAAAATATTCTTTAAAAATACTTTTATTCTTTGTATACTATTAACATTCAATAAAAATAAAATAATTTTGAGAACTGGACATATCTTCGTTCTTGTATCTGAAACGAAATCCTTAAATGAACTATACAATTAGTATTCTAATATTAATAAAATTTATCTGAATGAATACCAAAAATAGCGATATTTATCCTATCAAAAGTGCAACAAATTAAACAATCCATATGGATTACCTACTATTTATTAAATTAAAAGGCAATAATAAAAGATGATATCTATATCCAACACGTTAATAAAATTTACCATTTTGCTTCAATCACAAAAAATATATACCTCTTTGACGTAAAAACAGAATAATTTAAAATAAATACAACGATATAAAATATAAATATCCCGTATTACATTGACAAAAGCGCCATTGTTATCAAAAAGCTCTATTCTAATTGGCTGCGCTTGGGTTAGCCATGCTTTCTTTCTAACCGATGACCAGGCCTCTACCTGCCGGGAAGCCCCAGCTGAACTTGATACCTGGTATCGAGGCGGGTGACCACCTAATAGCCGCGTAGCGGCAATAAACCTAACCTGCACCTAGATCGTATCGGCAGTGCCTATTGCTTGGTTGCCGGTTGCTTAACATTTATATCCTGTTGTTTGGAGCCTGCACATTGCTACTCATGTTGATCTCGTAATTTGGAACCTTGGTCAGGTAATGAGACCTTTACCTGGCAAGGCACCTCCAGAGGTATAATTCACAGGTACTTGGAGGACTTTGCACACACGATGGATTTTACATGCACCAGGCGCCATTAGCGTACATGGCGGATTATAGTCAGCAGTAGGCCTCGATCCCGCGGTCTTCAACTGCGGGTTCGATGCTCTGCCAACTGGGCCACCGCTGCCCGAACTACTTCTGATTTACCTGGAGTTTTGAAGCCGAATTGTTGGTGCAGACTTGTCATAAGAAAATGGATTTTGGAGGAGGGAAAGCAAAAAGTGGGGCGCCGCAGATAGGCAAGTTGCACAGTAAGTTAATTTTGGGCCGAAATGCTAGCAAATACAAAGATGCAGGAGGGATGAGACTCCATTTTTCTACCGTACCCCACCGCGTAGAAACTGGTTCCGTAGACTTCCCACTGGAGCGGGTCCGGTAGATCGTGCAGGCTATAGCCTATGTGCAACTACGAGTAATAAAGAGAAGGCAGTCAAAAAAAAAAAAAAAAAAAAAAAAAAAAAACTGAAAGGGAAAGGGGTTAGCTTGTACACGTTATTACACTTAAAACTTACGTATAGCTATTTACTTAACTATCATTTATTATATATATTCTTTTATAATTATCCTAGGCACTAGGTCACAATAAACTAACTAGAGTAATTTACTTTAGATAACTTAAATAATGCCTGGCTATTTAAAATGCATTTATATTTTTAACAATTTCTAATGCTAGAATCATGATTTTTTTTTTAAATCTTACGGCGAGTTAACTATGAATTGGCATACTATTACTTAGTTAGGAGAGAATTAGTATTAGATTAACGAGCTGACCTAGTGAGATTAACTTTAATATACTAATTTCTAATTGAGCTAGCTGCTTGAGGTTGTAACTTAGACATAAGGTATGGGGATTGGGCTTGACCTAAATTAACAATTAATTTTATAATTAACTATATTTGTCTAGTATAACACGCTTATCTCACCCAGTGGAATTGTTCTTCTGAGGAGATTTTCTTGTCTTGGTATTTGGCCAGAGTCGTGGCGGTTGCCTTTTTATTATTTTGACATATTCTTGTGAGTCTTATTTTTTTCCTTGCTTGAATTAATGTGGTTAGCCGTGCTTAGGATTGAACAGCGATCAATCCTTCAAAATCACGTTCTAACGATCTGAAATCTCGTGCTTTGGTAAAAAGTTAGGTAAGTTAGACCTTGAGTCGACCAGAGAAAACGCAGCTTTTGAGCTTCATTAGATCCTGAACCTCAAAGGTGGGAGGATATATGAAATCACCGACCTCCATGGGCATTTTCTTTGTGAATGAGGACTTCTGTTTTAGCCTTTTGCAACAGCAACTTTTTTTTTTTTTTTTTTTTGAAAAGAGATGCGGGTTTTTTCCCCCATCAAACATATAAATATCGCATTCGGTACTATTCAACTAATTATGTGCATATGTAAATAGTTTTTTGTGTAAGTTAAAGAGGATATACATAATATAAAATTTAAGAAATGTTATCTTCATTTTGGTTAATCAGCGAGCAACGAATTTTCAACGAACTTATCTATGACTTCTTACCATTACTTTTTGAAGAAAGGCTATTTACCAATTTTATAGAGGGTAACATTTGGAACGAATTTCCGCATGAAACAATTTCCTATCACTGTTAAAAACATCGCGAAAAATTGCCTCTGTTTTTAAAGACTATCTATTTTTTGACCAATGAAACACTCTATAGGCTTTTATGTAGCATTCTCATTTGTCAAAAAATAGATAGTCTGCAAAAACAGAGGTAATTTTTCCCGATATTTTTAACAGTGTAGGCTCGTGAATAACGGAGCTGTCCTTCACTGACCACAGTTTAGATTAAATTAGAAAGAATCAGTGAAATATTAGCTCCGCTCTCCCCTTTCCACCTCATTTTTTGTCAATTACTTCTCGTCAGTGCATTTTAGGAAACCCAGCTAATACCAATTCCAAAAAGAATAAAATGTATAAACATTTTTATGCATGAAGTTTTTTAAAAGCTCCATTCAGCAGCAACACATTACAGAATATTGGCGGTCTGGCCAAACCCAGTTCTGGAATCTGAGCCCGGACAACCAATCAAAAGCTAATCAACCAATTAAAGAAATGTTCCTCCCAATTTTAACACTGTGCCCTCTGCTGGAAAATATGACAAGCCCCAAAATATTAGCTAACACGCACGCCAAAAAGGGGAGAATTTGCACTTTTGAGATTCTTGCAAAACCTATGGCGATGTAACGCTCTTAAAATCAGCGATATAAGCGGCTCGAGGGACCTCCTATAGGACTCGCGAATCGGACTGTACGATGGAGCACGGAATAAATGAGTTCGATCCACCAAAAGGTTCCCAAGTCCAATTATTATCCAAATATGACACCCCCAGGTGTCCTGTCATATGAAAAGCTGGCTGTACGATCACCAGCCGGGAAAGTGAACGGGCCGTGATTCGTAAACAGGTCCAAGACGTCGCGATATATGACATATATATATATACATATATTAAATGTTCTATAGAGGGCAGGAGGCACCTCATTGAGGTCTGAACGTGCCTATAATATATATTATTATTCCTTGATCTAGAATCATTTAAAAACCTTTTTTGGCAACAGTTGCAAATAATCTCTTACCCTTGTTTTTTTGCGGCATCCTTCATGGTAAGATTATAATCTCAAATTGGTAATATGCTTTTCTTTTTTAATTCATTTCAATCAAAATTTATTTTTAACTTATTTGTTTTCTAATATTATAATTTCCGGATTTTTTGTGTGTCGTAGTCCTAATTTCGCATTCTTTAGCTTTTTATGGCTAATGCGAAGATGAAACCGCGCACTTTATTTGTGGTAAACAAGGTAATTAGGACCTGATGAAGATGCCTTGGTTCCACAAATTTACATTTTTTCTAATTTTTACTACGTTTTAAAATCCATGTTGCAAATGTTATGTTGATCAGATTTATAGACTTATATGGTGGTTTCTATATCTTTTTTAATTTGAATAAGTTCTTTTATTATTTATACTTTCACAATTTTTGTAGGTAATTTGTAATGGTTTCTACTCGTTATACATATATTTATAAAACCATTATAAACCAATACGAATTATCATCAGCAATTGTGAATATACAAATTATAAACGCACTGCAAATAGAGGCGTCTTAAATTAAGACACATATGTGACTGAAAAAGTTATTCAGACACTTAAGTGTCTAAATTTGAAATTTCAGACATCACAGATGTCTAAATTTAAGATACATAAGTGTCTTACTATGATCATGGCATAAATGAGCTGATTAAAATGTCTGAATAATGGTGATATGTCTGAAATTAAGACATTTAGAAATTTAGACACTTAAGTGTCTAAATGCGATACAGTTGTATCATATGTGTGATAACTGTATGTATAAATGTATTGCAATTTGTATGCCAGCACTACCAGAAAATTGTTTTCGAATGGATAAAGGATGTTTAAAATATTTTTATCCATTAGATTTTGTATTATTTTATTTAAAAAAAGTAATTTGATTAGATCATGGGACATCTGGAAAATTAAAATAGATAGCTTACTAAAGTTTTGGGACTAAATTACTTTTGACGCAATAAATAAATCAGTAATTGCTTTTCACAAAATATATTTATTTCCAAGGAAGGGTCAACCCCCCTCCCCTCTAAATACTAAGAGATGTACCGGTAGAAAGAAATTTAGGGAGGGGCAAAATTTTGGAACAGGTGTGCCTGGGGTCAACAGCGTAATCTGCTTTTCTAAAATGCAGAACATAAACATGAAATAGGCAAACTAAGAATATTTTGTCAGAACTCCTTGTGCAAGAAATTTTTAAAGATATCAACATAAAAATAAATATAACAAGTTGGAAATTGCACGTCAAACGTGGCAAATGAGGTGCGTTCGTACTATAACTAGTTTTATAAGTATTTTTTGCACTGCATCTTGTACTGAATGTATATTTTACTGCACTTCATAAGCGCATATCAATTTCATTCTTTTTGAAAAGCTGTAACACCATTAAAATGCACTTGAAATAATTTTTTTCCATTGGCCGTAATGTAACGGTAAACTTTTGACTGTACTAATTAAAATATACATCCGATTTTCATAAAATTTGAAATGACTCTACAAAATTATGCAATAATTATATATTTTAAATTTCAAACAAATCGGTTGGGTAGTTTTTGCGCTGTTATAGACGGACAGCCAGATGGACTGAACGACGACTATAGGTACTACGTATTTATATAATTAAGAACGCATCTAAAAATTTAACAATTAAGAGATAGTAATCGTTCAAAAATAAGTTTCAAACGACAGTTTGAAAATAGAGAACTTTTTTTTTCTCGATGGACTCTTCCTCCCCCCCCCCCCACACACACACAAACACCGTTTGAGATAAATTTGAAATATATGAACATCAAAAGAAGAAAAGAATTAAAATTGTCTTCTACGAAATGTTCAAAGGAGGGTGGGTTTCTCCGAAGTAAAATTCTTAGTAACATTTTCCCTTAACGTAAAATTATTCAATAGCCATTTGTAAGAAAAGAAATATCATTCATTTTTAATTATCAGACATAAAGAAAACATAATTGATTCAATTTCATTATACTGGGAGGGAAAATATTTCTTCAGTTCTTCCTTATAACCACCAGAGGGACTCTCAGTTGCGCATGCGTCATGCGTTTTAGATGTGTTTCGTTCTAATGTACGTTGTAATTCCATTTCAAACTGAAAGTTTATTTTGACTTTATTCATATTTTGTGGATTGTGAAGTTCTATGGATTAATTCGTATCGACTTAGTGTTTATTCGTAATCATTTTATGAATAATACAGTGTTATTAGTCTTCTGTTCGTCAAATATGTTAAATAGAAACTTTTGTCTGGCAGATTCTATTTTAAGAGTGAAAATATTTCACCCTTTTAATATAGTTAGCCGGATGTATACAGGAATTTTCGTTTTAAAAGATCCAAGTATTTCTCCCTCACGGATCATTAACCTAGCCACCAGTTGAAATTGACGCCCCCTGTGCGGGTATAATTTTGGATACCTTACACCTTTTTCCAGGTAAGTGGGACCTAGACCATGTATTGCAAACTCTCCGTAAATGTTTTCTCTTTAAATGGAACCCTTACACAAGTCTCTAGCTTTATTAGTTTCTGAGTTATACCAACATTTGTTTAAAGCATTTTGTCTGTTGAATTTCCGTGTTAAAATTTTATCTTGCTAATAATTAAGTTTCTGTTCTTAAAAACATCTGCAATCATGTTTCTATATTATTTTCTAACCAATGTTATCCTTAAAATCAGTTTTAATGAGTCTACAGGATGTTTTTTGCAGTTATTGAATTTATTGACTTACGCAATACTAAGCCTTCTTCTCGAACAGCATTTGTTAATGTTTACTTTGGTTTCATTCGATTTCTATATTTTTCAAAGGTTTATTATGTGATATGTACTGGAATGCCCATGTCTTTATAGCAACCATCCCAATTTAATAACTGTTTTTAATTATTATATTATGTATGCTTAATTATAAGTATTTAAAATTATACAGTTTGAACATCCATTCAACGCCGTTATTCAACCATATCATTCGATTTTTCCTATCGTAAGCAAAACCCGCCGATGATTCATCTGGCATCGCTACACTGGAAGGAGAAAAAAAAATATATAATGTCAATAACACTCTAATGATTTAGAGAATGATTACACTTTATCTCTTTAGCTATTTTATTAAGCTTTACTGATTATGTGCAGATTTAAGACAAAGTTTGAAACTGGAAATAAATTTTTCTTTATCTTATTAAAATATAATATTTATTTATTGATAGTTAAATAGCTCTTGTGATTATCATCTGATCTATATTTTTAAAAAATTGCCCATGTGTAAATATAAATTTTAAAGAAAACTTAATTTTTAAGAGAGCACAGGACCTTTTAACCTTTCAAAAAATCAGTTTTCTGTTTCTGTTTTATTCCGAATGTTTTAAAAATTTTCAACAATATGCAAAAAACCCCATTCAAAATTGAGTTATAATCATTTATAGACGGAGAGTTGAAGATCCGTTAGATATCGAAACTTTAAAAAGCGTTTTCTCATATTAGCAAGTTTGAAGTTTGTGCTTTTGTTGTTTCTTTCAAACTATGTAAGCGCAGCTTTTAAAAAAATAAACAAATATGCGTTTCTTTATAGTCTACATGCTAAAAAACCCAAACATATTTTGTTTATTTATTTGTTTGAACTTGAAAAACTTGAAATATTTTACTTTTTTTTATTTATTTTGTGCTGAAATTGAATTTTAAACCAAATTTTTTGCGTATATTTTTTATTTAATGTGTATATTAGGTGTGTTATGATTCTATTTTGTTCAAAATTTGTTTTCTATATGCATAATTTAGAATTTTATCATGCGTGCAGCACTTAGATTTTAATTCACGCATTAGTGATATGACGGCTTACATTTAAAATTTAGATATTAATTTTGTATATACAATATTTATTTTTCTGGATAATATTATAGTTATGAATATATATTTGAGGCAGAAAGGGGGAAAAAAGATCTTAATTGCATATTATTTGCGTTTTGGTACCTTGAAAAATGCTTTGTTTTTTATCGTTTCGAGATATTCAAAGATCGTGCATCCTATAATATGATTTTTTTTTGTGTGTGTGTGTGTTGGGATTGGGGGGGGGGATATTTGTCATGCAATTTTCTTAAAGCAAATTTTTCGCAATTGTGATGCAATTTTCGTAATTTTTTTTTAAAAAATCTTTCGACATTGCACTGATTATAATGATATTTTGAACTTTTAGAGTAGGACATGATTAGAAACAAAAAATATATATATTTATCGAAATACTGTAAAAGTTCTCAACAGCGGACACCTGGGGCCTGCGGAATTTGTTCGATAATCAAAGGTGTCTGCTTTTGTGAAGTAAAAATAAACAAATGTCTGGGTTGTGGATTAAAAAAGGTTGTCGCTCAATAAAGGTGTCCGATATTAGGGAATGTTCATTAACCTTCATAATGGACACTCCCGAATACCGGACACCTCTATTTAGCGAACTTATAATGCAGGGTTGGACTTTTTGTAGATGAAGCACTTGATTAAATAATGGGAAAACTGGGCAGTATCCTCTCACTACGGTTTTAGGGGCCCCAAATTAAACATGCAATTTTTGTAAAGCTTTTATTTTAAATTTGTTTCGACATTGTATTGATTATAATCAATATTTTGAACTTTTAAAGTAGAATAAGATTATAAACTAAATAAAATTTAAAAAAAATCTAAATTCAGTAAAACCTCTCAATCAAGGGCACCTCGGCAACGAATGGCGGACAAATTCCGTAGTAGCCCCCTATTGAGAGGTTTTATTGTATTTAGATAAAAAAAATTTTTGTTTTTAATCTTATTCTACTATAGAAGTTCAAAATATTGATTATAATCAGTACAATGTCGATAAAAGATTTAAATTATCAGCTTTACGAAAATGGCATACCAATTTTGAGAGCCCATAAAAGGAGGCTGTATGGGGGTGGAGGGGCAGGACCATGGTCAAATATTTTTCCAGGATTCATTGTGGTCAAACATGGCTGCGTATCATGCTTGCAAAATGAAACGGCTGCGATTCAGACGTTTGAAGTGTCTGAAATTCAGACGCAAGAAGTGTCTGAAAAAATTAAGACATTTTAAAATGTCTGAAAATTGAACACTCCATTTCAGTCACTTAAGTGTCTGAATTTCAGACATTTCAATTTAGAGTGCGAATTTTTATGCAAATTAAAAATTATGCATTAACCTTTACAAAATTCTTTGAAACAAATCATCAAGAAGACAAGGATTTGAAAATATAGTAAAACTTTGGAAATATATTTATTATCTAGGCCCATAAATTTCAAAGCGATATCACTATAAAAAATTTGGATAAAATAGAAAAAACTAAAGAAATACGATTTTTTTTTTAAATTTAAGAACCAATAACTTCTTATTGGTACATTTTAGTGAAATAAATCTATTTCCCATCTTCTAGCACATAACGTGTGCATCAAATTCATCTATAAAGTATTATTCTAGGCACATAAGTTGTGTAGACACACCGCTCCTACGACTGTTTAAAATTGAATAATCCTATATAGTTATCTATAATAGAATAACTATTAAGTAGAGAATCCAGTAAATACAGCTCCCCTCCCCCCCCCCCCCACACACACACACCACCACCTTCCCAAAATAGCAATCTTGCAAAAGTACATTAAGTCAAAATTATCCTGCAAAAAACCACAATAATATGTAAAGTCATTTAATTAATTTTAACACTATTATTCAGATTAATAAATATATCACATGAGTTCTGAGTAAGGATCGGCTGAAACAGGTTTTTAAGGGTTAAACTGAAACCGAATTTCTCTGATCTATTTTTGGCCGAAAACGAAAACGAAAATGTCCATAACATTTTTTAAAGTAATTAAATTGTATGTATTACAGTAATTAATACATACATAAATATACATAATTATTAGTTAATTATACGCATGTATTAAATATGCATAGTTATTAATTAATTATGCGTATTTATAATTATGTGTATTTATTAAATGTACATAATTATTAATTAATTATATGTGTGACCCAAATTGGCTCTCTGTGCCTTAGACACAAAACTTTTTATTTTTATATAAAATAAAACGTAATTAATTCATCAACGACACATAAAGATTTTCTAATTATACGAATTTCATTTAATTAAAAAAATATTTTAGTTTTATGTATAGACACCTCGATTTATCTGGATTTCTGTAAATGATCATCTGTTATACTAGAACTTTCTCAAAGAGTATTCGAAACACTTTTGAGGTTTCAAACTGAAAATTTTTCTATTACTGTTATGTCTGCAGCTTTTAATGAGCACGTGAAAAAGTTTAGTTATATATGCATTGCTTGCTTTATAATTTGCATTCACGTCTTGAGTAAGTCATGACTGATATTATAAACAACGAAATTCGTAGCAATAAATTGACTCATTGGAGCCGATACAGCTCAAATCGATGAGTAATGTTGAAAATTTCCGAAGGAAGAGACGAGATTTTTGGAATACTGATAGTTTCGGTCGAGTTTCGGTCTGGCCGAATTTTCAGCCGCATTTTCGCCGAAAATTCACTTTCGGCGAAACTCAGATTTATTTTGGTGTGAAAACGAAAACGAAACCGAGTTTTCGGTCGATCTCTAGTTCTAATTTCCCAACTGAGTGAAAAAGTGTCTCTGAATATATTCTCTAAAGTGATCTTTGAATATATTGTATAAGTTGATGTTCTAATAAAAAAAAGGCTATGTTTATGAACCCACTTTTCTTTGATAAATTTGATCCAGCTCCTTCTAGCAAAGGGAGTTATTATCAACAATGCAGAAAGTAAAAATTTCTAAAAATTTTTATCAAAGGAAGCTTGGGTATTTTATTAGAACATCATTCCATACAACATAACCCCAAAACAGAACTGCCCAACATTTTGAAGACAAAATTGCTTTACTAACTGGGCTAATTTCTTTGATACTTTCTATTTCACCCAAACGTTGGAGCGGTGTAGCTCCCTTATTTATGGAGGTAGAATAAAATGTATGTATGAAAATTTCTGAAAATTGTATCTTCTACAAGTTTTGGAATAACATTAAAATGCAAACCAATAGATACCTAGGAATATAATTAAATTGACTTGCAATTGTCCATTTCGCCTTTAGGGACCATGATTTTTTTACGTTTAAGAGAAGATTCCGTTATAGACAGGTTCCATTTAGGTACCATAAGATTTTTACGTTTAAGAAAAGCTTCCGTTATAGACAGGTTCTATTTAGGGACCATGATTTTTTTACGTTTAAGAAAAGATTCCGTTGTAGACAGATTCCATTTAGGGACCATAATTTTTTTACGTTTAAGAAAAGCTTCCGTTATAGACGGGTTCTATTTAGGGACCATGATTTCTTTACGTTTAAGAAAAGATTCCGTTATAGACAGGTTCCAATTTCATAGGATTTACTGTATTTTTTGTCCCTTTTTCGAAGACGCTGTCTCTTTTTATGTGTGTGTGTGGGGGGGGGGGTCTTCCTATCATGCTTTTTGTGACAATGAATTTGTCAACACTTTTTAGGAAAGCAACACATCGCCTGAAAAAGTGCAATTTTTTTTTAATCTTAGAAAAATTTACAAGAACAAGCAATACAAGGTCAAAGTCGCGTGAAATTGTGTTTAAAGTGGACAGTCTTTAAAAATTGCATTTTCCGCATCTTCGATGAATCTTGTAATGCTTATAAGCTTATTGTATGCTTGTAGTATAATGAAAAACAAATTAAATTGCGCATGGACTTTGAGTATTATGTAAATCCACTTAATTCATTTTAACCCAATTATTCAGATTGGTAAATAAATCACACGAGTTGTAACTGAGTGAAAAAGTTGCCAGGCCAAGATTTGAAACAGGGTCCTTTTGACTTAATCGACCAATTTTCTGCCAACTGAACTATCCTGGACGAATCTGGAGGGCGCAATGAACTCAGATCTCCTTTTGATAAGGGCATTTGTTATTTGAATAATGGTCTATTAAGACGCTACTTCAGATATCTCGGTTGCATTTCAGTATTTTTAAATTAATTTTCTTGCATTGGATAGCAGAGATCTGTACAAAGGCCGTTTTTTACTTTTTCGACTTTGTTTATATGCGTTTTTAATAAGGACACTTTCATTTTCGGAACCGGTTTCGAAAGTGACAGCATCATCATAAAAAATAATCAGCAATCAAAATCGAAAAAGTGAAAAACGGCCTTTGTACGGATCAATCTCAACTATCCAATACAAAAAAAAAAAAAAAAGAAAAAAAAATCTTTTTTAAAATATTGAAATGCGACCGAGATATCTTTATAAATTTCTTCCACAGGATTAGCATTGGCGATCGAGTCTTTTCGCGTGACTGAAGTAGTCCCTTAAGGCTCCTATCCCTGCCGGCGAAGGCACTCCGAGCTAATGTTAATCCTATGGGGAGGGATTTATCTAATATCTCGTTTGCATTTCGACATTTTTATTTTTTTTTTCATTGGATAACTGAGATCCATCTCTGCATCGCCCCTTTTTTACTTTTCCAATTTTGGTTGCAGATATTTTTTTAAATGCCTCTTTCATTTTCAGAACCAGTTTTGAAAGCGAAAGTAACTTTATAAAAAATATCCGCGACCAAAATCGAAAAAGTAAAAAAGGTCCGGACGGAACTCGGCTATTCGATACAAATATATATATATATATATATATATATATATATATATATTAGGGTGGTCACAAGAAATCAATTTTCGAATTTTTTCCGGGGGACTCCCCAAAAAGTTGCCAATTGGCTAGAAAATGAGATTGGCAAAGTTTCAGCTCATTTGGATAATGTTAACCCGTGCCTCATTGAGGTCAAAGTTTGAAAAAAACGTGATTTTTCGCAAAAAAAAATGCTGTTTTTTCTTCATAAAATGCATACAATTAGACCTAGAAGCATAATACTGGTCTCATTTCATAAAAAATGTTTTCATCTTAAAGAACCACGTACCATCTTTTTGTAAAGATTTATAGATTTAAATATATGCGCATTTTTCAGGACCAGACTCGATATGAATCCTAAAAACTGACTTTTTATGAAAATGCGAAAAAACATTATAACATTCCATTTCATCTACTTTTCACCTTTTTGTTTTCATTTTGTACATAATAAAGGGTATAATTAAAAAAAATTCCAATGTAAATGAAAAAATTGAAATCTAAACTTAAAAAATTAAAAGAAAAAAAGGGTAAAGAAAGTATAAAAATGAGAATAAATAATGTTAAAGTGCATTTTATTATTAAAGTTGTCTTATTATCTATATAAAGTTGTCTGTAAAACAAGAAAGGAAGTTTTATAAAGAAAAGAAATTATTATCCCTTACAATTGTCACAGTAAGATGGTTATGGCTTAGATAAGGGGACTTTTGAAAAGTCTTGAAAAGTTTTTCTATTTTCAGATACAACTTTTAGCAGAAACTGTTTCTATTCTTCGTCTTTTGTTAAACAGGAATTGAAATCTCAGATTAATTTTATTACCATTTTAGCTGTGTCATTGACAACCTTAAAAGCATTCACATTTTTTTTTGCTTTTAAATAATGTTTATTTTCACAACATACATTGGTATAGGTATTTAGAAATTGCATAATAATATAAAATCTCTTAAAATTTACAGTTTGAGATCAAACAAAAATATCAACTTCTTTATCCAATAAATAATCCACTTCGTTGAAATCTTTTGTTATTCTTACATTAAAATCATCATCACAATTTCCTCCTTCAAATGACATTAATTAATGACATTAATAACATTAATTTTACAGCTGTGCTTATTTTGACTTTTTTCCCGAAGTATCATCTAAAACTGAAAATGCAGCTTGATCCTAGTTAAGATACAAAAGCGGTTTATCATTATATAGTGAGTGCTTTCTCTGTAATCTATTTACCAATTTTTCTGTAGTCAACAAGTCATTTTATTAATTTCTAGACTTGATTGGAGGCAAAGTGAAAGTGGGAGCATTGTACTATAATTTGACAATAAATATTGATTATAAATAAGCAAAATAAGCTCTATACAATCTTTTTCTAAATGGTCTGTGCCATCCATCTGTCATGATGAATAGTATCAGCTTCTCTGAAAAAAATGTCTTTTGGAGGAAGACATCTTATAAAAATTACACAAAATTGGATAATTTCTCTATAATCATCCCTGCGTAATTCATTTTTTAAATGTTCTGCAAAAAACTGGAAATTTCTTCTGAATTAAGTATTTTATGTCCAATATTTCATCTTTAATAGCATTTTTATACTTAGTCTGAACTAACTAAACCACCCAATCTGAAATTGTTTTTAAATATCTATTTGAGGGACAGTAATTGTGTCCACTTTACAATAAAAAACAGTTTTTAAAATGATTTCTAGATTATGGTGGCGACATGGTAAATAAGAAAATATTTTCTTTAATAATTGCTATAGCAAAATGCAGGCTAGTCTGAGGCGACCAGTGTTTACTGCAAGTGGTATCAAAACACATTGCCTGGACTTTATTAACTTCCTCCCATTCTTCAACTGCTGAAAATACAGCTTTTGCCTGAGTTATTTCGATTCTATTTTCAAATTGAGGAACTTATTTTAACTGTTTTTCATTTCCACAACTAATTAAAACTGCTATCATCTCTACATTTTCTTTATTAAAAAAAAAATGAGGAAGTAGTTTTCCATCATCCCTGTGAACACCTCTCCCTCTAAATCGGAATTTATAATTTTTTTTTTTTTTTTTTTTTTTTTTTTTGATGAGCTCAGTTCTTTATTTTCGAAGTAGTTATTTGCGGAGTCGTATTGCACTTCTACTTGAAATTAAAGTCTGTGGTTAACTGGTGGGTATACTGTAATTCTAGCTGCTTCACTTGGCGAATTTTATAAAATAAAACACGTAAAACTTTACAAATACTTGGTAGCTTGCTGTCGGTGATTTGCTGAGATATGTGGCCAATTTAAAAAAAGATCTTGCATTTCTGCCATCATACCGAAGAAAAAAGTGGGGGGGGGGGGAACAGAATGAATGAAAATAGATAACGCTAGTAGGTAACAAAAACAAAAACAGTCTTGTAATAAGAAGAGAAATTTAGATGTTCCGTTTAAATACGCTTCAACTGCAATACAAATTGAGGAGATCTTTCTTCCCAGGCACAGAAATAGATAATTAATAATTAACAAAAATTCATGAAATATTTTTAAAGTTATAAAAATTGTTCAATTTCTTTTGCTTTTTAATTCAAATAATACAAAAAAAAATTATCAAAAGTAATCAAAATTATTCATCTGTCATTTACAATTCTTTTTCAAAAATGCAGTGTTTGAGAATATGGTTCACGAGCTGACTTGAAAAATACTAAATGTCATTAAATATAAGTTTTGATGAAAGTGAAAGTTCAAGCCAACAGCATTTTCTATGAAATAAAATAAGAATGAGATTTCTAAAGCAAATAGTTTTCACTTAATGAAAGAAAAACTACAATTTTTCGCCAAAAATCAAGATTTTTCATGATTTCAACCTCGATGAGGCACGGGTTATTATTATTCAATTGAGCTGAAACTTTGCCAATCTCATTTTCTAACTAATTGGCAACTTTTAGAGGAGTTTCCCATAAGAAAATATTAAAATAAATGTCCCCCATATAGTTTGTGACCACCCTAATATATATATTTAAAAATGTCGAAATGCAAACCAGATATTAGATAAATCCCTTCCCATAGGATTAGCATTAGTTCGTGAGTGTCTTCGCCGGCAGGGACAGGAGCCTTAAGAGTCTGTTATTTGAAACAACTCATCAGAGTAAATCTCGGGTAATTGAACTCCAAAGTAAACGCTGAATACGTAATAACACTTAGTTAATTTTAACACAATTATTCTAATTGGTAAATAAATCACATAAGTACTAATTTCCCAACTGCCCGCAGATTTGCCCGAGATAGCTCAGTTGGCAGAGTATTGGCAGCTTGAGAAAAAGGGGCCTGGTTCAAATCCTGAACTGGATACTTCTTCACTCAGTTGAAAAATTACACTCATGTTAGGTAAAGTATGCATTATTTTTGCAATATAACAGAATTCTTTTGTGTGTCCCTGTAAATGAACGATAAATGCAATGCACACCCTATGGACAGTATTCCTGTGACGTCACAAATGGTAAAATGGCGGTTTTTATAGCCTCGAACCGAAAGGGTGAATAGGGTCCATTCAATAGTAAGCATCTTGTACTGCACCTCAGTGATGCAGTGTCCATTTCAATATGTTTGAAATAGAGAAACATTATTAAAATATACTGAAAACGACTTTCCACCGTAGATCATAATATAACGGCATTCTTTTGAATACCCTTGTAAAAAAAATATAAATGTTACACAGCGAACATACAATGGTAAACTTAAATAACATATATATCAATTACATGAATATCTGAATATATTTACTTGACTTTTATTACTTTTTAGTGCATTGACAGGCAAACTAAATTCATAAACACTTTTCAACTATGTAGGAAAGTGTTTAACCCCTTCAGGGGCAAAGCACTTCTGTTGCTAAAATGTTAAAATGACTGATTGACACCGGTATTTATGAACAACTTTATATGAAATTAAGCAAAAGCTTTTCTTCGCGTGTATTATATGAAACAAAATTTAGTTTCTAAATTCTGGTGTGAATGTGGCATTTGGGAATTAAACGTAAGTGGTATATAACATATACCGGTGACCTTCAAGGGGTTAAGGGCACATAGATCATCTCGACAAGTAAAATGAAGCAGTTTTTGCGAAATATTTAACATCATGTATTTTACTTAAAAATAGAGATAGAAATGATTTTTTTTAACAGTAAATATACACATTATAGCTGATATATAAATCAAAAGAAATTAATTTCATGCATAAATTAGTTTTCAAGAACTAATTAACTTTTTACATATATCTATGTAATATTTTGAACAATACATCTGTTCGGTACAGTTTTCTAAAAAATTGTTGAATAAATCACCATAAATTGTGTTGTGGTGTCAGAAAACATAATATTTGAGAATAATAAGGACAATTTTCATTTTGGCTTAAAAGAAATAAAATTAAAAATATTTTACAAAAAAACTTTGAAAGTCCTAAAAATTTTAAGAACGTAATGCAAAATAGAAATGCAATTTCAATACCTAAAGTCGAGGCCCCTGAACTGCAGATTTACCGGAAAATTTAGACTTTTGAAGAAATAGCAATTCTGCAAAAATGGTAGTACCAAATAATCAAACATCAAAGGTTTTCTGCACTTTGGTACAGCAAGGCGGAGAACAGTTCACCAGTCATTCAAATGAATTATTCACCTGAATGTTCCCAGAGAATTTTCAAGGGAATTGAATATCTCTATTGTCACGAACTCGCAGAACAGTTTGCACTTTTTACTTGGAATTAATGCAAATATCTGACTACTTCGACTTCGAAAGTGCCATTTTTTTTTTCCTGTAGGCAACTTTTGAACTAAATGGTTCTTTTTTTTTCCTTCACGAAATTCATCTTCTCGTGTCTTTGGGCACCCACGCATAAATCCTATCTTATTTAGTACGTTATTTTTAGCTACAGATGACCACGAAACACGGCAAATTGTGTTATGAGAACACTGGAGTTCATAAAGGCTTCATGGGTGCAAGTATCCAATATGTTGAGTCTGAAAATTTTTAAGGGCACATGGAACATAAAATGGTTCAAATTTTTGAATTTTAGGTAGATTTCATAAGAAATAGTATCTATTGCAGTCGTTACCATGGTGCGACTTTTGAAAAATTCCTTCATAACTTTTCATTATATGACCCCAGGAACCCAAAACCACCCCCACCTAAAAAGTTTATATATATGTATATATGTACTAAATTTTGTCCGCACGATAAAAGTCGCAATTATGCACGAATCATCTTCAAACTCACCAAAAAGTTTGAGTTGTTTAATATCTCGGCAAGGATTGCAAATGGGCAAAATCAGCCCAAGGGGGTGGAAGTAGGGAGGGATTTTGTGAAAACTGGCAAAATCCCATAACTTCCATAATCGAGCCTCATGCTAATTACTATATTTTAGTGAGGTTGGTTTGACTAAAAACTATTTTATTGTTGTAACCTTTTATATCTATCTATCTATCTATCTATAACCTTAACTGTTATTACAAATATCCTATTACAAAAAAAAAAAAAAAAAACACACACACACACACACACATATATATATATATATATATATGCTAGGGGGCTCTGCCCCCTGAAAGCTACGCTCGCAAACCCCCGTTCAGACACCGCAGAATCTAAAAACACGCTAATCTGATGGGTTTTAAAAATATTAGAGAAGATTGAATTATAGTGAAAAAAGCTGTGCAGATCTCCCTGTAAACGGGTTTCCATTCAATTCCCTTTGATTGCAAAAATTTAAGGGCGAATCAGTTGCTGTTAAGACATCCAATGGTTGTTTTCGTTTCTGATTAAAGAGGATCAGTAAAACATTTGCAAAGAAGCTAAAATAAAATAAATTAAGTATAAGAGTCTTAGTCTCCCGGTATTTTAAAACAATCTCTATAACAATAGCCTAAGTCATGTGACTATCATCAACAGTTCCAGGCGGACCACTTCACTTTTTATACTCTAGGTGCCATTTTTGTACTTTAATGTTAGCCAGGCACAGGTGATAAGTCGCCAAATATTATTCTATCGCCATCATTTCATCTATAATGTAATAGTTCAAGTCATCAACTGCCATAAACAAATACGGTCTGATCCCTTCGACGTTCATATGAAAGTTTGGCACAGATGTCATATACGTCCCATATTGGCGCGATTTTTTAACGACGCCAATTTGGGGAACGCATCAACAGCGTAAACAACAACATCCGGCTTACCATATGAAGCAAAATAACGATACTTTGGCGCCAGTTATGTGCCCGTTCCGTATATGACACTGGCGTCAGAAAAAAATCGCGCCAATATGGGACCGTAAGTTTTCCATTTTGATTAAAAAATCAAAAAAATTCTTTCTGAATAAAACTACATAAAAGTTGCCATGGTCGCGAAGAATTCTAGGTACTGTTACGCTAGCAGGATGCAAATCTCGCCAATAGCTTTTTTTCAACTCACCAGTTAGCATTTTTTTTTTTTTTTTCGAGTGGTAATATTTGACCAGATATGGTTATACAGGTTACAGATATACACGGTTACAGATATACAGGTTTGGCGTGATTTTTATTTTTTTACGAAAATTTGACGAAAACCTCGTTTTCATATACCAGTTACATATGCATTTTTGGTATTCCTTAGATATCCCGACGACCAAAAATCTATCGCCAAACTATAAGAATAAATGCCAATAATGGTTGATCGTAAATGTCACATTCACTTGACTTTAAGCAAGTTACACGTGTTTACGTCATCAAGTGATTTTTATTTCGACGTTTTATTCGTATATTTATTAATGTTATGCTAATTTATTTGTTCTTTCGTTATTTAAAATAAAAATTATGCCAATTTGTATAATTTGGCGAAATTGGTCGACGGAATAACTAAGTAGTACTGTATTTCTTAATTATTTTCTATTATTTTCTAAAGGAAATATAAAAAAAATAACTAATAATCATAGAGCAAAATAATTTATATAATTTGTAAAAAGTAAATAAACATTTATTATCAAATAAACAACAATAGCCGGGTTACCATGTCAACCTTTTCTGAAATATAAATAAAAAAAAAAATATCTGTTTGATTAAAATTTGAGTTGCCATGATTAGAAAAATGTATATAAAATTAGAAAAAAATTAATATTTCGAAAACTAACTCGAATTTGAAAATTCTAATGGCAGTTTTGAAATCTGCGGATCAATATTGATTTTTGGTGTTAATTTCATCGCAAAGTATTCCATATTTTAGGAGAAATCGCCGTGAAACATAATCAGTTGTTTAATCAGTCGATTCATACTTCCGTTTCATACTTCCGTTTCATAAATTCGTTTCATTAGGATTTTATATATATATAGGGTAGATATATATAATTAGCGATAAAAAGCTGAAAAAGTGAAAAATTACCGTATTAACATGATTCTGATAAAACCATCTCTTACGGCAAAATGAAATTAAAAACTCTCGTCAAAAGCGACCAGATAAAATTGTTAAACTGGGTTAATCTCTAATCTTGATTTAGTTTTCGTTGGGGGAATTAGTACTTGACTTTGAAATCTACTTCCGCCTTGAGCCTACAGGGATTTTTTAATTATCGGCCTAAAAAATAGAGCTAAAAGATTATGGTGCTAAAGGATTATGGACCTAACAGATTATGGTGATGGAAGGTTTTAAAATAATATATTTTACGGGCTGTGTGTGTGTGTATAGTTTTTTGCCTTTTTGTCGAAATGAGATTTTTTATGCTTTTTGGTACATTTTTCTAAAATTCTATTTTAGTTAAGCAGTTGAAACTTTCCATAATTGTGTAACTAACTTGTTCCTTTAAAAATATCTAACATTATAGGTCTGAGTGAAAAAAAAAATTAAATAATGAAAAATGTGTTCTTAAAATTTTTAGGATTTTCAAAGTTTTTTAGTAAAATATTTTTAATTTTATTTCTTTTAAGCCAAAATGAAAATTGTCCTTATTATTCTCAAATACGAGGGTCTATCAATTTTTTTGCCCTCACATAGAAATAATTGAGTGAAATTTATGAAATTGCTACATTTTATGAGTCCTTTTTGCAATATATAGTCATATATAGTACATACATATAGTCATATATTCTATATATACTCATATATAGTCAGTGTGCTCAGTAACACATTTGTGCAACCAGTATTTCAAAGAGAGTCCCTCCCCCCACATTTGCCCCTCGGGGGCATGAATGATTTCCACAAAATTTAGAAAAGTGCACCCCTTAGGGTAAATTTGGGGTGAGGGGCTCGGGAGGTGCATAGCATGAATAGGCAGTCAGAAGCCTTTCCAACAATATGTCACATGTGGGGGGTCGATAAAAGTTAGAAAAGTGCACGCCCTTTGGGTCTGCTATCACGCCTCCTGGAGTACATCCTTCCCCCTCTCTTTAATTATTGTTTGCAGAAATGTGTTACTGTGCACAGTGACTATATAGAAAAGGACTAATACAATGTAGCAATTTCATAAATTCACTCAATTATTCCTATGTGAAGGCAAAAACTTATTGATAGACCCTCGTATAAGTCTTTCTGACACCACAACAAAATTTATGGTGATATAATTCAACAGTTTTTTAGAAAAGTGTATCGAACAGCCATATTGTTCAAATAATTTTATAGAGACATGTAAACAGATAATTAGTTCTTGAAGACTAATTTATGCATGAAATTAATTTCTTTTGATTCATATATGAGCTTTTCTTTTCGTTTTTAATTATTTTAAGTCACCTGGGCAGACTAATTTTTACTATTTTTTTTTAAATCATCAGGAAAAAAAATTCATGGTCTTAAAGAAGATGATACTGCAGTAAAAGTAGAAGTCATATAAAAACGAAGATTGTTGATACCTTATTTTAAATTTTGATATTTTATGTTATAAATATGTGACATAAAAAATAAGAAATTGAAATTTAGAGCTTATTGCATATATTTTTTTTTTCTAATTTACTTTTACAACTAAATTCGTGGTCTTAAAGAAGATGATACAGAAGTAGAAGTAGAAGTCATGTAAAAACGATAGTAGAGGATAGTAGAAGTCATATAAAAACGAAGATTGTGATAGTTTAGTCATTTTAAATTTTGATATTTTATGTTATAAATGTGTGACATAAAAAATAAGAAATTGAAATTTAGAACATGTTGCACATTTTTTTTTCTAATTTATTTTTACAACTAAATTTATGGTCTTAAACAAGATGATACAGAAGTATAAGTAGAAGTCATATAAAAACTATAGTAGAAGATAGTAGAAGCCATATAAAACGATAGTAAAAGTTATTTAAAACGATAGTAGAAGTCATATAAAAACGAAGATTGTGATACCTTAGTCATTTTAAATTTTGATATTTTATTTTAGAAATATGTGACATAAAAAAAAAGAAATTACAATTTAGAGCTTGTTGCATATTTATTTTTCTAATTTATTTTTACAACTAAATTCATGGTCTTAAAGAAGATGATACAAAACAAATAACATCTACAGGACGTTTCTTGCGAAATGCATTGTCATACATCACAAATACTCATAGAAAATAAATTTTAATAGTGAATTACCCACACAAAATATTATTGTAACACCAAGTAAAAATTATTTTAGTCCATGTGAATTACACAGTGTTACATATCACAATACTGATTGAAGATTTTTTTAAAAGAGTGATAACTACCAGTTCAACATATTATAGTAACACTAAGTATAAAAAGTATTTGAAATTCATGTGAATTGCACAGTGTTACATATAATGAATATTTACTGAAAATGATTTTTTAATAGTGATCTACCTGCCCAAAATATTCTTGTAACACTAGGTAAAAGTTATCGTAAAACAATAAACATTTCCAGTATTTATGTATTGCAGTTACTGCACGTTGTTGAAAAACATTTTGCTAAAACTGGACCGTTAGATGTGTGATTAAAAATATAAATCTATATTTATATCCCAAAACATATTTTTGTATTAATATTAAGCTGGTTTTTTAAATGTATTTGGGTCAAATATCAAGAGCAAATTAAGAATTAATATATATATATATATATATATATATATATATATATATATATATATTAATCTCTTGTGACAAATTCAAATTTAAGCTATCAACAATATTATTCTGTTTATTATTTTCTCTGGTCTTTGAAGAATAAGTGAATAAAATCATGCATAAGAAACCAATGATAAAGTTCAGAATTTCATTTATTCCATAGTTTGGCTTTTGTACTGAAAAGAAAAATTTGAGATTGGTCACTTACTGGACCTATACAGCTGACTGGATCAAAACGAACAGTGTATAAAAGGAAAACATCTATTTTCACAGAAAAAAAAAACATTACATTAAGTCCCACGGTCAACAGCGTGATTTGTGCAACATGCAGCATCTTGGGCACGATGAACATTTAACAGTCACTGAAGTGTTACACAGAGAAAATTTATTGCACGTGTTCTGCAGACTGGTAGTTCCATTCCTATAGGAGTGCAAATGATGTCAGTTCATTTTGCAGATTGTGGAATGTCTCTTTTTTTGTTGTTGTTGCAGAATTGATCACTATTGACTAAAAATCATAGTCAACTATTCGATACTCCCAACATTTTCAAATGTTTCTTCAATCATTTATTCTAGTTTTGTGACTCGGGATATCTGTACAGTTGGCAATTATAAGTTATCCTAAAAGAAGAAAAAAAAATATTACAGAAATTATATTAAAATTAATTTATATTAAAAATATATCTGACATAATTAAACATGCACATTTTAGTTATTTTTATTGTTATTATTATTTTAAGTTTGAAAATATTAAAAATGACAAACCTTATAGTAAACTGCCCGTCTAACTATCCAATGTGTAATATTGGCAATATCCAATATCCATTGTGTAACATTGGCAATATCCAATGTGTAACATTAGCAATATCCAATATGTGTAATATTGGCAATATCCAATATTCAATGCGTAATTTTGGCATAAAAAAGCCATAATAATACCATTTGTTACGCTTTTATTTCACTGCTTTACAACAATGGACTACTTAAGTTGGCGCCATTACAGGAATTTCATTAAATATTACAAAAAAATTAATATATCTGACACTAATTTATATTCCGAAATTTCGAAAGTTATCCCGGTATCCTTGGATTCTTACGGATAATGTGTGTTCTTTACAGCTCTCAAATTACTTTATGGAATAATTATGTATGATATTGCAGATACTGTATGGCATTGTACGATATCTTTCGATTTTAGAAGGGAAAAAAAATCTAATTTTATTCTACCTTAAAAAATTATTTGTAATAATGCATTTTATTAAATTTTAAATTTACAGTGTAGGTTAAAAGATCATTACGAAAATTCCTTTTTGAAAATTAACTCATTTTAATACAGTTACAGTAGAGTACCTTTGTAAGACAGTGAATACTGTTTAATCAAATTGAAAAAAAAGTATTGTTTTCTTTTCAACTTTAATGAAAAACTACTTTAGTTGCCACCATTATAGAAATTTCATTAAATATTACAAAAAATTAATATCTTGGACACTAATTTAAATTCCCAAATTCCGAAAGTTATGCCCTTGGATGCTTATGGATAATGTGTATTCTTTTCAGCTCTCATTTTATTTTAAGGAGTAAATGTTAAATGTGAAATGGAGTAGATGTTAAATACAAGCATACAGGCATATTTAAAGGGAATGTTCTACTTATTTGGGTCAAAAATTTCGATTTTTTTATGTGCTTTCGTGATTGTATAAATACGTAGCTCCTATAGTCGTTGTCTGGTCTGTTCGTCTGTCTGCATACAACAGTGCAAAACTACCAAACCGAATGGTTTGAAATTTAATGTATAGAATCGTTGCAGAATTTTGTCAGGTCATTTCAAATTTTAGGAAAATCAAATCAAAACTTAAAAAGATATTAATAAAAGTTTTCTTCATTCTATTAAATCCTATCATACGTCATTCATTCAGTGATATCCTATGATAGGTCATGATTCTACGTTGTCATGGTGATTGACGTCTTTTTTAAGATGGACTGCTATTATTTCCGTACTACTGAATTTAAAATATAGAATCGCAATAAATTTTGCATTCATGAATTTTTGCATAACAGTGCAACAGTGTTGCACCAAGATCTGAATATTTATAAAACTAGTCATAGTACGAACGCGCCTCCTTTGCCACGTTTGACGTACAATTTTCGATTTGTTTTTTCGTGGCTCCTAAAAGATGGGTCACACAAATACTCATCTACAGGGCGTTGAGTTACTTCGCAATTGGGGATACATGAATTGTTATTCACTGTTCATTGTTTACCGCTAAAATTTTAGATCATTATTAAAGACAATTTTTAGCTTCTAACAAAGGAGATTTTACAATTTGTTCGTATATTTTTTAATGTATATCTACGGACAACTTTTGATTGGATGTTCCGATTTTCATAATTCTTTTTTATTGGAAAAGATCGAAAACATTTTAGGATACAAAAGTAATATGTTTGTTTTAGAGTCTTTTATTGTTCTTTATAGACTCTAACTTCCGTGAAATTTGCTTAATCGACCATAAATTTGAACAAGAAGGAAAAATCATGCGTGAAGCATAGATTAGGATACACTTTCCAACGCATTCAGAATAGTGTACCAAAACTTCCCAGTTTAATAAGATTATGCCTAATTAATTAATTTGGAAAACGCATTGCACATCTGAAAGCACAATTTCAGCAACTATACCATCAACAGTCGGGAAACTATGTAAATTCTCTCAAACAAACCTGTATATATCCTGTAGACTTGTATACAGTAATACCTCGACTTACGTCAGCAATTCGTTCCAAGACTAGCGACGTAAGTCGAGGTACATTTAGATAAGCAAAAAAGGATAAGTCATAAAAATTCTCCAAAATCTAATGAACATGTTCTATTGCATTTAGAGATTATATAACATACATTTAACATTAGCAAAAAGATGCGCTACAAAAATTGCAATTCAAGAATTTGGAATAAATCAATAAGCTGCTAACTTAGAATTTATTGTTTTTCTAGCTGCCCCGTTCGAGTTTTTGAGGATGTGACAAAATCTTGCAATGAAGTTTGGACCGATAAATTTTTCTTTTTTTCTCTTAGAAGCTCTTTGTAATAGCAGAGTGAGTTTTCTAAGTTTTTTCTAGTGACTTTTTTTATTTGTTTGTTACTATCACGTGACTATAGTAGGAACGTTTCTCTTCATAGGACCAAAAATCTTCAAAAAAGTTCAAAGTGCGCCTTAATTAAGGAATTTTTTTCCAAGCCAGACGACGTAAATGCGGGGTGACGTAAGTCGGGGTACTACTGTATATACTACATAGCTTGTCATAGCACGGTTGAAAGTTCCCTTTCATCAATTTCCGTCAATAAACGGACATGTACTCGATATATTTTGTGCAGCCCTGTATAGGATGTATAGAATTTATACACAAAAAGTAATATGCAAAAATTTGGCGATAACGAGCTTTTTTCTTTACTAGATATTCAAAATAAGTGATAGTCAACGTTATAGTGAAGCGGCATTGCTTTATTTCATGTGCTTTTTAGATTCTAATATAATGAAGCTGCTGCATCCAGTGATTTTTTTTTTAAATATGGATGCGAAACTCACATGTATGCGTTGTAGGGATTGCGGTATTATAGAATTTCATGTACAAGGTGGCCAGAATTAAACTGACAGTACTCAGAGTGTTCTGTAGGGTGATCTCATTGAAAGAAGGACGCCAAATTTTATAAGAAGATTAAACAAGACGGGGGACGAAGCATTTCGCGAAAAAAAAATAGTTCCAAAAGTCACCGATAGGGGAAGATGTGGCGCTGTGTAACAGAAAAGAGAGTTTTAAAAATGCAGAATCAATTTGAAATAAAATTACCTTTTATTTAGCACATTTAACGACGAAGTATTGATTCTGCCTTTTTTAAAACTCTCTTTTCTGTTACACAGCGCCACATATTCCCCTGGCGGTGACTTTTGGAACTATTTTTTTTTCATGGAATCCTTCGTCCCCCGTCTTGTTTAATCTTCTTACAAAATTTGGCGTCATTCTCTCAATTAGATCGCGCTACAGAACACTCTGAGGAGTACCGTCAGTTTAATTATTGCCACCTTGTACTTTAGCGATTCCTATTCACCGAAGATGCGACATCGAGCATAAATTCAATTTCACTGGTATGCATGAAGGCTAGCAGGATATATTTTTTAAATAGCCCTTGAACTTACTAGTAAAGATTATTGAGAAATATTTAACGTGTTTTCTCTAAACTTCAGAAACTTTTTGACTTAATTGAAGTCAAGGAAACTGGATTATTTCTCAACAAAAGATAAATTAATGACAAAACAACTGATGCTTGTCCGTGAAATCAGCGTAATAAATTGAAAAACCATCTCTTGAAGTCCATTTTATTTTTTTAATCAATTATTTGTTTCATTTATGACCTCTGAAAATTTCTCAATCATTAGCAGTATAGTTATCGACTATCCGCACTACCAAAATTTGTATTTCAAAATATAAACGTTTAAAACCTTTGGATTAAAGAAAAAACTTATAGGAATGCTTTCTTTCTTCAGTAATTTTGTATCAAAATGTTCAGAACTAAAAAAGGCTTTAATTTAACATATACATTGGATTTTTTTTGAAGCGTTAAAGATTTACTGTCTTTTAATTAAAGTTAAAATTCACCTTACAAATTAAAGACCAAATACAACTTACGTCTTTGGAGGTATGATTCAGCACTCAGTATCCACTAGAACCACCTCCGTAACCGCCTGATGACTTTCCACCTGATGACTTTCCACCTGAAGATTTTCCACCTCCATATCCACCTCCGCCTCCGGATGATCCGCCATATCCAGCTCCTCCTCCAGAAGATCCACCATATCCCCCACCAGAAGATCCACCATATCCTCCACCAGAAGATCCACCAGAAGATCCACCATATCCTCCTCCAGATGATCCTCCATATCCACCACTAGATGCTCCTCCACCATAACCTCCACCACCGGATTTTCCTCCTGATCCAGCACTAATAGGTACAGTGTTTAATTTTATTCCAACCAGAGTAATTCCTTGAAGCCCACCACTGCTTCCTCCGCCATATCCTCCACCAGAACTTCCACCGTATCCGCCTCCTCCTCCGGAGCTACCACCATAACCGCCACCGCCTGAGCTTCCACCATATCCTCCAGAGCTGCCTCCAGAACTGCCTCCATATCCCCCAGATCCTCCTCCACCTCCTGATTTTCCACCATATCCTCCTCCTCCTCCTCCTCCAGATTTTCCACCATATCCTCCTCCACCACCTGATTTGCCACCAGAACTTCCACCATAACCTCCACCTACGGAGCCTCCCCCATATCCCCCACCACCTGAGCTTCCACCATATCCGCCTCCACCTCCGCTACTTCCACCATAGCCTCCACTGCTGCCACCCCCATAACCTGCACTACCACCGGAAGATCCACCATAACCACCTCCTCCAGAACTGCCTCCATATCCTCCTCCACCACCAGATTTTCCACCAGAACTTCCACCGTATCCTCCACCACCGCCAGACTTTCCTCCTGCTCCTCCATATCCTCCTCCAGAACTGCCGCCATATCCACCGCCACCACCAGATTTACCACCAGAACTTCCACCATAACCTCCACCTACGGAGCCTCCCCCATATCCGCCACCACCGGAGCTTCCACCGTATCCTCCTCCACCGGAGCTTCCTCCGTATCCCCCTCCGCCAGAGCTTCCGCCGTATCCGCCACCACCAGAACTACCTCCATATCCACCGCTACCACCCTTAGCTTTTCCACTTCCACCGCCGTATCCGCCTCCTTGCCCTCCACCATATCCAGCTCCTTGTCCACCACCATATCCGCCTCCTTGTCCGCCTCCATAGCCACCACCTTGTTTGCCACCGCCATAACCACCGCTCTGTCCACCTCCTTGGCTTCCGCCATATCCGCCGCTTTGTTTACCGCCGCCATAACCTCCACTCTGTCCACCACCATATCCTCCACTTTGCCCACCTCCATATCCACCACTTTGTCCTCCGTATCCACCACTAGAACCACCTTTTCCCCCGCCACTACTGCCACCATAACCACCTCCGCCGCTGCTTCCACCATATCCGCCTCCACCGCCGCTACTTCCACCATATGCACCCCCACCACCGCTGCTTCCGCCATATCCTCCTCCACCGCCACTACTTCCACCATATCCGCCTCCACCACCACTGCTTCCGCCATATCCTCCTCCACCGCCACTACTTCCACCATATCCGCCTCCACCACCACTGCTTCCGCCATATCCACCTGCACCTCCAGAGCTTCCACCACCATAACCTCCGGCCGCTTTTCCAGCTGCTCCTCCTCCATAGCCACCAGATCCTGATCCTCCTCCATATCCACCGCCAGTTGAACCACCACCATAACCCCCAGATGAGCCACCTTTTCCAGCATCGGCTACAGCAAAAGTAACTGGAACAGCTAAGAGAACAGCATGTTTCGAACCACCACTTCCAGAGGATCCGCCACCGTATCCTCCTGCTGAGCCACCAGCTGCACCACCGTATCCTCCGGATGAACCACCAGCTGCACCTCCATATCCACCAGATGAACCACCAGCTGCACCTCCGTATCCACCGGCTGATCCACCAGCTGCTCCTCCATATCCTCCAGACGCGCCTCCAGCTCCACCTCCGTATCCACCTGAAGAGCCACCGTATCCTCCAGTTGCACCACCGGCTGCACCCCCGTATCCACCAGATGACACACCGGCGTCCCCACCATATCCACCGGCTGCTTCTGCACCATATCCACCGCCACCACTGCTTCCTCCGTATCCGCCAGCTGAAGCGCCACCACCATAACCTCCAGCGGCAGCTTCTCCATAACCTCCTTCTGATTTTGCTCCTCCGCCATAACCACCTCCACCAGAAGAACCTCCCCCATATCCACCTGCTGCGGCTCCACCGCCGTAGCCACCGGTATCTCCACCGTAGCTACCACCAGAAGCACCACCGCCATATCCGCCACTCGTTTCGCCGCCGTAACCACCACCGCCAGCTACTGCACCTCCTCCATAGTTGGTTGCATCAGCAACTAAATCGGATATTATTTTAATTGCTTCAGTTTCAGCTGCTTTTTTGGGTTCAGTTTCTTTTTTGGCTGTTTTTGCCGCTATGTTACCGGCAAGGAAAACCACAGACAGAATTATCGCAAGAATCTGTAACAAAATAAAATATATTCAACATTGAATAATAAATATTTCAGCATACAGTTTGATATAGTTTTTAACAATATTATTTCCTGGAACTGTTTAAAATACACTAAAATTGTCATAAAATTAAAGAAATTGCTAAAAAAGAAAAAATGTGCAGAAAAATTTCAGCTTTTTATTTCAAAAGATACAAATTGTGATAAAAAATGCTACTTTTCAGGAGAAAGAAAAAACCATATTCCTTACTTCATAGGCACATTTTGGGGAAGGCCAGAACATCAATGGATGGAAATTTTTGTATATTGTGCTGTACATAACATAGAATATTATTAGGTAATAAAATCAACATCGATTTTTTGTTCTTGCTGCTTTTTCAAAATTGAAAAACTCGCACATTTATTAATTTTGAAACGTTCTATACGTATTCATAATTATCAGATTCTTTTGAAATTCATACTGTATATCCTCTATACAACTAGCAAAAGCCATGCTTTGTTTGGATTCGCGAAGCATTATTTAATAAGATAAATATTTGAAAGTAACAATATTTTTTTATATTATTTTTGCATCTTTATTAAATAAAAACGTTATTTTATGTTTTGGCGTATTTTAATTTTATAAATGTAAATTCAGCCAAATAACTCAAAATTTGCTTGGAATTTTTTATTTATGATATAGCAAATGTAACAATTTTATTTGCTTACAAGTCTTTGGTTGCCACTTTACAAAAAAAAAAAAAAAATCATAATATAATTCTTTTAAAAGGCGTAAGTATCTTCTGCGTAAATGATTTCACATGATAAGAATAAATTGTGCATTTGAATTCTTAACACTGAAAAATACTTTTATAACTGAATGTAAATAATTGAATTTTCACAAATTTCAATTCATTAAAATTAGGCTATAATTTTCATAAAAAAGGTATTTTAAAATTTTCATAAAAGAAGTCGTGAAACTATTTAATTAATCATGATTCTATCTATAATTGCTAACTCCATGATTTATTTTTTCTTCTGAAAATAGACGCGTTTCATTTTTTATTTATGTAAAAATGCATCCGTAATGGAAAACATGTAAAATAAATAAATTAAAATAAATTTTTTTAAAGGTTATTCTGTAGAAAAAAAAAATATTGTGCAAATCTACAGATTCTAATTTACTTTTATGTTTAATTTCAAGTCAAAATACTGAACAGTTTTTTTTTTTGTAAAGTGTACGACAAAATGTAATTTGTTTAGCCTGGTAGAGGATTCGCTTCGCTCATCCTAATAATAAATAAATGTTAGCATAAAAAGTTGCATTTCAGGGGTATTTTAGAGTTGAAATTTATGTGCATATGGAAATATATAGCTACTTTAAAAAAAAAAGCATAATTATAATTTTTTTCGCTTAAAAATTCAATAAACTTTTACAATTCATGCCAACTTCTTTTCTAATATATGAAAAGTATCTCATAAATAAATATTGTCATGCTTTATAAAAAAGAAATGCGCATTGAAAATTTTTTAGTTCGTCAATTTTTTGTTGCATTAAAATATATAAAATGCAATAACTGAAAAATATTTTTAATATTTTAATTTCAAATTTTGTGCATAAGTAATTTAGCCTGTTCTTAACAATTCTGTAAAATTTTAAGTGAATCTAGAGCTATAGTAGCCAGTAGCTAGGGGATTAATAATAAACTTTTCTATTCAATAATTTGCTAAGAAATTATATTAGTAATTCTTCTGTAATCTTCTTTTCGGTAGCTTGGAGATTAATAAACAACTTTTATATTCAACAATTTGTTAAAAAATCTTGTTTTCGGTAGCTAGTGGATAAATAATCAACTTTTCTATTGAATAATTTGTGTTAAGAAATTATATTGGCAATTCTTTTATAATCTTCTTTTCGGTAGCTAGGGGATTAATAAATAACTTTTTATTCAATAATTTGTTAAGAAATTATATTGGTAATTTTTATATAATCTTGTTTTCGGTAGCTAGGGGATTAATAAACAACTTTACTATTCAATAATTTATTGAGGAATTATATTAGTAATTTTTTATAATCTTGTTTTCGGTAGCTAGGGGATTAATAAACAACTTTTCTATTCAATAATTTGTTAAGAAATTATATTGGTAATTCTTCTATAATCTTGTTTTTGGTAGCTAGTGGATTAATAATCAACTTTTCTATTGAATAGTATGTTAAGAAATTATATCGGTAATTCTTCCATAATCTTGTTTTCGGTAGCTAGTGGATTAATAATAAACTTTTCTGTTGAATAACTTGTTAAGAAATTATATTGGCAGTTCTTCTATAATCTTCTTTTCGGTAGCTTGGGGATTAATAAACAACTTTTCTATTCAATAATTTGTTAAGAAATTATATTGGTAATTCTTCTATAATCTTCTTTTCGGTAGCTTGGAGATTAATAAACAACTTTTATATTCAACAATTTGTTAAAAAATCTTGTTTTCGGTAGCTAGTGGATAAATAATCAACTTTTCTATTGAATAATTAGTTAAGAAATTATATTGGCAATTCTTTTATAATCTTCTTTTCGGTAGCTAGGAGATTAATAAACAACTTTTATATTCAATAATTTGTTAAGAAATTATATTGGTAATTTTTATATAATCTTGTTTTCGGTAGCGAGGGGATTAATAAACAACTTTACTATTCAATAATTTGTTGAGGAATTATATTAGTAATTTTTTATAATCTTCTTTTCGGTAGCTAGGGGATTAATAAACAACTTTTCTATTCAATAATTTGTTAAGAAATTATATTGGTAAGTCTTCTATAATCTTGTTTTTGGTAGCTAGTGGATTAATAATCAACTTTTCTATCGAATAGTATGTTAAAAAATTATATCGGTAATTCTTCTATAATCTTGTTTTTGTTAGCTAGGGGATTAATAATCAACTTTTCTGTTGAATAACTTGTTAAAAAATTATATTGGCAGTTTTATAATCTTCTTTTCGGTAACTTGGGGATTAATAAACAACTTTTCTATTCAATAATTTGTTAAGAAATTACATTGGTAATTCTTCTATAATCTTCTTTTCGGTAGCTTGGAGATTAATAAACAACTTTTATATTCAACAATTTGTTAAAAAATCTTGTTTTCGGTAGCTAGTGGATAAATAATCAATTTTTCTATTGAATAATTTGTTAAGAAATTATATTGGCAATTCTTTTATAATCTTCTTTTCGGTAGCTAGGGGATTAATAAACAACTTTTATATTCAATAATTTGTTAAGAAATTATATTGGTAATTTTTATATAATCTTGTTTTCGGTAGCTAGGGGATTAATAAACAACTTTACTATTCAATAATTTGTTGAGGAATTATATTAGTAATTTTTTATAATCTTGTTTTCGGTAGCTAGGGGATTAATAAACAACTTTTCTATTCAATAATTTGTTAAGAAATTATATTGGTAATTCTTCTATAATCTTGTTTTTGTTAGCTAGTGAATTAATAATCAACTTTTCTATTGAATAGTATGTTAAGAAATTATATCGGTAATTCTTCTATAATCTTGTTTTCGGTAGCTAGGGGATTAATAATCAACTTTTCTGTTGAATAACTTGTTAAGAAATTATATTGGCAGTTCTAGAATCTTCTTTTCGGTAACTTGGGGATTAATAAACAACTTTTCTATTCAATAATTTGTTAAGAAATTATATTGGTAATTCTTCTATAATCTTCTTTTCGGTAGCTTGGTGATTAATAAACAACTTTGATATTCAGTAATTTGCTAAGAAATTATATTGATTTTTTTTATAATTTTGTTTTCGGTAGCTAGGGGATTAATAATTAACTTTTCTATTGAATAATTTGTTAAGAAATCATATCGGTAATTCTTCTATAATTTTCTTTTTGATGGCTAGGGGATTAATAATAAACTTTTCAATAATTTGTTAAGAAATTATATTTAAAAATGTGCAATAAAAGAGTAATCTTTAATCCAGATAAATGAGTAATAGATAAAGCAAGATCCAGTGTTCATATCAACTACAATAGTTGTGGAGTTAAACACACAATGTATTTTATTTTTTACTTTATTTAACTCAACCTGGTTTTTATATGTAAAGATGACATTTCCCAATCGATTATTAACCACTTCCTGATATATTAGAATCATAAAAATGATGTACAAAGGTGTGCTTCCAATAAAAATAGAACATTTTAATATTTTTACAAATTAAATATTATTTAATGCATTAATTTTAAGGCATTTCTCAGTTATCCCACCACAGATGATAAAACGCTCAGTATTCTCAGTAACTCGTACAATTGTATGGGTATGAAAAAATCAACGAATTTAATGATGCGCTTATACATGCTCGCCAAAATATGCCAAATAGCTGAGAAATTGCAACAATGAAACATTTTAAAGATTAAAAAATAAACAAATAAGTAAATTTTAAATAAAAAACGAAGATTGTAATAAAAAAACCGCTCTAATCAACTATTAGTTTAATATTAATTAATTTACGATTATACGTCGAGAAATAATCAATTTAGAAATCCTATACAGATAGTTTAAACAATGTATCTTTTTTTCTTTTTTTGTTGCAAAGAAATTTCTTTGCAGAGCAAAATTTATATATTTTTTTAATAAATTCACTCGCTTGCGCTTTTTACCAAACATAAAAAAAGCAGCGAGTTTTTAATAATCGAATTGGGTGCTCACGGCCAAGTTAATGTATTGTATTGTTATATTTTTGGGATAAAACATGAATTGCAACCCAAAAAATTAAGCGTAATATTCAAGATGAATATTGAATGCATATAAGAACTTTTTTTTTTTTTTTTTTTAAGATATTTTTACTATTAGACTTATTTTCTTTTAGTAACTGGAACAGCAAAACAGTTACGTTCAAGTATGTCCTATAAAATTTTGATACCATGAAAAAAAAAAGTGTTACATATATTTAAATCGCGAATATTTCTTTAAAGTATAATTACACAACGTATATTACGTTTCTAACCTATTACGTAATTTGGATGCTTTAACTTATTTCTAATCATTAAACTCCAGAAGAATTATTGAAAGCAAATTTACACCAATTATATTAAATTATTGTGTAAAAAGAACAGTTTTCAAAAACAATAATACGTTTCAAATATTCAGTTGACAACTGCAACCCCTACACAATGTATTGAATTATGATAGCTTTTCTTACTTCTCTTGTATAGAATGTAATATAAAACTTAACACATATATTTATTTACTTAAAAGGTGATAAAATATTAAAAACATATGTAAAGAAGTTAGGTTAACATAATATGCCCGAGACCTTTCGAGACGCACGCGCGCTCATTTTCAAGGGGAAAAAGGTTAAGACTGAAAGGGAAAACATGCACAGAATTCTCCTTCCCCTTGAAAATGAGCGCTTGTGCGTCTCGAAAGGTCTCGGGGCATATTATGTAAACCTAACGTCTTTACATATGTTTTTAATATTCTATCACCTTTTGTGTTTTAATTTTCATATTAGTCAAGGTGAAATTTCCTTCACATCACTGTTTATTGTAGTGCTTTGATTTTATAGAATGTAATACTGAATACATACGAAAAATACTTTATTAATAAAAATTAGAGGGAAAAAATGATTTAGCCCTATGTATCAACTAGTTGCATATCTGCAACTTACCCAAAAGTCAATGTTATTTCCACAGAGTGTTTTAAGGGGTAAACTACTCGAAAAATGAAAAAAAAAAATAAAAAATCAGTGGTTTTTTTTTTTTTTTTTTTTTTTGCATAATATTCTAGACCAGAGATGGCGAACCTATGGCACGCATGCCACTTTTGGCACGCGAAAGAATAAATTTGACACGGCCTTGCTTGTGGCTCTAAATCAAAATAAAGTGAGATTACACAAAATTGCGACTGATCTTTTCTAAATTCGATTAAATGGAATCGCAGCATATTATATTACAATCTAATTAATTGTGGTGGCAACATTTTTTCAAATGAAGACGATATTGGAAAACTATTGGCAAGAATTGGTTATTAGACAGTACTAAATTCCGACGGTAAAGTTATGGCAATTTTGGAATTTATTTCAGAGCTTTTCAAAGAAAGTGACTTTTGTCATTTTAATAGTTTTTCTGTTTTCACAAATGATAACATCAAAACTCATTTTGAAAGCACTTGCCAGACAGCCAGCAGAAACAGATAGAACAGAAATCAAATTACATCGCACTATTTTTTTTTTATAAATTTCTAAAATATATTTGTTTTCCGTAATTATTATAGCGTATAATACCTACATCTATGTTCCTCCTATTTTTTTAAATCATAATAGAAAATTTTAAGTTATTTTAAGTCATTTATTTTCCGCCTACTAAATTTAATTTTTAGTTGCCACGTCATGGTCACGTAAAATATTTTTTGATCAAATTTGGCACGCAGCAACAAAAAAGGTTCGCCAACCGTGTTCTAGACTATGTACTGCACAAAATCCAAATATTCTCATCCCGATATACGCTCTGGGAGTACCCTAGATTTGTTTGTAAGATAATGATATATGGTTTTTTGCTTCTCCTGAAAAGTATCACAATTTGTACCTTTCCCCCAAAACCATAAAAGCAATTTGGCAACAAATTTTCTCGCAACCTATTCATTGTTTCATATACACAAACATTTTTTTTTTTAATATTACACAATTTATTTAATATAAATAAGCCGGTTAACTATTTTTTTTATACAACCAGAAGAAAATTGCCTGTATGTAAGCATGTTTATCTGTTTGAAATTGGTTTGTAAATAATTTTATGCCAATTTTTTATTAATAAATATTTTTATTTATTGCATTTTATAGATTTTTGGAATTTAGAAGCTTTTTTTTTTTCCTTTTGAATTTTCTTGTATTTTCAGTATCACAATCCGGGCAATTTGAGAAATAGCCGTTACATGCAATGCATGCTTTTCTCAATCAGAAATCAATTGTGTTTTTACTTATATTTGTAGGATATTTCCCCTGAAAAAAAGTTCTACAATATAAGTTTTCATTTTTATTCTTGATACGTTTAGCATTCCTTTTGTAATTTCTCCTACTACATTTTTAACTGTTCCACTTTTTGATATCTAGAATTTGGATAATCAGTTTTATTGTTTCATAGATGTTTTATTTTTACTAGTCTCGTCTTGTTGTGGTTTTGCATTCCTTTCGTAATTTTTGTCCTCTTTACTGGTTTTGTTCCTCCACTTTCTGAAGCTACATTTTTCCATTTTTATTTTTCCTCTTTTATACAGAATTTATAATATTACTAGCTGTTTAACCCGTTCTACGCACGGGAGTTCATAAATTTAATTCTAAAACCAAAATAAAAATAACTATTTGATTTAGAAAAATATTTTTCTACTACTGTGTATTTTTTTTAATGAAATTTAATTTATCATGTTGCTATGGCAGCAGACGATAAACCGACATATTTGGAATAAGAGAATAAATAGAATAAAAAGTTTTGTTGATATTTGTGATAAAAAGTTTTTCTTTATTTTTTAAAAAAAGTAATAATTAAATGCAATTAAATAATCTCTAATTATTAGTATGTGAGGTAAAAGAATGATCACAATACACGCTACAGCTTCTTAGTATTGCAGCGTGGCGTACGTAATATGTATATCTCACATTGCACTAAACATTTAGAACCGGTTAGAACTCGCGCGATTACGAGTTGAACATAAAAAAGGAAAAAATTCGCCAAAAACACACACACACACAAAAAATCTATTTAAAATTTTCGAAGTTTTTGCCTCAATCGTTCATGGGCCCCCTACCACCAATCCGTGTGACAAATTTCGTAGTCCTGCGCCCTACGGTTTCCGAGTTTTTGAGGTTACATAGGTATGTATGCGCACGGATTTTAATAGGGTAGAAGATAATATTAAAACGTTTACGATTGTCATTATTTTGAGATTTCTTGGATTTCTATATGCCAATTAGCTTTAGTATAACGATTAATGTATAATATCATTACAAGCCATCTTCATTTAGAATTTTTTAAAAATATTTTTATATGAACGTGTAAGATAAACTTTTATTCAAAGGTATTTTACGGAAGGAGAGAAAGGTAGGAGAGAACCTTAAATTGCCAAGTCAAATTTCAGTATTTGCCAACTCATTGAGAAGCAAAAATAAATAGTTCTCGATGTTTGCCAACTAGTTTTATAATTTTGCCAAGTTACCACAATTAGAAAATGTAATATAGTTCTTATTTGTAAAAAGTTTAATAATATTCCCAATTAAATTTATAACTTTTTCCAAGTCTATTATCAGAAATAGAAAGTGTATTATAGATTTTATTAAAGTTTTAAACAAATTTGCTAACTAAGTTTGCAAATTTGCCAAGCGTAACAGCATTCGAGAATGTTGTGGGGAGGGGCACTCGTCTCCTCCCCCAAGCGAGGGTTCTGTATAACAGACACTCCCTAATAGCGAACACCTTTATTTGGCGAACCATTTTTTCAATCCACAACACCTATTTATTTATATACTTTTACCTCGGGATAGCGGACACTTTCGAGTGACGGATTCATTCCGCGATTCAGAGATGTCCGGTATTTAGAGGTTTAATGTATAGATAAAAAATACATTTCTCATTAGGCATTAAACTGAGGTATAAATAATTAGAAGCTGCTTTTTTTCGCATTATTTTTCCTTATTTATTTTTTCTTCTTATAAGTAAGAATAAATGCACAAAAGATATCTGAAACGAAAGGTATTCTTTTTTTTTCCGATCATAAATTACATTGTTGTAATTTTTTAAATACCAAAGTTGCATAAAACGCGGTTAATGTACACAAAAGACTTTTATATAAAAGGAAGAAAAAAATCTTGCTAAAATCCAGCCAGAGATTTAATCTCTTCTAACTAGGATACATTACAATTAATTATTTTTACGGAATTTCTATTGAGCACAATGCTCTTAACAATAGAACGCCGGCTAACAAAAGAACTATAACCGACTCTTGTGTTCTTGTTAACTTCCTATTCAGAGGTATTACTTCTTCTTTACATAACGTGATGAAAATAGACAAGAAGGAAAATGAGTTTTGTGGGCGTGACCTAAATTTGGACAAGTTATCGAGTGTTTCATCAGTTTCGATTTTTTTTTTTGAGAGGGATTGTGTTTATCTATAGATTCATTCATCAGATTGTTTATTGTGTTAGGAGAAAGTTATTCCTTTTTAGCATTCGGCAGCCAATGCAACCAAGCGTATCTGAAAGATCGCGTGGTTTCACCACACGTGTTTTTATTATAGTTGGATTAAAAATATTTCATCTCCCTGGAATGAGGAATTTATGTTATATATGATTACATAGTTCTGCAATAACGAGGAAGTACTTGGTATTAACAAAACTACAAACGTTATGTAGCAATAAAATACTCTACTGGGCTTGGGCCGGGTCAGCGTTTCTTCAGGCTATGCACCGGCTCTATGTTGAAAACCAACTTATGGATAAATGAAAAGGCTTTAAGATGGTTTGTAGTGAAATCTCAAAATCTCCCCCCCCCCCCCTCCAGTTAATACTAAATTTATGGACGTGTAACGAAATTCTTATTTTTTAAATATCTTTCCAGGAGATTAATATTTTTAACATTTTTTCTGTGCGAACTGTATGAATATTTCTAAAATATATACTTAATTTTATGTGAAGTGTTAAAATCTTACCCACAGCTCGTCAGGTTTTATACTTAATTTTATGTTGCCAAAATATATACTTAATTTTATGTTGCCAAAATATTTCTAAAATATGTAGTTAATTTTATGTGAAGTGTTAAAATCTTAAACTCTTACTCACAGCTCGTCAGATTTTATACTTAATTTTATGTTGTCAAAATATTTTTAAATATATACTTAATTTTATGTTACCAAAATATTTCTAAAATATATACTTAATTTTATGGGAAGTGTTAAAACCTTAAACTTTTACTCACAGCTCGTCAGATTTTATACTTAATTTTATGTTGCCAAAATATTTCTAAAACATATACTTAATTTTATGGGAAGTGTTAAAATCTTACTCACATCTCGTCAGATTTTAACCCATAAAATATTAAAATAAGTATATATTTTAGAAATATTTTGACAACTAAGAACAAGAAGTCATCCTTTAAGAACAGTAATAAAAAAAATAAGTCGCAAATATTAACTTCCTGCTGAGATATTTAAAAAATATGAATATATTAGATGCATTTAAGATCTCACCGATACTTTATGTCTCATTTGCTGCTTTATAAATAAAATATAGTAACACATTAGGCGTTGAAGATGACTTGCAAATTTATCTAAAAAAAAAAACAGCTAATCTTCAAGAAATGCAAGTGTAAACTAGTCGGATGTGGCAGTCTCAAAACATTCTTCTATCTCATACATGTTACTACTTCTTGGAAAATGCAGCATATCAGCACCACCGGTTAGATGATTTACACCAAAATCTAATTATCAACAACTTTGACAACTTCTAACTGAATCTGAAGTTTAGTGAAAATCCGCGCATTAGTTTTTTAGATAGAGCTATTGCGGAAATTATAAAAAAATTCTACATAGCAGTGCCACCTGTTGCGCGATTTGCACCAAAAACTAATTAGGACCACTTTATACCAGGAAGTAACTAAATCTGAAGCTTGATAAAATTCATGCATCAGTTCTTGAGATACAGCTAGTGCGGAAATCCGGAAAAAAGCAGCAGAACAGCGTCACCTGTTGGGCGATTTACACCAAAAATTAAACAACACTAATTTATATCAGGGACTAACTGAATTTGAAGTTTTATGAAAATCCGTGCAGTAGTTCTTGAGTCTGTTCTTGAATCCTCTTGAATTCGTCTGTTGCAGAAATCGTGAAAAATGCCGTATAGCTGGAGCTATTGCGAAAATTGTAAAAAATTCTGCATAGCAGCGCCACCTGTTGGGCGATTTTCACCAAAAACTAATCAGGACCAGTTTCTATCAAGGTCTAACTTAATCTAAAGTTTTGTGAAATTCCGTGCATTAGTTCTTGAGATAGAGCGCCCACAAAATTTTTGTCACATGCAGACTCACAGGGTGACTGACAGAATGACAGACAGACTCACAGACCGACATTTTCTAAATATCATCAAATAGTGTTCAGGACATTCTAAAACGTATAAATCCGTCGAAAAACCGGAAGTCGGAAAATAACAAGAAGAAAGTAAAAAGTGTACCGTCACAATAGGCATTTCCTATATTAAATGAAAAATAAATCTTACACTCAGTGCAATTAATGTTTCAAGCGGTTGGCCTGGTATAAAATTTTGAAAACCACTGAAATATGCGGTGACATATTATTAATATTAACACAAAGAGTAACTGAAAGTTATAATCTACACATTATATTCAAAATAAAAATAATAAATAAATAAAATAAAATTGCACAAAAAATAAGTAAAACAATTCCATGTTTCAAATTTTATATTAGATGATCCGAAGTATAGCCTTATTCTTTTTTCAATTTTTGAATGTTTCTTAAGAATGATGCATATTTTTAAAAGTTGGTTAATGATTTGATTTTAGTTTTCTCATTAACTTTTATTAATTATTAATTTAACTAATTTGATTAATTATACATAAATTTTGAAAATATTAAAGTATTTTAAATGCCATTAAACGTGTTTGTAAGGTAATATTTTTTTCAACCATGTAACTTTTTCATCGATATTCAGGTTTGAGCAATTAAATTTAAAAAAATAAAATAAAATAAAATAAATGAAGTAAATTAATGCTCGAAAAAGAAAAGAAAATAGGTAAAGACTTTTTTCCCTAAAGATGTAATTTTTAAGTAGTATGTTCCAAATATAAAAATTTCGTGAATTTATTTATTGCATCATTTCTCAAATAATTTTTTATATAGTCTTTTTAATAATAATAAAAAAAGGAAGTTTGCAGAGTACGCTTTTCTGTAAGAACCAAAAGAATCTTAAACAATTTAAAGATGAAACATTTAAATATTACTTTACATAAACTTTATAAGCTTAGTTTTTCTATAACTACTTGTGAATTACAGATACGTTTTTACTTTCAGTTACAATTTTTTGGCTTCAACAGCTCATTTACCCTCTGAATGGCTGGTAAGGTCGAAGATCCTAAAGGTCAAAGACATAGTATAATTTCTAGAAATTAATGCTTTAAAATATCAATAGATGACAGCACTAAAACATTTGGTGGACTCATGATTAATTTCCAGACATTAATACTTTAATACAATGGTAGATGGCAGCACTAAAACATTTGCTGGAATCACACATCTCTTTAGTATTTAAAAAATATATATTATTATATCGAAAAAAAAAAAAAAAAAAAAAAAAAAAAAAAAATTAAATACTAATATTGGGACAAAAAAAAAAAAATAAAAATTGAGAATATAATTTTATAAGATAACTTATTACTACTACTACTAATAATAATTATCCTTATATTATAGTTTTTTAAACAGTTAACTAATTTTTGCAGAGCAATCCAGCGATTCTCGCCAGTCGCGAAATTAGATATTACCGCACCGAGAAATTAAAAAAAAGGATAAATAATTTATAAATAAAGGTTAAATATTTTTCAAATGGCGATCAATTTTGAAACATTTTACTCAAGTAAAAGTTTCAGTTTGTTTCATTCTTAAAAATACTTTAAATTTAGAAATGTAACTTTTGAAAACATAGTAAGTACGTATCGGATGTGAACTTTCTAGTGGATCATTAACAAAAATAAATATAATGGTATACGAAAATAAAATAAAAAATCATGTACTAAAGGGTTAAGACTATTTTCAAATCTAAAGGAGACACTTTCAGACACATTTTTTAATTCCTTTTTGTTCGGAAACGCATTAAATTGGCAGGTGTTGTTATTCAGAAACTATGCAACCGAAAGACGTTTTCTATTTTTTGATAAACGCTAAAGATTTTTCAGAAAATACTATCCAAGTGGGCGTTTTGAACCGAATTCTCGGAAATGACAGCGAAGGTAAGGAGAAAAACCGGTCATCACGTGACCAAAATCGTTTAGAACTAAATAAATAATTTATTTATCAAAAATTAGTATATTCATTTCGATTCCAAATTGCTTCACTAGTCAGCCCTTTTAATTTTGTGCCTCTACATTTAGAAATGAGTTAGAAAATGTGTCAAAGAGATTCGCGTTTGTATTGCAGAGCAGAGAACTTGAGAAAAGCATTTAAAAAATAGTCATTGTCAATGAAGTGTTAACAGGCCCCGACTTAGACTATGGGGGGGGGGGGGGGGCAAGCATCATTCTGGGGGGCCCCTTTCTATCTATCTATAGAATTTTTTTGCGAATAATGTGGAAATGGCTAGTACTAAACTTCATACATATTGTATGTATAAATTTTGTACCCAGTACTGCTCCCATATGTTGACAGGGTATAACAGGAAAATGGTCATAACTTTAAGGAAAAACACTAGTAGTATAATAGTAGAAAAAATGACAGATTGGTTGATAGAAGTATTTAATAGGAGTTTGCAAATTTTTACTTTGCTTATCTACGTATGTTATAAGATGTCTAAAAGATAAGGCCCCAAATTGGTCATAATTAATGGCTTTAACTTGCCACGGTACGAGGAAAACGTTAATAAAAAATTTCTTTTGAAAACAGTAGAATAGTTGTAGAATAGTTGTAGAATAGTAGTAACAGAAGAAGTTGTTATAATAAAATATTAATAGATAATTTTCTAATGACATAGTTTGTTTTTTGCATAAGTTTAAGGGGTACTGGAAGCAGAAACGGAAAAGGGATGCACTCCCTTCCCAAATGTTTGAAAATATATGAATTTAGGTCACTTTTGGCTAATTTTAATAGTTTGGCACCTATTAATGAAAATCATGATTACTCTCATAGGGCCCCCCTAAAAATAGGGGCCCGGGGCAGCTGCCCCGCATGCCCTTGCATAAGTCGGGCCCTGAGTGTTAGATAAAGATGGAAGAGCAATTGTAAAAATTTAGAACTCTGATTTTCTGGTCAGAATGGGAAAAAATGGTCATGTGCATATATATATATACCGGGTGAGACAAAAGTTCGTTAAAACTTTAAAAACTCATAACAAAGGAAAAAATTATGATAAAGAAGTGCGGTTTGCAAGAAAGGGCTCACAAGGTAGTCGGATTTTTTTTTTTTTTTTTTTTTTTTTTTTTTTTTTTTAGCAAAAAAAAAAAAAAAAAAAATTACTTAAAAATTCACATGTAGAGGAATGTAGAATGTTCTGGTGGTCATGTTGAACATTTGTTATTGGAAGAACAAATGAATGGAGCTTATTGTTGTCCTGCTCATTGTGTTTCGGGTAGTCATAGCCCTCTAGATGTGATGTTTTAACTAATTTTTTTTGCTGCTAAAAAAATCCGATTACTTTGTCGGCCCTTTCTTGCAAACCGCACTCCTTTATCATAATTTCTTCCCTTTTTATGAGTTTTTAAAGTTTTAACGAACTTTTGGCTCACCCGGTATATATTCTTAGTAATTAGATTTATGCGGAAACTCGGTTAAGCGGGACTCAAATAATCGAGACTGTACTATATCTTCCATAAAATAAATTAAATAACAGATACATAATATATTTTATTCGATGGGAATCAGTTTCAAAATTCTTTTTTTTTCTCTCTCATTTACTGGGCTACACGTTGAATGTAAGGGGGAAAAAAACTGAATTTTTTACTAAAGTATCTATCCGATAATTTAATGCCAATATCAGATAAGGGCTTGGAAATTATTGGTGACATTGACTTAACCCTTTGCACCTCGAGAGGTGACTTTCACTCGCCACTAGTGTTACCAGTTGCCCAGCGTAAATCAGGCTTCCAAATGGCCTGGATAGCACTAATTTCTTACAGTTTATTTCGCACTCTTTAGCCCTTTATGTACTGAATTATGAATTCATGAAAATTTTATCTTCTAAAGCATTTTTCGTAAATTGCTTAAACTAAATTAGAAAATTTACGTAATCCTTTAACAAATTTTAGGAGGATTGAAGGATTTAGAGAGATTCATTAAATTTGAATTTAGAAGGATTTTGTGCAATATTTATAGTCAAACTCAAATCTTTTATTTTAAATATTTTTCTCAGTATTTTGTAGATTTAGGAAATGCACAAATATAATGTTCTTACAATGGAAATATTTCTGAATTTAAAAATCCCCCAATCCCCGAACGCCAAAAAAGCTGAAAAGATGCAAATGCAAAAGAAATCCTCCTTTTAAAAATATTTTTCTTTTGTGTAACCCATCATGCTTTTAGAACAAGATAAAGTGGTGTATCTATAACCCATTCTAAACTGTATTACAACTAATCGATGTGTTAAATGAATTTTAAAACAAGTTATTTTAATGGTACTTATAAGTACCTTCAGTAGATAAAGGGTTAATTGCAGATAATTCTACCATTAGATGAGGCGAAGAAAATTACTTTAAAATTCTGGTGTCCAGAGCATTTGGGGGCCCTATTTACACAGGACACCTTCCAACAAAAGTGGTGAGTCACCTCTCGATTGTAAAGGGTTAAAAAAGAAAACAAAGTAAATGAAAGTAAGATTGTATAAATTAAACAAAATACGATACACTTTTCCTGTCAAAATTTTAGCGTTTCTATATCATTATCGGCAGATAGAAAAAAAATTTCTTTTACTTTTCTCGTTCTTTCTTTTTTTTTTTTAATTTAACAATTAATTTAATACAAAAAATCTTGATTTGTCTATGCATTTTTAAAAACGTAAGCAACTTATTATTTTAATATTTCGCAAAAGTGTAATATTGTTGTATATTAAAGCACGTAATTCAGAAAATATCGGCGATATTTGATTTATTGCAAGATTACTTAAGTTAGATAATATTGAAAACAAATAACTAAATATTGTAAAATATATTAGATCTCAAAGTTTTAAATAATTTATTAATAGGCCAATTATATAGAAATATTAAAATTTTCACGGTGTGCATTGAATAAAAAGAAATGCACTTTTTGTTGATATATCGTCGGTACCATGTCTAACTATCCAATGTGAAAACAGTGGGTCACTTTTTTAAATTTCAGATTTCTTGATTGGCACCACTTTCTTGAAATAGTAAAATTCGCCTTGTTTAACCTTATTTATTGACTTATTAATCAAGGCGAAAACAGTGGAAATTTTACCATTTCAGAAAAGTGGTGCCAATCAAGAAATCTGAATTAAAAAAAAAAGTACCCCATTGTTTTCACATTGGATAGTTTGACATGGTACCGACGATATCTCATTGAAAAGTAAAGCTAAGCCTCAAGAGAAATCCACGTCTTTTTAGTATTTTCTTTAAATTACATAAGTATATTCACGTAACATTGCTTTTCATAACAATTTATTTAAATGTGTACAAAAGGACCTTTTAATTTAAAAAAAAGTATAAAATAAATGCGCAAAATTTTTTAATTAAAAAATATATTTAAAAGTAAGGTGGAAGGAATGCTCAAGACATTTGATTACGAATTGCAAAAGCGTTATAAAAGAACATAAATCATAATAAATTTTAGAATGTAAGAAATATAAATTTCGTAAACTTATATCAAACATGTTAAACAGTGTGTAACAATTGAATATTATTTAACCGTTACTCTCCATATATAGAAAATATTTAGAAAACACTTACCTGCACATATTTATTTACGCTAGCGATCAAGTACTATTTAAAAGGAATCACCTAAACACTCTTTTGAGTAAATGTTTGGATAAAAATGTATTAATATTGTTTATAAGTTTGTATGGACATTATTCTTCCTTTGGATTCGAGGCTATAAAAAAACCAGCTGTTTCGGAAAACATTGTAAAATCGCTCCATTTAAAAGCATTACACTCTTGAAGAATTCACTTATTGTTTATTCTGCTACTGAAACGATAGAAATGTATGCAATAGATCTGAATAATAATTAATAAATATTCCTTAAATTCATATCAATTTTGAGTTAATTATAGAATTTATTAGAAATACAGCGTTAAAATAAATTAAGTTACAGCCAATATCGATAAAAGTGAGCGAAATTTTAAGTGTTTAAATTGAGGGTTTTCCCCCCTATAAATTATGTAAATTACAGTTATTTTATTTAAATGTGCTTTTATTTCACGATTTCAATGTAAATGTTTACTATTTAGAAATTTTTTCATTGAAATTTTGCAAATCAAGTTATTGTAAAATTTTATCTTTTGATTTAATTAATTTGGTTTCTGAGCTCATAAGTATGACGATAAAATATCTTGACTAAGCGAAACAGCAAAAAACCTTCGCGAATGTAAAGCGTAAACAAATGGTCATGTCGCTGTTTTACCTACTGTGACGTTACGATAATACCGTCCATTATAAGTTTAATTTTTTTCACAACAAAAGATTTTTACTTCACTTTTAAACGATTATGCGAAACAAACGTTTTCTTATTCAATATTTACTGCTAAAGAATACTTTAATCATTATATTATTTATAAATATTCTTTTCGTTTTTCTTTTATTCAATTGCATGGGACAAAATTTTCCTTTTATATTAGAAATTTGTTTTCAGAACAATATGCCAAGCGGAAAGAATATGCAATTTTTACCTATTATGACCTCACGATAATACTGTCCATTATAAGTTTAATTTTTTTCACAACAAAATATTTTTACTTCACTTTTAAACGATTTTGCAAAACAAACGTTTTCTTCTTCAATATTTGCTGTTAAAGAATACTTTAATCATTGTCTTATTTATAAATATTCATTATATTTTTCTTTTATTCAAATGCACGGGACAAAATTTTCCTTTTACATTAAAAATTTGTTTTCAGAACAATATGCCAAGCGGAAAGAATAGGCAATTTTGCACATTATAAATAAACTTCATTATTAAAAATCTATTGAATTAAAAAATATTTAATTTTTGAATTATTACTAATAAATATTGATTTTGCAAATAACATTCAAGAACATACATCATGCTTAGGATTTTTTTTTTTTTAAATACTTCAAACAGAAAAATGTAATTATTTGATGCATGGAACATAATTAATAAAATATCATCTAAATGTTAAAAAAGGAAACACAACATTGAAAAAAACATTTTTAAAAAATACTTCACCTGATGGACCATGAAGAACCGCGCAAATTATGAATTGAAATTCAGCAGATTTTTGATTTTAATAAAAGTTTTTTCTAAAAATTATCTGAATTAGATTATAAGATTCACAGTAAATAAATGTATAGTCAAAAACTTCCACCAAAATGAAATTTAATTAATTAAAACATTCGATTTAGTCAATATAAAAAGATATTTGTTTACTTAAAAAAAAAAAAAAAAATCACAGAATATCAAACTATTTTTGAAAATAAAATTACGGTTTAACATTTTTTATTTTAATCTAAGATAAACCGACAGTAAAAGTTTTATTCTGTTTAAAAAAATAAATAATTTATAAAAATTCTCTCCCCCCTCCACCTGCACAATCTTTTAACTCTATAATTTTATATATAATTTAGAAACTTAAAAACATAATTAACCTAGAGAAATTAATATTTCTTTCACGTGTTTCAAAGTTCTTACAATTTAATGTATCGCAACTTTGGATTATGAGAGGAAAATAATCCAATATCACCATTTTCTTAGTGAAAAAGAAATCGCCTTAGTTCTCTTATTAGGGAAAATTTTAAGAACATTGCGATTGCGATTTAAGGTAACATATAAAAGATTCAGTAAAATTTCTTAATTTAAAAAAAAAATATTTTAAAGCATTATGTAAAACCTCATAATTAGTAACCACTTATAAGAGAAATAATGTCTCTCCCAATGTAAGCAGAAGTTCACTATCTTGTAAAATAAAATAATTTTAGAAAGAAAAACTATTTCGATAACAACACAAGAGCTCGAACTTTTCCCTTAAAGAAATTCTAAAACTTAAAGAAAATTACAATTGCAATTTAAGGTAAAGACATTGAATTAACTTTTTAAATATTTAAAAAATATATTTAATAGATTATAGGAAACCCCTATATCAACTGCTTACAGGAGAAATTCATGTCTCTACCAATGTAAGCAGCCTAAATTAAAGATCTAAGAAAAAGAGAACTTTAGGAAGAAAGCTATTTTGGTAAGGGCGCAAGAGTTCAAAATTTTCTCTTAAAAAAAATCTAAAAATACTCCAATACTTTTTCCACTCAAATGTTGCACACATCTATGGGAAACCCATTCTCTGCCGGTCCATCCAAGTGAAGTATCCTTGCTAAGGCTAAGAAAGAGTATCCAGGGGTGCACCTTACCTTCTGCGATGTCATCTTCGCAGAAGTAAAATCACAGAACCAGAGAAATGATTGTAATGTCCACTTTTGGCTCTTGTTAGCTCTTTTATACGGACTTGCGATGACGACATTGAGTCCCCAAAACCTTGCCAGAATCCCCAATCTCCGCCTTCGTGAAAAAAATTCCCCCGCTCATCCCCCAGACCGACCAATGATCGTCCGGGATTTCGGTCATGATTCCGATCTGGGTTAGCGGGACCGCAGGTAAAGCACGCAACACCAGTTGGATGGTATTTTAGCTTCCGTTACTGTTGTTATCCAACCTTTTTGTTTTTCGTTAATCTTTTCACCTGAGCGTCCAAAACCGGGTCCCAGAGAATCACCTTCTCTCCCTCATCCCCCTTTTCCTGCTTTCGCTTTTATCACAGTCCGGTTTTCCTGATGTAACTTGTTTCTTCTCTAGATCACGTCTCTCCATCGCTGCTTCTTCTGTGAATCTTTTCTTTTCCCCCTTCCAAACTGTTTGTTCTGTCTCTGTTCTTCGGAGCATCTTTCTGTGTGTGAAAGAAAAAGGATGTTGCTCTTTAGTTGCTCCGAAATTTTCGTTTAAAAAATGAATTAACACGTTGTGTGCCAAGATATATACATGTTGTTCCGAAATTCGTCCGACAAATAAAGAGGTGTGATACAACGCATCAAGGCCGTAACCAGAAAAAAATATTTCGGAGGGGGATTTGAGGCCCAACATTTTATTGTCTTATTTTATAATTGTTTTTTACTAATTGTCAAATCTTCTTCAGTTTTACCGTGAATTCAAATGATTTAATTTGAAATAATCGCATAAGAAAATTTAAGCCTTTTTATTAAAAATAAAATTATAATATCATTTAAATGCTTTTGTGGTGATTTATTGGCGTTAGTGTCAACCAAATTATTGCTTGAAATTTTGTACATATGTTTTCAAATGTTTTATTGCCAAAAATGTCTTCCCAATAACATACGCCAGAACAGCTAGTTTGCGGATATTTTAAATGACTTTTATTCCATTCTTCAAGAATTTGGGCTAAACAAATCTGACAATCTGTATCAATCGGTTGTACATGTTACAATCTGATTAATCTGTTGTATACATTATTGACATTCGGCTTTTACAGAGTCTCATTCCAAAAATAATTCGAATGAATTTTACAGATTTCAAGAAAGTTTCATTTATTTTCTGAACATACTAACGGGATCAAACATTAAATGTATGCTAGAGTAGAATTTTTATTTTCTAATCTTGATATAGCAACCCTGACAGAAATTTCGGAGAAGGATCAAACCCTGATGGTGCCCCCATTGGCTACGGTCTTGGAAGGCATCAAGAAGATCAGAAATTACCATAGAACACGGGGTCGCAAATCACGTATTTAATAAAAAAATACAGGACGTTCTGCCCTAATTCAATTTGTGCTGACGGCAATAACTTTCAGAAAACTGAATTAGTATAATATAATAAATCTTTTAATAGACATTCTTTTTTTTTTGTTGTAAATACAGTGCAACCTCGATTATCCGAGCTAATTGGGGCCGTTAGTACTTCGGATATAGGAAATCACGGTTAATAGAAATTGCGTATAAAAACTCGCCGTAATGCTTGCGAATTTAACATTTGTTAAAAAAAAGAACAACAACAACAAAAAAAAAAAACAATAGAACGTTCTTTAAATAATAAAAATAAATGTATGTAAAGTCTGTTTTACAGCTTAACAAATTTAAAAAGGAAATCCACTACTAGTAGTAAATTTTAAAAAGCAAATTTTAAAATTTACGAAAGTTCACACGGCCACTGAAAACAAAGCATTGTTCGCTGTTGACTTCTCGGAGTCCAATGTTCCTTGGGAGTTGAGTGCTTCTGGAGGCAGAAGAGCCTGTAAAGCACGGACAGTAAACTAAAAAGTGTGGTCATTTTCAAGGCTCATTCAAAAGGGGAAAAAAATGTCAGACTTTGTTATCGGCTCGGTTAACAGAAACCTCGGTTAATCGATGTTCTACTGTATGATAATACCAAACAAAAGTGGTAGAAGTTTCCATTATGCGCGCCAGCAGTATGCACTGGACGCTCCACATTTTGGATTTCTATTGCCAGTTCATTGGGTATCATCGATCGCTTGATAACCCTGTCTTTCCAGAACTTTTCGTGATGTTATAACATTTCACGCAAGATAATGTACCTATCGCTGCATTTTCATTGTACTGTTTTGATTTTTCTCAAAATTATGACCGTCAACGCACGTTCGGTTAGAATGAAACACCCTGTATTTGTGCCTAAATACGTGATAAGAAGCTAAAATCTTAAACAACGATTTTTACGCACAAATAACGTACCGAACGATAAAAAATACTCATACGATCGTTTCGAGAATTCCTCGATCCCCTTCCTCAGTGAGAGAAAAGAAACAAAAAAAGGAATTTAATGGGTTCGAAGAACCCCTCGGCTATAGCCCCGAGAACTGGCTTACGGATTGATTGAAAAGGCAATTGATGTTATAACATTTCACGCAAAATAATGTACCTATCGCTGCATTTTTATTGTACTGTTTTGATTTTTCTCAAAATTATGACCGTCAACGCACGTTCAGTTACGATGAAACACCCTGTATTTGATACTTGCCTTTATTTGACCTGTATTTGCCTTTTTAATCAATCCATAAGCCAGTTTTCGGGGCTATAGCCGAGGGGTTCTTCGAACCTATTTTAATCCCCCCCCCCCTTTTTTTCTCTCACTGAGGAAAGGGATCGAGGAATCCTCGAAACGATCGTATGGATACTTTTTATCGTTCTGTACGCTATTTGTGCGTAAAAATCGTTGTTTAAGATTTAAGCTTTTTATTACAATTCGCACAAAGTTTAATCTATGCCTAAATACGTGGTTTGCGATCCTATGTTCTATGGTAATTTTTCATCCTCTCGATGCCTACTATCACCCCTCTTAATTTTTCGGTAGAATTTTGGAACAGCCTGTATAAAATAAAGTTTCCGAATGTGCCTAATTGGCTGAAATGATTGACTCAGAACAGAATTTACGGGCAAGTTTGTTAGAAAATTAATAAATGCTTGTTTTCACGTATATTCTAAAAGGAAAATTTTATTAAAAAGTAGTTGGTGCCGTTTGTCGTTTGGAATTAAAATAAAGTGTTTGCGCTGTGCAAACGGCACCCTTGAGAGGTTAGCTAATAAGTTTTGTGATATTTACTAAATGTGTAAAAAGTGTTTTACTTTTACTGCCCGAGAGTGGCTGCTCAGACTAAGAATAAAGTATGCGGAGCATAGATGTCCCTCCCGGTCCCCTTTAATGAGGTAAAAAAAAAAAAAAAAAAAAAAAAAATCAGCCGAAACTGAGCCCGCCGATAAGCGCGACAGAGGGCGGGACTGGTGTGTACAATATGCAAATAAATGTGACAATAATAAAATTTGTAAAATGACAATAAACAGACAAAAAATAATAAAGATAATATAATACAAAGTTGCGACCCTTTTTGTGAAATATGTGTTTAGTGTAGCGTTATAGAGCACAGCAGCCGGTTGACACTTGAAAAAAGTAATATTATATATATATGTGCCATCTATAAAAATAAAAGAATTAAAATAATATGTAGCGTGACAGGCGGCACACACGGTACCCTAATAAACTTAAAGTGTGCATAGAAGGCGGTACATATGGTACTCGACGTATTAAAGGTCATGATCAGTCATATCTCAAACTGTCCTCTCATTATCAAACCTATGGCCATTTGTGTTTGTCAAATTTCCTATCAGATCATAAATTTTTTTAAATTTATTTTCAAACTGTACACTCCTTTTAAGGAGTTATACTTACCTACAAACTTCCAAAAAATGCATTTTTTATTGCATTTTCTGAAAGTACAATTAGTAAAGAATATTGTGTTACATCTTCCAGTCGATCTGATAAAAATTAAAAAAGTTATGCCGCTTTAATTTGCTTTGTTCTAAGATACATAAATCATAAGTTGAATAATGTGATTATCTCAAAACTATCATTTTAAAGTCGGTCGTCACTGGTCACGATAAATCGAACAAATCTCAACGGATCTTCTTCAAATTTTGACCAATTTTTAAGAAAAATATTATCTAGAGAGCATTCGTTCCTTTTGGCGATCCAACGATTTTTTCTATTTTTTATGAACAATCATTGTTCAAAAATTTTTGTGAAAATTGGTACCTTAACTTTGAACGGCAGTCATTTTGTTCACAATATTTTTTTTCAAAAGCCGAACGATTAACCACTAGTTTTAGGTGTTCGGAGTAAATACATTATGTTTTTAATTTCTTGTACTCGAATTATTTTGTGCAGCTCTGCTTATGATCTGTAAAATTTATACACACCAAGCAATATGTAAAAAAATAGTTAAATTAAAAAACGGATACCACAATTGAAACTGCACTTCCAAAAATTATCGCTCATAGACAGTACTGTAATCGAAGGCTTTTATGTATCCCTGTAGATGAAAGATTAATGCTTATGCATATATTTTTCTATAGTAAACATTTTCTAGTGCAACTCAGTGATGTATATCAATTTTAATACGTTTGGAATAGTGTAACATCATTAAAATATACTGAAAACGATTTTTTTCTATAGACCATAACATAACGGAATGCTTTTGAGTGACCCTGTAAATTAGGTATGCACAACCTGTGGCCCGCGGGCCAAAAGTGGCCCGCGATGCGTTATCGTGTGGCCCGCGAATTTCGTCAATTTATAACTGAAAATAAATATTTTTGCCCATAGGTCACAGGAAAAAATCGTGAATTTCGTCAATTTGCCGAAGAAAATTGAAAATTTCGTCAGTCAGTTAAGAATCGCGAATTTGGTTGATCGGGCACGGAAAAAGTGGGAATTTCGTTGATCGGGTGCGGAAAATATCGAATTTTGTCAATCAGGCGTGGAGAAATCGGAAATTTCTTTGATCGGGAGCGGAAAAATCGTCAGTTTTGTTGATGATGCTGGACAAATTTCCAAATTTTGTTGGTCGACTGCTGAAAAATCGCCACTTTCGTCTGTTTATCGCAAGGAAAAATTGCGAATTTCGTTGATCGGGCGCAGGGAAATCGCAAATTTTGCTGATCAGGCGCGGAAAAACCGCGAATTTCCTTGATCGTGATCGACAAAATCGCGAATTTTGTCGATGATGCGCGGAAATGTAAAATATTTCTCGGTTTCGCAACAATCGTGAGTTTCGCCAGTTTGCCGTGAGAAAAAAATCCCGAATTTTGTCAGTTTGTTGCGCAAAAAAATTGCAAATTTCTTCAGAGACAGTTAAGAATCGCAAATTTCGTTGATCGGGTGCGAAAAATCGCGAATTTTGACGATCAGAGGCGGACAAATCGTAAATTTCGTCGATCAGACACGGACAAATCACGAATTTTGCTGATTGAACTCCGAAAAATGGCGAATTTCGTTGGTTGGACACGAAAACATAGCAAATTTTGTCAATCACGCGAGGAAAAATCGCAAATTTCGTCGATTGGGGCGGAAAAATAGCCAATTTCGTCGATGAGGTGCGGTAAATTTACAAATTTCGGTGATCGGGCGCGAAAAAATTGCAAATCTCCTTGATCGGCTCCTAGATCGGGCTGGTTCATAAAGTTCATATTTTTTTTCGGCACTAGCCGCTTTCATGCCTATGTTTGTTTTTTAGCACTTTTAATAAAAAAATATATTCTCCTGAATAAAGTGATAACTTCTTGAAAATAATCCTTGCTATATCTGTCATATATACATACGTAAACACCGTTGATATATCCTTACCAACTGAATAGGATATGTTGACTGAGTAGAGAACCTAGAGAGGTAAAACTACCCCCCACCCCCCCCTCTGAAACCATATTTTTATCTGATTATAGGCCACAAATCCCATCCTCGAAATAGAATGCTCTCTGTGTTACTGATATGGCCCTCGACAACCCAGACATTTTCGTAAGTGGCCCTTCTCTTAAAAAGGTTGTGCACCCCTACTGTAAATGAACGACTAACACTATACATATCATATTCTATAGCAAGCATTTTTAGTGCAACTCAATGATGTACATCAATTTCAATACGTTTGAAATAGTGTAACATCATTGACATTGCAAACGATTTTTTCGGTTTAGACCATAATGTAATGGAATCCTTTTGAGTGACCTTGTAAATGAACAATTAATAATATACATGTCATATTCCATAGCAAGCATTTGTAGTGCAACTCAATGATGCACATCAATTTCAATATGTTTGAAATAGTGTAACATCGTTAAAATACACTGCAAACGATTTTTTCCGCATAGACCATAATGTAACGGAATGCTTTTGAGTGACCCTGTAAATTAGGGATGCACAACCTGTGGCCCGCTGGCCAAAAGTGGCCCGCGATGGGTTAACTTGTGGCCCGCGATGGGACAACTTGTGGACCGCGAATTATGTCAATTTATAACTGGAAAAAGTCGTAAATTTTGTCCATATGTCGCTGAAAAAAATCGCGAATTTCGTCAATTTGTTGCGGAAAAAAATTGCAAATTTCATCAGTCAGATAAAAATCATGAATTTCGTTGACAAGGCGCGGAAAAATCGTGAATTTCGTTGATAGAGTGTGGAAAATTCCCGCATTTCGTTACTCAGCCACAGAAAAATTGCGACTTTTGTCGTTGAGGTGCGAAAAAATTGAAAATACAAATTTCGTCAGTTAGTTAAGAATCAGGAATTTCATTAATCTTGAGAGGAAAATCTCAAATTTCGCTGATCGGCTGCTGAAAAATCGCGAGTCTCATCAGTTTATCGCGGGAAAAAAATCGCAAATTTCGTCAATTTCCCGCGGGAAAAATTATAAATATCGTTAGAGTCAGTTTAGAATAGCGAATTTCGTTAATCGAGTGCGGAAAAATCGCGAATTTCTTTGATAGAGTGAGGAAACATCGCGAATTTCGTCGATTAGGTGCTGAAAATTCTCAAATTTCGTTAATCGAGCCCAGAAAAATTGCGAATTTTGTCGATGGGATGCGGAAAAATTGCAAATGTCATTGATGCGCTGTTGAAAAATCACGCGTTTCGTCAGCTTATCGCGATAAAAAATCGCAAATTTCGTCAATTTTTGGCGAGAAAAAATTACAAACTTCGATAGTCAGTTAAGAATCACGAATTTCGTTGATCGGGAGCGAAAAAATCGCGAATTTCGTCGATCAGGCGCGGTAAAAACTCAAATTTCGTTGATCGGCTGCGGAAAAATCGCGCGTTTCGTCAATTTATTGCGAGAAAAATCGCGAATTTTGTCAATATGTCGCAGTAAAAAAATCATGAATTCGACAATTGTTGGAAAAATTACAAATTTGTCAATTGGTCCTAAAAGTATCGCGAAATTCCTCAATCGCTCGTGGAAAAAAATCGTGAATTTTGTCAAAAGTTCACGAATTTCGTGAATGGCTCATGGAAGTAAATTACAAATTTTGTGTGTCGGTAGCAAAAAAATATCGTTAAATACGCGGAAAAAATCGCAAATTTCGTCGATCGTGCGCGGAAAAGAAATCGTGACATTCATGAATTTATTGCGGAAAAAAAATCGCAGAACAAAAAAGTCGGAAAAAATCGCAAATTTAATTGATCCGGTGTGGAAAAAAATATCGAAAATTTTGGAAATTTTCGTTAAAAAAACTCAAGTTCGTCAATTTATCGCAGGTATCGCAAATTGGTTGTTTGAATAGATTGCAAATTTTGCCAATTGCCAATGGAAAATTACCACGAAATCTGTCAATCGATCGTTGAGAAAAAATCGCGAATTTCGTCAATCGCTCGCGCTTGATTGACAAAAAGAAAAAAAATATGAATCTTGTTAATCGGTCGCAGAAAAAATCGCATAATTAGTCCATCATGCTTTGTTATTTCAAAAATAAGTTTCCTTTTTTTTTAAATGAAGTTTTTCTTCTATAAAAGATTTGTATTATTCAATAACGTTAAATTTTTTAGAAATTTTGTGTAATTATTTTTTCTTTAAGTTTCCATTTATCAAGAAGGAACAGTTAGTCTTCATAAAGTGTTGGGTGGTTATTCATACAGATGTGAAGAAGTCCTGTATACAATTATTTATTTCAATTTGTTTATTTTTTTGTATACAAAAAAATCTTTATTTATCAAGAATAAAGAGTTATTACCCCACCCCCCTCCACCCCGATGTAGAATTCTCCCTGTGTTACTGATGTGGCCCTCGACAATCCTAACATTTTTGTAAGTGGCCCTTCTCTTAAAAAGGTTGTGCACCCCTACTGTAAATGAACGATTAATAGTATACATATCATATTCTATAGCAAGCATTTGGAGTGCAACTCAATGATGTACACCAATTTCAATATGTTTGAAATAGTGTAACTTCATTAAAATACACTGCAAACGATTTTTTTCCGCATGGAGCATAATGTAACAGAATGCTTTTGAGTGACCCTGCAAATGAACGATTAATACTATACATATCATATTCTATAGCAAGCGTTTGTAGTGCAACTCAATGATGTACATCAATTTCAACACATTTGAAATAGTGTAACATCATTAAAATACACTGCAAACGATTTTTTCCGCACGGACCAAAATGTAACGGAATGCTTTTGAGTGACCCTGTAAATGAACGATTAATGCTATACACATCATATTCTATAGCAAGCATTTATAGTGCAATTCAATTATTTACATCAATTTCAATTTGTTTGAAATAGTGTAACATCATTAAAATACACTGCAAACGACCATAATGAAACGGAATACTTTTGAGTGCCCCTGTAAATGAACTGTTAAATGATACACACTTCCTATTCAATACTGAACAAGCCATGGTAAATCCCAGTAAAATATATCAATTACGAGGCAATTCGAGTACATTTGCGTGAGTTAGCGTGCGGACAGACGGACAGTAAGATAGACGGTCAGAAAAGGTAGACCCATAGCTTTTCAACTATGTTGGAAAGCCTTAAAAATCCCAAACTTAAACAAGTAAAATATAATAAGAAAGCTAACATAAGAAAAATAAATTGGATTTCCTGATATAATTGCCTTCTTTAGGGAAGTGATTTAAAAAACCCATTAGAGCAGCCATACTCAAACTATTTTTAAGTCAGAAACATGTTGACTTCGTAAAGTGGGCTGAAACACACTGTATTTACATAATAAAGTGAAAAAAAATAGTTAAAGTACTAAAAACACAAAAATAGTATATCAAAGTAGTATAACAAAAATAATACATATAAAAATGTAGTTATCTACATTTGAGATAGTAATGTCTGTATTTATAATTAACTGTTCATACACCAATTTCAGACATTATCTCATACTTTAAAGACAATTTTAATCACTGTAATATATACTGGTCTGTTTCTATAAAATATACTCGATGTAATCCTTCTATATATATATATATAAAAGTTTTGATTTGGAAATGGACCAATGAAAATCTGCGTAGATATTCCCGGTAGATCGGTATCCAATTTGAATGCTTAATCATGGCCTTTCTTCGTTAATATTAAAAAAACTGTTGCATACAAAAATATGAAAATCGGTAGTATTATAGAGAAATGTTTGATAAACACGCTGATGCAGACAGTTTTCAAATCGAAGAGTTATTTTAAGAGATATTTAATGCCAAAGTTGGACAAAATCGTTTCATTAAAAAAGTTTTATAGGAGCAAAAACTGTACATAGGAATTTAATCATTTTTAGATCATTTTATGCGTCAGAATTTCTCGGTGTTCAGACTGCATTTAGTATTTTAATTTGACTCATTTTTTGATGTTTTATTTCTATTTTAAATTCAAATTTTCCGTATTTCGAGAGTCATTTTTTTACAAAATTTAGAAAATTGTATTAATTTAAACTGTTGCCAACTGAATAAACAGCGCAAACAATAATGTTTGCTTCAAATTAAAAATTTATTTTACACATGATTATTATAAACATAAAATATAAAAAGCAGGAACTCATTAAAAATTACGTCATAAAAACTATACTTACACGTGAATTTCAAAAGAGAAAGAATATTGTAAAATAATAAATTCATTAACATGCGTTAGAAGTCTTAAATAGGAGAATTTACGTCACATTACACTTATAACGTAAAATGAACAAAAAATACTAATCGCAAAACAGGTTAAATTTAAAAATTGCGCGAGACATTCATTTAATATTTTAAGATGATCATAATATTTCATTTCTAACAAAAGTATTTTTACGTGAGTATTAAAAAGAGAAAGAAAAGTTTGGTGAAAATTACGTCAGATTATAATTGTCAGATTCAAATTATAACTCAATCTTCCGAAATCTTTTTAAAACCGATCAAATTAGCGTGCTGTAAGAATCTGCGGTGTCTGAACGGGGGTTGGCGAGCGAAGGTCGTAGGGGGCAGAGCCCCCTAGTATTTAAAAAATAGACTAGACGCCACATTAAAAAAATATATATATATTAAAAAGTTCATCACAATAACGTTTTCGTTCATACTAGAACATTCTCAGTTAGTTGACTGAAAGTTTTTCGTTTCTCAATCAAGATAACACTGTAAAAAAAATTCCGCAACGTTCCTGAGAAAAAATAGGCAGCTGGTTGCCCATTATATCCAAGAAACATTTGGAACAGATGTCATAAGTTCCCCCCGGCCGCCATCTTGGAATTTTCTTGGCGTGAAAACCCTTTTTCCGCCAAGTAGTAAATGTCGCCAAGCACCGGTTTATACGCATGTTTGGCTTAACGAAAATAAAATGTAAATAATAAACAAAATTCGCTAAAATGGCAACCAGTAATCCTTGTATGTGCGCTTCGCGCACATTTTCCGAAAAAAAAACATCACTGCATTCAACATTTCTCGAGGTGTAGCATTCTCAAAATTCAGCAGTTTTCGCTTTCTAGCAATCTCATAATATAGAAACTTTAAAAGCAAAAATACACATAAAAAACAAAATTTGCTAAAATGGCAACCAGCAATCGTTGTATGTGCGCTTCGCGCACATTTTCCGAAAAAAAACATCGCCGAATTCAGCATTTCTCGCTATATAGAATTCTCAAAATTCAGCAATTCTGGCTTTCTAGCAATCACAAAATGTAAAAAACTCAAAAGCAGTAAAATACATAAAATTATCAACATACCTTAACAAACATCTGCTTTCTTGAAAGATCCGGCTCGAAATATTATCGCCGACATTTTCCTAAATAGGCTTATCAATACGTATTCACAAACTATAAACAAACCTTCTTTTCTTGTCAAAATTTCCTCATATTTCCTAATTATTTCAACAACAGCGTTTAAACGGACTACAGAAAACATAGTTAATCAAATACATTCAATAAATTTCACATAAAAATAAAAAGGCAGAACTATACAATACGATATCAAAATACATTCACAATATTCCAACATTAACTTCTCGGTTGCCAGAACGACACGTCACAAAAACACGTCACACGACATTCAACATATCGAGGTTGCCATATCCATAACCACCGTCAACACGCCAACACGCCAACAAAAAATCGCCAAACATTTCAAAACAACAACGGCGTAGGGAACATACGGCATCTAAGCCAAACATTTCTTGAAAATGACTGAAACTTTACTATATACCTTAAAAACTTTCCACAGAAATGCCAGTAAGCTTCCTGCGAAATACCAGGAATGTTTCTGTTGACAGCAAAACATTACTGACATGTCACAGAATGTTTACCTTGTTTTCTATGGAACGTTTCAGAAGTGTTCAAAAGGTTTCTGTTAATATGCACTCTTTCAAGGGTACCACCAAACATGATGATAAGTCTTAGATTCCCAGAAATTGGGGCCGAAGGTCAGCATACGTTTCAAATACTGATTAGTTTGCAACTTTCAACGAGTATTACGTGGAGTGATCTCAGAGTGTTCACCCGCCAGCCAGAGGAACCGAGTTCGATGCTCCCTCCTAACTGTTTATTTTTTTTTATATTAATTTCATATTTTTGACACTTTACAAATTTTAATCAAAGTTGTGAATTTTTACAGCTTCGAAATTTTGATATTTTCAAAATCGATTTAGATTTTTGATTTTTCACGAAAACTTCTATTTTTTCTGTAATTTTTAAACTAACCTTTTATTAACGGAAACAGAAATTAATATGTGCAGAAAGTTTATTTCCATAATATTATTATTATTTACCTTTTTGTATTTTAAATACAAGTCTCAAATAATGCACAATATTTTATTAGAAAAAAAAAATAACAAAATAAATATCTTTTTGATGTTTGGTTTGTTCAATATATTAAAATATGACAAATGATAAAATACAAAATTGTTTGATATTACTGGCTTTGACGTTTAAGTTTAGTAAATATACAATTAATCGAGCGACATATATCGTAGAAATATTCAAAACGGAATATTTATACGAAAAATTTTCCTATAATAGAGCTTAACTTCTTACCTAGTACTTGTATTAAAAAAAACATAAAATATATCAATATATATTTTTTAATTTATTCTGATATTATTATGAAATGCCATCTAACGATTTCTTAAAAAATATAAAGCATAAGTTATATTTCATGCGGGATCCGCAGACGATTTTTACATTTCCAGTTGACAATTTTTCCCTTATTATCATTATTTGTTAGAATGATAAAATATTTTGAAATATAATTTGTCTATTTTTATTCATTTAAAGATAAACACATCTGGATATTTGACATCAAAATTATTATTTATAATTTACACGAAAAAATAAATTTTCAGTTAAAATTCAATAAATATATATGATATATTGTTTCTGAACTTTGCTTAAAATATAAAAATATATAAATGTAAATAACAATAATCTAGGCATAAAACATTTTGGATTTTCATCAGTAAAGATGTTAGTTTACAAGTAAGATAAAATACATATAAATTTTCATGAAAAAAAAAATCATAAAAGTAATTGATATATTTTACGAAAATATAAAAAAATTCAAATTTGCAGCAATTCATAGCCATACTTAAAAGTTGTAAAGTGTCAAAATATAAAATTAATTAAAAAAGAAAAAAAAAGTCAAGAGGCAGCATCGAACTCGGGCCGTCCGGGTGGCGTGCGAGCCCTCTGCGTCCACACCACGATAAACACTTTGAAAGCTGCAAACTAATGGGTATTTGAAACGTATGCTAAACTTCGGCACCCAATTTCTGAAAATCTAAGGCCCATTTGAAGAAATCCTTTCACAAGAATAATTAGGGATAAGAACTCTAAAACATATCTTAAATTAATCAAAATCTGCGAGCATCATGTTTGGTGGTTCCCTGGTTAATGAAAATCCAAATGATAGGTGTATTTTTTTAAATGTGCTGCTCGTTAAACATTCCACAGACAGATACGATGGATAATTTCTTAGCGGTGTCACAGAGATATTGCATTTTCATCTGAATGGTCTTGACAATAGAGACATAAAGGATTATGTCGTCTATTCATTTATTCCCATTCCATATTGATTTTTTGACATTCATATAAAGAATTCGTTTTCGACACTCGCGCGCGAGCAACAGATACAGCAACAAAATAATAAAATGGCGGCCGCAGCGTTTTCCTGTTTCCAACTTTTGTTCAGGAACGTTTCAGATATGAAAACCAGAATTTCACAGGAAAGAGCTAAATTATTCTGAAAACCTGAGAAAAGGCGTAACATTCCTGGATTTTACATGGAACATTACCATTTTTTTTTTTTTTTACAGTGAAATATGAAGATAAATAGGAGAAACGAAAGACTTTCAATCAACTAACTGAGGATGATCTAGTACAGTGGTTCCCAACCTTTTATCGGCCACGTCCCACTAAAGCCTCTGTAAAGCCACTATGCCCCCCACCCCCCGTAATCTGTCAATTATGTCTCTTATTATTTAAAAAGTGAACTTAATTCACACGGTGGGAATGTAATTGTGCCTTGACAATAACTATTCGTTTCACATTTTTTAACTTATCAAAGAGGTGAATTTTCTACCACAAATGTGTTTTTAACATAATTTTAAAAATGCAATGGCATTATATATTTTTGGCTATATATGCCAAATTGAGATTTGTTGTACTTTCCCAACTTAACTCAATGTTAAAGAAAAGTGTTATACGGTCTGCATTTTTATCTTCACAAAATATCTTAAAAATACACTTACATTTAACGTTAAAACTGATAAATTCATACATTTTATAATGCATTCTTGTAACTTATTAAGAGTTGGTGGAAAATCTTGGGATACTGACTTTTCTTTCTATGGATAACAAAATATATAAGAAGTATTTCAAGATTATGATCTTTATAAAATTCAGTTAGCCATTATTCCGCATAACACATTCTCTCTATTTTCCCTTTCCCAATATTGTTAATTGTCTTCGCGAAGAGAAGTAGAAAACTCATTCAATAAGTAATCGAAAACGTTACGAAAATTTTTTAAATTCAGCATTAGAAAAATTATAGTGAGTTTTAATACTTTTATAAATATCAAAACATTTTAAAAGATTATTCGCATAATTACTCTTGTGTCAATCTATTTTAAATTTTCGATAGGGAACATTTGAAAAATTCAATAAAATAAACTGATTTCTTACGACAAAAGTAACTGATAGCGAATGAGTGAATAAGAAATTTGGAATTGCCCCCCGGTGGGAACCACTGATCTAGTATGAACGAAAACGTTATTGTGACGAATTTTTTAATATGTTTTTTTAAATGTGGCGCCTAGTATATTTTTTAAATATTACATCAAGTATATTTTATAGAAACAGTCCTGTATATATTATAGTGATTAAAATTGGTATTAAAGTATGAGATAATGTCTGAAATTGGTATATAAGCGGTTAATTAAAAATAATACATTTAACATTATCTATATAAAAAGTATAAAACGCAATAATATAATAATGCAGAGTTTCCAAATTCTAAAGTATTAAAAAAAAAATCAAATTTACTTTAATAAATTTGACTTTTGCTCAATGCAAAAGCTTGTTACCTTTTAACATGTAAAAATCTACAGTCAAAATTTATTTAATTTTAAATAATGTTTGATTAGAAGCAAGATTAAAAAATATGTACGCATCTATAAAACAAATTGTAAGCAGACCTTATGACTAAACAAATAACATACTTTTAAATTATAAATATCTACTCAGATTATGTCTTATCATAAAAATACATCATAATGAAGATCTTAAGGTGTCAGGACTAGCTTTAAAATTTTCAAAATTTAATTTTTTTTAGATTTTAAACTCCTATCTTTTCTGAACATTATGATATAATTGTTCCCTTGAAATTCACAGTGGAATAGAAGTTATGTCTTTTAGAATTATACCCGCTCAATAGCTGAAGCGGCACTTCCGAAAATTTGAAGTCATTTTTCTCCAAATGACGTTTTTGGGTATAACGCGCACGATATCTCAAAACTTCTGAATATTTTTTTACGAAATTTTCAAAACATGTTTCATGTTAGCCTGTATAAACTGAACCTAAAATTTTCCTTTTATTGTTACCTTTTTTTTATGCGATTACATTGTTGAAATTTTCTAAATTTTGCATTAGCTAAATATACAACTTTGTATTAAAAATACAAAAATGCTTTAAATACAAATTTATTTAGGTTCAGGGTAATTAGTACAATCTCAAGTATAAGTAGGCACCAAAATTTTCATTCTAGCAGCAAAACTTATTTTGTAATCCTGCGCGGAATCTGTTATGCCGATGTACTGCTCTTCAAATGTCTGACAGTTTGGAGCCCCCTGTAAATGATAAATCTGCATCTTGCCATTTTTTAAATATTTGAAATGAAAGAACATACTTATACCTTTCATCCCAATTAAAATTGTGTCTTAAAATCAAATACATTTTAAGATATTAAATATTGAAAATGGTCTTTTTTTTTTCATTTTCTCCAATTTTAAGAGTCCTGAGACCCCTTAAATAATTTTTATGCACTTCTCAAATTTTTATAAATATGGATTAATGACTGTGTGTCTCGGGCCGCACACAAAATGTCGGCTGGCCACATAGGTCCGCGGACAGTAGATTATGGCTGCATTAGAAGGTACAAAAATTTTAATAGCTTTAAGAAGTGAAAATATTTGCTACATAGGCTTTTTCTAAAAATAATATTGAAAAGCATCAAAATGTTTAATGAAAATGAATATTAAAATAAAGTTTAAAGAATATTTCACAACTTAGGAAAACTTCTAATTCCAAGGGAAAATAGGGAGAACTATTTTTGAATTTAGAAATATTTTTCCGCGTTTTGAAAATTTAAATAATCATGAATTAGGTAAAAAAATTATCTTTATTTTATTCATTTATTTATGTTTTAGGGATAAATTGCTGAATTTTAGGCGAAATATATTGCCTTCAGTTTTCTTATAAAACAAGTCGGAAATTATGCGTCAAACGTAGCAAATAAGATGCGTTCGTACTATGACTAGTTTTATAAATATGCAGATCTTGGTGCAATAGCTGATGCACTCTTATGCGACAATGCATGCATACAAAATTTATTACGATTCTATATATTAAATTCAGTAATATGGATATGATAGGACTCCATCTTAAACAGGGCGTCATTGCCGTGGCAACCTAGAATCATTACTTATCATAGGATATCATTGAATTAATGACATAAGATAGGATTTAATAGAAGGAAGAAAACTTTTATGAATATCTTTTTAAATTTAGATTCGATTTTCATAAAATTTGAAATGACTGGACACAATTCTGCAACGACTCTAAATTTCAAATCATTCAGTTGAGTAGTTTTTGCGCTGCTCTATGCAGACAGACGAACAGACCAGACAACGACTATAGGTGCTAAGTATTTATATAATTGCGAGCGCACCTAAAAACTTTTATATAACTAAAATCTAATTTTATAACAGAATAAAAATAGTACATGATATGAAAACAAGCTGTCTATTAAACGGAATGTATTTTTCAATTGCAAAAGATTTCCTAATTTCAAATGCTAAAAGGTGTAAATTAAAACTTTTAAACCAGTAAAAATACGTTTATTTCCTCTGTTTACATGTTTCGACTCACCCCGAGTCATTTTCAAAACAGATAAATAAAACTATTTTTAAATTGCGCGGTGTATGACACGCCGTCATTCAAATTTTCACGTATTCTTTCATATTATATGCACGTTATTTTTATTTTTATTTTACTTGGATGTTTAATTTATGTATTTTTATTATCATAACCATTGAGTAACTCGGGCATATTGTTGGTAAGTGAAACGATGCTGCATCGTTACATATTGTGTTTTTGCGTGTTACAATCTCTATGGTTTCTCTTATAATGGATAGATAGTATAGACTGGATGGGAAAATGATTTTACTTTTATTGAAATTTACTTGGACGGTTTCTTCTTGATAAAATATTGCTAGGGCTGTGGTTTTTTTCTATTATATTTAATATCAGCTATATGCTCCCTTTTTCTATGCTTAAATTTCCTGCTGTTCTGATGTAACGATGCAGCATCATTTCACTTACCGTCAACGGGGCTACTTTGGTCCTTGCGTTACTTTGGTCCATCCCATAAAAAAAAGTTTTTATTCTTTGTATTGAATAGAGACAAAACACTGTTTTAAATAACACTAGTGTCGAGAAGGAAATTTTCACCTTGTTATTAATAAACTTTATAATGTACTTATAACTACTTAAAAGGTGACAAAAACATATAAAAATATTATTTAATGCAACCCGAGATCTTTCGAAAACACACACGCGTTCATTTTCAAGGGGAAAAAGATGATTGACTGAATAGAAATACATTTTAAAAACAAAAACAAAAATAGTACGCATGCGCAAGCGGAGTTCAGTCCATTTCTCTGCAGAGGGGTGAAAAGATCAGCTCATATTATCAGGAGGTCTGGAAATATTTAGGATATTGTACCAAATTGTGGGAATATTATAGGAAAGGACATCGTTACAAACATTGTCACTTCTAAGTAAAATTTCAATGGATTCACGGATTATTGATGAGTAGTGGTTAGACGTTGAAATACGATCTTTGTATTGAACAAACAATACAAGGTAATTTGGAGTTTTTGCCCTTGAAAAATATTTTATACACTACTATAGGGTATTTGAATAATTTGGGTGTAATTTAATTTTTTTAGTGGCAACACTGAATGTGTTTGTAAGCAACTGTTTTCGTGTGTAGATTTTAACTCTCCAAACTTTCTATAGTGAAACAATCTTGATAAGAGCTACAAATAAAGTAAGTGTCAAAATATAACGTTTAGTAACCTGGAACCCATGTGTAATCATAATTTTTCCTTTAACTTTTTATTTTGGCAGAAAATGATTACGTTTTCATAAAGCTAGCATGAAAACTAGTATTTCAAGGCTACTTTGTGCCAGGCCTGTTTTTGTACAAAAATAGATCCAATTACTTAGAAATGCCTTTTATACAATCAAATCTCTTAAAACATATTTTAAGTAACTTTTTTTTCAAATGCTACTGTTGCAAAATGTTACATTAATTGTTTTTGTTTCAGTTGCTGAGGATAACATGACGAAATCTGTTTCTGGTTTCTTTAATATTAACAATTCGTTTATTGTGTTTAAATGTTAAACAAAACATTTGTTTATCGGGTTTGCAGTGTTAATTTATTGGCAAATGCTATTGCAAGAGGGTTTCCATAAAAGTGTATTCATTTACACGTGAAATGTATTCATTTTATATGAAACTAAGTGAATGGACCAAAGAAGCCCACTTTGTTCCAAAAGTTTAAAAATAGTTAAAAAATATAAAAATAAAAAAATTCCTCTTTAAAACCAATCAGTTTGTTACATTGTTTCTTGTTAATTGTTTACAACTCCATTTCAACGTTGAAAAATCACGTATAATATTTTTTAATAATGGAAATGTGAGTGGAACCAGGAAAAAGTGGCCCAAAGTAACCCCGGTTGACGGTACCAAAAAATATGGCTCGGGCTATTCAAGGTTAGGATAATAAAAATAAATTAAATAACCAAGTAAAATAAAAAATAACGTGCATAATATGAAAGAATACGTGGAAATTTTAATGATGGAGTTTTATAGACCGTGCAATTTCAGAATAGTTTTATTGATTCGTTTTGAAAATGACTCGGAGTGAGTCGAAACATGTCAACAATCGAAATAAATGTATTTTTACTGGTTTAAAAGTTTTAATTTACACCTTTTAGCATTTGGAATTAGTATATTACTGCAACGTGTTAATTTTCTATATATTTTCAAAATATTTCCTTAAAAAAAGAACACATTTATCGAAGTTTTGTAGCTCAAAAGTACAATTTCATTTGAACAACAGAAAAGCGTGTTAGAGAGATCTTAATATCGCAGGATCAAAATCGCATCAGATCTGGCATTTCAAAGAAGGTCATTGAGTAGTACAGAGAAGGTTTGGAAGCCTCGGGATCAAAGGATCAAAAGTGTATCAGAAGGTCTCTTTTTCAACCATAAAGATACAATAGAACTCTGTTTTAAAAAGAAGAAAAGTGTCATATAACAAGTTTAGAATTGTCTTTTTAACCGCCTCCGGTTTTGTAGCTATCTAGTGCTCCAAACAACCTTTGTGCTTGCCATTTCATAAATCACTAGCTCATATTTTAAGTTGTTATTTTTAAAGGTAAGATATTCAAAGTATTATTATGAACCTCCAATGTTATTTTGAAACACGTGGTGAGATTTAAAATTCGGTCAAGCGCGAAAAGCATAATATAAAGTAACTCTGTGTCATTTATGAGAATTTCTTAAGAAAAAAAAATGGTTACCGTATATATTCGTCTATAAGTCGAAGAATTTTAGACAAAATTTGGGAGTTGAAAGGGGTGGGGGGGGGGGGGGTCGACTTATACACGTGTGAGTAAAAAGAAAAAAAAATGCAGATAATCAGCGAATGGGCAAGTTTTTAAGTAATCACACATACGTCAACGTTGGAGAGAAAGATACAAGCGGACAATGGTCATTTCCCTGTGATTAACAAAAAAAGCTTAACAATAATGTCCCTGAAATTGTTCTGCACCCATTTTCTCTTAGGATAGAATTCCTTTCAATACAGGGGCATTCCTTTCAACATTTTAATTCCCTTTGTAAAAAGAGTTCAACTTGAAAATTCTTCTAGATATCTCTCCGAAAAGTCATACAATACAAAGAAGTACTATATTTTAGCAGTCTAATAAGAAGTTATTTATCCTTGTAAATAAGACTTGAACAGATTTCTGAAAGAATTTTTTCTTTTAAAGTATCATTAAATTGATGTGAATACGTTTAAAATAGTTTAAGCTTCTTCGGTTTTACATAATTATACAGTTCCAAAATGATGAATTTAAAAAAAAAAAGTCTCATTAGAAATGCAAGAATAAAAAGCTTTACTAATTCAATGAAAATTTATTTATATATTTTTTTATCCTCAATTACAAATCATTTTTCAATATACTACCAGAAATGTGGTCCGACTTATACACGAAAATTCAGTTTTTTTTTCAAAATTTTGCTTAAGTTTTGGGGGGGTCGACTTATGCACGAGTCGACTTATACACGACTTATACACGTAGTCATTTCATAAATCACTAGCTCATATTTTAAGTTGTTATTTTTAAAGGTAAGATATTCAAGCTATTATTATGAACCTCCAATGTTATTTGAAACACGTGGTGAGATTTAAAACTTCAGTCAAGCGTGAAAAGCATAATATAAAGCAACTCTGTCATTTATGAGAACTTCTTAAGAAAAAAAAAATGGTTAGTTATTTTATCCAATGTAAATAACAAATCCAGGAGTACATTGCACGGAATTTTTGTGTTACAATGAAGGAATCTAGCTACGGATAAGAATTAATGCAAAATTCCTTAACTTAACACTGTATAGAACATTGAAATTACACTAGCCTGCAAAATTTGTGTTGTGCTATGTTTTTTTAGATTTTGATAACTGATTCTTATGTATTTTGTAGCGCTGAATCCGAAAATGACCTTCATTTTTAACCATCACGTCAGGATGTTTTGCAAATCGCGAATTTCATAGTTAAAAGTTTAAAAAAAAGTAAAAATCTGATACTATAAAATAGATGTGACGGTCGTGTTTTTTAGCTTTTGGTAATTGATTCTTGTGTATTTTCTAGCGCTGAATCCGAAAATGACCTTTATTTTTTACCATCACGTCTGGAGTTTTCGCAAATCGCAAATCTTTTAATTTTTAAAAAGTCGAAAAATTGCGAAAATCTGATACTATTAAATAGATGTAAAACTTTTTTTTTCATAAAAATTTATTCATCTTTTGGCTTATACCATGCATTTTTACTGCTAAACATGTAAAATATTGCGTATTTCAAATCCTTACAATTTTATTCCGTGTCTGGGAATGCTCTGCCTAGCGCTTTTGCTTTTATATTCTGTATGGGGTTCAACTCGGTGTCCTCTCTTATTTTGGCAGTTGATAAGGCTGGAAATTTGTCGCAGATGAATTTAAAACATTTTCATTCTTTTGGTAAGGCTTTGACAAATTGGTTTGACAGATTTTTGCTATTTTTTTACTTCTTAACTTTGGAATTTACGATTTGCAAAAGATCCTGACGTGATAATTAACAAGAAAGAAAAAAAATCATGCTTCAGGCATAGATTATGAAACACTTTCCAACACATTCAGAATAATGTAACAAAACTGCACCGTTTTAAAAAATTAAAATATTGCGTCTAATTCAATCATATAGAAACGCATAACACATTTCAAAACCCAATTTTAGCTGTTCCCATCTACAATCGGAAAATTATCCTAATTCTTTGAGCAGCCCTGTATATAGATTTGTATCTATTAACGACATGCATGCCAAAATTGATTTCACTTAAGAAATACATATACTTCAGCTGAAAATTCCCTTTCTGCAATTTCCTCTAATAAGGAGAATGATACGGGAATATTTTCGTGCAGCCCTGTATATGAGGTATAGAATTTATATATAACGAGTAGCATGCACAAAATTAGTTAAATTTAAAAGCGCATACCAAATTTTAAAACGTACACTCCAGCAATTGTTACTCAAAGAGAGATCTGTAACCGATTTCTTTTGTGTGTCCCTGTAAATGTGTAAATGAATAAAAAAGGCTCACTTTTCAACTTCAATAGGAAGTGTTAAAAATGGTGGTCATTTTCGGATTCAGCACTAAAAAATAGTACATAAAAATCAGTTATCAAAAGTTAAAAAACACAGCCATCACATCTATTTTGTAGTATCAGATTTTCGCTATTTTTTGACTTTTTATCTCTAAAGTGTACGATTTGCAAAAAAAAAAAAAAAAAAAACCTGACGTGACGGTTAAAAATGAAAGTCACTTTCGGATTCAGCGCTAAAAAATACACAAAAATACATTATCAGAAGTTAAATAAAAAGAAAAGTGACCAGTTAAACTGATGGCATTGAGCTCACAGGCTATTCACACTAATTGTATATTATGAAAAATAAATTAATTGGCGAGATTATCCCACCCCCCTGTTTCACATCTTTATACTTAACTAATGAGCCTTTAAATCTCATCAGGAAAGCGCCTTATCGAAATAAACCGGTATATCAAATTTGAAGCAAATCGGACAGAAAAAATCATTTATCTAGATTAAGGGATATTAGCCCCCCGTTCCCCCCTTTATACTTAACCAAAGAACCACCAAATCCAATCAGGGAAGCGCCTTATCAGAATAAACCGGAATACCAAATTTGAAGCAAATCTGGTAGAAAAACCCATTTATCTAAATTAAGGGGGGAATTAGACCCCGTCCCCCCTTTATATTTAAACAATGAACCTACAAATCTAATCAGGGAAGCGCCTTATGAGAATGAACCGGTATATCAAATTTGAAGCAAATCTGATAATTCTGCATGAATAACCCATTTATCTCAGTTAAGGGGGATTAGCCCTCCGTTCCCCCTCTATACTTAAACAGTGAACCTCCAAAACTAATCAGGGAAGCGGCTTATCAGAATGAACCACTATACCAAGTTTGAAGCAAATCTGATAATTCTGCATGAAAAACCCATATATCTAAGTTAAGGGGGATTAGCCCCCCCGTTGCCTCCTTTATACTTAACCAATGAACCCCCAAAACTAATCAGGGAAGCACCTTATCAGAATTAACCGGCATACCAAATTGAAGCAAATCTGATAATTCTACATGAAAAACCTATTTATCTTAGTTAAGGGGGATTTAGCCCCCGTACCTCCTTTATACTTAACCAATGAACACCCAAAACTAATCAGGGAAGCGTCTTATCAGGATGAACCTAGAAAAAAAAATTGAAGCAACTCGGACATATCTATCAAGAGTTATCGCGTTAGGTACGTACATACGCACACACGTACGTACATACAGAACTGGCGGGCACATTAGCTCACAGGCTTTGATAACCTGTGAGCTAAACACAACCATCGCAGGTTTGTGTTATTTATGAAATAACGAGTCAAACGACCGCTAATTAAATAGTTTTATTGATCAAATTTCTTTGCTGTTTTTAGAAAACGTTTACGAGTAGATTTTACAGTGTATTAATCAGATTTTTCAAACCGAAGTATCGGTTTTTAGGATGCTATTTATTCCCAGTTACACATTTTCAGATGCGTAATTGAATTTATACATAAAAGATAAACAAAATAATATTAATTTTAATGTTAATGTTTTTACCTTATCATGTTTGTTTGTAACATGTTTGTTCGACATGAAAATGTTTACGTGAGTATCGGTAGCATCCAAAAAACCCTATATTCCGATTTGTGGAAACTGATGAATACGCTATAAAAACTACCCGCACTGTAAAAAAAATCTCTCAAACTGACAGAAAAAGACTGTCAATTTTGGCGCTAGTGGAAAACCGTTTAATTTACAGAAAATATCTGTAATTTTTCATTAAAACAGTTTTATCTATAAAAAATATAGATTTTTCTGTAAAAATTACAATATCCAACTTTTTCTACAGTAAAAAACTGTTTTAAGGGAAAACAATTTTTTTTCTGTAAAATATACATATTTTTCTGTAAAAATTACACTTTTTTTTAATAAAAATTACAGATTTTTTTTTTTTTAAATTAGATTTTTTTTACAATGCAGAAACGTTTCCGAAAATCAGTGGAAGCAAAGAAAAAAACAATTTTTTTTATTGTTCTTTAAATCTCGAAAATATATTGATTTATGAAGTTTCTAAGGATAAAAAATGCTTTTAGGAATTGTGGGCAACTCGGAAGAAACTTATGTGTATTTTTTTGCGTGGTTATATATATATATCATATTTTCCTATATTAATAAATCTCTGTCTTTTTTTTTTTTACAGTCCATTTGTCTGTACACAGACTTCAGCATCGGCTGCTCATTTGTATACGTCATTTAACTTCCGGGGCACTTTTAAGTTATGGCAATAAAAAGGATACACAAAAGGGATTTATTTATTTATTTATTAATACAATAATACACAAAATATATCTAAAAGATCGATTTTAGTTTTAATATTAACCCTTGATTTACCGGGTGTCTCAAAAATGACAGTTCTACTTGGAAAATGAATTTTCAAAAAATGGCAAGCAATAAAAGTGCATTGTTTGCTGCAGTGTATTTGGGAAAACAGCAAATTTTGAGAAATGGAATAATATTTAAGAAATATGAATTAATATAAGAATAATACAAGAATAATATAAGTAAATTAATATAAATTTTCAAAGGAACCCGTCAGTTTTTGTGACACATGGTAACTATCATTATCAGAATATACCTTCGCCCAAAATATAACGTTGACTGTATAAACGGATTTTCGTTATTCTTAAAAAAAATAAGAGAAAAACTAACAGATTGGAATTGTTGAGATAGTTTATAGCAATTCTCTACGTTTTTTTTTTCTTTTAATAAACTCTCCCATAGTAATTTAATTTTCTGGTGTACATGCAAACGCACTTAGCAAACGAAAACCAAAATTATTGCCATGCAATAAGTGGGCAAATACATTCGTAACTAGTCCGATTTGGCATCCCAAAACTTTCTTCTATCTCATACGTATTATACTTGCCGCTATCACAGTGCCAAAATGAAATGACAATCTATGCCCATCAATGAGGATTATAAAGGTACAGTCGTGGAAAAAAAAGTAAACACCCCCTACTAACTCCTCAACAAATTATCGTAGAAGAAAGTTACTGGTACCGAACGATTGGAAATAAAGTCTATTTTTAAATGATGCATGTAAAATTTACATAGGGGGCATCTACATATTAAAACGAACCCAAACTTCATTTTTTTCAATAGCTATACCCAATTTTAACAAGATATTTCAAATCTTCGGTTCAAACTAAGCCTAGGCACCAAATTTCAAGTCATTTGAATGGTAAGTTTTTGAATTATAAACATTCAAAATTTAGTACTTCTAATGTTCAATTGCATTTTCATATTTTTATTAATATCTCCTGAAATTATACTCCTAATGTGCTAGTTTTTTTGTGTATCAATAATACTAAAATACCCAAACATAAATAAGTTGAATTTGCAATTTGTATAATTTTATGATATGAATTATGAAATTAATATTCGAAAAAATTATGAATTGCAACCTACAATTTCTTTTGTGGATTTAGATTTATTAAGTTCTGCTTTATGGAAACCCATTCACATTTTTCTTCCAAGTACTTTCCAAATTATGCTTAAAAAACGGCAAAATGATGGTTTAAGGGGCCGTCTATGATAGAAGTGACTAGATATTTTGAAATTTCTTATGCTATCCTGTAATCTAGCAGTCTTCAATGACTGCTTGAGTGGCGCTTAAGATGCCTTGATCAAGAAGGCGGCTCTCTTGGTTAACAATCGAGTACGGAACTTCAATTTGGATATAGCCCCTAAAATACGCTCGTATTAAAATAATTAATTTCTTGGGAATTTATAGTACGAATTGCATAAAAATTTGTTTTTAGGCTAATTGAAGGGTGTAGAGTTCATTTATGCTGTCAGAATTGCGTATTGCTATAAAAAAAAACCCCAAAGTTATGGTTCGTTTTAATATGTAGATGCCCCCCTAAGCAAATTTTATATACATCATTTAAAATTAGACTTTATTACCAATCGTGTGGTACAAGTAACTTTCTTCTACGATAATTTTTTGCAGAGTTAGTAAGGGCTGTTTACTTTTTTTTTTTTTCACGACTGTACAAGTTCGCTGAATTGTGTAGATTTAAAAAGGAGATATAAATATCGCATTTTTCAAACAAATCGTTGAATTTCGGCACCAAACCCTCTTAGGTGTACACAACCAAAATTCCCAACCGAGAGAGTATACAAGCGGCGCCTGTTGGGTAGTATACACCCAAGCTTAATAAGGTTCTGTTTATGTGAAAGTGTAACAGAATATGAAGTTTGATTGAATTCCGTGCATTCGTTTTTGAGTTATATTGCAATGGCGAAAATCGTGACAGATGCAGCATAGCAGTGAAACCTGTTATATGATTTACGCCATAAAATAGTCAGCACCAACTTATGTCCAGGTCTAACTGAATCTGACCAGTTTGATGAAATTCCGCGCATTATTTCTTGAGATATGACTATCGCTAAAATCGCGGAAATCGAGAAAAATACAGCCACCTGTAGGACGATTTACGCCAAAACCTAGTCAGCTCCAATTTATACCAAGGTCTGACTGGATCTAAAGTTTTATGAAATTCCGTGCATTAGTTCTTGAGATAGAGCGCACACAAAATTTTTCTCACATACATACAGACAGGCAGATTCACAGACACATATTTTCTAAAAACAATCAAATCGTCTTCAATACCTTCTAAAACGTATAAATCTTCAGAAAACCGGAAATCGATTTTTTTTTTCACGAATCCAATACTTTCTTCAAGTAAAGATAGAAGAAAGTAGAAAACTGTGTACAATAAATCTGAAATTGGTCAAATTTACTCTGGAATATTTTTATTTAACATTTACTTTTTCAGCGGATCAAATAATTTTACAGTTTTTCCATTTTCATCCGATTTTATTCCAGAGCAAAAAACATCAATTTTATCGGTATGTGTTAGAACACTTTCTTGGCTTTGCCGCATTATTAAAAGTATTCTTACAAGCTTTTATTTAACACATTGTGTGCGGGTGCATTTCGCGGCGGAATTGTGCCGGGAGCGAGGGTTTTGTGCGCAAATTTAGTTAACCCTTACTAGTACATGTCCCGCGCTCAAGTATCAATCGTCAGAAAACGTACTAGTACGTGTCCCGCACACAATGTGTTAACTTCCCTTGTGTATCCTTTCGACTCAAATCAACACACTTCCTGTGCTACAATTGACCTAATTTTTGGTAGTGTGACATATTTCCGGTGAGAATACAAAATTAGTTTAAAAAAAAAAAAGAAAAAAAAATGAAATTTGCCGCTGCCACCCCCCAGAAGGCAAAAACATTTGTCCAATAAGGATACGTAAATGTCATATATTGCTTCAGAAATAAGCTGAGATTGTTCGACTGAACCATGGCATTGTTGATAAATGGCCCATCTTTCCGTTCCGCACAAAGTGTAAATGAATGTAGGTTCGATCCTCATAAGAACGTTGGCCGATTTTTTTTCCTTGCCAGGAATCTAGATTTAAAATTGTATATACATTTTATTTTTTTAAACAAACATGAAAAATTCACTCACAATTTAATTAGTTTTTTAAAAAAAAATATGCATTTATTTCAATCAATTGCCTTTCAACATTTTTTGTATTTTTAGCACATTATAATAAATGGTTGTCTTTAAAACAATTTTTTACTTATAATTTATTTTCATTATTATAAGTACTCTTATTAAAAGTATTCAAATACTGAACTAAACATGCAAGGAATGAAACTATTTTGCAGTACATATTATCACAGTCGTATAACTATATCTAAGGCCAGTGATCAGAAGAAGCGCGCTTCGAGTAGCGAAACTACAGTAGTCACTACGTTTTACAGTAGTTTGTAGTGTAGTGCGCTACCTTTTGAATAATGTAGTACAGCGAGTAGCACGATATAAAAAATCAGTAGTTTGTAGCGAGAACCGACAATACTTTTAACGCTATTCCAGGGGGGGAAAATGCCATCTACAAATCACGTGACCGTAACTTACTTCTCACTGCAAAATTTGCTTCTCAACAATTTCCTTGTATCACAGCTTGCAGTGTATTGCAGCACATCACATTGTGTCATAGATTTTTTTCAGTTGGCACTTGCTGGTTAAATAAAGTAACACTTGCTGGTAAAATAAAGTAGTAACCCAACAAAGGAATTAATGTTCACGTTGGCAACAATTGCCTATTTAAATTTACTCCTTATTGGCCTTCATGTTTCAACGCCGGGTTTCTTAACGGAGAAAAACGCAAAACAATTTCTTGTATGTTATTTTGCTTAATTTTTTAATGCACTTGGTTAGATCGCACTTTTTTAATTGTGTCCTGCAGACTCGATATAATGACTTTAGGTCACTTTTTTATTTAATCTGTGCCTTCAATGTCGAATGTAAATTGAATCTTTTGACAAAATCTGAAAGAAGCGAAGTAGTGACTACTTTTGAAAAGTAGTTCGTAGCCGCTACTTTCTAAAACAAGTAGTTGTAGTTAGCTACATTTTCGATAAAGTAGTTATAGTTGTAGCTCTATATATTAAAAAAAAAAATAGTTTTTTCGATCCATGTCTAATGCTAATTGAGTAACCTTCACCGTGATCTTTTACATTTCAGAATGGAAAAACCTCCAAGATTTCCGTGAAGCATTCATTACATGCGGTCCAGACATTGATAAGCTGACCATTGACCTTATGACTGATCAGATTCGAAAGATAATATATATATATATATATAAACCAGTAATAGCCAAGTCGATGAAGTAATAGACAAAAAATCTTTCGTGGATCATGTCTAAATATAAACTTTTACTGGAGCTTGAGCTTGATGAAAAAAAAGTTGCAAATGTGGTAACCAAAGAAAGAGATGTGATAAAGTAAGACCTTTGACTTATGAAAAATATCATCATACCTAATCTAATTAAACATAATAAGGCGATTTTTGGAACTGTTATATTTACTTGTAAAATAAATATACAATTTATAAGATGTATTATTTATATAGAGACTTGTCAAATAAGACAAGTCGGATTAACCCCTTAGCGGTGGCATTAAATTATGGTTTAAAAATTGCTTATTAGCACCACTTTTTTGTAAAAGAAATATCCACCTTATTTAATGACAGGTAAAATGATACCATAATAATGCGAATTACTCTACTTTATAAAACTGGTGGGAATTAAACCACCTGAATAAAAGACACAGCCCATGAATATCACGAGAGAGAGAATTAAGGGGTACAGATTTCTTTACAAAGTTTAAAGCCGAAAGCTACAAATCAACGTGTTGATAAAAGATAAAATCTTATTTTCGAAAGGGACTTTCAAGGAGTCATTTGATTTTGATGCAGTGTTGAATTCAAACACTTTTCTCCGGGAGGGATTTCTGTGGTTCCGGGGGATATATTATAGATTTCCGGGGGGAATAGCACTCTTTGACCATTAAAAACACAAAATCTCAAATCTTCCGGGGGACATCTCATTGCTCCGAGGGGTAATGTCCCCCCCGGGCCACCCTCTGAATTTAGCACTGTTTTGATGTACATGCCGGGTGAGCAAAATGTCCGTATAAACTTTAAAAATTCATAAAAACCGAAAAAATAACCGAAATGAAAAACTGTTTGCAGAATTACCATCTATAGGTCACGGGAATTTTTTTTAAGACAGAAATAAAAAATAACTCAAAAAACATTCGACTGATGGCGCTGGTTCGTGCGATTTTGGTGGAAATATGCAAATGAAATGGCTATAAGAACTTGCACTCCGAATCCAGAACTAGTTCACGTAAAATAACTTCACCAGGAAAGCTTTTATCCTTCATACTCAGCATCCTTGATCAAGTACACGGCTCACAACGGTGAACTAGTTCTGGGTTAAGAGTGCAGGTTCTTATAACCGTTTAATTTGCATATTCCCATGGAAATCGCACGAACCAGCGCATTTTTCTGTCGGCTGTTTTTTGAGTTCTTTTTTATTTCTGTCTTAAAAAAATTCCCGTGACCTATAGATGCTAATCCTGCAAACAGTTTTTCATTTTGGTTATTTTTTCTGTTTTTATAAATTTTTAAAGTTTATACGGACTTTTTGTTCACTTGGTATATACTATGTACTAGGGGGCTCAGCCCCCTGCTCGCTAACGCTCACCAACCCGCACGAATTGCTACGCAATTCATATTGGGATCGCTACGCGATCCCAGCTCGCTTCGCTCGCTCGCCACTATTTATGTCAACTCTAGCCAGAATGAGTGCTATCATAAATCATTACAACGCATTAAATTTACAAATATTTTTAATGTATAAAAAAGTAATGGAAAACTGTTGAGAATATAAATAAAAACGTACCTTGGAAACAGAATTAATTAAAAAACTTAGTGAAAACAAAATAAAAAATATTTTTAGTTGGGCCGCTATGAGATCCGAGCAAGCAAAATATGAAATTTAAAAATATTTTAATTCATAAAAAAGTAATTGAAAATTTTGTTGAAAATATAAATAAAAATGCATTTATCAAAAGTTTGGCGCTATGACTTGTTGATCATCATGGAGAAAGCTAAGCGAACAGGAAATGGACGCCATTTAAATTTAAATGGCATGTTAGTTTCAGATGGGGTCTTTCTCCTTTCATTTTGCCTATAGTATTGAAAACCACGGCTTAAATTAATTTAAAACTATAATAAGACGCTATAAAACATGCTACTTATCACGCTATTGAAATGTAAACAAAACGTTTTCGCCTGTGTTTAAATACAACCTTGGATAAAAAAAGCTACGTCACCGTAAAACGGACCAATAGCAATTGTCATCATGTATTGCACAAACGGTTTGCGTTAAAAGAGAGATCCTGTCTGAATTTTGATTTGCTGAGTGTTTTGGGACATGTGACCGTAACTACCACTGAGAAACGTCGCTTTGGCTGTTGCCAAATAGCAAGCTACAAATACAGCCCTTTTTTAGCGCTACGTAAGAGAAATATATATATAGATGTTTATGTATGTGGTTGTCGTCATAGATTTCGAAAGCACACTCAATAGAAATAAGATGATGCAAACACTTTCTCATGGGAATGCTCTTAAGGCTTCTAGACACTCAGCTTCCGAATTCCCCTCGCTCATGTTTAGTCTAGGAGCATTTGATGCATTCGTCTATTTAAAATATCTCTGTGGTAAATTAGTATTTGTAACTCCTTTTCTCTGTGTACTCTTCTTCAAGGATGTCTTCTTTTTTCCTTAGTTCTCAAAATATTTCTAAAATATATGCTTAATGTTATAGGAAGTGTTAAAATCTGACTCACAGTTCGTCCGCTTTTAACGCATAAAATATTAAATTAAGCCTAGATTTTAGAAATATTTTGGGAACTAAAAGAAAAAAAAAAGAGACATCCTTGAAGAAGAGAACACAGAAAAAAGGAGTGGGTAAAAACCCGTAACTGGAGACATGAATTTTCTTCCGCGTTCAGACATAAATTTTATTTTCCCTTTTTGTCTTTTGTAAACAGAATTGAAATTTTTCTTAGAAACGCAATATATTCTGGAAATCATGTAATGATAAAAGAACTACTTGTTGGTACTGAGGAATAATTATACAAGGTCAAAAAAAAAAAAAAAAAAAAAAAAAAAAACATGATAATCAGAGGCAAAGTACAAAGCTGAGTCATTTTGACTCCCGTCTCCGGTTCCGGTTATTAAATTCCCCGAGGAGATATTTTAAATATATGGATGCATTCTACACCCATAGACTGAGTATTCGAGGGAAATTCTGAAGCTCAGAGACTAGCAGCTTTCAGTAAAGACTTGACCCCAGGGTTCGTAAATGTCATGATATTTTCGAAAATATCAAAAATATCCGATATTTTTATATATATCCGATATTTTCGATATATATCCGATATTTTCAAAATAGTCAACTCACTGCTGACAATAAATATTTTCAAGCATAACATAAACTAGTAAATCTGCAGATCAAGAGCCTCAACGTCATCTCTGCAACTCATTGTTTTTATCAAACTTTGCGTAATATTAATCTTTCTACAAAAACAAAATTTAAACTATTTAAATTACACAAACATTTATAAAAGGAAAAAAATATTTCGATGGTTTCAGACATTAAAAGCGTTAAATTAAACACGTTGTTATGTAAGGATATTCTGAAATTCTCACGAGCTACTTATTCTAGTAATTTTTATATAATAAAGCAAATTTCTTCAGGGGGCGCCCCCCTGAATCCCCAGTTGTGTAATTTATTTTGCATTTGTAATTTTCTACTGATTGAGTTAATGATTACCCTATATATTAGATTTCTTTTTACACTGCGATTTATAAGGATAAGCAATAAATCGGTCAAGCATGTTACTTTATCCTAATATCCATACAGCAGTATTTACTTGCCTGCTAACCACAAATACCTGTATCTAATGGATAAAGAACTTTTGGATATGTAAACTGAAACATCTAATTTAGAAATCTAATACCTTTATAAATTTTGTTTATAAAAAAATAATTTTGATTACCATTCTGCAATATTTATATCTAAGATCTAATCTAAATATCAAAAAATGTACTCGATAGCATTAACTTACTAAAATCACTCTAAAGTAGGGGGGCTTCTAAACCTAACAGTTAATAATTCATCATCGTTAAATAGATAAACATGATTTGGCGCCTTTAAGTATTTTTTGTGATTTTCTTTTAATAGTATCTACATTTAATTTAAAATCGTGATGTTACAAATTTGACGCAAACCTATGTTCAGGTCAAATTACGAAAGGTTAACTAACATTTCATTTCCCTTAGCCGGACTTTCTGTTTCATTTTTCGTAATAAGGATTATTTTAATAATTTAATTTATTTTACACTCTACAAGCTGTTACACGGACGTTGTTCACGTAGCATTAAAATAGAGATAAGTGCATTAAGTAAAACATTTCACTCCCCACCAGACATGCTAAGTCTCAAGCTTTTTGCACATCACTATTATCTTAGAGAAAATGTTCTTTTAAATCGCGCAAATGTTTCAATTAAATAAAGTAACATTTTCTGTATTAAAATACTGGTATCCAGAACGCCGGAGGCTTGGCAGCTCTGCTCCTCTTAATAAAAACATATATGATTAACCAACACTTTATCACATTTTATAGGAGACAATACGGAATTTCTTATTTGTATGGCCTTACATATATCTCAGTCATAAAAATGTAAAATTTTGTGCCAATTAATGCACGCAATTGCGAAAATGAAATCGCAAAGAATGAGAAAAGGAAGGCCAAGTAAAATCGTGTAAATCGAGGAATCTTTCTTCGTAGTGCTGGGAAAATACTGCTACAAAAACTATTTTAGGTGGTATTTGGTGTGAAATGTTTATATGTATTCATTCCTGTCCTATATATCCTTTTTTTTATTTTTTATTTGCTTATTCCATTTTTCTTTTGCACGTGAAAATCTTACAAATTAAAATTAACTCTTTGGGAGAAATTGTTATTCATTTTTTTTTTTTTTGGCAACAATAAAGTTTATAAAATTTAACAGAATAATGTCAGTTTATTCTGTATGAAAATAACGAACTTTTTCATTTATAATCAAATAGTTGAATAAATAAATGAAAATATTATTCTATATAGTATATAAATACTATTTTCATTTCTGCGTTTAAATAAATCTATATGCAAATATCTATACAAAGGCATTCATTAATTCATTCCTTTTGCTTTGATTTGACTTCAAAAAACCATACATACTTTCACATTTATGATATTTTTAGATGAGATGCTGTTGCTACGCAACGGTTAAAAGAAAAAATGAAATATAAGTAAATTCATAAAATAAAATGTTTTATATTATTCGAACACATGTATAAAATTCTATCATAAGTTATACACCTAATTTAAAAGCTCTGACAAATGTTTTGACAAAATTGCAAACTAATAAGAATAATTTAATACTCTTATTTAAAAATTTCAGCATCCAAAATTTACCATTTAAATCTATTATTCATATGAGCGATTTCTTTCAACAAATGAAAATTTGAAAATCGTCTGACTTCCCATAGAAAAGCATTATATCACAAAATAAAATGTTCTGTATATTCCGAACGAATGAACCAAATTTAACCCAAAACTATACAGCTAAATCCGGGGAGCTCATCAACATGCCCAGGGAATTTCAAGCCGATCGGATGCTTTTTGCGGCAGTTATCGCGGAACAGACACACTGCAAATTAAAATGTCTGAAATTCAGACACTTAAGTGTCTGAAACGGAGTGTTCAATTTTCAAACATTTTAAAATGTCTGAATTTTTTTAGACACTTTTTGCGTCTGAATTTCAGACACTTCAAACGTCTGAATCGCACCCATTTTTTGTAAGCATCATACGTAGCCATGTTTGACCACGTTGAATCCTGAAAAAATATTTGGCTGTGGTCCTGCCCCCTCCACCCCCATACAGCCTGATTTTCTTCTGTGCTCCTAATTTTGGTATGCAATTTTCGTTAAGATGATAATTTAAATCTTTTACCACATTGTATTTATTATAATCAATATTTTGAACTTCAGGAGTAGAACAAAATTAAAACAAAAAATATTTATTTAAATATTAAGATTTTTTTTTATCTTATTTTACTTTGAAAGGTTAAAATATTGATTATAATCAGTACAATTTCGAAACAGATTTAAAATATAAGCTCTACAAATATTGCACATCAAATTTGGTTGAACTAAAATCGTAAGGGGGGGGGGGCACTGCCCAGTATGCCCATGCTTTAATCAAGAAGTTCTTTTGAAAAAAATGCAACCCTGCATTATTGTTATCTAAATTGAGATGTCCGGTATTCGGGAGTATCTGTTGTGGATGTTAATAGACATTCCCGAATAGCGGACACCTCTATTTAGCGAATACTTTTTTAATCCGCAAGGCATAGATATTTGTATATTTTTTTACCTCACAAAAGCAGACACCTTCGATTATCGGGCAAATTCAGCTGCCCCGCAGTGTCTCTATTAAGGTACACGGATAAATATATGCATATATATTTTATAATCTTTTCCCACTCTAAAAGTTCAAAATATTTAATATACTCGGCGGTTGAATGTCGAAAAACATTTAAAATATCAGATGTAAGAAAATTGCAAGTAAATTCCCCCCCCCCCCCCCCCAAGAAAAAAATGAAAATTCATAATTTTAAAATTAGATTTTTTTAAAAATTATATTGCCACATAGGCACTTTTACATATGCATCAGATGATAATCACAACAGCTATTTAACTATGAATAAAAAAATAAATATTCTACTTTAATAACATTGAGAAAAAAATTACTTCTGTATTTTGTTAAATATATATTGGGCTTTTAATCTTGTCCTACTATAAAACTTCAAAACTTTAATTATAATCAGTGCAAGATTTAAGATATCAGCTTTACGAAAATTTCAAAGAAATCCCGACCCCCTCCCAGAAAAAAAAAAAAAAAAAATTAAAATCCTTATCATTTAAAAATTAGATTAAAAAAAAATTTATATTTCCACATGGGCAAGTTTTTATATAGATCAGAGGGTAATCACAAAGGCTATTCAATTATCAATAAAAATAAATAAATATTCTATATTAATAACACGAAGAAAAAATAACTTATAGTCTCCAAACTTCTTTTGTCTTAAATATATATCTTAACATCTGTCATTTTTGTATTTTTCGTATAAGTTTATGTTTTATCTTCTACATACTTCCTTTTATTTCCTGTTAAAAAAGTTTTTGAATGACTAAATATTTACAATATTAAAAAGTAATTATTATGACAAATTAAATTTTACATTATTCTCATAACCATGTAATTAAAGATTACAATTCTACGATAGAAAATCCTTTTCATTAGATATCTTCAAAGAAAAATAAATTTAAAAGCACGAAAAGAAACAAACGCTTATCAGTAAACGTTAATCTCAAAATGACTCATGGAATAGATCTTTCTACACGCAGCGAATTCGAAATAAAGAAATGATTTCGTTTTTCCTGACTCATCGCTGTGACGTCTGTTAGCAGGTCAACAGATTTACACGTTAAAATGTTTAATCGCTTATAAATATATGTAAAAAATACTCGAGATATACATTCTTTTTCAATGATACATATATACATAAATTTATAAAAATTGATTTTTATTCCAAAAGCAAAAGTCTATAAATATATATATTTTTTTAATTTCAGTTGAATATTGTTCTGTTAAAAAAAAAAAAAAAAACAACTCCGAAAATCCCGGCATTTGACAGAAAAAATCCCGGGATTTTCGGGATTAAAAATAGAGCGGAATCCCGGAATCCCAGGATACGGGATTGTAATCCCTATGTAGGAAGTAAGAAAGAATTAGGAAATCTTTCAAAGCTTTTTTTTTTCTTTATATCATTGTGGTCGTTTAGTGATAGATAAGAATTAGAATTGAAACAGATAAGAATTGAAACTAAGAACTCCCATGGAAAACAAGAGAATGCATTTAACTTAAAATGCGATATTATTACTTTAAATTAGGGGAAACATATGAGAATTTAAAATATATAATTTGTAATAAAAGGCAACGTCATAAGTTAAAAAATATATACTTCTAGAATTAGCGGGCTTTTTGCAAACAGATTCAAAACTAATACCATTTTATGCAAGATTTTGATCAGTGCTATTTAGAAAATCATAAAAAAGAACACTAAATTTAGTACTAAAAAGAAAAATTGTGACACTTACTTTAATCCTGTTGCAAGAAGTAAGATAAATTCCTCGATTTGAAATTTTAAAAACTATTACAGTGAGGAGCAAAGACTTGCATCTTTTTAGAAGGGACGTTATACATCGTTATAAGAAGACGTTAATACATCCGACTAAGCATACTCAGAGAATGAAATGCTTCATCCTCAGAATATACTCCGCCAGACAAAAGTTCTTTTTTACCAGCTTTTATAAAGACGAAGTACAATAACACTAAATCTCGATACAAATTAACACTAAGTACGTTCCACACCACACACACCTCGCCACACACTTTGTAGAGTTCCCGGATGTAATCTTCAAGTGTTGTCTCTATCCCGAATTATATCGACGACAGCTTATAAGAGTCATTGGGTGTCAAGCACGTAAGTCATATGTATATATTCAATACATAAATAAACTAAGTGAATACGAATTAAAATCACAGAACTTGAAATTTCGCAAAAAAATAAATACGCGTACATAAAACAAACTTTCAGTTACTACAACGTACGTTCCAACGAAAGAGATCTAAAACGCATGCGCAACTACAGTGCCCCCTGGTGGATACATTCTCCCTCCCAGTATAGTGAAATTTAATCAATTATTCTTTCTTTATGTCTGATAATTAAAAATATATGATATTTCTTTTCTTATAAATGGCTATAGAATAATTTTACGTTAAGGAAAATGTTACTAAAAATTTTACTTCAGAGAAATCCACCTTCCTTTGAACACTTCGTAGAAGACAATTTTAATTCTTTTCTTCTTTTAATATTGATATATTTCAAATTTATCTCAAAACGGTGTGTGTGTCGGGGGGGGGGGGGGGGGGGAGAGTCCATTGAGAAAAAAAAAAGTTTTATTTTCAAAAATGTCGTTTGAAACTTATTTTTGAACGATTAATTTTTATATTTATTTTTATGTTTGTATCTTTAAACATTTCTTGCCCGAGGAGTTCTGTCAAAATATTCTTATATTCTGTCAAAATATTCTGTTGAGCTGTCTACATGACAGACCAGATGTTCCTACCAATAAGGTTATCTGAGCGAAATATGCTGGCTGGTTGTCGGCCCAGTTAGCTTAAATGGAAAATATTCTTAGTTTGCCTATTTCATGTTTATGTTCTGCATTTTAGAAAAGCGGATTACGCTGTTGACCCCAGACCCAACTGTTCCAAAATCTTGTCCCTCCCTGAATTTCTTTCTACCGGTACATCTCTTAGTATTTAACGGGAGGGTGTGGCTCTTCCTTGGACATACGTGCGTACGTCCATGATTGCGAGTAATTTTTGAAAATAAATATTTTTCATGAAAAGCAATTACTGATTTATTTATTGCGCCAAAAATAACTAAGTCCCAAAACTTTAGTAAGCTAACTATTTCAATTTTCCAGACGTCCTATAATCTAAACAAATTACTTTTTTTTTTTTAAATATAAAATACCAAATTTAATGGATAAAAATATTTTAAACATCTGTTATCCATTCGAAAACAATTTTCTGGTGGTGCTGGCATACATATTGCAATACAGTTATACATACAGTCATCACACATATGATACAATTGTATCGCATTTAGACACTTAAGTGTCTAAATTTCTAAATGTCTTAATTTCAGACATATCGCCATTTTTCAGACATGTTTATCAGTTCATTTATGCCATGATCATAGTAAGACACTTATGTGTCTAAAATTTAGACACCTGTGATGTCTGAAATTTCAAATTTAGACACTTAAGTGTCTGAATAACTTTTTCAGTCACATATGTGTCTTAATTTAAGACGCCTCTATTTGCAGTGCAGACAGACTAACAGACAGACAGACTAACGGAAACCAAAACTTTTCGTGTCTCCACAGTAAGCCTTCACTGACGTTTCGGCAATTAGAAACTAAAATATAATTGCACTTAACATGAAAACTTAAACAATATTCTAAATTTATTTCTCTTTCTCTTTCTCTTTTCCTTTTTTTTCTTATTTAGAACAAAATTGAAGAGCAGCTAATTGAAAACAGATACAATTTGATTTATGCACTTATTAAAAAAAAGGAAAAAAAATATAGGATTCAGTATCAAGAGATCAGAAATATGTATAAAACAAAATCTTAAATACAAGATAGTTTTTTTTAATTGAAGAATTCTAATATAAATGTTAATATTATTTATTCCATAACATGAAGAACAGTTAAGACACAACTAAACCAAAATCAGAAAAGATTCTTTTCTTATGAAGCTGTATAACTGATTATCTAAATTAGACAAGTTATTTTTCAATGGCTGTTCTGAATTAATTGTCTCACCTAATTGTTAATTCTACATTTGAAAATAAAAGTTTCAAACATAAAATTTGGAAATGATATTTGTTTTCTTTGGCTAAAAAAGTCACTGCCAGAGCCAGAGACAAAGTTCTTTATCAACAGAATGACACAGTCAATAACAGCTGAAAATTTCCTTTATACTTGTTTTCATTCAAAATATCAAAATTATCTTGCTCAATGATATTTTGAAAATAAATATCAAATGTACAAAATATCGAACGTCTTGATATTTTGAAAATAAATATCAAGTTTATGAAATTATTGAAAATATCAAAAATCTTGATATTGTAAAAATAAATATCATCCATTGATATATATCAATGAACGGATAATTTAACACAAACGGATATGTTGAGGCTTAATAATCTTTTGAGGGACTCTGGCTTGAGAATAAATGTTCAATTTCAGGCAGATTGCGACTAGATGTTGATCTGGACTGGCGGTCCGATAATGCTCTCCTGCCTGTGTGTTATTACGCTTTCACAGGTTTTATTGTATACGATTATTGTGTCAGTTATATTTAGTTTAGTCAGGGACCGATTTACAAATTTGTGGGCCCCGGGCACAGATGCTTTCGGGGACCCCCTTGCACCGATGCTTACAAAAGGATTACGTAAAAGAAATATATATAGAAAACCACTATTGACTTTAATAATTACTTTAAAATATTTGTCAAAAAATTAAATTTGATAATCATTAATTTACTAATCATTAAATAATTATTCCACAATTGTAGAGAATTTGAAGAAAGAAATCCTTGAAATTTTCTTATTTTTATTTCACAACACAAAAACAAATCTTGACATTCACGAAAACTTAACACACAATGAAACATACAGTTCTGGTTTCAGAATCAAATTTCTCTAGTTAAAATTAACACTCTAATTAGTATGCTTTCATCACATGAAAGCCTTAAATTACATTATAAAAATATATCCCCTGCCTAAACTGGGTGCAGATAATTAAATAGAATAAAGAAAGACAATAATGCAGCAGGAGCAACATTCTCCATGCCACACTCTCAGTAAACCAAACATCAACTCACTGATGATGTCATAATTAAGATTTCACAACAGCACAGAATGCATAGTGCTGCCATCTGTCAAAAAACAGAATAACTAAAATCTTATATTTGATTCTTAATCAGTTCAGCACTGAACATACTCCCACCCATCAAGAAGCTATTCTTGATGCAAAGGAAGTAAACAAAGTTTTACAATAGGTCTTTTAAAAATACCCCTAGCGGTTTTAACAGTTACTACACGGACTATACCATCCTTACCTGGATGAATTTCAATAATTTTGCCTAATGGCCAAACAGAAGGAGGAACATTACCCTCTTTCAAAATTACTACATCATTTACTTTAAAATTTTCAGTATTTACTCTCCATTTTTTTCTATTTTTGCAGAGTACTCAAATAATCAATACTCCACCTTTTCCAAAAACATAATTTCAATTTTTGTACAATATCCCAACGAGATCGTAAAGACAAATTTTCCTCATTTAAAGATTCAGCTGGGGAAGTTATGACATCACCAGTTAAAAAATGAGATGGAGTCAATATATTTATACCATCTGAATTGTTATCACTATCAATTGCCACTAATGGTTTAGAATTCAAAATAGCTTCAATTTGAGTTAAAAATGTATAAAGTTCTTCAAAAGTTAAATTAGTATTTCCAATTACACGTTTGATATGAAATTTTCCAGAACGAACAACGGCTTCCCACAGTCCACCAAAATGCGGACTCACTGGAGGAATCATATGCCACTCAATGTTTCTTTGAGACAAAAAATAACAAATTTTTTCATTTCTTTCAATTGAACAAATAAATTTATATAAATCTGAGAGTTGCCTTTTAGCACCTACAAATGTTGTGGCATTATCACTATACACATGTTGAGGAGCTCCTCTTCGAGAGCAAAATCTGTTTAATGAAGCAATAAATGCCTCGGAGGTTAAATCACTCACCAACTCTAAATGTAGAGCTTTAGTTGCAAAACAAACAAATAAAACAATATAGCATTTAGTAGTTTTCGCTCCTCTACCTCGATATTTCAAAATATTAATAGGCCCTGCATAATCGATTCCACATGCAGAAAATGGCCTGTTAGGAGTGACTCTGTTAAGAGGAAGATCTCCCATTAACTGTTTGGAAGAAGCTGCTCTATATCTACAGCAGGTAACACATTTATGAATACAATTTTTAATTATCTTCTTGGCACGTACAATCCAATAACTCTGTCTAATGATACCCATTAACAAATTTAACCCAGCATGAAAATGCATAACATGAAAATATTTAACAATTAACACACTTAATTTATGTTGAGTTGGCAAAATGACAGGATGTTTTGCATTGTACTGGAGGGGTGAATTTCTCAGCCTACCTCCCACCCTAAGTAAACCATCACTATCAATAAAAGGACAAAGTGAAAAAAGAGAACTTTTTTTAGAAACTGGTCTGTTTGATCTAATACAACTAATTTCATCTGCGAAATATAGCTGCTGAATATAAGAAATAATCAAATTACCTGAATGTCTTCTTTCGTTTGTCGATAAAGGAAGAAATTTACCTTTACTCAAAGGACTGGTGTTCATTTTGCCAACTTTCTGTTTGCAATTTCTCACAAACCTAATACAAAAAGCTAAAACAACAACAATTTTAGTAAAAGAAGAATATTTTTCAAAAAGTAAATCAATCAAAGAATTATTCACAGTAACTGGAAAACAAAATTTAGAGTTCTTTTTCTCTTTATTTACAGTGTCTAAATTAGTTTTTATTTGAGGTTGTTCAGGCCAATGTTCTTGACTTAAAGAAAGCCACTTTGGGCCCTCCCACCAAAGGGAACAATCAGGAAGATCCTTAGGATATAAACCTCTAGAAGCAATGTCAGCTGGATTTTCCTTGCCTGGAACATACCTCCAACAGTCAGATGGAACAGAGTCTAGAATTTCTGTGGTTCTATTGGCCGCATAAGGTTTCCAACACCTAGGATGAGATGACAGCCATGATAGAACTACTTGTGAGTCGGTCCATGCAAAAAACTTAATAATGAAGGTATTCAAAATAGTCACTAATGCAGAATATAGTCTGGAAAGTAGTAAAGCACCATTGAGCTCAAGCCTTGGAATGGAAACTGATTTAAGGGGTGCTACCTTGCTTTTAGCAACTAAAATGGTCACCTTTCACTTCACTTCACCAGGTTGAACCACATATATGATGGCGGCATATGCTGATTCTGATGCATCGCTAAATCCATGTAAAATGAGCTCTTTACTGGAAACTTGGATCCATCGGGGAATTCTAATAGAGCAAACTTGTTCAAATTCCTCTTGGAATTTCTTCCAATTTGCTTGGAAATTTTCAGGAAGAGCAGTATCCCAGTCTAACTTCATCAACCACAATTGCTGGTAAAACATTTTTATAGAGACAGTACATGGAGCCAAAAATCCTAATGGATCAAATAATTTGGCAGATTGTGAAAGAAATTTTCTTTTAGTTATGTTATCATCAAATTGTAAATTAACTTTAAAGACAAAAACATCATTTGAAAAATCCCAAATAAGCCCTAAGGCTTTGGAACAGTCATCAGAATGAATTTCTAAATTTGTTGACTCAAGAGAATTTGAAGATAAATGATTCACTACATCAACTACATCAGAAGAATTAGATCTCCACTTCCGTAAATGAAAACCTCTATTTTCTAAAGCCAGTGAAAGTTTCTCAACCATTTTAATAGCTTCTTCGCTTGAGATTGCACCGGACATACAATCATCAACATAGAAACTATCTTTAATTATTGAAGCTGTTACAGGATCATTCTTTTCAATATCCTTTCCAATTTGAAATAGGCAACGAGTAGCTAAAAATGGAGCTGATGATGTACCATATGTAATAGTTCGTAGCCTGTATTCCTTTATAGCTGAGTATGCTGAGTCACGCCAAACAATACGCTGTAAATCTTGATCTTCTGGAGCAATCAAAACTTGTCTATACATCTGCTGAATATCAGCGGTAAAAGCAATAGGATTTGCTCTAAATCTTATCAAAATGGTAAAAAGATTTGGTTGTGGAATTTGTCCAACAGCTAAAACAGAATTTAACGAATTAGTATTAGGAGGTTTGCATGAACCATCAAACACCACACGTAACTTTGTTGAAATAGAGTCGCTTTTTATAACAGAATGATGCGGAAGTTAATATACTTTGTTGCTTGCAGGATTTGAGTTTTTGTCGATAAGTGTCATATGACCAAGGTCTTCATATGCTTCATAAAATTTCTATACTCATTTTCAAAATTTTTATCAAATTGAAATTTTTTCTCCATAGCAAACAAACGTGACACTGCCATGGATTTAGAATCGCCTAATGACATCACATCTTTATAAACTGGCAATTTAACTTCAAATCTACCTTCTGGTGTTACCTTGTAAGTTGTATAAAAATGTTGTTCACAAAATTCTTCTTCCTCAGACAAATGGGGTTTATTAACATCTATTTCTTCTGCTTGCCAAAATTTTTGTAATAATAGATCAATATTGGATTCGTTTTCAACACTAAGAAAATGAGATTGAATACTAGAAGAATATTTACATTTAGGTTCCAATTTTCCGGCTACCACCCAACCAAACATAGTGTTTTGGGCAATTGGCTCATTCTCGGTACTAACAATTCTACCATATCTTAAAATAGTAAAGAAACAGTCAGATCCCAAAATAATATCACATTCTTGTGGTTTCATGAAATCTTCATCTGCTAACCTAATATTTTTAAGATACTCTATATTTTTTGTGTCAAGTAATTCCGCAGGTAATTGAGATGTCACTTTAGGCAGGATGTATGCCTGAACCTTTAAGGATTCATTAGAAAGCTTTGAACCAACTGTAAGAGTTACTGAACCACGAGTTTGTCCAGCCAATACTCCAGCAATTCCATTTAATCGAATTCTGTCATTCTTCCTTTTTAACCCTAAAGTTATTATGACATTTTCACTAACAAAAGAACATTCTGAACCAGAATCGAGCTCTAAAAGAGTAAGGTTTATTTTCATTATTATATAAGAGAACTTTAGCAGTAGGTAGGAAAGAAACACATTTTGAATTATTGAAAGAAGCACTAGAATTAATTTGTAATTCGTGAGATGTCGACTCCTGTACAAATTCTTTATTTGACTGGTGGTTTTTATTCTCAGATGAATTTGGAAAAACTTTATTTTCAAACTTAGCAGTGCAAGCATTATTACTTTTATTCTCTTCATGTAAGAGTGTATTATGTTTACTTTCACATTTAAAGCATTTCAAATGAGAATTTGGAAATTCCTTAACTTTATGAGAGTTTAAACATAAAAAACAACAGTTATTACGCTTAATAAAGTTCTTTCGAGCAACAACATCCATGGATTTAAATTTAACACATTTATAGAGCGGATGTATTCCTTGACACTTTAAGCACACCTTTGAATGCTTATCATTGGAACTGTACTTGGAACCAACAAAATTTGAACTTTTGGAATGTTTCACATCACTTTCATTGTTAGAGATGAGCTCTAAAGAAGAACATCTTACACTTAAGAAATCAAAAAATTCTTTCAAAGTGGGAAATTCATTTTCTGTACTTTCAATGGACCAAAGTCTTCGACTTTCCGGATCAAGTTTTTGAAATAACAAATATATTAACCACGGATCTCTATTTGTAGCTTCATCACCAACAGCTTTCAAACCCCTAATAACTTCATCACTAGTATTCAGCAAATTTCTTATATTTATGCTATTAAGATGCAGAACTGATTTTTGTTCTAAAAATAATTTAATCAAGGAATTAACAATTTGTTTCTTTTTATCATATCGATTTAACAACTTTTCCCAAGCTTCTTGATAAGATTCATTAGAAAGGGGAATATGCTTAATTAATGTAGCTGGTTCTTCAGAAAGTAACCCTTTAAGATACTGGAATTTCTGAATGTTACTTAAACATACTTGTGAATGGACAGTGGAAACAAACATATCCTTAAAATTTGTCCATTCTGAAAACTTTCCAGAAAATACTGGAATATTCAATTTTGGTAGTCTAATATTACATTGATTAGGAATAGTAACAGAAGAACCTTGCACAGAATTGTGTGTTGCAACATTAACAACTTCTGAAGGATTCAAAGAATCTAGTTTGTTTTGATATTTAGTTTTTAACTGAAAATACCTGTCTTCAAATTCTGCTAATTCAGAATCATCATCATTTAAACAAGAATCTAATCTCAAGAACTCTTTAAGTAAATCATCTAATCTTTGTAATCTAATCAAAATTTCATTCTTAGTATTCACATTATCAAAACTATTCTCTAATCTAGTTACAGAGCCTTTCACCCTACCTCTCTCAATTTTAATTTGAGCAGATTTTTTCTCATAATCCTCCATTTTATACAATAACTTATAAGAATAATTTCCAAAATAAAATTAATCAGATAACTTCAAAACAAAACTAATCAAAATTACTTCAAAATCAAAAGTAATCAGAATTGCTTCAAAACAAAACTAATCAAATTAAGTTCAAAAACAGAAGTAACTGAAATTCAAAAACAGAACAAATCAAAGTCAAAAACAGAACTACTATAAAATGTTCATAATTATTCTTTCATACAAACAATAGAATTTTCTGTTCTCAAATGTGCATAAAATTAAAAATCTTCAAAATTCTTCAATGTAAAATAATAATTCACCATAATAATTAAATATTCAAATATTTCAAGCAAATAAATCATAATGTTCTTGAGAACAAGAAGTAAATAAATCATAATAATCTTGAGAACAATTTTCTTTTTCAAGAACTATCAAAACATAATATTGTAGAATACTATTTTTTCTTATTTTATCAATTCAATAAAGAAGATACCAGATTGTTCTCATATTATAAAATAATATCTTGCTAAATGCAACTTCAGTAGAAAAATTAAGCTTTAGCATCAAAGAACAATTTCAAAACAAAGCAAGTACTCACATATCTCGCCTAAGTGCCTCCAATTTTCTTTATGTAGAGAATTTGAAGAAAGAAATCCTTGAAATTTTCTTATTTTTATTTCACAACACAAAAACAAATCTTGACATTCACGGAAACTTAACACACAATGAAACATACAGTTCTGGTTTCAGAATCAAATTTCTCTAGTTAAAATTAACACTCTAATTAGTATGCTTTCATCACATGAAAGCCTTAAATTACATTATAAAAATATATCCCCTGCCTAAACTGGGTGCAGATAATTAAATAGAATAAAGAAAGACAATAATGCAGCAGGAGCAACATTCTCCATGCCACACTCTCAGTAAACCAAACATCAACTCACTGATGATGTCATAATTAAGATTTCACAACAGCACAAAATGCATAGTGCTGCCATCTGTCAAAAAACAGAATAACTAAAATCTTATATTTGATTCTTAATCAGTTCAGCACTGAACAACAATTATGAAATTTAAATGAGTAAACATTGTATAATGAATTGTATGGCGCAATTATCTTTTCCTGTACAAATCTATATATATCTCAGTGGCGTGGCGTGAAAATTTTCGGTTCTCATCGCAATTATTTAAGTTTGTGGTGAAAAATTATTAACTCTAAAATTCAATGGTTGAATGTTCAAAAAAGAAACTTTAAATCTTACCTTCACTTATACATGAACTCCAAATGTTCTGCTAAAACTGGATCGTAGAGTTTTAAAAGCTTATTAAGAGTTTTAAAATATTGCTTGGTCATCGCCGCATCCAGCGATGACCGGACGCCACGCCACTGATATATCTGGAATGATAAAGTATGCAACAACTAATAATAAACTCTCTGCAATACCAAGCTATAATTATTTAAAATATTAGTGGGCTCTTCCGCCTACGAGGTATGTTCACCAACACCCAAATTATCTGACGAGAACAGGAACAAGATTAAATAAGAATTAAAAATACAATTTATTTTTAAAGTGATAAAGATGAAAAGAAAATATCCACTATAATAAAGTAATTAAAAACGGAGGTTTCAGACAAATACAATGCGATGTTATAAAAATATAATACAAACACAATAGAATGTAGAATGTAAAATTCCATTAGATGTAAAACTACATCAGATTTTAGACAATAATTAAAAAAAAATTCAGCAGCATTTTGGGGCCCCTGGGCCCGTGCCCCGATTACCCTGCCTTAAATCAGGCACTGAGTTTAGTAAAGCCTGCTAAGACGGAAAAGAAAAAGACCTGAGAAAATTCTTTTTTAAACAGGTTTCTGTCTTAGCATGTATAATTGTATTGCATTCTTATCGCAGGGACAACGAAATTTTTACGTTTTAAACAGGATTCCGTTATCAACTAGTTCCGTTTAAATATGATTTACTTTATTTATATGTCCCGATTTAGAAGCTGCTGTCCCGATTTTTTTTTGTCGCCTTGTCCCATTTTTTGTGACACTGAATCTAGCGACACTATGCACCCTTGCAGGAGCGCGCCGATCCAGTGTGCAAAGTGTGCGACACACACAGGTGCCGAAGTAGTAAAGGCGCCAAAGATTTCATTTAAAGAGCAAATATTTCAAAAAAGAAAAAAAAAACTTTAATTATTCTAAAATCACATTTTCTCAACATCTGAATTATGTTTTGCAGATTTACCTGAGATAAACTTTTTTATAAATATTCAATTCTTTTTTAAAAAGTTTATTTCGTTTTATTCTATGTACTTCTGAATCTCCTAGAAATTGATTTAGACGCAGACCAGCCCAAAACCTTTATAATCAGAGGCGCATCTCATGTAGTTACAAACAATGAAAGGCTTCATAATTCACATGGGTGAAAACATGCAACACTATTATCTCATTGCAGCAGTTTTAGAGCGTAATACAGTTTTATTACCACAAAAGCTAAATTCCACCTGTTTTTTATTTTTAAATAGCAATCGTCGCCTTACTGCAGAATTTCACTCATAAATGAGATGAAAATTACTATTAGGAAATACTGGTAAAACTTTTCCCTGCAGTAATCAGCCCATGAATATAGGTAGACTTATGCGTCCGTATGCGTCACAAGCGTCTTATATGATACACATACATCTTATGGTGGTAGCCATAAGTCCCTACAACTCAGAAACTATGTAAAAATAATTTGTAGAAATAATATAAATCATAGTAAATTTAAAATTAGATTTTTCAGAGGGGCAACATATCTCAAAAGTTTTGTAGGTGTAGGGGCCAAAAACCTTAATCACTAAATAACAAATTAATGACATTAAATAATTAATACTAAATAACGGTCACTGGTAACAATTAAAAGAACCCCATTCAAATACACTGCTCAAAACAATTAAAGAATATTTTAAGTCTTATGTAAAATAATGGTATAAGCGAAATTTCTTTTGCAGAAAATGGCAGAAGAGAGTCATAAATGCAAATTTTTCTCATTTTGAAACTTCGGAGTATGCAAAGTCTGAGTTTGGTGTCAAAAGGTCGTAGCAGGAATTGCAAATATGTCAGCTAAATTTGAAATGGATGTACAAATTAATTAATTAACAAATTTTACGTGAAATTCTATAGTAATCGTAATTAAGAACGTTTCTGGAAAGTTTTTCATTCATTTCACCCTTTTAAATTTCGAATTAAAAAAAATCATTAGCGACCATTATATCTTAAAAGTAACCGCCATGCTAAATTTCAAGTTTCTAGTCCCTCAATATCAGAAAAATCGTAAGTTTAGAACTTTTTTTTCTCTGCATCCTTTTAAATTTCGATAAAAAGAAAAGGTTCTGTGCGTGCGTTTGCGTCTTAAAAGCAGCAACCAAGTCAAATTTGAAGTTGTTTCGCACGCGCACGCACAGAAGCTTTTTTTTCTTTTTTTTTTTAATCGAAATTTAAAAGGGTGCAGTAAAAAAACAAAAAAAGTTCTAAACGTACGATTTTTCTGATACCGAAGTGACTAGAAACTTGAAATTTGGCATGGCGGTTACTTTTAGGATATAATGCTCGCTAATGATTTTTTTTTATTCGAAATTCAAAAGGGTGAAATGAACGGAAAACTTTCCAGATACGTTCTTAATTACGATTACTAAAGAATTTTACGTAACATTTGTTAATTAATTCCTTAAAAACCGCAATTTAAAACGCTTTTCGCGCTTTTAACTCTTTTAAATTTCAATTTTTTAAGAACTGTCCTGTGCAAACAATTGTATGTTAAAAGTAATCGCCATGCCAAATTTCCAGTTTCTAGTCGTCGCAGTATCACAAAAATCGTATGTTTCGAATGTTTTTTCCCCTGCACTCATTTAAATTTCGATTTTTTTAAAGGTTCTGTACGTGCACTTGCGTCTTAAAAATAACAGCCATATCTAATTTCCGGGTTTTATCTTTAACAATTCCATAGAAATCGCAATTTAGAAGGTTTTTAGGACACCTATCGTGCATTTCACCCTTTTAAATTTTTAATTTCCTTAAAAAAATATTCTGTACGAGTATTTACGCTTAAAAATTACAGCCATGTCAAATTTCGAGTTTCTATCTCTATCAATTTAATAGAAATCGCAACTTAAATGTTTTTACAACTTTTCTGCTCATTTCACCTTTTAAGTTTCGATTTTTTTTAGAAACCATTCTTAGCTGGCATTTGTATCTTAAAACTGACCGCAAAGTCAAATTTCAAGTTTCTAGTTCCTTCAGTATCACCAAAATCGTATTTCAAAATTCAAATTATATCACCAAAAAGTTTTTTCTGCCTGTAGGCTTAATCGAATAATAATAATAAAAATTTAGAAAAAAAAAAACAAAAAAAAAACGGATATGTGTATGCATTTGCGTCTTAGAAGTAGCTGCCATGTCAAATTTCAAGCTTCTCTCCCTAACAATTCCGTAGAAATCGTAATTTAGAAAGTTTTTAGAATGCTTTTCACCCATTTCACAGAAATTTCGAATATTTTTATATACCATTCTTAGCGAACATTTGTATTTTAAAAGTAACAGCTGTGTCAAACTTCGAGTTTCTCTCTCAACAATTCCATAGAAATCATAATTTAGAATGTTTTCCGGTCATTTCCCAACATTCCGGCTGTCTTAATTCGAATCTTTGAAAATGCAAAAATTTTTTAATCCGCTGAACAGTGCTGAACAGTAGAGCCGCTTTGAGGGGTTCCCTAACTGCTGACAGCTTAACACCCAGGCTGAAGATATGATGTCTTACAAATTAATGAGCCATTGGGAAAAAGAAAATGTGTAGTTGTTAAAAACTACATAATAATTAAGAAAAAATATTCATGATATAATCTATAATTAAGAACTTAAATTTAGGAGATAAAAAGTTAAGTTTAAAAACACAGAAAGAAAAATAAGAGTTATATTAAAATATAGGTATAGCTAAATCCGCACAAACATTGATTTAATATTTAAATTAAATATTTTCGTTTTATTGTGGTACTAATTTCTGAATAACCCTTTTTTCTTTCTATTTTAAACAAAATCAGTAATAGTGAGGGTTCTTCATTTTTTTCGATGCGTTTGTAATTTTTTTTCTAATTAATATAGCTGTTTTAATTATTTAACAAAAACAATTGATTAACAAAAACAATTTATATTTCTTCCTTTGTTATAGTAACGAACGTATTTTAAGAAAGTATCACTTGTAATTTTAAAAATTTTGGGGTTTTGTCATCAAAGACATTGCTGAATTAGCAAAATATGAAGCATCTCACGAACTGTTGAACTTAGAAGAATGTACTAGGTACCATTCGATTCAGCATACAAATATACATTATAATATGTTACCATTTGACACATAACTATAATATTTGATTTTTAAGGAAATTTTTAAAAGTTTGGTCCCCTTTTTACCCAGTTTAGGGGTAGAATTTTAGATATTCCTTTCTTAGCGACAGCCTATGTCATAAGAAGTATTTCCCCCCTAATTTTAATGATTTTAGGTTCAGTAGTTTGGGCTGTACGTTGATTAGCGACCAGTCCAATCTTTCTTTTATACTTTACATATAGATTTTATCCGGGATAATGAAATCTCAGACAGATTCCATTTTCACAGGCTTTACTGTGTTGCGTATTTTATTTACGTAGATATCAGCCTTCCTTATTTTTCAAGTAAATTAAGCATATTTTGAACTAGAGATTTTATTTAATAAATGAAATAAAATACGAACCTTATAGAAATAAGACTCATGTTATTAAATAAATTTTCTAGTTCCCAAAACTTTATTTGATCTGGAAAGAAACTCCAGAAAGATGGCAGCCATGCATTTATAAATACTCATCGATTTTTTTTTATATATATGTTACCGACCAAACCCGATTTTAGGCCAAACTAGATTGGCCTAGGCCAAACTAGTTTATCCTAACGCGCATAGGATAAACTAGTCTTTCCTAGGCCAAACTAGTTTACCCTAACACCCATAGGATAAACTTGTTTTTCCTAGGCCAAACTAGTTTATCCTAACGCCCATAGGATAAACTAGTTTTTCCTAGGAAAAACTAGTTTGGCCTAACGCTCATAGGATAAACTAGTTTAGCCTGCTATTCGTTGGTCCGAACTAGTTTGTCCTAGGCCGATCTAGTTTATCCTAGGCCAAATCAATTTGGCGTGATTTTATTGATACCAAAGACCTTCCCGACGCCAATCTTCTAGTTTATCCTAGAACGATCTAGTTTATATCCTAGAGCAATGCAATTTGACGTGCTTTTATTGATCACAACTACCGCTGTGGCGCCAACCTTGTGCAAAGTAGTGTTGCGGTCACCCCTGTATAATGTATTTTATTCGATGGGGAATGGGATACTGAGCCTTATCTTCCCCATTTCACCGCTGCCGGTAGTTACAAAATATGTTCCATTTGACATATTGTGTGCTGGAGAGACGAAGAAATGGATGAAAGGTTATCATAAAATTTAGCAGAGGAAGAATTTAGAGGATTGATTATGTACGGTATAACTTCGAAAATCCTTTATCGGCGGGACAGGGTCTTCGCCGGATTTTTGAAAATTCCAGATTTCTGAAAGAATATTAAATGTACTTCTGATATTCTTAATGGTGCATTTATTTATAAATAATTCAAAGCCAAGTGATATTTATGTGAGAAAAAAATAAATATTAAAAAAAAAACAAACAAACATAGATTTTCTTTTCTCATATAAATATCACCTGGCTTTGAATTAATTATGAATAAATGTACCATTAAGAATATCAGAAGTGCATTTGATATTCCTTCAGAAATCTGGAATTTTCAAAAATCCGGCGAAGTCCTGGTCCCAGTTTGGCCTAAAACACATATATTTTTAAGCTGCCATTATTCCACAATTAAAATTCTCTTTAAAGAATAGTACGTATGCATATAGTAGTAGTACATATAGTATAGAATAGTACATATATATTTATACGGATGGGGATACAGAACTGAAAAACCTGTTAAAGAATCTGTGTATGACGAAATCGTGTTTTAAACGGAATTTTTTTTTAATCGGTGCAAATTGGATATAATAATCCGTTTGAAAAGAACATAATACATTTGCTAGAGACGACGGACTTGCTAAAAAAGGAACTTAATTATAACTAAGTTTTTTTCTCTCCTATGTGATTCCGTCTTAGAAGGTTTTTCTGTATAAAATATTTCAGATTTTCAAATTCCCTAGCCGTGTAAAAAATCAATACAAACAGAGATTCATTAAAAAATCCATATAGTTTACAATAGAATCATTAATATCGTTAATCCTCATTCTATGGCTTGGAGATTTAAAAATTTTAAAAGTTCTATACAATAAAATCTTCTAAGAAGGAATTGCATTGAAAAGAAGAAAAATCCGTTATAGGTAGGTTTCCTTATTAGAAGATTCATCTCTGTTGTAAATTCATTATATTCTTTTTACAAGTACTAATATCCTCATTTTACATAGATCAACATATTTCTTTTTGTTAAACACGGGATTCCATCATAGGCAGGTTATTTTTTTAGGTTTTACCGTACTTTAGTTTTATTTCCTAAAAATGCATCTACTCATCTTTAAAAAATTAATAAAAATAACTAGAAAACAGGAATTCTGCTTTTTCAGAATTCAGTGTCGCCCCCGATGAAAAAAAAAAAGTATATAAATATAGGTAGTACAAAACTTATTTTAGTTTTAAGACTTAAAAAAACACGCTTTAATTTTATATAAAATGACGTCGTTCGCATCCGCTGAATAATTCCTCATTTGCGATCCAGACTGAAACAGCATCTGTTGTAATGTATTCACAGGACGTCATTATCGCTGAATAATAAATAAATAATAAAAAAAGAGATGTCGTCATTCAAGAAACTCGACAAGAAAAAAAATCTGCTATCTAATAATTCATATGCCTTTATTTGTTTGTAATATCAATGTAGATACTTAAAATTAAATATAGTTTATAATAGCTCCATGTTTTATCAGAAATCATTCATTTATATTTTTTCAAAATAGCACGTATTTTAATTACATTTTTGTCGGTTGTTATGGAAAAATGGCAACAAAAAATATAATTACTATTTTGCAACTATTTATCTTTTACTTTCTATAGAATTGGAGTACTCGAGTTGCCAGCATTAAATAAATTTGCGCTAAAAAGTACAAAAAAATTAATATCTCAAAAATAAATTGAAATGAAGTTTTCAAACAAATTGCAGTTAAAAGTACATTTTTTTTCTAATACGACGGTATAAAAATTGAAAATGTGCGATACTTAGAAGTTAAAAAAATTGCAGTAGAGTATTTAGCCGTACAATGATACATCTGCTTTTTTTTACGGCTGGTTTATACAACGGAACATTGTTTTTTAGATACGACATTTTTATTGCTGGCCGGAAGAAATGGCATATTGGGGCTAATAAATATATAAATTTTAATTGTGGAATAATAGCGATTTTAAAAATACGTGCATTAAAAAAAAATTAAAAAAATTGGGCCTGCCCAAATGTTACTGATATTTTTACTGAACAGACCAGAGATCCTGTCGGTCCAAATGCTTTTCATGTGAGCTGTGTTGGAAATTAGATTGAAAATTTCAGTCTGTGGAGACCTCAAGAAGAATGCAGTACAGTCGGCCGACTTAAGCCGGAAAAAAATTGAGTCCCAGTCCATATCGGTTCGAACCCCTCGAAAAAAGTAATCCCCAAACCAAACCCGGACCGAGTGTCGGCAAGGAAAATTGGGCGGGTTCGTAAAGACCCTTACATTGAATAACCAAAAGACTGGCTCACAAAATTCTGTAAATTTGAACGCTAAACTTCTATTATATTTAAAAAATAGAAAATTAAAAAACGAGTTTTTAGTGAACTTAGCTCACTTCCATAGATGTGTTTGAGTTGAGCGGATTTGTTTGAAAATTTTTGAATTTGCGCGTGAACTTGACTCATTTTTGAGAAACTGAATTAGAGTTTGAATGAGTTCGTTTTCTTTTCATTCTTTCCTTATTTATTTATTTATTTATTTGTGAGCGTGCTCAACACTGGTTGGCGTCAATTAAAGCATGTCAAATTGAATTGGCCTAGGATAAACTAGAAGGTTGGCGCCGAAGCGGTCTTTGGGATCAATAAATGTACGCCAAATTGAATTGGCCTAGGATAAACTAGATCGGCCTAAGATAAACTAGTTCAGTCCAATAAATAGCAGGCTAAACTAGTTTATCCTATGAACGTTAGGCCAAACTAGTTTGGCCTAGGAAAAACTAGTTTATCCTATGGCCGTTAGGATAAACCAGTTTGGCAACGCTGTAAATCTGGTACACAGCAGATTTACCGCTATGTAAATCAAGTTAAAATCAGTAAATCAAGAAATCAAGATTTAAATAGTAAATCCTGTAATAAATCAGTAAATCAATGTAAAATCAGTAAATCCTATAATAAATCAATAATTTTGTTAATAAATCAAGTTACAATCAGTAAATCAAGATTTAAATTGTATTGTAAATCATCTAAATCAATAAATCAGTGTAAAATCAATAAATCCCATATAACTTTTGCGCAATCCTTAAATCCTGTATAAATATTGGAAAATCCGAGGGAAGATCACTACATTTCAAAAATCATCTAATAAATCCGTAAATCTTAACTTAAAATCGTTTAAAATTTGATATTTTGTAAGCATTTTGCAACGCACTTTAGCTCGCATTTTGGAGTACATGAAGGATGAAGTGAAATGAGCAACCAATTAACACAATAAAAAGTAATTATAGTAAAACCTGTGAAAATGGAACCTGTCTATAACGGAATCTCCCTTAAAGGAAAAATTCTTATGGTTGCCATGAAAAAAAAAAGAACTATAATTACACCTGTTAAGACAAAAACTTCTCTAAAACGGAACTTTTCCCAGTTCCATCCGATTCCGTCGTAGCAGGTTTGGCCTTATAAAGGATGTGGTACTAGCTATCAGAAGAGCTTGTTTAAAACGAAATTTTCCACATTTCTTTCGATTCCGGCTTAGCAATTTGTTCAAGAATCATTTATTTCTAGTGTCCAGAAAAATAATTATTTTTTCCGATTACAATACATGATTGCTTTTGAGACATGAATCTGAAGTCTTTAAAAATTTTATTGCATTGTAATGTGAGATTTATTTGTTTACATGTTTTTTAATGAATATTTTAATAAAATAATATTGAAAATTTAGTTATTTTTGCTAACTAAAAAAGCTTAATGGTTCTTTAGTATGTTTTTAAAATATTTCGTTCCATATAAATGCGATTGAAACCTGAAAGTGTTACAGTATTTATTTATGTAAAAAAAATTAAATAAAATAAAAATAAGATCATAGTTATAGCTCTACTCCGTGTCGTATCTAGACTTATCATTTTAGAACAACGGCGGATCTCCTGGGCTAATTAAGGGTTCGCAAAACGACATCATGCATCTTCACGGGAAATGACTTGGGGGCGAAGCTTAAGCCCGACGCAACCCGCCCTGGGTCACACCTTTTTAAATCCACAGGACTCAGGCTGGGTCACGTCTTCTCTCTTTAAGAGCTGCGCCCTGCTCTGATCTTACATTTTTTTGCAGATTCGGGTCGGGCCAAACTTCTTTTTCTTCCAGGTCGAGCCAGGCCTGGACTTCATTCTTCCTAGAGGTCTTCACTTGCCAAAATTTCCAGGTCGGAGCTCGGTCCGGAATAAAAGCTAAATGTTCGGTCCGTGTCAGCCCGTATGATAAGCATTATTTGTCCCGACCGCGACCCGTGCGCTCCTGAATTCTTGTCCCCGAGCCCAAGTTGGTTTGGCATCTTACTTTATTCGTAAAAATTATATTTATGCACCACGTTTGTTTAGTGAAATCTTTAAGTTTTTTTTTCTTTCTTTTTTTTTCTTTTTCTTTTTTTCTTTTTTTTTTTTTGATTTGATGATTTTTTTAAAAATTTTATTTGACTTGATAAGTTACAGAGATACGTTTTTAAAAATCTACTTTTTTTGTTTGTAGAGCTTTAAAAATAAGATTTTCTTTTATCATCCATTTCTTTCATTCTAAACTGATTTTCTTATTGGATTTTCAGTTGAATGTAATTGTCTAAGTCATATTTTTACTTAGTGTTTATGTACATAATTGCCTAAACGGTCATTAAAATTACGGTTTTTCTGTATTCTTGAATTTCGAACATAATCTGAAAATAAAATATAAGCATAAGTAAGTGTGCTTTATGAATAATTTTAATTACAAAATGCAGGCTAGGCTCGAGTCGATTTTTTAGCTTTTATACCGGGCTCGGCCAAAATTTTTGTGTGTGTGTGGCGGGGGACCTGATCTTGGGCCTAAAAATTTCAGCCCGCGCAAAGCTCTAACTGACATATTGAAGGTAGCTTTAATATTTTTTTAATGCTTCTTTCAGGCATCATGATCATCTCAATAGTTACTGAATATACCAGGTGTCCTAAAATTGACTGACTGATTTTAAAGTTCAATAACTTGCAAATGGTGACAGCTACTTAAAAAAAAAAAATGTAGGAGGGTTATGTAGGATGTCAGGAGTAGGTGTGATTCTGTTCCGAACATTTCGAAAATTTAACCCTCTCACTGCGCATCCCGCGATTTACAGGGCTAATGTAAAAGTAGCAAAATTTGAGCAGCCTGCAGTTTCCGCAACTAATCTTTTTTTTTCTTCTAATTCTATTTATTAAAAAAAAAAAAAAAAAAAAAAAACTCTTTTACAAAAATTTTTGCATATTTTAACACTAAAATATATGCAGACATGAAATATGTAATAAAATAAATGCGCAATTTTTAAGCTCATTTTGATTAAAAAACGCAGCAAGACGGTTGCGTTTTGTTCCAAAAAATTTTTTGGAACCAAACAATTAATTCTAAAGCAAATCTCCTTTATAAAATTGAAATGAACTTAGTATTATGAGCAATACGATTTTCCAATGTTTTGCCCTGAGTAGTTTGCGATGTTCATAGATTTTATTTACGTGTGACGTCACTTGTGTTTTGCTTAACGTGACGTCACACTTCCTTGGCGTATAAATCCCAAATAAATCAACAAATCACAAGCAAATCAGTAAATCGCAAATAAATCAGTAAATCACAAATAAATCAGTAAATCTGTGTACAATTATAAATCAATCAGAAATCAGGTAAATCAACTTGATTTGTAAATCTGGTATGCCAAAAACTAGTTTGTCGGACCCCTCGGAAAAACTAGTTTACCCGATGCGCGTTAGGATAAACTAGTTTGGCCTAGGCCAATTTAGTTTGGCCGGTAACATATATAAGTTTTCATTTTCGGAGGTGAGGGGGGGGGGGGGTTACAGTGTTAGAAATTGCACTTTTTCACCATTGAAAACCCAAAATCTCAAAAATTCTGAGGGGGACATCTCATTGCTCCGGGGGGGGGGGGGGGATGTCGCCCCTGCACCCTTGTTCCACGTAATTACCGAGAATTTTATTTCGTTCCCTTCAAATTACATAATTCATGCTAAATCAAATGATTAATATCGCATTTCCTCTCTGTCACTAGATCAGTGAATAAATCTTATGTCATTTTACACGGTGATTAGCACAAATGGAAACATAATTGATTGCTTGTTTCCTATTAAAAAACATTAGACCACTTTAATTTATTTTAACAAGCGCGATAGGAAGTAGGTGTAAATGATTAACGGAAACAAACAGTCATGATAAATCACCTAGTAGGTCATCTTATAAACAATAGGTACAAAGTGATAAATCAAAAATAAATATTAAAACTATTCTATTCAACTGTTATTAGGACTTCATGACGATGGTTATCATTAACTGTCATCTATATACACATAGTTATTGTGATTCACAATTCTATTCTGTAATAAAACTGTTCAGTTTTATTCAAAAGTTCTTGAACTCATTCGGAAAAAAAATGTCTGTTAACGAAATCAGTAGAGCCTTCATTTATTTTATTTTTGGTGCTACAATTTTAAGAGTCTTTAACAAAAGTTGTTATTAGGACTTCATGATGAAAGTTATCATTAGTTGTCATCTGTATACACATAGTTATTATGATTCACCATTCTATTCACAAATAAAATTATTCAGTTTTATTCAAAAGTTCTTGAACTCATTCGGAAAAAAAAGTTGGTTAACAAAATCAGTAGATACTTCATTTATTTATTTTTGGTACAGCAATTTTAAGAGTCTTTAACCAAAGTTGTAATTAGAACTTCATGATGATTGTTATCAAAATCTATTCTCAAATAAAACTATTCAATTTTATTCAAAAGTTCTTGAACTCATTCGGAAAAAAAGTTGGTTAACGAAATCAGTAGACACTTCATTTATTTTATTTTTAGTACTACAATTTTAAGAGTTCTTTTACCAAAGTTAAGAACATTATCAACCTCGGCTTCTCATTATGTTGTAGCTAAAGCAAACATCTTATTTCCCAATGTTATAAACTGCAAAAAAAGAAAATAAAAGAAAGAAAGAAGAAAGAAACGGATTACAACAGAACTTTTATGTGTCACTATGTTAACAATTTATTTTTCTTCCACTAAATGCATTTCCAATTTTGTAATTTCTTTTGACTCATCGAATATCTTTAACCCTTTCAGGGGAAAGTAATTGTGTTTTTGTAATGTCGAGTTCACTCCAGAATTTTCAAAAAAACTTATTTGAAAATTATTAAATGCGATTTTACAGCTTTATCCCACCAAAGTTATTAATGTGAAATTTTATTCAAAACTTCTTTTACAAATCTTGTTTAAACATATGTGTATAAATAATATAGCATCGCCCATCAAGAAGTTAAATACGTTTTTCTTCTTTTTAATACTTTCAAACCTAGTTAAACCCTATAAAACTTCTAGCATACTCTGATGCAAGGTATCTTTTAACTTATTCAATTTATATTAACTTCATGCTCAACATAAAATGAAAATATGTCTTTTTGATTGAATATGACCCTGATTTTCTTATTCAAAATATATTTATATTCTATCACTTCTTAAAGTTTATTCTCTCTCTTTTTTTAAAATAATCTGCATAAATAACGAAAGTAAATGCAAAAAGAACAAGCCACTTGGACGAGAAAATTTTTAGAGTACCCAGGAAAAACTTCCTTTACCTCCAGTAGCAAAAATGTCCGTGTAGCATTCAAAAACATAGATGAAAAATACTTAGAATGTTCCGACCAGGCAGCAGCAAAATCCAAGAAGAAAATCACTATAAACCAAAAGGCACCCTTGAGGGCCATACAGTAATAAAAAATATGTAAAACAATTAAAATAACAATATAAAAAGTAAAAAATAAGCCAGAGAAGTGTTTAAAAATAAGTAAAAATGAATAAAATGCACGAAAAGCAAAAAGTTAAGAAGGATACGACCTGCAACTTCTCTCATCCAATCAAGAGAGAGAACCCAGCCAATGAAATTTAAGATTCCTCCACTGCTCCGTGAAATGGAGGGCAGTGAGGGTATAATGGAAGGAAGAGCAGCTCGTGCTCTGCCAGTTGACAAGATCTGATCCAGTAGTTGAAAATTTCGAGTTCATGGAATTTACAGCATAATCCTTATTTATAAAATTAATGAGCGATCATAAAGAATGTAGGAAAAAAGATTGAGATAGTGAATAATGGATGACAAAAAATATTATTGTCATTAATAAATTTCTAAATAACCACTATAATTTGAGCGTGTCATCGGGAATGCGAGCATCTTATTTGGCAGTACCTGCAAATAATAGGGTAGGGGTCAAAGACACGCATGGGGCAAAAACACGCATCGGCTAATTTAACCCCTAACCGGAAACATACCGTCTGTGAGACGGTTGCGTCTGCATATCTACCCTTTACCCAAAAATGAACGCGTCCCCAATCTTATCACGCAACCTAATCCTTACGCTGTTGGTCCTCTGCCTCCCACACCCATTTGCAACACCTGCGCATCTTTAGTTATTGAAAGAAAAATTATTTTATTTTTAACGCAGTCTGTGAGACGGCGCGTTTCCGTTTATGCAATTTTTTTGCTCTGGGATATTGCTATGGATGGGCCGTCAAAGCGGGTACGCTACAGTGATAAATACTTTGAAGAAACTGTTTTGTGATGGTTTAATGAAGTAGGAAGTGACATAAGCGATTTGAAAGTATTTCAGATAATGAATGTATAAATTCTGAACATGAAAGTGACTCAAGATTGTCAGATAATGCATAAAAAATGCACATATTTAGAACCTGCTAAAATATTCACTATTAAATATTTTGTTAATTTTACTGCTTAATATTTTTTCTAATTCATATTGTACCGAAATATATAAAAATATTAGCATTTATTTAATTATTATGTCGAAAATGTAATATTTTGAACAATAATGTGTAATTTAAAAATATTTTCTCTCTCTGACATTCAAAACTTATTTTTATGCTGCTATATTAAAAAATTGGTCCTGTTAAGTTAATGCATTACTATTAAAGATTAAGTGTTTAAGTTCACAATTTGGTAAATTATTAAGAGTGATTTTCTTTTTAAAAATTTGTAGCAATTTCTTTAATTTAGCAGTCTCACAGACGGCACGTTTCCGTTTGTGCACGGGATTTTCATGTTTCCGGTTAAGGGTTAATGTGAACGCAATGTTTTTTCAGTGTTAAACAGTAGTCGACAGTTAGGCTTCAATCGTACGAGTTCTGTATTGATAAAATGCGAAGAAAGTAACCTTCCGTGCAAAGAAAATTAGGTAAATTTCAAATTTTCCTTTTTGACGTAATAATTAAAAAAATTCCTGATTGTTCAGATAATAATACTGCAAATATTTACAAATCCAAAAATTCAGTAAAAAACGGAAACTCTTTAGCTTCTAAATGTTGTCTAGTTTATCTCGATTGCATTTCAGTTATCTGGTTAAACAAAACGGCGCTTCACCCCTTCACTGCGGATTTTTGCCCAAATCAATAGGGCAGAGATACGCAGAGCAACGTTTGTAGAAAATTTCAATTTCTTGCGAAAGTATAATATAACATTTTATTTAGCCATCAAACAAATTTAGACCAATGTGTTCATTCAAAATCAAAATTTATGAAAAGTACGTGTCTTTACCCCCACCTACCCTATTTAATATTTAGATACAATATCTAGAAGCAACTTAAGTAACGTTTTGTTCGTAAGTATAATTGGAGTGCCTTTATTTACTGGTAGTAAAATTTGATCATTGCCAAACTAAGAATTACTGTAGTACAAATTTTGAAAATTTCAACAGTAAAATTACCCCAAAAAATATTTTTTTGAATAGTAAAAAGAAATTTTTAGGTTCAGTTTATACAGACTAACATGAAACATACGTTTTAAGAATTTAATGAAAAAAATATTCAGAAATTTTTGAGATATCGCGCCCGTTATGCCCAAAAACTGTATTTGGAGAAGATGTTAGATACAAGTTATCAGATTCATCCAAGTATAGCAAGATTCTATAATGCGGATTGCCATAGTTCAGACAAAAACTTCTAACCTGAGCATTTTATTATAAAGGCACTCTAGGTATCATACTTGCAAATAAGAACTTCTTTTAATAATAATTGCTAAAAATACCGTGGCAATATGATATCAAATAATATAATTTCCAGCTTATTGGAACATCTTTTATCTTGACAAAAGAGTTGTAATTTTTTTGACTGACTGAAAAATTGTCCAGGTTGGGATTCGAGCCCAGGACCTTGGTTTGAACTACCAACAATCTACTAACAAAGCTAGCATGGAAAAGGCTGACTGACATATTTTCACATTTCTTTGTTGTTGGAAAAATTACAACTCGTATGAATTCTTTACCAATTAGTCGGATTGTGGAAAAATAACTAAGTAAATAAATACATAAACAACAACAACAACAAAATAATAATAAATGTAATTAAAAAAATTGTTTTCATTAAAATTCACAAAATGTAGAAAAAAAAATATATATTTTAAATACTCTAAAAAGCAGAAATGGGAATTTTACCGAATTAGCCATCTATCGCCAAGCTGGCTTCATATATGGCAAATATATTTTTTGCCAAGTTAGCAAAAATTTGGCGTTATTGTGGTAACCCTGCCATTAGTACTTTTCAAAAAATACTCATTGTTGAAGCTGAGGCTGATTTCTCCAAAGGAAATTAACCATGCAATCCCCGTCCCCCTTAGGGATCGAAATTAAAAAATCAATGTCCAATTCATATATTGTCTCCAGGAATATATACAGGGTGTATCGGTACACCGGTTACAAACTTTCAGGACAAATAGAGTACACCTAGACGATGTGAAATCCCATAGCAATGCATGGTCGGAAACGCTTTACTGGCGAGGTAGTGATAACACAAAACACAAGAAAGGAAGGACACGAACAGGGAAGGAAACATGTTTATTATTCTTAGTGTTACAAAAATGCACGGGGCAATGCTGGAAGGTGCTGAGGAATTTGTTGCACGCATCGTGGCAGCTTCTGAGGAAATCCGGGCCATTCCTGGTATTTTCGAGAACATTAAATCTTCCATGCGCCGGAGATGCGCTTCCATGCATCACGAGCTCGACCCGAAGTCGTAATTTCGAACACCTACTTTGATGACGATCGTTTTTTTCTCAGTTTTTTGCTCTACTATAAACATGTTTTCTCCCCTTATTCTTGTCCTATCTTTCTTGTGTTTTATGCCGTCACTACCGCGCCAGCAAAGCGTTTCCGACCATATATTGCTATCTGATTTCCCATCGTCTAGGCGTACTCTATCTGTTCTGAAAGTTTGTAACCGCTGTACTGATACACCCTGTATATATTCGAAATTTCAAAGTTCTAAGTCAACAGGAAATGGGTGAAAAATGAGTCACAATATTTGGGTTGCCACATACAAACAAACAGAATTGTAAGTTAAAAGAAAGCATGCAAAAATAAATAAAGAGAGTTATGCCAACAAACGGGCTGTACTTTATGTAGTTTAAAAATCTTAAAGCATTGAGAGAAATATTAATTCAAGAAAAAGGAAATTACCTCCTAATTCTTTGTTAACCTTTTTATTTATCTTTACTGAAATATTCATTAAAAAAATAATTTAAATAACAGTATAAATTAAAAAAATATTTCAATTAATGGTTTGAAATTTTAAAGGCATCTCAATTCCATACCTCGATTAACCCTATTAATTACGCTATATATTTATATTATGTATTTCATTAGATAAATAAGTACATTAATATTTATTAATAAGGATAAAATTGATAACAGTTTCAAATACATCGCGCCATCTGTTTGCAAATATAGCAATGAATAAATGAATATTTTGAATTTTTAAACTAAGGATTAAGCATTTAACAGTTTTTTAACATACTGCGTTTGGCAATGAATACGTTAAATTATATCAATATGAATCAAATGATTAAATGCTGAAATCTAGCGGAAGCTTTAATAAGTTTAGCCATGTCGAACTAACTGTGAACTTCCCCTTAAGTACAGTTCATTGAACAAATCCTATATGAAGTTCACAGAGCGGATTAATATCGGCTCAACATAGAAGAAAAAAAAGAAACAGAAAAGCATAATTAAATACAATCGAATATTTTGAATGTAACGTAGCATGGAACATTGACCTCTGTTTTTCCTCAAAATGTTTCGATATTTTTTCAGTATTTTATGACTATCGCATTATTATTACTTTGATCGATTCATTTACAGCATCTTGTTATATTTATGAAATAATAATTAAAAGTTTTGTTCTACAAATTATGGAAATTGCTTCATGTGTACATTTCAAAACCTTGCTTCCTATTTATGATGCGAACATTCCGTGCATGAAAGATATATGTCGCCGTGCAATGCATCAATAAGCAATCTCATTTAAAATCTGTCGGTGAAGAAAAAAAAAAAAGTGAAGCTTTTGTCTATTTATTATAGCATGTTATTATCTTTTTAGCACGGAATTCACTTCTACATTTATCAGGAGAAAAAACTAGTTGCATGTGCCAATCCCAAAACTTTCTTCTATCTCATATATTTTAATATTTCAAAATGTTGTTACAGATGTCAATATTTCCTTTTCATTATTTCAATACTATATCAACTTTGACTTTTATTTTAAATTTTTGCGTCAGTCAATTAAACGGAGTAAAACGAGTTAATCTCGATCATGATATTTATTGAAAGCAATAGTTTTTCGTTATTCAGTTGTATATCAGCTGTTCGCGAATAGTCGGCTTATCAGGATGGGAAGTTCCTGTAGATTTACGAGCCACCGGTGTACAATACAACTACGAAAAATCAAGAAAATTAGACAAAAATCGCTATTACAGCGCCCCCTACCAGCGGATTTTTTCCAAATTAAGCGAGGACCTGCTTGCCATAGCCAAAAACTTAAAAAAAAATCTGATTCAATTCTATGCATAACTTCATACACTTTTTGATGGTAGAATGGCGACACACGGACACACGGCCAGACAGACATTTTGTATAAACATGTTTTTTTCTGATCTCTGACCCCTAAAACGTGTAAATCCGTCGAAAACCGGAAGTTGAAAAAAAATTTCGATAACAATGCTTTCTTCTATTGAAGATAGAAGAAAGTAACAATGCACAGAAAAGATAACAAGGTTAACTAACAAGTAACAATTTATTAGTAAAAACAAGAAAAGAAAACCATACATGCGTCAATCATAGATTATGAAGCAGTTTCTAACACATTCAGAATAGTGTAACAAATCTTCACAGTATAATATGGTGAAAGATGTTTAGAAAACACATAACACATTTGAAAACCCAATTTCAATAATTGACATCTATAGTCAAGAAAATATTTGAATTCTTTTGTGCAGCCCTGCATATGATGTATCGATTTGAATTATATTCTACTATAGTATGCAAAAATTTAGTTAAGATAAGAAATGCATCACACAGTTCATCTTCAGCAATTTCCCCCAATAAGCGGAAATATATTCGAATTATTTTGTGCAGTACTGCACATGATCTATAGTATTTATATACATAACAGGCAATACAAAAATTTAGGAAAACCTAAAAAAGCAAACCAAAAATGAAAGAAAAATCATGCGTTCAAGCACACTTTCCAACACATTCAGAATACTATAACAAAACTTCACCTTTTAATAAGGCAAAAGATGATGTTTTGAAAACACATAACACATTTGAAAACCCATTTTCAACTATTACTATCTATATTCGGTAAAATATCCGAATTCTTTTGTGCAGCTCTGTATATGATCTATAGATTTGTGTTTATATCCCATAGTAAAGAAAAAAAATTTAGTTCAGTTAAAAAGCACACCACACAATTAAAAATTCACCTTCAGCAATTTCCACCAATAAGTGAAAATGTACTCGAAATCTTTTGTGCAATCCCGCCCATGATCTATAGTATTTATACACATAACGGACTATACAAAAATTTAGGAAAACCTAAAAACGCAAACCAAAAATGAAAGGAAAACCATGCGTTCAAGCATAAATTATAAAACACTTTCCAACACATCCAGAATACTCTAACAAAACTTCGCAGTATAATATGGTGAAAGGTGATGTTTAGAAACATTTCAAAACCCAATGTCAACAGTTAACATCTATAGTAGCAAAAATATTGCTTTGAATTCATTATTGTGAAGAAAATCATGCGTTCAAGCATAAATTATGGAACAATTTCTAACAAATTCAGAATACTGTTACAAAACTTCAACATTTAATAAGGTAGAAGTAGATGTTTAGAAAACACATAACACATTTGAAAACCCAATTTCAACAATTACTATCTATAGTCGGGAAAATATCCGAATTCTTTTGTGCAGCCCTGTCGATGATCTATCGAATTGTATATATATTCCATAGTCTGCAAACATTTAGTTCAGTTAAGACATGCATCACACAGTTAAAAATTCACCTTCAGCTATTTCCGTTAATACATGGCAATATACTCGAATTCTTTTGTGCAGTCCTGTATATGATCTACAGTACTTTTACACAGCAAAATTAATCTTGAAAAACTAGTTTTGACAAGGTCTTGAAGTCGAGGTTCAATAATTTTGAGTCGCTATTTCTTCTTAATAATAGTTTCTTCTTAATAATAATTTCTCTTAATAATAATTTCTTCTAAAAATAATTCTTCTTAATAATTAAATTTCTTCGTTTCCTGATATTCCCTTTTTCATACTGCTGATTCTTTATACTGCTCTTGGTTAAACCTGGAACAAACACACACTAGAGGTCTGCGCGGGCTGAAATTTCCAGGCCTGGGTCCGGCCCGAGAAAAAGATATCTTGGATCGGGCAGAGAAAAAGGCTTGGCTTGGCCGTTCACGGTCCAGCCTGCGCAAAAAAATATATGAAAACAGTCCCAGCCCGAGTGACTTTCTACAAAGTTCCGATTTCTCTTAAAGTATAATTAAGATTCTGTTAAAGGACACTGCACATGTCCGCAAGCCATAGAATACAGATTCTTAGATCACCTAGATTCTTAACTATTGCATTCGAATATAGACTCATTCAAAAAAAAAGAAAAAAAATGTAGTTTAGAATAAAAGAAAAAAAATTGTTAAAAACATCATAGCTTTTAAAGCTGTGTTATAATAGTAGAGCTTTTTGAAAATAATTATCTGTAATTTATTAGTAGTTGTAATCTATTATTAGTTGTAAGTAGATTTCCAAAGATTTCGTTAATAAAAAGTTTATAATCCCATTATATATATATATATATATATATATATATATATGTCAGGTTCTGAGGAACATATACTAATAGAACTATTGTTATATATTATTTTCTTGCTTGTATATTGTCTGTGTACTGGGAATTTTAAAGTAACACTCTTTCTTTATCTGAAATTCAATCCGGGCTAGTGAGTTATACAGAGTAGGTGAAGGAATGTAGTTTATGAATAAAGTGGAGTCGCTGCTTTTCAAATGCATACCTCAGATAAGGCAGACAAAAGGGTTTCACCAGATAACGAAATAACGGTCGTCACGGAAGGTGACAGGGGGAGGTTAGATGGATTGGAGGAAGGGAAGGGGACCCTGATGGCAGAGGGAAAACCCCGTTTATGTTTTTGGGAGAGGAGTGATATAGCTGAGGGAGATCAGTTAAGGCGTATAGCTGAAAGTGGGTGGTCGTTTTCTCGCAGAGTACAGTGCATGTCTGGAACTCAAGGTGTGAGTAGTTCCAGAGTATCTCGTGGATAGAGCGTGATTAGGCGGTGAAGCTCTTGGAGTATAGAGCTAATGCGTTGGAGATTAATAGTGATCTCCGATAAATCTAATTTAACTAGCGTAGGGTGAGAAGAATATAAAGCAGTTTAACAGTACACAGCAAGTATTTACTGTATTTAATTTAATGTTGGACCGGATCACCTATATCCGAGTTCTTAATTGTAAATAGTGTCTTGTTATCTGTAAATAATGCGTAAATAAATTGTTAGTTCAGTTTAATTGAAAGTGTTCGTTTTCTTTTCAACAATCCTCTCATAGCGTGACCGATATCACGTAATCATATCGGTGGTGGCAGCATAAAAATAGTAAAGGATTTCGTCAAAGTTGTGTGGACTTAGAGGAAACCCGAAAATATATATATGTTATAAATTTTTTTTTACTTTTGCTATTCATTTAAATTATTCTAAATTGCCGGCATAGTCATTATTTCCTTTTTTTAAAAAAACAATCTATTATTTATTTCTAGTTAAATTCCTATAAGTTTAAAACGCGTATCTTAATAATAGTTTTATTCAGAAACGTAATCTAAACTTTTAATCCCTTCATTAATTTTTATCGTCTACCAAACTGTAAAGTTCTGAACGCAGTTACTTTATTTTTAGAATGTTTATAAAAGCCATTTTTACATTTTTATTTTATTTCATCTCATTTTCCCGCCAGCTGGGAGACAGCTTATTCACATCGATTAGCAGCGCCGGGATTCTTTTCTGTGACGTTTCTCGATCACTCTCCATTGGCTGAGTGACGGATCGCAGTTTCACTTCGAGTCTCGTTCATGAATTTGTTTGATTAGCCTGAAGTTTCCATTTCAATCGGATTTCCTTCGCGCATTCTAATAAATAGCTCGAGCATGAGCTCAGAAGTAGATTTTTTGTGCTATTTGATTGTTTCCTTAATCTGTTACCTGGCGTCCTAAGACACGTAGAATATTAATTCGTTATTTAACATCTCTTTCGCATGGATAACTAGTTCTTGCTCAAGCGGGATGGCTCTGATTTCTCATCCTGCGGGAATTGTTTGATGTTGGTATGTTCTGATGGAATAAATAGTTTCCGATGACTACGTTTCTATGTTATTATTGGGAAAACCCTAGATTTCTTCATAAGCCTTTTTTTTCACCACTCATGTGGCCTAATCTGCCTTGTCTTCATCATGAATAAATGAATGTTTGATTGGACTCTACCAATCTTATCATCGGCCCACAGCTCCTAAATTTCCACAGAGTTGACACCTCCAATAGCGATGCTTGCGCTAAGTGGTAAGACTGCTATACAACCCCACCAATGGCTGATTAAAATGTGGTACTAATCCAGTAATATGTCGTAAAAAGCACGACGTGATTGTTCGACTTAACCCATTAATTTGTTTCGTTATATATATATATAGCTCTATCAAAAGTAAATGATTTATGAAAATTATGAAAAAGAGGGTGCAAAACAACAATAAAAATCAATGAAAATTTATAACTAAAAAACAATAAACAAACCACTCCATGCTCCACGGAAAATGGGAGGAGTGAAAAAAAAAAAAACACAGGTACCAAAAACAGAAATTGGATCCTCACAGGTTTTGCACCCTCTTTTTCATAATTTTCATAAATCATTTACTTTTGATAGAGCTGTATTTACTTAGTGCATATAAGAAGCTGCGTTGCGCCTGATGCACTAGGTTGTTTGTTTTTACACCTTTTAAAAGCATTATATATATATATATATATAAAGGCTGCCCGACAGGTTGTGGGAACAATGAAGCGAACAATTGAAGAAGTATGTAGAAAAAAATGTGAGCCTGAGCCCGGCCCGTGCCTGCTGCAAAATTTAAGCTAGGGCTCAGGCATACCATGCAACAATCTGCTGCATGTCTCTACGCTGTACGTATTAAATTTCTGTATCCATGATGTCAAGTAACACTTTGAAACTAATCGGATGTGCCAATCCCAAAATTTTCTTCAGTGTCATGTATGTTACCACTCGAAAATTTGCTATCACAGTGCCAAAATTAAATGAATCTATACCTATCATGAGGATTATAAAGGTATACGTTCGTTGAATTGTGTGCATTTAAAAACGAGATTGCATCACATTTTTCAAACAAATCATTGCACACTGGTGTCCAAAATTAAGGACCAATCACAAAATGCTAATTTTCAAGTACGCGAATACTCAAAAGGAAATAATATAATTCGAATAATTACTATTTCTACAGCACAGCTAGTCCATATAACATCTCATTTATGTCACAAATGGTCACAAGTGTCACAGTCACCACGGTGAAGCAGAAAAATAGGAAATTCCATACATCTCATTATGAGTCTCAAATGATCACTATATGTGACTCCACTGAGTCGTCACTGTGACTGCTGCTTTCTGATGAGTCACCATGTGACTTTACAATGTAGTTACATTGTGACTCACATGTGACTGTCATCTGTAGACTCAATTTCAAAGTCATCGTGAACGCTGCATTGTGATAAGTTATCAAACAATGTCACATTAAAGTCACATGATGACTTTCAGGTGACAGAGAGACTAATGTGAAGTCACCATTGTGCCTTTTTGTAAAAAGTCACTATGTGACTATAATGTGATATTATTTGGTGACTTATCCTAATGCAACGTTCATGTTGACTTTGAAATTCAGTCTGAAAATGACAGTCACATGACAGTCATAATGTAACTACATTGTAAAGTCACCTGGTGACTCGTGACAAAGCAGCAGTCACATTGACGTCTCAGTGGAATCACATATAGTGATCATTTGAGACTCATAATGAGACGTATGGAATATCCTATTTTTTGTTTCACCGTAGTGACCATGACACTTGTGACGATGCGTGACACATGAATGAGATGCTATATGGACTAGCTGTGCTGTAGGGATGGTAATTATTTGAATTATATTATTTCCTTTTGAGTATTCGCTTACTTAAAAATTAGCATTTTGTGACTGGTCCTTAATGTTGGACATCACTGTATTTCGGCACTCACCTTCTTCGATGCCTGATACCAAAATTCCCAACACAAAGAGCATAAAAGCGACATCTGTTAAGCAGAATACACTCAAGCCTAGCAAGGATTTATTTATGTGAAAGTGTAACATAATATGAAGTTTGATTAAATTAAGTGTATTAATTTTTGAGATATACCTATCATAAAAATCGCGAAAAACGCAGCATATAGCAGCGCCACCTGTTATATGATTTACACGAAAATCAGCACCAACTTATGTCAAGGTCTAACAGCATATGAAGTTTGATGAAATTCCGTGCATAAGTTCTTGAGATATGACTACCGCTAAAATCGTGTAAACCCTGAAAAATGCAGCTTAGCAGCGCTACCTGTTGGGCTGATTTCACTAAAACCTAATCAGCAACAACTTATGTCACCGTGTAACTGAATCTGAAGTTTGATGAAACTTTGTGGATAAGTTTTTGAGATATGACTACCGCTAAAATCGTGTAAATCCTGAAAAATGCAGCTTAGCAGCGCTACCTGTTGGGCTATTTACACTAAAACCTAATCAACAACAACTTATGCCAACGTGTAACTGCATCTGAAGTTTGATGAAAATACGTGCATTAGTTGTTGACATATAGAGCTACTGCGGAAATCATGAGAAATTCAGCATAGCAGCGTCACCTTTTGGGAGATTTACACCAAAAACTAATCAGCACCCATTAATGTCAAGGTCTAATAGAGTTTAAAGTTTAATGAAAATCCGTGCATTAGTTCTTGAGATAGAGCGCCACACAAAATTTTTGTCACATACAGACAGAAAGATTCACAAACAGACATTTTCTAAAAACAGTCAAATCGTATTTAGGAGCTTCTAAAACGTATAAATTCGTCGAAAACTGGAAGTAGATCTCTTTCAAGAATCCAATACTTTCTTCTTGTAAAGGTAGAAGAAAGTAAAAAAACACGTGAATTTAAAGAATATTTCTGTTAATTATATTTCGTTAAAGCTCGAAATTTCCGCTTTGATTTTTCCCATTTCTCCCGAAAACATAGATAATTCACTAGTCTAACGTAAAAACAACCTGAAATGCTCCAATCAAGCTGTATTTTCGTCAGATTACACGGGTGTTCCGGCAACTGTGCTGGGTGGTACTTTTTCATATTAGAAATTAAATATTTAGGTATGCCCCTTTCCCTAACAAAAAACATTCACTAATCTAAGTTTAAAATTTCCAGAAATTTTCCAGCCGAAGATGCAAATTTCTTCAAATAATTAAGAAATCTCTTTCAATTACAGGGGTATCCCGGCAACTACTGCCTATACTTTTTACGTTTTTTGACGAAACTTTTTTTTCGAAAGAGTAAGCATCGGCTCGTGCAGCACATTCATAACTTCTTCTCACCCCAGCTAGGTTTATTGAAAATTGGTGGATTAGTCCGACCCTTTTAAATTTGCTATATCAGACCGGCCGCCCACTCAATTCTTTTGTCGGCCTGGCTGGCCCATTTATTACTTTCTTCTACCTTTACAAAGAAGAAAGTGTTAGATTCGTGAAAATTTTTGAATTCTGGTTTTCGACGGATTTGCACTTTTTAGGGGTCAGAGATCCCGAAAAACATGTTTTTTTTATAAAATGTCTGTCGGTCAGTCTGTCTGTAAGTGACACAAATTTTGTGGGTGCTCTATCTTAAGAACTAATGAACGGAATATAAGAATTTAATAAAACTTTAGATTTAGTTAGTCCCTGATATAAATTGGTGCTTAATAGTTTTTTTGGTGCAATTCGCCCAGCAGGTAGCGCTGCTATGCTGCATTATTCATGATTTCCACAATAGCTATATCTCAAGAACAAACCCACGGATTTTCAGAAAATTTCAGATTCAGTTAGTCCTTGATATAGTTTGGTGCTGATAATTTTTTGGTGTAAATCGTCCAATAGGCGACGCTGCTAAGCTGCATTATTCATGATTATCGCAATAGCTCTATCTCAAGAACTAATTCACGAATTTTCATCAAACTTCAGATTCAGTTAGTCCCTGATATAAATTAGTGCTATTTAGTTTTTGGTGTAAATCACTCAACACGTGGTGCTACTATGTTGCCTTTTTCACGATTTCCGCAATACCTGTATCTCAAGAACTAATGCATGAGTTTTCATCAAACTTTAGATTCAGATAGTCCCTGATGTAAATTCATCCTGATAAATTTTTGGTGTAAATTGCCCAATAGGTGGCACTGCTATGCAGAACTTTTCACGATTTCTGCAATAGCTATATCTCAAAAACTAATGCACAGATTTTCACCAAACTTCAAATTCAATTAGAAGGACACATAAGTTGTTGCTGATTAGATTTTGGTGTAAATCACCTAACCGGTGGCGCTGCTATGCTGCATTTTTCAGGAAGTATTAACACGTATGAGATAGAAGAAAGTTTTGGGATTGCCCCTTTCGATTAGATTTTTATCGGTTCAGTCGGACCCATTTATTTTTTTTAATCGGTATGCCCTTTAACCCCTTCAGGACGAGCGTCTTTTACAGACTTTTTAATCTTTAGTCACCGGATTTTTAAAACAGAAATTTTTGTTGGGAAAATACTCGGATTAAATAAGGCAGAATTTACAATACAATTTTACTGGTGAGAATAATCACCGATTCTGAGCAACTTAGGCGGCACGAATACCGGTCGCTCGTCCCCAAGTGGTTAAAAAAATAGTCTTTGTTCTTCCGGCCCGGGCCCGTGCAGACCTCTTACACACGTAGAAAAAATTAAGTACTCTGATGTGCAAAAGTTACATATTTCAGCAAATCATTGTTTTGGCAAGAAGTTTTTGTTGGAAAATATTGAAAATTCATAGACATAATAAGAAAACGGTATGCAAACTATGGGTAATTATGATTTTTTTTTAAACACTAGGGGGCTCTGCCCCCTACGAGCTACGCTCGTCAACCCCCGTCCAGAAACGGCAGACTTTAAATGCAACGCTAATTTGATCGGCTTTAAAAAGATTTCGAAAGCTTGAATTATAATTAAAAAAACAGTGGCGATCTACCTATAAACGGATTTCTATTCATTTCTCTTTGATTGGGGGAATTTTAACGCCAAATCCGCTGCGGTACTACTTGATTATCCCGTCGACCAATTTCGCCAAATTATATAAATCGCCAAACCACTCGCCAAATTATACAAATTGACATAATTTTTATTTTAAATAACGAAAGAACAAATAAATTAGTACAACATTAATAAAAATACAAATAAAACGTCGAAATAAAAATAACTTGATGACGTAGACACGTGTAACTTGCTTAAAGTCAAGTTAATGTGACATTTACGATCAACCATTATTGGTATTTAATCTTATAGTTTGGCGAATGATAGATTTTTGGTCGACGGGATAATTAACTAGTACCAAAGATACAATCGCTGTTTTCGTCTTTGATTAAGTAAAATAAGTTAAACATTTCAAAATAAGCTAATATAAAAGGAATTAAGTAAACAGAGTCTTTGTCTCCTGGTATTTTTTAACAAAGCGAAAAGAAAGTTCTTTTAAATGAGACATTTTAAATTAATCGTTTTTAATCTGACGTAATTTTGACCAAGCTATTCTTTCTCTTTTAAATATTCACGTGAAAATACTTTTGTTAGAAATGAAATATTATTTGCGCTTTCCTAACAAAAATAGTTAAAAAGATCCTCTCAAAATATCAAATAAATGTCTAGCGCAATTTCTAAATTTAAACTGTTTTGCAATATTATTTTGTGTTCATTTTATGTAATAATTGTAATGTGACATAAATATGACGTAATTTCTCCTATTTAAGACTTCTAACGCATGTTAATGAATTTATTATTTTACAATATCCTTTCTCTTTTAAAATTCACGTGTATAGTTTTTATGACGTAATTTTTAATAAGTTCCTGCTTTTTGTACATAATTATTTAATTCTAATTCGAAATGATTTTTTCTGTTTATAATAGTCACGTGTAAATAATTTTTTAATTTGAAGCAAACATTATTGTTTGCGCTGTTTATACATTTGGCAACAGTTTAAGTTAATAACATTTTCTAAAATAATGTAAAAAATATCTCTAGAAATGCTGAAAATTTGATTTAAAATAGAAATAAAACCTCAAAAAATGAGTCGAATTAAAAAAAGAAATACAGTCTGCACACCGGGAACTTCAAACGTATAAAATGATCTAAAAATGATTAAATTATCATGAATAGTTTTTGCTCCTATAAAACTTTTTTAGTGGAACTATTTTGTGTAACTTTAGCATTAAATATCTCTTAAAATAATTCTTCGATTTGAAAACTGTCTGCATCAGCGTGTTTATTAAACATTTCTGTATAATAAACCGATTTTCCTATTTTTGTATGCATTATTTTTCTTAATATTAACGAAGAAAGACCTCTGGTTGCAAAAAATTCAAAACCGGCGGCGGTGACAGCGGTAGTTACTTTTCTTTAGAATAGAGAGAAATTAAATTAGCCGCTTCAGAGGATTGGACGACAATAACGCGAATTTCAAAGTAGTTGGATTGTGAGGATGAATGACTCGTTTAATTTGTTGTTATTTCTTGTGGTGTTTTCGATAATTTTTGTTGGTGATAAGTTAATTCGGTACGAAATGGATTAATCGATATCGTCGGTTATCGGCATGATGGAATTTCGCCAGTGTGAGGCCAATGTTGCTTAAACGTTGGTATCGACCAATCTGTGGTTTTGAGACTGTGGCAAGTTACATTTCAACGGCAAATGCTTGTAAATGTCGTCTAGAAAGTTGTCAGAGTATAACAACACCATCAGATGGCCGATTTATGGCATTAACGGCCCGGTGCAATTGAACAATGCCATCAAGAGCGATAACAGCAGAGTCAAATGCCGCTGGTGGTCTGCTAGTTTCAAGACAATTTGCATACCTGCGACTTAGTCAACATACTCTTTATACCAGGCGTCCAACAATATGTATCCCACTTACCTCTCGTCACAGGCATGATCGGTATCAATGGTGCACAGAGCACGTAGATCATAACCCCGTGGAGCAATGTAATGTTCTCTGAAGAGTCGAGATTCTGTTTACAGAGTGACAATCGACGCGTTGTCATACGGAGGAAGTCTGACTTGCGATATAACCCAGCATTTATACGTGAATTACACTAACACAGGGGGGCGCATTATGATCAGTGGACGTCTGCACCATTGATACCGATCAAGCCTGTAACGGGAGTTAAGTGGGACACATATTATCAGACCTCTGGCATAAAGGTCATGTTGACTAAGTCGCCGGTATACAGTTTGTCGCTAAACTAGTGGCCCACCAGCGGCATTTAACTCTGCTGCTATCGCTCTTGCTGGCATTGTTCTAGTCGGGCCGTTAATGCCACAAATCGATCATCTGATGGTATTATTAAACGCGGACGACCTTCTAGAGGGCTTCAAGTGGCATTTCTCGTTGAGATGTAGCGTTGCCACAGTTTCGAAACCGTAGATTGGTGGATTCCAACAAATTCGGCAACATTGGCCTGACACCGGCCAGACTCCATCATACCGCTAACGCGCAAGCTCATCTATTTGGTAAGTAATTAACTTATCATCAACAAAAATGACCGAAATCACCACTAGAAACAACAAGTTAAAAGAATCATCCATTTTCACAGTCATAAAGCGAATATCATAAGCGAATAGCTTTCATGATTATTGTGGTTGTAAAATATTGTATTTGTTATATATTTTTTAACCAGATGAAATAAAAGATATATTTTTGTGGATTGTTCCTCGATTGTTCCGCTACCCATAGGTTGGGAACCACTGGTTTATATGATTAATACATGATCAAGAGAAGTGGTAGGCTGTATGAGAAAAAAATTACACATGTTTGGAAGAAAAAAATGCATTGTATTGAGCATTTCGGTACAAAAGGAAAAAAAAACGTAATTTGTGTATACGAGAAAAACGAATAAAAAAAGGTGTTTCCTACGAAGAAAATCGTTTTTAGTACGGGGTATGGCTTCCCCGGACGACCAGAAACGTTGAACACCTTTGAGACATGGAGTAAATGAGACTATTAATGAGGAGCTGGGGTATTGTCTCACTCCTCCAGAAGAGCTCTTTCCTTTTCCAGTTCTTGGAGAGTTTTGGGGGAGGGGGGGGGGTAGCGGCCAGCAACTCGCTTGCCTAGCGTGTCCCAAACATGCTCTGTTGTGTTCATGTCCGGAGAACATGCTGGCCATTCCATTCGTATGATTCCACCAAGTGAGCACGATATGGTCTTCAATTTTCGTTCATTAAAATAAAGTCATATCCAATTGAGGCAGCGTGAGGGACTACAATAGGTCTGAGGATCTCATCCCTATATCGATGACCGTTCAGAGTTCCATTTCGAATGATGTGGAGGTCGGTGCGCCCATCAATGGCGATGCCAGCATAGACCATCATTCCACCATCGCCAAATCTGACACTTCCTGGCACGAACGCGGGATTGTTTCTAGTGCCACGTTCCCTCCAGATGCAAATACGCCTATTATAGGATGACCAGAAAAACGGGACTCGTCGGAGAAAAGAATATTGCGCCATTCATATCTCCTCCAGTTCACATGCTCTGTTTTCCACTCCCTTCGGGCGCCACGATGCCTTGCTGTTAGCGTAGAACATATCATTGGTCTGCGAGCACACAGATCTTCAGCGTGGAGCTGGTTTTGAACAGTTTGAATGGAAACTCTGGTGCCAGTAGCCGAGCGAAGTTGTTGTTGAAGAAGAGTGTCATTTATATTTCGGTGTCGCCAAGCCATTAGAGTTACATTTTCATTGGGCGTTGTTGCACATCTACGACCTTGCCCTGGTCTTCGGTCTACATTTTCAGTCTCCAAAAAACGGTTCCAGATCTCGGAAATCACACTTTGTGAAACTCCAGTGGCTTCTGGTACATCGGTTCGTATTGCCCCTCCCCTCTAACCGACCAACAACTCTCCAATCTTCTGATTAGGTTAAATGACTTCATTGAGATATTCCACTCATCGAAACTAAGCACTTACTGAATGTCAATCATTGTTTTCTGGTTTGTCCTTTCAGTAAGTTGAAAGCCGAATTTCATTCGCTGACGCTAACGAGAAAAATTTGCATTTGTGACTGTCTTCTTCCATTTTCTGCAAAACAAAATTCGCTTATACCGTTATTTTATATAAGAGTTACAATATCCTTTAATTGTCATAATGAAGAGAACGAATATTTTTTACGACTGGATTAAATCATATTCAAGGCAGGAGTAGCGCTTGATTCGGTACGTCAAGTATCCAGGTTCGATTCTTGGTCTGGACATTTTCGCTCTGTTGGAATAAACTTCAACTATGCTACTCCAGCCTTGAATAACCTTTAATTGTTTTGAACAGTGTATATAAGACATAAGGTAGTGAGTAATGTACAATATTCCGGCATAAACTGGCATAAACTGCATTCGATTCGAACCAGAAATTTCTTTGCAAAGTTATTTAAATAAAAGCCACATAGAACTAAGTTCAATATATATTTTGAATAGTTTTAAATAAAAATTCTGGTGCATATGTTTTTAATAAAGGCTGAGTAAAATTCCTACAGGGTAGTGAGCTGTTTCAATTTCCTTGAAAGGGGTCTGAAGTGACAGGAACAGTACTGACAAAATTAAGAAAAATCTTTTGTGCTCATACCAAGTTAATAAGACTGATATTTACTGTACTGTAAGACTGATATTTTGAACTAAGCAAAAATATGTTACATAGTGACAGTATCATAAATAAATAAAAGTAATAATAAGGAAAATTTAAGTACGGGACAGTAATGACAGGTAATAAACATATTCTTATACATTGTGCCCACTCTCAACGGTGTCCAATGGCTAATTCCTAAACTGTTAGCCATAGACATATAGTTCCAATTACAAAAAAATTTAAAATGAGGTAAAGAAACATTTTAAAAGCGATTTGGGTCAATAAAAACATTTCTTAAAAAATTACGAAATTAAAATTTTTATGCTGTCCAACGATCCTTTAAGTTATATTTAGTGAAATTTTCCTATTACACTGACAAGTAAGATAAAAAAAAAAAAATCCCGTTCATATAACACTGAAATTGAAAGAGTTGTGAAACTTTAAAAATGCAAGACTTATACCACTTTTATGCATTTCAGCACAAATGAGTTCGGCCATGTTTTGAGGGGCCATATACCAAGTGCTTAAAGTATTCGGAGAACTTATTTCATGTGTATCTGCGTTTTGAAAAAATCGTACAATTATTACGATTGAGTTAACTTTTATTATGTTTCAAATTTGCTAAAGTAATTGTATTTTAACATATGTTTTATTTTGTAAGGATTTGAGACTGTTTCTTTTCATGATTTCTTTTAACATTAATTATGTTATTTTTATAAGTTTTTATTTAACTTCAACGATCGTATGTGTGTTTTTCCGGTTCAAAATTTGTACTTGAACTTTAACTCACTTTCAAACATCCGATCGAGATTAAATTTTACTTGCTGACGTAAATTCGATGACAATCTAATATTATTGTGATTTTCGGTGGTTGCTATTTATACTCATTTTACAGGATAACACAAAAAATTTCGGATTCATTACCGCCAAGAAGTTTAAGAAAAAATTTCAAATTAGATAACACAAGACTGCAATGGTTTTGTTTTTAAACTTTTATGTATTTTTTAGCATTGAATCCGAAAATTACCTTAATTTTTAACCATCATGTCAGGATTTTTCGTAAAAATGTCAAAGTTAAAAAATAATGAAAACGGACACTATAAAATATAGGGGCTGTGTTTTTTAACTTTTGGTAATTGATTTTTATCTATTTTTTAGCACTGAATCTGAAAATGATCTTCATTTTTAACCATCACTTTCGAATTTTTTTTGCAAATCATAAATGTCAAAATTAAAATATAGCGAAAATCTGATGCTATAAAAGATGTAAAACTTTTTTTTTTTTAACTGAATCTTATTTAATTCAATAATTTGTTCAATTTTTTTGCTTATACTGGGATTCTTACAGCTAAACAGCTGAGAGGTCCAATGAGGTGGGGAAGGAGGTTCAATTTTAACTTTGAACTTTTTAACTTTGAAATTTACAATTTGCGAAAAATCGTGACATGATGGTTAAAAATTAAGGTCAACTTCGGATTCAGAGGTACAGAATACATAAGAATCAATTATCAAAAGCTAAAAAACATGATATAACCCAACTTTTACAGGCTATTGTAAATCTAATAACATTTAAAAATATGTATAATTTTGTAAAGAATTGAGGATGCTAATTTTCATCAATTTATTTAACAAAAATTCTATTTTTTCCCTTCTTATATGTTTATTACAAATTGCATAATTTGCATTAATATGTCATAATTCTTAAAGATTTCAAATTTATATTGCAATATTAATTTTACTCTGAACCATTTTTTATTATATCTGACGAAATTATATTTCTAATAAATTTGTGAATGACCCCTAATTTGCAGCAAAAAATGTGCTCCAATTTTAAACAGCTATTACTCGGTCAATTTTAATCGTTGAATAACGGAACTTTTTTTTTGTCTTAATTATTAGTGTAGCAGGAAAATTTTACTAAATAACTTACAGGACCGGTGTCAGTATAAAAATTTAAATTTCGTAATTTTTTTAAGAAATGTTTTTATTTACCCAAATCGCTTTTAATATACTTTTTTACCACATTTAAAACATTTTTGAAATTGAAACTATATGTCTATGACTAACATTTTAGGAATTAGCCATTGGACACCGTTGAGAGTGGACACCCTGTATTTCCATCGGTTTTGCAGCTTGTAATTGCTTTTGAAGCCCAGATAATTAAACCGTGTGACTTTATCAGTAATCAAGATTGCTGCTTCTACTAAATGTAACTGTCTTCCGAATTTTACCTGACCTGTTGATGGTCATATGAACAGTTTTATACAAATAAGCAGTAGTGACATAAAAATTAGGGACAGCATTTCTCTGGCCAGAATAAATGTAAAACTACTTATAATTTACAAAAAATTCTTTATTTTATACTTTAGAATGTAAATTTTTATTTTGTATAGTAAAATTTCTAAAAATAGTTTGTCATTACACTTAAACTTGTTCCAGAAGATCAGTGCATGAAGTGAGGACAAGGGGCAGAAGTGACAATTTGAATATTTAAAATATTATTGGAGTAAAATTTACAGTTATTTTCTTGGAAATTCTTTTCGAACTTGCAGAATAGATTTTAGGCTAACGAAAATTATATAAATGATAGAATGTAGTATGGGACACAAATTACCTACTTATTAGAAAATCGCCCATATGTTATTAATTTAATAAAATATTTTTAATTATCACTTATATATCTCTAGAAAGTATATGCTTTAAAGCTTCATCCAATAATAAATATAAATATTTATTTAATTTCATATATTGGTTTTTATTCCAAAACAATATATTTTACTAATAATAAACACATAGATGACAGAACTTCATTGATTCCTTGGACAACAACGCGGAATTCATTTTTTAATGTTCTATAGAGGAAGCTGGTCCCATATATTGCAGTTTGTACCTGACTATACGGTGCATTATTACTCATTGGTCCATCATCATTTAAAAAACTTTTTTGGCAACATTGCTTTGGCAACTTATCCTTGTTTTATTTTGCTGCATCATTGTTAGTAACAAAGGCTTTCAAAGTGGTAATATGTTTTTTTCTTTTTCAATCCATTTGCATCAAAATTTATTGTTATCTTAATAGATTTCTAATATTTTATTTGTGGATTCATTGTGTGTGGTAGCCCTAAATTCGTATTATTTAGCTTTTTTGTGGATAATGCGAAGATGAAACTACACACTTTATTTGTAGTATCAAGGCATTTAGGGCCTGATGGATCTACCTTGGTTCTACAAATTTCCATTCAATTTCTTTTATCCTATTTTTACTATGTTTTTATAAACAATGTTGAAATTGTTTAGGGGGATCAACCTTTATTATTTATACTTTCATAATCTTTGTTAATTTAGCTTTAATACATCACACTGACATTATACAAAATAAAGTTGGAACCTTTAACTTGTAATACAAAATCAAGCACAATACCACTAATTCACATTGCGGACGATTAATCCATATAAAACATATGAAAAACCACCTAATTTTGATACAATTACCTATTAAAGACAAAAGATACAAATAACCAGCAAAATATCGTTGAACCATTAAAAAACGCATAGTAAACAAATAATAGATCAATTGGATGGATGTAGCAGGAAGCTTATATAGCATTTCACATATTCAAGGGTACGTGAAATACAAATATAAGCAAAAACATAGTCGATTTCTGTAACAGAATCCAGCAATAAGCTAAAAATTGAATTCCATTATGTACCTGATCGACTATACACCAAAAAGTATAAATTTACCATGCCATATAAAATGAATTGAATAAATCATTAATCAGTGCATGATACGTAATAATGAACAATATGAAAAAGAATTTTGTAACATTTAAATTTAAGACATGTCCAGCAACAGAATTGCTATGATCATATCGCAATCACAAACAAGTATCCCATTTTAGCACAGCAAAAATCCCACCTAATTAAATCGTGCAGTTAAAAGCGAATCCTTACGGTTTCAAATCATCACTGCTTGCAGATAATATTATCATTTTTATAGATATAATAATTATAATTAACTTGAATAGTCTATATAATAACAATTATTATGTGCTATTTTAAGGATGCTGGAATAAATTATTACTAAAAAGTACAAAAAAAAATGTTTAAAATAATCAGGTAATAAATAAGATATATGATATCATATAATAACGTTATATATTTGTGTGTGTGTGTATGGCTATTGCGTGTGTGACTTGGGTTTGTATTGAAAAATATAATAGTTGAAAGTGGTTGATTGCCGAATAAATTTCATTAGAACAACAGACAAATAATAATAAAAAGATATTAAAAAAGTCCTTCCGGCCAGTGCCGGGAGGAAGAGGTAGCTTTCATATTCCTTATTTTAAAAAAGCCAACTTATATCATTCAAACACACGAAGCTCAATTAAATGGAAACCGAATGTAGGAGATTCAATACTAATTTTTATCAATACTAAATCATTATCAATGAGAATTTCGCGAAATTACTCAGCTTTATCCAAGCTGCTTTTATTTAAGGTAACTTATATTTGGCTGCCAAATTCGGCGATTTCTTAAAGTGCCTGCCATTTTAAGACAACATGGTGGATGAGGCTAACCAGCGAACTTGTCGAGACCTTAGTAATTGCTGTGCACATGCTCACTCACATCGGAATCGGTTGATATATACGAGTGCTGTCGCAGGCAAAAAATCAGATTTTTCAAAATGTCACCCACGTTAGAAATTGAAACTGCTGTATCTGAGCCATTTTTTTAAGATAAAGACAAACAAAAAATGCTCCTGAATCCTTATATCAAGGTCAAATACTTAAGAAAGAAACCTTTTTCAATTTCTAATTTTTTTGCACCTCACTTTAAATCTATATATTTTTTAATTTAATGGCCGCCATTTTGAAACAAGATGGCTGATGAAGCTGGCCAGCGAACTTGGTCGAGATATTGATGTATACTATCCACATGTTTCTTCCATCGAAATAGGCGAATACGTGTGGTATCGCGAGACAAATACAAGATCGTTTCAAAGTGTTATCCATGATAGAAATTCAAAGTGCTATAATTCAACTACTTTTTAAGATATAAACAAAAGAACAAATTTTCAGAAACAAAAACTGCTCCAGAATCTTTGTATCAAGGCCAAACACATAAAAAAAATCTTTTTCATTTTCCAATTTTTTAATACCTCATTTTAAATTTTAAATTACATTTTTTTTTTAAAATGGCAACCCTTTTGAAACAAGATGGCGAATGAAGCTGGCCAACGAACTCGCTCGAGACATTGGTATGTACTATGTACAGACCAAGTTACATTCAAATCGGTTCATAAATACGCCTGTTATCGCGTGACAAAAATCAGGTCGTTTTAAAATGTCAGCCACAATAGAAATTCAAAATGTTATAACTCAGCCATTTTTTTAGATATAGACGAAACAAAACCTGTTCCGGAATCTTTGTATTAAGGTCAAACACATACAAAAAAAATCTTTTTCATTTTCCAATTTTTTGGTATCTCATTTAAATTTTTTTATTTTTTTATTTTTTTAAATGGCCGCCATTTTGAAACAAGATGGCGGATGAAGCTGGCCAACGAACTCGGTTGAGTTATTTGTATGTACTATGTACACACCAAGGTACATCCAAATCGGTTCATAAATACGTCTGTTATCACGTGGCAAAAATCAGGGCGTTTCAAAATGTCAGCCACACTAGAAATTCAAAATGCTATAACTCAGCCATTTTTTAAGGTATAGACGAAACAAAAACTGCTCCCGAATCTTTTTATCGAGGTCAAACACATAAGAAAAAAATATTTTTGCAATTTTGAATTTTTTGGTACCACATTTCAAATTTAAAGTTTTCTTAAAATTTTAAATGGCCGCCATTTTTAAACAAAATGGCGGATGAAGCTGGCCAACGAACTCGGTCGAGACATTGGTCTGTACTATGTATAAACGAAGTTACATCCAAATCGGTTCATAAATACGCCTTTTATCGCGTGACAAAATGCAGGACGTTTCAAAATGTCAGCTTCGCTAGAAATTCAAAATGCTATAACTTAGCCATTTTTTAAGATATAGACGAAACAAAAACTGCTACGGAGTCTTTGTATAAAGGTCAAATACATCAGAAAAAAATATTTTTCCATTTTCAATTTTTTGGTATCACATTTCAAATTTTAAATTTTTTAAAAATTTTAAATGGCCGCCATTTTGAAACAAAATGGCGGATGAAGCTGGCCAACGAACTCGGTCGAGACATTGGTATGTACTATGTACACACCGAATTACATCCAAATCGGTTCATAAATACGAGAGTTACAGTGTGACATAGGTCAGATATATATATATATATATATATATATATATATATATATATATATCAATTTTGAACGGAGGGTGGTTTCGGGGTCTGGGGGTCATGATCGATGAAAATACCAAAATTTTTTGAAATCGCTTTCCTCCGAACGGCTGCAATAGGTAGCTTTTTTTAAAGAAAACTACCTAAAAGAAGACTCTAACCTCATAACCTCTATTAGATTGCATAATTGGAACAATGCGTTCTCCAGAGATAGCACCTTTCACTTGAAGGTGCAGAAAAAAGTAGCATTTTTCAGTTTTTTCCTCTGGAACTGTTAAAGATACCCTAATTAGAACCTATCGTTTAACATGTTGATTCAATTCACGGAGTGGAAAATACCCGTTTCATATCAAACACGTTGATATGCGAGTGCTTTTCGGGAAATAAAAAAAAGTATATGTTTTTATAGCATCGGTTTATGTATAGGGAATAAATTACGAATTAGTATTGCCATTTCATTCTTTTAACACTCTGAAAAGCGTGAATTTTTAAAATCTAATCTGCTTTTCCTGGTACACGCTGGATTGCAAAAGCGTCATACAAAGCTATGCCGCAACGTCAATAAAGTGTATGTTAGTCTTATTTATCTTTAAAAAAATATTTTATAAGAATACTAATTTCTAAAAAAGCAAAAAAAAGGAAAAACAGTATAAACGACAAAATAGACCTTCAGTATGGAATAATAAAAACCTGTTTTTTTACTAAATAAGAGCACATAAAATTCTTTCCTTGCCGTTGGATACACCGAGAACTGAAAAGGTAAACGTAAACAAATGGTCTTTAATGCCTTTTATCCAAACTGCTTATTTTCTGATTCACTTTTAAATTCATTTGTGTTCTGAAACGCATCAAATTAGCAGATTCCCTTATTCAGAAACTATATGATGTGCCGTGCTTGTCTATTTTTTGATAAAGGCAGAATATATTTAAAAAAAAAATGTCAAAGTTGACGTTTTGAACCGAATTTTCCGAAGCGAGAGAGCTGGAAGCAAAAAAAAAAAAAATGGTCATACTGAGAAAATAATTGTTTATAAATTAAGTTCTAATTAATTGAGCGAAAAATAAAAACACACAGCCGCTTATACATCTCTTCAAAAATCACGTCAGCAAGTTTCATCTTTGGGCCATTGTAAGGAAAAAATTAAAGAAATGAAACATCAGAAACAAGAATGGTCTGATAGAAAGACTCATCCAAATTTGGCACCATGACAACGAAATGCAAATTAATTGCCAAAAACTCATACAAAGTATACCAAGACGTATCGGATCTTTGATAAGAGACAAGGGGATGCACACTACATATTAAATGTATCCATATTTTTAAAACAATGTATTATTTCTTTAATATAACAAGATTTTATTGTAAATTTCACAATTATTCTAATAATTTTCACACCTCTATAATGTATTTATTAGAGATTTTTCATGAAATATTTTGTGAATGTAGTTGAAACAGGTATCGAATAATGTGTTGGTTTATGGGGTGCAGCCATATTTCTTCCTACTTCAGAGCATCTATTCCGAAAAAGTAGTCTGTCTAACCCAGAGGTCCGGGATAGATGGCTTAAATCATTGATCAAGTTTTTTGATAAAAATCCATTTTATCTAGTATTTATATTACAGTAATATTTTTTATGTAATTATACATAGGATTTGAAGTAGATAGGTAAGTGTGAATTACAAAAATCATTATTGTAAGGTGACTGCAAAGAGAAAAATTGGAGGGGGGCGGGTAAGGGGGGGCAACTATCCCTGAGTTACTCGAATTGCCGTTGATTTTGAAAGTGGGGCAACTTCAGTTCTGAAAAAAAAAATCGGTCAAGTGCGAGTATTAAACGCGTACAGAGGGTTCCGTACAATAAACATATGAATTAGTAACTGGGCATTGCATTACACAAATATATCATTAAAAATTGTTATCTAGGCTTTAAGAGCCGTTGCCGCATAGAGTACGCCGCCCCTGTTATTATGTATGTCCAAACCGTCCGTATCTTTAAGGTTTAATATCTCGGCTAATGACTAACAATTTTTTTTCGAAAATCATTATCAACAATCCTTTTTATACTTCCGCGACGATAGGTACCTTAAGCGCTCCTCAACTCCCTTGCTCAGCGCCCGCAAATCGAAATTTGTGTGTAACGAAAAATGCGATTTTCTCAAAAACTGTGTGACCTAGGGTAATCGCTATAGTTTTCCTGCAAGGTTTACATTAACTTCCACTACCTCTAATTTTTTTCATAATTTTAGTTTCAGCAGATTCGGAAATAGTGGGGGGAGGGGACATATTTCTGCGTTATATTTTCGACGGTATCTCTGAAAATATAATACCTAACGTCACAACATCAATAAAAATGAGTTGGATGCATCAATCCCAAAACTTTCTTTCATCTCATACATGTTAATACTTCAAAATTCGCTAGCACAGTGCCAAAATTAAACGACAATCTATGCCCATCTTGAGGATTCTAAAGATATGAAATGCCGTGCATTAGTTCTTGAGATATGACAATCGTTAAAATCATGTAAATCCTGAAAAATGCAGCGTAGCAGCGCCACCTATTGGGCGATTTGCACCAAAACCTAGTTAGCAACAACTTATGTCAACGTTTAACTGACTTTGACGTTTGATGAAAATCCGTGGATTAGTTCTTCAGATTGAGCAATTGTGGAAATCGTGAAAAATACTGCATAGAAGCGCCACCTTTTGGGCGATTTACACTAAAAACTAGTTAATTACCAATTTCTGTCAATGTTTAACAGAGGCTAAAGTATGAAAATTTGTGCATTAGTTCTTGAGATAGAGCGCCCACAAAATTTTTGTCATGCATAGACAGACATTTTGTAAGAACAGTCAAATTCTGTTTAGCTCCTTCTAAATCGTATAAATCCGTCGAAAACTGGAAATCAAAAGTTTTCACGAATCCAATACTTTCTTCTTGTAAACATAGAAGAAAGTAAAAATGACAATTTTGATATTTTTTTCTCATGGGCGAAATACAGTATCATGACAAAATCTCCTCCTACAATCTTCAAAAATTTATGAAATTTACAACGACATTAAAAAAAAACTTTTTGGATAGATATAATATTTGTTTACCATGTTTATGTATTTAAATAGAGTTAAATCTATTATTGATATTTTTGCAACATTTTTATAGTTACATTTGGGGGGGAAATATGGTTTATTTTACTAGCATCTGTTATGTAGATAAAATTTTTATTATTATTTTTTTATTTTATAGCTACAATTGTAAAAATGTTTTGTAATTACCTGGCACTTGTTTGATGTAGTAATACATCTAAAATTAAAAATTCCATTTTTATAATTTCTTTTTTATTATTATTTAAGGCATTATTTGTCTCCATTTGAAGAAGATTAGCGTATTATTCGATACATATCTAATTTTTTAAATCAAAAATAATTTATTTAAAGTGGAAAAATATAGTACATCTGTTCATAATTAATTAAAAAAATTACGAAAATACAGACAATTTAATTAAACAGTTTAAAATGAAAATCTTTAAAAAAATAACAGTAAACGTTTCAAACTTAAAATATATCAATGTGACCTTTAAAAAAAATCACTGCATTACTTAAAAAGGCGATTAAAATAAAGAATAAGATGTTACAAGTTAAAAAATATATATTTTATTTCAAACTTCTTAGTACTTTCAAGCCTTTTCCAAGCTCATCATCAGAGAATATTTTAATAATTCATATAAATTGTAACTTTTATTAATATTCTCTTATAAATTATTATAAGAGGATATTTTAATAACTCATATAAATTATAACTTCTATTAATATTCTCTTATATATCATTATAAGAGGATATTTTAATAACTCATGTAATAGTTATTAAAATATTCTCGGATGACAAGCTTGGAAAGCTTGAAAGTACTACACTGTAAAAAAACCACTGTAGATTTGCCAGAACAAACTCGAGCACAGTGAATGTGCTGTATCTTTCGTCGGTTTCCTGACTATATTAACATGGAAAATACAGTAGTTGCGTAAAATTAACAGCACAATGTGCTGGCAATTTGGACGCAAAAACAAGACAGCACAAACTGCTGGCGTCCAAATTGCGAGCACATTGTGCTGTTAATTTTACGCAACTACTGTATTTTCCATGTTAATATAGTCAGGAAACCAAAGAAAGATACAGCACATTCACTGTGATCGAGTTTGTGCGCGAGATGAATAGTACTTTGTACTGTAAAAATGTCGTTGTTTTTTTTTTTTTTACAGTGTAAGAAGTTTTAAATAAAATGTATATTTTTAACTTGTAACATCTTTTTCATTATTTTAGTCACCTTTTAAGTAAGACAGAAAATTTTTTTAAAGGTCACATGATATATTTTATGTTTGAATCAAAGAGAAAAATTGCGTTTCGTCTTATAATCTTATTCGTTTCAAGCGTGTTTGAAGTTTCTCATCAGTAATGTAAATAAACTCGAATTCGTGTGATATGACATAAATTCAAGTTGCAGTTTAGAGCATGTGTCACAAACAATTAAACCATATACGTCATATAAACAGATCATTTTCCAGGTTTTAATATAGCCAAGGTCATGAAATCAAATTGCAAAGCACACAAGAACCGCATTTTCTTGGAGTCATGGTTTACTAGATCGGCGAAATTTTCAATCAATAAGGCTAGTTCAGTTCCAGCTGAATATGCCATTTTAATCTTACTCAAATATCCACCTCCGTGTTTAATTTTTTTGTGACTCCACTGCAAGTTGAATTTATGTCGTCTTTCATGAATTTGCATTCATTTACATTAATGCTGAGGAACTTTAAAAAAATTCGAAAAGTTTAATGTTATTTTTTAAAAAAGATTTTATGTGCTTTTAAAATGGTTAATTAAATTGTCTGTATTTTTATATTTATTTTTAAAAAAGAATTTGCTTCAATGTTTAAAAAAAATATTACATTTTTATGCGAATTCGCGAGATATGACATAAATTCAACATGCAGTTTAAAGCATGTGTTACAAACAATTAAACCATATACGCCATATAAACAGACCATTTTCCAGATTTTAATATAACCAAGGTCATGAAATCAAATTACAACGCACACAAGAACCGCATTTTCTTGGAGACATGGTTTACCATATCGGTGAAATTTTCAATCAATGAGGCTAGTTCAGTTCCAGCTGAATATGCCATTTTAATTTTACCCAAATACCCACCTCCATGTTTATTACTTTCTTCTATCTTTACAAGAAGAAAGTATTGGATTCATGAAAATTTTCGAATTCCGGTTTTCGACGGATTTACACGTTTTAGGGGTCAGAGATTCCAAAAAACATGTTTTTACAAAATGTCTGTCTGTGACTCTGTGAGTCTGTCTGTCTGTCTGTCTGTCTGTCTGTGTGTATGTGACACAAATTTTGTGGGCGCTCTATCTCAAGAACTAATGCACGGAATTTAACAAAAATTCATATTCAGTTAGTACCTGATACAAATTGATGCTGATTAGTTTTTGGTGCAAATCGCTCAACAGGTGGCGCTGCTATGCTGCCTTTTTTACGATTTCCGCAATGGCTCTATCTCAAGAACTAATGCACGGATTTTCATGAAACTTCAGATTCCGTTAGTCCTTGACATGCATAGACATTTTAGAGATTTTGGTGCAAATCGCTCAACAGGTGGCGCTGCTATGCTGCCTTTTTTACGATTTCCAAAATGGCTCTATCTCAAGAACTAATGCACGGATTTTCATGAAACTTCAGAGTCAGTTAGTCCTTGATATGACTTGATGCTGATTACGTGTTGGTGTAAATCTCTCAACAGGTGGCGCTGCTATGCTGGATTTTTTACGATTTCCGCAATGGCTCTATCTCAAGAACTAATGCACGGATTTTCATGTAACTTCAGATTCAGTTAGTACTTGACATGAATAGACATTTTATAGATTTTGGTGTAAATCTCTCAACAGGTGGCGCTGCTATTGGGCATTTTTTGCAATTTCCGCAATAGCTCCATCTCAAGAACTAATGCTTGGATTTTCAACAAACTTCAGATTCAGGTATACCATGATATGAATTAGTGCTGTTTATGTTTTGGTGCAAATCGCTCAACAGGTGGCGCTGCTATGCTGCATTTTTCAGAATTTCCGCCACAGCTGTATCTCAATAACTAATGCATGAATTTTCATCAAACTTCAGATTCAGGTATACCTTGATATAAATTAGTGCTGTTTATGTTTTGGTGTAAATCGCTCAACAGGTGGCGCTGCTATACTACATTTTTCAGAATTTCCGCTATACCTCTATACAAGAACTAATGCACGAATTTTCACCAAACTTCAAATTCAGATATATTGTGATATGAATTGGTACTATTTAAACGATTTAATTGACGTAATTTATATAGAAGAAAGTTTTGTGATGGCCACAACATACTAGTTTTTTTTTTGTGACTCATGCTCTCAACTGCAAGTTGAATTTATGTCGTCTCTCGTGAATTTGCGTTCATTTACATTAATGATGAGGAACTTTAAACAAATTCGAAAAGTTTAATGTTATTTTTTTAAAAAAGATTTTATGTGCTTTTAAACTGTTTAATTAATGTCTGTATTTTTATATTTATTTTTAAAAAAGGATTTGCTTTAATATTTAAAATAAATTATTACATTTTTAACTACATCAGACCGAAAAACGCATTATGAAGTACATAATTGCTATTACTAAATAAAGTTTTGCTGAACTGTGTTAAGCAGTGTACAGTAAAAGCACTTATTTTCCCGAGGCTTTAATTTTCGCGAGTTTCGTGACCCCGTCGTCATCGCGAAAATTTAAGCCTCGCGAAATATATATTTTTTTCGCCTCAAATAATAATGAAAATCAGAAAATTTTTATTTTCTAAATTTAATGATTAAAGTAACTTAAATAAGAAATAAGTAAAAAAATTTCTTGGACATTTACAGCTATTTCGTGAATATTATACACTACTTCTTGAATAAAAACCATAATACAACTAATAGAATGCAGCTCATTCACTTACAATATTTATACCAGCTTCTTTGAAGCCATTCATTTTTAGAACGATGGGGAGAGGGGGGGGGGGGGGCGAAAAACTTTTCTGACAAAAGGAAGTTTCTTAAATTGCCTTATGCAAAAGGGGTTCTACTTAGGTAGTTTTGGAATTTTTCAACTTTCGGTTCAGTTCATATAAAATTCGCGAAATCACCGATATCTACATTTTCGCGAAAATTACGGCTCGCGAAAATAAGTGCTTTTACAGTATGCATTTTAAAGGACTTCCTCGTTGCATTCTTACTTAACATCCAGATTAGAAGTAAGAAATTAAGTAATTAGAAATAAGAAATTAGGCCTAACTGTAATTACATAAAAATAAACAGAGTGCGATCACACATTTTTGTAACGATTTTATAAAACGAAATAGCGTACAGTATACTTCGACTTACGTCAGCAATTCGTTACAAGACTAGCCACGTAAGTGGAAAATGACGTAAGTTGAGGTACACTTAGATAAGCAAAAATGGATAAGTAACAAAATTTTCCCAAAATCTAAATGAGCATATTCTATTGTGCTTAGGGATTATGTTACATACATTTAACCTAAGCAAAAAATACATTTGGAATAGAAGAAGTTGGATTAAATCAATAAGTTGTTAACTTACAATTTATTGTTCTTCTAGGTGCTTCGTTCGAGTTTTTGAAGATGTGAAAAGATCTTGCAATAAAGTTTGAACAGACAAATTTTTCTTTTTTTCTCTTAGAAGAACTTTGTAAAACCAGAGTTTTCTAAGCTTTTTCTAGCGAATTTTTTTTTATTTATATATCACTATCACGTGACTGTTGCAGGAAAGTTTCGTTCTCAGAACCAAAAGTCTTCAAAAAAGTTCAAAGTGAGTCTTAATTAAGGAATTTCTTTTCCTTGGTCAGACGACGTAAATGCGAGGTGACGTAAGTCGAGGGGACGTAAGTCGGGGTACTAATGTATACGAAGATAAGGATTTTATTTTCGAATATGTTCAGTCTGATAGCTCTTTTGTTGAACTATCATAATATACATCTTAATTTCCAAGGTAAAAAAGAGTTCTTCTTAAAATATCAAGGATGATTTTGTTTCACTCCTAGACCACAATCTTTCAGAGTCCATCCAACGTTTTGGTATGCCGCTAATAAAGAGCTTGTTTTAAAATCCAAATGCACAGAACGCCGGGGAACTTGGGTGGGATGCATTTAAATGGAATAGCCTCAATTCAGGTTTCATTTATCATTTTTTCTAAAAATATAACAGTAAATTTAGAGGTACGGTTGATAGACTTATCCTGATAGAAATTAACATAATGAAGATTGTTTGGGTAAAGTAATAGAATGCCTTCTTTGAAAACGTGTGTTAAAATATATTTCTGTGATTCAACACAAGATCAGATCTTGGACGTTTTTTAATAAAAAGTAATATTCTATTAGCCATTTTATTTATTTGTTTGTCTATTGAATCTTGCATCTCAATGGATTAGTACCTGTTATGTACAGCAATTACCAATGTGCTGATGCAGTAGTACCCCGAGTTACGTCCCCTCGACTTACGTCATCTTCACCTCGCATCTACGTCGTCTGGCCTGGAAAAAAAAAATTCTTAATTAAGACGCACTTTGAACTTTTTTGAAGACTTTTGCTTCTATGAAGGGAAACTTTCCAGGGACAGTCAAGTGATAGTGACAAACAAATAAAAAAAGTCCCCAGAAAGAGCTTAGAAAATTCACTCTGCTGTTACAAAGAGCTTCTAAAAGTAAAAAAGCAAAATTTGTCGGTTCAAACATTGTGCAATATTTTTTCGTATCCTTTGAGGATACGACTTTACGGAGTCTTTGCGACTAGAACGGAGCAGCCAGAAGAACAATAAATTGTAAGTTAAAAACTTATTGATTTATTCCAAATTCTTGTGTTGCAAACGCATTTTTTTGCTAATGCTACACTGTAAAAAAAAAATAATAAATGGAATAAAATAGGGAAATACTATTGGCAATCGAGACGCAAGTACTATTTCTGTATTTTAACGGAAAATTTCCCCCGTAAATGCAAAAAAAAAAAAAAAAAAAAAACGAAAATTTTTCTGTAATTTAGCGGGAAAAAGTTCCATTAAAATATGGAAATAGTACTGGCGCCTCGATTGCCAGTAGTATTTCCGTATTTTAGTCCGTTTTTTTACAGTGTAAATGTACGTAACATAATCCCCAAACAGAGTTGGTCAAATTTGTAATCTGAACTATCTGCTGTGTAATTACAGGTTAATTGATTATAGTTGCACACATTCAAACACAGAAATTTTGTCAAATAAGGGGATTGGGGCGATACCGGTTACAGTGCTGCAAGAATTTTTTACGGCATGTAATTTTAACTATAATTAATTACATACAATTAAACTGTAATTACATTGCAGATAATTGGAATTACAAATTTGCCCAACTCTGTCCCTAAATACGATAGAATATGTTCATTAGATTTTGAAGAATTTTTATTACTTATCCTCTTTTTTGATTATATAAATGTACCTCGACTTACGTCGTTTTCGACTTACGTCATTTTCGACTTACGTCGCTAGTCTTGGAATGAATTGTTGACGTAAGTCAAGGTATTACTGTAGTTTTAAAATTCAGCCTAAAGAAAAACGTTTTTTTTTTTTCTTAATTGAGTATAGATTTTCATTACAGAGAAAGACAAGAAAGAGACACTTTGTATTGCTTTCTTCATTTGTATTCCCTGCTAGCCCAGATTTCGTTCTCCAGAAAGAATAGTCAAAAGTTCAAAAGGTTGAGTTGCTAACTTCAAAATTATAGTAATCGAGAAATGTCTGTTTAAGGTATCAATTATTTTTTCGTCCTTTTTTCCATTATCGTTTTGAGAAATGTAGGCTGTACGCCATTTAAGCTTTTAAAAATTGAAATATTATTTGAATTCGAGGGAGTGAGAAAATTTCTACAAATTTTTTCAAGAATTATATGTATAGATAATTAGCAATTTTAAACTTAAAATTTACAAAAATTAAAAATATGCGTTCAGAAATCTTACAGATACCTTAATTAAAAACAAGATCGTTTTTTAATAGAAAGTGATATTCTATTAGCCATTTTATTTATTTATTTTTCTATTGAATCTTACATCTCAATTGATTACAGCCTGGTGTATATAGCAATTACCAATGTCCTGATAGTTTTAAAATTGAGCCTAAAGAAAAACGTTTTTTTTTCTCCATTGAGTATAGATTTTCATTACAGAGAAAGAAAAGACAAGAAAGAGACACTTTGTATCGCTTCCTTCATTTGTATTCTCTGCTAGCCCAGATTTCGTCCTCCAGAAAGAATAGTCAAAAGTTCAAAAGGTTGAGTTACTAACTTCAAAATGATAGTAATCGAGAAATGTCGTTTTTATGTATCAATTATTTTCTGTCCCTTTTTCCATTATCGCTTTGAGAAATGATTGTTGAAGATTGTTACTCTATAACTTTTCAATTTCCAGATCTTCAAAGCATTTTATTCTTTGACGCGCATAAATCGTGAGATAAATCAGGAAGACAAACTTTCTATCTCAGTTTTTATTTTCAGCACTTTCATTAGTATTTAGTTATTTATTTTTACACTCTTTTATTTGACTTAATATGGTTCACGTACACTACAAAAACGAAAGAAAAAAAAAAAAAAAAAAAAAAAAAAAGACAATTTTTTTTTTTAAATCTGCGAAAATATAATATTAACCACGAACATATAATATACAACATCCTCTTCCGAGTTACCAAAGGCGTTACCGTCAACCGGGGCTACTTTGGTCCTTGCGGGGTTACTTTGGTCCATCCCATTAAAAAAAGTTTTTATTCTTTGTATTGAACAAACAATACATGGTAATTTGGAGCTTTTGCCCTAGAAAAAAATTTTATACACTACTTTAGGGTATTTGAATAGTTTGGGGGTAATTTAATTTTTTTAGTGGCAACACTGGCTGTGTTTGCAAACAATTGTTTTCTTCTGTAAATTTTAACTCTCCAGGCTTTCTATAATGAAATAATCTGGTTAAGAGCTCCAAATAAATTAAGTGTCAAAATATTATTTTTAGTAACCTGTAACCCATGTGTGATCATAGTTTTTACGTTATATGATAAGGGAGTCTTGGTTTTTCCTTTAACTTTTTATTTTGACAGGGAATGTTTACGTTTTCATAAAACTAACATGAAAACTTGTACATTTTGACATTTGAAGTCCACCGTAGTGGAGAATGCTTTTGGGGCCTATAGCTACAATGGCTGTCGCTTCGAATGATCCTTATTATACAGGAACAACAACAAGTCACAACAATTTTTATTTTCCATTACATATATATTATATAACTACAATGGGACATTCACAATTACTTCCATGTCTTACCCAGGGACTCGAACCCGGGCCCTCGGGGTGACAGCAGCCTCCGCTTACTGACCACGCCACTGGGCGACATGAAAACTAGTATTTCGGTGCTACTTTGTGCCAGGCCTTTTTAGTTCCGAAAATAGCCCCAATTACTTAGAAATGCCTTTTATACAACAAAATCTCTTAAAACATGTTTTAAGTGACATTTTTTTTTTCAAATATTACTCTAGCAAAATGTTACATTAATTGTTTGTGTTCCAGTTGCTGAAAATAACATGATGAAAACTGTTTCTCGTTTCTTTAATATTAACAATTGGTTTATTGTGTTTAAATGTAACAAAAAAAAAAAAAAAAAAAAAAAGAAAAAGAAAAAAAGTTTGTTTATCGAGTTTGCAGTGTTAATTTATTAGGAAATGCTATTGCAAGGGGGTTTCAATAAAAATGTATTCATTTACATATGAAATGTATTCATTTTATATGAAATTAAGTGAATGGACCAAAGAAGCCCACGGCATGGTCTACTTTGTTCCAAAACTTTAAAAATAGTTAAAAAATAAAATAATAAAAAATTTCTCTTTTAAAAGTATTCAGTTTGCTTCATTGTTTCATGTTAATTGTTTACAACTCCATTTCGACGTTGAAAATTCACATATAATATTTTTTTAATAATGGAAATGTGAGTGGAACCAGAAAAAAGTGGTCCAAAGTAGCGGTTGACGGTATTTATATTTAGAAACCTCAGAAACCAGCATACAGGGTGTCTTTTTAAAGAATGTCCAGTTTCAGTGGTATATTATAACAGTTTAATTTAGATTATGTATAGCAAATCATACATCGAACTGAAGGTAAACTAATCTAGTATTTCTTAAAAATGTTCAAAAGGTGCATCTTTAGATATACGCCACACATCCACTCTAAAGTCTAATTCTTCCCACACTTCGGATAACAAGTCTGCAATAATGGAAGTACAGTAAATTCTGTCTAAGGCGGAATCGATCGGGACTGAGAAAATCTTCCGTAGTAGGCAATATTCCGGCTTATGCAAAAAAGTTTCCCCCCCCCCCCAAAAAAAAAAAAAAAAATCCCTGGAAGATGATGATCTTTTATTGATTTTCCTGACTCGAAAATCGGTTGAAAACTGAAATTCGGAAAGATCTTTTGTCTTTATAGATAAATGAAAAACGCTATTGAATTTCTTAGTACTGCTGTAATACATGCTAATTGAAAGTTTACACACACACACACACACAAAATAAATAAATAAATAAATAAATAAACTTCGAGAATGAGACAGAACGCTATAACTTTGAATTTGAGTACAACCTTAAAGTATAATATATTGTACTTTCCAAAATATATATTTTGATAAATGTTCATTCCACTAGAAATATTAACTTTTAAATACAATTTTGCATATGAAAAAATGCCATAAGCATAAATTCCTTAAAATTTAAACAGTTTCTGTTCTTTTGAATTAACTTTTTCAAAGTGTTACGGAATTTAACTAACATGCTCGACATTGAGTATTTGACTTAAGTTTAATAAACAAAATGCCTTTGATTTTTTAATTATCCTTTTTTCCGCCTTATGCAAAATTTTGGTTTCAGTGGGACCATAAAATCCTTTCCGTTTCCGCGTTAGACAGATTCCGCCTTATGTAGTATGAAATAATGTAATTTTCTATGGGTTCGCCGAGACTTGAAAAATTTTCCGCGGTAGACAGATTTCCGGCTTATACAGAGTCCGCCTTAGACAAAATTTACTGTAATAGCCTCTTCAATTCTGTGTCTCCACTCTGGCAAATCATTAGGTAGAGGCAGAACGTAGACAGCGGTTGAACGATCTTTTATAAAGCCCTAAAGGAAAAAATAGCATGGCTCTAATGGCTGTTAAATCTAAATGCTAATGAACGGCATTTAAAAAAATTACGAAAATACAGACAATTTAATTAAACAGTTTAAAAGTACATAAAAATCTTTAAAAAAAATATCAGTAAACGTTTCAAACTTGTTTAATGTTCCTCATCAGTAATGTAAATAAACGCGAATTCGCGAGATATACTTGCAGTTTAGAGCATGTGTCACAAACAATTAAACCATATACGCCCTATAAACAGATCATTTTCCAGATTTTGAGATGGCCAAGGTCATGAAATCAAATTGCAAAGTATACAAAAGCCGCATTATTTTCTTGGAGACATGGTTTACTAGACCGACGAAATTTCCCATCAATGAGGCTAGTTCAGTTCCCGGCATAACGTTCTTTCCTGGGTTCTTATCTCGGCATAACGTTCTTTAAATGCCGTTTAGCTCAGCAATAACATTTTACGCTCAGGAGTCGCCATTTCGCGTCTGTGTGCAATGCAAACGAGTCAATAACAAATCAATATTCGCGCATGCGCTTATCTAAAACTGTTTGAGGGGCTCTTTATTTGTGACCTTGAACTAGCACTCTACAAAGGTTAGAGTCGATACTATTGAGATTTATAATTGGGCCATTCTTTTATGGACATCCTGTATTTTCGAGATGATTTCAAGAAGAATTCATAAAAGCAAAGTTTCTTTTGATGCCACCGATAAACGTTTTCGAGCTGTTTTCATAGTGTATTAATAAGTTTTCTCAAACTAAACTTGATTTTTGGGATGATATTAAATCTTTATTAAACATTTTCAGCTGCTTAGTTGAATTTATACATGCAAGAGTAACAAAATAATATTAATGTTAATGCTGTTAATTTATCATGTTTGTCTGTGAAACTGTTTACATGAGAGTGGGTAGCATCCGAAAAACCGACATTCCGCATTGAGAAAACTTATTATTACACTATAACTGCAAAAGCTAAAAGGAAACGCAATATTTTGCGTAATTACGTTTTTTGCCGTTTTGTATTTAAGAAAATTAACTCCTGATGATGGTTTTAAAGATAAACCGAAACGCTGGTTATAATTTTTATTTTTATGATTTTAATTTTTACACCTTTGTTTAAAATCGCGGAATAAATTGTATGTTGCATTGCAACTTATTGTTTTGTTTTCACATTAATTGGAAACAAACTTTATAGGAGTTACAACAAAAATGGAGTTAATTATGCGCTAAACTATAATACACCAATTGGCTCTGAAACTGCAAACAACAACAACAAAAAAAAATAAATAAATAAAATAAAATAAAATAAAATAAAGTGTAATATATATGTGGCGGCGAAACAATACCGCACACCAGATGCTTTGAGAGGTCGAAGTCCAGTTCCCGTGAAAAGATTTTTAGCCCAGCAAAAACTCAAGGATGAACCCATATATCTAGGACAGACGAGGGGAGATGCTTTTCTGTGTTGGCTAGAGAAAGACGTTCTCTGCCGACCGCTCTCTTGATGATAGGGCGTTGCCCCTTTTATTTTATTTTACGACGGGATCTGAGTAGATCCAAGTTTCAACCTTTAATTAATTTCTAAATATTGTACCCCTATATATATATTATAATTCCTATAGCCCAGAATTTTTAAGTGCCTGTATTTTTAGTATAATCAAGAAGCAAATAATTAAATAGTTGTCAAATGAACAAGTGATAGCTTATTTTCGTCTGCCTGCACGTTCTTATTCCTATATATATATTTTAAAATATGTTTTTATCATCCAAGACAGTTTGGGTTTCTTCCCAAAATACAGAACATAAATGTAGTTTTATAAATTTTTGCAACTTTAATCTTGCTCATTAGATATCATAAATGTTTTTGTAACTGCTTACGATTTCTTGCTCCTGCAAAGAAAATAAAATACAGATTATTTTTTTAGAAACAATGTACGCACATATGCACACAAAAATAGATTAAAAAGCAACAAAGGAAATATCAAATTTACAAACATTACAAAATAAGAGTTTATTGCTCATGTAAATTTTAACATACTGTTTGCTAGAAACGTTCTTTAAATATTTTTTCTCTCTTTATTTAAGCCCAAGACATTATTTTCACATAATATATCTTATACAATATAACAATAACAACAAAGAACAAAGAAAACATAATTTTAATATATATTTCATATGTAGAGAGTGTTTGTGTTCAATATATCATATTGTAACCAAATCTAACCCAAGCATTTACTATTAAGAAACAAAATACTATTAAATTTTAATTTATAAAGTACCAAAATCAATAATTTAGGCTGTTCCTTAAATGTAAAGACACTTGTTCTGGTTCATTATCAGCATTCAATCATTCAATCTAAATCAAATAATGTCGATACTCTACACGTTATAAACTTAATTACTTCTATTTAATCGACAATGGAAATAAAACTAATTGGATTGTTTCTTACATTAACATGGCGGATTGTGTCGTAGAATAAATACTTTGTAGAACAATTATTGTTATTATATAACAGAATGGACACTGCTTTACTGGCATAAAAACTACATCATTTGTTTTTGTTGCCAGCATCCATGACACAAAATCCCCCCAGACGATAAAACAATAGAGAAAAATAACGTTTAAAGGCCTGGCAGTCGTTACGTGACGTGTGAATTTACCAGTGGATGCAAAGCATTTCGATTTTTCTCTATGAAGGTTGTCACGTTTCACAGTTAAATTTAACGTTGTATCTGTGCACCCAACTGGATACTTCATCTTTACGACTTGTTTTCCTTTAAACTTGTTAATCTGAAAAGATTCCTCGTACGTAATTAATTCTGCAACAAATAAATATAAAATTATTGTTTTCGAAATACTTGTACGGGATTGTGCATGTACTATAACGTTATCACTTTAGAAGAAGATGGGATCTGGCACTCTTGATATTGTAAGATATCTCCAGGGGAGGGGGGAGCTGGCACTTGATATCGTACGATATCTCAGGGGGGGAATTGGAAATTGACTTTTGATGTCTTTATCATTTTTGATCCCCAACCAAAAAATTCTTTTCGGTAATTTTTTTTACATCAAAAGTTATCTTTTTATTTCAGTCTGTAATCTATTTTTATGAAAATACAAAGTTATTATTAAAAACTATTAAATGATTATACAATTATTTCATTCCAAAATATAGAATACCCCAACGCTTTGCATTCCTATTCTTGTGTCATACGCGCATGTAATCCACTATTGGAGGGAGATACCAGGAATGAAGTGTGTTTGAAATGACACTTTTGTTTATTAGCGAAATAAAGAAAAAGAATGTTAACGGTATATATAAATATTAAACAGACATACTTACAATAAATAAAATAATCCCAACTGGAGTGAAAAATTAGCCAGAGCCAGGAATCGAAGCCGGGACCACAGCATTCCAGGCTGTCGCTCTAACCACTGAGCTAATCCGGCCGATACCTAGGTCTGCAATTTTTCATTAATAAACCATGTTGAGGAAGTCACCAGCCATCTATACGACAGCCTTGGATGACCGGACAACGATGAATAGATTTTACTATTACATCGATCTACGATATATAATAAAACACACACACACTACAATATATAATAAAACACATCACACAAACTACAATATATAATAAAACACATCACACACACTACAATATATAATAAAACACACGTAAATCACGCCTGCATTTATGTGTGTTATGTGATTTATGTGTGTTTTATTATATATTGCAGTGTGTGTGTGTTTTATTATATATCGTAGATCGATGTAATAGTAAAATCTATTCATCGTTGTTCGGTCATCCAAGGCTGTCGTATAGATGGCTGGTGACTTCCCCAACATGGTTTATTAGTGAAAAATTGCCGACCTAGGTATCGGCCGGAGTAGCTCAGTGGTTAGAGCGACAGCCTGGAATGCTGAGGTAGAGGTCTGCACGGGCCCGGGCTTGGCCCGAGGCCCGTACCCGTCCCGGCAGAATTAGGACAATTTTTTCAATGGGCCGGACCGGGCCGATAAAAAAATTAATAGGGCCTATCGGCCCGATACAAGAATTTAAGCAAAACAGATAAAATACAACCCATTTTCAATGAATATGATTTTCTCGAGAAGTATAAATGTGCGTCATGAGCCGATGCGAGTTTAACAACATCAGTACAGAAATGTAACATGTCCATCGTAGAGATCGGCATCGTACAGTTAATGATGTCTGATCTCGGGTTTAATTTTTTCAGAAGACTCTTGTTGGACGGAACTGGTCCTAATCGTTCTCAGGATGTGCAGGGCAGGCATTATGTTTTGTGAAAGCATTAATAGCGATAATGAACTTCTGCTAACAGTATTTGTGAAATATACCTTAAGGCGGTTCTCATATTCGCTGCTCAACAATGCAAAACTTTCAGGCACATTTTCTGATTCACTTTTAACTATAAAGGTATAAAATTGACAGACCTGACTATTGAAGGCATTTGGAATCGAATAGCTTTTTCCATTTTTGATAAGTTACTTACAAAGATAAGAGATTCTTGTCCGTGACTGTACGTTTTTGTCCTTTCCTGTGCTGCCGCTTCCGGAAATTCGATTCAAAACACTAACTTTGGCAGTATTTTCTGAAAGATATATGGCTTTTATCTAAGAAAAAGAACGGCATTTACATAGTTTCTGAATAAGAATACCTGCCAATCTTACGCGTTTCCGAAAAGAAATTAACTCATAAATGTGTCAAAATGTACCTCTTTTGGATTTGAGAAAAACCTTAAAAATGAGAGAAATATTTTCACAAACCTACTTTTTATTATACAGCTTCAATAGTTATCATATTTTTAACCCTTTATTCTAAACTACATTTATTTTTTAATGAATCCTTATTTGGATTTTAAAACGTCTGTAAAGACCATGATTAAAACACTGTAAGTATTCGTTAATGTTTACTATTGTGTGTTTTCTGCTTTTTGAACACATAGTAATCTAAAATATACTGTAAAATTTTCCCATAAATATGTACGTAGTATTCATTAAAAGAATCTTAATTGTATGTCGAGAAAAAGCGGAATTTTTTGTAGAAATTGAGTAGGGCCAGGCCGGGCAGAGAACTGTAAAAATGTAAACGATCGGGGTCAGGCTCGGGCCGAACTTTTAATTTTTACACCGGGCTGGGCCAAGATAGATTTCGTTCGGGCCGGTCCCGGGCCTGGAAATTCCGGCCCGTGCATACCTCTATGATGTGGTCCCGGGTTCGATTCCTGTCTCTGGCTAATTTCTACCTCCATTTGGGATTATTGTATTTATTGTATGTATGTCTGTTTAATATTTATACATACCGTTAACAGTTGAATGCAGGCATGATTTATGTGTGTTTTATTATATATTGTAGTGTGCGTGTGTTTTATTAAAAAGAATGTTGTCTATCTGTTTTGTGGATAAGAAGTAATGCTCGCCCTCTCCTCATACAGGGGACAAGCGGAAGAAAACAATATTACTGTTGAAAAGTATTATGTAATAAAAAGCTATTATTAAATACTTTGAAAAAGTAACTATGTCTTTTAAATTCAAATTGATATAAAGTCATTTCATATATAATAGTGCTAGTTTATTGACTTCTTCTTCTTCGAATCAGTAAAGAATGTGAATAATAAATGTATAACCATATCTGTATATCACTGCAAACATATAAAAAGAAAATAATAATAAAAAGAATGTAAAAATAAAAAGAATTTTTAGACACTGATAACAATATCACTAGGAGCGGGGTGTCAAAGAATGATAACGTATGATATCGTAAGGGAGAAAGAGGGGATCCAAAATCACAATAAAGTTGATAATGTTATACATGCAAACGTTATGTCATATAGTTGTTACGAAGATTTTATAAGAGAGTTTAAATTAAATTTAGATGAATATGAATTTAAGCTTATTATGCATGCTAAACTCATATAAGACTGTATTGTAAAACAACCCCCAGCGAAATGTGTCTATTTTATATCTATTCCTGTGTCACATATAAACTTCGTACGGAGTTCAATAGAGCTTGCGAAATGCAGCAATCGATGGCAGAACTACTTTCGTTTCAAACATTCAGTTGGAAAATTGGTAGAAATATTTTATCAAAAAATATCTGCTCTTATTTTTAAAAATAACCTAAGCAGTTTTTATTTATTTATTTATTTATTTACATTCTACCGACTTCTAAGGGGACTCCGTACCCTTTGAAATAACTTTGAAGAATTTTTTTTTTACTGACGTATATTTACTTACTATATACACATAGATATACAGTATTTAGAAAAACTGATTTTGACAAGAAAAAAAACTTATTTTGAGGTTAAAAATTGAGAATTTAAATTTTCTTTTAAAAATTTACAGAATTTTAAAGTTTGCTGTTTTTTGATACATTACTGTATTTAAAACACTAAAACTTCTACAAATATTTGTCAAATAGCTCCATTATTTTTTGAATCCTCAATATAGTGTACTTAATAAAATTAGAGATCGATTTTACAATTGATGGATTAGTTCATGAGAAAACAAAAATAAAGTATACAAACATAGGCAAAAACGCAGCAATAAACATGATATCTTCAACTTTTCGATTTTTTTTCTTTCATTATATTGTAAAATTCATCCTTAATTTCATCAAGTACACTATATTGAGGATGCAAAAAAAAAAAAAAAAAAAAAAAAAAAAAAAAAAAAAAAAATGAAGTGATTTAACAAATATTTGCAAAAGTTTTAGTGTTTTAAACACAGTAATGTAGGACAATTCCATCGTAACTGACGTAACATTTTATCATCGAATTTTGTTTTCAAATCTATGTAGAAAATTTACTAATAAAGCTAGAACAAATTTTTACAATTTAAAATATTTCTTACTAAAGTCTTAATACCCAAATACCTGTAGATTATTTCAATCTCCCTTTGAGTCCCAAAAATTGCAATTCAAAATTCTGTAACTGAGGTAACATAAAATAACAAACATTTTTTCTGCCTTCACTGAAGTGTAAAGATTATCAAAATTACCCAGTTAAAAAAGTGATTTAATGTTCTCAACAAACTAAGTAATACCAAAGTATAACAGTGACTTGTTTAATTAATTTCTGTATAATAAAAAAGAAAAAAATGACATTTACACGTGTAACTGACTTAACTTTTATTGTGTAACTGACGTAACATTATGACTTTACAAAGACAATAATGGTACTTAACTTAGTTTGTAAACTGTAATTTACAATACCTTTTTATTAGACTTTTTCTATAGAGTATAAAAATATCAAGTTTTCCAATCATACCCTTAAATTAAACCGATTATAAATTTGATTCCCCCCCCCCCCCCCAAAAAAAAAAAAAATGATGATTTTCTGTGGAATTGCCCTGTACCAAAAAACAACAAACTTTAAAATTCTTTAATTAAAAAATAAATAAACAAATAAATTCTGAATTTTTACGCTCAAAATGATTTTTTTTCTTGTTAAAATCAGTTTTCTTAAGTACTACCTATAATAATATGTGTTTGTACATCAGTAAAACAAATTCTTGAAAGTTCTCTAAACGGTACCGAGTCCCGTTAATGTATCCAAATTCTAAATTATCCTATTAAAACTATTTAATAGCTCTTAGTAATAATTTTTTAGCGCTTTCAAAATTACATTAGGGTTTTTCTTTTAATTGCTAAAAGATGATAAAAACATAAAAATCATTAAAAAGATTTTATCAGACTGTTTACGACTCCCCTCTATCCGAGCAATTATTAAAACAATAAGAATATTCTAAAATTGCACGGTCTATGACGGAATGATTTGATACGCCATCATTCAATTTTTCATATACTCTTTCATGAAAGAGTTTCCCTTTTGAATGATTTGATACGCCATCATCCAAGTACTCTTTTATAAAAGAGCTTCTTTTTTGAATGATTTGATACGTCATCATTCAATTTTTCACGTACCCTTTCATGAAAGAGTTTCTCTTTTGAATGATGGCGTATTAAATCATTACATCACCGACCATGCAATTTTAGAATATTCTTATTTGTTTTGATAATGGCTCGGATAGAGAGGCCGAAGCATGTAAACAGTCTAATAAAACTTTAAAAATGATTTTAAAGTTTTTATCTTACGCCTTTAAGCAATTGTAAGAAGTATATTATTGCAAAGGTGTTATAATTTGTTATATATTTATATCAGGGTCGTTTAGCTTTGTAATAAATGTAAGATTATTAAAAAAATCGACATTATTTATTAAAAATTCATTTTAAGTCTATTTTTACTACACAAAATATGTTTCATTCATCCATTTTAAAACAATTCATGCAGACAGGGCCTGACTAATGCAGGGAATGCGAAGCAGCTGCTCCTCCCCCCATTTTAGGGGCCCCGTGAGAGTAATAAGGGGCTATGCATATATAACGTTATCATTTTAGGGGGGAAGGGGGGGTCTGGTACATGATATCGTAAGATATCTCTGGGAGGAAGGGGGGTTGCTTTTGTGATATCGTTATCATTTTTATCCAACCAAACTTTTCTTTTTTTCAGTAACTTTTTCTTTAAATCCAAATAGTCTGTTACCTTTATTATTATTAACATTTTTATATGTTTTTATGAAAACACAAAACTATTATTAAAGCCATTAAATGTTTATAAAATCATTTCATTCCGAAATTTGGAATACCCTAACATTTGGCATTCCTGTTCTTCTGCCATATGCGCATATAAGTCGCTGTTCGAGAAATCAGGAGCACAATATGTAGGAAATGATACTTGAGTTTACCAGTAAAGAAAGACAAAGAATGTTGTCCACTGTTTTGTTGATAATTTCTGCTTTTAACCTCTCCGGACAGGGGGCGAGTGCAAGAACACAATATTACTTTTGAATGCATTATGTAACAATAAGCTATTATATTAAATACTTTTAAATAGTAACTAACACTTTTAGATGTTATTTGATGTAAATTTATTTCATGTATTGATAATTTATTGACTTCTTGAATCCGTAAAGTATGCAACTGATAAATGTATAATCATATGTGTCTATCACTGCAAATGTATAAAAAGAAAGAAAAAGAATCTAAAAATCAAAGAATTTTTAAACATTGATAACGTTAACGGGTGGTGACAACGGGTGGTGGTGGTGGTGGTGATGGTGGGGGGTTCGACGAATGATAACGTATTATATCGTAAGGGGGGGGGGGGCAAAAAATATCAAAATGTTGATAACGTTATATATGCATAGCTCCTAAGGATTTTAGTTAACAGGCTGCCAAACAGTTAAAACTGACCAAAAATCTTTTTGGCTAAAAACATTTTTAAAGATTTAGTAAGGCTCCCCCCCCCCTTCTACTCTAACTAGACCTACTCTACTAGACCTGCTTCCTGTACCCCGTGACCCCCCCCCCCCCCCGCAAAAAAACAAAAAAAAACACCACAGAACGAGCTATAACATCAGAATACCAATAATTAAACATTTATAATAACAACTTAGTAGTTCAATGCTTTAAAGGGAAATTCATTAGTGATGCTTTCCTCTTAACGAAGGAAGTTAAAATCATTTATGATGATCAATAGGGGTATTTTTCTTTTATACATCTTATAAAATACATAAACAAGTTAAGGAAAAGTTTGCAAACACATTTCCGCCAACCAATCCGGCATTTTTTCTACTAGTTTTCTACTAATATTTTTCTTAAAATTGTGACCATTTTTCTTGCGATACCATGTATATAGATGTGAATAGTATCTGGTACAAAAGTTATGTTTCGAGAACAATTTCTGTGGATATATAGAAGGGAAACCCCCAGAGTGATGCTTGCCTTAGATGGTCTAAGTCGGACCCTGCACTTCATGCAGGAAAATGTGAAATATACTTTTAGATAGATAAATAAAACTTCCTTCAGAGCACATTGTAAACAAGTCAAAATTAAATTTAAAGAATCAAAAAACGTAAAAAGCGAACTAATTAATTATTTCTCATCAATGTGAAACTATTTTTCATATTACTTACATATTTTTTTTATTTACTGTATTGATGACTTTTAAGTAGTCTTTAATTGTTAGATCCTATCTATGAACACTGTTTTGATGAGGCCCTTAGATGTTTATGAAGGTTAGAGTTTCAGTAAAGTTAGAGATCCTACCTACACAATTTCCAGGTTGTGTAATATTTAAACGGAGCTTCTGACTGTAAAACAGTCAACGAAACATCGTCTTCATTTTGAAAGAGCTATTCAATAATATGCCACTTAATAGGGTGCGTAAAAATTTTTTTTCGTCTCTACCGTCATTTTATATTTTACGGCTGCCATTTTGAATTTACAAAAACAAAACCTTGCCTATAACCATCGGACAGTTAAGACAAATCGGTAGAGACCTCATTCCTTAAAATCCATCCAGCCGTTGGGATGTTTCGAGGGTATAAAGAAGTACACATACCTAGATACGCGTGAAACACATAATCCTTCTTGGCAGTCGGGTAAAAAAAAAAAGACAAATGCTCCTTAATACTTATGAACGCGTTGCACATCTGCAATATACCCAAAAGCCAACGTTACTTATACAACGGACTTTAAAAGACGATTTTATTATTTATTGCTGCTATCTCCCAAATAAAGCAGTTAATATAAATTGTTCATAGAATTCTCATCGAACGGCGATAGTGAGCTAATTTTTCATGCCAAAGTTTTATTGATAATTTCAGTAGTTTTACATCGTTATTGTTAAAATGATCTTCGTAATTTTTTTAAAAATTAAAAGCGCCGGAGACATCCAAAATAGATTTTTTACAAAGGGAATTTCATATACTTTTACAGCTTTGTACAGTAAAACACCGATTACCCTCGTGCGCATGATACGCGGTGCGGTTTATCCGCGAAGCGATTTTTTTTTTTTTCCAATTTACGCAACAGCAAAGAAAATACAATAAGCCCTACTAATAAATATAAGCAGAAAAGAAAGGAATAGAAAAATGATGTCTTATCTTGATTTTATTAACAAAACGTAAACGCAGCAATTAAAGTATTTAACAATTAAATGCAGCAATTAAAGTATTTAACAATTAAATGCAGTAATTAAAGTATTTAACAATTAAATAAGACTATTATGATAACTTCCAGGGGAGCATATCAAGAATAGCTTCATTTTTGAGATAGAAAAGGTGTTTCCCAAAACAAGAAACAAAAATAAGTGACTGATTTTTTTTAAAGGTGTAACTCGACACATTTTGTACAGTATGTATGGTATTGTTTCTTGTTTACTGTTCTTTATTTTAGTAATTTAGACGTAAAGCAAAGGTTTCTGCTGTACTGTGCGTGTGCATATGTATTTTAAACGTTTTATTATGTTTTTTGTACACTGAAACAAAGTTTTTATGTTGAATTTTCTTTTTTTCGTGCTTGCATCCCAATTTTCAGTCTTTTTCGGATTATCAGCGATTTTTGTTATCCGCGGTGCCCTTGCCACCTAATTCCGCGGATAATCGGGTCTGTTCTGTATTAGAAACAGGGCCCGGCTAGCAAGTTTCTGTGCCAAGAGTACTTTCAATTTTTTGTGCTCCCTTAGATTGGTTGATTTACTGATACTAGTTTTTTTTAGATATTACACACTTATTCGAAAAGTGTCCTCAAAAAATTAAGTTTTCAGGAAAATTGAAAAACAGTTCCAGGAATAAAATTTAAAAGTTTTTTTTTATTATTCTTTATTAAAATATGCTTTTAACCATATATTGAGATATGTTTTTGTCATTTTATCGTAGTAATATCTCAAATATGACCCTTTTTCACAATTATGATTTTTTTAATGGAAATTTAGATGAAATTATGAAAAATTCTGTGCCCTTCAGAAATTTCGTGCCCAGAGTCTGATTAGAAAATAGACGCTATTTATGAGAAGTATAAATTTATAACGTAAAAAAAAAATTACTCCCTAAAAGGTACTTTTTTTCACATCTGCGACATACAAAAATTTATAAATTTTTGTATGTCGCAGATGTGAAAAAAAGTACCTTTTAGGGAATCATTTTTTTTTTTTTACATTATAAATTTATTATTATTATTTTATACATGCTTAAAATGATATAACATCTGAGTAAATATTTCTCAAATCGGAGTTGTTGGGTCACAAAGGGTTAAATATCGAAATTATAATAAAACCGTTGTGTCGTGACACACAAATGAATAAACCTGCGTTCGAATTTTTCATTAATTGAAACAGCAAAAACGAAGAAGTTATGTTACTTGTTTCGCCCTATAGCTTTTCGAAAGTTGATTCCTTCTGCTACTTACTGCATTTTGTCTATAAATCTAATGAGCTATTAAACATTAATTTTGCACATATGTTACAATTTTTTTTCTTCCGCAATACTAAAATAAAAGAAATTCTTGAACTTCGGAAAAATCAACATTATTGTTGGCTAATTTGTTTTTTCTTTTGAATGTATAGTTATCGTATAGAATCGAAAATATAGAAAGTATAGAAAGTTACTTTATTTCTAACCATACAAAAACAATTTAAAAAATGCATTCAATATTCTAACTAACAATAAAAAAAAAGTTAAAGTGAGCACAATAAGCTATATAATGTCTCCAGTAAGGCCGAAATTCAGCCTGTTTCTGTCTTCGTTACATCAAAAAATTTAAATTAAAAAGCTTGGATGTGTGGCCTTATTATATTTATTTAATCACTAAAATTCATCTAACTTGTGAGTCGTTCACTTGGAATAGGAACTATCGCAATCGCACCACAGCCGTTATAAAATATAAAATATATAGATTGTAGTATGGATGGTGGACACAATGATGTTACCGCACGTTCTATCCATTTTTACGGATGAAGCTCAACCGGAGCGGAAATATTAATGCTTTTTAGGAACTAAGAATACATGAAATCTCTATCACTTTATCTAATAATGTTGAAAAAGTCTACATCGGCATGACAAAACCTAAGTTATCAGTAAGGAGTATGGAGCATCGCAGAGACATTAAACATCGTAAACAGAATACAGCTCTTTCTAGGTTCTACTTAACTAATGAAGTCTGCCATATTAACTTTGCTGAAGCAAAAATTATAGTTTCCTGCAATAACCCCTTTGAAAGTAAAATTAGAGAATCAGTTGAAATCATTGCACGTGAAGATAAACCTTGTAACGATATTTTATCCTATAATATCCCAAAAATCTGGCATAACATCATAAAGTCATAATTCTACATCTAATTACAATATTTCAGCTTAAACCTGTATTATGTTGCCAAATCTTGAATGAAAACTCAGTTGAACGTGGTTCTGCCCCTCATGTCTAGATGGCGGTACTCGTGATTTCTTAAATCGACCATTTGATTCATTTGATCTCAGTTCATTAATAATTATTTATTTTCACTGGATGGCAACACTACATTTTTGTATTCAAATCATTGGTCAAGTTTCGACTAATTATCTCTTGCACAGGAAGCTTTCGTCTCTGAGCTTTGAGCCATTTTACCCTCATATTTTCCTGAAGACGGTTATAGAAACAGCTCGAAACGAAGAAGTTAACTTTTAGCTTATTAAAGTTTGTGTTTTGTGTACCATTAAGCAAGATTGTGTCTTTATTTATTGTAAGTATACATTTTAATAATTGCCCGAACCGGAGTGGTATTTACAATAATTTAGCAAACCGGATCGATATTTGTCATAATTTCACGGACCGAAGTATCGTTCCGGTTTTCTCCGGTACATTTCGAGCCAGCTCTATAGGAAAATGATTTACTGGGCAACAACTTTATGTTCTTTTCTTACCCTTTTTTCTACAAGGAAGACCACCAACCCAGGAATTTATAAAATTATGAAACTTAAAGGATGTGTAAGGTTCCTTAGGTGGTAAATTTTTATCCTCGGAATATTTCTCGATTTTATTTTATAACTAATAATTTTGTGTGGGATAAAGACAAAGACCTTTAGACAAAAATGAATTATCTTTATTATTTCTATGGAATGCTTATTAACAAAATGTCAATTGTTTAAAAAATTAATTTTTTTAAACAAAATAATAAGCAAGGAAATCTTATATGCATTTTGTACAAATACACGATAAGAATTATTTTAGAATTTGTTCGCGTTAAAAATCTTTTATTTTTTTATGTTATTAACAATTTATCTGTTCTTAGCATTCGATAGAATTAATAAAAAGAAGTCAGTTTTATCTTTAGAAAAATTCTCTATCTTTCACCATGAATCGAGAATTAAGTCGAACAATGTTCAATAAGTGGTAAATTTTTATGCCTAAAATATTTTTCGACTTTACTTTAAAACTTATTATTGGTATGAAACAGAGAACAAGACCTTTAAACAAAAAATAATTAACTTTTATTTCTGTTCAATGCTAACAAATAATCAATTGTTAGCAAAATTAATTTTTTAAACAAAATTTTAATAAGAAAAGAAATGATGTACATTTTGTTCATCGGCATGAATTGTTTTAGAATTCGTTTGTTTTAATATTTTTTTATGTTATTAACAGTTCATCTTTACTCAGCATTCGACAGAATTAATATAAAGAAGTCAGTTTTATCTGAAAAAGAATTCTGTTTCTCTTATTAGTAATGATTATAAAGTGTGGGTGTAAAATTTAACCCTTTCAAGCGGGTTTGAAAAAAAAGAAAAAAAAAGAAAGAAAGCAAAGCGCATTTCATACTGCCGCGAAGAGACAGCTTCATAACTTTATCAATTTCCGGGTTAGGGATCTTCCCTTGTTAGACGAATTTACTAACAAAAATATTCCTTCAAATAATTTTTCGCTAAATTAACTTTGAAGATTTTTTAAAACATGGTCAAGCCATTGTTGAAATTTATTATGTGTAAATTATTACAGCGATGGTGATTTGAACTTAATATGAATTGCAAATTAGATCTATTTTAATCTCAGCAAAGAAAATTTTTATTCATTTTCATTCTTTTCAAATTACTTTCTCGGATTCACGGGATCACTTAGGTTAAACGCTCATTGTGAAAAGTTATGATGTATGACCAACATGGAAATTTTTGACGTTAATCTTTTCTCACAGCGGTTTGACAGAAGGTTGGGTTTACTTAATCTTAAAATAACCAAATTTTTCTTCTTTCGGAACTGCATTTTATTTTAGAAATTCGAGTTTTTTTTTTCTTAATTGCAGTCAAGTGCTATAAGTATAGACCAGCAATGACGAACCTTTTCAGATCCGAATGCCAATTGTCTTTTTGTGTTTTTTTTCTTTTTACCACATAGACCGGGAATCGGCAGCACAGACAATCACTTCATCGAGTTCACATCTGAAATTCCAGAAATAGTTAAAACTAGATTCGCACATGAAAACGCAATCGGTCTGCCAAGTCATATCTTGGTGGAAAACACCTGAAAATCCTCTTTTAGCGGTTGACTCGTAGGTTTACCTTTTTGTTTTCCTGCACCCAAAGGTATGAAAACATGGGACTGTTAGCAGAGAAATACAATGGTAATCCTAAGTTGAAATTTTGACTTAACAGAGAATTACAAAAACATAGAGACAGCGTACAGAATTCTTCTAAGCATTCCGTAACCTCCGCATCTGCAGAAACGACAAAGAAAGGCTACCGCGGTGCTTTACGCGTATCTTTTTTTACAGACCGCTGGAGTCACGTGATGCTGGAATGCACAAATGCAGGTGGACGAAAAGAGCATGACGTCACTCTAGCGGTCTGTAAAAAAAGATATGAAGAATGCACCGTGGTAGCCTGTCCTTTTCGTTAGCCTCGTCGAATTCAGTGTGACGCAATCTTTAGATATAAAAAAAAAAATAATAGACGATTTCGCTACCCTAAAACAAGAAACATAAAATTGAAGTAAATTACTAATATTATATTTTTTTATTCTAAGTTAATTCAAACATTGCATCCATTATCTTCCTTAATTATAGTACTGAAATTATAATTTATTTTCATCTTTTATATTATGTTCAACTGGGGTTTTTTTTCTTTCTTTTTCTCGTACTTATTTGTTAAAGGGAGCACTCGTGTCCTACTTGATTGCTAGCGATTTTTATCTTGTGAATTTTCCAATTTTCTCCAACTCAAATGCTAACAACGAATGAAAACGGTTAGAAAAAAATCTGTCGCAAAAAATCGCGATCAAATAAATGTAATAGTTTTTTTCAGAATTTCTTGAATTGAAATTAAAACCTTTTAAAATTCCAAAATACACACGAGATATTTATTCAATAGAATTTATTTCTGTTTCAGCACTTTATCCAGTTTGTGACACCTGTCACAAAGAAGGCAGAGGGGGGAGGGGGGGCGTCAAATTGAAGCTTTGCACCAGGCGCAGTTTCCTCTTGGCACGGCCCTGTGTGAACGTAATATGAATTGCAAATTAGATCTATTTTAATCTCAGAAAAGAAATTTTATAGTCATTTTCATTCTTTTCAAATTACTTTTTCGGATTCACGGGATCACTTAGGTTAAACGCTCATTGTGAAAAGTTATGATGTTTGACCAACATGGAAATTTTTGACGTTAATCCTTTCTGACAGCGCTTGGAATTTAATCGGTTTCACAGAAGGTTGGATTTGCTTAAGCTTAAAATAACCAATTTTTTTTTCTTTCGGATATGCATTTTATTTTAGAAATTCGAGTTTTTTTTTTCTTAATTGCAGTCAAATGCCATAGACCAGCAATGACAAACCTCTTCAGATTGGAGTGCCAGTTGTTTTTTTTTTATTCTTAATATTTTAGCACATCGCGATGTGCCAACAACTAAAAGATTTAGCGTATCAAATAATAGTGAATCAAAATTGCTCAAAATTTTGTTTTTAGGAATTTATGATTAACAAGTTGGAAATTGCACGTCAAACGTGGCAAATGAGTTGCGTTAGTAGTATAACTAGTTTTATAAATATTTTTTGCACTGCATATTGAGCTGAATGTATATTTTAGTGCACTTTATAAGTGCATATCCACTTCATTCTATTCGATAGGCTGTCACATCATTAAAATGCACTTGGAATAATTTTTTCCCATTGGCCGTAATGTAACGGAAAAACTTTTGACTGTCCCTGTCATTAAACTATACATCCGATTTTCAGAAAATTTGAAATGACACGACAAAATTTTGCAACAGTTATATATTTAAAATTTCAGACCATTCGGTTGGGTAGTTTTTGCTCTGTTATATGCGGACGGACGGACGGACTGAACGACGACTATGGGTACTACTTATTTATATAATTACGAACGCACCTAAAAACTGTGGGTAACATACTATGTTACATTTTAGATTATTTTTTAAATGCTATTGCTATTGTCGAATATTTGATGCCATATAAATGATATCAGGATCCCATTTATTTATTTTTAGCCTATTTTCATCATTTGGGAAAGTGGAAAATTGGTCCTGAATACCAAGAAGTTATTTTATTGTATTAAAAGGGGTATAAATCAACACGCATAAAAAATTAAAAACCAAATGAAGTAAATAAAAAAATTCTAAGTTTATTTAGCTCAGCAAAGTTCATGCATGCCAAATGCATTCGTCTTGTCTAATATTTTTAAAGATAAATTAGCTTTCTACTTATGGTGTTTAAAGCCCAAAATTTTAAATTAAGTATTTCTTATGTTTACCCAACATTTATCTCTAGTAATATCGCACCATCGAATTTTAAATCATCTTTTTCATACTAAAAAAAAAAAAATATATATATATATATATTACTTTTCTGTTGTGAACATGAATATCATGTCTTTCAGACATGAAGCTGATATTTATGAAAATCTTTGCTGCTATATTACTATAAATAAATGTTAATAAATGTTGGGTAAACGAAAACTACTTAATTCAAAAGCTTAAAGGGTATTCGAAAAAATATTTTTCCACCTTCAGCAACTCGAAATTTTCTGAGACATTTTTAGACTAATTTTTAAAAGTAAAAACATGAAAACTGCTGAGGTGATTTTTGAAGAGATGTATTTGAATTGAAGAGAGATTAAAGAGAGGCCGTGTGATTTCATTTTTCGCTCAATTCATTCGAATTTCATTTTTAAACAATTACTTTCTCAGTATGATAATTTTTTTCACTCCCATATCTTCCGCTTCGGAAAATTCGGTTCAAAACGCCCACTTTGACAGCATTTTTTACAATATTTTCTGCATTTATCAAAAAATCGACAAGCACGGCACATTATGTACTTTCCAAATAAGAGAATTTGCCAGTTTGATGCGTTTGAGAACAAAAATGAATTAAAAAATTAATCAGAAAATAAGCAGTTTGGATTGGAATACACCCTTAAACGTTGAAAAATTTAAGTACAAAGCTGATTTATGTGTGAAGTTTCAGACACGCCACCGTTCGCAAATATCATGATATTTTCAAAATATATCAAAAATATAGAATATTTTCGATATATATCCAACATTTCCAAAATAGTAAATTTACTCCTGATTATAATTATTTTCAAAATTAATATAAATTTGAAACTAAAACTTGCTTTCATTGCGCTTAACATGAAAATTTAACAAAACAATATTCTAAATGCTTTTTTTTTTTTTTTTCTCTTACAAAAAAATCGAAGATCAACTAATTGAAAACAGAAACAATTTTCTGAAAAATTAAACAATTCGCTTTTTTACACTCATCAAAAAACAAACTACAAGATTCAGTATGCAGTATCAAGAAATTTTTATGTTTTATACAACAGAATTTTTAAAACAAAATAATTTTTTTAATGGAAAAATTGGAACAAACCTGTACGCTTGTCTGCTATTTCATTTTTTAACATACTGTGCAATTTAAACTGGGCTAAACCCAAACCAGAAAAGATTCTTCTCCAATGAAGCTATAAATAACTGATTATCTAAATTAGACTATTTATTTTTCGATGGTTGTTCTATGTTAATGTTATCCTATATAATTATTGGTTCTACATTAAAAAATTCAGCTTCAATCGTCAAGCATCTAGAATATTTTTAACCATTTGGAAAAATGATTATCGTTCTCTGCCGGTGTAGGAAATCAAAAACATATCTGAAGCTTTTTATTAGTTGAATCCCGCATTTTATGCGTTTTCTCATTGATCTATACAGTAATCTGTATTTTCTCTTTACTTTCAACAGAGATGGATACTTCTGTTGCTACTATGACAAAAAAGTAATAAAAACTACAAAAAAAATAATAATAATTCAGAAACAAATTGAGATACAGCTTTCAAACAAATTGCATTTAAAAGTAAATTTTTTTTCTCTATACAACGGTGTAAAAAGTAATATTGTGGGACGTTTAGAAGTTTAAGAATGAAATTTCATTTAAAATGGGTCGCCAGATTTCTACGGTGTAAAAGCCTTTTCCCGAACAGCCAATGAAATGCTTGGATAATACGTAAGTTTCAGGTGGATAATACGTACGAGTCGCAGGCAATTTTTACGTGTAATAACACTATTAATGTTTAATTCATGGCGTACGTAATGTATGATGAACTCCGTGGATTTTTTATGTCTTAAATTTTAGTCTTTGAAAAAATCATTTTCCAAATGGTCGTTGTAATTTGTTAAATTGCTTTTTTCCATTGTTGTAAAGAAAGGAAAAATAATAAGGTTTGCTTGTATTTATTTTCTTCTTGTTTGGCTAAAAAAGTCACTGCCAGCGGTAAAAAGTTCTTTCTCCGCAGAACTACACAGTTAATAACAATAAAAAAATTAATTTACATTTGTTTTTGCTGACAAAATCAAAAGTGTCATGGACATTGGACAGTGATATTGTGAAACAACAAATGTCAAATATTTGAAATTATCGAAAATATCAAACATCATGAAATTTAAAATATAAATATCGTATATATATCATGGTATATATCACGATACATATCACCAAACCCTACTTAAGATTATTAGTACAAACTTTTTAATTGAGATAACACAGCTGACAAACCCAAATCACCATACACCCCATGGTCGGAATTCAATATTCAAGCGCTTTTTTTAGTGTTTGGAAAACTACCTGTTTATAGGTTTATAACGTAGGAGTGATATCTGATTTTGTTTCTAATATTATAATCATTATGATAGTATGGATGCCAATTTGAAGAAGAAATTAAGAAATTTCAAAGTTTGTCACTTTATTTCACGATAAAACGTTTTGAAGTACGGGAGGGGAAAGGAGAAAGTATTAAATTTGTAAATTTGTCTTCGATTGGTTGGACCCTATTGCTTTATGAGGAAGTATAGTTAAAAAACAGCCAAACTTTCAGGAAGGATTTTTCTGTTATTATCTAGGTTATATTGTTGGAAAAAGAATATATTTCCTGTAGACTCATATTAAATACAATACAGAATCAACATCGTGACAAAAGATCCATGAGTAAAGACGCCTTCATTCTACAAAGAATGATAACACTTATATAAATACACAGAAGACATTCAGCTACTAAAAAAATAATCTGAGGAGCCAAGAAACTGACCAACGGAATTTCTGCTTTCTTTTATTTGTAAGTATTCAATCAGAAGATTCACGAGATAGCTTCATCAAGAGAAAAATAAACAAGACTGTCATATTACTGTAACTTACATTGCTTTGGTAATGAGTAAAAGGGTCAGTAAATAAATTTAGGACGTAGATTAAGGCAAGGAGGAAAAAAACAAAATGAGTAAATGAATCAACAATTGTGTTTTACTATTTATTATACGTTTTCTTTTATTTTCTTCTATTATTGGAATCGTGAAAATTTTTGAGTAATTTCTTGATTAATGTACACGCTTTAGGATGTCCTGAATATAATTTGACTATTGTTTGGAAAATGTCTGTGTATCTGTCTATTTTGATAGAAAACATAGGTTTATAATTAAACACTGTAAATTTTTTATTGATTCATAAAGTAGGGGGGGACTAGGGAGGGCTGACCATAGGGAGCCTTGACCCAGCCTTCAGTTTTCATATTTAAAAGAACTTCAGAGTTTTGCCAATAAATGTCAATCAAAGCTACTGAAATGCTCAAACAATAGTCTTTGTTTCATGCAGATAATTGAAACAGGTGTGGAAAAAACAATTGTGAAGAGTTTTCAGTTTAAAAAGTATATTTTTTGGAAACATTTTGTAAGATTTTCTCAGATAAAATATATCATAGAAATTTAAGTATAAGTAGGTTTTAAGTAATGCAGACATATTGATCTTTCATTCCATGCATAAGATTGCACAGTAAATTAGGTTAAAGATAACAGTGTGCTGTACTTTAAAAAGTGGTATGTGAGGGAGAGTTGACCAAATGGTCAAAGCTTCCTTAATTTAGTGTTTTTTAAACCTTTTTATTATACACTGTACATAATGAAGGGTTAATGGTTATATTTCTAAAATAATAAAAATTTATTCTGTAAAGCTACAATAATCTATAATAGAAGATAGGGTAGGGTAATAGAAAGGAAAAAGTTTAAAATTGATTAAATGAAGATGTGAAAAATTGCTATAGAAGCACGAAAGCATATAATGAAATATAAATTGGAAAGTTGATAGAAAATTTTCTTTCATTTAACACTATTTCTACGACGATTTTGTGTATACCTATTTCTATCAAAAGGTGTCTTTTGACATCTTTGCGTCTGACAATTGCCAAAACTGTTGGGATTTCAAATTATCAGTTAAATTTATATACTTTGAGAAATATGTTTATTAATACATTGATGAGTATTAATTAGAGATTATTTAATCAGGTTATAAATTCTATCTTAATTGAACATTCTACAGAATATAAATATACATAAATCTAATCAAACATGTTTTACGTCAACATGAATAATAATTAAAAAATATTATCTTCTTCGTTTTTTTAAAATTTTTATTAGAAAATCAAACATTTTAATATTATTAACTTAACAAATTTTCAGTTAAATTTATATACTTTGAGTAATATGTTTATTAATACATTGATGAGTATTAATTAGAGATTATTTAATCAGGTTATAAATTCTATCTTAATTGAACATTCTACAGAATATAAATATACATAAATCTAATCAAACATGTTTTACGTCAACATGAATAATAATTAAAAAATATTATCTTCTTCGTCTTTTTTAAATTTTTATTAGAAAATCAAACATCTTAATATTATTAACTTAACAAATTTTCAGTCCCATGTATAAAAATTCAATCTTTGTAAAAAAAAACAAAAAAAAAACAACTACAGTAATCATAAAAACTAAATAAAATTCTTTAAAAAAAAAATAAAAATGCAATAAAAAAATTTCTTATTCAATACCACAATTTTTATACGAATGAAAACTGAATTCATGTGTTTTGAAGTCACTACCAGAATTGAAGAATAAATCGCGTTAATCAATTTTTTAGAACTAGTCACTACAATGATCTAGACTCTAGGCTAAAATGCAACATGGCGGAAAACAAGCGAATATCAAAGTTATGCAGCAACTCCTGTATTTTCCGCTACAACTGAAATCTGGATTCGCTAATCTGATTATAATTGATAGGATGCTGTAAAATGTTGTTGATATTCATATGTAAAATTGTTTTAAATCAGTAATTATAAAATCCTTAGAAATTAGAAATTATGAAATCCTTAAGGTATCAAAACACACCTCGTGGTAGAAATAGGTATACCATATGCATATATTTAGATCCACGATGAACTGGAGGAAAATGATATCACTGAATTAATTAAACAACTATTGTAAGAAAATTCAAAAAATTTAATTGTGGAGAAATGACTAAAATTAGAGAATAATTTTAATTTAAAATCCGAAAGGTCTCTTTTGACACCTCTTGGTAGAAATAGCGTTAAATAGTGCCAGTAGCTGGTAAATAGAAAGAATGGAAAAGACTAGAAAGGATGAAAGTAGCAGCCTTAGAAAATGTGTGTCATGCCTCTGCAAAAGAACATAACATTGATAAAAACACTTTAGGAAGGTATGTAGACAAACTTCACCAACATGAACACAATGAGATGAAGCAAAACTGTGTGGCAACTAGTGTTGCCAGGTCGAGTGTCACAAAAAGTGGGTGTTTAAACAGAATTTTTATCTTGTGCTTTGGATTCCATCTAAGCAGGTTTGTTTACGCATCACATTTTCCCAAATAATTTTTAATAGTAAGTAAACCATGTAGTATAAAGTTATTCTACCTTTTTAAAAACTGATTTTATTTTTCTAAATAAATATTTCAATATAAAATAAAGTGAGTCAAGCCTCCCGTAACTGGGGAACCTTGACCCATTATTTTCACATGATTAAAGTCAATCATTTTTCAAGTTTCTTATATATTGCACTTATATCGCAACTTTATTTTGATAACTGTTTGTATAACGAAGAAAATGATATATGAAACTTTATTCTAGTTTATTATTTTAGAAATAAAAAATCCTTCTGTAAAAAATGGGTCAATCTTCACCAGTTTCCCCTATACAGTATAGCTATGTATGGAATAGCATATCGGATAAATAGCTGCCATGACATTGATGGCTGTCCCAAAATGCACGGTAGATTTGAATTTTGCGCCATTTGTGCCTAAATTGCAGGATATGGATGTGGTCGACATGTGGTTTCAACAAGACGGTGCCTCATGCCATACAGCTAGATAAAGCATTCAATTACTACATGAGTCAATTGCGGGTCGTGTCATTTCCCGTTTTGTTGATCAGAATTTGTCTACCAGATCATATGATTTAATGCCGTTGGACTTTTTCGAAATCTAAGGTTTATTTCAACAAGCCCACGACCACCCACGACTTAAAGGAGAAAATTGAGCGCTGAATCAACGAAATTCAGCCACATTTATGCAAAACGGTCATAGACAATTTCAAAAAGAGAGTGCATATGTGCCAGCAAAGCCATGGAGGCATTTACCCAGTATGTTATTCCATACATAACCCTTTACTGTATAATTTATGAACCAATAAAAATTTACAATTTTTAATTACAAACCTGCGTTTTCTATCAAAATTGCTTCTTGCGTGAATTTTCGGGCACCTTTTACATTGCAGGTACACATTAGAGGCGGAGGGTTTGCGCTACACTATTAAAAAAACGGACTAAAATACGGAAATTGTACTGGCAATCGAGACGTCGGTACTATTTCCGTATTTTAACGGAAATTTACAGAAAATTTTCCGTTTTTCTGGAGATCACGGGTAAAACTTCCTTTAAAATACGGAAATAGTACTGGCGTCTCGATTGCCAGTACAATTTCCGTATTTTAGTCCGTTTTTTTTCAGTGTAGAGAACCAGAGGGTATAAAGATCTTCTTTAAAAAATCCATATGGTATAAGGAGTATACCGTCGTATACCCTCCATTTCAGCCTTGGTGATAATGTTTCCAATAGATTTAGTTTGCTTTCATGATACAACGGGGAGAAATGATGGAAATGGGCATAATTCTCTTTCAAACAACACCGAACTGTTCTATAATTTGGAATCAGCTGATAGTACACAGAGTGTTTGTTATACTCGCCCACTTTAATCATTTCCCCTTATATCAGTACATTCCGCATAAAACAAAATTTTTCTGTTGAAAAATTTTCGAAAGTATCTTCATTGCTGTCAAATTTATAAGCGGGATTCGACTGCAGTGAGACGCTGTGTATTTCTGAGTGAATAAGTGCGCGGGACCCTGGTCAAAGCACTTTGCGAGGTCTTATGTTCGTTGCGGCAATATTGAAGATCTCGACTAATAAAATTTACTTATGTAAAGTTGTTTAAAAAAAATTCTTGTTAACATTTGTGGTGATATTTCAAAAGAATATAATTTTTACACATTCGTTTTTTTTTTCTTTCCACTGACAAGTATGAAAAATACCATGTAACTTCTTTCGCATTTAACGTACAAGGTGGCCATGATTAAACTGACAGTGCTCAGAATGTTCTATAGTCGATCTAATTGAGACAATGACGCCAAATTTTGTAAGAGGATTTAACAAGACGGGGGACGCAGGATTCCGTGAAAAAAAATAGTTCCAAAAGTCACCGCTTGGGGAAGTGGCACTGCGAAAAGAGAGTTTTAAAAAATGCAGAATCAATACTAAAATCGTTAAATGTGCTAAATAAAAGGCAATTTTATTTCAGCATTGATTCTGCTTTTTTTACAACTCTCTTTTCCGTTACATAGCGCCACATATTTCCCTAGTGGTGACTTTTGGAACTAATTTTTTTTCCTCGGAATCCTTTGTCCCCTGTTTTGTTTATTCTTCTTACAAAATTTGGTGTCTTTCTCTCAATTAGATCGCGCTACAGAACACTCTGAGTACTGTCAATTTAATTATGACCACCTTGTACATAATTCTGCTTATTATATCCAGTGACTCCTATTTAATAAAATCGATAAGGGTTACAGCCAATTTAAATTACCACAAGTTTAGAGTTCGATTACCCAAATTGGTTACATTACCAAATGGCGAAAAAACCAAGAATCCACTGCTGTTTTATTTCTGCACATTTAAAATTTGAAATTTTAAGAATTTATAATATCTATTCAAAATCAGGAAAAAATAAATTATTGTCGGAAACAGGGAAGTTGGAATGATAAATAAGTTAATACTGTATATTTTGTATAACCGATTAATTTTAATTTAAATTAGAGATAATAAAATCTAAAAAAACTGACTCATCAAAATTTTACGAGTTTCACTTAAATATTAAAAAATCGAAAAATTAACAAATTAGTATATGCATTTTTTTTTCTTTTAAAATATGAAATGCTAGTATTTGCATGTTACCGATAACTATAAACTCTAGTATTTAGTAGTTGTACATACTAACATACATTACTAGTACATACATTGGAGTTTTCCTGAATTCTTTGTTTTCTAATGAGAACGTAGACGATCAAAATGAGAGCAAAGTCCTTATAATTATTCTGTAAAGAAACGAATGATTTCGAATTGTTCGGAAATATGCGGGGCCCCACGGGACCATAACAGGCACGGTGTCTTGGCCAGTCGGCCCATTTGCCCCATGGTTATGCCGATCCTGCTCTGGTACAAAATAGGCTTGTTCTGATGTGATATTAAAGTTTGTCATTTTTTAAAAATATTTTCTATAACGCAATAACGTAAGTTAAAAGAAAAATGAGAAGGATTTAAATCTAAATGTTACAAAATTGTGATTTGATAAATAAAGAAAAGGTTTTCATTGGCCATGAATGGGGGATAATGTAATATGACTACTAACTTCATTATAAAAATTAAGATTTCTTTGTATTGTTGATTTCTTGTGATTCAGCGCTCTAAAAACTTTAATTGTTGCGTATTAATTAACATGTAAATTAATTTCCGTGATTTGTCCAAGCAAATTCTCACTTGAGATTTTTTCTTGCACGTAAAAAGTACGAGGGTGTATCAATAAATTTTGCCCTCACATAGAAATAATTGGGATGAAATTTATGAAGTTGCTACATTGTATAAGTCTTTTTCTATATAATCACCATGCACAGTAATACATTTCTGCAATCGGTATTTCAAAGAGGGGGGATGTATTCTAGGAGGCGCGACTGTAGACCTAAAGGGGGACATTTTTCTAACTTTTGCCGACCCCCACATGTGACATTGTTGGAAAAGCCTGTGACCACTTATTTATGCTATGCCCCTCCCGAACCCCTTCCCCAAAATTTGACCTCGGGGAGCACTTTTTTAAATTTTGTGGACATCATTCAGGCCCACCGGTGGGCAAATTCTGGGGGAGGGGCGCCTCCTGGAATACATCCTCTCCCTCTCTCTTTGAAATATCATTTGCAGAAGTGTGTTACTGTGCACGGTAACTATATAGGAAAGGACTCATATAATGTAGCAATTTCATAAATTTCATTCAGTTATTTCTATGTGAGGGCAAAAACTTATTGATACAACCTCGTATGCGGAAAAATAATGAAAAGCTCTAAAAAGGAAATAACAAACAGACCTAGATATAAAGAGATGCTTTGTATAATAATTATGTATTGTAATAATATCCATACAATGCTATGTTACGTAATGTCAGGCAAATATAATTAAAATTTTACATTTAAATGGAGATTTTCCTTTGACTTATTATACATACCTTAAATATCCGTATTTTCACTCCATTGAACATACTTAAGGTTTATTAACCTGTCCTTTAATTTATTTATTTTCGTCAAATATTTAATATTCCTAGCTGTTACCATTCAGATTTTTAATCTGAAACTATTCATTTATTCAATCTGTTTATCGTTTTTGCATACATTATGATTATGTTATAAATCAACAAGCTTTCACCACTTCATAATTTTAAAATAATTAAAATTATCCTCGTAAAGTGTAAACAATACTTCTTCCCACTTATTAATTCAGCTCATAATAATTAAAAACTAGTGAAAATTTAGGAAAGTTTTGAAGTTCAATAGACATACCAGAAGCTTATTGATAGAAGGTTATGGTATGATCGATCATTGCTCTTTTGCTCTTCGACACGAGAGAGAGAGTTTACTCAAATTAGTTGAATTATTCATATTTGTATCTATATTTAGACCAACGATCGCTAACAATAAAGAGAATTCGGCCCCTTTTTAACTATGCTGTACTAAACAAACGATATATATTTTTTCACCTATAGGCATCACGACTTTTCGTGCTTTAAAACTAAATTTTAATTCCCTGATAAACATATTGTAATATCTATCTGTTATTATAAAGAACAAACGTGTCCGATAGTAACGCTGACGTCATTCTGTTGTTGGCAATATCAGACAATTAAATTTCGCCTTTACTTTTATTTTTTAAACGTGTAAACATCGCACATTTTCAATTTTTACACCATTGAATAGAGAAGAAAATGTACTTACTTACAAATGCAAGTTGTTTGAAAACTGTATTGCAATTTATTTGAAAATTGTATCGCAATTTACTCATTTTTTATGTTTTTAACACTTTCCAACAAAGTTTAAAAGTGTTTATGATTTCGGTTTGTCTGCCCGTCTGTCCGCGTTCTAACTCTCGTAAATATACTCGGATTGCCCTGAAATTTTTGGATGTTATTAAGGTTCACCACAGCACGATCCCTATTTCAAATGATGTTTGTAGCATGTTTAGTTCATTTACAGGGACAGTTAAAAGTATTCTATTACATTACAGTCAATGGGAAAAAATCGTTTGGAATGATTTTTAATGATGTTACACGCTTTCAAGTATAAAATAATTAATATGCATTTATGAAGTGCACTAAAATAAGCATTCTGAATAATATGCGGTGCAAAGAATACGTGTTATTTCTTTACGGGGTCACATAAAAGAATTCCGTTACATGATGATATGGGGGAGGGGTTTGTTTGTGGCGTATTTTAATTATGTTAAACTCTTTCATATATAATGAAATTGATATACATTGCTGAGGTTTACTATAAGTTATTTCATGCATAATAAGAAGTGCATAGCATTTACAGGGACACACAAAATATTTCAGATATATTGTGTCCGAAGTACTGTACATAAGCGATGATTGCTGAAAATGCATCTTTAATTATGATATGCGCTTTTATGTTTCACTATATTTATGCATACTAGACGGTGTGTATAAATGCTATTATAGTTCATATACAGGGCTACAGAAATGAATTCGTAAGGATTGCTGAGTATGAGTGTAAATTGCTTAAAGGTGGTTTTTAAAGGAGTTATGCATTTTTACGCTGAACTGCATTTAGTTTACTAAGAAATGTTTGTAGAATATAGATAAAATGATATACAGGGCCACGCAAAGAATTGGATACATAACCGTCTATGGATGATAATATCTGGAAATGTGATGTCAGTAATTTTAAGAGTGTTCAGTTGAAATTAAATTTTAACTAAATAGTGGCGTGTAATAAAGGTACTATTGACTATTGACGGTAACTGCTGAAATCAATTTTTAAAATGTTTTGTGTGTTTTCTGAAATGTTTACTTAGTTATCTTATTTCCCTAAATAACGAAGTTTTGTTAAAGCATTCAGGAAATATTGGAAAGTGTTTCATAATCTATGCTTAACGCATGCTTTGTCTTTCTTGTTTAAGATAACAAGGGGATCCAACTCGGGCTTCTCGGGTTACAGAATATAGGTGAAACCTTTTTTTTTTTTTTTTTTAAATTTAGAAGTCTAATAAATTTATTCTATTTGATATATTTTTGTTAGATTGCTCCACTAATAACACCTAAAACATACATTTACATATGCAAATAAATTAAAAAATATATTGAAAATGATTTCATTAATGAAATTTATTAAAAGCAATACTTTTATGGAATATAAGCCGGAAACAAATGCTGAACTATTTATACTATATTTTAAGTGCAAACGGATTAATTTTTCATAATCGTCTGCACGAGCTAGAGATAGGTTTTCAAACAAATTACGATACAGTTTCTAAACAAATCGCGAATGAAAGTAATTTTTTTCCGTATTCGACGATGTAAAAATTTAAAATGTGCGAGGTTTAGAATTTTAAAATGTGGCATTAAAAGTGAAATTTAATCGTCTGCTGTTGCCAATTTCAAAATGACGTCAGCGTTACGCTCAAGCACGTTTGTCCTTTACATAGATTAACATACAAGATGGGACATTCCCATAGAGTGTAATGGTAATGCGATTGCGATCGTAGCGCCTTTAGTGACAATGGGTAAGAAACTCCCCATCCTCGTAAAATTTTTATTATTGAGTATCTACCTTATTCTGATCTTTCTATTTTTAATGTTGCATGTTTGCGTTTTCAATGGCATCTATAGAATCTTAGACCGATACATGAATATAGAATATATATTCTATTTTAAATATCTACTATTATCTAATTTTATGTTCATGCACGGATATATGCTTTTTCTTTTTACATGATGAGTGAACGATTTAAGTGCAAATGAAAAACAGGGTAAAAATTTGGTCTTGAATACTATATATGAAGTAAATATGATATAATTGGATTTAAAGCTACATAAAGTAATGGTGTAATATAAAAATATACGAAGTACTGCACTCTACAAATCCCAGAAAATTTCATAAATATTCCCATTCGGTAGGAAAATTTTTATAGCCGATGTTTTATTAATTTATGAAGTTTAACGTATTAAACAATCGTTAGAATAATCTTTTAAAATGCGCATTTTCACTTTCTTACAGATAAAATAAAAATATTGTTTTTAATGTAAATAACGTACAATCAATTCAATAATATTTATAATATTAACATATAAGAAATAATAATAAAATTACAGATGGGAGAAAAATTCCTTTCGGCAAATTTTTAGAATTATATAAATTTAACCGTTAAAAATAAATAGAGGTACTGACATTACACTCAATACAGTTTTATTCGATGTGAATAAATTAACACAATGCCTAAATTTGATTTTTTACAATTTAATCTCATAAACTTACATATTTACATTATTAACAGGATTTTCTTTAATATTATTAGTCTAATTATCATTTTGTAAGTTAAAAGTTAAAGATGAAAAATAAAAGTACGGTAAAGAAAAAAAAAAAAAAAGCAGCTAAATAAATAAAGCAAGCATGAATAGAATATCGTCTGACACCTGCTGACCTGCTTCGTTTTAGGAAAGAATAGATATTCAAACCATAGAGGGTAAACATATTTCTTCAACATAGGTAAATTCCGGAGGCTTGTTAATTCTTCCCCCTTGTCGGTAGTGACGCTAGTACCGTTGCCAGATTTTGCCGTAAATGTCCTATCTTGGTCCTTAATCTATGGTCCTTTATAGTATAGATTTTAAAGCATTACTTAAAAATAAATCTATCTATATCGCACACAGACGATTATGAAAGAGAAATCCGTTTGCACTTAAGTTCATGTAAACAGTTTAACCTTCAGCATTTCTTTCCCGCTGATATCCCATAATGAAGTTAAAACTTCACCAATAAACTAAAATATAAATAAAACGGAAATTTAACAAACATTTAATCGAACGACTCGCCAATTTCCCCTCACTCATGCAAAGTCTATGGGCATTGGATGCATTCGTCTATTTAAAATATCTCCTCGGGAAATGAATATTTTTAACTTCTATATTTTGTGTACACTTCCTAAAAGATGTCTCTTTTTTTCTTAATTTTCAAAATATTTCTAAAGTATAGACTTAATTTAATAGGAAGTGTTAAAATCTTACTCACAGTTCGCTCGCTTTTAGCACATAAAATATTAAATGCAGCGTGGATTTTAGAAATATTTTGAAGACTAAGGAAAAAAAGAGACATCCTTTAAGAAGAGTACACAGAAAAAAGATGTTCAAAATATGAATTTCCCGAAATGATATTTTGAATATATGAATGCATTTAAAGTCCATAGAATTAACATTACGAAGGAGAATTCCGAATCTGAGTGACTGGCCCCCTTAACTCCCTTCGCTGCGTAAGTAATTCTTCGCGATGAGCGTCTTTTACAGAATTTTTGATCTTTTATCACCGGTTCTTTAAAGCAGAATTTTTTGACTATCGTAATCGGGGGAAATGTTCTGATTAAATCACACAAAGTTTTCGCTGAAAATAACTGGTGGGAATAACAAAATAGTATGAATTAGACGGGAAAATGCATACCCGAGTATAAATCGGGTTGCGCAGCGAGAGGGTTAAGCAACTGAAGTGATCAGAATTAAAATGGACTGCTGTTAGTAATGAAATCTTTGACAATTTCTACGGCTATTAACTCATACGAAAGTATAGTTTTTAATAAATTTCAAAACTTTATTTGAATCCAAATTTGATACTTTTCAAATAAAAATGCTTTTTGGTGTTAGTGGAAAATATAAAAAAATAATAATATTAATATTAAAAAAAATGGTTTTCCCTTATATTTTGTAACCCGGAAGGTCGGATTGAATACCTAGTATTATTAGAAGAAAGTGTTTTCTTTGTCTGATTGTAAAATTTTAATTTTTAGTTCAGAGTAATTCATAGTCTGGTTTGATTTGCCCTGACTTAGTTACTTGTACGTAAGATATTCTTATAAAAGGGGATATCATGGGCAAAAGACTTTCTTCATTTCAACAAAATGCCGTACATACAATGCTCTGCCTAATTGTAGTAATTAATTGTAATCTGAAAATCCTATTTGAAGTCGCACAGCAAGCGGAATATGAACCTAAAACTAATACCAGCCCTAAATTCAAAATGATTGAAAATTGTAAAGTTTATTATGAGTCACACTTTTTAAAACTTTCAAAAAATTGAATAAAATATTGATTTTTATTCTGTAATTGATTTTGAAAAAAAATAAAACAAAAAAAACTGATTTGCAAAACTTAATATAGAATCGGAGGTATAGTCAAAAGTTCTAACTAACGGTGCAAGCCCCATCAAAATCCATTCAGCAGAACTTAAGTTATAAGCAGCCAAGACGAAATTTTCATTTTCATTATATATATGTAGGGGGGAAATGTGGTTTCTGAATCGAAATGACGGTTTTAACATGCATGTAAACGGCATGTATCATCTAGGAGTCTTCTTTTCAGCTTAATAACTAAATTTTAATATCTTTTTGGTTACACATGGTTGATTATATGTACAATATGGATGGTTATATTAGTTTTAAAAATGAACATATCAATACACATGCACATAAAATGCACGTAGGCCGTCTGCCTATAAAACATTAAAAAGCACGGCACGTCTAGCCGGACGGAGAGATTTTGCAGCCTCTCTTATATAGTCCGTCTGACTAAGTTACATAGCTCATCAAAATCTATTTTTCGGTGGTCGAGGTAAAAATTACATAGCTCATCAAAATCTATTGTTCGGTGGTCGAGGTAAAAATTACATAGCTCATCAAAATCTATTGTTCGGTGGCCGAGGTAAAAATTACATGACTCATCAAAATCTATTGTTCGGTGAGGTAAAAATTACATAGCTCATCAAAATCTATTGTTCGGTTTTCGAGGTAAAAATTACATGGCTCACCAAAATCTATTGTTCGGTGGTCGAGGTAAAAATTACATGGCTCATCAAAATCTATTGTTCGGTGAGGTAAAAATTACATAGCTCATCAAAATCTATTGCTCGGTGGTCGAGGTAAAAATTACATGGCTCATCAAAATCTATTGTTCGGTGCTCGAGGTAAAAATTACATAGCTCATCAAAATCTATTGTTCGGTGGTCGAGGTAAAAATTACATGGCTCATCAAAATCTATTGTTCGGTGAGGTAAAAATTACATAGCTCATCAAAATCTATTGTTCGGTGGTCGAGGTAAAAATTACATAGCTCATCAAAATCTATTGTTCGGTGCTCGAGGTAAAAATTACATAGCTCATCAAAATCTATTGTTCGGTGGTCGAGGTTTCTCATCAAGAGCCTCACTGAAGAATCTGTCTAGCTTTGCGGTATAGAGTTCACTTCCTGTCATCACATATATATATATATATATATATATATATATGACAGTATCGGCGAACCTTTTTACGTGCGCGTGCCAAAAATTCACCAACAACATCTATCAACAGTGTAACGTGCCACACTTTGACATAAAATAATTTTGCAAAGTAGGATATTTATACAAAACACTTGTTAAATAATAAGATGCTATTACTCTGTATATTGGAATAAGCCATTAAAAAAATTTAATTTTATTTCATAAATATGATTCATTTATGTAATATTTTCACTATAATAAGGAATTAAAAATACGAAATTTTAGACCTTATTATTTATGCAACTTCTAGTTATAATTATCCAAGTTGCATTAGACATTGTATCAATAAATTATTGATGAGATTTTTGCTGCTGTTTGTTCGATGGAGATACTTTATCTGATTCATATTTTAATAGTTATATAAATTAGATCCATTTGCCATCTTACTGAAGGGGCTATCTAAAAAAATTAATTTGAAAAATACAGCTTTATAAAATTATAGAAACGCAAAATACGTATCGTAAACGCTGCATAACACCACCAGAAAAGAAAATTCTTTTCCTGCAAAAATAATTACATTATTTGTGATAGTCTATTATCCGTATGAAACAAAATTTTATTCATTATAATAGAAATTAAATGTTATCAGTAAAATAATTATAAAATTTATTTTTTCGCATGCCAGAGAAATTGTCTTACGTGCCAACTCTGGCACGCGTGCCATAGGTTCGCCAACCCTGATATATGAGGATGTGCGTTTCGCCTTATTCAAAATTTTAAATATCGAGTTTTCTCTATAAATTTATCCTATTGGTAAACTTGCATCGAAAAAACACGACAGTCTGCAAAAAAATTAATTTTACCTTGTAGTTCTACCCTTGTAAAACCTTTATTTACAATGAAAAACAATGGACGCAGTCACATGTTTTTCGCGATTTCCCCAAATTTGATTTTCTGGGATAAGGTGAGTTTTGAAACTCACGTCCTCGTTATATAGTAGAGTGTATATTTCTGAAATACGTGTAATAAGTAATGTAAATTTACTTTTGTAAAGTTTTTGATAGTAGCATAGCGCCTAACCTTCCAGGTTTTTTATTTCCAAGTCAAATAAACTTATTACAACCAGAAATTTTACTTAATGGATAACAACATATAACTATCGCAGAGCAAGGAAGTAACATTTTATTAAAAACTTTTCAGATTCAAAATATGTATGTCTGATTTTTAACAAAACCCGGAAGGTTGGGTGCTATGGTTTACACATAAAATTTAAATTGATAAATAAAATGTTTGGATCCCAATATTCAAAATAGTGCAACCGGAAATATGTTAATATTTGATTATTATAATATGGGTGATGTTTAGCACCATATTATTCTAGATAATATGTTTTAATTTAGAAGAAACACCCATAAATATTTTGCATAAGCTCTTTTACACGATTCTGAAAACAAAAGAGAGCACAGCAGTAACGGATCAGTCAGTATCATTTACATGAATTTCAACATTTATATCTTCATAAGTACGCAGTTGAAAAAAATTATACAAAATCATTAAAGGAAATTCACTAAATCCGATGTCAAAAGAAACAAGTAATCATTTATAAGCAAAACAGCATGCCTTTGAATCATGAATAATTTAATTCCCTAACAGAAAGTAAATCCCCTATGATTATAAAACATTTCTCAAACTAGACTGCTATTAAAATGCATGTATCGAACATGCATTAAATTATTCATATATTAGATATATAGAAATAAATTTGCAAAATTCGTTCACGCTCGACTTAAGGAGAAAACATGCCTGGAAGCTGTTACAAACTAAAGTTTAAAAGAATGCAAACAGACAATGGTAAAATAGAAAAAAATACTGTTGGAATTGCAACAAAAGAAACTGTTATTGGGGTCGAAAAAATTTGTTATTTTTCCGTTTTGTGTGGGTTATTGTCGCAAGAAATCTTAACAAGGCATATTACATAAGATTCTCTGTTGTTATGTGGTGTTGGATACAATTTGAAAGCCGCCATGTTTTATCTTTTTAAGCATTCTTTATTTGATAACACACAGAACAATCTTCTTCATTGTTTTTGAATTGGTAAACGGTGTATGGGTGGATGCAAATTTGCTTTCTCTTACTCTGAAAGACACCAAGATGCTCGGCTGCTTATCATATTAACAATAGATCCTCCCCGTTACCAAAACATCAGAATTGTTTACAAGTTTCGCCAGTTCACTGTCAAATTCACTGGTTGAAGGGTCAGATGCAGATTCGGGTCGTTGCGATGTTTTTAAAACACCGGTGGCCGGCTTTAGAACAGCTTCTTTCATTTTAATAAGCGATGTAACAAAAGAACAATCATAATTAAATGTTAGTGATAGGCTGTGATATGTTTACGGCATAGAATATCAATGCGATGCACCTGAAGATTTTATTTAAAGGAAAGGGTGACATCATTTCCGGTTTAATCTGATTTGGGAGCAGACCTGATCGGCAAAAAGAAAAAAAAGTGACAGAATGAAATGATTAAAAAGTAGATTTATCATGTATATATTTAAAACCTTAAGCGTTTTGACAGTTCGTGAGAAAAAACAACATCAAGTTGCATGATTCTATTTTAAGTGAAAGGTTTGGCCACAGATTTATTATCGTGCGTTCGTTTGTTTAAAACTTTTATCAGTTAACAGAAATTTTCGATAAAATTTTTTCTGCGCATGCGCGACATATAAATGTAAATCTGTGCCTTTGGGCAGATGCCATGTACATGCGCATAGGAGCTCGCTCGGTTGTAATATCATAGGTGCACTGTTAAAAAAAACGGACTAAAATATTTAACGGAAATTTTACCCCGTAAATTCCAGAAAAATGGAAAAGTTTTTGTAATTTACAGGAAAAAATATCCGTTAAAATACGGTAATAGTACTGTCGTTTCGATTGAGTACAATTTTAGAATTTTAGTCCGTTTTTTTTACAGTGTGGAGAGATGTATGCTTCTACGAGTATGTTCCGTATTTACTCAATACGATGGACGTAGGAATACACTTCCTATTTGTATGCTACTTCATAGGTCAATGAAATTTTCTTTCTTGCATTGGTGAATAGAGCGGTAACGTCGAATTGATTTGCATTACACAGTTGTTTGCGAATTGTTTATTTGCAGTCTACATAAGAAATAGTACTGTATTTGACTGGGGGGGAAACTTTCAAAATTGAAATTTTTGAATCCCATTGCTTCATACTCTCTCACTCTCTTAAGCATTAAATAAGCTTATTTTATTGATATTGTTATAGTAATTGTTTTCCGTCAAGTTTCGGCGGGTTCCATCTCGTAGAAGGTAAATACTAAAACTACATGGATAACGTAGTTACTGGTAAATAAAATGACAAACAATTAGAAAAATTTAATTATGTACAGCTGTATAGTCTCTTCGCTTCCTATGTCCACATATGCGGAACGCCATTTATTACCCGTTTTATTAAAAATACTCGAACATAATTACAATTTTGATCTCAGAATGATAGATTCAGATGTCTGAGATTCGAAGTAATGCAAATAGACTAAAACTCCTGTTCTGAAGTTAACTTAGGGAATTAATAATTCAATAATTATCAATATTATTATATTAATATGCAGTAGCGAAAAGGATAAGAGTTTATGTTCCCTTTCCTCGGTTTAGAATAAAGGGTAACACTAGAGAAACATTTGGACTGTCTGTGTCTGCTGAAAGGAAAATGGCCTTTGCTTAGGGTGGATCGAAAAGTATAAGACAATGAAAAATTTTCGAAATTACTTTTGGCGCGGGGTGCAAAAGTTGCCTTTTATGTAACCTAGTTTACACCTATTTTTTTATTCAAATCCATTCATATCTTCCGGTGCCCCAAGCGGCCCCAAAATAGTTAAAAATTGAAAGTTTTATGAAAATTTATATATTTTTTATTATTTATTTTTTAATTAGTTTTGGTGCGTGAGGGGGGGGGGGGGCGAAAGTTGTCTTTTATGTATATTAGTTTACATATTTTTTTTAAAAATGGAAATCCATTCATATCTTCCGGTGCTCCAAGCGCCCCAAAAATAGTTAAAAAATGAAAATTTTATGAAAATTTAAAATTTACTTTATTTTATTTATTTATTTTTAATTACATTTAGCGCCTGGTGATAAAGTTCTGCATTGGGTGTACTATATAATTGTGCAATTTACATAATTCTTTATCTAAATCCATTCATATCTTTCGGTGTCCAAGTATAGTTAAAGATTGTAATTTTTAAGAAAATGTATTAAAAAAAAAATTTTCATTTACAAAAATTGCAAATCTGGCAAAGTGTTTAGTTGATAAAGAATAAACTTATAAGTAATAATAATTTTATAATAATACATGCAGTATAATTTTAAAAATAAAAGCACTAAATCACATAAATTATAAAAATTGAACTTACGTAGAAAATTTTTTACTCCTTTTATTTTGAAGATTTACATATTTCTAAAGTTTGTAATAGTTTTTGGTGTTAAAATGTTAGATATGATTTCTTGATGTTATTCTATTCGATATGAAATCTTATCTTTTATCTTGTCCAGATATGTTTTCTGATGCCTCAGACACTAGGCGAACGAACTTTTAACAGCGTGGGTATGGCATGGATATTTTGACCATTCCTCTGCTTTTCCTACTTTTACCATGGCCTCAATTTATTCGCAAGGCACATTCGTCAAAAGAGGTGGTTCAAAACATCCAACTCGTTGCCAGTTAGTAAGTTCATAATAATCATTTGCTTTGAAGTGCATTTTCGGTTCTTGAAAAATTCTTATTTCTAGTGTTCCTCCATTTTCATTTCTAGCACAAATTAGCTTTCGTATTGCTGAAGACCTGATATTCTCTCTGTTTTATGAGAGCATTGCCAATAACAAATTTTCAGGATGACAAAAGAAGATATATCGTTGAACAACAGCGTCTACTATCTTTCTTAGATAGGGATCGAAATATCTAGAAAACGTGATACGTTTCCAAATATGCCGCGCTCCTTTTTTTATGAAGGGCAAAATTTTGATATGGAACCATACACATACCTCCATATATGGATATACCTCCATAATATATGTTGTAAGAATAATTAGATTCTCAAATGGCCACGTACAACCTTAAAATTCTACCTGCAGTTGTCAACAATCTAGAGTGAACAACTGGGCCAAGTTTTTTTAATGCCAGGTCAGACCCAGGTGATATTGCTATGCAAATATCATATAAATATTGCTGAAAACCATTCTATCTATGTTATCTGGCATATTCTCTACACATATTGAAGAAAAGGAAACTAGAGGTAGTTCATTGAAGGTTTTGATTTCTGTACCAACTGTCACACAAAAGGCTGCAGAACAAATTGTTGCATCAAGTAAAGGCTTTAGTAAATGTCGTAAACGCATTCATTTCTATAAAGCAAACAAATGACCACTGTAAGAATCTATTGAGTTCAGCTCCATCAGGCAAATAATTTATCATTTGTGCCCAATATTTAAAATTTTCCGTCACATCCAATTACTGTAAGCCCATATAATTGTATGTTATTTGATAAAAAATATTATTATAACTTCTTAATAGCTT